>LR991063.1:16307287-17656755 GCA_905163555.1 Notocelia uddmanniana | reverse complement strand
TGATAATGGTTTTTTTGAGTTGATCAGGAAATAAACCCTCATGGAAAGATTGATTAACTAACGCATGAAATGGCAACACAAGTTCATGAGCGCATTCCTTGATAAGGAACGGTGGTAGTTCGTCTAAGCCACAACTACGTCGATTTTTTAACTGCTTAATAATTTTGTATACTTCTTGTGTTTCAACTGGGCGCAAGTACAAAGTGTTTAGGGTTGGGTGGAGTACAGCTCCATCACATCCCCGCAAATGTCCTATCGACGCAAAAAATGAATTGAAAGCGTTAGCTATTAGCTTAGGGTCAGACGTAAGATTATTATTATAGACATTAAGCTCAATGTTCTTATAAAGATTTTTCTCGTTTTTATTCGTGCGTTCTTTTATTATTCTCCACACTGAATACATTACATTTTCTGATTTATTTATTTCTTTTATGAATTGTTTTTTTTTTCATACATTTATTACATTTTTTAACGTTTTACTGTAGGATTTGAAGTGGCTATTAAGAATATGATTTTTGTTATGTAATGATTTTAATGATGTTCCTTTAACCGAGGTTTAAATAATCTAAGTTAGTTTAGTTAGTAAGTTTGTTTATGTTTTTTTTATTATCATATGTTGCTTAAATAAAATTTAGACTATTGTATAGTTAAATATGTTTCTCAATTTGGTTCAAGTCCACATCTAGAACGAGGAGAAATTTTTCTCAATTTGGTTCAATCCGGTTGGAAGCTGCGATGCCACATGTGGGTCTTAGCTGTCGAGCTAGTATAACTCCGACTGGAACTTGTGACAGGATCTCAGTCAATGTTAAAGCTCGGGATTCCAAATTTTGGTAATGCGTTTAGTTTTAGTAATTTTTTTTCTTCCTAAATGAGAATCTGGATCACTTTTTTAATATTTTCAAGGGATATTCTTTTGTTTTGCTCTAACTTACCCAAAAATATCCTCTCAAATGTCTTTTCACATGCGTACAGCTCGTCCAAAAGTGCTGCAATCACACCATTGTCCTGTACGCTCCAGTCAAACGACAGCTTCATTGCTATGTAGAGGACGTTGTGGTACTTCCCCATAAGGCACACATCACCGTTGGTCGCTTTACAGTTGTTGTGGTACTTTAGAGCTGATGTGATGAAGTTCTTGCAGGTTATGTTGTCCGAGAGATTCTGACCTGAAAGATTACCTGTTTTAGCTAAAAAATTAGGGTTTTTTAATACTTTATTGAAATAACAAGAGCTAGGTAATGACGCCTACATTTTGTAGAGGTAGGACTGTTAAGCCTTATTTGCACATATGTGAGAATCGCGCAGTGTGATCGATCACACACGTCTTAATAGTCGACGACGAGAACCGGATTAAAGTGTTTTGCGGGCAATAGACTTACAACCTAATCATCATTCTCCTAGCGTTTTCCGTATTGTATTTAAGAGCTCGGGGTCCGTTTTGGGACTTCTTTCCAAGATTTGGAGTAAAGACTAAAATATCGAAAGCGACAGTCATCTGACTTTCTAACCCAGAGGTAAAAGAACACCTCCTTCAACGATAAGCTACTGTTAAATATCAAATGAATGCCTTTCCGCTCGGTAAGAGTAGCTGACAAGTAGGCGTAGGTAATTGGCTAATACTCGTACAATATCATGTTTACTTTATCTCTTAACCAACAATTGGTAAAAGAAGAACTTGAATAAAATTTCATGTGAATTTTATGTGTGTGTGTGTGTGTTTTTTTAGTAATACAAGCGTGAATTTATGTATAAAATCTTACACAAATTGAATTACTTAACTTACTATGGGGCGTAAGCTCAAGCTAGTGTTATGGGTACTGAATGAGGATATAGTTAGTTACTATAAGTAGAAAACATCCATGACATCGGAAACAAATATATATTCATGGTCATCACTCAAATATTTGCCCTGAATGAGATTCGAATCCAGGACCGTCAGCTTCATTTGTATGAATGAATAAATTTATTGTGAAATTTTAAATTAACAAACCTCCAGCACATCCGGTAATAACTGTGTTGAAATACTGCACTAGCTCCCTTCTCTTATATCTTTCGTTTAGACAATCACGGTCCAAATTACAAAACACTTCCTCAAAATAATACTCCATAAACGAATCCATAACTATCGAGAATTTACAATAATGGATATTTTGAAATACAAGCAGCCTGAATTAGCAAAAATTTTGAATGCCTAACCAAAAATCATCAAACACAACTGAATAAAAAATTTGACAACACGTCAATAATACCGAAACTGTCACTGTCGACACTTGTCTTTCCGTTGCCGTAGTTCGTACCGCAATAGTCGGAAATCAGGCCACCCTCACTTTATTTGAAGACCTTTAAGTGTAGGTAATCTGCTTAGGTCGATGTATGGGAAGCCATACAGAACCCGATAGTTCATAAAGTTTTTGAGTACGTAGGCAGACCATTCATGCTATTTTAGCGTTGTATTGTTAAAGCTGAACTAATACAAAGCTATTTAGCCGTAGGCAATCATATATACTGAGCGTGTATTCTGATCAAACCAAATTATATGGTTGCCGTATTCTTAAATCCATTTTACGACCACGGACGGTGGACATTTTTGGGTTAAAAGATTTCTATATTATTAAAAAGTGTTCGAATTAGTGCGACTGTCGGTACTCGTACGGGTAGTAGTTTGGTCTCATTTCCTTCATTAGTATACGATCCGGCATCTAAATATAGTAGACAATAAACTATTTCGGCGTAATGATCCAAAGAGGATCTTGGCCTCTGAAACGAGGGCACGACACCCTTCCCGATCCTACCAATTGTCGACCTGAAGCTGACGCAGATCCGCCCGAGTAAACCTTAAAACGTCAGAAGCCAGTAGCGATGCTAGGGGTATCTTGCAAATGCTCAAATTAATACCACCTGCGATCATGTTTGCCTGTTTACTTCAACTGAGAAAACTGTGCATTCCGTAATTTATAAAGGACAAGTATTGAGGTTGTATCACTAATATTGGTAATTTCTATTCCAGCTATCTGATGCGAGAGGACAACTACGACGAATCGTTCAAACTAACATACCGCGGCCACGTCTCGATGAAGGGCAAGGCTGAGCCCATGCAGACATGGTTCCTTGAGAGGAAGCAGGTCTAATTACCTCAGAGACAAGTTCTATTAATATTGAAATCCTAAGGAATTGTGTATGTGAAAGTAAACATAATAAGATATTTTACTTCAAAAAGACCTTTTCGAATAATTGCTAATGGGCTTGGAATGGCTTTACTAACTCTGTGCAGTAGGAGCCTATGCAAGAGTCAACTCTCTTCCTTGAACTGGAATTTTGGTCTACAACTCTGCATTGAAGGGTCAAATGCAGAGGCAATTTATCTTAGCTTGTCAGGTGAGAGCTGTTTCGAATGCACTCCGACTCAATGCGATCTTTTTGCAACAGCCCCATCCGTTATACCTACTCCAAACTCTCTCAAAACTTTTCACAAATTGAAAGATAAAACTCGGAGATGCTCTGACTCTTTTAGTGACTGAAGTAGCAACTTGTAAGATAATGAAGTTCAATTGTATGCCTACAGACCGTGAATCTTAAAATAGGATGAGTTCAAGTGAAATCGTTTGTTTTAGTATTAAAACGTGTAAGAGCAAGGAAGAGAGAAGTACATATACGATTGCTATTCTATGAGCTCACTGAGTAAACGGGCGAAGCCAGAAACGGTTGATAGGAGATCAGTTGTCCATTTCTAAGAGGTCTCATAACGGTTTCAAACATAGGTAAGTTTTCTAAATGTCATTTTCCGTACCAGAAATAAAATTAAAGTTAACCTTACATACGATACGTTTGATATGCTATGTTATCAACTAGCAGGATGTTTTGGCAAGTCCGGTCGATGTACCACCGAATTCAAAAGCTCTTCACTAATGGCACTAAATATTTTATTTTTATTCGTAGATACATATTAAAACGAGCTAATGTTTGAAACTTTTTCGAAGGGCATAATATATTAGTCTACTAGACGTGACCACTATCTTAAATGTAAGCTTGCACTTAATTGTAATGTTTTATACTAGTGACTAAGTTTTAGACAGTAATAAGCTTAGACTTCATATTGCAATCAAACAATCAATAATATACTATTATAATAGACGGTTAAAGAGTCGCGAGCAAAAGGAGATTGAGAGGAAGATTACAACTCTTCTACATATTAAAGAAAAGTACAAAAAGTTGCTATTTACTATACGAAGAATAAGAAGAGAAATTGAATTGTTGTAAATCAGCAGCAACCAGCGAGCAGAGCAGTGTATAATCGTTCACTGGTAAAAATAAAATTTAACATGTCAATCTTACAAATTATGGATCACATAACATAGCTAATCTAATTACTGTAATTCTACATAATTATGTCGGGCTTGCGATTTGCAATCCCGACAGACAGCTAGTTAAATTATGTTATGTCACTTGCGAACCGTATGAATACATTTCTCACAACACAAGTATTAAATACCAACCAATATGCTCCCATGACGCTGACGCTTTACAGGGCAATAAAAATGAAACAAGAATTTATACAAAACATAGAAATAATTGTATTCTATTTTTTATCTATCTCGGATAGAAAAAGAGGGGTCGCTTACAGAAAAGATAGACAAAAACAACATCACTATGACAAAACTGAAGATGGAATCTGGATGGAATGCATAAAAGGAACGGTTGTAAGACGGCTGATCATACCAAAGAGAATATACCTAACCACTACGTTCTAATGGTTCATACCAGAACACATGTTCTTTCACTAGGACTACACCCTAGGAGGATGCTCATCCACTAGAAATATGCAAAATTGTCCAGCAAGCTTAGAACATGGTGGTTAGGCAACCTTAAAGAAAAAATCAATGGGATGGCTTTTACAAATTTGACGCCCCTTTTATTATAGAATCTCTCTATAGCATTACGCTTTTAAAATACAATTCACTTTACATTGTTGTTAATAATATAACTCCCGAAGATTAAAAATAATACACGTAAGATATCTTTGAAGAAAAATAAACTCAATAAAAAACTTTTTTTTTTCAACACTTGGAAATAATTGCTGGCTTGCTCAATAGTGGACCGTTGAATCACTTTATGCCTAAACAAAATTTATATTCAACGCCTATGAAGGTGGAGGAACCCGTTAACTAATGCCTCTTTATTTTTCTCATATTAAACGATTATTTCTCTGGTTATTTTGTAAACGTTCATCATCGCCATCAAGATACACTCAAATAAATGAATGGATGGACGGGCATTTCGGACAAAAATTAAGGAATATTTTATATTTGCGCTAAAATAATCACTACTGAAGTAACAGCTAAGTATCTTTAGAACAAACAAAGCAATCTTAGACTTTACCTGCAAAAACCTTACTCCAACAATGACACAATTGCATTGAAATTTCCTGAGTTTCCACCGGCATTGTTCTATTGAAGCACAACGATTTAAACATTTGATGGGAAAATTTCAGAAAAAGAACAAATATTTACTCAGTATAATTAAATTATTGTAAATAATTGGTGATTTGATGCAAAGGTTTTAGACTTTATGGAACTATATTAACATGCAGATAGTCAGTAAATAAGGAGAGGCATAAGAGACGCTAAAATTATATCTACTATGAAAAATAAAAGAAACGAAAGTGGGGATAATCCTAGAGTCATCACGTGTTGTCGTCTTAAATAAACCCCTGATTATTTCATTGTCGAATAGGGCAGCATCTGACAAAAACGTTTATGAGAATTATATACCAAAGCAGGGTTTTCAATTACTCAAAACTGCTGATTTAAAAATATTTGATAAAAAAACTGCTGTAGTATCATTGTTAGTAATATTTACATACGCGTAGGATATATTGGATGTTGACATTGTAATTATTTACTCATGTTGCTTTTCGTTGATATTTCCAGTGTCGTATTTATCACAAAAATTCTAGTCTTTGTTTTTGCTGACCAAATACTTCTTAAATAGCTTTAATGAAGTTGTTTTATCTGTGATTTATTTATCTATCTCTTGTATAAGTAAGGCCTACTTAAATGCTAATTACCTATGTTTTAGACACAGGCTATTAAATGTGTAGAAAAATGAACTTATTGTGATGTTTCTATTTCAATAAATTTTAGATACACATTTCGTTGACTTATTGCTCATTGCTTCCCTATCCTTGTCCTACCAGAGCATTTTAATAGCGACTACCGAATTATGTCTAATGTTCTCAATAACGGACGTTTTATGTTGATGGGTGCCCATTATTCTTATTTTATTTTTGTTTACATGTTAAAGTTAACCAACATTCTAGCGTTGGTAACGAAATTAAAATTAAAATAAGTAATGATTATTGAGTGTAGGACCACTCACTCATACTCGTACTAGCGGCCAACAAAAAAGGGTCTAATTCAAAGTACAGACTACCTTATAATGTGAGTACAAAGTATAACCGTGATCACAACGCCATCTAGTGAATTTATTATTTGCAGCTTTTTTAATAAACTGGTCACTATCTTAAACTAATAATCCGTCATATATAATATCTTCGCCATTAATACTTATATAGTAGTTATGACCTTACAATTCAGTAAAGTTTAGTTATTTCGATTCGAGGTGTGTCCTCGAGCAAATAGTTTTTTTTTTAGAATTATTTCCTTTTTGTTTGGAAATAATATTTTGTAAGCAGCAGAAAGCAAATGATTGATATTTGCTTCATAAAATCTACTTAATTTCCAACAATAGCGCTTTATACTACATTCTTAATAATTATAGTAGCCCCATTTTTTTAAATTATTTTCCTTAAAGCATCGTACTACGGAACCCAAGGTACGTGAGATTGCCATGCTATTTAATTACTATTATGAAAGCAATATAAAACAATTATAAACAAGTTCAAACAGACATCAGTCATTGTCCCGGAGATACCATCTCTAGAGGTATTCAAGCCTGCGTGTAAATGTATCACACGTTTTAGTAGACTAGGAGATGGTTGCAGTAAAACTATGTCGTTTTGGAATGAAAATCATAGAACTAGTTTAATGTTTTAGCCTAGGACACTGGTCATATAAATAGCTTATGACGTTAAATAAAAAGTCGTGGTCACACATATTTTATTACCTATGCATATAAATAAAGGAAGAGATCTGCTCGAAGGAAATTTAATCTTTTGCTCAATGTAAAACACGAAATGCTAACAATTTATTTATTTGATCACCTAAATCAGTTCAGTAAACTAACACAACAAGTAACTAATCCACTTACTAAATTCAAAATCACAATTTATTCATACATTTTTAATTTTCCTCCCATTTCGGCTTTGAAATTTCGTATTTTTGTATCCATACATACATATTTACATTATACATTGTTTAGGTTTACTAGTATTCATACCTATACACAACGTGGTGGTTTTTAAATCGGATCCTGGTCTATACGCATACTTTTTAACCAAATTGTAGTGTGTTATGGTTTTAAATTATGTGAAGTGAAATATATTAAGGGAACCTATTGTAATGTGAAAGGTATATGCCAGCAGTTTAAAAGATCTTCACTTGACTTGGTAAACTTGGTTTTAGTTGACTTTAAGACCATTCTGATAGCTTTAGTAAATTTTATTTCAATGAAATACTTGCCTCTAGCCTGTTAGTTGCAAAATCCAGGATGTTGTTTTACAGGGGCTCTAGACGCCCCATAAAAATAACTTAAAATTGATACTAAAACTCAAAAACTCCTTGAATGCATCATTGTAGTCATAGATGATGTTGTTTTACAAAGATATAACCGTATAAAACAATAAGCTCATAAAAAGAGTTCCTCACTTTGGCCCATAACCCATGGCCCATTGATAATTTTATTTCCGAGGTGCATTTGATTTTATATTTTTATTGGTAGTAGTTGTCCAACTTTAAAAATTATCTCTGGCTCTATTCAGGTCAGCAGTTCATTTTAGAATAATGGTAATATAGAGTTAACTAGTACATAAAACAAATAAAAAAACATGACATCAAAGATATTTGATCGGAGTGCATTGATGGGATCAAATCGGTATTTTCACTATTTTTTTGTTTTATGATGATCCACTTAAAACCTGGGGTCGGCGTCTAAAAGCAATACTTTATAATAAATTTCAAAGTCACCTGTATAATGGACTATTGTATCAAGTTGTATCTTCTACAAACGAGTCAATTTATAGTTGCAGTAAAAATGCCTCAGACTTGATTCTGTTATTCATACATTTTGGCTACGATTTTGAGCCAATTTTTTGCCGCCGAGTATATTCACTATTTTTTGTTTTATGGTGATCCACTTAAAACCTGGGGTCGGCGTCTAAAAGCCATACTTTATATTAAATTTCAAAGTCACCTGTACGTATAATGGACTATTGTATCAAGTTGTATCTTCTACAGCTTTGCCGCCGAGTATATTATATATACTCCGAGTATATAATTTTGTTCTTTCCTCTCATCATATATCTCGTCCACTTCCATTTAAGTTTATTTATCTTTAAATTTATGTCTTCTTGTTTGTTTCCTAATATCGTCCAGTCGTTTTTTGTCCTTCCTTTTTACCCCTATGGAGTCGGGCTTCTACAATTTGGTACTCTAGGAGCAAAAAGAGGAAGAGAGGACGGCAATATAAAAGATAGCTGGACGAAATCCCGTAGTAGAGTAGCTGGAAGAACCCGGACAAGACTCGTTATGGACCGGCACAAATAAGAAATGGCGGAGGAGACCTTTGCCGAAAGGCAAACAGACAAATGACAAACAACCAATACACATTATTATGTAATAATTTATAAAAGCAAATGTCTGAATAAAGAGATTAAAAAATAAAAATAAAATCGGCCAAGAGAGTCTGTTTTTATTATATCAACACACTGAAACGCTAAATACATATCTGAGTGCCAATAACGCTGCATATTCGTTTATTTTCGTCAAAAAATTAAAAGACATCTATCCATATCGAAAAGGATAGTCGTCCCGATTTTTCATGATACTGTCACCCATATTTGGCATTTAGGAAAGCGACTGTCATCTGACCTTCAAAGCAATAGGGAAAACTAGATCCTGAAATAAATAATGAAATAAATGAACTTTATTTTGCAAGTCGGCCGCAATGGCACTTTTACAAGTCAAAATCTACTAGCGTTTCTGAAAAAGAAGACCACTGCCGAGAAGAAACGCCGGAACAAACTCGACAGTCAGTAATTTACCTGTGTATAGGTATTTTCCTGTTGGAACTATGTAACAGAACGACATCCCTCAGCCTGTGAAAACCCATGAAAGCTTCTAAGCTTCGGGAAAATCGGGAAAGCTTATTTATTTTCTTGAATTTTCATTGTCGATGAAGGTTTTCATGGTAAAAGTTAATGGGCTTTAAATTAAGTTTTAATAGGTTCGATTATTTACTATTTCTTCATAAAATCTTCCAAGTTTTAATGTATTTTTATTTTATTTCAGAATAGTATTATCAATATAATTATTAGAACAGCTTTAACAAAGTTTTGTTAATGTTTATTTAGGCCAGGCAGGGCCATCTAGCGACAAGTTGCTTAACTGACAAGAGATAATAATCCAACCGTGTCAAAAGTACGTCATTTGGTAGGTCAAGTAGCGATATCTGTAGCCATCTTAATTTATACGGGTAGTTGTGAGCACATAATTCACAGCGCTAAAGTTGAAGTAAAAATGACTCACCTTAGGCGAACCAGTGTAGGTCTGACCTCCGACTACGAGTTGTTAGTACGGATCTCGGTGTCAAGATATACTAGGCGTGAGCTGTGAGTCTCGTTGATGGAAGTTATTAATTGAATAGCAATGGCTGCCGAGCCGGCTTGAGCGGGTAGATTCGCGCCTGACTTTATGCTTACCCAGCTAAAATGAGAGTTATGATAAAGTAAGCAATTATTTCTGCATAGGTGACTTTTTATTTTAGTGAGGTTTTAAAAGGTATAGCGAGAGTGGAGGTGTCTGGTGTCGAGTAGGAGAACTTGCGAGTTTTGTCAACCAATAGTATTTCAGATTTAGGTTGAAAACCAATGAGAATCGTTCCCTGCAAATTTACGGAAAAACATAGTGATCGCGTGATATTGGTGGCGCTGATGATCAGATGAGGGGGGTATATAAGGAGATTCACAACGTTTTTAGGGGACTTTTTGCCTTCACCAGAGCGACAAGTAACATAAGTCTTGGTACTTCAGGAGTGTCTTTATGTGAGTTGTTTAAAGTGTCTTGGCTAGGGATTCTGATAGGGTTTTCACTGTGTTAGGATATTTAGGATGTGTGTGAATAATCCTTTCTGTTCACAGGGATTTCTTTGTCAGCGAGTGTCTTAAAACCTCGTATAGCAAATATTGGTGATAATATTAGTGTTCCGTTATTTGACTAGATAAACCGCAAGCGTAAGTTCGTGTTCCTTTCTTAATTTTGTTTTACTGAAGTGAGACGTTATTTAGGTATTGCTTTATCAAGAATCGAACCGTATTTGTCGTTACGGAAATCAGTCCGGAGACTAATACGGTTAATTATGCATATTTACCTGGCCAGATAACTCTCTGGTGGAAGATATGTATGAGGATTCGATATAGCATATCACATTCCTGTAAATGAATGATAATAGAATTGCAGTTTATTAATTTCTCTATTAAAGATGCATTTTATTCTATCGAGTGTAGTGTTGCCTTATTTAACAACTGCGTTATCCATATATTTGCTATATGAGAGGTACATCGGCGACGTTTGATTACTACCCGATTTAATTAACAACTTGTCTTTCATTCGACCTACATTTATTGTGCATGCTAATAATTTACCAATTATGGTGGCGGATTTTGTGTGTACTATTTCATTTATTGAGATGCGTAGGTGCTATTCATGCGAGCTGGTTATTACCGAATTTTATCTTAATTATTATGCCTTGGTCATGGATCATAACTTCGTACTTTTTATACAATGACGGTAGCAAACGGGAGTACGTCTTAATGAGTGTGTAATGTTCATGTTGATTATAGTATCGGATCAGTGTTATTTTAATGTTACGAGATTTATTAATTCTTTGATGTGTTTTCTTTGATTTACATTTCGTGATATACTTACAGTGGTTATGCGTTTCGTATTGAATTAATATCTCCTTTATAATATTTGGGTGATTTATGTGTCTAGTCGTATTTTGTTTTTATAACCTTGCCTGAACTTCATTACAATTTATAAATTATACACGATAAATATAACTATTAATATCCAACGCATTCATTACGAATTCTTGAGTAGGTTTTGTATATTTTCATAGGTTTTGCGGTTAACATTGGTTTTGCATTATTAGTGAAAGGTACTGGTTGTGTCAATGTAGGTAGTTAAATAATTAGGGTTCAATTAGTGTTTAATATTCAATTGATTATTACATCTAGTAGATTTCTATGCCATAGTTCGGGCGTTTGGAAGGTTTTGCGAAATCAAACCTTTTTAAGAGAAGGATAGCTAGCCAGCCACATCACTGATACTCAGAAGATTCCATGTGGATAATCGATGACCAGATCCAGGCCACCATCAATCTACTGCTGTGCCATGACAATGTGACATCCGCCAAGCATCCACCAAACGCTATATCCAACGGCGTTCCTGCGCACATTACCATATGTTTACCAGAAGTTTCCGGCGCTGCGAACAACTGACTACCAATGAAGACCATCGCAAACTACACCTGTGCCATGACGACCTGCCATACTTCTAATGCTCAACCTGAGGGGGCTACTGAACACCATACCATTTTATCTCTGGGTTATATCCTACAACCCTGAGTGGCAATCAACGGCTTTCCTTACCACTGCTAGAAGATGGGTCACGAAGATGTGCTGCAATATCGAGCTGGATGGTCAAGGCTTCAACAACTGCATATGGGAATTGTTCCGGTATGACGGCTTTGAAGAATTTGGCTGTACACGCACAGATGAAGAGATCCTTGGATGGTTTTCTAAGTTTCGCAAAACTTTCTGACTGTGTGAGCTATGGTACTTATTTATATCCTCTTGCAATTTAAATGGCATAAATGATATTATCTTTATAGCAAGCCGAAATGCTACCGCTGCGTTGTGTGATCTAAGTCTATTATTTTCTTACAGACAATATCTTGTGTGATATTAGTTTATTTATCTTTTGATGGAACTTGGTTTCCAATTGCAGATCTGTCTACTACGTAATTAATATTACGTAAATATCTTCATCATTATTCTGATTTTATTACTCAATCTATGATACTTATTTGGGTTCTTTGGCGATTTAAATATCATAATTAATGTTGCCTTTACAACAGGCTTAAAATGCTATCGTTGGCTGTGTGATCTGATTTTGTCTTACAACCATATTTCACGTACGACAAATGTCTTGAGTGATGATCTTGACTTATTTATCTTGATGGAATTTGATTTCCAATTACAGCATAGTCTGTCACACGTAATTTATATTACGTTAATATTTTCATCTATACTTACTCGTGTTACGAGTAGATACTGTTTCAGTATTCTATACCTATCTACCAACTGACATATTTTACTACTAATTTATTGTAGTTGTTGGAACTGGTCGCAATGGACTTTATCCGTGGCTAATTCTAACAATGAGGTAACGTCACAGCCTGGACTGCCAATCGTTTGATACGATAAGTATGGTTTGTTCCAGCCTATGACAAAAGGTTTTGGTTGTATTGTAGTTGTTGGAACTGGTCGCAATGGACTTTTTCCGTGGCTACTTCTAACAATGAGGTAACGTCACAGCCTGGACTGCCAACCGTTTGATACGATTAAATATGGTTTGTTCCAGCCTATGACGAAAGGTTTTGGTTGTACATGTAGTACCCAAATATACCTAATAATAACTATTTTGCTAAAGAACGGTTTTCCTCCAGATCGATGAAATACGGTCATCAATGGGTGTTAGGGACAGTCTTTACAGATTCTTAACGACAGGCTTTCTTCTTTGGACTGAATCCACGGGACGGGCTTTGAAAAGGGCTGCTGACCCGGTTAGGTGCCGGATTCTATTACTGCTTGTCGGAATCTTTGATTCATACAAGACACTATAGATCCGTACGGACGAGAAATCTGTATTGCCGTTTGCTGAAACTGATCATTAAAGACCTTTATAGACCATAAATAAACAAACAAAACATTTATTTTTATTAAATAAATGTTTTGTTTGTTTATTTCTCTCTCTCAACTTTTTGTTTGATTTATTTTCTTTCCCTATAGTAGGAACCCTATCATTTAGATCTGAGAACTTTAATAAAAGCTTTAGAACTTCAGTAGGTATTAGCAACTTGAGGAAAATCATGGTTTTCAGATTTTCTGGTAAAGTAAGTATAAAGCTTTAGGTATACTTTAGGAACTTTATTATATATTTCTGCTAGGCTACTCTCTTATTGTTAGTATAATTTCGTCTAGATCATATTTCGGATAGGGCTACCTTTCGTTAATATACTCTCTCCTAGGTTATAATTTGATAGGGTTACTTTCTCATTGTTTACTTGTAGATTATATTTGGAGTAGCGCTACTTTTTCGTTAGCTTACTTGCTCTTGGGTTATGGTTTTGATAGTAATACATTTTCACTATACTTATTTTCAGATTATGTTCCAGATATAGTTTCTTTCTCGTTACTATATTTGCTTCTAGGTTATATTTTGATAGATTACTCCTTCGTTTATTTACTTTCTACTAGGTTTTATTTCCGATAGGGTTACTTTTCCGTTTACAATACCTTTTGACAAGTGACGAGTATTCGTATAGGTTATGTTTCTGATAGGGAAACTTTATCGCTGCTTTATTTTTTTTTATATTATAGATAGGGTCACCTTTTCATTATATATTTGCTATAGTTGTTTGTGATAGGTTACTCCTTCGGTTATCTACTTTTTATTAGGATTTATTTCTGATTACTAGGGTTACTTTTGCGTTAATATACATTCAGGATACATAAGTAAATGATGAGTATGCTTGTAGGTTGTAGTTCTAATTGGGATATATCATCGTTAGTATGGTTACATTTGATAATATTAGGTGTTGAACTGATTACAGAAAGTAATTATTTGTATTGAAACTTAGAATGCAATATGTTATGTGATTAAGTTTTACAGTGAATGAATTGATTTTTTCCACAAATGCGTAATTAATTACGTTTATCAAAATTATTTTAACAATTACTTGTGGGTTTTTTAATGGTAATGTTTTTATAACACGATAGCTTTCAATTCTTAATATGTTTTATTAGTTTCTATTACATCCCTTAATTTATTGGTTGCGGAAAACATACAAATAAGTAACTGTAGGTCATCACATTTTTAATGATCATTATAATTTACAAGTTTGGAAGTGTTTTGTTGGAGTCGTTTAGTAACTTATTTTATTAATTAAGATATTTCCCTTTTAACTTATACTTATTCATTCTTTAAATAGGCCGCCTTACATAACTCATCTGTTTTTATTATCCTTATTTTGAATGATTTGGGATAATTGGTTTAATGAGTTAAAGTTTTATTAAATTCTTTATTATAATATAATAAAAGGTTGTAGGTTTATTATGCATTTAGATTAATTAATACTTATTAATTAATTTATGTTAATTTTGTCCATCCATTTAGAATTCACGATTTTATTTTGGTTTAATAAGTTTAGGTTGATTTGTATCTAGATTATTTTTCTGCTTTCCCTTCACTTAGCTTTCGGTGTCTTCTGTTTAGGGTTAGTTATTTTACTCCGGTAAACTACGGAAAAATAACATAGGGCGATTGTAACAGAACGACATCCCTCAGCCTGTGAAAACCCATGAAAGCTTCTAAGCTTCGGGAAAATCGGGAAAGCTTATTTATTTTCTTGAATTTTCATTGTCGATGAAGGTTTTCATGGTAAAAGTTAATGGGCTTTAAATTAAGTTTTAATAGGTTCGATTATTTACTATTTCTTCATAAAATCTTCCAAGTTTTAATGTATTTTTATTTTATTTCAGAATAGTATTATCAATATAATTATTAGAACAGCTTTAACAAAGTTTTGTTAATGTTTATTTAGGCCAGGCAGGGCCATCTAGCGACAAGTTGCTTAACTGACAAGAGATAATAATCCAACCGTGTCAAAAGTACGTCATTTGGTAGGTCAAGTAGCGATATCTGTAGCCATCTTAATTTATACGGGTAGTTGTGAGCACATAATTCACAGCGCTAAAGTTGAAGTAAAAATGACTCACCTTAGGCGAACCAGTGTAGGTCTGACCTCCGACTACGAGTTGTTAGTACGGATCTCGGTGTCAAGATATACTAGGCGTGAGCTGTGAGTCTCGTTGATGGAAGTTATTAATTGAATAGCATGGCTGCCGAGCCGGCTTGAGCGGGTAGATTCGCGCCTGACTTTATGCTTACCCAGCTAAAATGAGAGTTATGATAAAGTAAGCAATTATTTCTGCATAGGTGACTTTTTATTTTAGTGAGGTTTTAAAAGGTATAGCGAGAGTGGAGGTGTCTGGTGTCGAGTAGGAGAACTTGCGAGTTTTGTCAACCAATAGTATTTCAGATTTAGGTTGAAAACCAATGAGAATCGTTCCCTGCAAATTTACGGAAAAACATAGTGATCGCGTGATATTGGTGGCGCTGATGATCAGATGAGGGGGGTATATAAGGAGATTCACAACGTTTTTAGGGGACTTTTTGCCTTCACCAGAGCGACAAGTAACATAAGTCTTGGTACTTCAGGAGTGTCTTTATGTGAGTTGTTTAAAGTGTCTTGGCTAGGGATTCTGATAGGGTTTTCACTGTGTTAGGATATTTAGGATGTGTGTGAATAATCCTTTCTGTTCACAGGGATTTCTTTGTCAGCGAGTGTCTTAAAACCTCGTATAGCAAATATTGGTGATAATATTAGTGTTCCGTTATTTGACTAGATAAACCGCAAGCGTAAGTTCGTGTTCCTTTCTTAATTTTGTTTTACTGAAGTGAGACGTTATTTAGGTATTGCTTTATCAAGAATCGAACCGTATTTGTCGTTACGGAAATCAGTCCGGAGACTAATACGGTTAATTATGCATATTTACCTGGCCAGATAACTCTCTGGTGGAAGATATGTATGAGGATTCGATATAGCATATCACATTCCTGTAAATGAATGATAATAGAATTGCAGTTTATTAATTTCTCTATTAAAGATGCATTTTATTCTATCGAGTGTAGTGTTGCCTTATTTAACAACTGCGTTATCCATATATTTGCTATATGAGAGGTACATCGGCGACGTTTGATTACTACCCGATTTAATTAACAACTTGTCTTTCATTCGACCTACATTTATTGTGCATGCTAATAATTTACCAATTATGGTGGCGGATTTTGTGTGTACTATTTCATTTATTGAGATGCGTAGGTGCTATTCATGCGAGCTGGTTATTACCGAATTTTATCTTAATTATTATGCCTTGGTCATGGATCATAACTTCGTACTTTTTATACAATGACGGTAGCAAACGGGAGTACGTCTTAATGAGTGTGTAATGTTCATGTTGATTATAGTATCGGATCAGTGTTATTTTAATGTTACGAGATTTATTAATTCTTTGATGTGTTTTCTTTGATTTACATTTCGTGATATACTTACAGTGGTTATGCGTTTCGTATTGAATTAATATCTCCTTTATAATATTTGGGTGATTTATGTGTCTAGTCGTATTTTGTTTTTATAACCTTGCCTGAACTTCATTACAATTTATAAATTATACACGATAAATATAACTATTAATATCCAACGCATTCATTACGAATTCTTGAGTAGGTTTTGTATATTTTCATAGGTTTTGCGGTTAACATTGGTTTTGCATTATTAGTGAAAGGTACTGGTTGTGTCAATGTAGGTAGTTAAATAATTAGGGTTCAATTAGTGTTTAATATTCAATTGATTATTACATCTAGTAGATTTCTATGCCATAGTTCGGGCGTTTGGAAGGTTTTGCGAAATCAAACCTTTTTAAGAGAAGGATAGCTAGCCAGCCACATCACTGATACTCAGAAGATTCCATGTGGATAATCGATGACCAGATCCAGGCCACCATCAATCTACTGCTGTGCCATGACAATGTGACATCCGCCAAGCATCCACCAAACGCTATATCCAACGGCGTTCCTGCGCACATTACCATATGTTTACCAGAAGTTTCCGGCGCTGCGAACAACTGACTACCAATGAAGACCATCGCAAACTACACCTGTGCCATGACGACCTGCCATACTTCTAATGCTCAACCTGAGGGGGCTACTGAACACCATACCATTTTATCTCTGGGTTATATCCTACAACCCTGAGTGGCAATCAACGGCTTTCCTTACCACTGCTAGAAGATGGGTCACGAAGATGTGCTGCAATATCGAGCTGGATGGTCAAGGCTTCAACAACTGCATATGGGAATTGTTCCGGTATGACGGCTTTGAAGAATTTGGCTGTACACGCACAGATGAAGAGATCCTTGGATGGTTTTCTAAGTTTCGCAAAACTTTCTGACTGTGTGAGCTATGGTACTTATTTATATCCTCTTGCAATTTAAATGGCATAAATGATATTATCTTTATAGCAAGCCGAAATGCTACCGCTGCGTTGTGTGATCTAAGTCTATTATTTTCTTACAGACAATATCTTGTGTGATATTAGTTTATTTATCTTTTGATGGAACTTGGTTTCCAATTGCAGATCTGTCTACTACGTAATTAATATTACGTAAATATCTTCATCATTATTCTGATTTTATTACTCAATCTATGATACTTATTTGGGTTCTTTGGCGATTTAAATATCATAATTAATGTTGCCTTTACAACAGGCTTAAAATGCTATCGTTGGCTGTGTGATCTGATTTTGTCTTACAACCATATTTCACGTACGACAAATGTCTTGAGTGATGATCTTGACTTATTTATCTTGATGGAATTTGATTTCCAATTACAGCATAGTCTGTCACACGTAATTTATATTACGTTAATATTTTCATCTATACTTACTCGTGTTACGAGTAGATACTGTTTCAGTATTCTATACCTATCTACCAACTGACATATTTTACTACTAATTTATTGTAGTTGTTGGAACTGGTCGCAATGGACTTTATCCGTGGCTAATTCTAACAATGAGGTAACGTCACAGCCTGGACTGCCAATCGTTTGATACGATAAGTATGGTTTGTTCCAGCCTATGACAAAAGGTTTTGGTTGTATTGTAGTTGTTGGAACTGGTCGCAATGGACTTTTTCCGTGGCTACTTCTAACAATGAGGTAACGTCACAGCCTGGACTGCCAACCGTTTGATACGATTAAATATGGTTTGTTCCAGCCTATGACGAAAGGTTTTGGTTGTACATGTAGTACCCAAATATACCTAATAATAACTATTTTGCTAAAGAACGGTTTTCCTCCAGATCGATGAAATACGGTCATCAATGGGTGTTAGGGACAGTCTTTACAGATTCTTAACGACAGGCTTTCTTCTTTGGACTGAATCCACGGGACGGGCTTTGAAAAGGGCTGCTGACCCGGTTAGGTGCCGGATTCTATTACTGCTTGTCGGAATCTTTGATTCATACAAGACACTATAGATCCGTACGGACGAGAAATCTGTATTGCCGTTTGCTGAAACTGATCATTAAAGACCCCAATATATATGTACCCTTATATACTCTACTATATGGGCGAGATGGGATGTGAAAGTTCAATGGCGATACAGGTTATTGAAGACTCGAGCAAAACTCCTTGCTGTCGTGAGAACGCTGGTCAATGCTGAGGTCTTGCGGTTGCATAACTCAGTAGTGATACTTAGCTTATGGGATGACTGTATGATTCGATTTGGACGCTAAACCTGAATAGTAACAGCTTTGTTTTGTTTGCACAATATTTGGGTACGAGGTAATAGATTGATCATCATCATATGATCTGATTGACGTCCCCTGCTGGACGTAGGCCTCCTTCGTAGAGTGCCACTATAATATATTTATATTTCAGCTGATCTGTGGATCATAGTAGTATATACTACTTATGCTTTATGCATTTATTCCAACTGGCTTCTAATTTAGATCACAGTTGTTTACTTTGCCTATGCTTTTATGCATTATAAAATGGCTGGTCTCATAATATTATGGGCTACGCTCTTATTATTACCATGTACATGTTCATTCATTAGGCGCTATTGTCACATAACTCTCATAGTCTCGGTCATGTGCCTTGTGCCTGTACCACCTGCGAGGATACCCTGATTGCTCGTGTTAGGTGTTAGGTAGGGACATATCCAAGCGGCTAGCTTGAGGCTCAGGTTCCTTCGCGAGACTTCTGCCTCGACATAGTTGCCTCATCATGTCCAGAAATGGCTTGGTGGTTTATATGACTTATGCATGGTACTTTTATGAGGAACTGTGGCTTTATGGTTGCGTGCAATCAGCTATTTTATATTTACAATGTTCTCATATCTTTTAGATTGAGATTTACGTCATATTTGGTAAGAAGCCAAACTTTACCTGTTATATCCTATTTTGTAGGAAACATTAATGCTATCTCGACTTAGCAAATTTAGTTTTAAGGTTTTTCTTATTATATGTTTCACAGAAATTTACCTACGTTTATCTGCTACCACGTTTAACTATATATGCTACAATAACTTATTTTGCTCCATTAACTATTTTCTACCATTCTTTCTAAACACTTAATCTTCTAGGTGAATGACTACTTCGGATCGTTTATACTTGCCTTCATTTAATTCCAAGCAATTTATTTAAGCCTTTACTGATCACACAGCCAACGACCGTATTTAAATAGTAGGCTAGATTCTAAACTTGATCTAATTCATATAGCATTGTGTTGATAATTTATAAATATTGTGTTCTAGTGTTTTATTACTTTTATTATTCTCATGAGAATAATGTTTTAATTTCTAGTATGTTTATGTTAAAGGTTTCGTAATATTGTGTTCATGGTTAGTAATTGTTTATTATAGGATATTGTTGTTATTCGTTTAGGCAAGCTTATCCTAATTTTAGGTTATGTTGTACTATTGTTTAAACATTGTCCAATTCTCAATTGTTTATACATTTCTCACACCTCAGTGAACTATGGTTACTACGTTTTATAACAAGGTCTTAAATATGTCACTAGATGATCATGCCATTAATCTTTCAATTATTTAGCTGTTGATTTACTTAAAACTGTAGTATGTTTAGTATTTCTTATGATATTGTAATTAACAAGTTATTTAAATTACTTATTGTATTAGCTTTATGGCAACAAGGGTTTTTGTGTGTCCGCTTGTTTTCCCTTGTCTAGGTTGGCCTAGTAATCAAGCGGATGTCTAATAAAGTTCTCCCCGAACTTTATTAGATTCGAGTTTAGAGTAGATTCATTTTTATTAAATAAATGTTTTGTTTGTTTATTTCTCTCTCTCAACTTTTTGTTTGATTTATTTTCTTTCCCTATAGTAGGAACCCTATCATTTAGATCTGAGAACTTTAATAAAAGCTTTAGAACTTCAGTAGGTATTAGCAACTTGAGGAAAATCATGGTTTTCAGATTTTCTGGTAAAGTAAGTATAAAGCTTTAGGTATACTTTAGGAACTTTAGGGAAATTTTAGTTAGGCTTTCTTTAGATAAACTTTCCTTAAGTTTTCATTAATTTCCTCCCCTAGGGGTTGTTACAACTAGACCGGTATCCTCACGATATTTTCCCCTCACTGAAAAGCTGTGAATGATATTGTCTTCTAAATTGTTGTATTCGAACCTGTGCGTGCGTCGGGACCGGTCGGCGGGTGGTGGAGGTCGTTTGGCGGCATTCCATGTCATTGATTATTTTTAGGTATAAGGCTTAAGTTCGGAAAGCGATGGTGCGAACGTCACCGAGTTAAAACAGCATAAATACATCCAACCAAGTTGTTTTTAAACCGATCTAGGATTCTAAGTTCGTCTTCGTATTTTTCTAATGGTTATGCTGGTTGTGTTGTGGTTATCACGTTGAGTACAAAACATAGGTATCTACTTTTTAGGGTTCCGTACCCAAAGGGTAAAAACGGGACCCTATAACTAAGACTTCGCTGTCTGTCCGTCCGTCTGTCTGTCACCAGGCTGTATCTCAAGAACCGCGATAGTTAGACAGTTGAAATTTTCACAGATGATGTATTTATGTTGCCGCTATAACAACAAATATATATACCAGCCAAGTGCGAGTCGGACTCTTTGCCGTTTTTAGGCGCCTTCCTGATTTGTCGATGCGGCGGCGGTATGATGTAAACTGTCAGATGTCAGTGTCAACCGATACCAATGCAGTACTGCCCCATTTCTGCGCCTGGTATTACTACTACGCAAACGTAATACTGACAGTATTTCATCAAGTGAGGAAATCTCACATCAGTAAGATTACGTCAAAGAGCAAAATACCTATGACATATCGCTCCCGCCCTGCCAAGTCAGGAAGTCGCCTTATAGATCATTGATACGGAACCCTTCGTGCGCGAGTCCGACTCGCACTTGGCTGGTTTTTTTCTTCTCTTGTCCGTGTTGATGGCATTTCTGGAACAATCTGCTTAACAACGTCTATTAAGAGTCGGTATAAATATCGAAATATTGGTTGTAGAACAGCTGATCGACCTACGAGCACTTAAGTGGTCGAGTCAAGCTATTATGAGATACGTTTAAAATATAAACAATAAACATACATATATTCGTATAATATTTTGGTATTTACATGCGATATAACTTTTGTCGAAAAATTTATTGCGAGTTTAAGGGTAACTTTAAGCGATTGTTTTGGTAAAATATTACATATACATACATTTTTTAATTATCTAAATGGAATGAATTCTAAAGTTATGTTTTAGACTAAGAAGAAGTAAAGAAGAAGAGGTTTGAAGTTATGTTTGGTCCTTATAAAACAACGTTTGATTTAATACAAATAGTCAGCCTATAGACAATAGCCTATAGGTATAGACTATAGTCCTATTGGTGTTTTAAGTAGTAGTAGTGTGTAGTAGTAGAACAAATACAAGTTGGTATTTTTGAAATAGTAATAATTAGTTACTTCAAGTTTATGTTAATCTTCAATGTTAGATATTTTCAAGAATAGGTAAGTATTTCGAACATGTTACCTATACTATTTACCTATGTGGTTGCTGTAAATCAATCTTAGGCAATCAGATCTGTGACCGTTCAATGTCCTGGACATACATTTGTTCATATACATATTTATAAAATTTATAACGCGATCCTAGATTGCATCAAAGCGCTGAATGGACAGTCATTTTATGACAAGTTAAAATCGTGGCTCGTTGGAAAAAGTCATTATAATATATCCGAATTTTGTGACATTTAACTGATTCAATAATCATAATGGTAATCTAATTTAATATCTTTGTATATTTATCGGCCTGTTTAGCCTAGTTGGTAGTGCCACTGCCTCCGAAGCTAGAGGTCCCGGGTTCAAATCCTGGTAAGGGCATTTGTTTCTGTGGTGAGCATGGACATTTGTTCCTGAGACTTGGATGTTTTCTATGTATTTAAGTATATATCTATTAAATATATCGTCGTCTAGTACCCATAACACAAGCCTTATTGAGCTTACTATGGGACTAGTTCGATTTATGCAAAAATTGTCCCCTAATATTTATTTTATTTAATTATAATATAATAACTTGAACTGTAAGAGACACTGACATTTAGTCGGTAAAAATTTTAGACCTTTAAGTACATTTATGAAAATAGTATGATTTAATGTATTATTTAGAAATTCTTTTGACGTGTAATGTAGGTATAAAATCATTGCAAATAAATGAGTATGAGTATGAGTATATATATAGAATAGTCGATAAGAAAGTGATTAATTTTACAGAGCCATTTAAGTTTGCCTGCGTCTTCATTTGTCTCTCTGCGTGAAAATCGTACCTTTCCAATCTTTCCTCCTCAATCAATCCTTATAGATTTTCTTAAGTTATTATAATGTATGGCCCAAATGACCTCTCAAGATCGAATCTGTTTAAAAGTTACATGCCACGCAGGTAACGTGTCCACAAAAGGATGTTTTGCCAAACTTGTCCGGCAACTTTTTCAAATGTTTTTTTGCCATACAAACATATTAGCTATACCATGTGATTAGGAGCCATTCTAATATAAATCTTAATGGCTTGACTTAAGACTTACATTAAATAAGATAGATAGATATTGCTAACGGATTCTGCGAGTCGCGTGCCCAATATATCTTTACCAAGTAATCCTCGAACCCGTATGAAGTTTCGTTCCAAGAATGATGTACTGTTTACATCGCTGGCTAATATTAAACCAAAGAATTGTTATATGCGGGCGATTGATACCATGCGAGTAATGTACTAAATAGAACTCTATGTCTCCTACTTTAACTTATTTTCGTATTACGGAATGCTTAGCCTGATGTTTCAGATGACATCATTGCTTTTGGAAATACACCGTGTTTATCTTACACTTAGGTGTTTTAAAAGGGTGTGTAATGTGAATATGCATGTTTATATAGTCACATACACCGTGTACATTGCGGCCTTTGAGGTTATTAGGGTCACTGCCCATTCACTAAGTTATTTGTGCTTTTGTATGTATTGAAATAGTATACTGAGGAATTTTTGTGTTAATTTTCTCGGTGGTACGTCTGAGGTGGAGTAAGATATACTGGGTTTTAATTAGAGGTAACTGAATAAGGTATTCCTTAACCTTAATTCCGCTATCTCTAAGTCCAGTTTCTTGAATAGTTCCTCGAGTTCAGTCCCGTAAGGCCAGTTCCATATGTCCAATATCCCTTAAGGGTTCGTCTTTTCTCAGAGTTAGTCTTACCTCGCCTTAAGTTTATTCTTAAAACTGAAAGATGTCAGTTTGACATACATTGAGAACAACACTAAAACACAGTTTCTTATCGCTTGAGTATATTACTTTACATTTGTTGTGTAAATTAATAATAATTAAAACGTTAATTAAGCAATCTTTGGTACGTATTATTGCAAAATATAGATAACACTTTACACATTATTACAAATCATTGCATAGGTAACACAAACGTACAAAATGCAATTTATTTGTTTTATTCTCCTATTTTAATAATTGAATATAAATTACACAAAAGTCGAACTTCTTGTATAAAAGTTGGACTTAATACCATAGAAATTCTCTACTAGTCAAACTTTAGGCAATGAAGACTAATAACGAGATTTTGTATAAATAAATAAGGTTGTAGAGTTCATCCGAAACAATAAGCAAAATCAGAGACACGTCACGTTTCCCTTAGTCCCAAACTAAGCAAAGGTTGGTCTACTAGAGATACTAGATACTACACGATGATAATTATACATACTTACACTACCGTCAGAAATTTTAAGACCACACACAAAAAATGCAAATAATCAACATTGATTTAAAGTCCAATCCTTGCGAGAAAAAGCCTATTGCAATCTTTTTTCCTTGTTTGGTTTGCGTAATAATTTATGAAAATTAAACTAAAAATTGTGTTTGGTCCTAAACTTTTTGACGGTAGTTGTATATAGATAAATAAATACTTAAATATTTACGTAGAAAACATCCAAGACTCAGGAACAAATATATAATCGTGATCGTCACAAATAATTCCCTGACCAGTAGTAATCACATATCATTGGTAAATCTGTCTTTTTTGGGGTTCCGTAGTCAACTACGAACCCTTATAGTTTCGCCATGTCCGTCTGTCTGTCTGTCCGTCTGTGTGTCCGAGGCTTTGCTCTATGATTGTTAGTGCTAAAAAGCTGCAATTTGGTTTGGATATATAAATCAACAAAACTGACAAAGACATAAAATAAAATTTAAGGGTACCTGCCCGACACGTAAAGTGGGGATGCGTTTTTTTTTCTTCAACCCTATGGTGTGTCGTGTTGATGGAAAGGTCTTTCAAAATGATTACAGGTCTTCGTGAAACACTTTTTGATAAAGCGAATATTTTCGGAAATATTCACTCCAAAAAAAATGTGTCCCCCCCCCCCCATCTAACTTTTGAACTATGGGTCCAAACATATGAAAAAAATCATGAAAGTAAAGCTTAGTAAAGACTTTCAGTGAAAACTATAGCGGACATGATCAGTTGAGCTGTTTTCGAGTTATCGTAAAGGTCTTCCCTTCTTAGTAAAAGACATATGACACGCTGCGAAGGTATTCCCTTTTGCTTGTTATTGTTTTTTTTTTAAGTAAGTTCTTTAGGCAACTACGGACCCCTACACTGAGCATGGCCCGACATGCTCTTGGCCAATTTTTACTTTTTGAACGAGCTTTCAAACTTCACCCAACACGATGGTGTTTGCAAGAAAAAATACATCACCCGCATTACGTGTAGGGAAAAAAAGCCAATCTTTTTTATTCTAATGTTTATTTACCGTTTTATTGGCATGATAGATTTTTATACTTATACCAAATTACGGCTTTCTAATAGTAACGGTTACTGAGCTAAGCCGCGGACAGACGGACGGACGGACATGGCGAAACTATGTATAAGGCTAAGGATTCCTTGTTTACTACGGAATCCTAAAAACGGTACAATTGGTTGACTTTGACTGTCTCGAAATTTCACTTCTTCTTACTTTTTATAGTATCTATAATATGCAATGTACTTTAGCGTGCATAAATAATACAATTTTTTAAAAAGATCCAATAGTTATGTATTTATGAAATATACCACCAAATACATATAGAACCTTAAATCGTGCAAATAAAGATTATTAAAGATAAAGTGGAGTTGAAAAGTGACGAACTTATTCATTCCGCGACTGTACTAATAAGGTACCTATCCAGTAAAATAATCTCCTCTCGAACATTAGACATCAACGTTCTCTTATTAGATACTAGCATTTGCCCGCGGCTTCGCCCGCGTACTAAGCGAAATTTTTAACCGTCTACAAAAAAGAGGTTCTTATGTTTGTCAACGATTATCTCGCGTTTGGCTGAACCGATTTAGATGCGGTCTCCAGAAAAGTAGTTGTTACATTCTGGGGGTTTCGGTATACAAAGTTTGGTGATTGTGATTCATTAACAATGAACAGATGAAAAGTCAGTATACATTCTGAGAACCGGCAAACTGTCGAATTTCATTTGATTTTGGCAAAAAGAAGGATCGAAAACTATTATCATACATTTCCGACAGGCCGAAGGGGAAAGGGCCGATGAAATAAAAACATGTCTTAAATGGCCCTTAGTAAAAGTATCTGTGTACTACAGTAACCATAGGTCCGATAACGACCAAGCACCGCGCAGCGGTCATAAACTATGGACCTTTGAAGTACAGAAAAACGGCTAATTCAATATCACGTGTAACATTAATTTTTCCTAAAATTTAATTTATTAGGTATGTTTTGCCAGTTCCCATTTGAGCATCAAAAAAGAAGATTTGACCTCACTTCCATTCGCACTCCTTACTGTCAGTCCGTCTGTTACAACCGATTTATCTAAACTATCAAGAATTTAGAGCGCTCGTGGCCCAGCAGCACCCGCCTACCGCGTGCGGTATGCGAGGTTAAGCAATGTGGGCACAGGTCAGTTCTTGGATGGGTGACCGCTTTGAGTGGTTACTAACTGACTCTCGTGCTTTGCAAGGCACGCTAAGCCGTTGATCCCGGCTGCTGTCTACGACAGCAATCGTTAAGCCAAGTTAGAGGCCTTCGGGCGGCTTGCGAACTTCTAACAGTCAAGTTGCCCACTCACTTAACAAAGAGGGGTCGAAGTTACACCACGTCCGTAGGGAGTACCCACCGTTACCCTACACGTGACCCCTGGGTGGTGCTTAAAGTGCAACAAAGACTGGCAACCGTACTTGTCTTCTCGAAGATCTCACGGTTCGTAAATAAATGCCATACGTTTAAAAAAAATCTAAAGGTTGATTTAAATGGAAAAAATATCGAAACCTCTATGTCGTTTTTAAAAGCAAATCCAATATACACGCCTATATAGTAACATTAAACTTTTTTGCATGTAGGCATGTATGGAGTGCCAAATTTTACCTCAGATTCGTATTAAAAGACCTCTCGGACGCTCAGATATCGATTTTGAACGAAATCGGGTTGAATATGAAGAAAATCAATATGGCCGCCACTTTTTCCAAACTTTACCTCGGATTAGTGTTAGGGAACCTCTCGGACGCTCAGATATCGATTTTGAACGAAATCGGGTTGAATATGAAGAAAATCAATATGGCTGCCACTTTTTCCAAATTTTACCTCGGATTCGTATTAAATGACCTCTCGGACGCTCATATATCGATTTTGAACGAAATCGGGACGAAAATGAAGATAATCAATATGGCCGCCACTTTTTCCAAAGTTTACCTCAAATTCGTATTAGGAGACCTCTCGGACGCTCAGATATCGAGTTTGAACGAAATCGGGTTGAAAATGAAGAAAATCAATATGGCTGCCACTTATTCCAAATTTTACCTCAAATTCGTATTAGGAAACCTCTCGGACGCTCAGATATCGATTTTGAAAGAAATCGGGTTGAAAATGAAGAAAATCAATATGGCCGCCACTTTTTCCAAATTTTACCTCAAATTCGTATTTGGGGACCTCTCGGACGCTCGGATGTCGATTTTGAACGAAATCGGGTTGAAAATGAAGAAAATCAATATGGCTGCCACTTTTTTCAAATTTTACCTCGGATTCGTGTTACCCACCTCTCGGACGCTCAGATATCGATTTTGAACGAAATCGGGACAGAAATGATAAAAATGAATACTGCCGCCAATTTTTCTAAATTTTACCTCGGATTCGTATTACGAGACCTCTCGGACGCTCAGATATCGATTTTGAACGAAATCGGGACGGAAATGAAGAAAATAAATATAGCTGTTACTTTATTCAAAGTTTAGGTACCTCGGATTCCTATTAAGAGTCCTCTCGGACGCTCAAATATCGACGGCACTGATTATTAAAACCACTTACAATACATTGAATCAAAAAAGGTCGTATATTCATAGGGAACTCACGGCACTTCATGCACCTTTAGACCTTATAAGGAACTTACATGCCAAATTTGGTATCTCTCGAACCAGCAGTTTTGGCTGTGCGTTGATATGTCTCTCACTCAGTCAGTTTCTTCTTGCAATTTGGCACCTACTTTTAAAAGTTTTAATGTCCGCAATACTAAGTTTCATAATCAATGCCATTTTCGAAATTAACGACCCAAAAAATCATTAAAATGACACCCACATTAATATTTAGACATTCGAACCCCCTCGGATCCCAACAAAGGGGATGGTATTTCACGTCCTCCACGTGGGATTTTAAAATCATTGTTGTTTTCGCAATCAGCGACCCGATAAACCATAGAAACAACCCATATCGATTTTCAGAATTTGTCACCAGATCCATTTTAGGGGTTGATTTCTTAAAAAACCTGAAACACATATTTACTCATTTATCGTTAGAAATACTCCTGTGAAGTTTCGAATAAAATAATCCAACTTATCTTGATTCCCTAAAGAAACTTCGGACCCCCATTTCACCTCCTTAGGGGTTGAATTTTGAAAAATCCTGTCTTAATGCACCTCAAGACCTTATATGGAACCTACATACTACATTTGGAATCTCTAGAACCAGCAGTTTAGGCTGTGCGTTGATATGTCACTCAGTCAGTCAGTCAGTTATTTCTTGAAATTTGGCACAAACGTTTAAAAATTTTCATGTCCACAATATTAAATTGCAAAACCGATGCCATTTTCGTAATTAATGTCCCAAGAAACCATAAAAACGACACCCATATTAATATTTAGACATTTCATCCCCCTCGCACCCCAACAGGGGGGATGGTATTTCACGTCCTCCACGTGAGATTTTAAAATCATTGTTGTTTTCGTTATCAGCGACCAGGTATATCATAAAAACACTACCCATGTCGATTTTCAGAATTTGTCACCAACTTTCCCGCTTTTAGGGGTTGATTTCTCAAAAAACCTGAAACACGTATTTCCTCATTTATCTTTAGAAATACTGCTGTGAAGTTTCGAATAAAATAGTCCAACTAATCTTGTTTCCCCATACAAACTTCGGACCCCCATTTCACCCCCTTAGGGGTTGAATTTTGAAAAATCCTTTCCTAGTGCACCCCTAGACCTTATAAGGAACCTACGTGCCAAATTTGGAATCTCTAGGACCAGCGGTTTGGGCTGTGCGTTGATATGTCAGTCAGTCAGTCAGTCAGTCAGTCAGTCAGTCAGTCAGTTTCTTCTTTTATATATTTAGATAAAATAAACTAGAATATTTTTATCGTATGATGAATAACAGGACTTAAAATCGTTTTACAAATTAGGATGTTATAAAAAGAACAAAATTATTGAAATTAATATTTATTTTTATTTAAAGTACCCCACTATCTTCAGTTACACACAAAAATAAAAATATATAGCGGAATTAAAACGGTTTAAAATAAACCTAGAAATTAAAACAAGTCGGTGCGGTGCAAAAAAGCACTCGTGCGCATGTGAAGGCGACCGAGGTGGCAAGGCGTTTCGCCCCAACTACGTAAAGACATAAACGTCACATTCTGACACGCTGACAACAACCTTCAATACAAGATATTTAAAGTTGCATTTGAAGTGGCAGGAGAAGAGTTAACTTGACAGTGTGAATGGAGTCTCATCGACTACCAGTCATTTGAGATTTTGAGAAACCACCTCAGTCCGCGTCAAACACTTGTCGCCGCTACACGTACGTCACGCTATTGGCCAATTTGAAATTCGAACTCCAATCAGCCCGCCAATCGCGTTCGAAGTGACGTTTGATTTCTTATTCGCGCAGTGTCCGTTATTTTGTGGCCAGTGTTTACCGCCTTTTAGGCTATTTTTTGTGACATTGACTTAACAGTGGCAATAAGGTCGGATTTTCTCACGTTACGGTATGTTTTGTAATTTTTTTCATGTTAATTAGACATATGTTTTGTTTATAGTTTTAGTGTAACGGACGCTTTGTGTGTCAGTTGCTGACATCTTATTTAGGATTGCAAAAATACCGAGGTTGTTGGCAATAGTGGAGCTTTTGTTGCCATTTGCCTATGGGAATATTGAGAATTAACTGCTCACTTTGGAACTATTATAAGCTTAATGAGTACTTATTATAAGTAGTTAACTGCAATAGCTTGGGTACTGTTTTTTAATTACTTATAGGTAATAGGGTAGCATTTACATGTACGTTAAGGTATCTATACTCATAATTAACAACGTTATACACCTATATTAAAATTGCCTTTTACTACCTACTTATTCATCCTATTTTTTATCTACCGCCTTAATTAATAAGTAGTAAGTACTTAATTATATTTACTGGATGTATTAAATATGTACTAATTCGTAGTCGAGGTTTAAACAGAGTAAGGTAAACGACGCAGTGTGTGACACTGACTTAATATTTGACTTTCAATTTCATGTCATATTAAAAGAGGTGAACATGGAGCGCTCGTGACCCAGCGGCGCCTGCGTGCCGCGTGCGGTATGTGAGGTTAAGCAACGTCGGCCCTGGTCAACTCTTGGATTTCCAGTTCCTGTGGACCTTCGCGGGTCTGGGGGAAGGGGAAGGGTACTGGCCGGTGCGCCCTGGAGGCAACGGTAAGGGATTCATCTTCGGAGGGATCGCTTACCGGTGCTACTAATAACCCGGAGACGGGGTCGTCGCTCTGGGTGTTCCTCTGTTTTAGCGGGGGACACTCCAGATGCGACCAACGGGGGGGATGGGGGATCCGCATCAAGAAGTCGCAAGACTCCCCAGATGCGGCGAGAGGCCAGGCCATGCCGTATGCCTGTAAATAACTACGGACCCGTAACCCCGGCTTCGGCAGAGGGCCGCTATGGTCGGGAGCGTGGGCTGATACCGTCAGGCTGGGGCCGGGTGGTGGCTGCGAGGGAGAAAACTTCTATAAAAAGTCACGAGGGGACCTGAGGGGGTGAATCCGGGGTTTTCACTCTCTCCCGGCGTGGAGGTCCTTTGGTCGGCAAGTGTGTGGTGTCGCTCTGTACGCTTGCCGACGGGTGGGAGAAGCTTGCCTCAGCAGTGAGGGAGCAGCTTCGGCTGTTGCAGCAGGCGGTGTTCGCGGTTGTGTGCCTTGGCGATCCCGTGTCACCGCCACTAATGCTGCGTGATGGGCATACCCTGGTGGTTTTAGACGGTAGTCCGGGCGGTTCCCGGGAGTCCGTCATACTCGTCCTAGTTCCACGGCTGGGCGGGATGCGTAAATGCATTTCCCCAGGTAAATAAAGGTCAACTCTTGGATGGGAGCGGTCACACTGTGTGGTTACTAACAGTGCGCTCACGTGCTTTGGAAGGGAAGCCGTTGATCCAGGCTACTGTCTATCACAGCAGTCGACAAGCCAAGTTAGAGGCTTTCGGGCGGCTTCAGAACTTCTAACAATCAATTTGCCCACTCACCTAACAGGCCTAATCCCAATAAAGTATAGTTTCCTCTTTGAGTTGGGAGGCCAGATGGTAGGCGCTCCCGTAAAAACTACGCCAAGTCTTGGGATTAGGTAGTCGACCCCGGGCAACCTTCAGGATGCAACTGTACTGGGATAACGCTAGGATGATGATGAAGATGACGTTAAAAAGAGGTGAACAATAAGTTTAGTGTCAACTATAGATATTAAGATGTTAAACTACTTAAGTTAAGATGTAAATCTAATTGCCCAAGCTGAAACGGGGAGTTGCATCGCTTGCTCGGTCAATAATAATCATAATCTTATAAATCGAACATCACCGAAGATGCCAATCAACAACAGCTAGCACAGCTATGTATAATTAGTTTCTCCTTGTCAATCAATTAGCAGTGACTCATGAAAATTATGGCAATTATAAGCGCATTTATACAATAATCGTGCGTATATCAAGTCAAGGAAAATGAGATACGCATCCGACAACGTTTGTTTGTTCTAAGCATGTGAATCAGCCTAGCCTAGCATGAACGATTGTACCATCTCCAACACAGTTGGCTATTCGTGAACTTTATGTGCATTGTAATATGGGTCACGGGTGGTCACTTAACGTTGTCAGCGTTTGTAAGTCAGATGTATATAGCATTCATCCGTCACTATATTTCGTTTTTTTTTAAGAATAGAATTTTAACGGTAATTTTTTCACGTTTCATTATTTCCTTAGCTGAGGAGCTCCATGAGCTCATACCGCCTTCCCCCTTCTTCTATCGGACATCCAGACGTACGGCTGGCTACCATCCATACCTCGTCGAAATTCCTCTAATTCGAACCAAGCGCTTTGCATCATCTTTTATAATGCGCACTTCTAAGGTTTGGAATTCTCTGCCGGCGTCTGTATAGGTATTTCCGAGTTCATATAACCTGGACCTTTGGCAGGAGTGAATAGGCATCTTCTGGGTAAGCTCGCTTCATCATCGGCCTCATCTTTGCCTCCTGGCTAGATGCGGGCCAAGAGCATATATATTTTTTATTATTTTTTGTGTTGGATAGTCCATTTATCGAGGAAGGCTATATAACATCACGCTGCGACCAATAGGAGCGAAGACGCGGACGAAGTCGCAGGCAACAGCTAGTTAAGAATATATAGCTCTTAATGTGATTCACTACTCTCAATTGATTTCTTTACTCTGTGGTAAAAATGACGCCTAGCCGGAGATCAGACCACACTGGTTTGCTTGTGTCGGGAGGTATACTAGTTCTGAGGTCATCTTTTGACAACGCTTTATTTATGTCTTTTATGTTGATTAAGTCACGCTGTTTTATGCTCTTTTGTTAGCTGCAAGCGGATGTAAACTACGAATTTAGTAGATTTTGACATGTAAAAGTGCCATTACGGCCTACTTGCAGAATAAAGTTCATTTATTTCATACATTTAAATTTTTGGAGTCTTTTAAAAATTTCGTAACACGAAAAAAGTATGATCAATTTTCTTGACGTCCTAGACTAAATTTAAACCATTATATATATGCAAGAAGCACACAAGATTATTCTTTGTTATTTGCATGTTAACTGAAATATAGAAATATTTTACTGTAATGATACCTAAGTTATGCAATTTTGCTTTGACCAGGTGTCACTCGAAAGCCAGGAACAAAATCAAATAAGCGATGATTATTGCTCGTAAAAATAGCTTGAATATATTCCTAGAGATTTCTTGCGAAATTTCATTAAAATAATGAAATTGCACTTTATTAGCAGAACGACAAAAACGCTTTTTGAAAGATGAGGTGTTTTACATATTCGAATTAAGAGGGCGCAGTACGCTCGGTCTGGCTCGGTTCTCCATACAAACGTATTTACCCTCTCATTTTAAAACGCCATGCTAGAATAACATGAAAATTTGTATACACAATGGGATCCGGCAAATCTAGGTCGGACCATAGTTTCTGTTGCTAAAAATTGTAAAAAAAAAAATACAGCTGTTTTTGAGTTTTTTACGGCTTGTATGAAAACCTTAATAATCGCTGTATTTTTTCTCCATTATAATTTCAAGCAACAGAAACTATGGTCCGACCTAGATATGCCGGATCCCATTGTGTATACAAAGTTTCATGTTATTATAGCCTGGCGTTTTAACATGAGAGCATAAATACGTTTGTATGGAGAACCGAACGTACTGCGCAGTCTTAATGATTACGTTTAAATTTTTGAGAAGTTGTGACACGTTTAGCACATTCATATATCTACGTACATGACTGTGGAGTCTAAAGAAGCTTTCTTAGACTGTAAGAATGATTTCTAAAATGTATGTTTCCATTATGCATATGTGTTCTACGAATCAAAGTATAAGCTATGGCTATATTCTTACAGTTACTAAGAGAATAATACTCTTGTAGGTACTAACTCATGTGTTTATAATTTAATATAAGATAAAACCAATTTTGATATGACCAGGAATTTTTCTTACGATATAAAATTAAATATCTGTTCTTAGTTTTATCTTAGCAGAAACAATAATTCATTTGCATACAATTGCCATCGTAATAAATCTGTAAAGTGTAAAATAGTTTATCTTCACATTTACGAGTACATATATAAGGTACCATGACCTTTTATTCCGTCGACCATCTTCTATGAAACGAACAAAATCAAGTGACTAGTATTTAAAAATGATTAGAGCTTTTATCAATTAGCTTAAAGTGATCTTTGTGCTAGAAACAAAGCTATAGGTATACAAACATTTTATTTATTAGTGTTATTACATATGCAACAAATTTTAAGTTTCACAGAAAGTAATACTCGTATATTATTTTCAAATGGTTATATATAATAATTTGTTAGAATATAGGTTTTTTTTATTAGATTAAAACCGTGTATAACCCCGATTCCATTGGCACTTTAATTAAAATAAATTATTATATGTCAAAACTATATTCGTTATGTTGTCTTGTTGGACTATATACGCATTGTAAATATATTTCCTCTTTTTACCGACTTCATGAAAAGGAAGGAGATACTCAGTTCGATAACTCTTGACCACGTTGGCCGATTTTGATAATTCTTTTTTTGTTTTAAAGCAGGTACCCTGATATTGGTCCCATATAAATTTGGTGAAGGTGCAATGATGGGATCTAGGAGGAATCGAGGGAACTCCTCGAATTTGATAGGCACGCATATGCCGACTTCGGTATTTTCTGTAGGTTTGGCTCACGAGCAAGCATTAGCTCTCGGAAACCACAAATAGTGGCATAGCGAAGTAGAAAATTGGAGTTGTTTTTTTTTTGGTGTCAATTATTTCTATGCATACTCAGATTTACTTATATTAAGTAGGTTAAGTATTATAATTGTAATAAGCATATTTTTAGGAGAAAATGACTGACTGTCGAGTTTGTTTCAGCGTTTCTTCTCGGCAGTGGTCTTTTTTTTTCAGAAAAGCTAGTAGATTTTGTCTTACAAAAGTGCCATTACGACCTACTTGCAGAATAAAGTTCATTTATTTCATCAATACCAAACAACACTAACAAAAACGACACTAAAAACGTGATGTGATGACTTTATATTACATGCCTAAGTCTCATTTAGGCATACAGGTCCGAACTGTGTGAAAATAATCCCGAAGAACATTATATCCGATACATTATGCACCAGCAAACACGGACGGCCCATAAAAAGCCTGTGAAAATTTCCACTGCACGTTCAAAGCGCTGTAAAATAAAAATGTCATCTCATTTTACACCATCTTATCTTAAAACGGTGAAAACATCAAATGTATCAATCTACGTTGCGTTGCATATAAGGTCATGTGCATATCAGATCCAAGTTCACTTAAGTCTTTTTAGATACGTGCGGTTCTGAGACCGGACGGTGATGCGTTGTCGTCGGTTTCACTTTAGCAGATGGCGTCCATAACTCGCGCGTTTGACGCATGCGTGGAAAGCGGTATAGCGAGATAGAATCTAGAAAAAACATTTTAGGTTTCGTTTGAACCTCGTCTATAAGAGATGACGCTGATTAAATCAGTCATTAAAAATAATGAAGATAAGAAAAGGCTGGACCACTATAAAGATACGCGTAATTATAATAAATAAGGAACCAAAAAGTGATTTGTATTTTAAATAATTTACCCGTTATTTGTTCACTATGTGGCAATAAAAAACAAACCAATTAAGTTAAAGATCAAACTTAAATGTGTCATTGCGTAAAATATCAAGATCATTCGTATCAAACAAAATCTCTGAACTGGACACTTTGTGGCAATTTAAATTTTGATTTTTATCAAAAGTGCAACACTTAAACGAAAGTTTTGCCGAGGTCAATGGTTATGGCTGTGAAACTAGATGACAAAAATAAATATCTTAACCTACTGTACGGATTTTTCTTTGACGGCAAGGACAGTATGAATTTGGCGGAATGCCGTTCGGTTTGTTAACCTCTGCATCAATGACATATACATATATATATACATCAATATGCAGTTAGTAATTGGTACATAAACCAAATATGTAGAAATATAATCATCTACATAATTTATAATATACGTCTCACTGCCTGGCCAAGGAATATTATGAATGAGAGAGAAAAACAGAGGTTATCCATATTTATCAATTTTATTCTGTGATACGAATGCCGTTCCACCATTTCACAATTAATCATCATTCGATCTATTAAGTTTGACTGCCGACGAGTTCAAAAACCCTCTGCACTTTTCGAAATTTAAACCTGATAAACTAAAACGAGTTCTTAATAATCTTCCCAAATACCCAACCCAAACTTTAACAATGCAAGAACCAAGCAATTGAAATCAAACCCTACGCTCACATGTTAAAGTTTAAATTAAGTTAACAAAGACGCATGAGAGATGCATCGGGTATACCATTTCTAATGTTTATGTTATCGATCAAAGTTAATAGCCCCATTTCAAAGTGAGCTTCACAAGTCTCTAGAAACTGGCTTTTTGCTGAGTAACATGAAAGTACGCCTGGTGGATCAATAGAGTAAATGAACATCATGATTTATACAGGAGTATGCGGTGAAAGATAGACGTAATGACTAGATTTACTATGTAACACTAATAAGAAATAAAGAAAAATAATGTACTCAGCATTAGTTAGTGTGCAATAAATACATGGGAATGTGTCTAAAACAAACAACAATTGAACAAAATGGATACAACTTCGCGTTACGATGATAAGTCATGATAAGTCAGCTAAAGCACATATTTTCAGGGCACTCTGAGAGAAATAATACTGAATAAGACCTATATCTTAACCTACTGTACGGATTTTTCTTTGACGGCAAGGACAGTATGAATTTGGCGGAATGCCGTTCGGTTTGTTAACCTCTGCATCAATGACATATACATATATATATACATCAATATGCAGTTAGTAATTGGTACATAAACCAAATATGTAGAAATATAATCATCATCATAATTTATAATATACGTCTCACTGCCTGGCCAAGGAATATTATGAATGAGAGAGAAAAACAGAGGTTATCCATATTTATCAATTTTATTCTGTGATACGAATGCCGTTCCACCATTTCACAATTAATCATCATTCGATCTATTAAGTTTGACTGCCGACGAGTTCAAAAACCCTCTGCACTTTTCGAAATTTAAACCTGATAAACTAAAACGAGTTCTTAATAATCTTCCCAAATACCCAACCCAAACTTTAACAATGCAAGAACCAAGCAATTGAAATCAAACCCTACGCTCACATGTTAAAGTTTAAATTAAGTTAACAAAGACGCATGAGAGATGCATCGGGTATACCATTTCTAATGTTTATGTTATCGATCAAAGTTAATAGCCCCATTTCAAAGTGAGCTTCACAAGTCTCTAGAAACTGGCTTTTTGCTGAGTAACATGAAAGTATGCCTGGTGGATCAATAGAGTAAATGAACATCATGATTTATACAGGAGTATGCGGTGAAAGATAGACGTAATGACTAGATTTACTATGTAACACTAATAAGAAATAAAGAAAAATAATGTACTCAGCATTAGTTAGTGTGCAATAAATACATGGGAATGTGTCTAAAACAAACAACAATTGAACAAAATGGATACAACTTCGCGTTACGATGATAAGTCATGATAAGTCAGCTAAAGCACATATTTTCAGGGCACTCTGAGAGAAATAATACTGAATAAGACCTATGCACTAAGCATCGTGCTCGTGAAAAACGACACCATCGTAAGAATTCAATCAAGAACGTATCTTTGTTTAAGTATTATTGATTGTGGTTTATTTACTTACTTAATACTTACGCTGGCTCAGCGACCCAAATTGGATCTTGGCCTCCGACACTAAGACACGCCACTGTTATTATTATTATTTAGAAAACTTTTTTAACTAGCATGTCACTAACCATCTCAGTAAAACATTCAAACTATTTTATTAAACTAAGATGAACAAGTCAACATCAAAACTAGTACAGTTAATACCTCCCACAGTATACCAACTGCATAAACTATCCCTTTGGCGATGGATAAAATAATATATCTAAAATCCAATTAAAACAAAACCTTTATTAACACGATTTATCAAACGAACAGACATGTAAATTAATTTCTTTGGCGGCTCTTATGGCCTGTAATTCGAAGGGCATGTCCCTCAAGCCTCCGTATAAGGCTCGGTAAAAATAACCTTTTATTTTTGAACTCGGAAAAAAATAAATGTTAAGGCTCCTTGGGATGTAAGGAACATTGGATATGACATCATGTGGAGAATACGTGCATTTGTAAGATGGGAATCTTGTATTTTATTGCAGAATAATGTAATAGTCCTTTGTTTGGCTTGACCTGAGGGCCTTGCTCCTGCATTCCAAATAGCGTTGATAAACTTATATAGCAACTTGGCAACCAACCAGTAAATTAATATTAAAGACAAAAAAAGATCTCATGACGAACTTTTCAACACACATAGCACATATTAAACTTGGTATGGTATGTAGTCCATAGTGACTATACTAACTCATCCCGAAATGCTAACGTTGCGTAACGTACGTAATGTATGTAATTAACTTCGACGTGATTATACATATACATAGCTGGTAATAAAGACAAAAACAAATGAGCCATAAATAATGTTCACATTCCTTTAGATCTCCGTCGGCGTTTCCTAGAACATTTTCTAATTCAACTTCTCATCCACTATTTGAGTTATAAATGTACTTGAGAAGCATTATCGGTTTCGCACATCTTCCAGACATGTTTATGCATCGATGGCGACCAAAGTTATGGCCGTGGCAAACCTGTTTAGTGAAGATCAAGGACAATATACTGCACTGTGTCTGGAGAGTTCCCGACAGTATTGGGATTTGTATAAAACGTGTTAAGCACATCTAAATATTTTGAGGAAGAGGGATTTTTTAAGGAGCTTCCTTTTAATTTAGGAGCATGTTCTCATATTTGATCTAACCATTATTGTAAACATGTCAAGTATTGGGCCAGTGCCATACTCTAGGTCGTTTACATTAGCAATATTTTTTGGCAAACGAACGGCTGATGATGAAAGGATTTTTAGAGAAATATTTTTAATTGTAAAAATCACAAATCAGATACTCGATAATGATCGCATCATTTAGTCATCAATAAAACTTTTATTACAAACTGATACGTTTAAAGACAACAATACAAACAATTTCACTGGTTTCGGATGATAAATCGTGCAATTGTATAGCTACTGCATACAATTTCAACGAAATTAAGCTATTTAATTTTGAACCTAATTGCTATTAAAACAAATTTGTTCTTTGCATGGCTAAAATCGACCTATATTAATGAACATTTTGGTGCTGGCTACGCCCGCTATTGTGAAAGTTTCCCAAAGGTATTGTTCAATACTCCTGTGCTGTGCGCATTGAGTTAGACAATGTTGTGGGAATCTCGGGTACTAGTTTTTAAGCCAATTACATATGTTTCCTTTGACCTAGAATGAAGGAAGACTAACCATCAAAACTTATCCACTAGGAGTTGAGTCATCGTTTCATACTTTTTTATAATGTTAGCATGACAATCGATCCATGGCTTAGCTCCAATATTTTAAGTCAAAAAAGATCTAAAACTACCAATGACAGTCTTATGACTTCTTCAGAAAATTTGACTTATTCATCTGCAATAACAAAAGTTAAGATAAAATACTAATACAAATGACCACGAAAACGATTCAACATTATAAAAGCAAACGTGCAGTTTCACATCAAAGTTATTCCTTCAATCCGGCTCGAAGGACCAAAAGTCCTTTAGCCCTCAGGCCAATGACCTCGGAACCCGTTGGTCCCACGGTCGGTGGCTTCCACACAAAGCCTTAACATAATCATTATAAAAACCCACTTGGGATACTTTCCAAGAAAGCTCGATCGATTTTTTTCCTCTTGGAGAATTTTAAAGCCACTAACATTATTCAGGTAGGCGTGTAAGTAAGTTACATGTAAAAGGAATTTGTTGAGATTTATTCTCGTTAAATTCTCGTATTATAACCGTTTTCGGCGAAGGAACACATCGTAAGGAATTTGGTCAAATCCAACAAAATGTAGTTCTCTCTCTGGAAGGTCAGATGACAGTCGCTTTCGTACAACCTAACTAGGTGCCAAAACGGACCGCGGGCTCCTTTAAGCCCGCCAGACACAATCAGTAATAATGACACTAATTCGTTACCCATCCTTTTCTATTATATGAAATGAGAGTAAGACAGGTACAAAATATTGACATTATTACTGATAGTGTCTAGCGTGATTAAAGATAAACGATTTGAACGCTAAAAGATGATGATTTGACAAATAAACTTACTATCGTAAGGTATTTATTTTAAGTTTCGTAGCTGATTCGTTTAACTAGATTTATCAGTTTGCGTGAGGTAGGTCACAATGAAATGTCATATTGCTTCAACTTGGAGCCGTCTGATCAGGGAAGTAGGTACGTTAACCTTACAGAAATACTACAACTCTGTATGTGGTATTTTAACTGGTGATTAGGTTGAGGAGATCCACAAGGTTGTGTTGAGAGTAACGGGCTTACTTACATTTGTCTTTAACTGTCATCACAACGATTACTTATATCAAAACAAATAAAGCGTATTTGTCACTTATAGAAAAAAAGAACTTAATCTTTTAGAACTAATCGAGGGAATAAAAGATCTACAAACTTTAATAACTTTACATTAATCACTAATCAAGACACTGAGCAATGCAGTAAAGTTAAAAATTAAAAAGTTGAACCGAAAACCCGGTCACTGAACAGTTAAACCTACTGACCAGTAACGCACATCTTTAATCATCATGTTCTATGAGTAAGAAATGCCTTATCATTATACCATGCTTTAAAAGAACATCAATATTATGGTTTGTGATGTTTTTTTGCATTAAAAACACGACGTGACTAATTTAGACCTTACTTCGATGAGATACAGTCTATTCATAGCTGGGGAAGCGTCTATGTAAGTAGTTTGTAAAACTAGAGACGAAGATTATTAATGTGGTTTAGCCCCACAATTCTCCGTAGCGTTAATGTTAGTTGTACAGTTGTAGTTTGGTCGAATAACCGATAGTTGGCGCTTTACCGGTTGTGTCGATTCCTGAATCGCGTTATAGAATTATTTTGTGTGACGGTGACCTCTGGCTGGTATTGTATTATTTATCATTCTAGTTTTTTTTTTAATTTAACATATTCTTTGAAATAATACGCACAGTTTTTGTTTTGTATCACTTCAGTTTCTTCAAAATTCATCGTACATAAGTACACTATGCAAACAAGCGACTTATTTAATGTTTCCCATTACTCCAATAATGCTAGATCTTAAAACGACTTAATCTCAAAATTCTTAAATCATAGAATGCCTATTGCAATTCTAAAATAACGAGATTCTGAATAAACTGCATTCCTAAATGTTTTATACTCACAATGACCAAAACATAAGTCATCGAACAACCCGGTGTTTTGAAAAACTAAATTTGTAATTCTGTCATTTAAGCATTTTGACCACATATTGACAATAATTACTAGTCGTTTTGAGATCTCGATGTCAGTTGTAATACATCTAGAGATACTTCCACATCTGGCCTGGTTTTTAGACCATTCCTAGCTACCTTCTATCATACCTTACATCATTTACAATTTGATAGCACTATTTTAATCCATCAATCACTCTGGTATCATCGTCGGGACATTGTTTTGATGCAATTGCAACACAAGTAATGCACCGTGACGTTCTCCGTTTTAATTACGAACTAGATTAAGTAACATTAACTCACCGTTATGGTACAAAACGCCATGGTGTTATGTTTTTTTTTCACAGTTGAAGCGTAATTTGTTGTTTTGTTTTAGTTTAACAGTCCGATACTCTAAGATTTTTTTATTATTATCCAAATTTGACTTAGTATAATCTAAGTAGCTTTTAGCATATTTTTGCCCAAACAACGATGCCTCAACAACGTACGACATTGACATCTCCGTGATACTGTGTAAGGAAATCGTACGTAGAAAAACGCAACTAAAAAAAGTGATTTCATTTCCATCTTCACATAGGGTAATTACGCTACGATTTCCTATACACTTCACTTCTCTTTTCCTATAACGACTCCATCAAATTGCAGTTCCGGGAAGGCTTTCTTTGTTAATTGATGCACGAGGTTCAGCAACTTGTATTCACACGTGGCGTCTTCCGCTAAATGACATAGCGAACACAAAGTAGTATATTTTGATTCATCGCTTCCGATCCCAAAAATTATTGATTAACTGACATGCTACACGTTTCATTCATACTTTTAGGCTAATACAATTTAATTTATAGGATAGAGTAACTTAATGTCACTCTTCTTACTCAATGTCAAAATTGTCAAAGGAGATAAATATACCTCCTACAAAGAGAGCTTGCAGGCCCCGGCCCGTTGAATCCCGGCTTCGGGTTTCTCACAGGTTTTTATTTATTTACAGTCACCTGTATTTAATATCTAACGGAAAAATAGGGCGCTTTACCGCCACAAATTTTAATACTAGTGCTTATACAAATATAAACATATTTGCATTTAGAAGCTCTACCTGTAATATTTACTATACATTTAAAAAAAATACCGACGGAAAAAATATGACGTAGATTAAAGGCATTGAATTTAAAGAGCACGTAAGTGCAATCGTGTCAATAAATATGTATACATTACAGTTATTATGTCTGGGAAATAAGGTTTATAATTGGGTACATATTTTCTGAACTAACCGTTCTTATAAAGGTCACCTTGCAATTCCAAAGTCATTAGAGCCTATATGGACATACATAGGTTCTTATTTGGAATAATTATCTTGATCTTGTTCTAATAGGGATAGATCTTAACCTTAATATCGATGACTTAACCAAATACGATTAGAAAAACCTTGCGTTAATCGACATGCGATTTCAATAAAAATTACTTAATAAATTAGTATAGTAAGTTTGAAAGTAATTGATAATCCGAATGTAAAATAAATAAATAAATTATAATAAATATTGGGGGACAAACCTACACAAATCGACCTAGTCCCAAACTAAGCAAAGCTTGTACTATGGGTACTAGACGACGATATACATAGTTATATAGATAAATACATACTTTAATACATAGAAAACATCCAAGACCCAGAAACAAATATCCATGCTAAATGCACAAATAATGCTCTAGCCGGGATTCGAACCCAGAACCTCTAGCTTCGGAGGCAGTCACTACCAACTAGACTAAACAGGCCGCCGAAAACTAGTGCATTCCTCTTTAATATCCCTTACAATACAACCGAGAAAAAACACGAATTTGTCCGTTAAATGAGATTCTAATTTTATATGGCTGAATAATCCACCAGAGATGGATTCAAAAACATATTAAACATTTTGTTCTCTTAAAAAAAAGGTACAAGTTTTTACCTTATTCATAAACGTTTGTCAAACATATTTTTGTTAAAATTCCGATGAAAGTCGTTTATCCTTATCTTCACTTTGAAATTTATGTTTTTGAGAAAGCGACAAAACTAATTTTACTTAACAGGGGTTTATTAAGTATCATGAATAAGGGAGTGAATATATTAAGATTTTTTAAACTTGATAATATAATTGATAATGTCGAGTTCATGTGTTTTCATTTATCTGAGTTGTCGAGATTGCGAAGTGCCGACTAAAATGGAAACAAATTTTCGCACACCCTTAAGTAGACTCCTAACATATATGAATATCGTTTTTTAAACTTAGATTGTAATCTAGTTTGATTAAATATATTTTGCAGAACAGGTTATGTTTTCTGTTCTGTTTTCGCAAAAGCTTTGCATTAAAATTCCCAAACTTTTGTAATATCTATAAATATATAAAAGAAGAAACTGACTGACTGACTGACTGACTGACTGACTGACTGACTGACTGACTGACTGACATATCAACGCACAGCCCAAACCGCTGGTCCTAGAGATTCCAAATTTGGCACGTAGGTTTCTTATAAGGTCTAGGGGTGCACTAAGAAAGGATTTTTCAAAATTCAACCCCTAAGGGGGTGAAATGGGGGTCCGAAGTTTGTATGGGGAAACAAGATTAGTTGGACTATTTTATTCGAAACTTCATAGGAGTATTTCTAACGATAAATGAGTATATACGTGTTTCAGGTTTTTTGAGAAATTAACCCCTAAAAGGGGGAAAGGTGGTGACAAATTCTGAAAATCGACATGGGTATTGTTTTTATGATATACCGGGTCGCTCATAACGAAAACAACAATGATTTTAAAATCTCACGTGGAGGACGTGAAATACCATCCCCCCTGTTGGGGTTCGAGGGGGATGAAATGTCTAAATATTAATATGGGTGTCATTTTTATGGTTTTTTGGGTCGGTAAATTCGAAAATGGCATTGATTTTGAAATTTAATATTGCGAGCATGAAAACTTAAAAGAAGGTGCCAAATTGCAAGAAGATACTGACTGACTGAGTGTGCGACATATCAACGCACAGCCCAAACTGCTGGTTCTAAAGATTCCAAATTTAGTATATAGGTTCCATATACGGTCTTGAGGTGCATTAAGAAAGGATTTTTCAAAATTCAACCCCTAAGGGGGTGAAATGGGGGTCCGAAGTTTGTATAGGGAATCAAGATTAGTTGGACTATTTTATGCGAAACTTCACAGGAGTATTTCTAACCATAAATGAGTAAACATGTGTTTCAGGTTTTTTGAGAAATCAACCCCTAAAAGGAGGAAATCTGGTGACAAATTCTGAAAATCGATATGGGTGTTGTTACTGTAGTTTATCTGGTCGCTGATTACGAAAACAAGAATGATTTTAAAATCCTACGTGGAGGACGTGAAATACCATCCCCTCTGTTGGGGTCCGAGGGGGTTGGAATGTCTAAATATTAATATGGGTGTCATTTTTATGGTTTTTTGGGTCGGTAAATTCGAAAATGGCATTGATTTTGAAATTTAATATTGCGGGCATGAAAACTTAAAAGTAGGTGCCCAATTGCAAGAAGAAACTGACTGACTGAGTGAATGACATATCAACGCACAGCCCAAACTGCTGGTTCGAGAGATACCAAATTTGGCATGTAAGTTCCTTATAAGGTCTAAAGGTGCATGAAGTGCCGTGAGTTCCCTATGAAGATACGACCTTTTTTTAAATTCAATGTATTGTAAGTGGTTTTATTAATCAGTGCTGTCCGATACGATTTCGACATAAATCGATATTTGAGCGTCCAAGAAGACTCTTAATAGGAATCCGAGGTACCTAAACTTTAAATTATAAAGTAACGGTCATATTGATTTTCTTCATTTTCGTAATACGTCGTAATACGAATCCGAAAAATTTAGACAAAGTGGCGCCTACATTCATTTTTATCATTTCCGTCCCTATTTTGTTTAAATCGATATCTGAGCGTCCGAGAGAATTCTTAATACGAATCCGAGGTAAAATTTGGAAAAAGTGGCAGCCATATTGATCTTCTTCATTTCAACCCGATTTCGTTCAAAATCTATATCCGAGCGTCCGAGAGGTCCCCTAATACGACTCCGAGGTAGAATTTGGAAAAAGTGGCGGCCATATTGCTTTTCTCTATTTCCGTCCCGATTTCGTTCAAAATCGATATCTGAGCGTCCGAGAGCTCCCCTAATACGACTCCGAGGTAAAATTTGGAAAAAGTCGCATTCATATTGATTTTCATTTTTTTCGTCCCGATTTCATTCAAAATCGATATCTGAGTGTCCGAGAGGTCTCTTAATACGAATCCGAGGTAAAATTTGTGAAAATGGCGGTCATCTTGATTTTCTTTTTTTTCCGTCCCGATTTCGTTCAAAATCGATATCTGAGCGTCCGAGAGGTCTTTTAATACGAATCTGAGGTAAAATTTGGCACTCCATACATGCCTGTATGCAAAAAAGTTAAATGTTACTATATAGGCGTGTGGGGTATCTATGGATTTGCTTTTAAAAAGACATAGAGGTTTCGATATTTTTTTCCATTTAAATCAAGAAATACGGTTGCCAGTTTTGGTTGCACTTTTAGCACCACCCAGGGGTCACGTGTAGGGTAACGGTGGGTACTCCCTACGGACGTGGTGCAACTTCGTTCCCCCTTTGTCAAGTGAATGGGCAACTTGACTGTTAGAAGTTCGCAAGCCGCTCGAAGGCCTCTAACTGGGCTTAACGATTGCAGCCGGGATCAACGGCTTAGCATGCCTTCCAAAGCACGAGTCAGTTAGTAACCACTCAAAGCGGTCACCCATACAAGAACTGACCTGCGCCCACATTGCTTAACCTCGCACACCGCACGCGGTAGGCGGGTGCCGCTGGGCCACGAGCGCTCTAAATTCTTGATAGTTTGTGCCAAATTGCAATTCAATCGGTCCAGTAAAAGCAACTTGGTTGTAACAAACGGACTGAAGTAAGGAGTGCGAATGGAAGTGAGACCAAATTTTCTTTTTGGGTGCTTCAATGGGAACTGGCAAAACCTACCTAATAAATTTATTTTTAGGAAAAATAAATGTTACACGTGATATTGAATTAGCCGTATTTCTGTACTTCAAAGGACCAGAGTTTATGACCGCTGCGCGCTGCTTGGTCGTTTACAGACCTATTGGTGTTACTGTAGTACACAGATACTTTTACTAAGGGCCATTTAAGACATGCTTTTATTTCATCGGCCCTTTCCCCTTCGGCTTCTCGGGAATGTATGATAATAGTTTTCAATCCTTATTTTTGCCAAATTCAAATGAAATTCAACAAAGTGCCGGTTCTCAGAATGTATACTGACTTTTCATCTGTTCATCTGTTAATGAATCACAATTCTTTGTGAATTCTGTTAATGAAAAACAAAAAAAAAAAAACCCCAGAATGTAACAACAACTCTGGAGACCGCATCTAAATCGGTTCAGCCAAACGCGAGATAATCGTGGACAAACATACGAACCTGTTTTTTGTAGACGGTTAAAAATTTCGTTTAGTACGCGGGCGAAGCCGCGGGCAAATGCTAGTATAGTATAAATCCCTCTATTTCGAGAGTGACTTCAGAAAGTAATTAAAATTTCTCGTCACCCGACATGTCCAACAACGCTTTCAGATCATGGTGCAAGAAGAGTATTTTTCGATTTGTGGGGTTTATGCGATAATCTTGGGTAAAACAAGCACATAAACAGTTGAACATTCATACTGACGCAATTTTTTATACGTTTAGTAATGAACATTGGGAAATACAAACTTAAGCAATCACAATTAAAAGAACAATGGTAAATATTATTTCACGTCTCAATTTTGTTCGACAAACCTCTTAATGGCCGTTACGCACTAGCGGGCGAACTTTTCTTTTATTCATTCATTCGTTGAGTGAAAGTGTACCGTTTGTCATTCAAGTTTGTTTACGTGCCTTGTTTACTAAAATGACAAATTGACATTTCAATTGTTTTTAGTTTTTCTACATGCGACATTGTCACGCATACGTTCTGAACAATAATTAAAATTATCGTATAATCTACTGTAGGGTCTTAACAATTTTATGCTTTAACTGTCTGAAATACAGTTGTCTGTAGAATACATGGTTGGGTTGTGTACAATCTTTCGAAAATTATTAACGATTCACTTTTCTATTGAGCTCTGCATATTCAAATAAAGAACCAAAGTGAGAAATGGTTGCAATCAATGCATTCAATTTTTGTGTACTATGTACAATCTTTCGGAAATTATTAACGATTCACTTTGTACTAATAGTAATTCGTGGATGGCATTGACAGTGAACAGTCGATTGTATAAGTACAGTAGAAACATTGCAGAATTTCTGTTTCGTCTTCTTGAGCTATTCAATTAGATTACACATAGATAGTCTCAGATAAGTGCACCAGTATTGTAACCTCATTGTTCCCAAGACGTGAGATTCTGAATAAGTTCGCAAACTTTCAATAATTAAGAGAAACGTTGATATATTATCTTTTAAAGACACATGTTAGATACATGTTTCAATATGCGATGTATATTTTGTATTTAGGTTCAATGCACTGGACCCGGGTATGTCCTAAAACTACGACCAAGGCCACCGGGGGATGGGCAGCAGCATCCCTGGAGTGCGGTGGAGATACTGCGATCGCCAACCCGCATGCCAAGCGTGGCGATTATGGCATGGTATATGCCCTGTGAATTTGGGGAAGGCCCATGTCCAGCAGTGGACGTCCTTTGGCTGATATGGTGGTGGTGGTCGTGGTGGTGGCACTGTACTTCTAGCTTAAATCTCCGTATTCTCGTGTTTTTATAGCTTATCTTATTTTATTAACAACAACGAGGTTAAACAAAATAGTATCCCATATTTACTTGAAAACTCACCATCTTGCAGATATATTATATGGCATCAAACTTTGGCAATTTTAGGCCACACCAATGAGGAATACTTATGTGTAGATTTCATATATATATCATCATCATCATCATCATGTCAGCCGAAAGACGTCCACTGCTGGACATAGGCCTCCCCCAAAGACTTCCACAATGACCGGTCCTGCGCCACCCGCATCCAGCGGACACCCGCGACCTTCACCAGGTCATCGGTCCACCGTGTGGGTGGTGTATATATATATATATTGCATAAGCAACCTACTTATATCGAAAATAGAGCTTTTTTGGACCATGTTTGAAGAAATCATAAAAAATAAGATTAGATTTTTTCTACACTCGGCCCTTAAAAATGTAGATAAAGAATAGAAGAACCAATAACTCCTTGTGCCATAAATATATCTATAGTTTTGATAAAGGAATGCCAACTCGAAACTAGTAAAAATCGATGAAAATCGTATGGAGCCCCTTAAGTTAAATATGATACAAAATGATAATATTGATAATGTACAAAATATGGAAATATTGAACACTAAGAGGTACAGTCAAGGACTTTAACTTGAAATTTCACAGTCTTGTCAAACTGTATAGAGAATTATAGAAAATAAATTGCGAAATGAACCGACATTAAAAAAAAAGTGCGATCGTATATTATGCACAAGAGCGGCCGGTAAGGGCCTGTAAAAAGTTTTATTTATCATATTTGAAAATGACAAAATGGAATTTGTGATAATTACAAACATCCGTTATACTTATTAATGAAAACAATGTAGGTACCTACAATAGCCAAAAGAAAGGAATGAAATGCTTTAAATTTTCCTTCTTTAAGCATACTTTCGTCACACTTATGCCTTATTCAGTAAGTATCACCTCAAACAGGCAAACTATTTTTATAATATTTTTCACTTCGCCTTAATTATATTTCCCAAACGATAAAATCATTGATTTTTGCTATTGTAAAGACCCCATTATTTTAGGTTAGGTTTTATATCAATCGTGAAATACTTATCCAGTAAAACGAGACACGGGAAATAAAGGCGAAATGAATCATTTGCGAAAACTGTTACAGTACCTAAACCGCCTGATTCATCAGCATCACGATGAATCAGGCGCGTCAGACGGTATATTTTCACCCTTACCAGGATCTGATTTCAACTCGACCAACAATCTTATAAATGCTATAATCAATCTCATAGCTCAATGCCGCAGGAATGCCGTTCGATAAGCGAAATTATGAAAGTATTCGAATCTTAATTTGTACGGCTGAAGCTCGTTCTATTACGTAGCTATGACTTAATTTCGCTGACGATTTCTGAATTTGAGCAGTAAATGAATCAGCGGTGAAGCAACGGTGTTTGTTATTATTTGGTAAGTGGAATGCAAGTATAATTACAAGTATAAGTACCAAAGCAAAAAGTTTACAATTAGTCTCGGCTCCCAAGAAGGCTGTGCCTAGTTTCGGCTGACGGATATTCTTTATATCTGAATTTACAATATTGCATTCTAACTCGTAGTAACATGTTGTTTTGCTAATTAAAGTTTATTTATTATATATATTAAACGACTCTCGCATCGTTAAATAGCCATCGCAGAAAATTATCCAAGAAGTTACTCAAAATGTTAAATAAATATGGTAAAGCCTCATTTTGAAAATTTAACTTATTTGTAAAGTATATACTTACTGAGTTTTATAGATATGTGTCTAAAAACCAACAATGTGATTTTATGACATACTGATTACTTGTAAGGTAAATGTCCCATTACCTGACATATATTATAGTTTACCTTTACGTTTTGCATATGGGGTTATAGCACTGCGACATTTACCTTAAAGTGCTTATTCACTTGGTTACATTCACAAACGTAAAATATTCATGCGGCAATGTAAATTCTTATAAATAATGCAATATTTTACCACATATGTTTCACTTTCTGATGACGTCAGAGAGTGAATGACCCGACGAATCGCTAACGCGAATGATTGAATTGAGCGAATGGTAATCCGAAGCAAAAACGATACTTTCTTCTGAATTCAGAATAGGTATAAAGTTCGTTGACCTTTTTAGGGAAATTTTATTAATAACTAAAACTAATCCGTGGATTGTATTTGGGAAAGCGTAGTGTTTGTTGCCATGCGAATTGCTGGGTATAACGAGGATTTCTTATGGCACTTATGGCCTTCTGGGTTTGTGCAGAAGCTTGTTTGGTAATTTTATGGTCTATTATTGGATGGTAATTTCTCCGAAGCTTATTACCGACTCTAGACACTGAATGGCACTCGTTTAATAATATTTAAAGAACTATACCTATATTTTCCATGACTTTAGCTCATATTATTAAAATTCCTTAGAATTATAATGATAATTTAAGAAAGTAGACCTCTTAAAAATTGGAGATTTAAATAAAAATAATAATATTTGATTTTATCTTTTTAGCATCGTACTATATACAATATATATCTAGTTATAATCACTGACGAACGGAAAGACAGACCGACAATGAAGCTATATTATAAACAGGGTCCTGTTATCATCAACACTTGATGTGTCTATAAACACTAATACTAAAAAAAACCTATATATGGATATTCGAACCCGAGACCTCTAGCTTCGCAAGCAGTGTCACTACCCACCAAGGCTAAACAGGCCGTCAAAAATAAATGTTCCATTTGACCAATTTTGCTAAGGAACACTAATAATGTGTTTGACTTTAAAGTCCTTTCCTACTTATCTTCCACCTTGGGGTATAAGCCAAATAAATACTGTCGAATACCAGTAACTGTATTAAACAATTGAACTGAATCAAGAATCGAAACAGCAATTTTCGAAAGGTCACAGGAAATACGATATAACTGACACATGTGAAAGGTCTTGAAACTCTTCAAGCTTAAATAAACGCCTTAATGACACTAATAAAATGCAAAACTGCATTTATACGACAGCCAGGGATATATCTGTCCGTGAATTGCTTTAACATTTGGAACCTCCAAATTTATATGCATATTTGTGTGAGTTAGTCGTTGACCACTGACCTCAACATTAAAGTGTCTTTTTTGACACAAATACTCCACTAAATGCTTTAAAGTGTGTTCTTTAAAGTGTCTTTTTTTACTAATAGTGGAATTGCGGCATTTATTTTTGTTTGTATTGTAGTTTTGAATATCTTGTAATATATCACGGTTTCTTAAACTGTGGGCCATGGACCCCTAAGGGGTCCATGTAATGAGCACCACGGGCCATGGCCTTTTTTAAAAACGGTTCATAAAGTACCTACTAGTAAAAGCGAGACCAATTTTTTCGAGAGAGCCCGTGAAATCATTGACTTTTTAAAAAGGGTTCACGTCTTGAAAAAGTTCATGAAACCTTGTATAATATAGAAAGATTAGTCAGGATAAGTACAACGAGCGGGTTAATTGAGTGCCATAAACATTAACCAAATTTAGTGGTATATACACAAATAATGGGTAATTATCGACATCGTACATCCGAACTAAAATTACTCGTAGTTTGTTGCGTGCATGTAAGATTTTCCATTTTCTTTCCATTGATCTGTGTGTGATATTGAACTACTTACTTAATTTAATAGATGTGAATTCTGCAAATGCTACTTATAAATGTCAATTTAAAAAAAGTTTGTGATCCGAGCAGGATTCGAACCTGCAACGTTGTGGCATACGCAGCCAATCGCTCTAACCAACTAAGCTACCGCAACATAGATGCTCATCTCCCTAAGGCGGAACTGTTGAAGGATTTGGTGACTGAGTATGATTGTTCTAGTAGCTCAGTTGGCTAGGCCGCGTATGCCAGGACGTCGGTGGTTTGAATCTTGCTCGGAGCACATTTTTTTTCACTTTAAATTGTATGAGATATTGTTATGGAGTAAATAATTCAATGAACAACTCACAAGAAACAAAACTTCGCCGTCTCTTAATGTTCGTGAACATTGGCTGGCCTTGACTGAGTCGTGTTTTAGTTGACAGCTTCAGACAGGCTGATATTACGGCGATACCTGTCTAATACGGTTGATTGGTTAACGTTATGATATTTATGATTTAGATGGAAAATATTCAAATAGATATATTGTGTTAAATCTTGACACTTTATACTATCGTGCTTTGTACACATACTTAAAATATTTGTTTATACGGGTCTAATGCGATAATTATTTAATAATAGCACAACGTATGAGTAGAAATCTTTTTTCGGGTCTACCCTTGACATATTTATAAACTTTTGGAGGGTATAATGAAACTATAAAACCACCGCTAAACCGATTGACCACGAGTGCTGCAAAGGGCTCGAAACGTCGAAATATAATCACGCGATTAAATCCGTTATATAGTTTCATTTATTTTGGGGGGGTAGTTCTGCCGCGAACATGACTGATGCAACCCGTGTCGAAATGTCGGTAATAAAGGCAAATAAAAAAACCGGCCAAGTGCCAGTCGGACTCGCGTAGCAAGGGTTCCGTACAGTCCGACTCACGCTTGACTGCACATTTCTAATAGGATTTCCTGTCATCTGTAGGTAAAGAACTATTTCAGAATTTTTTTCGGGGATGAAGGGGGAATGTAAATTTTTTGGCTATTTTAGTAAAAACATATATTTGAAATGCACACAATGAGCTCTTTCATTTGAAAAGTAACACAATACAGTTTGAAAAACTGTATTTTTTAATTTTCTAATTTAGCTATCAAAGGTGGACTCCCGTTTAAAATTCATTTGTTTGCGCTACATTTCATTCATTTCATTTATTCATAACAATAGATATTGTGTTGAACATACATTAACAATACTAATTATAGAACAATTAATAGAATAATGTCACAATAATAAGATTAATAGGCAATAATGTCAAAATAAATAAAAAAAACTAATAATTGCACTATCCCAAATAATTACACAAATTATATTAAACAAAAGAATATATAAATAGGAACAGATTGAAGTGGTTCCGTTTTTTCCTTTTGAGGTGCGGAACCCTAAAAAATCGAATTAGACCTGGTAAAAAATAATTTAAGTATGTGTTTGTTAGGGGGCCTATGTGCTGCAGTGAACGTACATCCGCTTATATGATATTGATGAATTAAATATCGCGTTAGGCCCGTATAAACAAATATTTTAAGTTATATGTCTTTGTATGAACAGCGCATCCTCGGGAGTTCTGGCGACCTTACTCACCACCAGAAACACAAGACAAAACCACATACATATCTACGACATCAACAGAACAAGCAGTGGCGTGATTATGACGGCGGTTTTTCAGTAAGGTGTATTGTACTTCCCAAATTAGGCTACACCAAATTACATAAGACATGGGACAGTAGGTATTCGCCACAGTGTGAAAATACTATCTCAGTGTGTTTGACCTTTTAGAGATCAGTTTCCGATTAAGTTAACTCGATTTTTGGTGAAAGTATGGTCAAGTGTTCCGCGATCTGATATCGACTGAGCACGCAATCGATGTTCGAATTGTGTTGTATTCTGTTGTTTACAACGTTAAGTGTGTGCTTACTTTATTTTAGACGATTTAGAGTGGGTTGGCACCAAACCATCTGTAATCGTAAGCGGTGTTCGGTAAAATCTGATTTGACTTGCCTTGTTTGACAAATTTCTACAGGGTCTAACAAAAATAGCGTGGATCCATTTTTTAAGGCATTAATTGGTATCGCTTTCTGAATAATGACACACAGACACAGTTGACACTGAAGCTGACAGCTTTCTGATCCACAAAGTACAATATATATACTGAGATAGAGATATCAGTGAAATACTCCACATAGGTCGTAGCGCCACTGTGGTATTTAGTAAGAACTAACCATACGACTGCTCCAATATGCAAGTGCGATAGAGATAGCACCCGGTGACTTTTTTCTTAACCTTCGGAAATGCATTTACGCATCCCGCCTATCCGGGGAACTAGGACAGGTATGACGGACTTCCGGGAACCGCCCGGACTACCGTCTAAAACCACCAGGGTATGCCCATCGCACAGCATTAGTGGCGGTGACACGGGATCGCCAAGGCACACAACCGCCAACACCGCCTGCTGCGACAGCCGAAGCTGTCCCCTCTCGGTAGAGGCTTGCGCCTCCCACTCAACGGCAAGCGTGCAGGCCGACACCACACACTTGCCGAACAAAGGGCCTCCACGCCAGGAGAAAGTGAAAAACCCCGGATTCACTCACTCAGATCCCCTTGTAACTTTTTATAGAGGTTTTCTCCCTCGCAGCCACCACCCGGCCCCGGTCTGACGGTGACAGCCCCCGCTCCCGACTATAGCGGCCCTCTGCCGAAGTCAGGGTTACGGCACCCAGTGACATCTGGTACAAGCACTAATAAACAAAAAACACCTTCTTAGGAAAATTCGTACTTCGAGCTGAAAGGGCCCTGCGTAGATACTGCCTCAGCACTGACAAGTCAAGTGAGGAAGTCGCCTTACTCAAGCTATAGTTGCAGTCGGTAAGAAGGAAAATTATGCAAATTAATGCCTCTTCCTCAAAATATGACCTCCTTATTCATGTAACGTAGCATTCCTCTGTTAACTAAATTGTGTTTTGTCCCTTTCTGACGAACATAAATGCCAAAGTGACTGACAAAGACAAACGAGTACTAACGGCATTTCAAACGAAATAGGTTTGACGGATTGGGGCCTAGTTGGTTTAGAGGAAGCCCAGGCAAGACATACGGTATCTAATATTAAAGAAACTGGTAAAAAACACCAATTTGTTATTATCAACATCAAGTTGTTATTATATTCTTCACTATACTATATAACCTTCGGAAAATGAAACATAATGTTTAAATACTTTAACAGATTTTATTTTAAACTAAATTCCACTAAAATATACTGTTCTCAAACATGCAATGAAATATTGATGTTATGTCTTATGTTCCTTATAATAGGCTGCGAAGTCTGACGTTTCAGGTGCGGCTAGGCCAAGAGGTCGTTAATGGAATTTCATACAAATCTTGCAGGCCTAGGCCGGCAGTCTTCTTTTTTTAATTTCACAGGCTTCATGACATTCTGCCACTATGCGTATTAAAAATAAAATTTTGATTTTTTTTGTTGTTTATTTCATTGCATATTTGAGAAAAGCACTATACATACCTCGGCGGGAAATATGGGGTTGCCCGCCTCAGACCTATCCGTCTTCGGCAGGCAACCCCTTTCGTCCCGGCCTCTGTTAGTAATGTACTAATATTTTAATCATTTAGTCCAACACGAATACATAGACAAAATAATTGTATGACTAACTAGACATATGATAAACTACAAGTACTTAATGGACGACTTCCGTATTTTTTGTTTACGACAGACTATACATGTGTACAAACTGCTATGTTTATCACTCAAAAACCTCTTAATTTAAGATACGAGTGAATGTAAGCTTTTGATAATTACCGCAATCAAGCTATTGCCGATAGCCCGACACAAGGCTGTTTGTGGATTCGTTTATTTCGTTTGCTCTATTTGTCTTGTGTATTTCGCGGTGTGGTCACCGTTTCGAAAGATTTATTCGAAAGTTTGGTCTTTGTGTTAAACAATATTATGCGTATGATCATGATTTGGTCACATGTATTGTACAATGCAATATAAATACAATAAATTAATAATAATAATAAATATTGGGGGACAATTTTACACAAATCGACCTAGTCCCAAACTAAGCAAAGCTTGTACTATGAGTACTAGACGACGATATACATACTTATATAGATAAATACATACTTAAATACATAGAGAACATCCAAGACCCAAGAACAAAATCCGTGCTAAATGCACAAATAATGCCCTGGCCGGGATTCGAACCCGGGACCTCTAGCTTCGGAGGCAGTGTCACTACCAACTAGGCTAAACAGGTCGTCGATATTATTTATTGCCCGCCTCAATAAAGCACAGTACCTGCAGTAGTCGTACATATTCTCGCCAAGAGGTTTTTAGTAATTAAAATGTTAGTTTGATTATTATACACCTACTTGAAAAAAATGTTTAAACAAGCATGTAATTTAATTAAGTATTAGTTATTAAAAAAGTATGGTACTTACAAGCTTTGAAATATATTTGTTTTGATTGATATTACTAACGAAATAAATGCTTTATAAAATTCAATAAACAGTACATAAACGATACAAATAGAGGCAAACAACATGCGTTCTTATCGCTAAAGACCTAACCTAATATTAAGAACAACCTTAAAGTATTGACAGAATGCGAAAATACAAGCATGAGAAATACAATTTCTATTTTATACTGATGTACTTTTGTACATTTGTTTTTTTTTGTACTGAATTTGTATTTTTCATACCGTGCATCTACGTCAGGAACGAATATTCCTGACCTTCCAAGAATTTGTGATAACCTAACAAGGACACATAATTCAAGCCATAAATTTGACAACATTCAATGTAACTAAAGTTTAAGTTATTGTATACTAACGTATATTACACAACCTTCGTGCGCAATGATCTCACTTCCTGGATCGGCAGATAATTCTACAATGTACATCAGCAAAAACCTTAAAGCTTTGATCTTTCCCATGGGAACAAAATGTTTTTACGACCTTGGAAGTTTCGGCTTTGTTAGTTTTTTTGTTAAAATCTCGATTGATTGATACTTTAATGGATGTTGGGATTCTCTAGGGCATGTTGGACGTTACCTAGATTAATCAATGTAACAGGATGCAACCGGGCAATACACTGATTTAGGTTTTTATTCTAGAACTATATAATATATCCTAATTTTCGGTTGGACTTATAATCCGTATAAACCGGATCTCCGTTTTTATAAATCAAAGAAATAAAATCATAACTTCTATGCACATAATCCGTTAGTTAATGGTTACAGCCACAGAAAAGAAAAGTTCAGTTTTTATAATCTTTGTCACGTAATGAGTCATGAGGGTTGAAGAATCTGACGCCGTTTCCTGAGCGATTCGACTAAGTCCTTACTTTCTTTTTTACAACATGTATATTAGCTTGCCCTGTTAGTAAATTATTCTTCAAAAAATTCAAACCAGTTTTCAGCCTCATGACATCTGATTAAGCTTATGTAAACTTTGATACTTCTATAAAGGTGACAATGCAATATTGGTAACAAAACTCATAATTTAAGCAAGATAAACCCATTCTTAAAATATTCGTTCACGGGTCTAAAGCGAAATTAATTTATTTATCTTAATTACCGGGTTGCACCTTTCATGGTCGCGGCAGATTGACGTCTCAGCAAGTTGTCAACGGAGATATGGATACACAACATTTAACTACCTCACAATTGTTTATAAAAATGTGAAGGTAGATCTGAAAAGAGTTTTCAACCCTCCCATTATGCTACTAATTGTCTAGAGCACGACACACAACACTCGCAGTATCCAAAAAAATAAATTTCGTGTTGGACCCGTGTACGAATATTTTAAGAATGTATACAAAGTGCGAGAGTTTAAAGTGTTATATTGCAAGATAAACCCGTTGCCGTGTTTGAGCTCTTTCTACTGAGCAGGTAGCAGGCAGGCTGGGCAGGTGGTAGGCAGGAGCAGTGATGACTATGAAAAAAAGATACCACCACCACCACCGTATCAGCCGAAGGACGTCCACTGCTGGACTTAGGCCGCCCTAAATTTCATGGGGGTAATGCCAATGCCATAATCGCTACGCTTGGCATGCGGATTGGCGATCGCAGTATATCCACCGCACTCCAAGGATATGCTGCTGCCCATCCCCCAGTGGTCTTGGTCGTAGTTTTAGGACATACCCGGGTCCAAAAGAAAATACAGTCGGCAATGAAAGCCTTGTACCGAAAATGAAATATTTGGATCAAACTTATTTCCTTACGATAATTACGTAGACTTAGATTTACTCGGTGCCGAAGTTCATTAAAGATAGGGCATAACTATGCATTATTCTGTCAAGGTTTTTTACACAGCAGATGCTGTTCTATAATAGAGAATATTATTAACATAGCATTACGAACCCTACAAAAACTATCAAAGACCAACCGATGTATTCTTCCACACTTTTTCTATTTCCATTTTTATTTCCTATGGGGCTAGCATGGTGCAGACGTACTCGTGTACCTATAGTTTTAATCTAGCGTGGTGTAATTCTGGTGTTTATATCGATTACACAGTACATAGGTATTGGCTTTTATGCAGTATGTAGTCTACTAAATATTTTACATTTGCCTTACTTTTTTGCTGTCCTAATTTTATTTTAAGCAAATGTTCATGTGCTCGACATGACTGGTATTTAGGTGTCAGACATTGTATACGTAAAACATTAGAACCATTTTAATCATGACCGAATTGTATCACAAAAGGTCCGTTCGAAACGTGACTTTACTGACCAAGCAAAAATGCACAAAGTTTAATGGCAGTTTTTATAAAGTCGGTCATAATAACTTCAATTATACAAACATTTATTTCTGGCCCCTATTTCACCACAGCGACAGGTGCGACAATTGTCACAAAATATGACATACGTACATACTACATATGTCATATTTTGTGACAATTGTCGCACCTGTCGCCGTGGTGAAATAGGGGCCAGATTGTCATTTATTTACCACATTATGATGATTTTTCTGGATTTTGGAGGAAACTTACGGGCTGAGAATGATTGTATGAGAAATCCCGGGATTTTCGGAATTATCCATACAAACCAGTACTTGTGGGATAATTACGCGACTTTTTCGAGCGTGCGTAAGATAGATCTGTAATTTTCCATAGTAAAAATGACAGTTAGATATACATACGTATCGTCCGTTCGAAAAGTTACGTGATTACCCTGCTAGACTTGAAATCCTAATCGCATAACTACTCGTATATGCTCCATGCTAGCCCCGCTGGATCAGCGTAACAGACCGGAAACAGCGGCTACCTGCGCCCACGCATGCCAAGTGACGAGCAATAATAGTTATTGGTCAGGTATAAGTTTTTGTACACGGCCCTACTTGCTAGAGGGAGTAAGTCTACTGTGTTACTGAGGCGTTAGGTCCTTGTCATTGTAAATTTTAAGTATCGTGTAGGGCCTTGGTTGATGAGGGTTGTATGTACAAAAGTTTTATTAAGGTGATAAGCCATCTGTTTTTAGTGTGAATTGACTAGAAAGTAGGGGAAATTCATGGAAATCAACAAAACCGAAGTGTCGTCTCAAGTGAAAATAGTCACACAATAACAGTTTATACTATTATCTATTACCTCTAGCCTGTTGTTGTGTGTTCGTTCCTTACAATACTTCATACTATGTGCTCGTATTGTGTGTTCGTTTCTTATATATTTACTTGTTAATAAAGCGCCATAGACGTAGAATAGCGCTAGAGCTGAGACGTGTTTTTTGAAATTGATAATATTTTCTTCCATATGGATAATTAACAGGATGTATAGGTAAAAACTATTGTATGTAATTGTGGCATGTTCGGGTTGTCATCAAATATTTTTCTCAAACATGCAATGAAATATTGATGTTATGTTCCTTATAATAGGCTGCGAAGTATGACGTTTCAGGTGCGGCTAGGACAAGAGGTCGTTAATGGAATTTCATATAAATCTTGCAGGCCTAGGCCGGCAAAGTCCTCTTTTTTTATTTCCATTCCACATAAATTTGTGGCACAGGCATCATGTCATTCTGCCACCAGGCGTATTAAAAATAAAACTTTGTTTTTTTTCATTGCATGTTTGAGAAAAGCACTATACATACCTCGGCGGGAAATATGGGGTTGCCCTCCTCAGACCTATCTTCGGCCGGCAACCCCTTTCGTCCCGGCCTCTGTAGTAATGTACTATTAAATTTGCAACACCAACAAATCAATGCGTATGCGAACAGTCCACAACACAGCTACATAAAAGAGGGGCTTTACCACAGAATAAGTATGAGTACGAGTACAAGGCTTTACTTAAGGTTTTCATCTGTACTTAAATTATTTTATTAATGGCAAACCTATATCGTTGGTTTATATTTTATACAATTTGTAAGTTTTATACGGGCGTATATTGTAATGAAAAATGAAGAATGAAATGAACTTAAAATTTACCCAAATGGAAGAACAAATTACTTCAAAAATTACAAACCACCTTGATTCGAAATTTGAATTAGTAAATCAGGATTTAACAGAAGTAAAACAAAAATTAGAGGACCAAGAAAAAAGATTGTCCGTTTTAGAAAGAACTAGCTTCCAAAGGAACCTTATGTTTTTCGGCGTCAATGAAAACGAAGAAAAATCGTACTCCGACCTTCAAGCCAAAGTTATAAACATTATAAAAAACATTATAAAAGAAGACATACAAGAATTTGAATTACAGGCAATAAGAAGAGTAGGGAGAAAAAGAGATTCTACGCGACCCATCTCCGTCGTGTTTACAACATTGGGGAAAAAAATAAACATTTTAAAAAAGAAACGAAACCTGTTAGGATCAAATATATATATTAAAGAAGAATTTCCGCCTAAAGTGCACAAAATTAGAGAAGAATTAAAAGAGCAACAAAAGAAAGAGATAGAGAAGGGTAACCAGGCCTATTTGAAATACGATAAGCTTATAATAAAGCCAAAAGCAGCTGACATAAATACAAACAAGCGGCAGCTGTCAATTTCACCGCCACAACGCACCAACCAGTCAAGCGAAAACAGTCAACATCAACGAGAACCTGTACAACTGACCCAATTAACCAAGAAATATAAATTAAACCAAAACACAATGCTATCATATGTCAAAAAACCAGAAGAATCATGAGAACAAGCGGCCTCCTCTGCTCTTAACACACAGAATGAATACACAACCTGCGACCATCGATATGTAAAGGAACACTATATAAACAAATACACTAAAAAGACACCTCCCAGTACGGCTGGTCCCCGCGGGAGTGTTAGACCAATACCCTCTACTCCAACTTTAAATAGAAAAACTGCAGAAAGGCTATACATTGGAACTTTAAATGTCAGATCACTAGTGGGAATAGGACGTCAAGAGGAACTCGAACATGCCTTGAAGGATATAAAGTGGCATATACTTGGACTCTCAGAGGTAAAAAAGGAAGGCACTAACATACAAGAGTATAAAGACTATATGTTCATGTATACTGGGAAGAAAAGTGGTAAAAATGGAATAGGATTTATGATAAAAAAAGAAATAAGACCTCACATTATCGACTTCAAGCCCATATCAGACCGAGTAGCTAGATTGGACCTCTCAATAAACAATACTAGACTTAATATCATTCAGGTATACGCACCTACAGAGAGTGCTACTGAAGAAAACATAGAGTCATTCTACAACGACTTACGCTGTGCACTTGAGCATTCAGACTCTACAATGTTTATCATCGGAGATTTCAATGCGAAGATCGGCCAGCCTACCTTGGAAGATAGCGCAGTCATGGGAACATGGGGCTATGGAGTAAGAAATGACCGAGGAGCCACTCTTATAGATTTCTGCATGGAGAACGAGCTCTATATAATGAATACTCACTTCCAGAAAAAACCAAAGCTCCGATGGACATGGAAGTCGCCGAACGAAATGACACGTAATGAAATTGACTTTATTATAACTAAAACTAACAATGTAAAAAACATACAAAATATAGAGATTATAAACACCACACATCCGACCGACCACAGACTGGTAAGAGCAAGCTTCTGCATGACAAATACAAACAAAAAATGTAGAAAAGCCTTTAAAGGAAAATTAAAAGAATTTAATTCTATAGAAAAAGAGTGTCTGAAAAACATATTCTCAGAATCAGTAGAGTCCCTTAGCTACACCAATATACAAAATTATTATTCAAATCTTAAAGAAAACATGAAATCCTGTACCTTGAAACTGCCAACAGTTAATCCTACGGAGAAAGAAAACAAATTAATAACAAGTACTATTGAAAATCTTATAATAGAAAGAACAAGACTAAAAAATAAATATCCAAAAACAGCTGACGAAAAAAGACAACTAAAACAGCTATACTCAAAAATACGTAATAAACTGAAAAGAAATAAACATCACCGCAGAATGAGAATCACAGAGGAAGAGCTTTCGAGGCGTGGATCTGCTAAACGGGGAAACAAGCGTCTGTTAGAACACAAAACCTGGATTCCATCGCTAAAAGATAACACTGGAAAACAACAAACAAACAGAGATAGCATTATTCAAACGGCAACATCATTCTACAAAAATCTCTACAGTGAAAACCAAGATTTATATCTAAAGTCGAGATTACCAACGACAAATGACATAGCGCCCCTATTAGAAAATGAAATACGAACTGCTATAAATTCCCTAAAAAATATGAAAAGCCCAGGAGACGACGGTATAACCAACGACATCTTAAAAGCCATTCAGGAACCTTTGACCCCCCACCTTACAAAACTTTTTAATGACATGATACAGAAAGAAAAAATACCTGAAGATTGGGAAACATCTGTAATCACATTAATATATAAAAAAGGAGACCCATTCAAAATTGACAATTACCGGCCTATAAGCCTTCTGCAGTCAACATACAAGCTCTTTACCACCATAATTTTAAATAGAGTTCGAAAAATACTTGATTTTCACCAACCAGTAGAACAGGCGGGATTCAGGCGTAATTATTCAACAGTGGACCATATTTTTTCCTTGCAACAAATAATAGAAAAATATAGAGAATACGGAAAAACACTCTACATAGCTTTTGTCGACTACTCAAAAGCTTTCGACACAATTTCGCACCAAAAGTTGTGGGAGGCACTAGAGGAACAAGGCGTTGATAACAAATACATAAACATCTTGACTGAAATATACAGCAGAAGCAAATCAACAATTAAACTGGAAAAAAAAAAAGGGCAACACTTCAGAATAGAACGCGGGGTAAGACAGGGCGACCCAATCTCGCCAAATTTATTCACTGCCTTGTTAGAGCACATATTCAGAAGACTAGACTGGCAGAACTTCGGACTTAATATTAAAGGGGTACGGCTACACCATCTACGTTTTGCGGACGATATTGTTCTGCTTGCGAATGGTCACGATGAGCTAACGTACATGCTTAATACACTGCAATCTGAAAGCAGAAAATGCGGCCTGGAAATGAATCCCGAGAAAACGTGCATAATGACCAACGGGGACGCTAAACCGATAGCAATACGATCTAAAAATATAGAGTATGTTAATGAATACCTTTATCTCGGTCAGAACATATCTTTTCAAGATCGCTTCCCACTTCAAGAAGTTGAAAGACGAATCAAAAAAGCCTGGGGTGCATACTGGTCACTAAAGCACATATTTAGGTCAAAAATTGATATTAAGTTAAAGAAAAAAGCGATGGATTCCGTAGTAACACCGACCTTATTATACGGTTGCCAAACATGGCCCCTAACTAAAGAAGTCCTGACAAAAATCAATGTATTCCAAAGAAAAGTCGAAAGAAACATGCTAGGATTAAAACTAATAGACAGAGTAAGAAAAACCGAGATTCGTCGCCGCACAAAAATTATTGACGCAGCAGAGATGGCATGCCGTCTAAAATGGAGATGGGCGGGCCACACGGCTCGCACTACAGACGAACGGTGGAGCGAGAGACTGCTGCACTGGTACCCACGAGAGTGCGCGCGGCCGCGTGGACGCCCACGCCGACGTTGGCGGGACGACATCGTCGCGGAAGCCGGTATCACGTGGACACGAGTAGCTGCCGATAGAGGCGACTGGAATAGGAGGGAGGAGGCCTATGTCCAGAAATGGACAGCCCAATAGAGTAGGAAACAAACACTTACGTATTACTGTATTAAATTGTAAATCTAATTATATGAATTATGAATGTTAATTATTATAAAATATTATTATATTGCTAATTATTGATATGAATTACGATTATTTTGAATCTATTGGAAATAAAAGGCTTAATTATTATTATTATTAATTATATTGTAATGGAGATTAGGATTGGACCTAGGGAACCTATTTACATTAATTTCTTTAGGAAATTAGGGTTCTTTTTCCTCATACATAATAATTAACATAAATAATATTTAAATTAGTTTGCTTTATTAATTAAGTCAAGTTGCTAAGTCCTGATTGTTCCTATCAAACGAAAAACATCATGGGAAAAAGATAGTCCAACTTTTAGAAGTTATAACAAATAAAGTAAACAAACTTGTTATGTCAAAATAAGTTGGACTGCGTACATTGCTGCTCGGTCGGATTAAAAAAAATCTTTATACGTAATTAATAACACTATTTAACAAAATTATTGTCCTATATGAGTCGTATTAATTGATACTATAGGTGGAAAAAGTACACGCCCGTATAAAATTTACACGCTGTATAAATATACACTGTGGAAATTTTATACATGGGTACAATCTATAGGAGTTATTCTAATCTATATCAAGCGTTATCGTCGCACGCACATATTAAGTATATCAAAATTTTGTGTAAAGATATCATATTGCCTACGTGCCTAAACAATTAGCCTACTGAAGTTTAATCTGAGATATACATTACAATTTTAGTTTCATATATTTAAAGCCTAAATAAACATTGAAACCAAATGCGTAATGCGAAATACTTGTACCATCTCTTCTAAGTCTCTTCTTCATCATCGTTATCAAATTTAATAGTTATCCTCTTGTCGGTTCAGTATTTTCCATTTGTCACTCTCGTACTCTCTTTTGATTTCCTGATACGACGCGACGCCAACCCTTGTTAGGGTTCCGTAGCCAAAATGGCAAAAAACGGAACCCTTATGGATTCGTCACGTCTGGTCTGTCCGTCTGTATGTCACAGCCTACTCGGAGACTATGACCAATTATGAAATTTGGTGTGAAGATAAATGTTATGAACCACAATATGATGTGAAATTACGAAAAGATATTAAACTGTGGGGCCACCCCATACATGTAACAGGGGGGGGGGGGCAAATTTATTGTTTTGAATGCGTGAAAATATGCGTGTGGGGTATCTACGAATATGTATTCAAAAATGACATAGAGGTTTCTAAAAAACTTTTCCATTTAAGTCAACCCTTGGCGAGATATTAGCTATCAAAGTCGTAAAAAGTGTGCCCCGCACCGCACCGCTTTTATTTTATTTGGTCCACATAATTGCGCTCTGATCTTCCCCTGCCTCGACTTCCCTCTATCTTCTCTTACATCCCATTTTTAATAAAAAAAAGGTCTTGAAGATGTTGTCGTGCCTAATGAAATGTCCAATCATTTTCCATCTTCTACTCGTAATAGTATTAATGATCATTCTTTTCTCTTTCACTCTTCTTAAACAGTTAGAAATAAATAGAAATACGCTGAAATGGCTTACTCTCAACATAATATATTTTTAGAGCTGCCAAATTAAGCGTTACACCATCACATTTAATTATTTTGAACTTTACGCTATTCTGTTTAGATTCATAATTGATCCACTCTCACTCAACGGAGGAATGTTAACAAAACAATTGCCTAATGTCAGAGTAACATCTTCATGTCAAGGTCTTGCCGGCTTTGTTCCTAGAAGCGAATGCATATGCTGGGTTTACATGTAAAGAAAATGAAGTCTCATCAAAAATATTATATGTACAAAAACGCAAGTCTCGCAACGCAGTACTTTTATCGCAAAAATTATGGGATCTAATGTAACACCAAATAGGAGCATATATTCCACTACTTTGCTATATTCTATCGAGTGTATACGACAACTTTGTCGTAAAGCGAACATATATTAATACATATAAGACCACCACCACCACCACCATATCAGCCAAATAACGTCCACTGCTGGACATAGGCCTCCCCCATATTCACGGGGGGTATATGCCATAGTCGCCACGCTTGGCATGCGGGTTGGCGATCGCAGTGTCTCCACCGCACTCCAGGGATGCTGCTGCCCATCCCCCGGTGGTCTTGGTCGTAGTTTTAGGACATACCCGGGTCCTATACATATAAGACATATTTATCTATTTAGTTAATGGAATGACTTTGAAATCAAGAAATGTAACAGCACGAAATGTCAAAATTAACTCGAATTTTATGTTTTTTTTTCCATTGCCGCTGAACTTTTCAGACTTCCTCATTGAACGTAAGCTCTGAGTATCTAAAACGTTTATATAGGTATACAGGGTGGGCCTTGTAACAGGAGCAAAAATTAAATGTCCACTATTGAGCAAGCCGGCAATTATTTCTTAGTGGTCAAAGTTGAAAAAAAAGTTCTTTGTTAAGTTTTGTTTTCTTCAAAGATAGCTTATGTGTGTTTTTTACTCTTTTAGAGTTATATATTAATAACTATTTAAATTTTAAAAAGAACTATTTATTTCTAGAGTTATATTAATAACTAAGTATTTATTTTTATAAATGTAAAAAACATTCAATACACGACAAAAATACCTTTTAAAACCAAAAAATACTTATAACTTGATACTTCCTCAAAAACTGCATTGACTGGCGCGCTATAATCTCGTGGTATCAAAATACATTACTCGAAGAAAAAAAATTGGTACACAGGGAGTGACTGCGGATGCTCTAAGGAAGCGTCCTTTTAAATATTCGCTCCTGTTGCAGGACCCACCTTGTATATTCTTTATAAATGTATTGCAGTCGTACAAATTTTTACTTTTGGTTCAAATACAAAAGAAACTCGTTGTCATCGAAATAGCTGGTTTACCTAGTTTTTTACACAATGTTTGCAAACATACTTAGGTATTGCAAAGGTTATGTTTATTTTATGTTACGCATTCTGCGTCGCGACGCTTTGTCAGCATTATAATGCGGACTTTGCTCCCTAGAGCGCATCACATAATGTATATTTTGCTACACGGTGAAAAATATTGACACTCGTATGCTTTCCTATTTTATTTCTCTCTATCACTGAATAATACCTAAGTAAAAATATACATTAGACTACAAATAGAACTATACTTGGATTACAATTTGGCATCACTCAAGCGCAAAAAAAAAAGATTTAATTTATTCCTTGATACTAACCATAACAATCTCCACATGTAAACTTGTCTACCCTCCGACACGTAAGAATCGTGACTCCACTCAAGCCGAAATCAGCTCTCATATATAGCTAATTGCCAATCAATTTGTCAAATTGGTTGTCGGCGACCAAAACGAGGGGCACGCGAGACACGACAGTCATGCTGTCGAAAATATGTATACATTTCTCGCCCTATTTCAACGGAATAAGGTGCAAATGTGACTGCATAGGCGCTTGTGTAATTTGAGGTAACTCATACCCTTGGTGAAACAAAAGCCGATCACGTAGCTACAGTTAAAATTCTTATATTAGGTCTTTGTAAGAGTCGTCAATACTTATCTTTATTCACGACTGTGTTATTACGTGAGATCATACTAACATGCACTCCCTTTTAGTGCATTAGGATATGATTTCTCATAAAATATGTCCTTCTTAGTCAATGTGATGAGAAGGCCGGAGGATCATATATGGATAAAAAATCATATATGTGAATAAAAAAGATCTTAATTACTTATATATGACGGGTCCAAAGAAGCATGGAAGACTCTGACTTACATGGAAACACGTAATCAAAAAAGTTATAGATAACTCAGAACAGATACTGGTACAACTGAAGACAGCTAATTAGGAAAGCCGGCCTTAAATAAAAATTGGAATAGGCCAGAACACGGAGAAGTTCTTAATGCATAAGGCCCCTGTGCCGGTCGGTGTTGCAAATTGATAAAACTAACTACAGGTGACATAAGTAACATTATTTCATGAAGTTCGGTAACTAATGATTTTGTGGGAGCTGTTTATGTGCGCCAATGCAAACGCACATGTATAAAAGAGATATGTTATCATTCTCAAGCCCCGAAGGAAGGAAGGTCGTCTAAAACCCATAACACAAGCCTTATTGAGCTTACTATTCGATTTGTGTAAAAAATTGACCTATAATATTTATTTATTCAAGCCCCACTTAGGCAGCGAACTTCTTCTACAACAATTTTTAACAATACTTTACCTAAGATAATAGGCAGAGCCAAAACATTTATAAGATTTGCGTCCGTGTGTGTATTAATACCGAAACTATTATGCGAGGCCGGGAATTAAGATTTTTCGCCTGCGTGCCAATTCGCTCTTTGCGGACTTTGCGGTCTAGTGACGTAAAATATGTTGCCTCTTACATGTTCATGTAACTTTCATCGTAAGCCCTATACGTTATTGTTTCATGTCAACGAACTGCCATCGGTAATGTATCGGCGATTCATTCAATGTGACAACGAGCTATGCCATCCATTTAATATCAACGCCTACGCAAAAGAACAGTATCAGTGAGTGAGCAGTATGGTGGTTCCGTAGGTTTTTTGTTGTCGGGGCCCTTTGACTTACTACGATAAAGAGATAATAATGGTTGAATCAGGTTATTCCCATCTGATACCAGTGGTAACGACTGTGATAAAAATGAGGGACGTAGGCCTAGGAATCAACAGCCCGTTGTGGTACCAGCTAGGATTTTTTTCCCTAGTTGTATCCAACTGACGCAAACACGTTCAAATGACCCGTTGAATCTATACATGATATTTTTTTAAACCGCAGGTACCGGGTTTGGTTCCCGGTTAGGACATTATTTGTGTATGTTTAACACGAGTATTTGTTCCTAGGTCTTGGATGTTTTCTATGTATTTAAGTATTAACCCGTAGTACAAGCTTTGTTTAGTTTGGGTCTAGGTCGATTTGTATAAAATTGACGCTCAATATTTATTTTTTTATTCTTCTTCCTCTGGCCTTGTCCCATTTTTATTTGGAGTCTTCGGTTGAATCTATACTCGATATTGAAACATATTTTTGTCTATTTAGTGTACACCGATGGAGACGGGAGTATCCGATGAATGAAATCATGGCCATGTTAGCCCTTTTGGGGGCCAAACTAAATGTACGTTGCACAAGGTCCATTAACACTTCATCTAGCCTAACACTGGTGTTTCATTCTAAACCAAAACCGTAAAAAGGTACCTTATTAGTATTATACCATTTGGACTCCAAAGACGGATATATATCATGATATATATCCGTCTTTATACAGGGTGATTTCGGGGTCGTGGATCAAGAATAAGTTTTACGACTTGGTATCGGTTAGCCTTTTCAAAAAAGTTGTAGTGACACGAAACAAACGTATTTCTTTTTTAATTTATTTTGATGACAAAAATACAAAATCTCAAAAAAACATGATTACCCTTCTCTCTTTGACGGATAGTATGGAGAGTTGACAGTGGGGTAGGGTGACCAAGTTGTATGAAAAAGTATTATTTCCCATTAGAATTTGAAGAAAAAGAGAATTATTTGTGTTATAAACCGTCATACCAATTGTGATGTTGTCTACTTTGAATTCTTGACCATGTACAATCATTCCGGATCACGACCCCAAAATCACCCTGTATATGATCATCTCTTGTTGTTTTGAAATAAGATTGAAGGTTCCATGTATTGAGTTAGCGTCGGGGGCTGGGATATTTACCTACCTTACCTTACCTCTACTGTGGGGGGTGTCACACACCTTAGGTGTGCCAACCACCTTAGAGTTAAGGAATAATTTATGTAGCGTGCGTCCGCTGGATGCAGGTGGCGCAAGACCGGTCATTGTGGCACTGGGAAGGCCTCTGCTGATGATGATAAGGAAGAATTGATTATTTATTTTGAGCCGTTTAGTTGTGTATTTTATTTCTCAATGTTAATAGGAAAATTAAGTATTGTTATCACTAAAAATATATTCTTCTCAATAGTTTAATACTAACATTTTTGTTCACAGGTAATAACTTATTGGCGAATAATCCCGTTTTTGGCAATCTAATACAGTTCAAGACAAGGTAACATAAATAGTATAAGCAAATGCATTAAGTGCTGGCCTAGAATTGTCCCAGTGTGAAAATCCGTATTATTTAACACTATGTCAAATGGCAAAATACTACCAATTTTCATTTCGTCATTTCACATTGACTAATAAAGTTTCACATTACAAGAAATGAACGTGTAAATCATTTAATAATAATAATCGTTTGGCATTTTTTTTTCGAACCGTGAGATCCTCGATAAGATAAGTACGGTTGCCAGTTTTTTGTTGCACTTTTAGCACCACCCAAGGGTCATGTGTAGGATAACAGTGGGTACTTCCCTACGGACGTGGTGCAACTTCGACCCCCCTTTGTCTAGTGAGTGGGCAACTTGATTGTTAGAAGTTCTCAAGCCGTCCGAAGGCCTCTAAATTGGCTTAACGACTGCTGTCTTAGACAAAAGCCGGGATCAACGGCTTAACGTGCCTTCCAAAGCACGGGAGCGCTCAGTTAGTTACCACTCAAAGCGGTCACCCATCCAAGAACTGACCTGCGCCCGCATTGCTTAACCTCGCATACCGCACGCGGTTCGCGGGCGCCGCTGGGCGCTCCGAATCATTTAATACGATAATTGGTCGTCACCTCGGGTCTAATAGTATATTCGGAGTTTTCACGAATGGAACAGATTATTTACTGCAATCATCAACATTTATATGTACCTTTTTTTCTCCAGGGGGAAAATCCATTATGGATACCACCGCACCGCGGGGACAGTGCGGTGGTTATGTTGGACTTGCACCAACTAAAAACCCCTGGATCGTCCTCCGCAACTCATTTCGGACGGCTCTGAGATCTCCTTCGGAACGCACCAGTGCCGCCCTAGAGTCTGTGGGTCCCATCATCTGCTTTCATAGGCGATCACAGCCCCCAACTGTGACCGTCTTCGACCCCAAGGACCCCCTTTTAGTCGCCTGCTACGACAGGCAGAGGATAACGTAGACGTTCTATGCCCCGGCTACAGGGCACACATTTATGTAACTAACCGTCAGTATGTTCCTAATTGACACAGAATCACCCAGAATGCTATTTTCCCATACCCTGTCTTTTTCTACACTTACATTATATTATGTTTTATTCATAAGGAGTACCATATGACCACATCAATAATTTATAACAGGATTATCGGTGTTACTCGTATTGTTGTGCTAAGCATAGCTTGACGTTTCTGCCAGAAAAATATCTAGGTATAGCTTTTTTTTATAAATATTAAATTTACACAAATCGAACTAGTCCCACAGTAAGCTCAATAAGGCTTGTGTTATGGGTACTAGACGACGATATATTTATTAGATATACCTAAATACTTAAATAGATAGAAAACATCCAAGTCTCAGGTACAAACATTTCTGCTCACCACAGAAACAAATGCCCTTACCAGGATTCGAACCCGGGACTTCTAGCTTCGGAGGCAGTGTCACTCCCAACTAGGCTAAACAGGCCGACTTATTGTACATTAAAAGCTCTAATATAAATATATAATGTAATTTAGTATGTGAGTTATTACAATAACCTCATCTAGAACTTTTATTTGACAGATCTTCGAACAAAACGGAACTCTAAAAATATGTTTCTCCGAGAAATTCCTAACTTTCTAATAGTTATGCAAGAGTTTTACCAAATCAAACGTATACTAAACAGGCTTTAAAGTCGTGTTATAATATAAGTAAAAAACTAACTTCAAAGGTCGGTGGTAAAAACGAGGTTTATAAATATGTATTAATGGCTCGATTCCAGTTTCTATGTGAGATACAGGCTGATCATATTTCTTGTTGACTTGGAAAAATACAGTCTCATGTCATTATGCGGTGTGATGCAACTTGCTGCATCTTGCTTTAATTTGATAAATATCTCAGGGCCCTGGATTGATTAAGTGAATACCTGGTCACTATGGTGCGTGTGTTCGGTACTTTTAGAGCAATGTAGAAAGGAAAACTATTACATCTATGTAAACATTACTAGTTAACGGATAATAACCGGATATGAAATGTGTTTGGAAAAATAAAATTTTGTACAATTTCCACTGATTACTGAAGAATATTTAACCAAAATTACTAGAAAGTAAGGGGGCCTATGTCTAGCAGTGGACGTCCTAGGGCTGATATGGTGGTGGTGGTGGTGGTGGACCAGAAAGTAAACACAATATAATTAATTACAACTATATTAGCTAAATTATTATTATGTAGAATTAATATTACTTATTCATGGCGTGACTGTTATGTCGTCATCATAGCTGATATGACAAAAATAATAAATAAATAAATAAATATTGGTGACAATCTTACACAAATCGACCTAATCCCAAACTAAGCAAAGCTTGTACTATGGGTACTAGACGACGATATACAGACTTATTTAGATAAATACATACTTAAATACATAGAGAACATCCAAGACCCAAGAACAAAATCCGTACTAAATGCACAAATAATGCCCTGGCCGGGATTCGAACCCGGGACCTCTAGCTTCGGAGGCAGTGTCACTACCAACTAGGCAACATAACAGTCAATATGACAGCAACGGCATAACAAGATTATGTCCCTATTAAATTTGACATTGTCACACAGACCCACAATTCATCATATAATGACCAGACTATTTTAGAAGGTGACTAATTAAGAAATAATGTTATTTTGTTGAATACTGACATTAGCATTACATTTTCAATTAATTTAATCTGTTAGTAATTAAATGGACATTTTGTGGCTTGATTGTCTAATTAAATTATTGTAAGATATAAGAAATGAAATAAAAAACCCGTTAATTCATGTATGCCATTCAGCGAAGTTTAGTTTAGTTTGTTATACATAAACATAAAATATTTTTTGGCCCGGATCCACCGAGTAAGGGATTCAATTGTTGAACTTTAGTTAAATACCTTTATTGTTATTATTTAGTATTCTGTTAGGGTTCAACCACACACTAGCTAAACACCGCGTTGCGTTTGCTTCCTAAAGACAACGACAACGACTGTGGTCTACCGATCATTATGTCATTGGCTATCCACCACCGGACCCGGACCCGGGTATGTCCTAAAACTACGAGCAAGACCACCGGAGGATGGGCAGCAGCATCCCTGGAGTGCGGTGGAGACACTACGATCGCCAACCCGCATGCCAAGCGTGGCAATTATGGCATTTACCCCCCCATGCTTGGGGGAGGCCTATGTCCAGCAGTGGACGTTCTCCGGCTGATATGGTGGTGGTGGTGGCTATCCACCAACAGACCCTTTTAATGATAGCTAGATAAAAATAATAATGGAATGGCCATACTCCACTGTCAGGAACTCGGCTTTTAACTTAAATGTTACTTAAGATACTAAACTTCTGGATTTTGTATGATGTATTGTCTGTTGGTGATCCTAAATAAATAAATTAATCAAAATTCACAGGATAAAAACACCCTGTAAAACCGTTGGAAGTTCGCAAATGTCTGCACTCTGCCATGTATGGTGAGTTCATCCGTTCTAAGGCTAAGTGGATCAGTGGAAAGCTTGAAGGTGAACTACTAGTCAGCTAACTGGATAATTGAGATAAAACGCTGTTAGATAACTTGTCACGATATATTAGAAGACGCGCGAACTAACGCTGCGAGTGCAAAATGACGTATGCGTCAAGAAGGTGATATTAAGTTTTGCCGTTTATGTCAGCGAAGAATCATGTTGATGAAGTCAAGGATGATGGTGTTTATAAATATAGATCAGGCATAGGACTCGGTTTAAGTACACGGATTCGGGTGTGCCGGTTTCCGGACTGGTGAGGTGCAAAATGCAGAGGTCCAGATATAGGTATATGTAAAGTCCGATTCATAAATATATCTATCGCGCACAAAAATATCTGAGCAAGCGTATGCACTTATCTTAAAAGTGATGTTCACACATTTTTGATAACTTTGTTCGTGGACATATTTCCGAAGCTGACTGTAGTTTTAATTTTTTTATTGAAAATTAAACATATCGAACATAAAATTATATTTCAGATGAAAATATGAAATATTTTAGATTTTATCACATTGTGTTTCATACACATTGAGGATTACGTAGGCAGCTTAAAAGAGGTTGATAAAGATTTTTGAGTTTGATGTTTTTTTTTAAAGACACTTTTTTGCTGAATATAATCCTAATGAGATACTTTAATATTTGCGTAGTATTTATATTAGTGTAGTATTTATTTAACGTAACTTGATCAATTTTATCATATCACAGTACTCATTACACTAACAGTACTCAAACTGCATGATAAATCGACCGGATGTGAGGGGCATCAATAGTATTGTACATTGTACTTATTTAAATTATATCATCGAACACGGTATCTATGAATTCGTTAAACTAACTATATATTAGCCATGCCAGCTCCTACACACAAAATAATAAAATATCTCAGAATTATTAGCTCTATCCGGTGTCAAGCTGTTTAAGTTTTATTATACCTACTAACTTTCTTTATTATTAAAACTTTCGTTTCTAAGAAGCTAATGTCCTTATCAATACCTAAATACATTTCTACGTGTGATTTTTTTTACAAATCTATAATTGTACCTCTCTATTAAGAATATTAATTCGTTTAATGATCTTTTAATCAAACTTCGTATGACTAAACTATTTTAGAGCGGCTCCACGTATAAATGAAATAAAACTCTTTATAGGTAGCAAATCTGTAAGTGTCGGACGTAAATGCGCTCATGCCCATGCGCTAATAAACAACAGATTCAAACATGATAAGTGTTGCGGTTAGGTTTAATTTCATTTTTTTTAAGTCAAAGCTATAACAAGCAAAATTAAAAAATCCGACTGCGTAAAAAATGTCTTTAGTGACATTTGGACAATTAAGACAAATCGATTGACGTAAGAATCGACAAAATCGGCCGCCGCATTTGGTCTCTAGAGTACCACAAAGAAACAAACATTCACACATACATAGACGGTCAACCACATTACCGTCTTTTGCGTCGCGCAGTCGGGTAAAAAGAAAGTTATTCTTTTCGAAAACACATGGTATCTTACTCCGTATTTTACACACTAAATGACCAAGTACACAAATAAAACTTCGACCGCTTTAACGCGTCTAAGCTTTCAACCTGCATCTAAAATTAAACATGTTTAAGTTCTACGGAAACTAATGGAACTCATTATTGTTTAAGTATGATACTTAATCTCAAACCTAGTTAAAGAATAAATCTTTAGTGAGCGCCTATGTTTGGTTGTTGTTTTCGTGTGAACAAAAATCTTCTTTTGTGTAAACATTGTGTTGGAAAGTAATTGAAACACATGTGGGCCCATATTACTAAACCTGATACCTGTACTTGATAAGTGAGACCTCATGCACCACTTGTACTTGAATATTATCAATCATTACAATCTATATTTAAAAATGAAAAAATAATGATAAATTCTGATATTTGGTACTAGTTGTGTTAATGATGCAACTTACAAAAAACTGTTTAAATTAACCATTAACCATATACTTGCAAATCGCTCTAAAATTCAAAAATTCTCTGATACCTACATTTTTGATCGTAAGAATAGCTTAAAGGTAATATGTACAAAAATTACATGACGAGGACTATATAGATGAAATGAATATCAAATATTGTGTTAAATAACTAATTTAGAGATAACAGTATAGTAGGGCAGTACTTATATATACATACATGAACTAATAAAATCTCTTCATTTGACGAAACGACAGTTGATATATAGTTTAAGCCACGGTGAAGCCCAAAAATGTAATAAATGGAAAAATTAAACAATGAAATACATGATATGGTTAAAATTCAAATAAATGATTTTTTTTTTACTCTAATGAAAGAATTTAAATTTGTTTCAGCGTAAATAAAGTGAACAAACCGAGTACAAGCCTCATATATGCTAATGAGGAACTTGACAAGCGTGTGAACACTGTGACATGGATTGCACAAACGCCCTTGTACGGTGTAGTGTATTTATTATACTGATTCCGCAGGCATCAAGGGTGTGTTGTGTGTTTATTTAAAAAGTTTCACTTCTCGTGCGATAGAATATGAATGTATTAAAAAGCTTTGACATATTTTTTAAAGGATCGCTGAGTTTCCACTTAGATCCAAAGTCGCGTAAGACTACCTAATTAATTATTCAGTTGTTTTTTAAACTATTATTCTCATTACTTATTTTTCTGTAAATATCTTTAAAAGAAATTACGTTAGTTATCATAGGAATTTTGTTCAACATCACGTAAACACAATTAAGGCGCGTTCATTCAATGATTTGGTTTTACTTGTGAGTATTTCGAATACTATAAAGGCTTGAGAAAAACGACGGATAAATTGCAATTTGACTCTTGGTAATCTTTTATATTCGCGGTATGAAACAATTGCCTCAGGAAAGACTGAGTCACTTGGTTTGGTTTTATTACCTCCCATGACTGTAATAATCACTTATTTAGGAACAAAATTATCATAGTCATAGTCATTTATTAATAATATTATAAATATTACATGTCATTGTTGATAAATTAATATAAAATTACATTATTATATATATATATATATATATATATATATATATATATATATATATACATTCATGAAGTCACGCCTATATTCCCAAAATAGGTAGGCTGAATACATGACATTTAATTTTAGTGCAACTTCTTTCGATTGCAGGTTTAAAGATGGACAAAATGTGTCACAAAAAGTATAACAACTCAATACCGCGTTTCAACCAACGCCATCTATCACAAATTCGTTGTACTAGAAATCGTAAACATGCCAAACGTAGTGCTTCGGAACGTGCGCCGGCTCATCTCGGCCTTGACAGCGTGACTTTTGTAAATGTCGGGACGTAAAGGCCGCCATTATAGTCTCATAATAGTGATCATACCGTATAATGTGCATTCCAACAAATTAACATGCCATCTGGAGGAGCCATGGTATTGCTTTGAGATTTTAAGTACATAGATACTATAATACCGTGATGTATTTAAGTGTGAGTCCTAAAAAATTAAAGCTATGCACTAACTATATGCAAGAGTAATATAAGTGTCAACAAACGGTCGTCGGTTTTCTTATGTAAACATTGACTCCATTTAGTAGTAGGCGGTTTAGGTAGCAAAAGAAAAATATTATACCGATCTAACAATCGACAACTGAAAATACCAACTTAATTTACCTATGATCACTACACTAGTGATGTCCACTAACCTCAGACGAACAGAAGTTTGTTTGTTCTCGTTTTCGAACGCGGCGAGTGGGATTTGAACCTGCGATCTCTGGAATCCATCCATCGCTCTTTCCAACTGAGCTATCGCGGGTTTTCCCTGGGCGACGAATCTTTCAATCAGTTCACCCGTGGTAGTAAACCCGCGGTAGCTCAGTTGGAAAGAGCGAACGAACTAAACACGCGGTAGCTCAGCTGGAAAGAGCGACGGACGGATTCCAGAGGTCGCGGGTTCAAATCCCGCCCGGGGTGATCAATTTTTCATTTCGGTGGAAATTATAATTCCACTACGCGGACGGTTACCAAAATTATTAAATAATGTGTATATACAGTTACGTTAAAGTTGGTACAAAATGTGTGAAAAATATCTACTTTTATTTTTACCATTAAAATTAAGGCGTGCGTCGATATTATGCTGTCTGCTTTGTGCGGAATGGCCGATACTAAATACGGTAATATAGTATAGTAAATACGGGTGTCACTAATCAGCAAGTAGGTACAGTACCTACCTACCTGCTAAAGTATTTCAAGGTGGGCCACATATGAAGTGTGCAAATAATTTTAGAAATTATCGATAAAAGCAAGCGTTTTGCTCGTACAAATTCGGAGGAAAGTATTTAATCTATCGTCTATAAAATATTTCCCATTCCTATAAACGCCCCTAAATATATATCATCAATGTGTTATATCATTAAATATTTTGGCATAAGCCGATGACATGGTTTTTTTTTTATTTTCTGTCAGTTCTGTTTTACCGGACTGGATAAAGTTTAAAAAGAGCCATTTTTTCTGGCTTAGTATGTAATAAAAAAGTTGAAGTGTGTTGCGGGCGATATGTCAGCAACCTGTCACTGCAATATCTCATTTTTTTCTCTATATATAAACCTACAATAGCTAAAAGTAGCACTGAAAGTTTTCGTGTGCTCTGCCAACCCCTTTTGGAAATAAAGGCGTGAGTTTATGTATGTAAGTAATCAACTAGGTATGGTGTAAATTATTACCTGCATATAAGCCTCGGTAATTATGATTATCGATTTTAATTCTATAACTATTAAATATATAGATAAATCAACCATAAAACTATCACGGGATACCATAAGAGTTAAACTAAACCGTGTTTGCATATCAATGGACGCACCCAACAGAGTTCAGTATTCGAAACACAAACGCTTAACTCACAGGTTCCGTTGATAAAAAAAAGATTTCGCATCCAATTACTAGTTGCGACTTATTTTGTAACCATCTAACGTTCTTTAGACTATAAATTGACTGATTACGTTAAATTATTCTGTACTAGTGCATTCTATTCTATTTCTAAAGGCTAACGTATAAGAAGATTTATTCAAATACTAAGTTTTAAGAGAGCAATTCTAAAATATCCAATGATAGCCACAACGTGAAAAAACTAAACTGATATGAAATTGTTTATTAGTTTCATTTAAATAATTAAAACTTGACTTTAATAAATTAAATAGAAATGTGGTTCAAATGAAAGAAGATTGGTACAAAAACGAAGGTAAAATACTATTTCGAGGGCATTTCAATTTAACAAAAAATAAAAACGAAGAAAAATATGAAAGATAACTGCACTATGTTGTTATATAAATAATTAATGAAGAAAAATTTACACCAGTGACGGAAAGGCATCCTTATAAGTCGCATAACTGGTATTTCTTCAGTCTGATAATTTCAAAATAAATGCATTAGAGACAGACACATTCTCTTGAAACAATTAGCCGAGTTTAGATGAAGTGTTTTACTTTCATTTCAGTGCTCGCCTGTAAGCGTTTGCAAAAATTTCAAAACTAATATTTTAGTAAAGACGTTTTTGGTCCATCACTTAAATATTTCATACAAAATTAAAAAGAAAATAAATATGACCAGGCACGTATTTTACCAATATAATCCATGCCATTTTTGAATTTGCTATATATTTCTAAATGAAGTAATCATGGCGGCTTGGTATTGTTACTTACCATACCAGAAATGTACAGCAAATTGTTAGTCAAATTGTGAAGTATCCTACTTTTTGACCCCACCATTTTTTTTGCTATGATAGTGATATATTTGCTATGATATATGTTCTCATAATTCAAATAAGATCACTTCTGAGTACAGCTACTTACTATGGTGGTTTAAATTTGACGCCATTACTAGGTAAAGTTGCGCCGATATTATAAGCTAAGAGATTTCATAATTTAGTAAGGAATTCCCAACTATAAACCATTAAGATGTTTCAGGAAAAAATGATTACTAGCATTAGCAATGAGCAAACTATGTTTATGTGTATGTAATCGATAATTATATTAAAGCATAACTAGTTGGTTATCAAATTTCCGTGCCTATTTTACGTTTTTTACATAATTTCCTGCAAACAAACTATGAAGTAATAGTACGGCTCGCTGGTTGGAAGTTTTGTGAATTCTCTAGATTGTCACGGGTCAGATGTTTAATACGCGAAACTGGATATAATTGTCAAATCGTTGATATTACTGGAGCAAAAAATTGAAGTGCTTGTTAGTTTTGATTGTGTTTATTGGTGCGGAATGTTATATAATCGTTGAAATAAAGTATGGTAAATGTAGAAATTTGGTGGTACTTATCACGCTATCTGAAACTTGGTCAACATGCTCAGATAGCACTTCCTTAAAAAAATATTCCATAATTTCTAGTTCCGGATAATTAATAAGCTCAGTGCTATAAATCCTTAGGTTCAGGGAACCATAGTACTTTCGTTTGATTCGCATTGATTTTCATCATCATCATCACATATCTTACTCTTTCAAATCTAAAATTGGATATTAATTGGTAAGTACCAACTTTAAAATGTACATGAAAAGAAACATTTTTGTTTTCGAATATTAATTAATCAATCACGTAAATTCTGATTTATTTGCTTCCGTACGATTGACCAATTATTAAAAATAATTAGATGTAATAGAATTATGAAGCAATCGTGAATGGCTAACTCAGAACCATCCGGCGATTTTGAAATCAACTCACAAAAAGCGTTAACCAAGTGTTAAAAATCGAACAGAACTATCAATTACCGACATCCGGTGTATCTCAATTACATGTAGACGAATACCTTTTGCTAGCCTTGACTTTCATTACAATTGCGCGATTACCACATTAAAGCCTTTAGCCGTAAAAACACCTGGCGCAGTGAAAGTGTTACGGCATTCGGAAACACCATTGGTCGAATTGAGTTTGGTTGAATGACATTTGGATTATGCAATGCTCACGGAAATATTCTTTGGTTGACAATCTGATCCCATTAGTGCTGACTTTTATTTGTTTATTTATTAACTCTGTTGTACCTAACAAAATATGCAAGTAGCAGACTTAATGCCATGGCATTTTTCACCGGTCAACCAGATTTTGTTAATTCGGAACAATCAGCTGTTGACAGTTGTTCTTAACTCCTTACCTATATCTTGATTGATAATTATGCTAGAACATGCGTTTTTTTTTCTACTACTGATTAATGTACTATGAATGTGTCGTATAGTATCGTTATTGTTAAATAATATGCCGCTTCTTCTTTTATTGAATCGATTGAGTGATGTGCCGTGCCAATGAAGTTTCTCAATTGTATGGGGAATATTTTTAAGCAGAAATGAGAAGCTTTCAAGTGTTTTTTTTCCAGGAAAAGCACATCTCTAGTTGCAATTCTCGAGCTTTGATGAAGAAAGTTACTGGCGATTGCTGTCGCGACCCTCAGTCATGAAGAAACTGAGAAGAAGAAGTTGCAATAACATTTTTTTGGCGAATATTAAACCAATTTTATATAGAAAACTCCCGAGAGTTTGAGACATATTAAATATAATGAAACGGGTCACTCACGTCTTTATGACCATAATCAGAATATCGTTCGACATGTTTCAGACCGGTTCGCAGTCCTTAAAACCTAAGTGCTAAGAAAACCGCCGCCGCGATAGGTGCTCATGATTAAGGACCGCGAACCGGTCTAAACATGTCGAGCGATATTCGACCTTAAAGACGTGAGTGACCCGTTTCATTATATTTAATATTAAACCAAGCTTAATTAAAACAGTGTTATTGTTTATGACTGTATCTAATATTGAATACAAACTTAACGATAGAAACCAATGCAAAAGTACCCATATCACATATGTAGTCAAAAATATCAGGACACGACTATTGACAAATACGAAGACGTGTATACTTATTTTTGATGCTATTAATGTACATATGTAATTGTTTTTCATTGCACTGGCATCGATATATTTGGCGTGTAACTTCCAGAGCATGACGGTGTCACTACGACGAACTAGTTGCCAATCACAATAATAACAGTTTCTTTGTTTGCCAACAACTTATAACTCTACAAAACTAAGTGGTTACGTCACTCCATATGATTTGGAGTAATAAGACGGTCTTTTGTGTGGTTAGTCGAAAGTTATGCGTTCAAATTTGTTACATTATACCGGATAGCTACGATATGCTAGAAAAAAGTAAATACATTGTAATAAAGATTAAAACCTTGTTTGACATATTTACACGGACGTTTTTAGCTGAAATACCTATCGGTCATTTCAGTACATTTTATATTAATTTATGACGAAAACTAAAACCAAACTCTGGATTCCCCGTTAAGTTATAAGTCTTGAGTGCCTGACACTGACCTTATACATTTTCAATCTTAAGTAATTACAATATAGAAATAGATAATAGAAACAGAAATTATTTATTTGCATCTGGCACACAATACAAGTATAATAAAAGAAGAAAAATTAAGTTGTGTGCCAGTAAAAAGGATCAGGCTCAGCATGATGCTACAGCCCGGCGGCGGAAATCCAACCACTTGCACAGAACATTATGTGTAAATTAAAAAAAAAAAAATTACAAAGTACTACTAAACAAATTAACAACTATACCACACAAATTAAAAAAATACATAACATGACAAAAAATAGTTTAGGAACAATAGGAGGATATACGAGTAGGTGGATATAGGTGAACCGGTCACCTGGCGTTTGTTCTCGTGTTTGTAAAACAAATCAGTTAACATATTTCGTGATACATTAATTCCTATTGACATTCTACACGTAATTAACAAATGTTCGCACTCAATCACATGAATATTTCAATTTCACTGGCTGTACGAAAATCTGTTGTCGGATGATTTATTAACTATTTACAACGGTGATAACGCAGTACTCAGTTTTAAGCAGTAGGATTTAATAATATTACTAATATCTTAGCACGAAGTAATTGTAACAAGCGTAATTGTAATTGCGTACTCGACGATCTAAGGCCAGAATCGGTATTAAAAATTGTGTTTATGACTTCCATGGTTGATTTCGGTCACATCGGTCATGGCGACAGCTGTCATCTCCGTAGTTGTCGCTGTTAGAACCCGGCCTCCCAACTGGCTTAACAATTCACAGTTGAATAAGTTGATAAAGTTATTTAGTTTATTGTATTATATAATTGTACCTATAGATGTTAATCCATGTTCACCTCTGTGTAACATAATATTTGCATGCTGTTAAGAATCAACTGAAGAAGGCTGAACAATTTGCTAACCCAAGACCAGTAACTTACTCTTTTTCTGCAAATACATGTTTTATTATTATTAAAATAATAAAAGAGAAACCTCAATTTATGGACCACGCAAAGCATAGGACATGACGATAAGGCGACGTACAATATCAAAAAGCAATCAGCTGCCAGATTCAACTGTGTGTTGAGTCAGAACCGTTTCTTTACTGCACGCCTACAAGTGGGGCGACATGAATACAGTACTGGCTATGCCTCGTAGTGAGGAAATTTGTGCAAAATCAGTAAGCTCGCTTCAAAAAACAAAATACCACATACCGATCCTACCCTGTAAAATCAGGAAGTCGCATTAGTAATGAATTGCTTATTATATTTAGTTGCAAACGGCACGCAACAATCTTTTGATGATTATTTTAATCTTATAATGTTTACCACTGCAAAATATTTTTTTCTACAATGCTTTATTGCAATAAAATTTGCATAAACATACTATTCTTGTTCTGTGTAATGTGACGGTGCCCAGCCACCGGAACAGATTCTGGCCAATTATGTATCGCGATGTTAATGCTACTTGCTATCCACTTTCTATTTCAAATCGAGTAATTTGTTTTTTTTTTTTTAAATATGGTGGATTAAAATGAATACCCGTCCAGTGTGACCGCTCACATCTAACATAAGTATACAGGCAAAATAAGACATGCTAGAAGAGGGACTATTATAAAAATAGTTTTACTGAATCCGTCATTTAAGATGAAATGGATGTTTACATTTTACTATAGCGGTTTTTGAAGCTTCTTTAGCCCGAGCCACACCGAATGCGTGCACAGCACGTGCGCGTGCGCGTGTGCGTGGCGTGCGCGTTGTATCGTATGAAATGTCATAGTAGATGACATACCGCTTGCAAGTCACGCGCACGTACACGCCACGCAAGCGGTGTGTCATCTACTATGACATTTCATATGATACAACGCGCACGCCACGCACACGCGCACGTGCTGTGCACGCATTCGGTGTGTCTCGGCCTTTATGCGTTATTGGGCGGGGCAATTTGCACGTAAAACTGATGGCCGTTGGGGCGGAAAGGTTCTCGAGTGGCGACCACGTATTGGAAAGTGCAACGTCGGTAGACCCCTCACAAGGTGGACTGAGGACCTGGTAAAGGTAGCGGGAGTCCGCTGGATGCGGGTGGCGCAGGACCGGTCATTGTGGCACTCTTTGGAGACCTATGTCCAGCAGCAGACGTCTTTCCGCTGATATGATGATGATGATGCGATACCATTATATTGAATTTAGGTTTTAAATTTACAGGTTAGTGCGCTCTTGTTTGAGTTCATGCGTAGCAAAACATCGGCGAAGACGCACTTCCTAATCCGTTTCCAATCTACGAGTACTGGACGATTCACACCAAACTGCCGGAGTAGGCGCGCACGCCAACATAGTCAAAGAAATCGAACCCTCCATACAAAAGCTAGACTTCGTATCCAAACGACAGCGGCTGAGCCGTATGACGGTAGCCGACCGGCTGCTCGCAACGCATTCAAATATGAAATATAACTTCTGTATGGAGGGTTCGAATTCCTTTGACTCTAGTGGGTTGCGCGCTGACTCCGGCCCTTTGATGTGAATCTTCCATAACTGCGCGTTCTGAATGGAGCTATTTCATTAATTTGATTAAGTGAGTGCAATGCATTAACGCCCGCTTGCCGCCCCGCTGCCCGCTGCCGACCAGAACGCGACCTTATAGAATGTGAGATGACAAATGCTTAGTGAACGCAAGAAGACATAAGAGTGATATACACTAACCGATCGATCATCGATATATATGTATTAATTCGACTGCTTCATACATGATTAAATTATTACCGATCAATGATCGATTACTTTATGCCGACATTGGTTAATAATTACCCAAAATGGTGACGGATGCATCATGGTGACGAAAGCATAAGATGGATAAGTAAATACTTATTATATGTATGAAAATAAATATATGCAGCTTTTGTTATACCTAATATACTTATAGAAAAAAAAAATCAACTATAAAATTCCCTAATTTATTTGCAATGATGATCTCTCTTTTTTATACAAATGTAAACATATTCTTGGTCTTGATATTGTACGACATTATTTTAACGTAATTTGCATCCGTCAGCCGCCCATTAATCATCACCCAATATCTGCTAAGAGGTATTGTTTAATAACATTAGAATTATGAATAGAATAGCATTTAAGATCACTTACCACAAGAATGGTTTCTCTTGACAATTTAATATTAATATTGTTTATAAAGCCTATGATTACTTCTTGATGTTAATGATCTTTAAACTATGTATCATGTTTTTTATAATACAGTAAAGAAAGTGAAAAATAAGTACCTACATTTATTTAACTGGAGTTACCATTATGTGATTTTATTCTGCTACATTAAATACTTACGTGAGTTGAAGTAGGTATGTACTCGTATTTTAACATGTAGTGTTGTGTTCCTGGTGGTGACTTGATTGCTAGTACATTGGCTGTTATTTTTCAGAACTTGGTACATTAAACTTAACGCTTAACGTCGTTCCAACTATGGCCACTTGTAGTAACCACACATTACATAAATTATCACAGATCGTATCAGCATGAGGTAACAATAACCTCTAAAACAGACGACCTTTTAAATCAATGCTCATTGCTCATAACTTTAAGAATGTATTTAATTGTAATTGTTTGGACTGCAGAAATCTCAATCTAATCTTTGATAAGGGCTATTGAAAACCGTTGAAGCCAACACTCCCGCTTCCATTCGATATTTATTTCTTTGATAAGTTGTTAGTACAGGTAAATTACTTTAAGTAGACACTGACATATGCTCTTATTCCATTGGATACTCTACTTTAATACTAATGTAATAGAGTGTCTATTACATAGACACTGTCTTAAAATCGTATGTTTGTAATAGAAACTCTATTACATAAGCGTTAAAGTAGACTATCCAATGGAATAAGAGTATATGACAGTATCAAACTCAAAATAATCGTACTGTGTAGGTGTCACACTACATGTTTTTTTTTCTGTTTTTGAGTTGATGCATATTATACTAGAGTAATGTGACAAGAAAGGTATTAGGCATGAATTTGGAGGGCTGTAAGAGGAGGGGTAGCCCAAGAAAAAGGTGGATGGATTGCGTGAGAGACGATATGAAGAGGAAGGAGTGACGAGATGACAGGCGATAGAGATATATGAAAGAAAAAAAAATGCTGCGCCGACACCAAGTAAATGGGAAAATGTCCACTAATAATAATTTATTTATAAAAAAAGATAAAATATACTTACTAAAGGTAGAGGCGTGCAGAGTTGAAATATTTGTGACTGTGTAAGTTTTTAATTTCCGGCTGGCTAGGTGCCCAAGCTAGGAGGGGACTTAATCGCAAATTCGCGGTTTAATATCATAATTATAATTTCCATAGCAGTACGTAATAACTAATAACCGTTAATAATCAGTGTGAAAAATATCGCCGCTCGGAAAGAATTCATTAGAAAATTCGATTCGACTCGATACTTAAGCCAGGGAAAGTGTTTTTTTAATTCGATATCGCGGCGAATTTATTCGTGTCATAATTCTTCTGATGTTTTGTTATGTTGTGACGTTCCGTTGTTTAACAAAAATGTTTAGAAGTATATTTTTAAACGGGATATTTATTTAACTAACACAAGGTAATGATAATTTTATTATTAATGGCACAGGGACATCCACTCGGTGTATCTCTTTCATTTCATTAAATTATTAAAAGGGCCTCTACGTCTTGGCTATATGGTACCCGTTTGGTACTTCGGCTCCGCCCACGCCTCCCTAAGGTCCTGGACGCGGACGGCTCACCATTGTCCCGTGAGCGGATAAAATACATAAAGTAAAATTAACTAATACTAAACCTAAGATTAAAAAAAATATTAATATCGCTTTACTTTTACTGAATATACTCCTATTGTTACGGATTAAAATAGAATATAATGTATAATGACATTATTAATACATAAATTGTATTATATCATTTCAGGTTATTTAAATGATACTTAATTAGATTGACAAGTCATTGATTAAGGAATTAACTGGAACTTATTGATTTTAGGGTTCTGTACCCGAAGGGTCCGAACGAGGTTCCGCTTTCTCCTTACAGGCGCCGTATCAGTTCAACGGTAGAATTATTTTCCATTCTACCAATACCTAGAATAGAAAAAGATCTAGAATAGAGTTTACATCAAAATTCATCATCATCATTCAGCCGAATGACGTCCACTGCTGGACATAGGCCTCCCCCAAAGACTTCCAAAAACCCGCGACCCTTGCCAGGTCATCTGTCCACCGCACACCACACCACATCAAACTTAGTCCGATATAAAGCTATCAAAACGAACGTTTTTATACATGGCGATGGCAAAGCAGAATAATATAAATAATTAAAAGTGGGAGACAATCTTACACAAATCGACCTAGTCTGAAACTAAGCAAAGCTTGCACTAGGGATACCTAATTGACGACGATATACATACTTATACAGATAAATAAATACTTAAATACACAGATAACATCCGTGACTCAGGAACGTTCGTGCTCATGTCCGGGATTCGAAACCGGGACCTCCGGTTTTGCAGGCAGGGTCGCTACCAACTAAGCCAAAGTGGTCATCAAATGGTCTATCTCTATATAGAAATCAGAATGTCACTGACTCTTTAACGATTTGAGGCTTCGTTTGTACCTAACTTGCGAGATATATGTTTATAATATTAGTCTGTGGTTATCCAACCTGCTCACAAAATTTCACGAGAATCCGTTGAGAAATGCGACCTGTATAGAAAAACAGCCGAAAATATGGACATACGAAACCATTTTTTAAGCTGACACGTAGACCTTCATTTCACTCAGTCAGTAATAAAAATATAAGAGACACTAGGCAAATTATTCACGCAATGAGGAAAATTGTAACAAAATCAGTTGTTCGGGTATCAGTCAAATTTCTTTACCTAACCAAACCACCCGATTTTAGATTTATGTAACGATTTTCACGGGTCAAAATTAGACGTCAACGAATCGTAAATTGCGAAACGGTCCATCATTTTATCCATGAAAACCGTATTCAATTGCCACAGCTAAGTTACAACAGCGACAATTTGCCCACTGTGTAGGTGTGCCTTGAAAATTTTATTACCCACAATCACCAAATTACACATAACATGTAACTAAAGTAAAAACATTGTAATTTGTTACTTATTCCTTATTACATAGAGACTTCACCTCGTTTTCTGATCACACCATTTATCGTGGGTGGCGACACGAAAAATAATGACAAGACGTTTATATAAATTGCCCCATATTCGATTTACATGTTATGTAATAGCTGTATAGATGTTTAGAAATTCGCTATTGACTTAGTGACACTGTAATTCAAGTGTCATTACATTTGTTTCATGTAGTACTTTGTCTCAATTGCTTGATAAAATTATTGGGATTGTCATTTTTGTCAAGCGTTTCAACAAAGTGCCAATACCTGAGTTTTGCATGGGGCACATTCGGGTACCAAGATTTTTACTATGAGTTAGTATAATTATTTCCTGCGAACTTCAACTATGGCCTAATTTTTCCACTGGGCACATATAGCCCTTTTAAACCCCTTTCAGTACAAATTAGCAAAACAGTCGTTGCATTGAGGCAGATAATTCAAAACCGAATTAAAATATTAAAAATGTGGCACACTTATTGCGTCAAACTTGAATCAATCTAATAGTATAATGCATTAAAACTGGTACAAATGCAGTTCCTCTTTAAGAAACAACGTTACTAAGTTTAACGAAATAGGGTTATACGGACTCTAAAGAAACCTAAATCTAAACGGAATAATTCGATTAGAATCCATCATTATATATAAAGTATGTATTGAATATACATATCGGGTGATCAGGGCAATGGCTGGGGAACCATGGAATACGCCTGCGCGCAACTTATTCCGAAAATTCAAAATTATTACGGTTTCCGGCCTTTACATATTAGAGGTGGCTAAAATTGTTTGTAGGAATATGGTTTTTTTTTTAAAATACGTTCCCAATTGTCGAAGTAGAGATAAGCTCCTTCCAAATAAGCATAGGTTAAAAAAATCAGAGCAGTGCATATGGTATAGTTCGTCCGGCGGCGTAAGAGCCAAAAGCCATAAAGATAAGCCAATTAGTCATCTATTGTTAAAAGAGCATAAGTGATTTCTTACATATATGAAAGGCTAACGTAAGCGTTTGCATTTATATAATTATACATTATACGTGTTATACATAGGCCCTAAAATATACAATAAGCTTCCAACCGACTTAAGAAAACCGGATATCTTGGATAAAATGTTTATAAATCAGCTGAAAGACTACCTCACTGATAGAGCTTTTTACACTGTACAAGAGTTTTTAGAAAAGAAATAAATTAAAAATTTATAATCATTGTAATACCTAGTTATTGACATAATGTCACTTTTTATTTTATACCTAAGAATTAATTCGAGTAATAAAAAATTGTAAATCATGAATTGTGAAAATGTAAAATGACTTGTAACTAATGTTTAAATAATAAGTAATTCAATTCAATTCAATTCAATTCAATTCAATTCAATTCATTTAGTTCACTGAGTGAAATGCGATCTCTGTTTGAGCTAAGGCAAAAATTCTTTCGCGTGTCCAACCGCCGGATTTTTCGCTGCTCTCCTCTACAAGTCGCATTTCTCAACCGATTCTTGTGAAATTTTGTGAGCAAGTTTGATTCTTTAAAAAAAAATCGGGTCAGTTTTTCACTAGTTTTGAATTATAAAAAAAAACATGAGGTCAGAGAGTCACTAGTCCACACACAGTACAGGTATATAATTGTTCTATAATTTTTATTTGTGTATGTTTATACATTTGTTTTTGTCTTCGCGTTATTTTAATAGATATTATCATACTTTCTTCTTTGCACCTTTTATAAATCTCTGTTTAGCCCAATGGTTGGCTGGTAGAGAATGCCACTTGACATTAAGCCCGCCATTTGTATATTTCTGTTTTGTGCAGTAAATAAACAAACATGTCAATGTGACACATAACTAGACAAATTAATTTTAAAGGCGGTTTAACTAAAATAGACTTTATGAACGGTTTTACTCAGGCCATCTAAATATATAAAAGAAGAAACTGACTGACTGACTGACTGACTGACTGACTGACTGACTCACTGACTGACTGACATATCAACGCACAGCCCAAACCGCTGGTCCTAGAGATTCCAAATTTGGCACGTAGGTTCCTTATAAGGTCTAGGGGTGCACTAAGAAAGGATTTTTCAAAATTCAACCCCTAAGGGGGTGAAATGGGGGTCCGAAATTTGTATGGGGAAATAAGATTAGCTGGACTATTTTATTCGAAACTTCACAGGAGTATTTCTAACGATAAATGAGTAAACACGTGTTTCAGGTTTTTTGAAAAATCAACCCCTAAAAGGGGGAAATGTGGTGACAAATTCTGATAAGCGACATGGGTATTGTTTTTATGGTTTATTAGGTCGCTGATAACGAAAATAACAAGGATTTTAAAATCCCACGTGGAGGACGTGAAATACCATCCCCTCCTGTGTGCGAGGGGGATGAAATGTCTAAATATTAATATGGGTGTCGTTTTTATGGTTTTTTGGGAAGTTAATTACGAAAATGGCATCGGTTTTGAAATTAAATATTGTGGACATGAAAACTTTTGAAAGTTTGTGCCAAATTGCAAGAAATAACTGACTGACTGAGTGACCAACATATCAACGCACAGCGCAAACTGCTGGTTCTAGAGATTCCAAATTTAGGATGTAGGTTCCATATAAGGTCTTGAGGTGAATTAAGAAAGGATTTTTCAAAATTCAACCCCTAAGGGGTGAAATGGGGGTCCGAAGTTTGTATAGGAAATCAAGATTAGTTAGATTATTTTATTCGAAACTTCACAGGAGTATTTCTAACGATAAATCAGTAAACGTGTGTTTCAGGTTTTTTGAGAAATCAACCCCTAAAAGGGTTGACAAATTCTGAAAATCGATATGGGTGTGGTTTCTATGGTTTATCGGGTCGCTGATTACGAAAACAACAATAATTTTAAAATCCCACGTGGAGGACGTGAAATACCATCATCCCCTTTGTTGGGGTCCGAGGGGGTTGGAATGTCTAAATATTAATATGGGTGTGATTTTTATGATTTATTGGGTCGTTACTTTCGAAAATGGCGTTGATTTTGAAATTTAATATTGCGGGCATGAAAACTTAAAAGTAGGTGCCAAATTGCAAGAAGAAACAGACTGACTGAGTGAGTGACATATCAACGCACAGCCCAAACTGCTGGTTCGAGACTCGAGAGATACCAAATTTGGCATGCAGGTTCCTTATAAGGTCTAAAGGCGCATGATGTGCCGTGAATTCCCTATGAAGATACGACCTTTCTTGAGTCAATGTATTGTAAGTGGTTTTATTAATTAGTGCCGCCCGATACGATTTCGACAAAAATCGATATTTAAGCGTCCGAGAGGACTCTTAATACGACTCCTAGGTAAAATTTGGCAAAAGTGGCGGCCATATTGCTTTTCTTCATTTTCGTCCCGATTTCGTTCAAAATCGATATCTGAGCGTCCGAGAGGTCCCCGAATACGAATCCGAGGTAAAATTTGGAAAAAGTGGCAGCCATATTGATTTTCTTCATTTCAACCCGATTTCGTTCAAAATCGATATCCGAGCGTCCGAGAGGTCCCCTAATACGAATCCGAGGTAAAATTTGGAAAAAGTGGCAGCCATATTGATTTTCTTCATTTCCAACCCGATTTCATTCAAAATCGATATCTGAGCGTCCGAGAGGTCCCCTAATACGAATCCGGGGTGAAATTTGGGAAAAGTGGTGGCCATATTGATTTCCTTCATTTTCGTCCCGATTTCGTTCAAAATCGATATCTGTGTGTCCGAGAGGTCCCCTTATACGAATCCGAGGTAAAATTTGGGAAAAGTGGTGGCCATATTGATTTCCTTCATTTTCGTCCCGATTTCGTTCAAAATCGATATCTGTGTGTCCGAGAGGTCCCCTAATACGAATCCGAGGTAAAATTTGGAAAAAGTGGTGGCCATATTGATTTCCTTCATTTTCGTCCCGATTTCGTTCAAAATCGATATCTGTGTGTCCGAGAGGTCTCTTAATACGAATCCGAGGTAAAATTTGTGAAAGTGGCGGCCATATTGATTATCTTTTTTTTCGTCCCGATTTCATTCAAAATCGATACCTGAGCGTCCGAAAGGTCCCCTAATACGAATCCGAGGTAAAATTTGGAAAAAGTGGCGGCCATATTGATTTTCTTCATTTTCGTCCCGATTTCGTTCAAAATCGATATATGTGTGTCCGAGAGGTCACTTAATACGAATCAGAGGTAAAATTTGTGAAAGTGGCGGCCATATTGATTATCTTTTTTTTTACGTCCCAATTTCGTTCAAAATCAATATCTGAGCGTCTGAGAGGTCTCAGGATTCAGAGGAATACGATTCTGAGGTAAAATTTGGCACTCCATACATGCCTGTATGCAAAAAATATAGGCGTTTTAATTAATGTTACTATATAGGCGTGTGGGGTATCTATGGACTTGCTTTTAAAAACGACATAGAGGTTTCGATATTTTTTTCCATTTAAATCAACAAGTACGGTTGCCAGTTTTTGTTGCACTTTTAGCACCACCCAGGGGTCACGTGTAGGGTAACGGTGGGTACTCCCTACGGACATGGTGCAACTTCGACCCCCCTTTGTCAAGTGAGTGGGCAACTTGACTGTTAGAAGTTCGCAAGCCGCTCGAAGGCCTCTAACTTGGCTTAACGATTGCAGCCGGGATCAACGGCTTAGCGTGCCTTCCAAAGCACGAGAGTCATTTAGTAACCACTCAAAGCGATCACCCATCCAAGAACTGACCTGCGCCCACATTGCTTAACCTCGCACACCGCACGCGGTAGGCGGGTGCCGCTGGGCCACGAGCGCTCTAAATTCTTGATAGTTTGTGCCAATTTGCAATTCAATCGGTCCAGTAAAAGCAACTTGGTTGTAACAGACGGACTGAAGTGAGGAATGCGAATGGAAGTGAGGGCAAATTTTCTTTTTGGGTGCTCCAATGGGAACTGGCAAAACCTAAGTAATAAATTTAATTTTAGGAAAAATAAATTTTACACGTGATATTGAATTAGCCGTATTTCTGTAATTCAAAGGACCAGAGTTTATGACCGCTGCGCGCTGCTTGGTCGTTTACAGACCTATAGGTGTTACTGTAGTACACAGATACTTTTACTAAGGGCCATTTAAGACATGCTTTTATTTCATCGGCCCTTTCCCCTTCGGCCTCTCGGAAATGTATGATAATAGTTTTCGATCCTTATTTTTGGCAAAATCAAATGATATTCAACAGTTTGCCGGTTCTCAGAATGTATACTGACTTTTCATCTGTTCATCTGTTAATGAATCACAATCACCAAACTTCGTATACCGAAACCCCCAGAATGTAACAACTACTTTTCTGGAGACCGCATCTAAATCGGTTCAGCCAAACGCGAGATAATCGTGGACAAACATACGAACCTATTTTTTGTAGACGGTCAAAAATTTCGCTTAGTACGCGGGCGAAGCCGCGGGCAAATGCTAGTTAATATATAATGATGAAAATAAGTATTTTGACTCTAGTGGTTTAATTCTTTTTTTTTTTTAATTCTTTGTGGTTTAATTCTTTTTTTTAAAAATTTGGTTAAATTCCTTTGACTCTAGTGGTGTGCGCGCCGACTCCAGCCGTTCGGTGTGAATCGTCCAATCGTCTTACCCTGGTTGACCACAGCCTCACGATGTAATCAAAATCGCACCATGTAAATCGACCTTACTATAATATCGCGCACAATATTATAGATATTTTCTTAAGAAGCTTCAAGGAAAACTTCTGATTTATTGAGAGACTTTAAATAAATTTGAATGTAAATTCAAATTATGAAGATCAAACGGAGGAATAACAACGCCTTGGGTGAAATAACTTGTTTTCTCTTTAGAACCTTTATTTATACAGATGAAACTAATATTTTTTCTTATTATGCAGCACTAGGCAAATATTTTTAAACGTTTCTATCATAACTAAACGTGTCGATAAAATCAATTACTCATAGACCTTATTACATGCATTTTCTTTTAATTAGTCGTAGTAACATTATACAAATACTTTTTAGTATTTTTAACATTAACTAAACGTGTGGATAGCATTAATTATTAACCTCATCATATTTTTGTTCTTATCATCATTCTAGCGTTATTCCAGTACAGTTGCATCCTGAAGGATTCCTGGGGTCCACTACCTAATCCCAAGAATTGGCGTAGGCACTAGTTTTTACGGAAGCGACTGCCATCTGACCTTCCAACCCATGGTCCACTTTCCATGTTTTGTTCTATTAGTCGTAAATACAAGATCTGTCAAAGGCACGAAGGCGTCGGTAGCCGGTAATATTCGACTGTGTATGTTTTACAGTCACATAGGCGTAGGTACGCCTTCGTGTAATTGACAGATCAGATATTTATGACGGTGTCTTGGGATGCTCTAAAATCTGTCTCAAGTATACCAATCCGTCTCTAGCCTAGTGTTGTAACTGCAAACAAAATTCTAAAGTGGAATTTCTTCTTTACAGGTCTGAATAAACAGCGAGCCAGAAAAACCGGTCAGCGGATTGTTGACCCAGTCTCGATCGGTCACCGGAACCATTATGCCTTACATATCCATCACTATCTAACGCAGCGGGCCTGACTCGCATTGCAACTGACGCACCGTTACCTAATTATGCCAGTCTAATAGCCCCACCATGATGGAAGACGTCAAGCCCCGCCCAAACGTAGAGTACATCCCGCCACTGCCACCCAAAGTCAAGCAAAAAACTACAACCTTTACACAAATAACTAGCGACGAGAGCAAGCTAAACGGTACAGATCGAAACATGGAACTCAGTTCGATGCACTCGCTCGTCCTTAATTCTAAGCCTTCTGCAACGGTATTCATAGCGGCGACCCAGCCAGAACGGCCTGCAAGCACGTCTAGCTCGGACGCTCTAAACGGCCCACACGTGGTCACTATCAGAATAAATACGGACGCCGACAAACCAAAAGCGCCGAAAATCTCAAGCGTTCACCTCAAGAGCGACACCGATTTCGACGCCTTCAAGATCAACGATATATACAAGAAAAACAACAGCCTAGTCAGGCTCAACGTTGAAGATCGACCCAAGATCCAAGACGAGGAGTTAAAAACCGATAAACCGCCGTTTATCTATTGCAATTCCTACATGAACTCCATGACTAATATGGTAATGTCGAGCGGACAATGCTCCCCGAGCGATACCCTAGATTCAGGGACCTGCAGCGACCTTGACGGCACACCGCCACCGCTACCTAAAAAGAAACTCACGAAATCAACGAAGAAAGTCTCCGTAACGCTTATTAGTTCCACGAATGGCAGTCATGATGAATATGAAGACAATGATTCCAACATATCGTGCGATTCGCTTAACAGTAGTGAACTCAACGGAAGCGTGCACGCAGACGAAAGCCACGGTGAAGATGGCAAAAACGAAAAGAAACAGAGTCCACCCGCCGCGCCGCTGATGCCGGCGTTCGATGACAATACGAACAACAAAGACAGCAGCTTTCTACCACGAGGCCTGCTCCAAGATATTAGAGACCGTTCAGCCAAACTCAATACGGTCGAAACTGAAAGCGTACCGGCCGAGCCTCTGGAAGCGAACAAGAATATTAATGAAAATGCTAATTTATCGAAAGAAAGCGCGCAACTAACGTCGTTCCGTCTAGTTTCACAGTGTAGTGAAGTTACAAGTAATTCAGACGCAGGTTCATTACTGAACGTCTCGAAATCACCTCTAATTAGCGAAAGCACGTACGAGGAACGCAAGAAGGATAAAATAAAACAAGAGCAAATGTGTTACAGTAGTAATTACTTCGACGCGGATAAATATTACGATTTCCACCTCAACGAGAAACAGTTTGATGATGTGAAGTCCCTGAAAAGTGTGAGTGGTGTGAGTGTTAAAAGTGAGATTAATGAGTTATCAGAACTGGAATATTTCGCGGGTATCAAGGATTATAAAAGCGAGGCCCCTTCGACAATAAGGAGTTCCAAAGGCACTATACGCGGTGTGAAGAACCGCGTGCGAGCCGGAATAGCGACATTCCTCCAAATCCAGAGCACGACAAAGGTAATTTCAGCTTTATTGTTTCACTTTTTAATTTCCTACGGTTAGTTTTTGTGTCAACTGCCGGTCGTTATACACGTACTTGATTTTAGAGGTCGCACATTCGAAAGTGAGCACGTAGTTGTCGTTTATTAAAATTCTTTTTAGCGGTTGTGATAAAATGTGTTGGTATTGAATATTGGGCCTTCACGGTGCGTTGCCCGGAATAATAGTCTGAAGGAAGGTGATGTAAAACAATTGACATAGGTTGTTGATTAACATTCAGAATTATAAACGGACGTAGTAACTTGCGGAGCAAAGTCTCGAAACAATGCTGATTGTTTTCATACTAATAATGCTGTTGCTACTTTATCATGTTTCGTTGCCTAATGTTTTGATAGCTGATATTTTGCGATGTTAAATACGTCATTGAAATGAATTTTTAAGGCTTTGTGCATGTTTGTTCAGGTGGTTTACTCGTAACACGTAGCAATTCTATATTATTTAACTTGTTGTTGTGGTTTGCATGAAATAAGTATAAATTACTATACAAAAGTAATTAATAAATATCCTTAGACTATACCCGCTGTTGATAAATATCGCTAATTACGATGCTATGTTGTTAATACCTATTTATATGTCGAAGAGAGACTGTATTCAAGGTCATGTACAGTCAACTACAATGAGATGTATCTACTTTTTCATCTTCATCAATTTCATCATCATCATGTCAGCCGATAGACATCCACTGCTAGACATAGGCCTCCTCCAGACTTCCACATTGACCGGTCCTGCGCCACCCGCATCCAGCGGACACACACGACCTGTTATATGACGACCTGTTTAGTCTAGTTGGTAGTGACACTGCTTCCGAAGCTAGAGGTCCCGGGTTCGAATCCCGGCCAGGGCATTATTTAGCACGGATATTTGTTCTTGGGTCTTGGATGTTTTCTATGTATTTATCTATATAAGTATGTATATCGTCGTCTAGTACACATAGTATAAGCTTTGCTTAGTTTGGGACTAGGTCGATTTGTGTAAGATTATCCCCCAATATTTATTATTATTTATTTGTTATCATAAAGTTTTTAACTATACATTTTGCCAACACGTGTGAAGCACTTGTGGTGAGTTAGCAACTCTCATTTTACACTCTGATTTCAAACCTTCATTCATCGCTTTATTACTTCTGAGATATCTTAATTACTCTTTAATAAGTTCCCAAAGCACATCTTCCGCTTTTCTAACCACACACTTGGCACAAGTGCTTTTTCCTGTGCGCATTTAGCTATCTCAAAGTGTGTCGGAAGACATCCAGTTTCAAGTGCAGTCGGCATGTATACGTTCTAGCGCTTAATTGTTTGGAAATAAGGTCGTAAATTGTGTACATGTTTGTGATGTAGACTCTAGTAAGTCAAGTATGGGAAAGTGCTCAGGTAAAAACAAGTGAGCGTCTACGATTGTTAGAAAACCTGGTGAAAAGCGGTGTAAAAATACTTCTAGGTTATTAGTGGTTTTTATTGGAGCAAGTTGGTTGGTGACTTAAAGTTTTTTTTCTCTGATAGGAAGCTATTATGCTGGATTTAACGGCATAGATCGATTGCACAGCGCCATGCGTAACGTTAGTCTGGCCGACTTGCGTCTTCGAATTGATATGCATTTCGTAGGAAACTTCTACGCAGATTATAATCCTAAAATAGTTCTCCAATTGGGGGACACTTTTAATTCAATCTTGAATCATAATAAAACTACTAACCATCTTAGAAAAGTCAAGCCACCCCCCACCGCTGAAGTTTATTATCTCAAAAATGGCTGAATCGGTTTTGATAAAATATGTCTTAGAACCATCGCTAGACAACCTGCTTTTAAATACAATAAATCTCATTCAAATCGGTACACTCGTTTAACAACTACGGCGCCACAGACAGACACACTCACATAGCGTTCAAACTTATAACGCCCGTAGTTTTTCGTCGGGGGTTAAGGTGACAAAAACTTGGACATTTACCTTAATTGCGTACCTAAACGATGCGTGACCATTCTCCGTTAAACTGTTGACTGGGATAACATTTTAACTACTCCGTAGCGTGACATACCGTTCGTGAATATAAATAAGCAATATGCAATAATTCAATGAAAATCTGCATATTTATACTCAAAGTAGGCAATTCAGGGTACCGTACCGTAAATACATAATGATGCCATTTGACTTTAGTAATATTAGTAGTAAAACTCTTTAGTACAACAAGTTTTGTCAACTACACACTAAAAAAAACGAATCAATTCATACCCCACTCCGATACTCACCCGGACCAAACGTGACAAAGACACCGGCAGCATGACCCCGCTGAATGGCCAGCGAAATTTGTTGGACCAGGTATGAACCAGAGCGGGGATCCCAGCCCCTATCCCTCAAGCGACGCCCTATGTCCCTAATAACACTCTTAGCCTCGGCACACGAAGGCCCAGCCGTCTCGATAGCAACCGGGACGAAATCATACACCGGTTCCCGGTTTGCGTATTTGCCGTGCTTAAACTCTCTTTTATTGTACAAAAACACTTATCAGATTGGATTCACAAATGGAAAAAGTTAAGTACAGAGGAGGACTTATCCTTTTCCCTTGTCGCTTTAAGGCGACTTCCTGCCTTGGCGGGGCGGGAATGATATGTGGTATTTTGTTCTTTGACGTGAGCTTACCGATGTCACAGCGATTTCCTTATTTAACAGGATACTGTCAGCATTCCATTTGCGTATAGGTACTTGTAATATCATGCACGCGGAAGTACTGCATTCGTATCGCCCCGCTTCCGTGCATCCCGCGGTAGTCAAGAAGCACTCATTTAAATGTAGGGGCGCAGTAAAATGTGGTATTGGCTCGACTGTCAGTTGACACTGACAACTGACAGTTTTCTCATTTCGTACCGCTTCCGTGCCGAAAAATCAGGATGTCGACTAAGACATAGAGGCATATTGGTGTTTTAGTGTAGTCAACAGCAAAAGTAGATGACCATTTTAGTACCCTGTCACTTTCACTACTTTGTCGCATCCCAACAGTCGCAATATTGTTACATTAGTGCGATAAAGTACGAAATTGATCATCTACATGTGCTGTTGACTGTACACTACTTACATAAATTGCGAGTTTTTTAATCAACAAATTATAAAGTATCTTGCACTATTAACAGTTTTTGTTTTCATTAGCATATCCGCATTTACACGGAACTTACCGAAACCCAGCTGTTCATTATTAATTAACGGAACCAATTTGTCAAACACGCCATTGTCCACTTCATAAAAAGTCATGAATTCCTATTCGGCGTCTTGGTGAAACCGCTGCTGACCATATTGGTTGCTAGCATGTTCCTAGTCGGCTATCCGACCGTGACTTGATTTGCGATGATTTCTACAGTAAAATGTTGGTCACCTCCGCATTTATCTGTTGATTAAAGTGCAGCGTCAAGGTCACCTTGCGATATTATAGTGATATTATAATTAACCAGAGGTGCTGCACTTACTTTTTTTAAAGATATTATTGGAAATGTATCAATAAACCCAGATGATATAACTGTGCTGGTCGGCGTTCGGGCTGATTCGCTTAATTCAGACCATTTCAGACCCATATCATGTCTATGTCTGGCTATTAAATATTGATATTGGAATTTTAAATGGCGTTATTTCCATATGCCTAATGTCAACACTGAAACCGACCAAGGCCGGTTGACCGTAGCTTTCCATTATGCACCCTTATGGCACGGGACTTAAACGCTAAATTATTTAATTCTATTTTACATATGACAAATGTCCAATCATCTTCCGCGTGTACCAATATACTTTATCTACTAAGACTTGCTAATTTGACACTAATTCAGATTACTAGAATCTCATTACTCTGATACCTGATGCGTGAACAAGATCTCATTTCTTTGCCATTCATATTCTAATGAAGTAATGGACTTATTGAGATTGTTTTATCGACCACAGCTGACCATTCGTGATCTTTATTTTAACGGAATAAGGCCTAATATTGGGCATCCAAGCTTGTCTTCGTATATCTATATGCAGATTAATTACTTTATTCACTTCCTACAATTACTTCCGTATTGAATATTTCAACCTTGTGTATACCTTGTATCTTAAGTATACATATGGTTCTAGCGACAATGTTTTAAGATTTTTTTAAGTGGCTAGATTATAAACGAAGTTTAGATGTTTATTTTTTGTTTCTTGTACACGAACGTAGATTATATCTTTAGAGGTATGGCGAAAAAACTTTTGACATATGTCAGACTAAATTAATTTTGTTAATAATGACATAAAAATTTGACATATCAAAGCTTTCTGACTTTATCTATGTAGGTATATCTACGTCGCATATTTGTGGAGTCTCCATTAATTATGTATTTGCTGGTGACCAAAGAGCTGGTGACTTCCTAGCACAACGTATCAGTATTGCGATACAGCGAGGAAATGCCGCCAGCATCCTCGGTAAAATGCTTCAAGGGCCTGTTTTAGATTTAACTTAGTTTTAATTTTATTTAATAGTATTCTTGTTCTTAATCATAATTCATAACAACATCATCATCTTCTTTAAAATTACTCAAACCCGTTGGAGGCGCGTTCATTCCAAGTGTAGTTTTACTACCGACGTCTAGTTTCAAAACGAATGTCTGTGCTTTACTTCTCTCGCAAGCCGAAGGAATGCGGAAGACGCGCGGTAACGTTACTCAACGGGTATGTCCTGGTATTTGTTGTAAACTTATTACAGCATAGCTAACTTAAATTGACGGGACAATTTCAAGGGGAATAGATGGGTTAGTAAAGAATTCCAATTTGGACCCGATACGAGAATGACAGTGAGTCGCTGTAATAGGAGCAATAAATCAAAAGGACGCTTCCTTAGAGTATCTGCAGTAACCTCTTGTGTCCAAACAAATATGTAATTATTTTTTTCAATTCTGAGAAATTTTGATCTAAAGTTATAACCTCCAAATAATAAATCTTGACACCACGAGATTATAGATCGGCTGTCATTGCAAATTTTGACGTAACATCAAGTTAATGCCTCAAGTTGTTGCATTCTTGGTTTTAAAGGATAATTTTGGGAAATTTTAAATTTGGATATGAAGTTTTAGTGTTTTAAAAATAAAGAGTAATTAATATTACTCCAGTTGAGTAAAAGACTGCACGTAAGCTATATTTGCATATTTTTCTTTACAACAAAAATGGTTTATTTTTCTATTGAAGCCACTTGGAAATAATTTCTGAAGAGCTCAATGGTATACCGTTATATTTTTTGCCCCTGTTACAGCGACTCTCTGTACACACTGCACTGATCCGATGCTACGCAACGTGTGCCATGCATTATGACATCTGAACTCTGAAATTTGTATGCTTAGGTATCAAACGACAGTATGGGGTTCTTCAAGAAAGTAGTGTATAAATTCTTAAAGGGTCGGCAACGCGCATGTAACACCCCTAGGAATTGCAGGCATCCATGGGCTGCGGTGACCGCTTACCATCAGGCGGGCCGTACGCTTGTTTGCCACCGACGTGGTATTAAAAAAAAAGAAAAATTACTTATAAGGATAAACTGAGTTTACCTAAGAGTGTTAGAGAGACGAATGGATGTTAGTTAGTATATCTTATTTTAGTACTAATTTAGCATAATATGAATCGCTGTAACGTTCTTGTTGAAACTGTTATATTAACACAACTTAATGGTTCAATAAATTATTATTATTGTATGTCTTTTCCGCTCGCGGGATAATGGTGTCCCGGACCTTTGGAAGGCGTGCGCGGAGCCGAAGTACCGAGGTACCGAAGTACCAACCGAGTACCACATAGCCAACACGTAGAGGCCCTTTTGACAATTTAATGAAATGCAAGCGGTACACCGAGCGGATGCTGTCCCTGTCCGTGTCATGGGACGCACACAAGACAGCACCCGCCAGGGTGTACAGGGACTATTGCTGGTTGATGGAATTCTAAATGAACCGGACTATTGGGTGAATATGATGGACTAATGGCTGGGCTATTGAGTGAGACAACTGACATCTGCCTAATAAAACTGTCTCATATTTTTATCTCAGGCAGACGGTGACTCGCCCTCTGCTAGATGAGCCCCTATAAATAGCGACATTAAAAAATGGCCTAAGGGCAACACCGGAGCAGAGGGCTGGGGGTAGAGAGGTGGCACTGAACTTTAAACATATAGCCAACTCGCCACTTAGGTGACCACATCCACCCCCGAACAACAGCTCTAGCGACTCCACTCTGGACAGCCGGTTAAGGCAAGCCAGAGGCGGGGGGGGCTGTTCATACAACCAACCCACAAGCCCCCAGGAGCACTCAGGTGCTCTATGCAAGCAGGGCAAGATGCCCTACGTTGACTGACTGCACTGGAAATCTAGTGGGCGATGGGGTCGTCACCCTTTATTTTAACTTTCGTCGTTAAATTTCGTGAACAGTGATCGCTACACTAGTAGTGGTCATTTTCAACCTTAATTCATAACAATCGAGGTTGGAAAACAAGGCGTTAAATATAATTATTAATGCCTTATTAAGAGGCTGCCGATCCCACAGTCAAACTGTTGCTACAGTTTTGTGGGCAATGTAATATGTATAAGTTCCTACCGTTGTGATTATTAATAAATAGATAAAAAAATAGATGCGAACAATAAGGGTGGGTTTTAATAACTTACGATTATACACTGACCAACGTTAAATATGGCACCGGCATCTGTCATCCCATGGTCTTGTCTTGTCTTGTTGTAAAAGTCTCCATACAATTTGGATTTTAACGAACACAATTTACGATTGCAGACGATTTGGCGCAACCCAACTATTTTTTGTACGTTGGGAAAATACATTTACGAATCCCACCCGGTAAAGACCTGGGTGGGTATGACGGTATCCGGTTAGACACTACTACTCGTCCTGTCTAAACAAATCCAACGATTACAGGCTACGCTTTCAGTGGTGCGCCGGCGCCGCATGGATCGCAAATGGTATTCTACTGTTGCACGGTACTTACCTACCGGTAGGTGGCCCGAAGTTTTTTTCCACTATAGGTGTCAACTATTAGGATTCAAAATGTCCAAAATTGGGGCGTTTACCTTATTCGCGTGCTTCAAAAGTGCATGCCTCTAACGTTTACTATTTGCTCAAAATTATTTACTAAATCTCAGTAGGAACAATCATCAACAATCTCTGAAACACGTAAGAATTAAGTAAATTCACTTTCACTGGCGTATAATTTTGCATTTTTAAGTTATACAATGTTTTTGAATACATTCAGTCAATGGGCGGAATCGCGTTAAGTATCTTTTCAGAGAGCGCGAGCATCCTCGGTATCGGGTCAGCCTCATAAGTAGCTGGACACTTTGGGACTTTGTCGCTTTCACGCGTTAAACATTGAGTATGACAATTTTTTTTTTATTTTTTTTTAATGGGATTGCTCTTGGCCAGCATCTAGCCAGGGGGCAAAGATGAGGCCGACGATGAAGCGAGCTCACCCAGAAGATGCCTATTCACTCGTGCCTTAAAAAGGTCCAGGTTATATGAACTCGGGAATACAGACGCCGGCAGAGAATTCCAAACCTTAGAAGTACGCATTATAAAAGAAGATGCAAAGCGCTTGGTTCGAATTAGAGGAATTTCGACCAGGTAAGGATGGTAGCCAGCCGTACGTCTGGATGTCCGATGGAAGAAGGGGGAAGGCGGTATAAGCTCATGGAGCTCCTGAGCACACTCACCGAAGTACAGTTTGTAGAAGACGCACAGACATGCTACTTTGCGTCGATGTGCTAAGGTCTGCAGCTTATTTCCCACTACCGTACTGCCGCCAATGAGCCTCCTGGCTCTGCGGTCCACCGAGTCGAGTGCGGCAAGTTGGTACTTAGCCGAGCCATCCCAAAGGTGACAATACTCCATGCAAGACCGGACTTGGGCTTTATAAGTATAAAGATAGAAGCTGCCCAGGGGTGAAGTATCGCTTGACCTTATTTAGGATGCTCAGCTTTTTGGCCGCTGTTCCGGCTTTGGACTCGATGGTAGTGCCGAAGTTAAGGTTTGAGCTTAACGTCATGCCAAGCAGCTCGAGTTTAAACATGACGTTAAAGCGACAAGGTACAAAGGTGTTTAGCCCCTTGTGAGGCCGACCGTACAACGCCTCAAGGGTCTGTTTTGTATAAGTTGGTTTTAATTTTATTTACCTTATTTTATTGAATAACAATTCTTGTTTTTTCTTGGTACATAAATAAAAGTTAATTAAGAAGAATAATCGTATCATCCTTAATCAATAAAGTTCTTATACTCGTATGTACCTAATCCACCTATATTATAATATCCGTACTAATATTATAATTGCACAAGTCATTCAGTCTATCTGTTACTCGCGTGTCAGCGTGTGGGCACTATTGCCCGTTCCCTCTCATCTCTGATAGACTGATGATGATGACGATGAACCTGTCATGTAGAAAGCTTTAAATCCTACCCTTTAGAGCGGGCGCACATTGAGCCACTAGTGGCGACCACATTAGAGCCACTTGTGGCCGCCACAAGTTGCGGAAGAGTTCTTCATATATTGTGTACGGGGTGCTCGCGAGGAACCCGAAATATTTAATATGCGAAAAATATAATAATACTTTTAGTCACTAACGTATTTTTTTTTTGTTTTAGGTTTTTTTTTAATGCTATTAAACATTTTAAGTATGTTTTTTTTGGTGCAAACATGACTTAAGTTCGATGGGGGACGTTTTTTGTTAGAACTTGGTTTGCGAAGACATGAGAATGTCACTTTAAAGTCTGTCAATCAGTATGTCTAGACTTAACTTGTGTATGGCACATAATAGCAACATCGTGCGCAAAAACGCATTCTGCCCTGAGTTACGAATAAAATTTACATTCTGAAAAAATGGTAATATCTCTGAAACTAGGCTGAATCCAGTGGACTTCACATGACGTTTCTCTAAATATGATCAAGAATACGCTGGCAAAGTTATGCAGGTTACTCAGGAGCACGTTGTATAGCACCGGCTCATACCGATCATTTGAGTGGCCGCGTCCGAACCACAAGCTGCGAAAATCGCCCACGCTGGCTACTTACTAGTGGCCGCGTGTTATCGCTTGACAGTACGAGCGATCACACATTGGACCACTAGTGGCGACCACTGGTGGCAGCGTGTAGTGGCTTGACCACCAATGATCGCGTTCAGTGGCAGTCAACCCTCTGGAAGAAAGAAGGGAACTGTCATAGAACAAATACCGAGCGAGTGGAGCCGCGGCCACACCTACCTAGTTGGCAATTGGGAATAAATTAAGCACGAAAATCGAGTAAATATTGTGGCAACAAACTATGCCATTCAACCACATAATCAAACTAACAGTAGAAAACACAACCTCACTTGATTCCAATGCCCGTAATCAAAACAGGCAAGTATAGTTACAACTATCGGCAAAAAAATGCAGTATAACACTTGATATTTGCCGGTTAATACTACCTTTTTCTTTTAAACGATCAAAGCTACCATTACTCTGAACTGTTACTACTGCAAGTCCTCATCTCAGGCTGATTGTCAACCTTAGTTCGAGCTATTTATAGTACATTTTTGTATGTACTAATCCATAAAGTCGGCTTCTAAACACGTATCGTTTGACGTAACCTCAAAACTACCGCAAATGTAAATTGACAATAACTCCACAAGGAGGGTTTTGGGGTGATGGTGACTTTCCAATATTGACAACAATAAATATCTATGTTTAGATCCATTAAAATAAATAAGTGTGAAGTAGAACATGGGAAGACGTTGCGGTGACAATTCCAATTACAATGGAATTAGTGTCTTCAATAGAAAGATGGAGTCATAATGATTGTGGAATCAGTATAGCCAAGAAAATACACCTGGTAGGTATACCTAAAAAAATAACAAATTTTACTATAGTGAATTTTTTTGTCACAGGCGACGCAAAATAATTCTTACGTCAATGTCGTGAAGACTTCGACAGGGTTTTGTTTTACCTCTGGGTTGGAAGGTTAGATTGTAGTCTGACTACTGAGAGTCTGACAGGCTGAAACACTTTGCAAAAGGTGCCAAATCCGACCCTGGTTTCCTTGATACCTATACCGTTGACAAATGTTTTCCAAATCATCATGTGCCATAAAGCCAAACTCTTGCATGAATTGCATGATATAATTTAAAAAGGATCTTGATAATCGGTCCACTATTAACATAAAAATCGGCGAACATTCATAAAAACCGATTTAATGCAAGCCGAAGTAATTATATTATGTTAGGTTTATTTTATAACATTTAATAAAAAATGTTACAGAGAAAATCACCTTTCCACCAAAAGTGACAAATATGATTGTGATTGTGGCAAATGAAGTGATGAGAATATTTAGTGCCTTGCATAAAATTATGATGGGTTCCAATCGATATGATGCTCCATCATGACAGGGTGATATTTGTATTAACTGTTAACCAGCTTGCGTATGATGGTTGCCATTTTATCACTTATCGTCTTGGATAAGTCGCCCATCACTCTCGCACTCGCATAATTGTCAGAACGTGACGAATGTTTTATCCACGACGATAAGCGATAAAATGGCAACTATCATACGCCCGCTGGCCCCAGTGTGGAAGTTATACTGACTTTAACCATGACTGTCGCCAGAATATTTCCGTGACTTCCCCGGCGTTAACACAGATAACAATCGGATCGGGGCTAGCGTGCGCTTAACCATAATCACTATTCACTAGACTGTATAATCTAATTACCCGGGATCTCGCGCTTTTTGCCCGAGCATTACATTCACAATGCTATTGAATTGTCTCAAGGGAACCAGTAAGTCCACCGTTCGATCACGCTTCATCATCATTTTCAACATTTCATTGCGCATTGGGAAGAAGGGATTGGCACAGGACAAAATACTAAGCGAGTGGACCCGCGGCCACGGACGGCTACCTGGATGGCAAAAAATCAAGCCCATGGTACGAAAATCAAGTAAATATATTAGGCTTAGACACCCTCATCACTCTCGAGTCGCCTGAGGGCTGAGAGCTCACAAATGGCGCTTCCATTAGTCAGTTTCTTCTTTTCTCCAGTCGTCGTGGTCGAAATCGGTCATGATGATGATCACGATAAGTATTTATTCCCTGTGCCTGCGTGCTACGCATGTATTGCGTTGGCGCATGCCCACATGTAGATTGTTAGGCTGCTTTCGATTATTCAAAATATCGTCACGGTCTCATGAGACATACAGGACCCACCAGCAGATTTGTCTTATGTTTTATCCAGGCTTGACATGTGGTCCCCTAAAATTTTGCAATAATTACAGATACATAGTTGAAGAAACGATAGTCAGTTTTACTGTGGGCAACCGATACCTACTCAATTCACTCATTCAGGGACTAATGAGGTGACAAAGTTTGTCAATTTCATAGCATTCGTACTAGTCACATCGGCCCCCGATTGGGGAAGACGGTGACAAGTTCACATAATTGTATCTTACTTAACTGGATTGTCTGAAATGAATTGGTAAGCGTTATGAACACCCAGGAACTAAGCGCACGTTTGCACGCTTCCGAGAATGCAGTGTCAAGTTGAATTGATTTAACGACCATTGAAGACAAAGGAAGTGATGATAATGTGGTTTGAGACGTTAATTTCAGTTATGGATATATGGTAGTTTTATTAACGGTATTTGAATAGGTCGTTTCGTTAGCTTTTGGATATGCATTTGCACAAATCTTTTATTACTACTTCATATTCATTGACTTCAAGAATTTTCTTTCACAAAATATATCACTTGTGTTTTTTTTCGAAACAATACAGAATTTTTTTCCATAGTCTCTCTCACACACATACCTTTGACCATATTGCTCTCCCACTCACTTAATACCATACGTTCACAACAATACCTATCCTTAACCCTATAGAGGGTCAACCGTAAACCGAAGGTAAAGTATGTTCGTGTATCTTCCTCTCTGTCAGTCGAATTGACAAGTGCGATAGAGAGGGAAAAGAATGAATGAACTTCCTCGGTTCGCGGTAGACCCTTCGAGTCCTAGTGTCATTGCCATCTATAATAATGCAAATATAAGCAGTAGCCTTGCAAACAATGTTACAATATATTAAAGGACAAGTGCATTCCATCTTACATTTTTACCTTCACAAAGGTATAAAGTAGTACGAGACACGCGCTTATTAATCATGCAAATCACATTTAACCAATAACAGAAGCAGCGCATATTTTACATTTACCATGTATTCAGATTTAAACTTTATCTGTTTAACAGTAGGGTGATATTTCAATGACATCATTGATTTAGATAGGAGTTTGATTAAGTTGATTTTTATTGACGAATGAAAGTGTGGGACTTGTAGGAGCGTGCGCGAAAAGTCAAGGCTCGTTTGAACGTGAACATTTTAATTTTGGAGCATTAAAGCAGTGTATTTTTTATTGGTGCTTGGCCTAGTTTTCGAACGACAAGTGTGTTTTTATTATGTCTCTAGAAGCCAAGGATATACTACTTCTATTTATGTTCTTTGCAATATATGAAAATCAACTTATTTTTGTTACGGTAACGTAATAATACAATCAATTATTAATATCGTAAAACATAAAAATGCATTACGCTAATGGCATATCAGGTATAATTACAGTTAGGGTTTTTATGACTTTATTATATTTCTTGACACTTTTTATACTGAATCAACCCAAAATACCTAAAGCTGTAATAACTTTTGGAATTAATGTGGCAGCCAAATGCACTCTGTAGACTATTCATGAAGGTCAAATTGACTACTACTACTACCTATTAGATTTTTTTTTTCATTTCCCGTTGGTTGGTTGGTAAGTATTAAAATAGACATAAACATAGAAGTACTCATCATAAAAATACTGATACCCTGTTTGCCGCAAAAATTCACCAGTTTTCGGGCACATATTTTTTTTTCCGACTTCCGGTCTTGAGATTCGGAAATTTTAAAGATATAGGTTCTTAAAATCACGTAATAGGACCGTATAACAAAAATTGGCCAGTTATTGAATTATTTCCAAAAAAACCGTATCTTTCTCGGGCTATATTCTTTGTCATTGAGAGTATGTATGTGCGCGTCAGTCGTGTAGATATTTTCCACCTAGCTGCACAGCAGTAACAGATTTGGATGTTTCCCGCAGTAAAAATATTATTTAACAAACCCATTAATCAACCTTACAGATCGTTAACCAGAAACCAGCCGACCAATTTGCTGCTATTAGCACCAGCGTTGTTATTCACAAAGACCACTCATCACGTTCTTTCAGGTGTACCAGTATAAGCTGTGAAGGTAGAATACGCATAGTCACAAATGTAGGGATCGAGTTATAGTGAATACCGGTTCACAGGTGAGTAATGCGTTTTGTGAACATAACAGACGGTTTCACATAGCGTGCGGGAATTCGTATCTACGAACGAACAGATCAACTGATAAACGGACAGATAACATTGTGAATGTTGGAAATTGAAGTTGAGAAATTGATTTGAGAAAACATGCCAGTTATTACGTATGTTGCTTAGTTACTATAGAAAAGTGGAATGTAGTCCCTAATTTTTATTTATTTATTTAATTCATGACCCAATATGTAAAAAAAATGTTGTATAAGTATGTATACGTAAGTGCCTTTCCAATGACAGGACTTGTAACATTTTTATTATAATCGAGATGAATTTTGTAATACATACTACTCGTATTAATCTTCGAGACAAAAATCACAATTTGCGTTGCTTGTTTTCACGGATTCTTAATATACGGATGAACTACATACAGTCACCATAAATACCTAATATAATAAATCAATAAATAAATATTGGGGGACAATCTTACCATCAAGTCCCAAACTAGGTAAAGCTTGTGGGTTCTAGACGACGATATACATATTTATATAGATAAATATATATTTAAATAAAACGTAGAAAACATCTAAATTCAGGAAGAAATATTGGTGTTCATGGCACAATTAAACGTCCTTCAGGGTCACTCCGGGATTCAGGGTCACTATGAGATTTTCCGTAAATAAAACTTGGAAATGCGGTATTTTCCTGCTATCGTAGATACAGGGTTTCAAAGCAATAAATTGTTCCATAAAACGAGCTCTATAATTTAATTGCCGCAATAATACGAACTCTGATTTTTTGACCGACTTGACCGTGTTCAATTTTCGGTTGCGATTGAGTTTTTTTAACTCTTTAAAAGCGGTTTTATTTTTTAAAACTCCCGACGCGGTGCCCAAAAGAGGTGTGTTATAATTTCAACATGTGTGTATGCGTGTGTCTGTCTGCGTCATCGTAGCTCCCAAACGGATGAACCGATTTGAGTGCGGTTTTTTTAATCGGAAGCCATGATGGCGGAGATGGACCTTAGCCATGTTATATCAAAAACGGTTCCGCCGTTAAGGAACTACGATAGCGCACGGAGACACACGCATACACAGATACACAGAAATGAACATATTGGAGGTTTCTTTCAACTTTTTTTAAGTTGTCAATTATCTTAAAAAGACCTCGTGAATAACTAATTTCCGTATCTTATACGCATATACATATACAGAAATGAAAATTTCGGTTTTTATTTTTTTAAGTTGTCAGTTCGTATGTCAGTAGGCCTCGTGACTCCTTATAACCAATTTCCATATCTCCTATAGTTTCATATTCTCCCTCACTGCTCCATTTGGAAATAAACCTGTTGTAATAGCTTCTGTTGTTAAATATACCTGGCCGTGGTCATCAATAACCGTAAGATACCAAAGAAAGCATCTATAACCTACGGAATCTACATTCCATCCAATTATGGGTGAATTATGACGAAACGATAACACTGTTCAGCCAAAAGGGCCAATGTTAATAGAAAATTCCTGTGACATAAGTCATTTTGTACATAGGACGTCACAAGTTAGGTCTAACGTTGTCCGCCTTGGCCGACCCACGGTGCGCCTACGGCAACGATCCCATCTGGAATAGACAAGGCATGTTTACTATGTGGTGTGAGGAATTTTAATTGGAGTGACTTAAATTGTGTAACAGATTTGTGAAGTTGCGAGATTTTACTCAAAAGAAACATGAATATTTACCTATAAGCAAGGTTTACCTAAATATGAATTTAGGCCAAAACGCATGTTGACCAAAATCCAAATCATATCAGATAGGTAATAATGTCTATAATGAGTCGAAAGGCGCTAATTTGTGCAATGGAATCATTAAGAAAAATATTGTATACACCTCTTATAGTGCATAAAAATTTTCCTTAGTTTTTTTTTACCATAACGAAATTTTCAACAATTTGTGGAAATAAAGATATTTAAGTTAAAGTCCCGATGTAATGTATGTAGTATGACCCTCAGATACCCAGTCTTTGACACATATTTTTCACGTTTGTAAACACGTTCACTGTCCCTTTACAAAACGATCTGACAATGTCACAAATCCAACTTGCATTCAGCATGGGGATGTGACCTCCACTGTAGAAGCATGGACTCCTGAAAAAGTCCATGACCCCTCATTGGGGGCACCCGGGCAGGGAACGTGTTAATATGACATGACATTTAAGTAAATTGTCAAGTCAATATTATACTTGCCAGTGCTTGACACTCAAACGATGACCAGTGTCAAGCACTAGGACCTTTACATTATTCACGCATTCCTAACTCAAGACACTTAACACGCAAACTTAAAATTTACATATCCATATTGGAATTCTAATGAATCCGTGCTCAATGCACATTCATTCTCGAAACACTAAACATTTATGAATGATCATTGATCAAGATTGCATTGAAATTACATCCATACTAATATTATAGAAGAGAGGCAGGGCACAGCGTAACATCCTTCAGCTTCAGCGGTACCTCCACCTTATGGAAGACCGCATCCAGTGCCGGAGTAGCTCATAAGCAAAATAAACAATTGCTTAGGACATTACGTTTTGGGAGGCACTATAAACAGCACCCCAAAAACTACCGATACTAGGTTACTTATGGATGAGGGGAGGGGAGCCACAGGCGTGGATTGCTTAGGGCATAGTCTTGATCCGGCGCTGACCTCAGCCATAAATGACGATTCACATCAAAGTTTAATGATGACCAAACAGCCGGTGTCGGCGCGCCCTCACCAGAGTTACAGAATAATAGTATTACATACCAGAGTCAAAGTACTTCCAACTCTCCATATAATTCTGATGGATGAGAGACTGTTGTAACCAGCTGTGGGATAATAGTGGGGAGTGGGGTATTGACTAACGAAAATAACGTTGATGGCCTGAGAGGAGGCATGTGTCTCAGGTGACGATCATCATCGTATCGTCCTAGCATCATCCCAGCACCGTTGCATCCTGAAGGATGCCCGGGATCCACTACCTAATCCCTAGAACTGGCGTAAGCACCAGTTTTAACGCAAGCTACTGCCATCTGACCTTCCAATCCAAGGGAGAAACTAGACCTTATTTGTATTAGGCTGACGATAATGACGTTGATGATCTGATAACCTGAGAGAAGGTCTGTGCCTCAGATGATGGTAATGATGAATTATCTACCTTTGTAACCTCAACAGCACATGTTTCATGGCTCCGCTCCGCGTTGGTATCTTTCTGCTAGCTCGCATTGCATTTTTCATTTTTTTTAATATAACCACGGTAGCAAACAATTTAACAGCTTGCTCGATGGTAAGCAGACACTGTCGCCTATAGACCCTTGCAACTCCAGAAGATTCACAAGCACGATACCGACCCTTTATTATATAACATGAGTTTTCGATGTGTTCACAGCTGGAGACATATGGAGGTTTGTCATTCTCAACACAGCGTATCCTCGGGAGCTCTGGCGACCTTACTCACCACCTAACACAACACCAAATACCTAAAGAGCAAGTAATGATGTTATCTTGTCATGGCTGCTGTCTTCTTTAAGATGGACTGCTCCAAATACGAGTGAAATGACGTTCCGCTGTGCCCTACCTGTCATCCAAGCATTTAACTATAATATTATACGACCTCAAAAACGACCTAGTCATAAAACCCACTTGACAAACTCTTACGTATCTACACAATAAGTTCCAAGCCACAGGTGTCCGAACAAATCGAGTTATTTAGTTCAATAGCGGTCAGCTCATCTGCATAACGATAATTTTATAGTTGCAAGTAAATACGCGGTTACACGACGCGGGACGGATACGATACGACATGGTTTTGTTTTTTTTTCGTACTAATTAACAATTCAATTCATTTTGGCGAGCGGCTGAATGTGTGCGTGCGCTTAGATAGTCTTTTTACATGTCGCGCATATGAGGGACGGAAAAGCTCCTATACAACTAAATTGAGAACTTGTCTTAAACGGCTGACGCCTTACCATAATCAACCTCTTTAACGCGACTTCCTGATTTGTCGATGCGGTCTATGCGGAGGCGGTACGATGTGAGAAAACTGCCAGCTGTCAGTGTCAACCGATTTACGAAAATGTACGAACTGTCACATCCGTGCCTACGTGGTCACACTTCGGAAGCCCACAGCTGCACACAGCAGATGCGTATTGCTAGCCCATGTTCGAATTAAACTAGAGACTCCCACAGCGGCGCGTGATACTCTACGAGATCTGAAAATAGAGCACATGGTTCGTAGGTGCAAAGGTTTCGCCATAGTGTGTAACCGACTTTACATTAATCACATAGATCATAATTATGTCACATAACATGATAAAACATTGCCATTAACGGCAAATTATCGTTATTAGTATAAAAACTGTAAGGTACCCATTATACCAATTGGCTCCACATGACTTAAATATCATAGCTTTAGTGTTTAACATACCAAGCAAGATCTTACATACCACTCAATATAATTATGACATGACATTACATGTAGTAAGGTAATTTGGTTCCAGAATCTTCCGTCAGATTTTCCTCTCTGCCACTAAGAGCGTGCGCCCTCTTCTTTATAGTACTAAATACTCAACAATATTATATTGCGATAGAAGTACATTTCTTTACCAACACCGTATAGTATAAAACGCCGTATCGTGCTTTATAAAATGGTGATAATTTGCCGTCGTGCCCTTATACCTGCGCGCGAGTGAACTTTCTCGGCTTCTTAAACAAACCTGTTTCCGTTTAGCGGGTTTTCTCGGTAAAGATTTGGTGATCAGGCAACTGCGGTTTTGAGGTAAAAGGTGATTGCGGAGAAGGTTAAGTACTTCGCGTGACACAATGGTACATGTGTCTCAATAGAAATACCGTATATATGGCGGGGGCGGAAAAATTAAATACAGACCAATTTGAAGGCTTTTATATTAATTATCTCCTTTGCGTCGGGCGGACGTGAGACTGTGATGTTGATGTTTATGTTTAATTTTTTTGGTGAGCAATGAAAATTCTTGTGTATTGTATTGTACAAAATAACGTTTCTTTGTGTAGTTTCAATAAACTTTACTTACTGGCTATCTATGTGATTGATATCACTGCGATATGTTTAATTTTCTCATGCAAGCAAAACCTGAAATCGCTTCAAATCAGCCCAATGAAGTCTTAGCCCTGATATAGGTACATTCAGCCAGGAAAATAGTATTCCACTTTTGAACCTTCATCATCACCATCATCATCATCATCATATCAGCCGACCGACGTCCACTGGAAAAAATTTACTGCCTCCATTTTTTAACATGTTCAAGTATTTATTTTCAGACAAACGCTGTGCGATTTATCAATCTGTCGGTTATCTAATACATATGTACTTTTTACTTTTATTAATCACTAGCTGTTGCCCGCGACTTCGTCCGCGTCTTTGCTCCTAATGGTCGCAGCGTGATGTTATATAGCCTAAAACCTTCCTCGATAAATGGACTACCTAACACAAAAAGAATGTTTTAATTCGAACCAGTAGTTCCTGAGATTAGCGCGTTCAAACAAACAAACATATAAAGCATAGATTGAAAAACAAATGAGAGTAGAATTAGCCTACCTCTAGATCTTGCTCTACCATGACAATTTTCTTTTAAAAATATAATTTTTCTAGCTGACAAATATTATTAGGCAGCGAACGTTCTGTGCGCAACCGCAAGTCGATGCCATTATTTATATACAACTAAGCACGGTTATCGCCGCCTATATTTAGTCCGATGATTAATCGTATGCATTTTTTTGTCGCATATTTGCTATGATTCGGGCACCGTTACTATACCAAGACTCAAGTAATAATGCGGGCGGATTAAGCAATAACAGCCTCTCGATCAACTGTATAAGAGCTTTGACGGCCGTCATATTAGTTGTGGTTTCAAACACAAAGCCCGCCTCACCTCGTTTCATTACTCACCTTGTATATCTTGATCCCTATACGCAACAACTTTACGTTCATCATCATCATCATCATCATGTCAGCCGAAAGACGTCCACTGCTGGACATAGGCCTCCCCCAAAGACTTCCACAATGACCGGTCCTGCGCCACCCGCATCCAGCGGACACCCGCGACCTTCACCAGGTCATCAGTCCACCGTGTGGGGGGCCTGCCCACGCTACGCCTTCCGGTACGTGGTCGCCACTCGAGAACCTTTCCGCCCCAACGGCCATCGGTTCTACGTGCTATGTGCCCCGCCCACTGCCACTTACTTACTTTACGTTAGAAGCTTGGAATTACTGGGTCGTGAGGCGATTTGTGAGCGTTGTGAATACGTGCAGTAATATTGGATACCGTTTTGAACATGTAATGTTTATTACCCACTAGATTTTGAGGTAGATTCAAGCATGTCAACGTACACTCAAGATAAAATAAAACAGATCACTTTGTACCTATGAGAGTTATCGAACTTCGAAACCACACAACACAAACATAACAACACACACAATCTAACAAATCGGCAGTACGGTTGCCAGTTTTGTTACATTTTTCACGTAGGGAGTACCCACCGTGACCCTATACTACCCAGGGGTCACGTGTAAAGGTAACGGTGAGTACTCCCTACGGACGTGGTGCGACTTCGACCCCCCCTTGTCAAGTGAGTAGGCAACTTGACTGTTAGAAGTTCTCAAGCCGCCCGAGGGCCTCTAACTTGGCTTTACTACTGCTGTCATAGACCACAGCCGGGATCAACGGCTTAACGTGCCTTCCAAAGCACGGGAGCGCTCAGTTAGTAACCACTCAAACCGATCACCCATCCACGAACTGACCAGGGCCCACGTTGCTTAACCTCGCATACCGCACGTGGGACACGGGCGCCGCTGGGCCACGATCGCTCTAACTCTAATAATAATTGATCTTAAATAGTGCAATAAACGATGTGAACGCGCACAGTATTGTCTTATCAATTATAGTTTTCTAGATCTCCTAACAAAATATGGTTTAATTGAAATGGATTTTCGCATGTAATACTGCAGTTTACGGTATGTGCAGCATGCATACGAAAGCGTGGGAAGTACTATTGTCTCGCTCTTTCTCGTGTGGGATGGCGATGAAGTTCCATATGATTCAGCACTTGAATAAGTGGAATCTTTTTAATTAGAATACTAGTTTAGAGAATAATAAGTTTCCGCACAGTTTTAAAATACTACTACATCAGTATAATACTAACAATAAATAGTTGTTTACGATACAAGGGTTTTAAAACAAAGAAAGGCCGATATGGCAGATGTTTGAGGCCCCAGCCACAGGCGAGGGTCATAAATATGCGAGAGAGGGCTTTCTGTTTTACGACCCGTGTTTTGTACACAATTTTACGTCACCACTTGGCCAAAAAATGGGTTTCCGGACGCGCAGCGTGCGGAAAAACGCGCTTTTTGGCAAGGTGTGGTGTAAAAATAATTGTATGACGACTATTGTACTGATTTTTCCTCACAACGGATTAGAACAGAGAGCAACTGAGGGGCTAGTATGATCGCTTATACGTCGGACATATAGCATTCGTCCCGTACTGTCAAGTATGTAAGTGCGAGAGGGACGAATGCTATATGTCCGACATATAAGCTATCATACTAGCCGGGCTGGTGATGTCATATGTTGCTGTTGATGCTCATTTTTGACATAAAAGTCATGCTGGACTTGTACCTGGTCCCTGACATTTGATTCTGTTTAAAAACTAGTTCGAATGCCATGAAGAAAATAGTCAGGTAGCCAATTCGCCTAACATTCATACGCGCGAATAAAGATGAACACGCGACCATTATAGACTTCGATAGTAAGACACGGGTGTTTGTCTAAGGAGTAGGACGGCTCCCCTCATTAGAACCGGCCGCCCGACCTTGCGAGGCGAGCTGGTTATGTAGCGGTGCATACCATACCGGTTGCAACCGGACATTCCTGGCCTGTAATGAGACCAAAACATTCGTCAAGTTATCTCTATTCATTGAATCTGGAGTTACCTTGCGGTATTCTATGATGAGTTACCAGAACAATATTAATAAAGATAAGATATGTCACCTTGACGTACTTATGTTTTGAACTATATGTCAAGCAAATGTTTTATAAAAGTTTCGTGTAAGAAGGTGTATAAGTAATGAGATATTAAGGCAGGCACTGAAACTTTGTTCATGTAGCTGGCCACTTAGAAAATAAGGTAGTTTATTTCATTACAGGATAAAAAAAAACGCATTGTTTAATTGTTAAGGATTTGTTATACTACAAGTATACTAGACCTGTGTTAATTAACGAAAATATATTTTTTAGTATCTTTGGAATGGTACGAATTAGGATACTAGTGTCTTAGAGAAGACTATTAGGAACGTGCCCTCGCAATTAACGGAATCCAATAAACACCCTGTAATATTTTTCGATTGTATTTGTATTATTCATAGATTATTTGATTAATGTGTATGTATTTCTACGCCGATACTGGCAGGATGTGTTGATCTAACGTAGTTATAACAACCTGAATTGTGCCACATTCACAGAAATAAAATAATTGATTGATTGATAAAATCATTAATTTGTCCAACATAGATCAGAGGATGTTACAGGTTCATAGTCAGTTTCTCTGTGGCGCCTTACGGCTTACAAATTGTTGAGCATGCATGTCAAATTCGGTCTAAGAGCTTATTTTTATATTCAACACGTAGGTGGCCTTGGGTTCGAATCCCGACTCGAAAACAAGATTTTTTTCGATGAGTGTACGGAATATCATTTGTTGTTTACCGTTGGATTTTCGTGTGGAAGGCTGCATACATCTGCGAAGAAGTTCAAACCGCACTGATGGGTCAGAATGGGAAGTATGTATATAGGTTGATGATGTGATGATTCTACACGCATGTTAGCTTCTTTGTTTCGTTGGCAAACAAGCGGGCCGACTTGATATTTTTTTTGTAACTTGGATCTGAGCGAAAACAAACTGGTGGTTGGTTTTATTTGTATGTAAGACTCGTAGTATTGGTATGTGAGATGACGACATCAAAAAATGATAAAGCTTTTCAACGACCTCTCATCAGTTGCAAAACTATTTCACTTTAACTTAAAACGTCGTTAACCTTGCAATTAAGATGAAATACGAATATTCATTCAAGCTATTAAAAACCCATTTACAATGCAACGACTTCCATAAAAAAGGGCATAACTACCCACAATCTCCTATCAAAATACTCCCCTTTATGCAGGTCGTTTTATGAGTTGACATTGGCGTGAACTCTTTGCCATTAGGAATAAGGAATAGAATCGAATGGTTGAGGTTTTGTGGTATTTGCGTGCACGGTGTTCTTGAGGAATCTTGGTCATTTTGGTCATAATTAAAATATCTTTAGATCAGTCTTTGAGTACAATTGCAATTTTGGAAGCTTACATATCAATCTTACTTATATGGGTAGGCCCCCGACCCCCCACAAGGTGGACTGATGACCTGGTAAAGGCGGCGGGAGTCCGCTGGACGCGGGTGGCGCAGGGTAGATCATTGTAGCATTCTTTGGGGGCGGCCAATGTCCAGCAGTGGACGTCCTTCGGCTGATATGATGATGATGATGACTCAACATTCGATAAATTAACTGTAGCCGACTAGGCTGGCGAGCGGTAAGGCATGTAAATGTTACATGTTACTCAATAGGTTCAGATAGGCAGAGTTTAAAAAAATCTCATTTTATCAAATATCTTTAACGGTAGCTTTCTGGTGAAGGAAAACGTCGTGAGGAAGCCGGAGTCATCTCAACAGGACCTAGTTTTTTGTCTGCGTTGGAAGGTCGGATTGCCGTCGTCTTCGTAAAACTTGTGCCTTCGCCAAAAACGTCCAAATCTTGGGGTTAGTGGACTGTTGTTTTTTTTTTACTTTGTGTAACTTAAAAGTTTGATCAATTGATCATATATTCTTTGTCAACAAAACGTTTTTAGCTTTGTGGCATCCGCACATGTGCATTTTGAAACGTATAAGTGCTCATTAAATTATAGAATCCATAGTAAAATATTAATATAATAATAAAATGGACTTTACTATCGCGTACCCTATACTTGCAACCTGACTTTAATCTGCCTATTTTGAATTGGAAATCTATTTTCAACCGTAATAAAACAGTCGTTATGATACGTTATAAGCCGGTGACAAACCATTAAGAGTCACAGGTGTGTATGTGCTATCGCGTAATGTGCACTTTACTTAACTGTATATTTACATGACAGTGAAGAGGCTTTTAGATTACACGAACTTAGACAAGAAAATTTATTGAAAAGGGTATACCGTTTTACGGAGACGAAACCTGTAATGGTCAAGAAGGGAGACGCACTTTTAAGAGGCCTAACAAATTTTATGATGTTTTGAAATGAAACTATTACAAAAGTATTAATTATTCCTATAAACCACTTAAAGGATTTTCATTTCTCCTCTTAGAAACTGGGCACCGTCTGCGGGAAAGGGTTCATGACCTCTGTTCTGGCTCATTCCTGGTGCCAAGGCTGTCAATTGCGATATTAGCGATTCAACGCGGGAACGGTACAAGCATGATGGACACGTTTGTTTTGGGCCGGGACTGTCACGGGGTGGAGGGTGGTTATTTGAGTAATCAGTGTGTTTATTTTCACCTCAGAGGCTCGAAAATGGCTGTTTTGCTGCTTGAAACCAGTGAGCAAAATGCAATTTCGCTGCGAGCGTGAAAACTACTTTTCCTGCTTGAAACCAGTAAGCAAAATGCAATTTCGCTGCGAGCGTGAAAACTACTTTTCCTGCTTGAAACCAGTGAGCAAAATGCAATTTTGCTGCGAGCGTAAAAAAAACTTAATTTTTAATTTTTCATATTTTTGGTTAGTTTAAGTAGCTTCATTCTCTCTATCACTATTCCTTTGCGTTATAGTTCTCGCCACTGAGGTGAAAAGTTGTATGTATCACACGAGAGCAAAGATATTTGCATCTTGTGTCTTTGAGTCCCTCGCTACGCTCAAGATTCTAATTTTGAATCACTCGCTACGCTCGTTATTCAATTATAGAATCTTTCGCTTGCTCGGGACTCAACATCAACACTCGCAGCAAAAATCTACTTTGCTGTCTTGTTGAACAAATAACTATTTTTATTTACTTTGTATAGGTCTGCATTTAAAGTTTTTACGTTTACGTTTTTATCTTAATTGTTAATATTGACTAATTTGTATGTTAACTTAACGAAAGCATAAATGTTAACAAAATTATTGTTCAGTTATGATTAGGCTATTAGGGTCATGTTTTTCTGACGCTAAGTGTATTTATTTAAGTAGGTATACTATTATTTTATTAGTTTTAAATAGTAGCTGAGCTAATTTTTGAAAATTTATGAAGTGTAGATTTAGGCTGGGTTGCACCAAACCGTCTGTAATCGTAAGCTGTGTTCGTTAAAATTTCAATGTATGGAAAGTTTGACAAGTTTCTATGGCATGACAGCTGCCGGCGCCATATTTTTTAACTGCTTCGTAGTTAAGTTTGGAATCTATAAATGACGTGATCAAAATGATTTAACGCTAACGGCACGGTACCGATACGACGTCGCCGCTTCTAAAACACTCAATAACTGTCCAACTCAGCTGCACATAATAATTGCATGGTAATGCAATTACTACTCTGCCTACCTAATTAAGACGGGCCTGCGTAGACTTCCAGGGAACTCCTCAAATCTTAAAGGCAAACATATAGTGGTTTTTGTGTATTTATTAACAAATCGAGCATTATCATACAAAAATGTGATATTTGATGAAGCGGAACTGCTGATGATGATCAGAACAGAACTCTTCAACGACGAAATCTCACGTTTGGCGATTTGTCCTTCTAGCTGTGTTTGTTAAGCAAGTTATATTTTCACGATTGATTTTTGTCATGCTCGAGTTCTGATGATGGGATCCATTAGGAATCGAGGGAACTCCTCAGATGTGAAAGGCACACAAATAGTGATTTGAGTATTTTCATTACCTAATCAAGCATTTTCATTCATAAAAGTGACATTTGATGAAGTGGAACTGCTGATGATGATCAGAACGGAACTCTTCAACGACGCGTAGTTCACGTTTGGTGATTTGTTCTCTTCGTTTCGTTTGTCAAGCAAGCAAGGTTTTTCCATGATTCCATGAGGAATTGAGGGTACTTAGTCTTCTACCATTATAAACATACTTATAGCCATTTTTATTTTATTGTACGGAATCTAAGACACACCATCTAAGTATAATAATCTTTCACCGGCCTCCCCCATTGAAGTCGGTTTTTTTTTCTTAAAAATTTATTGCCATGTTTTTCGGCCAAATAAAAGTATATGTTGCTACAACGCGATACGAAATGAATATTTTAAATTGTGCTTCAACCAACGAAAGTCTTTTAACTGCTTCGTAGTTAAGTTTGGAATCTATAAATGACGTGATCAAAATGATTTAACGCTAACGGCACGGTACCGATACGACGTCGCCGCTTCTAAAACACTCAATAACTGTCCAACTCAGCTGCACATAATAATTGCATGGTAATGCAATTACTACTCTGCCTACCTAATTAAGACGGGCCTGCGTAGACTTCCAATATAGGTATTTACCACTCTAACGCAACGGAATAAGGTGCAAAGTTGTAAACATTCTTTAACATGGGCGACACATCAAACATCCGTTTGAAACCTATTGCAACGACATAAGATCTATTTAAGGCCCATTTTACGTGATATTTGTATAATCAAGATCTAAATACATTTACAACGTTTTGGATGGGTTAATGGTACATTAAGATTACCTTCAGACTTAATTAACATATGATACGGGCTTTGATGATACAAATTGACAGGCATCTATAATACAATTATTTGAATTGTATTGTCAATTTGCTGATTGTAACTAGTTTTCTAGCAGATTTGGCTGTGGTTTTGGTAAGACTTAAAATACAATTAATGGGTCAAAATTAGGACCAATAACTAGGCATATTATTTCTTGTAGATAAGATAATATAATAACAGTCTGTAGTTACAGTGAAAATCATGAAATGTATACAGTTTTTGACCGTTTCTCAAAACTAATAAAGTACTAAAATGCTTACGATATATACAAAACGATCATATAAGTTGCAGAGGCGGTTTATCTACCTATATCGGCCCAGCACCATAATGAGGTCTTCAAAGCCCTAACTTTGGTTGGATATGCCCACAACGCGTGCTTACTTTGTGAGAGACTGAACACTTATTAATATTTTTGACCGTTATTTCCTAGCTATATATTAAAATATCTTAATACTCGTCAGTTCATTTTTCTTTGAACTTGGCTGGACACTCTACCTCGTGTCTAGATCTAGATTATCATGCCGGTATCGTGGACCGCACGTTGCTTGGTGCTAGCGACTGAATTTATCTAAAAGCGGCTTAAATGTTTATTCCATTAAGTACTACACTAGACTTTAGTCACCTGTCTTGTCACATTCCGTTATGTCACTAGCAATTGACTACCATTATCTAAAAGCGCTTTTAACTCTAGTGTTCTTGTTAGTACATTAAGTGACCGCAAGAGTGCACTGACGCAATAACGGTGAGGTCTTAATCGACTGAGGTTGATTCCCGACTAACGTTTTATCTACATTTCGATTTGATGTCAACAGGTTTAACAGAGCACAGATTTTTTTCGTCTTTTATAAAAGTCGGTAAAAGTCTTGCGGTGGAAACATTGGGTCCCCGATCAGCTGACATGAAAACTTTTATGAAGGCAATGGGTAGACGTCTTGGCGACGCTTCAGGGGACCATATATAGGGCTGGCGCTGGCGCTTACCTCTCACAACGTATTTCTTTAGCAAAATACAAGGAATGATTTACCAATAAAAAAAGTAAACTTATCAGGTACCTTAAGACTTGTAAGTATATTTGGCCAATTTTAATATCGGAGATTTTTGCAAGAGGTACAAATGGTACAATATATGGTGGACCAGTCTTCAAAAATATACATATCAAGGTAAAAGCTGTTTTTCCAGTTTATATTTCACGAAACACAATAGATATTTACAAGCAATCATGGCTTTGTTACTCTTTTTGCACAAATTTCAAAGCCGTCAAGTTTATAAGAGCTATTTCACATATTTTTTAAGTAAGTTGTCATGCAGCCATATACTTGAGTTTGACTGTACCAGAAATTAGTAGTTCAATGCAAAGCTAATCTTAGTTCACAAATGTTAATTAAATCAAACAAAAGCTAGGAAGAGTCGGTACAATAGTGTTATGACTGAATGAAAGTAATGAAATGAGGCGTGACCTGGGAAGGTCGGCAAATGAGCGAAAACCTTTCCAAGGAACATACTTTTGTTATTCAAATTTGTATCTTAAGGGCTGTGTGGTAGAGTTGTTATTGCTTTGGGATTGTAATTGAATTTAAGGCATTTTTGTTGTAAAGTGCGCTGGCGCAGGGCAGGTGACGCAACGCGTTGCATCTTTAATTTACTTGCCTGAATTTACTTAAGTACTACATTAAGGTGACTCGTCCGCAAGAATAAGAATAAGAACTGTTCATTCGTGAGCACCAAACAAACTCACACAACATAACATCATACATAGTACACAAACATTGTTTTGTCACAAAACGGTCCCATCTCAGCATAATGCGGGCATTACTGCCAGCGCTGGTCTTCCGACGGCACCGTCGAGTGAATTCACGGTAGGCAACAAGTTGGTTTTGCATCAAAAAAGAATAATAATAATAACATAAAAACAATTATAACAGGCAGAATGAGAAAAAATAACAAAACAACGGTTAACAATATAAACACGGATCACAGAGTAAAGCAGATCCTTGAATGATTTCATTAGATCTGATCTATTCTCACAAATGCACAAATTAGTAAGTTTGAGAGAGACAGATAAAGTTTATGAGATTCAGATTGTAAACCGGCTAACCGGCGGATGTGTAATTAAAACTAACTTGAAGTATGTACAGTAAAATATTATCAAAATAAAGAAATATATACAAACAAAATGGGATCAGCTTGATCAGTCAGTACGGAGCTATTTACAAACTAAAGTCACTGGCCTGAGTGGTGGTCCTTAGTCCCGATGGTTGAGGTCATAGAAGGTGATAGGCTCGGTAATTCCTTCAAAGCAGCGTGCAGCCCAGACGGATATATGTACATGAGCGGCAATGCACGGTGGAAGAAGCCCTCCGAACAAAAGTTGCCAAGTATAAAGGGCTGCATAAGAGGCAGCCCTTGTATGAAACTATGTATTTATACAATATTTACGCGATTAAACTTTCTGACATGAACTGTACATTGATTATAAAAAAACTATAACTGTAGTTAGTTGAAAAGAGTGATTAATTATTTTCCAGTAAAATCCTGAGGTAAAATCAAATAGATTTTGAATGCGAACAGCACATTTTTCAGGGAAAGCTCGGCCAGGCCAACAAAAGACGCTCGTGAATAATATCAACTTTTTATTGCTGGCCAGTACGCTGGCGTCTGCACCGCGAAGGTTTTGTCATGTTACAAGATAAAAAGGCGAAAGGAAATTTTTAACTTTTAACCGAACCAAAATTCAGAATAAAATATATAGAATACTTATCTAACACTTTGGTATCTCACTAACAATTTTATGATATGATTATTATAACTAATTCTATAATGTCAAATATTCTTTTATGTCATAGAAACATTTATCTTGAAACCAGTGATTAAATTTGCTTTTAAATGCATGTTTAAGAGTCGCGCCATTAACGCGACTCTTAAAACATGCCTTTAAATATACCTATAGAGCTGTGAGGAAGTATCAGATTCCTAGTCTCGCCAGCTTTGCTATAGCACGTATTAGTACTGACGACTGTACCTGTTGACAGAATGAAAAGATGCATTGGTAATAAAACCCGAATCATAAATAATAATCGTCTCGAAGTGCAAGAATGCTTAAAATTATTCACAACACTGTCCGCAAGGTGTGTGGTCATACTATTTGTCGTCGTGATGCAATACACAAATGTTCTCACTGACCTTTGCGTGGACACACCTTTTCAACAAACTTTTTATCAGCATATTGCAAATCTCTGGTAAAAACAGGGTTCAGTTTTTGTATGATTAAACGTTAATGTAAATTATGGTTGTTACTAAAACGATAATTTTTAGGGTTCCGTGCCGGAAAGGCGCGAACGAAACCTTGTTACTAATTGAAGCCTCCGTTGTTTTTCTGTAGGTCGTTCCTGTCAGCGGACTATATCTCATGACCCAAAATAGGTAGATAGTTTTGTTTTTTACCTTACCTTACCTACTTACTGTTGCTGTTGTTTTATCTTCTAACTATTGCTGTAGTTGCTATAACTACAAAGAAAAGAAAAACATGGGTGCCAAACGAAACTCGGCTGCTCACCCTACGCTTTCTGTCCGTTTGTACGTCGTCCATTGATAAGTAAGCCAGCGACTAAAATAATTTGATAGCAATTATTTATAATGTATTTGTAGTTATATATAATGTTTTAACACTGTCAATGTTTAACCAAATAAACTATGTTCATTATCTTTTTTTTTCGTTATAATCATACAAGAATTTAAACACACAGTTTAATAAAAAAACTCTCTTGGCAGGCAATCCAATTCCAATGTATACAAATCGATAGCATATGAGTAGTTCATGAATTACCGGCTGGCGCGTGACACGACCCATACAAAAACTTGAATTTCGCGCCGAGCTATTCCTCCGCAAAATCCAAACGTATTTCAATAAATAAATCAGTGACGAGTTTTATTATGTCCCTACGGATAGATTTTTGATTTTTTGTACTCGAAACGTGTAGGTGATGTTAAAGTTAGTGTATTTTAGCGTTTTATAAGCGTCTTTAGTTAATTATCAATCGAAACTAGACAAAACTACGTAGTAACATTTTCTCCTTTGATCTATTTTATAATAAAATAAATAGTATTTTTTTTTTTTTTAATAAGAATATTATTTACATAGGTTTACCTAAATTTGGTCAGTAAAATAGGGGACAACCGGGGCTCGTAATAATTCAAGTCTGTCACAGACTTGTATAGGGTTTCTTTGTAACATTTTTGGTACGGAACCCTAAAAGCTGAATGAACTTTCCGAGTATGTAGACACAATTAAAACTAGAAGAATACCCAAGGAACCCTAATTGTTTTATAATCACCTGTTACATCGTGGATGGCAACACCAATCAATACTGTGGGTACAGTCGGTTAAACTATGTCATAATACTGACGTATTGACATACCTACAGTGGATGGTGTTATGTAATAATGAGAATGAGTACGGGTACAGACGAGTTTATAGATATATATACAGTCGTTATCAAATATATATCTGCTCTTCAGGGTGCTTAAACATATCAGAATACAACAACAAGTAATTCAACTTATGGATGGCGCGTTATTTACGGTTGACGAATCTTTCAAGTCACCTCAAAGTTAATGCCTGATTGCTTGCCCATATCGTTAGCAAAAGATATTAAACGTGTACTCACTCACTTTTTATGTTACTACAATAATAAATAGGTATAGTAAAGTTACGATACATGACATTCTATAAATAGTTCAAAACTGTCATGTAAAATAATTGTATTTTATCAATAAATGGATTGAATGATCTCCCCCCTCCTCCTTTCTTCCTTAGGTGTCGTAAGAGTCGACTATGGGAACCAGGTTGAAGTGTGTTGTGGGCGATGGGCTAGCAACCTGTCACTGCAATATCACATTTTCTCCGTCAAACCTACAATTGCTAAAAGTGGCACTGAAATTAATTTTCATGTGCTCTGCCTGCCCTTTTGGGAATATAGGCGTGAGTTTATGTATGTAAGTGTATTTATGATTGATTGATTGATAATATGCACTTTAACGCCTTGATAATTGAGAGGCGACTTGTAACGGAACACAATTAGGCTACAAAAACACGTGTTATTAAAATACCTATATGAAGGAAAAGTAGTTTTAATAAGCTGGATGAGCATAGTAACGTTTACCTTACTAGCTTCGGCCTCATATGTCGTGGATTTGTCGTGTATTTGTCCGACATATGTCGTGGATTTGTCGTGCATTTGTCGGGGATTTGTCCGACATATGTCGTGGATTTGTCGTAGATGTGTCGGGGATTTGTCCGATATTTGTTTGTGACATGTGTCGTGCATTTGTCTGAGATATTAGAGTATATAAAGGGGCGCGAAGTTTTATTGATGGCACTTAGAATTCGACATTCAGACTGACAAGGTCTCTGGTCTTCGCAATAATATATACTTGGTGGGTTATTCTATTGATTTAAAAGTGGTTCTTCTTCGTGAGGGGACTCTCTTCATGTTGAGGAATCAGTTTTTAAGTAAAATATTGAATATTTCCTCGGGGTTTAAGAGTTTATTTAATTTGATTTAAATGACCAGAATCTTGTCCAGGCACCAGTTTTGCCTGAGGGGTCTTGCTCGCCTAACGGTGCCAATGAGCAGGGTTCAGAGTCTTTAGTTACCAGATCTAAGGGTGGTCTGGCGTCTACCTTTTACCTACATGGAGACGAATCAAATCCCTTACGTTCCTTCAATGCCCAGCTGACAACGTAGACATGGCTGCCAACATGGGGTCTCAGCATAGAGGTGTATACCTCGCTTGTCGAAATTGTTCAGTATTTGAGGAACGGTCTTGTTAAATATATTTATATATAAAACTTATATACACAATAGGGCGTCTTACTCACTGTATCCTAGCCTGCGGGCGCAGTGGGGGGAGACAACCAACACAGGCCTTTAGCATTGCAATTCTCAGTTTAGCCGACTGAACTTTCGCTGCATAGGTTAGGGATTCGCAGTCAAAAGAGCTGGTTCTGGTAAGGGATTTATGCTCTTTCAGTTTAGCAAGTTTCCTGGGGAACAGTAGGGTAGCTTCACACACATCTATTAGGGAAGTAGGGTTTAATAATTTATTTTAGTATTGGGAATAGTTGTGATAAAACTGGTCATTTTTGGTATAAAAAGATAAGTTTCTTTAAAGTTACGATTTCTAGTTAAATGATTAAAATTTACTCAGAATAAGCTAATTTAATGACTAGCTGAGCCGTTCGTTGAATTAAGCTCTCCAAGTGAAGAGCAGAGCAGTTCACATGATAGACTATTCGGTGACAAGCTGAGCAGTTCATTGAATCAGGCATCTTAAGTGACGAGCCGAGCTGTTCACTTCTTTTAGTTAATTTAAAGGTCTGGCAGAGTAGTTCATAGGTATTAGGGAACGAGGAGTAGGGAGAGTAGGTTATTCAGGGTCAGGGCCTGATTCTGGCGAGGAATCACCAGGATTTCGCCCGCTTCCGATGATGAGGCCTTGCGGCGATTCTCCTTATCATACGGCGCGTCTTCCGAAGCGCTAGTAGATGCATTTGCTAGGTAGAACCATATTCTTATGGTTTAGTCTCTTTTTCAAACTGATTTTATCCCGAGCGCTCCTAAAGGCCATCCGAACGAATTGATCGGATAAGCCTAGCAGAGTACTCCTGTTAAAGTAACTTAGGTCATTTAGACGAAATTGTCTTACACTCCGCATAGTGAAATAAAAGATTGGCGGGGGCTTGTCCATGTCTAAGGTCGAGAGCCACGGGTCTCTGGTTAGTACCGGAGGGGGATAGCAATCCCTAGGGCGGCTGCAGGAGCCCTACCTTACACCAATCAATAAAATTGATTATATTTATACGAACCTGTAAATAAGCAATACATAACAGGATATGAGCTATTCGGAAGCTAGGTACGTAGAGCTTGTAGGGATGGCAAATCTCTTAAGGATCTTATATAATTGGTTACTATTTTATCATTAATAATTCCTATAAATGTATATATCTCTTAACTTCAGTATTAACGTAATTTCATTGAGGTATAGGCTGAGTAAGGTACTAGGTAACGATAGTAGTGTTTCAGAAAAGGGAAGACGAGTTCAATACCTGACAAATATTCGCATTAAAGATTCAGGGTTTCTTACGGTTCACAACTCTTCGGGGTCCTACCTAGACGATTCACTTTGGCCAATACGTATGTTATCCTGGGTTTTAACAGTCTTTAGTTTTAATATATTAGTAATTAATTAATTCATATTAAGGGAGGTATTGGGGGTTTATTTATATTAAGAGAGGGGGGGATCGTTACAGACTGTACGCTCCAAAAGGTAATAAATAACTGAGCAAGCTTACTCATCAACATCATCATGACAGCCATCATGACGTCCACTGCTGCACATAGGCCTCCCCCAAATACTTCCACAATGACCGGTCCTGCGCCACCTTCATACTCATACTCATTTATTCGTTAAGCCAATTTACATGTCAACAAGAATTTTAGGCTAAATTATTTATTTATTAAGTCACCAAGTATTTTAAGTATTAAAAACACATTACTGTAAAATGGGGTGAGTTGGATGAAATTTGACTTTCAAACTTCGATAAAATTTTACTTTTACATGTGAAAACTGAATAGTGTATATAATAAGTGGTTCGGACGTTTGTATTTTAATTTGTATTTTATTTTGGGTAGTTCCATTTCATAACTTTGATCATAAAGAGGAAAACTCACCTCACCCCGTAGTGCCTCGAATTTGGGGTGAGAGGCTTTTTCATACAAAGGTGATTTTGGAAGATTGTTGGATCGTTTTTTTTTATGCGTATTACTATAGCCCCATTTTAAATTGGAATACATTATTTTTGTAGCATTAGCCTTAAAATCCAGGGAGGTGAGAAGGACCTTCATACTCATACTCATTTATTCGTTAAGCCAATTTACATGTCAACAAGAATTTTAGGCTAAATTAATTTTTTATTAAGTCACCAAGTATTTTAATTATTAAAAAACACAGTACCTACCGTAAAATAGGGTGAGTTGGGTGATATTTGACTTTCAAACCTCGATAAAATTTTATTTTTACATGTGAAAACGAATAGTGTGTATATAGGTAATAAGTTCAAATTCAAATTATTTATTTACTTAACCACACAAATATACAAAAGATATTTCTGGCGGACCCCAAACTAGGCTGAGCCTGTATCTTGGGGCCCTGGAGTGCAAATAACTTTGATGATAAAGAGGAAAACCCACCTCACCCCGTAGTGCCTCGTATTTGAGGTGAGAGGGTTTTTCATACAAAGGTGATTTTGGAAGATTGTTGGATCGTTTTTTTTTATTATGCGTATTACTATAGCCCCATTTTAAATTGGAATACATTATTTATGTAGCAGTAGCCTTAAAATCCCTTCTCACCCCCCTCTCAAACTTTCTCTCCCCATTCATAACCCAACTCTCCTCGCGAAACCTACTCACCCCGTTTACGGTACATGCAAAAAAGTAATCATGCCTTTTAATCTGCAGAGCGCGCAAATGAAATAGCCATAAAAACATTAACCTCCTGCTGCAGTTCGGTAAATAATAAAATAAATATTGGGGGACAATCTGACACAAATCGACCTAGTCCCAAATTAAGCAAAGCTTGTACTATGGGTACTAGACGACGATATAGATACTTATATAGATAAATACATACTTAAATACATAGATAACATCCAAGACCCAAGAACAAATATCCGTGCTAAATGCACAAATAATGCCCTGGCCGGTAGTCGAACCCGGGGCCTCTAGCTTTGGAGGCAGTGTCATTATTAACTAGGCTAAACAGGCCGTCAATTAGTGATATTAGCGAGTAATTGCATTATTTTGTAATCGAGCGCTAGGGCATAATCAACAGTTAACGGTGTAATGCGCGTTTGGATAGTTATGTTTTTTTTATTCCACGTCTGTGGCAAACAAGCGTACGGCCCGCCTGATGGTAAGCGGTCACCGCAGCCTATGGACGCCTGCAACTCCTAGGGGTGTCACATGCGCGTTGCAGACCCTTTAAGAATTTATACACTCCTTTCTTGAAGAACCCCATACTGTAGTCCGTCGGGAAAACCTTGGCAGGGAGCTCATTCCACAATCGGAGCGTCCGAGGGTGGAAATTCCTCTGAAACCGTACCGTACGCGACCATTTAGGTTCTAAGGTGTGAGGATGAATGCCCTGCCGACGGGGAGCGGTGCGATGGTAGAAAGCGTCCGTAGGTAGCGGGCGTAGGGATTGTTATGAAATTGCCCTGAAAGGCCATCCCAACCCAGTTTTCTTAATAACAGAAACATCGCCAGGACATCGCTTTTCATTAAAGTGGCGATATTCCTATGATACACCGCGACATCAAATTTAAATTTTTTAAATCGTGCTTATCCTGTTGACAAAAACGACAAAAGGGACGTCCCGAGGAAATTGTTTTCTTTCATGTCTAACATATATCATTCGGATTTTTGGAGAAAAAATAAAAATGGGACATGGCGGAGACATAGAATCTCGTATTGAGCATTCCTACAAATTTAATTCTCTTTTATTATTTTCAAAAACCTACCATACATTTTACAATCCGTGACTGTACCATAGAATCACACAAAGATGTCAAACACGAATATTTGAGCATCCTACATTTCTCAAACTATTGCCACTTTGTGCAATCTTGTTCACACCTGTCAATCTGCCTACATACCCACTTATCTGTCAGTACTGTCACATAATAATCGCTGATGTAACAGTGAAATGCGTGACATATAGTCAAGAATATAGAATTTCGAGACGTGCGGAAAATCAATATATTGGGATGTTCCTTTCTGTCAATTAAGACGGATGGAATGACGGCCCTTTACCAGAGAGACAGAAGAAGCTAAAAGCCTGCGACTTCCTTGATTTTGAATGACGTCTTGATTCCACCCTCTATTTTTTTAAATTAAGTCACAATTTCTGTTATGAAGTTAACAATATCGAATTTAACTTTAGCGCCATCTATAAAAACATTTTAAAGCAACCGTCGTATAATCTTCGGCACTTCAAATCTCACCGCTAGCTTGCTAAGAATAGTCGTGATTCGGCTACTCGTCGTTAGATGTCGCTGTTTTTAATATACGATAATTATGATGTTCAAGCATTAAAATCTTTTTGTATTAGTAACTAAGTCGTTATTAATTCAGTTTTAAACAATGGAGTTTAATTGGAGACAGAATTCATAAATCTAATTCTGCCCCCGTTACGAAGAAGGGCGCTTGTGACATGAAGTCGGAGAAAAAATGTTAAAGTTAACAGATATTAAAAAATATATTGTGCCAAATGAAAAGAGATAGAGACTTTCTGTAAACGGCTTGAGTTAGGTAAATACTTTGCGCACATTTCAGTTTTTAAAAAATCTATAATATATGCTTATTTATTTTATTTTCCGTGTTTTTCCTTTTCTACTTAGTAATAAAATGTTTGAAAAATACTAGATACTTAGTAGAAAAGGCATTAGTAACAACTTACGTCCTTTTAACTTAGCCCAATTAGAAATGCTGCCACACATTTATGTCTATAACAGATATTATCTCTCTTTCTCCTAAAATAAAGGACGCATTTAACCACAAGCGTCTTTTCAATGATATATTTGATATTTGGCAATTTAACTTTACTCACACTCAAGTCACTTCTACATGTTTTTTATTTATTTTAGCATCGGTTAGGAGATATAAGTTCAAAACTTATTTATAATAGTGACTTAGTTAACTATATGTAAATAATAAATAAATAAACAAATATCATAGGACAATTTTCTTTGGCCCTTTTCTGCATTACTGGAAGGAACAAGCTGCATTGTAAGAAAATATTAGTTTTTTACATTATTAATATTATTATTTTATTTGTGTAATTGTAATTAAATGTGTGTGACTGTACCTAAACAAATATGGATATAATCCGAAATAAAAGATTATTATTATTATTTACATGAATCGAATTAGTCCCGTAGTAAGCTCAATAAGGGTTGTGTTATGGGTGCTAGACGACAATATATTTAATAGATTAACACTTAATTCCATAAAAAACATCCAAGTCTCAGCAACAAATGTTTCTGCCACTGACCACTTGGTTACGTGGTCTGTGGTTTCTGCGCTCCACAAAAACAAATGCCCATACCGGGATGCGAACCCGGGACCTCTAGCTTCGGAGGCTGCTGGCAGTGTCTCTACCAACTAGGCTAAACAGGCCGACTGATAGCCAGTTCGGGTCTAGTTGTATTAAGAGTTTAGCCGAAGGAATAGCATTATTCACTACACGAAATTTAGATCTGTATGTAGTTAGTGCTAATTTACTTAAATGTTAATTTATGCATTCAAATAAATATATTATTATCTACATTAATTAAATTAAATTTGTCGTAATACTTAATACCGCAGAAGCAATAATAATAATATCCGTCATGTAGGCAAGTTAATGAATTAAAATATATATATAACAGTTATCGTTTTATGGGTACTTTAATAATTTGTCGCGAATACAAAACGATATAACTTACAAGCTGAGCTGCTCAAGCGCAGGTCTCCCACTGCTAAAGTTTCGGGCGCAACTGATCAAACATCAACAAAATTCGTTCACTATCACCCTGTTTTTTAAAAATACCTCCGAAAGAAAAGACGCTTGTGCGTACTAGCGCCTTTTCTAACAAGTATTATACAACAAAAATTGAGCCTTGAGCAAAATTTTGACGCAAGTACCACAAGCGCACTGGTAATTTTGCAGGAGTACTTAATTAAAAAGGCGCTATTGGTGACTTACGCCTTTTATATCTTGTTGTAATTGCTGTAGCGCCAAACTGAACTAATACTATCCAGTATGAAATTAGTTTAAAAGGCACTAGTAGCCACTAGCGCCTTTCTTATGTTGAGGTAATGGCGGATGCGTCTAATTCAACAATAACACTGTCAAGCTGACGCTTACTTAAAAAGACGCAGGTGACCACTTGCGTCTTTTCAACTTGTTATAAAACTGTTATAAAAATGTTGAAAAAGTGTCAATAAATATGGGCGCATATACGCACTTACGCCTTTATATTTAAGGTCTTCAATGTTTTTCGGACAAACGACTTTCTAATTTAGTTTATGGTGGTTTAAGTAAGAAAATGTGTGTAAAAGCGCCCCTTTATTCTTAAGGTTATATTTCTAGGCTATGTACGATAAAATAAAAAATATTGCCAGACGCGCCTTTTTTTGCTGATCACGGCAGTATATACAGTTTCAAACTCTCATTAAAACAGAGTTCTTATAACAAATGCAATAAAAACTATATTTCATTAAATATATTCTTATATACAATATTCATAATAAATGTTTTGGGATGACTCCACCTTTAACCTTCATCGCCAGCTTCAAACGTTTTTCGAATCCGTCACGCGCGGCACGCACTGCCTCCACCGGCATTTCGTCTCAAATTTGTACGTCAACTTTTTTTAACTGCTCCAAGTTCTTAATTTTATAGTTATTCAGTTTTGAGAGCATGTACGACCATACAAAAAAGTCCAGTACATTTAAATCCGGGGAACTTAGGGGCCATTCATTTTTTGGTAAGAAATCCGTTAAATTGGCCTGATATCAAGCTTGAACTGAGTCTTTTTGGAAACAATACTAGCCGTTCCCAAACATCATTCTTAAATTTGGAGCAACATTTTTTTCCATGACTTCTGTTTCATACTATTGGCATTGATCGATAAATATCAAAGGAAGTTTATCCCACATGCAAAATGATCCCCAAACCATCACTGACGGTGCACTTTGGAATCTTGGCACATTCCACTGATCATCTGGAACATACAAATGTTTGCTGCCCACAAACAACCTTTTTGAGCATTGTAAGATTGCTCAATACGAAGAGTTTTTCGTCAGCAAAAACGAATTCATCCTCTGCGTGCCAGGAAAGTATGGTGTTTTATCGATCTATTTTGTGTATTGATCCTCTTGAAATTTTTAAGTCTGCAGCTAATTTTCGGATCGAACGGTGTTTTTTCCGGCGGACACGCTCTCTCACGATTTTAACGACTTTATCCATTCTTGCTGTACGCGGGCGACCAGATCTCTAGCGGCCTTCTAACGAGGAGGTCTCCTTATATCTTCCAATTATAGTATAAACTAGGTTACGCTTAATTCCAAAAAGTTTCCATGCCGCAAAAATTCCACTAGGGCTATCACGCTTCAATTTTTTTTGAGATAAAAGGTTTCCGAAACTCCTTCATCATGGATTAAAAGCGAACGACTGTAGATAAATATTTTTAAATTATCGTTATTTATTCATGACAATATAAACTTTAAACTATAATGACAACCATGTCTGAAAGTAGTCTAAGTTTTTTAAAATCAGTGCAAAAAAAAGTGTATGCGAATCTATTGAATGCACCCTTTTTCGTAAAGGGGGAAAAATTACCTATTTATAGTGGTTACCACCTAAATATTCTCAGAATATCTCAGTAAGTAAATCAAAGTTAAAATGTGCGATGTATTTATACCTTTAATAAAACATCATTAATAAAACAACTTCAACCTTAGTTTTGGGATAAACTGCTTCAATTAAATAAGGTTTAGGTTATTGTCATAAGCAAATGATGAATTATGACTTTATGAATAGTTCAAGCGTTTTGTTAAGTAAAAGTTACGGATTTTAGGAATTGTTCTTTAATGATTTAAGTTGTCAGGATTAAAATAAATGTTCGAGTGTTCTTGAAATTACAGTTAACTTTTTTAAACCGGGAGTGAAAAATACGAGTTATTAATAAAAAAGGATCTAAAAAACTCTTTGAAAGGTATGATATGATAATGGTTTAACTAATGATAAATTGCGCCATTATGTAATACATATGCGGCATGGCGCCCACAAAAATCGGTTACTACCAGCTTTCATATTTGAAAATTTTATTTTAGCCACTGCAATATCCTCGTGGATTGGCATATCAACATAACTTCATAATTATCAAAAAGGGTCAAGTAGGACGCCTTTAATTGTTCTACAGTAACAAGCGTCCATAGGCAGGCCGTATGCTTGTTTGCCACTGTCGTAGAAAAAAAAATTGCACCACTCCCTCTCTAACCAATTGAAGTATAGTAAGCGCGAGAAGCTAGCAACGTAGCATTGCAGAGTCATATTTCTTTCTTCATTGTCCAACACTAAATATCTAACATCTGCATTACCCCTTTAGAAAATACAGGAGTGAGTTAATGTTATTAAAAATATGACGCTACGGGGAGAATATTTGCGTTTTTTTGTCATTGTCGCGTCATTAAATATTGTTAAGAGATGATAACCAAAGCTAACTTTTGTTAAAAAGTGGTTAAAATCATAAACAAATACCGGTTCTGAGTCTTATTTGGTTAAAATTACTTAGATTTACCTTCTTTTGTATAATAAAATGACCCTTAAAATATGAAATCGTTATCCTACATAGTAAACATGTACTACTAAAGTACTGCACGCTTAACTAAGGCGCCTTCCTGACTTGTCGATGTGGAGGCGGTACGATATGAGAAAACTGTCAGCTGTCAGTGTCAACCGATACCAATGCAGTACTGCCCTACTTCTGCGCATGGTATTTCTACTGCGCAAACGTAATACTGACAGTATTTCGTCAAGTGAGGAAATCTCACATCAGTAAGCTTACGTCAAAGAGCAAAATACCTATGACATAAATCGCTCCCGCCCCGCCAAGTCTGGAAGTCACCTAAATAAATAAATAAACGTTGAAACGCACAGAGCGGGCGCGGCGCGGTGCAAGGCGGAAGCGCTCTTGCATTTTTGATCTTTCTGAAACTGTCGATTGTCAATTACTGCTTCATATGTCACACACGTCATCGCAGCTCTGCACGCAACCGAATACCACGCGATTCTTTGGTGCGACCTGTCAAAAAATGCCACAGGTCGTACACAGTCAATTCCAGTCGTATTATTCTGTTGGAAACGCGGAATTTTTGTATGTGCCTGAAATAATTTGCGGTATTCAGTGGAAAAATACGCTTCCGATTCTGTTAATAAAAATAGACGGCGGCGGGAAAGCATGAATATTTTGATGTTTTAGGGTTATGTTTATCAAAACCTAATTCCAATTTAGTCTTTTTTGTCCATTATTGAGAAAAGCACCGTACTAGCCTTGACTGGAATGTCAATTGCAAGCTTCGTAGTACCTAATTAAACGGACTCCCAAGGTCGTCCGTTTAAATCTACTACTCAGCCTGCAATTGTCTTCTTCTATGCGTGGACAATAATTATAGTATTCAAGATTTCTCATAGTAGTCTCTTCCTTGCCAGAGTTACAAAGAAAAAGACGCCGGCAAAGTGGTCCTGTACACAACTACCATGGGCATCGTCCGCAGCACGTACCAACGCTGCAATCTGGTGAAGAAGATTCTGAGGAACCTCCTCATCAAGTATGAGGAGCGGGATGTCTTCATGAGCACGGAATACCAGGACGAGATCAGGGATAGGATGAAGAGCGATCAGATTAGAATCCCACAGCTGTTTGTGGATGGGCATTATGTTGGGGTAAGTTTTAATCTTTTTTTATTGTTACACTGTGGTGGTTTTTATTTCAAGTCCTTTTATTTTAGATTTAATATGGAAATACAAGAAAATAAAAATAAAAACTAAATTAGATCCGCATTCCCAGTTTGATTGCTATGGCTTAACTACGACAAATATTTTGGAATTGGTCCAAAAAGTTTGTGGGCGCTTAAGCTCCAGGGTCCAAGGGTTTCGACAGCAAAAGACACAGATATATATTGGTCTAAAAGACCGACGTACTTGTGGCGTTTTGCTGTCTTGGCCTATCGTCAGGGAGTTATACAATATTGGCCTATAATCTATATGTATCGATTTGACTAAAGCATTCGCGTAGTTATTGACCGAGCGAGCGAAGTGTCTCCGTTTCAGCTTTCGGTAAAAAGTCTGTCCGGATGTTCTTCTCTACAGGTCGCATTTCTCAACCGATTCTCGTGAAATTTGTGAGCAGGTTCAATAATTATATAGATTTTTTTTGTCGAGTAAGTTTTTTAAATATTATGAAAACAAAATGTTTTTTTGCGAGATCTACAGCTCACAGAGCCACTAGTTTTAACTCAGTGATAACTGATTGGTTTCCAAGACATTTCAAATAAATGTTTGTTTCGACCAACTTCGGTACGATACACTTATAACCTTCGTATAGCGGCCATTGGAGACTAGCAAAAGTTTGTTTTATAATTAATCTCCAGAGAAAAATAATATGGAAAAACTTGAAATCTGTGAAATAAATAATTTACCAATAAATCTTATGCAACATTAGTAAACCCCTAGTACGTATTATACAAAACTCCCTGATTAACCCTATTAAAATATACCGTGTCTCATTCGTTGCGGGTTTTAATTAAGCCAATATTATGAGTCGCCTTACAAAGAGGTCGCCGTAAAGCCCCGGCTAAGTCACATCATCATAATGGGGTATCAGGGTTGCCACAAGTCTGTATTAATATGTTAAAGAGGTAAATGGTTGACAGGTTTGTGTGTGGACGGCAATCACCGGAACTATAGCGGTCGGCGGTTAAGATGTTAATCCTGACACCTGTCATATCCATACAGTTTATAACCTCAAAGTGACTTTTAGGTTATAAACTGTATGGAAACGACAGGTGTCAGGATTGACTTCTTAACCACCGACTACTATACGAGTACTTATAGAATTTCAAATTCACCAGTATATAGTACTTGAGATACTTCGCTTTGTGTTTTTTGTAATACGCGGAAGTTGTCTCATAAGCAGTTCAATAACTATAGAAATGCGAATACTTCATATATACAACGAAAAATACGTTATTTTCAGAAGCATTCACTAAAAATTATGTCCTTGTAAGTTTGTTGCATTGTATACAGGGTGTTTATATTGAATTCCGTTAATTGCGAGGGCACATTCCTGAGATGACATAAATTAATCTTCTCTAAGACAGTTGTACCACAAATCTCAATTTGAACCATTTTGACAGAGATATTCAAGAAATCATTTTAGTTAATTGACACTCCTAGTATAGTATAAAAGATCCTTAACATTAACCGTGTTGATTATTTAAATGCTGTAATGGCGTCACCATATAGTTTAAGAGGTTGATTCTTGTCTGTGGAGTAATTTACTTCTTATTCTGGATTAAGCTTCGTCCTTCACTTCTCTTTATGATAAAGCATTTATTTTATCTTTTATTTGCTTTTCCCCTTTTTCTTTTTCTCTCTTTTATTCGTCTTAGTTAAAAATGCTCATCTATTTAGGCTATAATAAACAGAACTATTGCGGCCTAATAGCAAAAATTTCACATATATTTGTCGGTTTTTTTATAACTGAAGAAATATCGTTTCAAACATATTTTATCACAAATGATTAAATGCAATAAATGCCTTAGTTACTCTTTTTAACTTTAAGAAATCATAGTATCCATCAATCAGTTTGTTGGAATTATCCATACTCTTGTCATAATTTGAGTTTAAAACATGTTATAATTTGTAATGCCTCTTGTATTCATGTTGTTATTTAGTTTTTTTATAGCTGTTGATTCTCCTGATAATAAAATAAATATGTGTAAATTAGTGACAACCCTAGTGTTTCACGATATTACTGGGACCTTAATGGCAGGTAGCATTCTCTAGTGCATTGCTGGCCGCTAGCCACCGCTATTGACTTTACTGCAGCGCATCTGCTATGGCTGCCGCATACTAACGCAACATGGGGTTGAAGCATTAGGCGGTGCGGAGTCGGTATCATAAGCTTTACCGAGTCAGTACAGATTTTTTACCGTGTGTCTACATTCCATTGCGTGTAGATCGTGCAGGATGCGGTAACAGTGCGGTATACTGCATGCATACCGCACTACATATATGCGATTTCTAAACTAAAATGGCAGTACTGCTTCAATTTAATATTGTCAGTATATCGACAATTAAGGAAATCTGGGTGAAATTAGTAAGCTCGTTAAGTAGAAAATACGGCATACAGATACCGCCCCGCCGAGTGAGGAAGCCCAATAAGTAGAAAATTTGAAGACGCATTGTTACCGACAATGCTAAGTAGATATACTTAAAATCCTATTCTAATCCTTAATTTGGCGCAGTTGTGTCAAAGTAGTCCGTACAATGTTATAAACAAAAGTTTGATACAATATCGACCAGCACAAAAAAAATCTCAACTATACTACGTCGTCCGCCAGCCGCGTCCGCGCCGTTAAGTCCCACGGGCGTATTACACGGACGCAATACTGCGATAGGGCAGCGTCAAAAGACGTCACGTCAGCCTTTGAGAGTAAAAATATCCGTCAATTTTTACGCACTGCTCCGCTGTGATTATGCAAGGAGGAAAAATAAATCAGAGTCAAAGGAAGTCGTTTCTTATTCAAATCTGCGTAACGTAAACTTTCGTCAGTAACTCAGCGAGGCAAAATTTTGTACGGACAACTCGTACTTATCTTCAATATCGATTATATTTTCGCTAAGAAAGTTTAGTCTACACAGTAAACAGTAGCAAACACTTTCACTGCCAACGATTTTCGTAGTGATTCGTTCGCAGTACATAAACTCACGCCTATATTCCCAAAAGGGGTAGGCGGGGCACCCAAAAATCAGACCCACTTTTAGCTATTGTAGGTTTATAGATGGAGAAAATATGATATCATTATATTGTGTCGTAGCCAAGAATATACAACAATGCGTATGTAGAGGACTAGACTTTCCTCTACATACGCATTGTCGTACGAGACTACGAGAGTAGAATAGTTAGCGAGTGATTTCCGTAAACATAGAGTCTGGACCGATTCTCGTGACAGTCATGGCAAAGTAATACATAAAACCTTAAGGGCTCTTTTCAGAATCCACTAAATGACCTACGGCCTCCCCGATGTATAATCCCGAGTGAAGACTTGCACCCGCCCAACTGCTTGACCACTATAAATAAGCGCAGATGACCCTGGCTATCAATCCAAGCTATTAAAAATTACGGTGTTTGGGTGTCGGCGGTGGTGCTGAGGTATCCATGTGCCACAGCTCTTGCTGATTCCCTACACGTATAAGTAGGTGGTCAGGAGAGAGTAGTCACTCCCGAAGTTGACCGAGGCGGGACTCTGGGTTTGGCAGCAAGCAGCCATATTTAAGACCGCTCTACTTTCCTCTGCACAGAGGAAGCGCATAGGAAAGGTGGCCCAAACATAGTCCGTCTCACCTTTCTCCTGAGTGCCTTACCGCGAAATACCGCGAATACCTGTAGAGTAGTTTTCTGGTAATATTTTTTAGAAACTGGTTCAATCATTTATTGTCAAATGGCATATTCAGACCCTCAGACATCAATTAAGTTTATAGCTTAAATAGAGTCGTTTAGATCCTGTCGGTTCCAATTCACTAGTAGCTCGATCGATACGGATTCCGCCTGTTGAGCGACCACGTGTGTGTCCTGTTAATGTTACAGCACATGAGAACACGGGAACTATGGAGACTTACTTACCTAAGAACATTTTTATTTTACAATAGCGTTTGCCCGCGGCTTCGCCCGCGTACTAAGCGTAATCTTTAACCGTCTACAAAAAAGAGGTTCTCTGTTTGGCCCGTATGTATGTATGTACGTATGTAGCTATGTATGTTTGTCCACGATTATTTCGCGTTTGGCTGAACCGATTTAGATGCGGTTTCCATAAAAGTAGTTGTTACATTCTGTCATAGTGTTAAAGTGGCAAAAATAAACACACTACTCATTGATTGATTTATTTTAACTTTATTGCATGATACAAGAAATATGAACAAATGGCGGATTTAGTGCCATAAGGCCTGTCTACTAGTCAACCATTGGGATAAATATAAACATTAGGGGCAGGCGGAAACTTTACCAGAAAGCGCTACTAAACTTAGTATTTAGGTACTTAATCGTATTTCAAATAAATTTATAAAAACACACAGAGACATAACAGTGGGTGGGGAACATTGTACTTAGAACCAATGACCGGAAAGATTGGGGCGGAAAGGTTCAATAGTTAAAAAAAACCTTCTTTTTCTCATAAATACATACATATATCTTTATCTCTAAATTCTAACTCAAAGCCATGATGTGTACATATGTTTTGGACTGTAATCTAGTTATAAGTGTCTTCGTATATGTATTTCTTTGTTAATTTTGATTACTGTCTGTTTTATGTAACTTTACGCAGGACCCGTTACTGTGACACTCTTTGGGGGTGGGTTATATCCAGTAATAGTCGTCCCTGGGCTAATACTCGTATAATTGATGATGTTGATAAATAAATAAAATAAATATGAAGAAACAATTTTTTACACAAATCGAACTAGTCCCATAGTAAGCTCAATAAGGCTTGTGTTATGGCTACTAGACGACGATATATTTAAAAGATATATACTTAAATACAAAAAAAACATCCATATCTCAGGAACAGATGTTACTGCTCACACAGAAACAAATTCCTTTACGGGATTCGAACCCAGGACCTCTGGCTTCGGAGGCAGTGTCCACTACTCACTAGGCTAAACAGGCCGACCCGACGATGATATAATTTACATATATATTACCTACTTTATGTACCTAATGAAAACTTTTCTGTTAACAATTATTCTGCAAGTTCAAAGAGATACTTGGTAAGATGCGCTTGAGAGTCAATTTACTTCGAGTTTGTCGGATAGTTAGCGGAAGAGCCATTCCATAACCTGGACGGAATTGATTATTTCTGATTTTTACTGGACATTTTCAGATATTGATAAAGCATGTATCAGAACCAATTCTCTTGTACCTCGATCGATAGTGATGGCGCCTGTTAAAACAATCTTACACAAATCGACCTAGTCCCAAACTAAGCAAAGCTTGTACTATGGGTACTAGACGACGATATACATACTTATATCGATAAATACATACTTAAATACATAGAGAACATCCAAGACCCAAGAACAAAATCCGTGCTAAGTGCACAAATAATGCCCTGACCGGGATTTGAACCCGGGACTTCTAGCTTCGGAGGCAGTGTCACTACCAACTAGGCTAAACAGGCCTTCAATTGTACGTGTCGTTTCGGCAAATATGCAACTATTATCACGGTGTTCAGCTTTATCTATTCTATTCATTTTCATAGCCCATCTTACAAAGCCACATACACACACACACACACACACACACACACACATTGGAGTGGACATTACACAATCTCAGGCTTACGTGAGTTACGTGGTTAGCTTAGCTGACCTAAGCAATTAAGTTTTACAACTAACTGCTTAGATGAATTTATGTGTAGAATGTACGGTCGGCCTCACAAGGGGCTGAACACCTTTGTACCTTGTCGCTTTAACGTCATGTTTAAAACTTTCATACTAGATGTCTAACGGATGAAAGCGATAAAGTTCCAAATTGTCCAGCTACTTATGAGGTCCACGTACGTGTGTGTAGTGATGAAAGTACTAGTACGCACAGTGGAACCTCATCTCGCCCGTATTTAAATCATTATAACTGGGGTGTTATTCACAAACCGACCCCTCGCCTCTCACCTCACCCGTTTTTATATGGAAACTGTCAAAATTTGATGTATGACATTTGCCAGTTTCCATATAAAAACGGGTGAGGTGTGAGGTGAAAGGTGAGGGTGAGTCGCGGTTTCTGAATAAGAAGGCTGAAAAAGTACCTCCACCTTACAAAAGACCGCAGCCATAATACCTCTACTTACTTCTTAGGTAGGTAATTAGCAGTGATGGTAACTTTAGTAGCATTTTCGGTGCAGCGTAGTGGTGTTAACGGAATTGGGATAAATGATTTAATTTTTTTATGATTTAGTATCGTTAATAACGTTAATATTAACCTTAATTAACTGTTTAAATCTACGGCACATCTTTTCATTCAATATTCCGCAGTGTCTCAAGACGAAAGTCATTGACTATTGTGTGTTGCCAGTGATGACATATGGTACTAAAACGTGGTCGCTTACTATGGGCCTCATAAGAAGGCTCAAAGTCACCCAAAGAGCAATGGAGAGAGCTATGTTAGGAGTTTCTCTGCGTGATCGCATCAGGAATGAGGTCATCCGCAGCAGAACCAAAGTGACCGATATAGCCCTCCGAATCGCTAAACTTAAGTGGCAGTGTGCGGGGCACAAAGAACGTAGAACCGATGGCCGTCGGGGCGGAAAGGTTCTCGAGTAGCGACCACGTACCGGAAGGCGTAGCGTGGGCAGGCCCCCCACACGGTGGACCTATGACCTGGTGAAGGTCGCAGGTGTCCGCCGGATGCGGGTGGCGCAGGACCGGTCATTGTGGAAGTCTTTGTGGGAGGCCTATGTCCAGCAGTGGACGTCTTTCGGCTGACATGCTGATGATGATGAACCGTTTAAATTGTATTTGTTCATACCAACTCCGTTAACACCACTACGCTGCACCGAAAATGCTACAAAAGTTACCATCACTGGTAATAATGTATGCGGTATCGTGTTCCTACGGGATATTTAGGCAACGTTTTCGACCGTGGGTAAAGGTAGAGGTGTTATTTTCCATTGTTAAAATGACAGTTACCTTTACATAAAAATTAACCTACCGTACTTTCGTAAAGTTACGTGACTACTGGTGGTGAGTACGGTCACCAGAGCTCCCAATTATGCGTCGTATTGAGGGGGAGGGATCTCCATGTTCTAGCAATCAACACAACGAATCCTCAAGTCAGTAAGGTCGGTAACACGCTAGTGATTCTTCTAAAGTCGCAAGCGTCCATAGGCTTCGTCTGCTTACTATCAGGCAGGCCGTTAGCGTGTTCCCCACCTGTTACACTTACAACTAACCTGTCACAATAAAACGAAAATCCCACTGCGAGCGATATTGAACTTAACAGTTATCGCTTGTATAATGGGTTGTGCTTGGAAAAATTGTTCGACATGATGCTTACGGCCGCATTCTACCATAGCACCGCTCGCCGTTGGCAGGGCATTCATCCTCACACTTTAGAACCTGAATCGTCGCGTACGGTACGGTTTCAGAGGAATTTCCTCCCTCGGACGCTGCGACTGTGGAATGAGCATGCTGAGTTTTTCCCTGGGGACTACAGTATGAGGTTCTTCAAGAAAGGAGGGTCAGAACCGCGCATGTGGCACCCCTGGAGTTGCAGGGGTTCATAGGCTGCGGTGACCGCTTACCATCATGCGGGCTGTAAGCTTGTTTGCCACAGACGTGGTATTTTTTTTATAATCAGTATTAACGTGTCTTTTGTCATGTTCGTTCAAATCCCTCGAAAACTGACAAAATGTCTTATCTTTATGTGCCCTTCAGTTTTAAACCTTGACTAAAAGTGCGTAAGACTATTTTTACGACAGAAATTAAATAAAAATATGGGTTGGCAAAGGTAAGCATAATGACATGTAACACGTGACTGTTTTCGTAATGTTCGTAATCGAAACACGTTTATGTTGGAAATAGGTTAATCCCGGATTATAGTAAGAAAAAAACATTTACAAATTACCTATAGATTACAGGAAAACCTGTAAGAATTGTATAAACCCAACGGTTTTTTTAAATATCTGCCTTGCCCTAATAAAAGGACATAAGTGCGGATAGATATTTATGAATGGTAATTCAAAGTACAGGAAATTGGTTTTAAATATGGTGTAGTAGTACGTACGGAACAATTCATAGCGCGTGGTCCGACACGCACTTGGCCGGTTTTTTCATATTATAACATTTTTTTGAGACCGACGAGAAGATTTGGTCACATGAAACGCTTCAGAAAATTCTCACGATTTTTCAGACCAGGCAATATATTATTGGCCGGTACTGGACGTACAGTCAACAACAGGTGTAACTGATCATTTTAGTACTTTGTCGCACTAACGTAACAATACTGCGACAGTTGGAATGCGTCAAAGTAGTGAAAGTGACAAGGTACTAAAATGATCATCTACTTTTGCTGTTGACTATACCCTGTAGGGCTTTATATCATCATCATCCTCCTAGCGTTATTCCCAGTACAGTTGCATCCTGAAGAATGCCTGGGGTCCGCTACCTAATCCCAAGAATTGGCGTAGGCACTAGTTTTTACGGAAGCGACTGCCATCTGACCTTCCAACCCGAGGGGGAAACCGACCTTATTGGGAATAGGCTTGTCAAGTGAGTGGGCAACTTGACTGTTAGAAGTTCTCAAGCCGCCCGGAGGCCTCTAACTTGGCTTAACGACTGCTATCAAAGACAGCAACCGGGATCAACGGCTTAACGTGCCTTCCAAAGCACGGGAGCGCTCAGTTAGTAACCACTCAAAGCGGTCACCCATCCAAGGACTGACCTCGCCCGACATTGCTTAACCTCGCATACCGCACGCAGTACGCGGGTGCCACTGGACCACGAGCGCTCGCTGTAGGGCTTTATATCAAAATCTAATAAATAAATATATAAATATTGGGGGACAATCTTGCACAAATCGACCTAGTCCCAAACTAGCAAAGCTTGTACTATGGGTACATGACGATATACATACTTATATAGATAAATGCATACTTAAATACATAGAAAACATCCTAACAAATAATACCCTGGCCGGAATTCGAGCCCGGGACCTCTAGCTTCGGAGGCAGTGTCACTACCAACTAGGCTAAACAGGCCGACAAAAATTAAAATACAATAACGTATAGCGGCATAAAAACATAATTGTTAGGGTTACGCTAGGCTTACAAAAGCTTTTCTTCGTATTCGCAATGGTAAACGAACGCTTTTACGCTTTTTAGGAATTTTTCACAAACCTTATATTTAATTCTGTACTGAATAACGATTATATTTACAGGATGTTTTTACCGGACTGCGTCAGAAGGAGGGTTATGTTTTTCGAGAGTATGTATGTATGTATGTATAATTGTTTGGCACGCTCTGCAACCTGAACGGCTCGATGGATTTTAGCTTGAGAGTTGTCGTTAGATTCGTATTTACTGTGAGAGTGACACTGGGTATTTCAAAATAATAAAAAAAGAAACAAAATGGCGGATTTTTGGCGCCAAATTCCAAAGACGCAGTCGGGTTTTTTAGTTTTTTTTTTTAATAATTAGTCTTGTTATTGATTTCCTTTCCTTCAAGCATATAGCCATAATAATAATAATAATAATAAAGTCAGCAAGTACCTAGACTTGGCACACGAGGTAACCGCCATGTGGGATGTTGATTCGACGATCATTGTCCCGATAGTCGTTTCTGCGAACGGTTTAATAGCGAAGAGTCTCGACCAACACCTCAAGAGACTCTCGCTAGATGGCTGGGTCAAGGGTCAGATACAGAAGGCGGTACTCCTGGACACGGCGCGGATAGTCCGGAGGTTCCTCTCTCTGTCGCCCTAACCACCGGTAGCTTAGGCCCTGCCTCGCTGCCGGCGGCACCCTAGGTTAGGTTTTTATAATGATTTTATGTTTAGTATTTATAGTTATATATTTTACTTTTATAGAAATATTGTAAAAACCAACCTAAGACGAGAAATAAATAAAGTGAATAATAATAATATTTTTTTGTAACTCTGTCCTATTAGCCTGGAGAGGCCACTTATACCTATAAGAATGGGTTAACCATATATTTAGTGCTGATAAACCCTAGTTTTAAAAAATGACTCAGAAGAAATTAACCATGGCAACTAGCGACAGAAAATAGTTGGCCCAAATATACCTTTACCGTCGACCGTACGATAATAATAATAATAATAAATATTGGGGGACATAGAAGACGTAGCATTAGTACATTACTACAGAGGCCGGGACGAAAGGGGTTGCCGGCCGAAGACATATAGACGGCCGAGCGAAGCGAGGTCGGATAGGTCTCAGGCTGGCAACCCCATATTTCCCGCCGAGGTATGTATAGTGCTTTTCTCAAACATGCAATGAAATAAACAACAAAAAAACAAAGTTTTATTTTTAATATGCATAGTGGCAGAATGTCATGATGCCTGTGCCACAAATTTATGTGGAATATAAATTAAAAAAGACGACTTTGCCGGCCTAGGCCTGCAACATTTCTATGAAATTGCATTAACGACCTCTTGTCCTAGCCGCACCTGAAACGTCATACTTCGCAGCCTATTATAAGGAACATAATATCAATATTTCATTGCATGTTTGAGAAAAGTTAATTTTTCAAAAAACAGTTTTATTTTTCATACATAATAGTTAATTATATCACCAAGGGTAAATGCAAAACACCCTTAAGAGTTAACGAGGAGTTTAGCAAAAGCTAATGGCAGTATGACAATATTCGGAATTCAAATGACATGCACGTCAACATTGTTTATTATTAAGGATCTTTTATACTATACTAGGGGTGTTAATTAACGGAAATGAATTTTTGAATATCTTCGAAATGGTATGAATTGGGATACTAGTGTCTTAGAAAATATTACTTTATTTCATCTCAGGAATGTGCCCTCACAATTAACGGAACAAAAAAACATTCTGTATATTGTATTGTATGTGTACAGTTTCAAATCGGAAGAAACGCTATGTGTTCCTACGAAATCCTATTAAAGGTGGGCGCCACAGAAATTATAACAATAAACATTAATCAAATTTTGTTTATTATTTAGGTATCTCACAAATGCGTTACCAAATTCCACGCCTTTCCCATCAATATCACTAAATACAACGCCCGTTTAATGAACAACTCATTTTAATCTTTGTGACCAATTTACCTTGAACCGCAGTGGTTACACTGGTCAGTTAAAATAGGGACTAGCGGTCCTGGTCATTACGACCACATTGCTATAATTCTGTAAGGACGTAAGTGCAAAGGGTTTTAGTTAGTTATATGTCGTTTACTAGTTAGGTAACAGAAAGTAACACAGACATATTTGAATAGAAGTCGCATGTACCATGATCTGTATAATCAAGTTGTGAGCCTGCGCATCGCTGAGTGAAAAATGTGTCACTGGGGTGTTTTTTATTGATAAAGGACAAGAGAAATGAAAAAATAACTTTTTGGTACCTAAAATATGTAATTACGCTTGCGTTTACACTTCGATTCTGATATAAATCAAAAAATGCACAAGAGGATTACTAAGTATTCACTTGGTTTGCGTTCATAGGGTAGTAATAAAAGCTCCGAACATAAACTAACCTAACCTACTAAAAACTAAAACGTACTGACTGAAATACTAACTGTGCGAATACTCTACGAGCGAATAAATCGGAGAGTTAGTATTTTAGTCGCACGTTCAGTTTTTCTGTGTACTGGTTTATTATTTCTCGCGTTCATATATATATTGTTCTTTTGTATTCTGTGACGTTTGTGATGTCAACGTCGAATATATTTTTTTGTAACTCTGTCCTATTAGCCTGGAGAGGCCACTTATACCTATAAGAATGGGTTAACCATATATTTAGTGCTGATAAACCCTAGTTTTAAAAAAATGACTCAGAAGAAATAACCATGGCAACTAGCGACAGCAAATAGTTGGCCCAAATATACCTTTACCGTCGACCGTACGATTCCTATCGTGAAATCTATTTGCGTAATCTATACAAATATATATCTGTGAGTAGAACAAACACGAGCCTGGCTAGCAACACGAGTCTCGGGCAAGGTCAATGAGCACGTGTAGGGTGATGGCGATTTCAATACAGAGCCATTCCATTTCTTGATTGAATCTGCTGTGAGTGCTCAGTGCTCACTTACAGGATTTACGCATTATCCATACTAATACTATACTCGTAAATGTGAAAGTGTCTGTCTTTCTGTTAGTCTGTCACCTCTTCACGGTTAAACCGCTGAACCAATTTAGATGAAATTTGGTATAGATATAGCTTGAGTCCCGGGAAAGGACATAGCTGTTTGTTTTTATCCAGTAAATGATACCTAAAGGGGGCGAAAGCCTGCCCCTAGATACGATATAAACAAATACCAAGCAGACGAAGTCGCGGAAAAAAGCGCGCAATGCGCATGTGACACCCCTGGAGTTGCCAGCGTCCATAATCTGCGGTGATCGCTTTCTATCAGGTGGACCGTAGGTGTGCCACTGACGCGGTATCAACAACCACCATATCAGCCCAAGGACGTCCACTGCTGGACATAGGCCTCCCCCAATTTAATCGGGGGTAATAAATGCCATAATCGCCTCGCTTGGCATGCGGGTTGGTGATCGCAGTATCTCCACCGCACTCCAGGGATGCTGCTGCCCATTCCACGGTGGTATCGGTCGTAGTTTTAGGACATACCCGGGTCCATGTGGTATATGTAAAATATATGTGTAAAACGTTGTATCGATAATCAGGTTGAATTTACATTGTTAATTGTAGACATATTGCATAACACCAGTCGATTGGAATTCAAGTAAATGGGTGTGTCGTCGTGATTACCCATAATAATGGGTTTTTCTGTTTGCACGTCAACTATAGTCCATTATTCGGGGTTTGTTGTACATCGACCTGCGCGACGGTGGCGAACAAGTTTACGGCCGTCGGTAAGCAGACACCGTAGTCTATGGACGCTTGCGACTCGCTTGCCAACCCGTTATAGGTAAAAAAACATAAGAAGATGACGATGATGATGATGTATGACGACCTGTTTAGCCTAGTTGGTAGTGACTCTGCCTCCGAAGCTAGAGGTCCCGGGTTCGAATCCCGGCCAGGGCATTTATTTGTGCATTTTTCACGGATATTTGTTCTTGGGTCTTGGATGTTTTCTATGTATTTAAGTATGCATTTATCTATATAAGTATGTATATCGTCGTCTAGTACCCATAGTACAAGCTTTGCTTAGTTTGGGACTAGGTCGATTTGTGTAAGATTGTCCCCCAATATTTATTTTTATTTTAAATATTTATGTAGTTGTGGGACCCGGGTATGTCCTAAAACTACGACCAAGACCCCCGGGGGATGGGCAGCAGCATCCCTGGAGTGCGGTGGAGATAATGCGATCGCCAACCCGCATGCCAAGTGTGGCTATTTTGGCATATACCTCCCGTGAATTTGGGGGAGGCCTATGTCCAGTGCACGTCCTTTGGCTGATATGGATATAGTTGTAGCGTGTTCGAATAGACATTATGTATTTGAAATGTGCAACACAAACTAAACAAACGCCTATTCGAACACGTCACGACTACATACAACAGGTCATCTTCTTAAGTTTTTCACCTATACTTACTTGAGAATTCATTGTTTTGCATGCTAGAGATATACATAGCTGAGTAGTACAGTCAATATCAAAAGTACTTAGATACGCATTTGAAAAAAAAAAGCGATTATAAATGAATTAATATTTAGATTTAAAATTATATGCTATGTTTATATAAAAATAAGATAAGTTTGCTGTAATATAATTTTAACTAGATATGCACATTGAAGAAACTTTCAGTCAAGTTTGCCGTTGTACTTGGTATCGGTACGAAAAAATAAATACTGACCTCAACTCTGATGGCGATACCTATCCATAAGTAAGTAAAAATTCAGCTCAATCGGATATCGGCAAATGGCTGACTGAACTTACTCAGCAGCACCATTATGAATTACACATCGAACAGGAGGTTAACAAAAAGAAATTTTGTAGTATAACTACGTGTCATATTCACACATTATATTAATTATTACTTATATTACAATTAAATAGAGCCTTTTGAAGTCAGTAGAATCTCCACCCACCCGTACCGTCCAAGTTGGAAATTGTGGACTGAATTATAATTTCAAAAGAGGATTTTCCACAGTGCTCCTATAGCCAGGGGTAAAGTTATAGTAAAGTATCTAAACAAACTTTCTAGTCGTTGAAATATTAACTTTATTTACTTCTCAGTTAAGTTTAATTTTGGATGACATGAAAAATTGGCTCGTTGATCTGAAAGTCCTTTGAATATGATCAGTAGCAAACTTTAGTTATTCAATTAATGTTTACTGTTAAGAAGGTTTGTTTACACTTTTCCATTGATTTTGTGGCCGTCGAGTAACTGAATCCAACGCCGCAGGTCTATTCGAGAAATTGATCGAATTGGAATCAATGGAATGGACGATTCCCACCGAACAGCTGGAGTAGGCGCGCACCCCACTAGAGTCAAAGGAATTCGAACCCTCCATACCGAAGTTAGATATTATATTTGAATGGGTTGCGGGCAGCCGCTCGGCTGCCGCCGGCTCTGCCGCTGCCGTTTGGATATGAAGTCTAGCTTCTGTATGAAGGTTCAAATTCCTTTGACTCTGGTGGCGTGCGCGCCGACTCCGGTCGTCCGGTGAGAATTTTTTGTCCGTGGCTTGACAAGTGATGCACACGTAGGAAAACGCAAATAGGAGCATATATAGTTGCTTAGGAATTTTTATGTACAGTCGGCATCTTAAATATATACACACTTTAGCACTTAATTGTTTTGAGCACAAGGTCGTAAATTCTTTACATATTAATGACGCTGACTGATATGCGTTCTTTTTCGTGCTCGTGTACCGAGCACGCCACGCGTCGTTAGTCGATAATGGAAGTCCTACGAGTAAAACTAAAATTACCGTGAGTGGAAACGAGATAGACCGATGAATACAAAATATATTCTTTGTCTTTTCTTGGTTTGATAAAGTAGACCAGGGCCACAATTCGACTTGTTTTGTTGTGTGCCATGTCGACTTTATGTTTTATTTTTCATAAAATTCAGGTCATTTAAATTTTAACACATTAAACAAGTAATATAATTTAATTACAAGTTGGGAACTAAAACGAGTAGTAAAAAATATTAACACTGTAAAATTTGAAATATATTCACGTTTATGTAACTGACTCAGATACGGGGTACTAAAAGCTTTATTTTATTAGTAGGCAGGTGGGCATCTATACAAGTTACTGAAGATTTTCACGTTGACGCAACAATAAAGCTATTTGTTCAATAGTTAATATGTGAAACTAACAGATAGTTACTTTCTTATTCTACAGTACAAAAGTAGTAGTTGTCCGGTTGAGTTTAATCTGGTTAGAGTTAGATATCTTTCAGCGAATTTGCTCTGCAGTGTCTCCAGCTAAAATTTCAGACTTCGGAACCCCTGTCTCAAAATTAAAGTTGGCGCTAGTTATTGCGAGTAACTGCCATTAAAAAATTGAATAATTTACTACCCCAGCTGGGATTTAAACCCACGACTTTTGGAATCCGTCCATCGCTCTCAACCAACTAAGCTACCGAGGGCATCCCTTGTGGCGACGAATCTTTCAATCACTTCACTCTTCTAATTAAGCCATACTTTTCAGTTTTTCTCTCCGGTTGTAAATTGTAATTTTGCTTAGCGATCGGTTCCGCTTGTAAAAATCTTTACAGAATACAATACAACACTCTTAATAGCACACCATAGTTAAAGGACACAGAGGCGCTACCGCGAAACAAAAACGAACAAAATTCGAATATCTCCCTCTCTGTCGCTCAAATAAGCAAGCGGAACAAAGAGCGATATACACGAAATTCGTTCGTTTTTGTTTCGCGGTAGCAGTTCAGTACATATTATAAAATTACATTTAAAAAATCGGCCAAGACCATGTCGGGCCATGCTCAGTGTAGGATTCCGTAGTTGCTAAATGAACTTTAAAAAAATCAATAACAGGCTAAAGGGAATACTTTTGCAGCGTTTCATACGTCTTTTACTACGAAGACTTTTTACGATAACTCAAAAACGGCTTAACTGATCATGTCCGCTATAGTTTTCGTTAAAATTATTTATTTAAGCTTTACTTTCATGATCTTTTTCATAATTTTTGGACCCATAGTTGAAAAGTAAATATTTCAGAAAACATTCACTTTATCAAAAAATGTTTGTTGAAGACCTCTATTCATTTTGCAAGACCTATCCAACAACACCCCACACTATAAGGTTGACGCAAAAAAATCCCCACTTTACGTATAGGGGAGGTACCCTATTTTTTTTTATTAGAATTTTTTTTACGACTTTGTCAGTTTTGTTGATTTATATATTCATACCAAATTGCAGCGTTCTAGCACTAACAATCACAGATCAAAACCTCGGACAGACAGACAGACAGGCAGACAGACAGACGGACATGGCGAAACTATAAGGGTTCCTAGTTGACTACGAAACCTTAAAAAATGATGCAAACAACAGACCTTTACTAAAGTTTCTAAAAACAATTTTTCGTCATATATCATGTTGTACAGGAACAATTTTGAGCTATTACTTACCTACACTGTGTTTTCTTCTCAATGAGGAGAGACTAATCGATAGCTAATTGAGCTATATATTTTTATCACCTCTTCTATACCACCTAGATGAGGCACTGAGTTAGCTTTCCTCCATTTCTCTTAAGAAAGTCCGTCCAACGACGAGTTTTTGTGCTATGGCTCGATGGCACGTCTCATTTAGTGAAAATTGTCGGCAATAAGAGATGCCAAAGCTTAGGTCAGTTGGATAAACGAGCTATGATTAAAACATACATCAATACAATGAATTAACTCGCTACATAGAGGAAGTAACTGAAGGGTATTTAATTCATTGTATAGTAGGGAAGTAAGCTCAACAAGGCTTGTGTTGTGGGTACTAGACGACGATATATTTAATAGATATAAACTTAAATACATAGAAAACGTATGAAAGAGTCTCAGGAACAAATGTCTCTGCTCACCACAGAAACAAATGCCCTTACCGGGAATCGAACCCGGGACCTCTAGCTTCGGAGGCAATGGTACTACCAACTAGACTAAACAGGCCGACAAATGTATGATAAAAATATGAATAATAACATATAAAGTATGGTGTATAATGTATGGTAAATGTATGTAATGGTGTTATTGTAGTCAACCGTATAAAACTTGACAACAGTAAAAATAAATTATTCTTACATAAACAATAAATAAAACTCACGAAAATGTTCGGAAAATATCATCAACATCACGCTTGTTTTTGCTTTGTTTGTAATCTGATACAGGTACCTACAGTTTATAACAAACGTTATATTATAACAAACGTTAGGGTCGTCTAGGGGACTACGTATAATTAGAAACCACACTTATGTTCGAAGTGCTTTTTAATTAATATAAAAGACGTGAGATTTACAAAATTAACTTGATCGATGTCGATCACGACCTTACGCGACCGCGATGGAGCATAAGACACTTGTTTCACCGCACTTTTCACATAATGTTACCTCGGTCCTTGTATTGGCTAATATTAAATATTATTAAATAATATTAATAGACCTAATTGCCTACTAAGCAAATGAATAATCAATTTTCGAGAAAAGGGGATGACTCGATGATGAATCGCGTGGGAGCTGATCGGGGGAGCCTCGCGTCGTAGCACATACATTTCCTAAAACACAAGTAAATTAAATTTCATGGAATCTGACTATGTTTTGGTGTAATATCAAAACAGAAATAAGAAGTTTCTACCAACAAAAAGGCGCTTTTTCTCGCAATATACATGCAAAGTTACCGCGCTTCCGTAAAACCTTGTAACAGACGGACAGAATGGAAACCCAGCAACAATGGCGTCACTTTCTCCTATAATGATCGGGGAAAGAGGAAATGTTGTGACGCATTTGTGTCGAAGGTTGTGTTGAATGTCTGTTGGGGTAAATAAACGTTGTACATCTTAATTATCAACTGGATATTTTTATAAAAATATACTCTTTCTCAACAATTTGACAGGTTTTTTTAAACATTATTTGTTTTCCGATTTTCATCTGGACAGATCGCAATTTTACACACAGTCACAATTTTACTGTACCTATCTATTGATTAATACGAAGTTTAGAACAAAGAAAAATACCACTAGTGGAAGGTGTACGCAAAAAAAACCGCAAATCGGTGTACAATTTAGCCGTTTGGCACACGCATACTAGAGGTCAAAATAAAATTTTTGACCCGCAGTTCTTAAAAAAACTTTTAGGGGAGTTGCATTATTTTTATTTGTATGGGTTTTTTTTCAGAAATCTATCGTGTGTGGTATAATTAAAGTTGAAAGATATTGCTTATTAGCTGTAAGACGGCCTGTTATCTATCAAGTCTTTATGTGTTTTATTTTTATTTTGTGTACTCCTTTTGGCCAGTAAAAAAAAACTTTATATTATATGTTTCTTCACCTGAACATTTTATGTATGTAAGGCCATTTAATGCACGCATTCAAAACTTTCTTCTACAAGTTAATTCCCTTGAGATGCCGTGCCATTAGCAATAATTCCCCATATGACTTTACCGCATGTTAGATAGGATACAGACGTCATCTTGTTAGGTAATTAGCCAGTTTTAATTAGTTCTTCTCGTTGTTGCAGGACGCAGATACCGTGGAGAAACTTAACGAAAGTGGAGAACTAAGGAAAATGCTTAAGCCTTATAAGGTAATTATCTGTTTTTTTATTATTGTTGTCCCGGTCTGCCTGATGGTAAGCGGTCACCGTAGTCTTGGATGAAAACGTAATTTTATGAGTGGTGAGCTGCGTAATTTCTGCCTCTGCCATACTTGTGACGTGTGCCGAAAATGTCGGTGATAGTGACAAGTATGGCAGCGCGGGAAATTACGCCGCTCGCAACTCAAAAAATTACGCTCGTGTGGCCTCACCCTTAACCGGGCCCCTATATTACAAAACTTTATGTTAGACTTGACTTTCGACATAATTGTACAACTTTCCACGGAGAAAATTGTCAAATTTCTCAAATTGTACGCTTGCCAGAGGTCGTACCTTTGGTACCGGTGACGTGAAATTGATGTCACACTGCACAAGGGTGATTGGAAGGCAGTGTGAAGTGCCGCCATCGAGCGGAAACTTGGATGTATTTGCGAAGAAAACGAAAGGTGTATGTGAAGCCCAATCCCTCTTATCTATGAGAGCTATCTATGATAAGCTTAAAACATTTAAGCGACTTCCTGATTTATCAACGCGGAGGCGGTGCGATATAAGAGAACTGTCAGCTGTCAGGCTCAACCGATACAAATGCAGTGGGCAGTACTTCTGCGCATGGTATGAGTACAGCGCAAACGTAATACTGACAGTAGGTATTTCGTCAAGTGAGGATATCTCACATCAGTAAGCTCATGTCAAAGAACAAAATACCTATGACATATCGATCCCGCCCCGCCCAGACAGGAAGTCGCCTTATACGAGTAAGTACGAGTCAGTGTTACGTCATTCCTTTAGTAACATCCAAAGTTTTAAGGCCCTATGTTTTGCCACTGGATCTATACCAGTCATCATCTACAGCCGTATGCAAGGCGCAACATGTTTCCTTTTTCCATTTCTCTCTATTATTCATCACTTCGGCGCTTACTCTTTCTTTCTCATACCCTCTCTCACACAATCCATTCATCGCTTTTTGGGCCTTCCAATCGCTCTGCGTCCTTCGACATTCATCCCTAACATACTTTTATCAATATAACATTCATCTCTCCTCATTACATTTACATGCCCATACCACGCTAACCTACTGCTGCTCGTTTTCACCGTTACGGGTCATGTCATACAAGTATACATATAAAACCACATTTGCCACTGAATTTCGTGATTGGGACACAACTTATGTATATGTTTGTTACCTAGACCGTTAACTAAATACTTTACTAAAGGAAAGAAATTGCGAAACGTAAACGAGTATAAGAACCATTAAGAAGTTTAAGGTATCAGAGCTATTTGTAATGCATGGATTAGAGATAGTTGCGTCCCGCTATTTAAAAAACTTCGCATCTTGCCTTTGCCATGTCTATACATCAGGGAAATCTGTGTCTTCGTAAATTCTCGTTTATATTATTTCGAAATGCGTGGAGAAGCAACGCAAAGACAGACGAGACTTAAAGGGAAAACCCTATTGTATAGGACGCAAAGTGTAAAAGCTATTTATAAACGCAACGTATTTAACATGTGCATTGAAATATATAATCGTTTACCGGAGGATATGAGATTGCTTCAAGGTAATATTTTTAAAGCCAAATTAACTAGTTGGCTTTTGGAAAAATGTCTTTATCGGGTCAGCTATTTTTTCGAGTAGGTAATGCAGGCTTAAATAATAGTATTATCTCTATCCTACTTAATTATTTTTGTGACATTCTAATATAAGTATCTAGTATCAACTAACATAATTAAATTGAAAAATATTTGCACCCCTTTAATGGCCGAATACATAATACGACAATGATGTTATTAATTATCCTAAGCAATACTGTATTCTTAGCAAATAAAATAAAAAAGTTTTGGAAACATTTATTTCCAACAGTTGGCACCTATTGTTTGTTCACTTCTCTTGTGGTGATATGCTTTAAGATTGTCCCCCGGAGGGCCGTTTTCTGGAGGTTTTGTCCCCGCGTCGGGCTCCTCCGGTGTCATTTCGTCGTACATGGATGAGTCCCTAATTACTAAAAACAAAAAAATATATATTTAAAGTCAGTATCGTGCACTGGGGACTTAAGTAGTTTCTGATCCACTTCTGGTAAGGCCACACGAGATTTTGTGAGTTGTGAGCGAGTAATTTCGGTCGTCGCTATACTTGTGACTATCACTGATATTTTCGGTACAGGTAACAAGTACGGCGACGACCGAAATTACGCCGCGCACAACTCACAAATTTACGCTCGTGTGGCCTCACCCTTAGTGTTATGCTGTTTGACGAATGGTGTTACTATGCGCAAATATTATATTTCCTTTTTAATTGGTACAGAACTTATATTTCTTTGAATAATGCCTTGACCTCTTGACTAATCGTCTTATCTTAATCTTCTCTTTTGAGATAAAATTTCTCCAGAATAATGTTTTCAAAAAAATATTAACAGGTTCCGACTACTCGTGAAAGCTTTTCATATCTTTCCATGAAATCCGCTCAATATATACTCGTATCTTTCTTGTTACTAACCAGACGTAAAGTATTTTAAAGGTAACAATCTTAATTGAAGATTTATTGTACTACATAACTGGCAGAAATTTATGCCTCTATTAGCTAATATGACATAAGCAATTAAGCATGGAACTTTCAAGTATAGGGTCAATTTCAAGGACTGGGACATTTACACTCGGGTATATGTTAAACATATCTTCTATGTTAAATATATCGGGTATATGGAATACCAGAGGGCTTACCGCGAACCAAAAACGAAGTATCTCCCTCTCTGTCGGTGGAATACGTAAGTGCGACAGAGAGGCAAATAATTCGTTTTCGGTTCGCGGTAGCGCCTCAGAGCTGCCCAGCACGGCTAGTAAAAGACTGCGCGCGAGCTATCTCACGGTCCTCCGTCCTTTTCTAATTGATACACTCAGAAAGAGACAGATAGTCTATGTTGCGCGTGAGATAGCTCTCGCACCGCCGTCTTGTGCTAGCCATGCCGCCGTGAGGCCTTTAAAATGTCATCATCATGATGTTAGCCGAAAGACGTCCACTGCTGGACATAGGCCGAAGACCCCCCAAAGACTTCCACAATGACCGGTCCTGCGCCACCCGCATCCAGCGGACACCCGCGACCTTCCCCAGGTCATCAGTCCACCGTGTGGGGGGCCTGCCCACGCTACGCCTTCCGGTACGTGGTCGCCACTCGAGAACCTTCCCGTTTCTTTAAAATGTGTGTTGCTCCAATTCGTCTGTAATCGTAAGCTGTGTTCGTCAAAATCTGATTATATGAAAAGTTCGTCAAGTTTCTATGGAATGACAGCGACCGGCGCCATATTTAAAGGCCGAATTGAAGAACTTTTATGCAATTTTCATTACACTGCGGGGCTGCGGGCTTCTGACGTAAGACGAGCACGTTCAAACCCTGCACTCAAAATTACATGGAAGTTCTGGCAAACTTAAGAGGGTGCAGTTCGTGGCAGTACGCTCGGTTCTCCTTGCAAACGTATTTATGCTCTCATTTTAAAACACCATGCTAGATTAACATGAAACTTTGTAGACACATTGGGATCCGGCATTTCTAGGTCGGAAATTAGTTACTGTTGCTAGAAATTGTAAAAGAAAAAAATACAGCGGCTTCTTGAGTTTTTTACGGCTTGTATGAAAACCTTAATAATCGTTGTAATTTTTTTCCATTATAATTTCAAGCAACAGAAACTAATTTCCGACCTAGATATGCCGGATCCCATTGTGTATACAAAGTTTCATGTTAGTCTAGCATGGCGTTTTAAAATGAGAGCGTAAATACGTTTGTATGGAGAACCGAACGTACTGCGCACTCTTAAGTCAGCCTATTGGTCTGTAATCACGTTGATCGGCCTGTAATTGCTCAAGCAAGCGAGCGCATAGCGTCTCCTATTCAGCTCGATCAAAAATGCTTTCATATGTCCGGATGTCCGGCTGATTTCCTCTTTTCTCAACGCTTTTCGAGAAATTTTGGGTGCAGTTTTGATAATTATATGGATTGTTTTTGTCGATTTAGTTTTGTTTTTCTTTTTAGCGGAGTCGTGGGGGTTCTCGAACTCTCGATGGTGGATCCTCACTTTAATATGCGCTATTCGTTATGTTACTGTGCCATATTTGCGAAAATATTTGTTATATCCGCAAACAACGGTAAAGGTAAACGGTTACATCATGGATAAGGATGTTTGGCAGTGATAGTGTCCTGCACAGCTAATCTTTTGCAAAAATAGGTTTCTACTGTAGCATTGTTATTTTGTAGTAACTGAGACTGTAATTTTATATTTAACTATAGGTACAATTATATTGTTTTGAAAAAATTACACCTCGCCGAGTTCTTCTCGTGGCAGAGGTATATTTTTCCGAACCGGAGGTAGTTTATTGACGTTCATAGGTGCATGTAATATGTCTAATTTGAAGAATAAACTACTTTTTCTTTACTTTTAACAGACATGTCCGTCCAGCACACTTGGTGCCGGGGTTTTATTTACAAACCGACCTCGACGTATACGCGTGTTCGCTATTTGCGCATGCGGGTTATGCGTGCGAATGAAGCAAACAGTCAAATAAATCCTCCGTGCACACTTTGTCGAATGTAGGCGCATAATAACGAATAGCTCATACCGAAGTATAGTTCCACCATCACAGAGCCACTCGTCGTAATTGGCGCAAACCGTCTTAGTGTGCCCTTCCACCAGAGATGTGCTATGCAGCTATGATATAAAAGAAATAGATGAACTTTACTCTGTAAGTAGGCCGCAATGGCACTTTTACAAGTCAAAATTTACTAGCGTTTCTGAAAAAGAAGACCACAGCCGAAAAGAAACGCCGAAAGAAACTAGACATTAGTGAGAGTAGATCATATGTACAGAAATCGTTCAATTTAAATGAGATGACTCGTATCTGTGATAGCAACGTAGCATAGCACATCTCTAGTAGAAAGGCACCCTTATACTGTCAATCCGTCTTTGGTTCTATGAATCCACGCGGCTAGCAACAGAAGTTCGGTGATCCATCATTATTAAGGCGCGACGTGTTTACGAACACATGGGGCTCGTTTAATGGATTGATCCCGGGATTTCATTCTCATTTCGTGTCTGTTGGCTGATTTAATAGTATTGTAGTCAGGGCAAGTCCATCTGTGGCGTAAGCGCGTCTAATTATTTTTTGGCCAACAAAGCTGATCGTTACGCAAAATTAGCTTAATAAATAATAAATAATGCATTGAACATGACATGATGATGATGATTATTATTATGATGTACGAACTTCTAGATGTGAACACGATATGTGTACCTATTTTTTTTATTTGTTGGAGAACAAACAGGTCCAAATGCACATAGAAGCAACTATAATAATAAAACCTTTATTACTTTTTTTTTAACAAATAAAAAAATATATATTAGTATTTAACCTATTCTATTATTTCCAATTTCCCAGTGCTTATGACATCTGAAATGTTTTAATTTGTGTCAATCTGCCCTTTGGCAAAGGCCTCCCCTAGAATTTTCCACATTTTTTATCAATGGCCTTCCTTCTCCACATTGGTCCAGCCATTTCTCTAATTTCATCTTCCCATCTTTTTCTTTGCCTTCCCTTTCTCCTCTTCCCGTCACGGGGGTTGGTACCCGTAATATCTTTTGACCATTTAGAATCTAGAAACAACTAACTAGGTTACAAATGGACATACATTTAACTCCTCAACAGTTCCCACTAAAAAATAAAACATAGTTTTCAATTTATGACCAAAATAAGGTAGGTTTTCTGGCAAGTATGCGAGTGCGAGAGTGACGGGCGTCTTATCCACGACGATAAGTGGTAAAATGGCAACCATTATACGCCCGTGGGTTGCACAGGGCGGTTCCACAACACTTCGGGAGCTCAAACACCGCGAGCCATCCGACTGCTTCTGTGATACTGCAGCTACCTACACGTCATTGCTTTGACTAATTCCTAGTTTCCAATCGAAGTGATAATACCCGGGTATGTCCTTAAACTACGACCAAGACCACCGGGGAATGGGCAGCAGCTTCCCTGGAGTGCGGTGGAGATACTGCGATCCTCAACTCGCATGCGCAGCGTGGCGATTATAGCATTTACCCCCCATGAAATTGGGGGAGGCCTATGTCCAGCAGTGGACGTCCTTCGGCTGATATGGTGATGGATGGTGGGATTCAAAAACATGCGTAATTAGAAGAGTGAAATGATTAAAGATTCGACACCACGATGGGAGACCAAGGCAGCTGATCTACCATAAATCGGCAGTGGTCTGAAAAATAAACAGTCTGAAAAATATTTTTTTAATTTATTGCCATAGGCTTGTAGCAATTTTGTCTAAATTAAGGCGACTTCCTGACTTGGCGGGACGGGAGCGATATGTCATAGATATTTTGCTCTTTGACGTGCGTTTACCGATCTGAGATTTCCTCACTTGACAAAATACTGTCAGTATTACGTTTGCGCAGTAGTAATACCATGCGCAGAATTGGGGCAGTACTTCATTGATATCGGTTGACACTGACAGCTGACAGTTTTCTCATATCGTACCGCCTCCGCATCGACAAGTCAGGAGGCGCCTTAGAGTACTTCAAATAAATAGATGAAATCTATGATGCCTTTAGATACGACGAGCTCTGAGTTCTTATAAGTAATTGATAAGTTTAAGCTATAACATCAAAGTTACAACGTTTACGCATTAATCACGCCTTTTCGAAGTTATTTTAGATCAGTTTAATCAACTCCTTTAGAGAATTTGATAACACCTAATGAATAAAAACGTCCAATTTTATTATGTTCACTCTTTATAACGAACATCAAAGAAGCTGCAAAAAACACTCTGTCCTCAATAAAAATAATATTTCTTCTTATTTTTTCCTTTTTCTTTTGAGAGCTATAAGAATCTGTTTATTACATTTCACAATTAACACGGAACCTTTCAGAAATTTTTTGTATAAGTTATATTGCTTCTCTTGAAGTGAACACTTTAACTAGATACGGAGTAAAGTGTTTCGTAAATCTGTAATTGAATTATCGTTGTTTATAATTAGTTCTCGAACTAACTATTGTACCAAAACATAATACAGGATGTCCTGCGGGTATGTCACATGGAGGGGAAGTACATACCTTAAATATTATTGACTTTATTTTGATTTTAAAAATAATTGTAACTGCATTCGAAGATTTTTGAAATATCACCTGCCTTAACCTAATACATAAGCGTAAAAGTAGACTGTCCAATGGAAAGGAGCATTTGTCAGTGTCAAACTCAAAGTACTCGTAACCTAAGACTTCTGCGAGGTTACAGAGCTACGTTAATTATCTGACTTGTCGGTAATAAGGCGGTACGACATCAGAAAGCTGTCAGTCGATTCAGAACCGCATCTTTACTGCACTTCTAAATTTAAACTCAGGATGCGAGAAAGCGAGTAATATCAAAATAGTATTGCGCCGCTTCCACGCACATTACCGTCAGCATCCTGCAAAGTGAGGAAGCATGTGCGAAATGAGTACGAATGCAGTACTGTCCCACTCTGCGCATGGTATTACTACTGCGCAAACGTAATACTGACAGTATTTTATCCAGTAAGGAAATCTCACATCAGTAAGCTCACGTCTAAGAACAAAATACCACATACCTATCACGCCCCACCAAGTGCCGAACTAATAAGGTTAAGATTTAACCCTTTATTTCTCTATTTTCCAGAGTCCCGACGCCTGCAACACATGTCAGATGTGCGGCGGGTTCCGACTTCTGCCATGCCGAATTTGCAACGGCTCCAAAAAGAGTTTACACCGTAACCACTTCACTGCAGAGTTCGTGGCGCTCAAATGTATGAACTGCGACGAAGTTGGACTTGTTCGGTGTGAGGTGTGCTCTTGAAAGCGTAAGCATTGCAAGAATGATTTCAGTTATATTTAGCTGCAGGATATTAGTGAATAACTGTATCTGTTAGACAAAGAGCACACGACAGACATAATTTTAAACAATGAAGGCAATACAGAAAACAGATTAAGACAGTTCTGATTTTTCTGCATGTAGTTTTATTGTTTAATAACGGTGAATGGAAAATACGTTTTGTGTCTGATATTATGATTTCGAAAAAAAAAACATGTGTTGAAAATGAAACCGTTATTTAATTTCTAGAAAAGGATGCGTAGTATATTTGTAATTATAGAGTTAATTCTTTATTTTGGTAATTGTGAATAACAAACATGATATTCAAAGTGCGGCGTAATCATATTACAAAGAATACTCTATTCCCTATTATTAAATTTGTTTACTTGAATCTTGTATTTAAAGACAGTGTAGTCTCAAATCCATAATGTATTGTAATAATTTGTATATTTTAATTTCATTGTCATTATTTCTTCCATTATATGATTAAGTAATAGTATAAATTGTGTCTCAAGGGAACAAAATTATTGATTTACGACGAGGGCGGTATATTAAATTCTGAGTGAAGCAAGAGAATCTAAGAAGAATATTGAGTGTAACGAGGGATTCAAGGTAAACGCTCAAGACGGAAATAATTTGCTGCTTTTGCATGTGCTATTCAGTAAAGTGTTATTGTTACCCTCAAATCAGGAAAGATAAGGTCAAGTTTGATTCTGCATTTGAGGACCACCACCACCACCATATCATCCAAATGAAGTCCACTGCTGGACATAGGCCTAGGGTATATGCCATAATCGCCACGCTTGGCATTTGAGGACAATGACGACTATTTTCTGAATAGCAAGGAGGTGAAGAAAAAATATTTCTACATTCCAGCTATTTAAGTCTTCCGTGCCAAAATTGGTTCAACGGAACACTTATTATTTGAGATGGTAATGTGTAACTGAACAAGCTACCAAATACTGGAGCTTAATTAAAATAACGTACATTTGATTATTTACAACCCACTTTTTAACTTTTAGATCATATTTACGTGATATTTCTCTGTAAAATATTTATTTTATCTTTATAACTTTTAATAAAATGATAATAGCTATAATGTGTGTGTGACAAGTGAATTATTACTTGTTCCGCCAAGGCTACACAAGTAATAATTCACTTGTTGAAAATATTAACCTTATTTTTATCGTTTAGGTAATTTTATGTTATTAAGGAAAACACTGTCGGTAGTTGTTTATCTAAACTTTGTTTACGGCATTCGTAAATATAATGTATTTCTATAATGATGTAGGTACAGTCGAACTCACAACACACAAGGGGCTTAACACCTTTGTACCCTGAAGCTTTAACGTTATGTGTGTATATCGTCGTCAAGTACCCATAGTACAAGTTTTTGCTTAGTTTGGGACTAGGTCGATTTGTGTGTTCCCCCCCCCAATTTTATTATATTTATTACATGAAAAATAAAACCTATTTACGTCTTCATATGCGTAGCTACTTCTAAAGCTGACTGTACAAAAATGCCCAGTTACTTATGAGGTTGACTGTCCTTATCATGCTGGCTGAAGTCTTGTGAATATAAATACAATTTTTACCTATTTTATATATGGAGACTTCTTAAAATTGTTTTTTTCGTAATCGTCAAGTTTCAAGTTGGTTTTCAAAAGCCAAAGTATCCCGATTTTGTCATTATCTTCCTGAGCCTCTGTGTACTATAGTACCTATAGGTAGTACATAAAAACAATAGATTTTGAACTATATATACATTTTATTAAGGTTGTGAAATCCAATTTGATCTTGTTCTGATATGATGATGTTGGTGTGATAATACCCAAGGAAATATTGACGTAAAAACATTGTCTTACTCATTCATTACTTGAGTTTTCCGAATAGCAAATATCACAGTTTCTGAATTAACTAACAATTTAATATTTACCTACTTAATAATAGATTAAGCGGTAATTTTAATAATTATGCCATAAATTAGTAACATTGTAAGTTTAAAAAATACAATTTTAATTATGTCTTAAGGAATAATCATGAAACAAATAGATTTAAATGTATTTGTGCATGTATTTAGCTTTTTTCTTTACGTTTTCCTTCTTGTAATGGAAGTTATTTTTTTACGTAAATTACGTTTTATGAATTATTCAACAGGTACCATAATTCTGTGCTCGACATTAATTAATTTGGAACAATTGTAGCTAATATTTACGGCATTATAGGGCTTTTATTGATAAAAAAAAACGTTTATAATAATATACAATTTGGGTTAGTTTTCCTCAAAAATAGACAATAATTATAAAATTTTAAAATTGTGTGGCTCTACGGCCTAAGCCCGTAGCACTTTAGATGGACATGAATGTATTAAAGGGGTCGGCAAAATTTTAGCGGCCAAGGGCCATATAGTAGCTAAAATAAATTGGCGCGACCCCAATTATTAATAATCTGTGACTTTAGTAGACAAAATTTTCGTTTCATATAAAACAGCCGTGGGGCTTGCGAGCCGCAAGGCAAGGTTGCCGACCGCTGTGTTAAAGCATCAACTGTCATTATCACCTTCATAAAATGACAGTTGATATTATCTGTCTAATACCATTTCACGCATGAACCACTGATGTATGGTACTTAAGATAAGGTTTCCTGCTTAATAAAATCGATGTTTGACAGGATATCATCCTAACGCGGTCGTCAACAGAAAATAACAAAAATGGCGTGGATCCGTCTAAGGTGTTAATTGGCATTCTGACCATAATTATTTCACGGTCAACTTTTTTTGCTAATTTCTTTTGTATGAGGTGCTTAGTTTGCCAATTCTCCATACAATACTAAAAAAGAATGTGTAAAAAAAATGTTTACCTACTTATTTCTAGTCAGAATGCCAATTAGCGCCTCAATTGGATCCACGGCATTCTTGCTACATCCTGTGTATATTATGTGGCGTAAGACTAAACAAAAGAGCGCGTGCGACGAGCGCGCGGGAGTGGAATGCCACCCGGGTGTTGATATAGAATAGACTGAGGAAGTGGCAAGAGGACGAAGCCTGCCTGAACCGATAAAGTTAGATTCCTTGTAAAGGACTAAGGATAGTTTTTACCTCGGAAATCATCCCTTGAGAGTGTGAAATGGGGAGCGGATATGTAGAAGCTATATATAGCATTTTTTTTTAATTTTAAAAATTCTCAAAAACTCACTTTGGTTTCTCTACGACTCGTTTATATCGTACGACCATACAAACCTTTGCCCCTCCCCCCATTACATCCCTTTAGGGAATGATTTCTGGAGTAAAAAATATCCTATGTCCTCACTGTCTCAAACTATCTCCATACCAAATTGCACCTTAATCAGTCCGGTTTAAGCGTGAAGGAGGTGCACAGACAGATTTAATTTTGCATTTGTAATATTAGTAAAGCCTTATTTACACGCACGGTTAACTGAACAAATACGTACCGCAACCTTAATCCGTCGACATAACATCTATAGGACATATTTTTGAGCAAGTTCTATGCAATCATATTTTTCCAGTTGACTGTACGAGACTCCCGTGCGAGTTTCGCTACATTGCGCGGTTTGTCAGATCGATCGAACTCATAATACCACGGTTACCTGCAATGTAACGTATCTCGCATGCGAATCTCGTATGTGTGTACAGAGGCCTTTATGGATATAATTTTTTGGTCAATCAATCTTTCATTAGGTGATATTAGGGTGTACTTGAGATTTCTATAGGTAACTGTACTTACGTCGTTTTTACTTGAGACGCCAGAATATCTGATGTCGATGTTTGCAGCATTTTGTAAATAACTTTGTTTTAATAAATGATGGCAGTTATTACTTACTGTTTTATTTTAGTTTAACTGTAATTTTTCGTTGCACATGTAAAGTGTACAGTCGCATACAACGGAGTCTCTGTTGTATGCGACTGTACGCTTTACTCTCTCCGTTACGGAGAAAACAGGATGCTCACAATGAAAATGGAAAAATGTAAAATATTTATTAACTATACAAGTAAATACAGAATGAATCACATAACAGAAAAACTGAAAAGCCAAAAGGAAGATTTCACAAAATCCGATGTAGGGGCCATCTAGTAATTTAAGAGCCTTTCTGTCCGTTTCCGAAAACACCCGTTACAAAAGACCCCTTTCTCATTGCATCAGAATGTCAAAAAACCCGGTTCTCATAGCATCTGTATGCCAAAAGATCAGTCTCTCATGACACCCGAACTCCCAAAAGACAAGTTTCCCATCGCATAAGTTTTTCAAAATACCCGTTTCTCATAGCATCATCATAACCAGGAAAATTGAAATAAGCGTCTTCTTATGTTATTTATTATATATATTGCAAAAAAATCTCAGAATCGTCATTGAGATCAGACGTGTCTCGCAATAATATATATATTCATCTGCAAAATAGTGACCTAGCTCTACATCACGCGGAACCAAATATCTGTGTCACTTCAATTGCCGATTTAAGCATTGTTATAATGTCAAGTGGTGTTATATTTCGTGATTAGTTTCAAAACTAAGAAAAATGTCCGGTGAAAACAGCCCATTCAACCGGAGTGGGTTAATGCGTCGGACCCCGCCGCCCACGCCCACGCCGCAGCCCTTACCCGCTCCCGCACCCGCGCCCACAACCGCGCCCGCACAACAGGATGATGAAAGTCCGAAGATCATCTCGACAGTGGAACTCCAAGGCTGGATGAAGTCAATTGAGCAGTACCTAAATGAAGTCTGTGTCATCTCCTCCGAGGGAAAGTTAAACTCTGACCAGAAAAACAGAGTAAGTACTTTATGTCGCAAAGTAGGCCACTGCACATCTCAATTGGCAATAGAGTATCAGGCACTTAAACAAAAAGCTATCCAGAATTTTCATTCAAACCAACATCTACAGGAGAAATATGACCTTTCGCTGCGCATACAGGAATTAAGGCAATGTATAGAAGAGTCCTCAAAACCCATCCCAGCAACCATTACCTTTGCCGACATGATAAAGAAAAATAGCACACAATTTGTCCAGCCTACTAATATTAGTTCAGTAGCAATTTATCCTACTGACAGACAAAAATCGAGTGAAGAAACAAAGTCTCTAGTCCAGAAAATCATTAAGCCTGACGAAATGAAGCTGCACGTGAGAGGGCTACGCAAGATAAAGAACGGTGGGGTGGTTATCAGCACTGACTCCAAAGACGATGTCTTGAAGTTAAAGCAGTCGGCCCAGATCAGTACTTCTGGACTCACAGTGGATGAACCACAAAAACGAAAGCCCAGAATCGTAGTCATCGGTGTGCCAGCAGCCATGCAGGAAGCAGAAGTCTTCAGATGCATTTACCAACAAAACCTTGCCGAAAAAATGCATGAATTGACCCTTGAAAATTTTTTGAGCACAACTAGACTGAGCCACAAATCAGGAAAGAAGGACACAGAGACTTGCAATTACATCATTGAAGTCCCAGCGCTTATCCGCAAGGCCCTAATTTCGAACGAGAGGATCTTCGTGAATTGGTCATCATGTCTTGTGAGAGACTTTACTTTAGTAACAAGATGCTACAAATGTCAAATGTTCGGACACGCTGCAAAAACATGTAAAATGGAGGTCGACACCTGCGGGCACTGTGGCTGCGTAGGCCACTCAATAAAGGAGTGCACCAAAAAAGCCGAGCCACCAAAATGTGCAACATGCTTGCACTTCAAGAAGCCGTGTAACCACGAGACAGGCGATGCCGAATGCCCAGCCAGGAAACTAGGCGAGAAAAGGTATATCAACTCCATAGACTATGAAGGCGCCTAAGAGCGCCGCCTTCTAATTTAAATTCCTAGTACTCTTGTTTAATTTATATGGCCAACTATTTACTTTCTGACCTAGATAACTTCTCTATATCTGAGTCTAAAACCTGCGATGTTGAAAACTGCAAACAATATATTTACCCTTGCCGTAATCCACTTACAATACTAACACAAAATATACGTAGTATATTCAAAAATTTTGATAATTTTAATGTTTTCCAACAAAGACTTGGTATACATTGTGATGTCATTGTTCTGACTGAATGTTGGCTAAATAAACATTGCAACTTGCCTAACATTCCAGGTTACAATATGTATTTCAGCAACTTCAACTATAATCAAAACGATGGAGTAGTTGTGTATACGAAAAATCATCTGAAAGTGACCATTGAAGAACCAAATATTATAGACTGTAATCGACTTCTCATAAAAATCGAATCAGATTATGCAATCGTGGCTTTATACAGGCCTCCTTCTTTTAGAAACATCAATGATTTTACTGATTCGTTAGACAAAGCTTTAGGAAACTTAACATCATATAAAAATATTATATTGATAGGAGATATCAACATTAATATCGCTTCCCAAACCACCGACTCCGCAGCTCAGAGCTACCTTAACTTATGTTCCTTTCACGGGTTACTACCCGCGCACACGCTTCCCACGCACCAAAGTGGCTCCTGTTTAGACCACATCATGCTTAAATCAAGTCTCCCAGCACAAGCACTCATTATTAACTCCTCAATTACAGACCACAAAGCCGCCCTACTAACCTTATTACGTAAAGTACCCAATAAAAATCGGACAAAAATAGTTTCCAAATTGAATGTAAACAAACTTAAAGATGACTTAAGCAACATTGATTTTGACCCAGTTTATGTTTTTGCTGACGCCGATACATGTATGTCATATCTGATTAGAAACGTCCAACAAGCAATATTAAATAATACTTCATACACACGTCTGAGTAATAAATATTATAATATCAAGCCATGGATTACGCCTGGCCTTATTAGATGTATGCGACATCGTGATAAACTGCATCTGAAGGCTAAATCGAACCCAGACAACAGAACCACGAATCTTTTAGATACCGTAATTTCTGTAATACGTTACTTAAAAATCTTAAAATTAGCTACGAAAAAAAGCAACTAGAATTGGCGGGAACCAACGTCAAATTAATTTGGAAATGTATCAAAAAAGTTACGTACACAACAAAACAAAAAGAATCTTCTTCAAGTTTACTTCAAGCACAGACAACACATATCACATCTGCTAATAGTGCAAATGAATTTTTCGTAAATATAGGTAAAAATCTGGCAGAATCAGTCCAAAGAAATTCACCAGTACCTGCTCCCAGCACCTTTACAGCTCACAACACGTTAAAATCATTTGCGTTGATAGACACTGACGAAACAGAGGTGGAAAGAATTATCATGAGCCTAAAAAACGATTCTGCAGTTGGTTGGGATGGTATATCAAATAAAGTACTAAAACGATTCAGACATATCTTGGTTCCACCTCTCATGCACATTTTTAAAAAATGCCTTTCGGAAGGAACTTTCCCTAAATGTCTAAAAAAAGCCATCATAATTCCGGTTTACAAATCGGGCAGTAAAGACCAAATAACAAATTACAGACCCATTTCACTACTTTCATCGACATCTAAAATACTGGAAAAAATTATTAATAAAAGACTTGTACAATATCTTGAGAAACAGGCTATTCTGTCAAAGGCCCAGTTTGGTTTTAGGTCCAACCTGTCAACTGCCGACGCTGTCCATGAATTGACCAACTACTTAGTCCAGGAACTTGACAAGGGTTTTGCTAGGATAGGTTTTGCTATATAGATAGGTTTTGCTTGTCCTGGAGTGTGCAATGAAATCATACCACCATTAGATAAAAATACTCGCTCCATTAAATTACGTACCTTAGATTATCTACCTTCATATACAACTCCCAAAAGTAACAATGTGTACGGTAAGAGAGTAACTGAGTTTCTACTCCCATATATTTAACCTTGCCTAAAAATTTACTGTGTGATCTTATTAAAATTGTTGAAAACCACGGCAAATGTATGCCAATACTAAAAAAAATACTACTTAAGTCTAGTTTAATGTATAAAATTGATACAGAGATGTGATGTTTTAGGTTAAGTTTACTGAAAATCACAACCATGCGTCTAATAATTGTATTAAGCAAACGCGGATCGGACAGCGCGATCTCGCCAACTATTACATAAACCCTAGAGGTTTTCAATAGTCGCATGCTTGTAATTTTTTTTGTGTTTAGTTTATAACTAAAGTGAAGTGAAGTGAGTCATTGTCAATCCGAAAACATTTCTTCTTAGAGTCGACGAAGCCCCGCTACGCGGGGCTTCTGCTTCTGGGAGGTTTGCCCTTCGGGCATCTGAAGCTACCTAACGAACCTAACCTACCTACTTATTGACTAAGTGTTAGATCGGGAAATGGATTATTTAGGAAAAGGTAGTGGTTGGGAACGGATATTTTGGGAACGGGCGTTTTGAACATATGACCGGTCCTGCGCCTCCCACTTCCAGCGAACTAAGGTAAATTAATTAATAAATCGCATAATAGGTAGGGACTTCCTTTTAAGTATGAAATACCTGAATATTGTACATGATGAAAAAATATCTAAACAAAATGTTAGAGTCTATGTTCAGATATTTCTGAGCACCTAGAAAATTACATCAACTAAATAACTAACTAGGCTGGCGTGAAGACCAAAAATGAGTTTTGGCCTCCGAGACAAGAGCACGCTACTTTTCTCGGTCCTGCGTTATTTCGATTCTAGATGAAACCAAAGCGCATCGTCTTCGCTGCCTTGGCTACCTCGAAAGGATGGTTGAAGATCGCCAGATGAAGGGAAAATTACATGGTACTAAATATTTGCTGGAGACTGCAGATCGCACTGAAAACCATTGCTCGACGATGTTGTTGTTAAGACAGCCGCTGAAATTACTAAATGCTTCTCCAATTTCAGTTCAAGATTCGGTGGTTTCCAGGGTCCATTCAATGAAGACGTTTATTCTTGAATTTCGGAAGTGCGTTTATTGCGCAAAATGAAGTTATATAAAAATGTATACATCGTCTAATAATGAACGTGCGTTTGTCGTGCCGTATCGATATACTCGAGCCGAGTCGAGTGAGAGCGGAGATTTTTGCTCAGAGAGAGCCGATTGGTCTAGTACCAACGCGGGGCGCTAGATGTCGCGAGTAGGTGCGCGAACAAATAGCCTTCACGCCACGAAAGCCATAATCTAGATTCAAGGTGATAAACTTAAGAAACTTAAGAAAATATAAAGATAATAATTTTAATGAAATAAATATTATCTTATCTTAAAATGACCTGTTGTATGTAGTTGTGATGTGTTCGAATAGGCGTTTGTTTTGTTTGTGTTGCACATTATAAATATGTAATGTATATTCGAACAAGCTACAACTACTTACACACAACAGATAATCTTCTTAAGTTTTTCACCTATATCTAGATAGATTACTTTAAATATGTTAATTGCGTAATCGCCAACAAACTGCCATGCAGTTTGGCGAAGATTTAAATATGTTAACTGTGTAACTTTATTTGGATTAATAAAAAAAAATATTCTGCCAACAGACAATCAAGTGACCGTTACAGTCCGTGCCCTATCTGTAAACTATGAGCATGTTTAACGTTTACACGATGCGGAGTATATTTCTTTATGCTTTCAAACTATATGCAAAAGTTTATGAAGTGTATGTATGAAGTCCTCAACCCGCTCTAGGCCAGTTTGGTCCGTTCCCTATCATCTACGTGACCTCAGTATTGGGACGTTTCGTTTACCTTCTACAAACATTTCCAAAGCCTAGAGCTAAAACAAAACAAACCCCACCGGACTCCAACAAAATTTATATTTCATGCGTACAAGTTAAATACACCGTTGAAAGTAATCGCCTGTTGCTTCTGTGGTAGAAATCAATGCCACCAACACACACAACCTGTTGCACATACTACACACAATGAACAAGGCACCGCACGCACACATAGAAAATTTGCAAGCTCTAGTTCACAGCGGCGCGAAAGGAAATTACGCACACAAGCCAAGTTTCAGGGTCTGGATCACGCACACTCAGACGACAATAAGGGAAGCTGCAGCTAGGTCGCGAATGACGTCATTCCGCGCAAGGTCAATATCACCTGGTGGTGCCACTCTGACTAAAGGAAAGGGGTATGCGCTGTCTCTTTTGTTCGGCGCGCCGGCCTGTCTGAGTCTAGGAGTGCACGTAGGGTTGCCGCGTAATATCGCGAAAAACACGAGAAATTCAGAAAATTCTGATTGGTACTGAATAATGAAAAACACTTACTCTTACGTAAAGAGGGTGTTCCATTCCACCAACATACACACATCCTAGTAATAATAAATATTGGGGGACAATCTTACACAAATCGAACTAGTCCCAAACTAAGCAAAGCTTATACTATGGGTACTAGACGACGATATACATACTTATATAGATAAATACATCCTTAAATACATAGAAAACATCCAAGACCCAAGAACAAATATCCGTGATAAATGCACAGATAAATGCCCTGGCCGGGATTCGAACCCGGGACCTCTAGCTTCGGAGGCAGAGTCACTACCAACTAGGCTAAACAGGCCGTCGTCAGTAGAACGATTTCAGGTTTACGAACGCGTTCGGCTCAATTAACACCCCAATGGTTTAGACGAAGTGGCAAAAGAAACAGGCCTGAAACTGGGTAATAATATTCTACAGCATATGAACACATCTTTACTAATATTATAAAGCTGAAGAGTTTGTTTGTTTGTTTGTTTTTTTGAACGCGCTTATCTCAGGAACTACTGGTTTGAATTGAAAAATTATTTTTGTGATGGATAGTCCATTTATCGAGGAAGGCTTTAGGCTAAATAACATCACGCTGCGACCAATAGGACGAACGAAGTCGCGGGCAACAGCTAGTACAGTATATGAACACTATCACTTTACCTCTACTTTTACTTTACAGAAGACCCCTGCCATAATACTCCAATGAGTTTTAATCCACTCAAAAAGATCAGTTATTATCCCGAATCTCATCCCCCCAAAGAATTAAATTGTGGTCTTGTGTTCCTAGTTGCGTTTTGTTGACAACGAGGGACTTGAATTGGCCTCTACCGGTCGACAACGAATTCTCAAATCAATAAAGGCTTGTGACTCCTCTGGGATCACAGCGTCCATTAGCAGTAGGCAGTTTGCTTGTTTGTCACCGTCGTGGTGCTGAAGAAGCGAAGTAATGAAGTAAGTAGAAAACAATAGTTTTAAAAATATAAACTGACGTCAAGAGCAAATAAAATGTACCACTTTGTATCGGATTTAATTTTTAATTAGTTGTGGTCCATTTTTATGCAGTTTCGATCAATAGGTAATTGATCTATTGTGGCAGCCCTCATAGTTCATTGCTTATACCCAATGCTTCCAAAAATATCCAAACTCTTTGGGCTGCAATTTGTTGTATCTCCTCCGGTTGTATGATGTGCCTCCATGGGGAGATACTTCTTTTGCGCATAAGTGGTCCACACGAGCAGAAGATGTGATCGACTTTCATTAGAAACCGACCTCTTTTAATTCCTTCTGAGTGTAGATTGTTTTTTCTAGTAAGTATATAGAAGAAAATCACGACCTATTATGAAACACGATCTTATACAAAGTGTAAGAGTAAGTACCGTATTCCTTACTTATAGAAAAATTACACCCTGGTTTGAAATCAACTGATATTTATTTCGCTTGAGGAAAAACAGCTTAGTAGTTCGCAACATTCCTATTTTCCTGTAAACACTAACTTAAGAGATTAACCCATTGACAACCCGTGGCCAAACAAGACTACGTAAGCATTTTTAATCTTAGTAGCGGAAAACTCACGTAGAGGCTCATATGTGAGTCATTGACCTCAAATGGGTTCTTTTTTCAGGAAAATATTCAATAAAATGGTTCGAAACCAGGGAACCATTCGTCGGTACGATGCTACTTACACTCCGTATAATATATAAGAGTGTACATATTTTAGCATTTTACTTTGGGCTTTCTGACACTGAGAAAAAGAAGATTTTATACGAAGCAACGTGCAACATACAATAAATATTAGGGGGCAATCTTACACATATCGACCTAGTCCCAAACTAAGCAAAGCTTGTACTATGGGTACTAGACGACGATATACATACTTATATAGATAAATACATAGAAAATATCCAAGACCCATGAAAAAATACCCGTGCTAAATGCACAAATAATGCCCTGGCCGGGATTCGAACTCGGGATCTCTAGCTTCGGAGGCAGTGTCACTACCAACTAGGCTAAACAGGTCGTCAATATCACCAACGTTCATCTACCGACGAAGATTCCCCCTTCTCATCGATTCTAATATTGGCTAAGCGTATCACTCACACTAATTGGTGCCCCCTGTCATATAAGGCTTGCTTACTGACTGGGTTTGGTACATATGTTCAAGTTCATGTTGCCTCGGGCTTGTTCAATCTAGCATTTTGTATCTTAATTTGTATGTTTGAAAGGCGACAAAAGTGACGAGAATAAGGAATGCTGCTGAATAGTACACTATTTTTGTTAAAGCACTAAATGCAGGATTTTCAATAAACCGGCAACCCTATGCAGGCAAGTTGAGTAAGGTTGTGTGCGCACAGCACACCCTCTGCACGCACACACACAAATACGTGTGTTCGCTTCAGCTTTCTCGCTACGCTGAAACTGCTTCAAATTAACACTAAACAGACGCTAACTCGCACACAGCCACACTCTTTTATCCTAGTCTGCAATAAATTTAGAGGAAATTAAGGTTTAATTTCGAATGACACGTAAAACTGAGATACGACCTTTTGAGGGTTACAAAAAAGTTTTCCGTTAGATCTAGTTTTTGTACCCTCGTTTCATATTATCGTTACGGCTAAGGGTTCTGTAGAAAGTTTACGAGGCTATTAAATGGTACTTTTAATTAATTTGATAGCAGGGCTCAATACCCTCCAAGAGTTTTCGAAGTTTTAGAAATATTTGGCCTAACGAAGAACGGCTATCAAAATGTGAAACTTAGATTTTTCATTTTCATCATCCTCCAAGCGTTTTAACGATATTTTCCTTCGCTGAAATGCTACTCTTAAATAACAAATGATATTTATACATGGAAGCTACGGTGGCCTAGTGGTTCGGTCGGGGGCGGTCATAGGTTCGAATTCCGGATTATACTAATGAGTTCATTTGATATGTACCGGTAATTTCTCAGTGAAGGAAAACATCGTGAGCTAACCTGCATACAATTGCGAATAAATTCAAAAGATATACGATTCCAAGGTAACGTGGTCAGTAAGTAAGTGATCGTAACTTTAGTAGCATTTTCGGTGCAGCGTAGTGGTGTTAACGGAATGGAGATAAATTATTTAAATTCTTATGATTCATTAGCGTTGATAACGTTAATATTAACCTTAATTGAACTGTCAAATGTCATTTGTCATATTTTGTCATTTTCCATATTATTATAAAAACTGGTGAGGTGAGAGGTGAAGTCGAGTCGGTTTGTGAATCACACACCTGTGCCGAAATATCTGGAATTGACAAAATAGATAAATAATTTAAAAAATATATATTCTTTTTCCTTTCTTTTAGTTACCTAGTTTGTTTAGCGTTTTATAATGTATATTGACCTATTATCGTGCTTAATAAATATATTTTACAAATTTTTATTGATAAAAACAAATATAAATGGTTAATATCCCGTTACTATGTAATAGTAAATAAGGAATACGGTGTGTGCATGGTAAACCTAAACCACACGGTTCCATACAGTTTATAACCTCAAGTGACTTTTAGGTTATAAACTGCATGGAAATGACAGGTGTCAGGATTGACTTCTTAACCACCGACTAGTATAATACTGATACTCTTTTAATAAATAATAAATAAATATTAGGGGACATTTTTTACACGAATCGAACTAGTCCTAGTACTCTTTATTCATAATACTATCAATATTTCATGTCACATATAAAAGGTTACATTAATATATAACTTAATCCATAATTTTAAATATAATCTCATAGTTCGTAACAGTATTGTCTTTAATTAATAAGATAAGATATAGCCTTATTGTTAATTGCGTGTTTTCGTAAAAGTCGTTATATATGCAAAAATGAATTGTATATAGAGATTTTTCAATACCTTCGGGAATATTTAAAATGTTACGCAGTTGAAGCGACGATTTCAGTCAATGGTAGTTATGAAAATTCTTGCTCTTCGTGATAGAATCAAGCTGCTTTGCACAAAGCTAATAGTTACAACGAAAGTATTTTTTATAAAACATGGCGCCTTATTAGAAATACTATATTAAAACTTTCTGTAAGCTTAACGAAGGACAAATAATAGTTTTATCATCCACTATGGGGGTAAAATAGGGAGCTGAAATTTGTATAGACAAACAAAACGAGTTCCACGCAAACGAAGTCGCGAGCAAAATCTATTACTCTGTAACGAATTGCCACATGTAATACTTATTAAATATGAAATTATAGTCCTTGTTAAGTCCAACTGTCAAACGAAATTACGGTTCAGTTAATATTATTTCAATTATCTGGTTTACAACGGCGTAAGTATACAGTAATTTCATGTTTAAAGTTGAGTACACACTTGTCGTTACAGAGTAATTAGTCATTATCGTATTATACCAAATCCGCCCTGCTTCACTAGGGTGTATTAGTCACACCCACTCACTTTTAAAAATAGCTTGTCCATTAGGATGCACCATGTAGAGATTTTTTGACCCAATTTTTTAGAGATTTTTTGCTTTTCTAGAGAGGTTTTTTGCTTTTCTTACATAGAAACCTTGTTTCGACAATTTCAAACACAAAAAAAAACCGCCAAATACCGTTCTGGAGTGGTACGGTAATACATTTTCTCCAATACATATAGTCGGAAATCATCGCCTTACTACCGAAACAAGACTAATTAATCCGCCATTTTGTTTTTTTTTTAATTATTTTATTTTGATATACCTAGTGTCACTCTCACAGTAAATACGAACCTAACGATACCTCTCAAGCTAAAATCTATCGAGCCGTGCAGGCTGCAAAGCGTGCCAAACAATTATACAAACATACATACATACTCTCGAAAAACATAATCCTTCTTCTGGCGTAGTGGGGTAAAAATAGTCCATAAAGTTTCATATTATTGACAAGCGCAAATTTAAAAAGTTAATAATCATTATTATCATTCAACAGAGGCCGGAAAAAGGTATTAAACATAATTATTGCATTAGTTTTTACATTTAGAAAACATGCTTTGACTAAGAAACGTCAAATGCTCGTACGATTAAAGTTTTCCCTCGTTATCTTTGTTTTTAAAATTACCATGGTCTACTTTTACAAGTGGTAGTGGTGACGTTTTAAAAATGACACAAATAGTTTCAAATAATATGACTAATTAATTATAAAAACTAAAAAACCCGACTGCGTTTTTGTGTAATTTGGAATATGGCGCCAATAAAAAATAGAAAATATAATTTGATATACCCAGTGTCATTCTCACAGTAAATACGAAATTACGAATCTAACGACACCTCTCAAGCTAAAATCCATCGAGCCATTCAGGCTGCAGAGCATGCCAAAGAATTATACATACATACATACATACATATATACATACTCTTGAAAAACATAACCCTCCTTCTGGCGCAGTCGGGTAAAAAATACGAGTTACAATTAAATGTAACTAAAATGCGTAAATATTTAGATCATGTTTTAGTACATTACGATACAAAAGCAGAGAACAAGAACTCGTGTCGATTTAAAACACTCCCTTCGGTCGTGTTTTAATTTATCACCACTCGTTGCGAAGTACCTATTCGCACGTGTATCGTACAACGTTTTACAGTATATAGGTATATATATGGCTCTTTAAAGTTTCGACATATGCACGTAATCTGCTGATTACCGCACACGTGCGGTAATGTAGCACCATATGTACTGTAATAGTACATTACGATACAAGTGCAGAGAACCGGAAATTCGCAACGAGTGGTGATAAATTAAAACGCGACCGAAGGGAGTGTTTTAAATCGACACGAGTTGCGAATTACCTATTCGCACGTTTATCGTACAATGTTTTACAGTACATATGACTCTTTAAAGTTTCGACATATGCACGTAATCTGCTGATTACCGCACTCGTGCGGTAAAGTAGCACCATATGTACTGTAGTACATTTGATTCATTTTAAATACATTTTTACATTTACATTTGTTATCTATTTTAAGATTTTTCAACTGTATAATGATTATATTGATTGAAAGTAGCATTATGGGTCATGCTGGGTTCTTTAAAAAAAAAAGTAAAGCGGGGACGGCAAGCTCGGATTTGACATTTATATTTTATGGTTATATACTGTATTTTTATTGTGGCTGCAACAACAAATACTAAAATATAACACATAATAGAATAACCTTAAAAATAAAAATAAAATAAGAAAACTTAAAGATAAAAAAATTGTCCCAAGTCGCCATCACCGGGTAGAGTGCCCAGAAGGCTGGTCGCATCGCCACGCTGGATATCCTCAATAATTATTATTTCTTGGAGAAAAACACTATACCTATATGCTTCGGCGGAAATGGCAATTCGTGGACGCGTTATCTATTGACTCCGCTTCCCATCAAAATCAACTTATCCATGGCTTGCCTTCCCCGGCCACAGTTACTTGGATACTTAAATATTATATCTTCTTTAATAAAATTTCGTTGCCTGAAAATTCGTTGAATTTTTATTAAAGAAGGTATAAGACATAAAAAAAGTCCTAGTGCTCGACACTGACATAGCACGTTCAATGTTAGGTGTTTCAAAACTACAGAGATGATCAATAGGTATCATATATTGGCCATTATAAGGTGGCCGTTATGACCTACGGAACTGAGACGTGGACACTGAGTGTGGGGCTAGTCCACAAGCTAAAAGTAGCTCAGCGCGCTATGGAGAGAGCTATACTTGGAGTCTATCTCTGGGATGAAATACGAAAGGAACTACTCCGTCACAGAACCAAAGTTACCGACATAGCTTTTAAAATTAGCAAACTGAAGTGGCAGTGGGCTGGCCACATTTGTCGTAGAATTGACAACCGCTGGTGTATGCGTGTCTTGAAGTGGAGACCGCGCCTCGGCAAGCGTAGTGTGGCTCGCCCGCCGGCCAGGTGGCCAGACGACGTATATCGGAGGACGGGAAGCGACTGGATGCGTAAAGCAGAGAACCGCACTTTGTGGCGCGCCTTGGGAGAGGCCTATGTTCAGCAGTGGACACCAGTGGGCTGATGATGATGATAATAATGATGATGTAGGTGGCATTGGCACGTTTACCTTATGACGCGGTAATTATGAAGTTTGCAGATATATTTTTTAAACAACAGCGATTGCTAACAAGCTTTAGCTGAACTCTAGTCTCCAATATAATCACAAGCGCGTTGTCGAACCTGAATTGACTTTAAGATTAGTTGTGTTTAAAGTCATTTACAGAGGACGTGTAGAAACATATGCAGGTCCCTCTATCTCAGGGTTCGGCAACCTTTAAGCGGCCAAGTGCCATATATTAGCTAAAAAAGATGAGGCGGGCCGCACTCATTAATAATTTGTGACTGTATCAGACAAAAGGTACCAAATTTTCGTTACTTATACAAAACAGCCAGAGGGCCTGCCGCGAAACGAAAACCATTTCGGTTCACGGTAGTACCCCAGGAGGCTTTCGGGCTGCAAAGAGAGGGCTGCAGTCTATCTCAACACGGCACTTTTCCGGAGTTCTGGCGACCTTATGTATAAAGGCCACAATACTACTTACTAGGATACTTAAATATCATGAAGACCCCTAAACTAAGTGTTATAATACATATGTATAACTTAACAAGTCATTGTCTCGTTAGCAGTTAATACATTTTGTAAATGTAACAGAAATATAAATTGTTTACGTATTCTTTGGTACCCTGTAATATTCATGTAGAGGAGGCGCAGGACAACAATGAAAAAAAATGAATGAATTTTCTTCTTTAGTTGCAATATTAAATTATTAAAACACCTTTATTCGTTCGAGTAATATGAATTACACAAGTGACATTACAAAGTAATTCAAACTCCATTCGAATGTTCCTTATTCATTTAGCAGCCAGCACCAATCCCACATTATATAATTCATTGCAAACTACTTTTGGCGCCCAACATGGGGCTTATAAACGGATAATATACAATGTTCACTGTCAACTGCTTTTGGCACCCAACGCGGGGCTTCTAAACGGATAATATACACGGGTGAACGTTTAGCATCGCTAAACGTGCCGCCCTCGGTATAAGCGCTCATGGCTAAGAACGTCGTACCGGTTTCGCCCTTAAATATGTAACCACTTGCCGTTGGCCGTTTTTTTCTATTATTTCTACTTGCCTGCATTGAGATTTGTGTATGACTGATATTTGACCTCATTTTATGTCAGTTACAATATTGAAAGTTAGACTAGACTTAGCAACTGAAATTGACATATATAAAATTGAAAAACTAAGACACAATTGTTCGAAGGACTTTAAAACTACTAAATATATTACAAATAAAGAAGGTATACTACTAATCGGCAATGAGGACATATGTAAAAGATGGCATGAGTACTATTTGGAGCTACTAAATAAAGAATTCCTCAGACATCCAGAAGTGGAATTGCTGATGGTAGAAGGACCGGTAAATGAAATCACCGTTGCCCAGGTTTGAAAAGCTATGTCAAAAATTAAAAATCATAATGGGATAGGAGCCCATAATATACCTTCCGAGCTCTGGAAATCTCTTGAAGGCAATGGAGAAAAATTGTTCTGTCATCTTTTTAACAACATTATAATAAGCGGTACCATGCCAGATGCGTGGAGAAAGAGTAAACTAGTCCTGTTCTACAAGAACAAAGAAGACGTTCGAGACTGCGAGAACTTCCGTGGCATAAAACTCACGTCTCATACACTTAGGATCTGGAAACGAGTCCTCAGTGAGCGCCTTCAAAGCCTGATAAATTTAACTGATAATCAATTCGGATTTGTTGCTGGGAGAGGGACTGCTGACGCGATTCACGTAGACTGGTGATGAAAAAATCTCGCGAAATAAAACTAAATTGATGGATGGGATGGGGTTCATCGACCTCGAAAAAGCTTTTGACCATATACCTAGAGCAATAATATGGCAAGCCACAAGAAGCCAAAAGGTTCCGGAATGCTATGTGAAACTCATAATGGATATGTATCAAAACGTTGAAACATGTGTCAGGACACCAGTGGGAACGTCTAAGAGTTTTAATATTGAAGTTAGGGTACGCCAAGGCAGCGCGCTAAGTCCAATGTATTTAACATTACTATGAACTACCTAACAGCGCATATTCAGAAACCGTTACTATGAAGCCTGTTATACGCGTTATTGAACAGATACTGGAGCAATGGAGGAAGTGTCTCGAGTCAAATGGGTTACGCATTAGCAGATCCTAAACCTAGTATACTTCAACCCCAACAAACCTACATCGACCGATCAAATTACGCTAGACGGCAAAGCCCTACCGAGGGTCAACAAATTCAAGTACCTACTAGGATCTGTAATATCGGAAGACGGGACAATAAACGCAGACGTAACACAGAGGACTACTGTTGGCTGATTCCAATAAGAACTAAAGGCAAGGTCTACAAAACAGCCGTTAGACAAGTGTATGGTAGCGAAACATGGGCTATAAAGAAGCACCATCAACAAAAACTTCACGTCACTGAAATGCGAATGCTGCGGTGGTCGGGTGGAGTGACTCTCAAAGATAAAGTGCGTAACGAATACATCAGGGGTAGTTTTAAAGTAGCGCCTATCGCTGATAAACTGACAGTCACATTTGAGGTGGTACGGTCATATAATGAGAAGACCTGACGGCCATGTAGTGAAAAAGTGCCTTTCCATGGCTGTTCGTAAAGGAGGGAGAGGCTCTAGGGCGACATGAAAAAGCTCGGCCTAACCGCCGACGACGCTTATCAGCGGAGCAAGTGACGCCTCACGATTAAGAAAGCCGACCCAGAGTAACGGCACGTGGCCAGGACAAAGAAGAAGAAGACTTAATATTGAAAGTCAAAATCAAAGAAATTTAGATTAGGTTTTTTTAAAAACTTTAGTTTGAACTTTAATAACTTGCCTACTATTTTGGTACGACGTGGTTTTACGGCCAAGTGGTAAAAGCTACAGAAAAAAATATTAGAAACGTGTTGTTAACCGTACTTACGTAGCATAAAAATAAAAAAAGATGAAAAAGTCACCTCAGTATTTCACAACCAGCGATAAATAGCTCCGTTACAGATGGAGCGTAATAAGCACTAGGCGCGAGTAAGTTTTTCGTCCCGTAATCCCCCAACCAGTCCTAAAAGTCGTAGATTGTTAAGGATTGAAAATCATCCATTCTAGGCATGTTTTATGAATAAGTACTAGACCAGAAATCCTATTATTCTTACATGCTCGGAAATGGTCATATATTATTCTGTTTGAGAAACATACACGTGAATAACCTAATTTTTATCAGCCCAAAATTAAACAGTTAAATCTTAGGATCATTATAATCCTCGGAGGTATTAAAAATAAGTTACAATTTCATTTAATTGAACAAAAAATTAACGAAATGTTTTATTATTACTTTAAAAACCGAGTTTGAGTGTAGAAGATAGTGTGAAAACTTAAAACCGCCTTTGAATGATGCCATAGAAAGATTTCTTTTGGGTAAATCAAAGTCGAAATAACACCATGTTATAAGGTACGTTGTCAAATATTTTTTTGCAATATCTTTGTGTCATTTCCTTACATTATTTGAGAGAAGCACTTTATGCACTTTGGCGGAAACAAGGATTGCCTGAGCTTGGCCTTTTTGCTGGGCCGCGGCACGCCGCGGCAAAAGCCTTGCCCCGGCAGCCTCATCTTCAGGCAATGCCTTTCTTTCGAAATAATGTACTATTTCATTAAGAATGTAAGGGAACAATACTGGTTCAAAGAGTGTACCTACAATAAAAAATGAGCGTCGCTTTATGCGCATATGCAGTGAATAAGCAGCTAAAAGTAAAGTTACAAACACGACACGTTGAATAAATTTTCAAGTTGCGTACCATAATCCGCTTAATAAGACTTCACATATAACGTTTTACATCTTTTCACGGCGTCGAAATCAGCTCGCGTTGGCTTTTAGTACAAAATATCACGAACTGCGGAACTTCTACAAATGTCAGTACTTTTTGTGCGACGTAATATCAATATCACCGATCCATTGACTGTCAATTTATTTAGATTCTACTACGTGCCTACTGATTTTTGGAATTTAATTGTAAAGATGGAGCAAGGGGTAAAGGGGGCATAGTAGGTCATAGTAGGCCGTTCCGTGTCTGGGCCGGCCCGTTTTCTATGACAGCAAAACGCGCCGGCCTGTTGTGGGGCCGGGTCGCGTCTGGGCCCAGTGACGCTCGGAAGCGGCCGTTCTTTTGTCAATTAAATTTACATTTAACAATTTATTTGTTACGAGGACGGTTCCACAACACTTCGGGAGCTCCAATACCGCGAGCCATACGGCTGCCTCTTGGGTACTGCAACTACGCAGCGTTGTTCTGAATACACACCTATTCTACGCCACATTCGTCTCATTTTAATATTACAACAAGGTCGGCATTAGCTGCTATGGTTTCCCCTTCCCGACCTTGGCGTGATATTAATAGTTTCTAGGTTAGTGGCACCCCCATATTACATCACACAAACATAAAGAAGTATCAAAAATTTCGTAACCATCTCGTCATCACATCATCTTAGGTGAATATTCACTAGAGTCCGGATCCAGCACATCGAAGATAGGTAGGGCACAGCTACATCATCTCGCTCAAATTTGAAGCAGCCCACTGGGGAATTACCTTCACCTTGCAAAAGACCGCAGCCATAACAACACTACTACTTACTCTTAAGGTTTTGTGTTCCTGGTGTTGAGTATGGTCGCCAGAACGCCCGATGATGCGCTGTGTTGAGACTGAGGGACCTGCATGTGTCCCTAGTAGTCAACACGACGAATCCTCAAGTCAGTAAAGAGTCGGTAACACGCTTGTAATTCTTCTGGGGTCGCAAGTGTCCATAAGCTACGGTATTTATTTATATATTTATTTATTCATACAATATATTGTCACTAACAGCATATACTAGACATGACATATAGATAACATACTAAGTGATAGAGAATTACATTATTTTAACAAATGCCAACACTGAATAATAACAATACTTAAATAATGGTGCTTGAGGTCACAATAGTCTCCAGGTAGTGCCCGGCCGCGGCCACAAATCTAGGCTCAGGGGTCGCGAACAAGTCAAGAGTTCCGTCTTGGTCTAATATAATGTTAACGAGACCCATGGCTCGGTAGAGAGGTGAGTTAGACAAGAGACCTAGTGTTAGAGCTTGGAATTCTAATCAGGGACAGGGTATCTGCTTACCATCAGGCGGAACGTAAGCTTTCGTTACCGCCATGAAAAAAAATACCGATTTGTAATCTGTCTTACTGACTTAATGGTTTGTAACCAGTTACGAACCGCGTTTTAGGAAAACTTTCCAATTTTTTCTTCAGTATGGATGAACCTTTAATATGAGTTAACGTTCGGCACCAAAGGCTATATTTTATATCGCGACTTCGCTTGCGTTGTTTGTAATGCGCTTGCGGAGTCGCGAGGGCAGCTAGTTCTGCATAAAAGTCGACTCCCCTAGCGTAATTGTTACCTAAAATGACACGTAAGTGCCAAACGTCACTTAAAAGCGTATCGTATTACATACACAATTAAGGGTTGTGGTCCAAGAAGAGAACTAAACGTTTAACTTAGTTTTTAACCATGGCTCCTGGTCAAAGATACGTAGCAAATGGCATCGCATATCTTGGGCATATTAGGAGAATCAGAACTGTTAGTTTGGGGCCAATGCCTATGTGTAACCGCCATATGGAAACTGAAACCTATATGATTTAGGAGCGTATCGAATATTGGCGGTCGATTCACACATTGTACACTAGTTGTGTCATGTCAGTTATTGCGATATCTTTAAGTATACATTAATTGTATTAAATACAATCAATGAAATTACAAATTTAAATTTATTGATTGTATTTAATACAATTAATGTATGTGTATGATTCTATTGAATCTTTGTAAAATTAAAATATTTTGCGACCTGGTTTCATATTCGGTGTCCTTCTGGCATACCAATCACTCGTTACATATCGGTCGCTCGATTCAACAAATCGTTCAAATAGGGACTCTCGTAATTAGGCATTTTATACGGTACCGACAAAAAGAAAACAAAACGTTACTTAATTGGTATAGAGCCCAAAGTATTCATCTGCGTCACGATTAATTGACAGGAAGAGCTTAACTACCTAGAAAAATAGCCTCTAAATGATGCACCATTCATAAACATTATGTTCACATTTCAGTTTTTGTAATGAAAGTTGATAGCGTATACACAATTTTTTTTTTTCCTAAGTTTGGCCTCTTTAAGGGCCAGTTACTTTTTGCTGTGGGACATGCTCCCGACAAGACTTGTTTCCCTGAAATATGAAACCAGTAGGGAAAATAAGTGTTTGTAAATACAACGGGTATTCCGATACCGAACGAAAATGCGCCTTCGCTATCATAAGGAACAAATCTAGAACTTTGCGTCAATCTATATTACAATTATACGCGTGTATATTTGAGCTGATATACTTTTAATATTCTACAATTTACATGCCTCTGTCACGTCCGTTTATAATAGCACCACCCTCTGTATTCCCATGGCCACAGAATATTAAATTAACAGTAGGTACTTACGCTTAGAAGGTTTTCTTGCGAACAAATCTGATATTTGACAGCTACAAAACTTCGAATCATGCTATACCGAACTGCCGCATAGCACGTACTCTGTTGTCCAGTTAGGTTAGTAAAGTGTTTACACAACTAAGTTGAACGATGATGTCTGCGTGATAAACTCGGGTAGGTGTCATTTATTTAAAACAATATACAGGGTGATTCTGGGGTCGTGATCCGGAATGATTGTACATGGTCAAGAATTTAAAGTAGACTACATCACAGTCAGTATGACGGTTTATAACTCAAATTATTCTCTTTTTTTTTAAATTTTTAATGGTATTTAATATTTTTTCATACAACTTGGTCACCCTACCCTACTGTGAACTCTTCAGACTATCCGTCAAAGAGAGTAGGGTAACCATGTTTTTTTGTGATTTTGTATTTATGCCACCAAATGAAATTAAAAATGAAATGCGTTTGTTTCGTGTCACTACCATGTTTTTTTATGGCTAACGGATAATAAATAAATCCGAATACTAGTTCCTAATCCACGACCCCAAAGTCATCCTGTATATTTTATATACATTTTTGTACTCCAGCATTATCTGGCAATTAAATGACTGACAGCAGTATTTAAACAATAGACTTGTTATACAAATGCAAGTCTACACCATAGAGAAGTCATTATATTATGACTGGTGGGAGAATCAAAATGGATTTCCATACATTATTTTATAATACCACTTGTATTATAAATTTTCATTTAATTTGAAAGAGTCACACGTCAATGCCTGTATTCAATTTAAACCAACGATTTTCAGTTTAAACCAACTTATTTTGCCGTCGTAGAAAAAAAATTGTATGCAACGTCAGGTATAGCCTGAGCACTGCCTATTTGGACCTGAGATAATGTCGCTGCAAACAGCATGTTATATGGCAATAATATACATAAATATGGCATGTATAGTCGGGACAGTGTGTATTGGCTTTTTTAGCCATCTACCTTTTTTTAAATGTTGCATTAGGTCTTTTTAGGGTTCCGTAGTCAACTAGGAACCCTTATAGTTTCGCTATGTCCATCTGTCTGCCTGTCCGTCTGTCTGCCCGAGGCTTTGCTCTGTGATTATTAGTGCTAGTAAGCTGCCATTTTGCATGGATATATAAAACAATAAAGTTGACAGGCGTAAAATATAATCTAATTTTTTTTTTATGGTACCTCCCTCTCCTATACGTAGTGGGGGTGTTTTTTTTTCTTCAACCCTATGGTGTGGGGTGTTGTTGGATAGGTCTTTCAAAGTAAATAAAGATCTTGATTAAACATTTTTATTAAACTGAATATTATCAAAAAAAATACTCTAAAAGAAAAAAACATTGTCCCCCCCCTCTAACTTTAGAACTATGGGTCGAAAAAATATGAAAGAAAGTAAAGCTTAATAAAGACTTTTAATGAAAACTATAGCGGACATGATCAGTTAAGCTGTTTTTAAATTATCACAAAGTCTTCTTTTCTTAGTAAAAGTCGTATGAAATGAAACGCTGCGAAAGTATTCCCTTTTGCTTGTTATTGTTTTTTTTATTAAGTTCTTTGGGCAACTACGGAGCCGTACACTGAGCATGGCTCGGCATGCTCTTGGGCATTTTATTTTGTACCGTTATTTTCTTTTTATATATTAGACTTACCTATACATTGAATAAGAAAAGAAGTATAGTTCTTAAATCCAACCAATTTTCCCCATTTATTCAATCCTCACTATAATATGAAATATCAGTAGTACCGGTTATGTCAACAACTAATTTCAAAACATTGTGTGTTGGAATATTAGTCAATCCTTCGTCCTTTTATTGTTTTAAATAAATAATAATATCCACAATAAGATTTCTGACAACGTTTTGAATAATTTTCGGCATATTTATTTTTGTAATCATGAAATATTGCGTCTTAATGTAAGTTTTTTTTACATCGAAGACATTCGATGACTTGTAACGTCTGCTGTCAAAGAGAGGCTTGCCATTAAAATTAATTAGTGCCACTAAAAATCCTCAACATGGCCAGGTCCAAATAGACGCTGGTCAGGCTATGCCTAATTAAGTCTTAAAATTCTCGAGTCTTTAATAACAAAACTCACTATTGTACGTTCGTTTTGTTTGTTACAGCGACACTCACATTTTAAGAACCCTTATTATGTAACTGTTGCATAATAGTACATTACGATACAAGTGCAGAGAACTGGAACTGGAACTCGTGTCGATTTAAAACACTCCCTTCGGTCGTGTTTTAATTTATCACCACTCGTTGCGAATTACCTATTTGCACGTGTATCGTACAACGTTCTACAGTACATATGGCTCTTTAAAGTTTCGATATATGCACGTAATCTGCTGATTACCGCACTCGTGCGGTAAAGTAGAACCATATGTACTGTCATAGTACATTACGATACAAGTGCGGAGAATGGGAAATTCGCAACGACCATATGTACTGTAAAATACTATTACAGTACATATGGTGCTACTTTACCGCACGAGTGCGGTAATCAGCAGATTACGTGCATATGTCGGAACTTTAAAGAGCCATATGTACTGTAAAACGTTGTACGGTACACGTGCGAATAGGTAATTCGCAACTCGTGTCGATTTAAAACACTCCCTTCGATCGTGTTTTTAATTTATCACCACTCGTTGCGAATTTCCTGTTCTCCGCACTTGTATCGTAATGTACTATTACAGTATCACAGAGCAGTGAATAAGACGATAAAGGGCATTATTAATGTGTTCACTTTTGCACTTACCAATTTTCCAGTAACTTACTCGTAGCTGCGTCTGCGTAATGGATGATAACTTCAAATCGGGGCTGGGCCTAGGGTTGCCAACCGTCCCGCCTCAAGCGGGACGTCCCGTTTCCAGCACCCTAGCGGATGCGTCCGGCACAGGGGTGCGTGTGGGACGCCGATTGTCCCGTATTCAGGTCTGGTCAGAAATATGAGAGCAAATATTTTGTTTAATTTGAGTATAGATCACGCGTTTTGTATTTACGCAAATACCTCGCACCGATTTTGTGTACTGTTCATTCGGGTCTTCATAAAATTCGGTCAGGCAAGTTCGTATGCCGTCTAATCCAGTGAAAACTTACGTACGTTTTTTTAATATAGCTAAAAGTATTAACAATGTAATGTAATCGGAAAAAATGTAAATGTAATCCGTAGGGAGTAGCCACCGTTACCCTACACGTGACCCCTAGGTGGTGCTAAAAGTGCAACAAAAACTGGCAACCGTACTTGTCTTCTCGAAGATCTCACGGTTCGTAAATAAATGCCATACGATTAAATTAAATAAATGCAATATATATTATTTCTTTGCATGAAGATTTCACGTCAATTTATATGTTTTTAGATACCTCTTTTAAACCTATTTCAGTACAAATTAGCAAGACAGTCGTTGCATTGAGGCAGATAATTCCAGACCGATTTAAAATATCAATATAGTGGCACACTTATTCCGTGAAACTTGAAATAATCTAACATTATACTTAATGCATTAAAACTGGTATAAATGTAGATAGTTTCCTTTGTGATAAAAAACGTTACTAAGTTTAACAAGATAGCGAAAAATTTTATACAGACTCTTAAGCCACGTGTGTCCCGCATTTTTTGCCACGTCCCGCAATTCTGCCGTAAATCTGCGCACACAAGCTGGCAACCCTAGCTGGGCCCCATGCATTCCACTGGTTGCGATGATAGCTTAGAACATAGCGATAATATTCTGCTATCTTTATCCTATAGGTAGTGTTATTGTTATTAAGGTCGCCAGAGTAAGTCATACTAAAAGTATATAACTTATCTTTCAAATGTCAAGGCGCTCCTAGTGTGTTCCATGGCTCGACTTTGATATGATGTTAATTGCTTTGTGAAATTAAGGTGATACGAAAATTGCTCTGCAAATTTTATGCCAAATATTATTAAACCTATTTTGTATTCCGTATAATCAACGAGGATAAACGTGCTTCGCTAAAACTCAGTAGTTTAAATATTTATAATAGGAAATTCAGGGTTATGCGCGTATGTAAGTAGAATTATTGACATTTATGGAGAATATAATGCAGGTCTGAGAGGTTATTTTAATATTTATTTGTTTCGGAATTTTTAATTTTTAAGAGTATAATTATGTGTCATCGGCACTCTCCACAAGGTGGACTTATGACCTGGTAAAAATCGCAGGAGTCCGCTGGATGCGGGTGGCGCAGGACCGGTCATTGTAGCACTCTATGGGGGAGGCCTATGTCCAGCAGTAGACGGCCTCCGGCTGAAATGATGATGATGAAGATATATATTATATAGTTCATGTGCCTCTTTGTCGACGTCAACAACGATTTTTCACTGTGTCAGTAAGGATATGACGCCTTATTGGCGCTGCCAATAGGTGTAGTAGAATTTATGTAAAATATCCGACTTATAGAAATCTTTCGTTAAATTTTGAACCTTTTGCTTGGCTATTAAAGTAGCTTTTTAATCGGACTAATTCGATACAATTAGGTCAGTTCAAATGATTTGAAGTATATACCATTTGTTTAAAAGTGTCACAATATGTCCCAATATTATTTAACAAAAGAGGATATTCCTAGTACATAGCTTTTGTTTAATTTCTCAGTTATTCCGATTTTAAGATACGCGGAAGCAGGGATATATCATATTTTGAAGGTCGAATGTAGTAAAATAGTGGTTATTCCGCGCAATACAATTTTGACGGCCTGTTTAGCCCAGTTGGTAGTGACGCTGCCTCCGAAGCTAGAGGTCCCGGGTTAGAATCCCGGCCAGGGCATTACCCCCGCCGCTATTTACGCAAAGTCGTGGCTCGGCTGTTAGGTTATTCCTATTATACCTACAAATGCTTGGTAAAAACAGAATCTTAAACATCAACACTAAAATATGCACACAATAAAATCACAGTAAGCGATGCCACAGCTAAACGATAAATTCACCCCAAAATAAATGGTGATAACTTCCCCTAAAACGAGCTGTAACAATTTGCACGCACTCCAGTTTTCGACGTGACGCATTTGTCTTCCGTATCCCTTATCACAACGTAACAAGGGCAGTTTTCCTTTGGCTGGAATTGGGTGTTTGAACACGAACTGTCTACGTGTAAGAGAGTGGTATTTGGATGAGAAATAGTGCGTATTTACGAATATGCGTAGATGAATTGCGTACTTGTTCTTTGAAGGATAAGTGGTGAGGTTTGAAGGGTTTGACCTAGTTTTGTATTTTAAGTTTTATGTAGGTAATATATATTACGCATTGGACTAGTCTGGAAGGATTAAATAAAATTATTGGCCTCTTACATCTACCGTGTGTTACCGGAATGTGTTTAAGTAGGGTATGAAAACGTAATTCCTTAACCTCACCATAAGCAAATTTTATAGTAAAATTAATAATCTCGACTTCATTTATTTTCTAACATAATTTAAATTGCCAGCAATGTACAACAAAGTAAATTAATAATACAAATGGCAGCTCTTAATGTTATGTTTACTACGATGTCATCTTAAGCAGTGTACCTGGCATCGAAGGTGCTAATGCTAACTGAACAATAAAATTCCCTAAATGTAGGAATGTTGCGTGGGCGCTCGTGGCCCAGCAGCGCCCGCGTACCGCGTGCGGTATGTGAGGTCAAGCAATGTCGGGCGAGGTCAGTCCTTGGATGGGTGACCGCTTTGAGTGGTTACTAACTGAGCGCTCCCGTGCTTTGGAAGGCATGTTAAGCCGAGAGCTTCTAACAGCCGCTTGAGAACTTCTAACAGTCAAGTTGCCCACTCACTTGACAAGCCTAATCCCAATAAGGATTAATTTCCCCCTCGGGTTGGAAGGTCAGATGGCAGTCGCTTCCGTAAAAACAAGTGCCTACGCCAATTCTTGGGATTAGGTAGCGGACCCCAGGCATCCTTCAGGATGCAACTGTACTGGGAATAACGCTAGGAGGACGATGATGTACGAATGTTGCGAGATGGAGGCGGTTTTGTGGTAAAGCGATCGCGGTCCGGGGGACGTCGCACCAAAAACCCGCGCGGGATAGCGGAGCGGAGGCGGCGTATTTAACATATGAAGCAGTAATCGACACTATCGACAACTTCGAATCAAAAATTCATATCCGCATCCGCCCCGCACCCGCTGTGTGCGTTTCGAGCTTTACAAAAAAAACGTTTGTCCTTATTAGCAATTGTGTATTAGAAACGCAATTTTTGGATGGATGGGATGGAGGGTGATGTTAAGGAACCGGCAAGCTAGAAACACTTGTATAAATAGAAACTTATTAGTTTTTTATCAAGCAGTACAGTATGCTAACGAAACTTCTAAATTTCAACTTAAAGGGAAAAATTGTAAAATACAAAACTCGTTTAGTACGCACTGAAAAAAAAGGATAGCTCAACTAGTTTGGCTACTTGAGAAATAGCCAAATTTTGCTTAGTAGTAACCAAAATTATGCTAATTTTCAACAACTAATTTGGTTACTTGTAAACTCACAGTTTGCCGGTCCTCCGATTTAGTTACTAGCACCTAACATTTGGGCTACTGTTAACAAATCTTTTTTTTTTCAGTGCGGGATGGTGTATCACTAGTAATGATTTCACAATGTAATTTGAGACGGTGGTGCCGTTAAGGAAGCTTGTCTTTAGAGCCTTAGGCGCCTTCCTGATATGTCGATACGGTCAGTGTTAATCGATACGATTGCAGTACTGCCCCGCTTCTGCGCATGGTATTACTATTGCGCAAACGTAATACTGACAGTATTTCGTCAAGCGAGGAAATCTCACATCAGTAAACCTTTGTTCAAGAACAAAATATATCTATCACATATCGCTCCCACCCCGCCAAATCAGGAAGTCATCTTAGGGAGGTAGGTGTTGCTGCCTTCCTAATAGAGCGTCGTAAGAGGGAACTGTTGAAGGATTTGATGACTGAGCGTGATAGTTCCGGTAGCTCAGTTGGCTAGACCGATACGACTGCTCGAAGCATTACCATTAAATTTTTCCCTTCGATTTAAAACTTGTTAGTATTTTATTCAACGGCTACATAAGGGTTCTCAAAATTCGAGAGTCACTGTAACAAAACGAACGTAGTGAGTTTTGTTATTAGAGACTCGAGAATTTTAAAACCCAATAATTATATAACGTTGCGTTAAATACTTTTTCGACGGCGGCAAATTAATTTGATTTAAATTAATATTCGATATGGTGGCAGAATACGGGCATTGACATGTGTCTCTTTTAAAAATAAAATAACACTTGTATAATAATGTATGAAAATCCATTAATAATAATAATAATAGTGTACCCCTTGCATTTCATTAAATTGTCAAAAGGGCCTCTACGTGTTGGCTATGTGGTACTCGGTTGGTACTTCGGTACCTCGGTACTTCGGCTCCGCGCACGCCTTCCAAAGGTCCGGGACACCATTGTCCCGTAAGCGGAAAAGACATACAATAATAATATAATAATAAATAAATATTAGTGGTCAATTTTTTACACAAATCGAACTAGTACCATAGTAAGCTCAATAAGGCTTGTGTTATGGATACTAGACGATGATATATTTAATATATAAATACTTAAATACATAGAAAATATCCAAGTCTCAGGAACAAATGTCTCTGCTCACCACAGAAACAAATGCCCTTACCAGGATTCGAACTCGGGACCTCTAGCTTCGAAGGCAGTGTCACTACCAACTAGGCTAAACGGCCGACAAATTAAGATTCTCCAAACAGTCATATAATGACTTTTCTAATTTGTCTATGGTATAGACTTGCATTTGTATAAAAAGTTTATTGTTTTAATACTACTGTCAGTTATTTAACTGACAGATTATAATGCTGGAGTAGAAATAGATATTATTAGGTACCTATATGGAAGGAATTGATAAAAGTAGTACTTACTTAAAAAATTATCACTTTTCAAACGAAAAATTATGCAACGGCTGCCGTCCCAGCCAGAGGACGCATGGAATATAAACGGTCTAAAAGGCTACAATGGTCCCCATTACCAAAATGCAAGGCCAAGTTCTCTAAACATGTGCTCTGTCTATTCTTTTACAATATAGAATTCATTTCCTTTTTTGTCCGTCTTGTTCTGACGTCTCAAAGTTGATGCGGGTGGAAGCGAGCGACAAAATATATACAACCCACTGCGAATCATATTTTAGGTCAAATAGACTCCCAGAGAGCGTGTCCCAACTGTCCCACTCAAAACTATAATGGAGTGAGGAAAGGAAATGGTGTTTGCCGAACAAGGGCTGTTACTAGGGAATGCAATACCGGGATACCGGGATCCCGCATGCTATATGCGGTATTAATCCCGCACGTAAATTATGCGGGATCCCGCGGGATTTGCGGGATTGAAGAGTGACATAGTTTATACGTGCTACTCGTAGCGCGGGCACGCGCGTACTGTCGAAACAACCGGAATTTCTTCGCGGCGGAGCCTAGATGCAACGGCGGGGGAAGGGGGAGCCGTAGAAGAGTATTTTGTGCGAATTTGTCTATTTTTTAGCTAGTTTGAAATTGTTATTACGTCATAACGCATCGAATTTTGCCGTTTTAAGTTCATTTAGTGTTGTTGTAATAACTTGCAATAAGATTTTCAAATAATAAACATTAACAAGTGCTTACGTTAACAAATGTAGTACTGCTGTTGTGTGGCGGTATTTTTTGAAGGCCGAATATTTTTCGCCACACTAAATTAAGGAAACGCACCAAAAACGTCCAGCAAAACTTTGAAACATGACGCCATCATGAGGCGTTTGAAATGGGTGACGAGCGATTTAAGGACAAAGTGGGTACTTTCCGAGCTGTGTAGTGAAAAATAGCTCACTAACTTGCGGGATCCCGCCAATACCGGGATCCAGCGGGATTAGAAATCTCAATCCCGCTGAATACCGGGATTGATTTCTTCATGCGGGATTGCATTCCCTAGCTGTTACACTTCATTTTCATTACCAGAAAATAAATTATGAGAAAACAATGGATTTTAATTGTGTTCGGATTAAAAAACCGCCCATCGACGAACGAAAATTATATAAAAAGTAGTTTGCAGGTTTATTATCATTACATACTGGCTGCCCACGCGTGTTCATCCGCATATTACAGTCGCAAACAAAAAATATCTCTACGCTTTATCGATCACAAATATCTGGACAAACTCTCGCGCTTTGAATACACACCATCACCACCATATCAGCCCAGGGGGCCAGGGGGTACACTGCCGGACATAGGCCTCCCCCAATTCGAGCCCCAGCCATGTTCGCGGCAGAACCCACGTCTCAGCAAGTTGTGAAGTGAGATATGGGTACACAACATTTAACTTCCCCACTAAAGTTTATGAACATGTGAAGGGTAGACCCGAAAAAGGTTTTCTACCCGGAAACGTCGGTAATAAAGGTAAATAAATATTGCGTTAGACCCGTATAAATGAATGTTTTAAATATCTCGAATACCTGACGGGCTCATTTTGTCAACTCACTGACATGGGTTAGGGATTTTGTGAAAATCACTAGACTACTATAGTAAAATGCCAAATCGAGCTGACCATTTCAGGTGATTTTAACATTTCTCTAAACCGACTAGCGGATTTGATCAAATCACTGGATTTTTCTAGGTGGTTATCTCCGTTTTGATCATATCCTTGCGATATTTACACTTTTACCCCCTAATTCATAAAACTTAACAAACCTCTGTTAACTCAAATTTGTTTTGTCCCTTTCTCACAAACATAACTGTCAAAGTCACATATAAGGACAAATCAACTTTAGCGGCTTGTTAACTAATAGAGGCTTGATGGACGTTTATGAATAAGGGGGTTAGACTTTACAACAAGGTGAAAAAATGTTTACACATCTCATTTATTATTTTAGCAGTCGACTGTACCTTATCGTCTTGACAATACAGTTGTGTTGTGATATTAGCGAGCACCTTGTTCGACCCAATTCGTCTGATGGCTGTACAGTCTGGCAAGAAAATGGTTCACCACTTTTCAACTTGCTTTTCAGCTTGATACATTAACGTTCAATTAACTGGTCGCGGCAGTGGTGGGAGTAGTGGTTCTGAGCTTGTGTTTTCGCCCCTGGTGAAATAGTATTTGGCCAAGCGAGCGCGAAGCGTCTCCGTTTCAGCTTGGGGGAAAATGCTTTGATATGTTCGGATGTCTGGCGGACGTCCAGCTGTTCACCTCTACAGGGGTGTTATTCACAAACCGACTCGTCCTCACCTCTCACCTCACCCGTTTTTATATGGAAACTGTAAAAATTTGACAAATGACATGTGACAGTTTCCGTATAGAAACGGGTGAGATCTGTGAGCAAGAGGGCTGGTTGGTGAAATGCGTTTCTCAACCGACTCTCCGGAGATATTGTTGGCAGGTTCGATAATGGAATTGTTTGTCGATTTACTTTTTGTTTTTTTTTTTCTAAATGGCTGAGCTATTGGGGCTTGCGAGGTCTACAGCTCACAGAGCTACTAAATAGGTAAAATCGGTTAAGTAATTCCAATTTAATATTCATAATCTCAAAAAAAATCCTCTTCAATATTATAATGACGCTTCATGTTGGAAGTAAAAGTGTATTTTGCTAAATGTAGCTGTGGAGCAGTTACTTCTTGCATACATGTAAAACCTCAACTCATTTCTAGTTCAACCGTTTCACATGTACGAGACCGTTCGATATCCATAAAAATCTGAATACTCCTTCCATGTGTCGGTCTAGTCTAACATATTACTTTACAGAATTTACAGATAACAGGGTGGAACATTCGCAAAATGACAAACCAATTCGTAAATAAGGACAAGTAAAATAATGTTTTATTGCTATCAAATAGAGCTCAAAATCAAATAGTGAATAATATAGGTACGTAAAATATACAAATAACGTTACTTATATATCCAAAGACGTCCAGACGTCTCTTCCGTGGAGTGAATCGTAATGCATTTTATGAATTTAATTTGATGCCACCAGTTAGGAAAACGTTCAAGGGAAACAGCATCGAGAAAAAGTAAAAATATTGTCTAGCTTTAGAATAATATTGATTGAAAATTAAAATAGAAGGAATGATATGTACTGAGACTTGATTTATGTCAAAATGGCTATCTACATCCCAATTTAGCATCTCTCCGAAATCAATTATAATAGGACACCGCCGCCCAGCGCATCAGCAGCGGGCGGTCAAAGGCCTAGACTCCGCCGTGCGTCGCCAGCCGCGACGGCGCACCGCAGTCGTGCTCCTGCCAGCCATTGACAGCATTGCCGACTTTGCCGTGACAGACATTTGTTATTGTGTTATTTTATATTACTAGTGTTATTTAGTGTTGCTTTATTTTAAAGTGTTTTAAAGTAAGTAATTTTATAAGTAAGTTTTCTCATACATATTTTGTAGATGATTGCTGGGACTCAACCCATCTCGACCGCCCACCAATGCCCTTTATGCAGTAAATTTTTTGAAACTTCCCGCGGTCTTAATATACATTATTCGAGAAAACACAGAAATTGCTCTCAAAATGCTACTGTTGTCTCTGGCCCAAACGATATTCCACCCCCGAATAATAACCAATCACAGCCTAGTAACTTGCAGCTCGAACTCAGCCACCTTAAACTTAACTTCCCCGTTATAAAAAGGATTCCACGCGGCGCCAGGATTTCCGTCGCTACTCGCCTGTCCTACTTAATTGATCAATGCGTAGAAGTAAACAGCTTCGACACGTGGCGCAATCTTCTAACTTTCGCGTACCATACCCTACACGCTTCTGGTGGCATAGAGATTTCGCTAACACAACAAATCAAAAACAACTGCTCTATTCCTTCTGTATCCACTAATACAATACCAAAAATCAGCAAGAACAATGCCCCATCTTTCAATATTGCAAAAGCTGTTGAAGCTAAAATCAGCGATGGAGATCTCAAAGGCGCCGCCCGCATTTTGTTTTCCAGTGATACTTTATCGCCTGACACTCCTGACACCCTCTCGGCCCTGCGCTCAAAACATCCCTCGGCCCCCTCCACGCCTCCTTTCTTAGATCCGCCAACTGCTATTCAAGACTGCCTACATATCGAACAGAAACATATTGCAGATGCTATTGCCGGCTTTAAAACCGGTTCTGCAGCCGGTTTAGATGGCATCTCCCCTCAGCATCTAAAAGATCTCACTGCACATAGCGTCGGTGATGCCGGTATAAAATTGATCACTTCCTTGAATAATATTATAAATCTCATGTTGAGTGGCAGTATTAATCCAGATATAGTGCCCCTTCTCTATGGAGCAAATCTGATCGCACTCACAAAAAAAAACGGCGGTGTAAGACCCATAGCAGTTGGCACGACTCTGAGACGCCTAGCATCCAAAATAGCAGTTCGACATATCTTTTCCAAATTACAGCGCAAGTTTGAACCTTTTCAGCTAGGCTTCGGTACAAGAGGTGGATGCGAAGCTGCAGTTCATGCGCTCCGCACCTTCCTCAGTACTGATGATTGCCAAGTTTTATTAAAAATAGACATAAAAAATGCATTCAATTCGGTGAACAGAGACACCCTGCTGGCTGAAATTAGAAATCATATCCCAGAACTTTATAATTACCTTCTACATTGCTACGCAGATCCCACTAAATTAATGTACCGCAAACATGAGTTCTCTTCAGAAGTTGGATGCCAGCAGGGTGATCCCCTCGGTCCGGCCATTTTTAGCTTGGCGATAAATCCAATTATTCAAAACTTAACCTCCAAATTTAACATCTGGTATTTGGACGACGGAACCCTAGGAGGAAACATAGACTCCGTACTTTCCGACCTCTCGACCCTCAAAACCAAATTTAAATCGATTGGCCTTGAACAGTAAATGCGAACTCTACATTCACGATACATCCTTAAATCATTTAGATACAGCAAACAAATTTAATATTCTAACACCAAATATTAAATTTGTTACTAAAGATTCCCTTAGCCTCCTAGGGACTCCAATTTTTGATGATTTTCTTCCTGTCTTTATAAACAATACAGTAGCAAAATTCCAAAACTGCTCCGATCGTTTATTAGAAATTAGCCCCCATTCAGCTTTTTTCATTCTTAAATTCTGTCTTTTTGTCCCAAAATTGACGTACATGCTTCGGTGCAGCCCTTTCTGGAAACATAAAAATTTACTAGCGCCTATAGACGCTTTAGTCAAAACCCACTTGGAACATATTCTAAATTTAAAGCTCACCGAACAATCTTGGCAACAAGCATCCCTTCCCGTCCGGTACGGCGGGCTCGGGGTGCGCAAAATTTCCTGTGTTGCACTGCCGGCTTTTCTATCGTCCGTTCACAGTTCTGGTGATCTCGTAGGAAAAATCTTAAGGGCCTCATCCGAAAACTATGAGATCTCAGACTTGGACGACGCTAGAAATGCCTGGCTGTTGGCCTGCCCGGGGCAAAATTTTCCATTTAATCCCAAATCGCAAAGGGGCTGGGATGATGTTTTGTGCAAAATAAAATACACCTCTCTTGTAGACGACGCAACAGGAGCAGATCGTGCGCGACTGATGGCAGCGGGCTGCAAGGAGGCTGGACATTGGTTAAATGCTTTTCCGTCGCCTAATACCCATTTAGACAGAAATACTCTCCGTCTGGCGGTCGGGCTGCGTTTAGGAGTCCCAGTATGCGCGCCGCATAAATGCCTCTGTGGCAGTGATGTCGACCGGCTGGGGCACCACGGATTATCTTGCCAGCGTAGCGCAGGCCGCTTTTCGCGACACGCCGCTATAAACGACATAATCCGTCGGTCTCTCGCCACCGTCAACGTACCGGCAATACTAGAGCCTAGCGGTATAGCCAGAGACGATGGCAAGAGGCCCGACGGTATGTCACTGATACCGTGGAAGATGGGACGAGTGCTCGTGTGGGACGCTACCTGCGTGGACACGCTGGCGCCGTCCCATCTCCACGGTACCACACACAAAGTAGGCGCGGCGGCGGAGGCGGCTGAGGCCCTTAAAAGACGCAAATACAAGAGTCTCGACGCCAACTACAACTTCGTTGCTTTTGGAGTCGAGACTCTTGGTCCGTGGGGCCCTGCAGCACAGAAACTCTTTCAAGAGTTGGCTAAACCGCTGGTCGATGTAACCGGGGACAAAAGAGCTGGCAGCTTCCTCGCCCAACGCATAAGTATTGCGATCCAGCGAGGAAATGCTGCCAGCATCCTCGGCACCATGCCACAGGGGCCTATTTTAGACTTAGGTTACTAGATTTGTAAGGTGTTAATTTAATTTATTTTATTTTTAATAATAATTAATTATTTCTGTTTTATATTGTACGTACTGTAGATTAGTTTTCTCTGTAATAATATAAACGATATAAACTTTTACATTACCAATTAATAAATATTATAGTTGCAGAGCGCTGTTGAAAGCTTATGGAATATACGTGAACGAATATGTATATAAACTCGTAAATAGAGAATAAGATTTAAAAAGGCTAGGAAAATATATATTGACTTATAGACAGCAAAATTAAAAGGTGACAGGTAAAAGTAAACAAACAATAACATTGGTTGCTATGAAACCGCATAGTATCTACATAATGAGGTTTTAACACTTTCCCTCAAGCAAGGTTTTGTTACTCTCTAGCTTACTTTCCCTCTCTGAAATAATTAAAAAGTTTCTATTAGTCCAATAAGACTTCTTAGTGATAAAGCCTTGGTCTGGGCATTGCTTTAGTTAGCATGTCTGCCAGCTGACTGGTTGTGCTAGTTCGCTCCACAATTATATCTCTCTGAAGAACTTTTTCTCTTACAAAAAAGTGTCTAATTTTAATGTGTTTTGTCCTCTTGTGGAACTCTGGATTGTGAGCGAGACGAACTGCTGCTTCATTATCAACTAATAGTGTTGGAACTTCTTTGAGCTCTGTGAGTTCAGTGAATATTCTTTGTAGCCAAACAAGTTCTTTTGTAGCTTCACTGGCTGCAACGATCTCGGCTTCTGTTGTTGAAATTGCCACTGTTGCTTGTCTTTGGCTAAGCCATGATACTGCTCCTTCAGCATACAAGCATAGAACACCTGTGGTTGACCGCCCTGTTTGCTGATCTCCTCCGTGGTCAGCGTCACTATAGCCAACAATGTAGTCTTTGGTTGACTTGTCTGACTTGTACTTAATACCAAAGTTACTTGTTCCTTTCAAGTACCTTAAAATCTTCTTAACCATTGACCAATCAGTCTCGTCAGGATTTTCGAGTTTTCTGGATGCCACGCCAACTGCATATGCTATATCTGGTCGAGTTCCGACCATAAGGTATGACAAAGCACCCACTGCTTCACGATATGGAATATTTTTCCTTCGCTCCACTTCTTTCCCTGTCTCAGTGTTCGATATTACTAACTCCTTCTGAATAGGTGTTGAGAGTGGATTGCAGTCTGCCATGTGGAATCGCTCCAGAATTTTCTTTGTATAGGATTCCTGTTTAATGGTTATAGATCCGTCTCTATCTTGCTTAATCTCTAAACCAAGGTAGTAGGATGCAGGTTTCGTAGTTATTTTCAGTTTCTTTCTCAAGTCATTGAGAAATGCGCCTGTTACTTCTGCATCTGTAGCAGCTAGTAGCCCATCATCCACGTACAACGTTATGAGCAACTTCTTTCCGTTAACGTTTTTTACAAATAAACAGCTGTCGGCGTCACATTGTTTGAAGTCGAGATCCAAAAGTATTTCAGCGAAACACGAGTTCCAGCAACGAGGGGCTTGCTTAAGACCGTACAAACTTCGTTTCAGTTTCCAGACCTTTTTCGATCCATCATTGAAGCCTTCTGGTTGTTGCATGTAGATCTCTTCCTGAAGTTTTCCATACAGGAATGCTGTTGTGACGTCAAACTGTGTTAAAACCAATCTTTCCTTTGCTGCAACACTAATAAGTGCCCTTATAGTACCCATTCTGGCAACCGGACTAAAGGTTTGGTTGTAGTCAACACCTTTTCGCTGCTTAAAGCCTTTTACCACCAGGCGGGCCTTATGCTTATCTATTGAGCCATCGGGATTTCTTTTAATCCTAAAAACCCACTTTGATGAAAGTGCCTTCCTCTTGGGTGGTAGGTCACTTAGCGTCCACACGTCATTTTCTATCAGTGACGCTAGCTCTTTTTCCATTGCATCCATCCATTTTGCTTTCAGAGGACCCTCAACAGCCTCTCTGTAAGACTGGGGCTCAACGAAGCTGTCAACGTTACACACATAGTCGTCGAATTTTGACGGAGTTCGAAGCGTCGATCTTTGCCTTAAGTTATACCCGTGAGGCACGGTGTCAAAGAATTCGTCTTGTTCAGTAGTATCTGATGGCTGTATTTCTGTTGGACAGGATTCTTTAGCTGTAGCAGATTCTTCTAATCTTTCATTGCTAAGAAACGACTCTTCAGCTGTAATCATCGAATCTTCTGCTGGACTGAATTCTTCAGGTATAACCGATTCTTCTGGTCTTCCGTTGTTAAGAAACGGCTCTTCTACTAAGCTGATCGAATCTTCGACTGTACTTTCCCCCTCTAATTCGAACGGTCTTGTGTCAACTTCCTGGTTTATTGAATCGTTTGGTTCTGTTTTCAATCTACCCTCTACTATATCTAAAGCATGTGGAATGCTTCTCAGAGCTATACATATCTTATATTTCCACGTAGACCAATTGCTTTTTCCGTCGAGATTACCGATGAGCAATTTTGTCGTTAAATTATCCATTTTTAGCTTGGCACATAACCTATTATAGTTGCAGAGCGCTGTTGAAAGCTTATGGAATATACGTGAACGAATATGTATATAAACTCGTAAATAGAGAATAAGATTTAAAAAGGCTAGGAAAATATATATTGACTTATAGACAGCAAAATTAAAAGGTGACAGGTAAAAGTAAACAAACAATAACATTGGTTGCTATGAAACCGCATAGTATCTACATAATGAGGTTTTAACAATAAATCTCACCAAAATACTCGAAATAAAAAAAAAATTGAAGGAATGGAAGGTGTATAAAACTATTTTATTGTATTGTATATTAGAGGGCAAAAGGGGAAGGGAAGGAGGAAAATGAACTGGGTCGACAACATCATGAGATGGACAGGTTTCAAGAAAGCTGCCACGCTCTCTAGACTGGTCAAGAACAGGAAGGCTGGCCGACGACGCCCGCTAGAGCATGGCAGATGAAGAAGAACGAAAATATTATTGTAGGTAGGCCATCTGTATTACCCGCGTGATCTCGCTAACCCAATATAAACCCTGCATGTTTTAAACAAAGGCTAAATAAAGCCAGGACGAAATACAACAGATGGAGCCAAAGAGTGTTTACAATGGTACGCTCAGGGCGAGGCCTATCCCCGGGAGCGACCTCGCCGCCGCTGGAAATACAGCATCGCAGAACAAGCCGACGTGACCTGGACTAGACTGGCTGTCGACAGAGAACTGTGGTGCCAAATAAAGGGTGAATGGTAAATGATGTGGCGCGGGTAAGCTTATAGCTATTATAATTTAGATTAGCTTAAAAATCGCCTTAGGGCAACACCAGTCAGAGGGGTGGCACAGGACTTTAAATATACATGTATAGCCAACTCGCCACTTAGGTAACCACATCCACCCTCGAGGTACAGCTCTAGCGCCTCCACAGAAGCAGGGGGCCTCTCCAAACAACCAACCCACAGAATATCCCCAGGAGCGCTCACTTACGTATTAAGGATGATTCACAGTAGGCCGTTCCGTGTCCGGGCCGGCCCGTTTTCTTCTAGAGAAATACGCCGGCCGTTGCGTTTGCTGTCATAGAAAACGGGCCGGCCCGGACACGGAACGGTCTACTGTGAATCATCCTTTAGGGTAGCTATACTCCCTAACAGCTCGCTACAAGCTGCCCCACGTTGACTGATAGCACGAGAAAACCAGTGGGCGATGTGATCATCTCGACTTATTATTATTAGTTAGTATTAAGGTGTCAGACAGTAGTGGGACGTTTAGATTAAATACTGATCTACTCTTTCACCCCTGTGAAGTTAACGATGAGTCCGTTGGACATGAGACCATGTCACAAAAAAATATTTTTGAAATATATTTTTAAATTAGGTACCAACCATAATTAACACGGTCCTTTGTTGTCGCTCATGGAACGAGACAACGCACGTGACGACATATGTGCGGAACGTTTTTAGAATACCTAGACCATTTCAAGAAGAGTATCATTATGAAATACTTAGGTACGGCGGAAAAAAAGATTAAAAACACATAAACCGCATACACGGTTTGTATAACGGGCATCAAAAATACGCCTTCACTCTTGAACTTTATTCCACAGTCATAACGCGGAATCTGTATACATATTTTTGACGTCGACTGCATAGAACTGTCATCTGTATTTTACTGCTATCTGTAGGCATCATCCGGTTGATTTATGCTTTAATACATTAAGCACCCGCCACAGCCACAAGGCAAGCATAATGAAGGGATTTCGAAGTCAAATTCGGACCCGTATCGAGAAACAACCGTTTCTACAGGCCAGATGAAATTCAATCTTATGTCAGTACTATTAAGACTTAGACAGGGAAATTTTTTCTCACTTTTTTGTCGCTCAAATATCTTACAATTTGGCGTGCTTACGTTAAGTACCAAGACGGATTTAGGCTGGGTTGCACCAAACCGTCTGTAATCGTCAGCGGTGTTCATTACAATTTGAATGTATGGAAAATTTGACAAGTTTCTATGGGATGACAGCTGCCGGCGTCATATTTAACGTTGATCAGCCTGTGATCGTAAGTCGGTGCAACCCAGCCTAAATCCATGAGGAATTGAGGGAACTCCTCAAATCTTTAAGGCAAACATATAGTGATTTTTGTGTTTTTATCAACAAGTCAAGCATTTGCATCCGAAAATGTAACATTGGATGAAGTGGAACTGCTGATGATGATCAGAACAGAACTCTTTAACGACGAAAAGTTTACGTTTGGTGATTTGTCCTCCTAGCTGTGTTTGTTAAGCAAGTTCTATTTTCATGATTGATTTTTGACATGCTCGAGTTCTGATGATGGGATCCATTGGGAATCGAGGGAACTCCTCAAATGTGAAAGGCACACAAATTGTGATTTTAGTATTTTCATGAACTAATCAAGCATTTTCATTCATAAAAGTGACATGTGATGAAGTGGAACTGCTGATGATGATCAGAACGGAACTCTTCAACGACGCGTAGTTAACGTTTGGCGATTTGTTCTCTTCGTTTTGTTTGTCAAGCAAGCAAGGTTTTTTCTATGATTTCATGAGGAATTGAGGGTACTTCCTCTTCTACCATTATAAACATACTTATAGCCATTTTTATTTTATTGTATGGAATCTAAGAGTGCACCATCTAAGTATAATAATCTTTCACCGGCCTCCCCCATTGAAGTCGGTTTTTTTTTCTTGAAAATTATATATCCATAAAGTGGTTGTATAATGCCAGATTAATTGTATGTGTATCTTTCCAAATTAAAGCATATTTCGTTAAGGATGACTACCATGGGTGAATTAAGTAATTTTACTAACTGCCATCTGTCCTATAATAGTAAAAAAATGGCAAAAAATATACCGGTGATTCACTGAATGTGATACAAAATATAAAAATATGATTCTATCCGTGACTCTGAACCAATTTTACTATGGGACCAACCTTGTCCGCGCGAATAAAAATCTGATGTTTCATAATAATTATTCATTATCTGTATTCGGAATACCTTGAAAAGTTTCACAATTTCAAAGTGTAATTTGAAATCAATCTTGTTCACTTCATTAATGAATGTTACAGGGGCCTGTTGCTTTGCGTTTCCCGCGTCTTCGTTGTTTTGTTCAAGATTATTTACTCGCGATTACAAATAAGACCTCATTCAAGAGTCTCTTGTCATATTCTGCCCCCTAACAAAGGGTTTTGGTGGAGTGTTAGCTGACACCCGCACAACAACAAATATGCACAATCTTTCAACAACAGAAATGTCTATAATTTTAAGTATCTACTGGTAAACTGGGGTAATTTGATTCACGGGGTGACTTTAATCAGACTACCCCAGTTTACCTCCTTCTGCTCCATTTTGTTGTTGTTTTTGTTGTTGTTGTTTTTATTAACACGTGACTCTGTTGCAGTCCATAGTCCATTCATCAAAGTAGCCCCATTTTTTCCTAAAAGTAACCCCAGTTAACTGTCAAATACCGCAATTTACCCTGAATTCACAATCCGTCTTAAATTTTGTAAGTTGTAGTGGAATTATGGAAGACAGTAATATGTATAAATATGATCATCATCATCATCCATTATCCTAGTACAGTTGCATCCTGAAGGATGCCAGGGGTCCGCTGCCTAAGGAGTGGTTAAAAGTACTAGTTTTTTTAGAAATATATTCATGATAATATCATTAAATGGTCTGTCATTTGAGACGGTATTTCGCATTAGTGAGAGTGCATTTAAGCCCAAGAAATATACATTTGAACGCCGCGAAAATAAATTGACACATTTTTGTGCTGATTACAACAATAAAACAAAGTGTGTTAATGTAATTCTTTTGGCTTCAGATGGAATAAAAAAAATACTGTTAATTTCTTCGTCAGCTCGTGGATGGGTGACCATTTTAAGTGGTTACTAACTGCGCGCTCCCATGGAAGGCACGTTAAGCCATTAATCCCATATAGACAGCTTTTTAAGCCAAGCTAGACCTTCGGGCGGCTTGAGAACTTCTGACAGTCAAGTTGCTCACTCTCTTGACAAGCCTAACCCCCCTAATAAGGTCTAGAGTCCCCTGGGTTGGAAGGTCAGATGGCAGTTAGTAAAATTACTTAATTCACCCATGGTAGTCATCCTTAACGAAATATGCTTTAATTTGGAAAGATACACATACAATTAATCTGGCATTATACAACCACTTTATGGATATAAAATGGCATTCCTTCGTCTGCATTTTTATTTTGACGAGTATATTGTCTGCGATATTTAATTAAGAGTTCTCTCATATATTAAATGTCTATCTTCTTTAATGATGTATTCAATATTCATTTAAAAAGTTTTTTTATCTCTTAGTAATATATGAATTTTTATATTATTCTTCAATTACATTTTGAACGTCTTTATCATTACTTAATTTTGGATAAAAAATATAAAAATAGAATTTAACAATAAATTTAAATTCTTAGTTATGCCATTGCTGTGCCCTTACAAGGTTCATGTTGAACTGTAATCTCTAATTGAAGAATTGTAAACTAACATGAATGCAATAAATGATTTGATTTTGATGAATTCAAAATGTCCTTTAACCTTCGACACGATTCTTTTTTGTGTCTTTTCGGTATTTCAAGTTTCTAACTCTTCTTCTCTTTCGGTAGAGAATAGCCACACAATTTTTGAGTAACTCATATCTTATACAGGGTGTGGCCTGTAATAGGAGCAAAAAATTTAAAGGCTGCTTCCTTAGAGCAGCTACGGTAACCTCTTGTGTACAAAAAAAATCTATTTTTTCACTTGGAAGAAATTTGTTCAATTCCAAGTAATGGATCTTGGCACCACGAGATTATAGCGCGGCAGTCACTGCTGATATTGAGGTAGCATCTATGACTCATAATCTTTGTTGCATTTTGGGTTTAAAAGGATATTTTTGGGATTTTTCAATTTTTTTTATTCATTTTTTTGTGTTTTTTTAAATACATAGCTATAGTTCAGGTAGAGTAAAAAAACACTTATAAGTTATATTAACGAAAAAAAACAATCCAAAAAAAACTTTTTCTTTCAGTTAAAACCATTTGGAAATAATTGCTGGAGAGCTCAATAGTGTACCGTTTATTTTTTTTCTCCTATTACAGGCCACACCCTATATACCTAGTTACATGATCAGGATAATATCTTCGCTAAAATAGTTAGTCGCTATTGTGCTGTTGGGAAAAGCGCGTCTGCCCTAAGGGTGCCTTTCCACCAGATATGTATTATGCTATGTTGCTATGGATGCGTTTTAATCCACCAATCATATTCATTGGTCCGTATAGTATAGCACTGGCGGAAACGGGTTTTCGTAGCGTAGCTTGCACATCCTCGCAGCATAGGTGCATAGCACATCTCTGGTGGAAAGGCAACCTTAAGGTCGTTGCACACTATAACAACTCTTGATTCAAATAAAATCTTGATAAAATAATCAACAGCCTCTTGATTCAAAGCTTGCTCGATTGAAATGTAAGCCTTATGTCGTATTTCCTACAGCAGATTTTCCCAAACTATGGGTTATTGATTGGAATATTGAATGGGCCCTACCTGTAGACCGACACACCAACCGACCGAGCCAACGCCGGGCGGCGGGCAACATGATACAAAATTGTATTAAAATTTTGTTTCTTATTTTAAAAGCCCTTTAATCATATTGGTAACGGTTAAATTTCTTAGAGGTGGGTGTCGAGTGAGCCTATGTCCAGCAGTGGACGTCCTTCGGCTGATATGGTGGTGGAGGGTCCTGAGTTTCTAAACTTGTATTAGATTGGTCGTAGCCCAGACAACTCTGGGAACCACTGTCCTACATACAATTTCCAAAATTGATGTTAAGTTAGTGTACGACCTGTGGTCTATTTACCTACGCTTTGTCCACACGTCGTACACACGTGTCGTACACAAACTTGAGTTGAGTTGGTGCCGCAGTGGTGTGGATTTGTTGTGACCCTTGGGTGGTGCTAAAAGTGCAACAAAATGGCAACTGTACGTCTTCTCGAAGATCTCACGGTTCGAAAATAAATGCCATACGATTATTATTATTGGTAGCGTGGAATATAGTGTGCCAAGGCCTTTAATCTACAGACGTCAAATACAATGACATCTTATATCAACGGAACAAATTAAAATAATTTGACGCAACATAGTGGTCACATATGCGTGATTTTAACAAACAAATGTCTGTAAATAATGCAGTGTAGTTCCACAAGAGCGGCCCAATGGACGACTTCGCTTAAAAACTTCTGAAAACAGTCCCAGGCCACTTCAGCCTGGCTCGTACGTGACCTCTAGATATCTCGTCAGCCGAATTGAGTACCTACTTACCCCTTTTAAGGCTCGTATTTGCATAATAGGCTCATTGACTGACATGCCACGTCCGCTTTTTTGATAATACCTAGCTTCGAAACGATTGGCTGAGGATTATCAGATACTGACATCTCTTTTTTTTCACGTCTTTCAAAATCAGCGATATTCTGGAGATGTCTTCGCTGTCAATTATGGCATGGAATCGCGACACGTTTTTTTTTTGTCAATCCTTCTCTTGTATCTTCGAAGTCTTGCGGGTAATAATGTTATTTTAGTTTGGTATTTTTCGAGTAAAAAAGAAAAAAAGTTGTAAATGACTTGTGTATTCTTCAATACGTTTAATTCCTACTTTAGTAGGTTATATATTTTTGTTGTGTGTTCAATGATGTTTAATGCTTGCAATACATGTCAGAATTCATTTCATTACATATAGTTTTACATGGTCATCATCGGCATTTCCATCATTTTGTTTTCCAGAAAAAACCCATTAAAATAGGGAAAAAAATTCAAACTGCCCTGAAAAATACGATACATTTTTGAAATTTTTAGCCCTACTATAAAACCCTATATGTGACAAAAAATATAAATGCCCCTAATACAAACCTCGGAGGCACTAGATAGGCCTTGCTTTTTTCTCACTGAAATAGGATAACTATTTCAGTGAGAAAAAAGCAAAAATAAGAAATGGTCTAATACTTTTTATATTCTACCACACATTGCCAAATAAAGGGATATTACTTAATAGATAATACTTAATGTAAGCGCGATCTACTTACTAAAACTAATCAACACTTGCGTTCCTTATATTTGAATTGCCTAATATTCACTATACGTTGGATAGCAGTGTCGGGTACAAGAACCAAAACTCACTAACAAATCTATCATTACGAGGGATGTTCAATTAAGTTTGAAAAATAAACAATAGACTTTATTTATAAATCTTAGAATAAATACAATTATTAAAAGTTTTGACATAATCTAGTAGATCCCAGAACGGCAGGCACCTGGTGTAAATGTGCCTAATATGCTGGCGGCATTGCCCCGCTGCACTGCCAACGATATTTTTTGAACCAGGTACGAGCCGGACCTGGGATCGCAACCACTTTCCCTCAACCTCTGTCCTAATTTTTTTAAAAACAATTTCGCTTCAGAGCACCAGGGGCCACACGTCTCTACAGCAACCGGTACGAAGTCATACATAGGTTCCAGGTTCGAGTATTTGGCGTGCTTCAGCTTAGCTGTGCTTTCTGCAGCTGCACCGGCTTTTCGCAAAGTGAGGTTGAGATGCGACGGGGCAAACGTACTTACACACGTCGCATCCCAAATGAGACTGCGCCCTCTCGCCCACGGAACCAATGTTAACCCGTCCGGTCTCTTACCATCCATTCTACTCAAACCTTGAGGCTCTAAAACGGAGGGCAGATTTGCGGACACCAGAGCTCGACGTATAATTTCATTAATCGACTGATGTCTCGAAAATCTACCCGCACAGCGCCCGCAGCTTAAACCGTGATGGCCGTTCGCCTCAACAGTAGCTCCACAAATGCACTGATGAAGTTCGCACACTGAACACCCAAGTCTTAGTGCAGCTGCAATTCTGAGCGAATCGTTGTTCAGAAGCGTACCTATGTGAGGCGATGGCAGTGCATGCAGCCATGCTCCAGATTCAGGCTCGGCCACCGCTTTTAACCGGGCCACATCAACTCCGACAGCTACCTCCACGAGACCTTCATAAGTCCTTTTACAAAGCAGGTCGTCCCACGATCTTTGAGTATTTAAACAAGTTGGTCGGGCATCATCCGGACACCTTAACTTCCATTCTACTAAAGCTTCCTTCAAAAATGGAATTTGAACCTTGCCACCGTCTAGACACAAAATGCGAGTGACAAGCTCACCAGATGCATGAGCAGAAGCAATGAAAGCTACAAGTTCAACATCATTCACATGACGAATGCCAAGACCACCGTACCTAATAGGCAGCGCAGCCTGAACCCATTGCGATTCATTCAGACTTACATTTAAAATGGCTTCAAGACCACATCGCAAAATTTGGTCAAAATCTTGAATACACTGAGGAAACAACCAAGAAGGAGCTGTCCGCAAAGTGTAAATCATTCGGGGCATAGAAAATGAACTACGTAACAAGACCAAGGCGACATGGGCTGAAAGCTGTTGTAAAAGAATTAAAGACGATGCTAATGCATCTGACTTTTTTTAACAATAGTGGGTACTCCCTCTGGGAATATCGGAGCCCCTAAAAGAGTAAAAGATGTAGAATCAATTACTTTCAATCCTGGAAGTAATTCCTCAAAATCAGCAATAGATCTAGTCGAGCTACAATGGAATATCTCACATTTTCCCGCATTGAGCTCCAAACCTATGACTGATTAAGTTTTGATAATCGGTATGAACCACCCTGTAAATGATGTTCTTTTAATGTGGGCTATACCATGACATTAATCAATATTAAATTAGAGTAATAATATATAAATATTATTGATTTGTTTTTCTGTAATTGCTGAACAAAAAACATCTTAATGGAAAAAATAACAATATGGCAAAATAAGAGTTTATTATTTGGAGCGGTGTGGAAAATGTCCTGATGCACTAATAAAGAATATTGTAATTGAAAATAAAGCCTTGGTTTATCATTATGATTTAAAGAATAAGCAAGTTATCTGTGCAGTGGTTTTTTTTTATCTCCAGCTCTGTCACCAAAATTAGGGTGTATTTTTCGACTTCTTGATTGACTGAGGCCTACCAATAAAAACTGCGAAATTAGCTTTGTAAAATTTGATCTCAGAAATTAAAATAGTGTTTATTGGGGTAAAATGAAACAATCGAATGAGGTTATTAAGTATTTGAAAATATAGAAAGTGTGCATATTGTCATTCAAATATAACGATTAACTAATCTCCCATATTTAATACTGATTATCAAAACTTATTAAACACCCCCCGTATTCAGAAACCTCGTATCTCAGTACTAAAACGATGCTGAGATACGAGTTTCATTTAGGTAGATGTTTGTGCGAATGCGAATATTGCGTTTACGTTTGCAATAACAGCCTAATCGACTGATAATGACAGGTCAACTAATAAAAGATATTTCGCTAATCTTCATGAACTACAATAATTGCAGCTCTTTTGTGGATATTTAAATTTCTTGCCATTATCAAATTAAATAGGTATTGATTACAAAAATTACAAGAAAATATATTGACACTGGCAACAGTTACAAATATTGGATTGGAACTTACGAATTTCTTTATTTGAATGGGTCATTAAGAAGGTTTGATGTGGATATGAAACTAGATATAGTCAGAGGTGTATACTATTCTGACTCTTGTTGTTATATCACGTAAGTATAATTTTATATGCACTTATCTATCAGTACTTTGGTTCCAAAAGGTACTATAGGTAAAAAACTTACTAAGAAGATGACCTGTTGTATGTATTTGTGCAATACAAACAAAACAACCCCCTATTCGAACACGCTACAACTATATACAACAGGTCATCTTCTTAAGTTTTTTACCTATAAGAGTCTATGACTTTTTAAAGGAATGTAATTAATAACTGACGGAAGGTTTTCGTCCCCATACATATGTACCTAGTTATTGTAAGCCGCCGGCAGTAAATCCTTCGTGTACCCACTAAAGTAAAACTGTACAATCAACAAGTTATTTGGCCATGACAGGGGTCGGACATGACATGACATCGCTGCTTTGCGCTTTACCAATAGATGTTGACCCTCTTAGACCCTCAATGCAAATACTGCTTTTGAATTATTAAAGGTATAGGTATTTGAGAAATCTATTGAATATCCTTACCTCCTAACTTCTTTTATTTTGTAACGAAAACCGTCGTTATACTGTAGTAAATAAGGTTGTTTTTATATTGCATTTAGCAGCAAATATGACATCTTGAAAGTAACTAAAAGCTAAATAATTAAACACGTTGAATTTCATCGTACATCGTAATCGACATAAATCTAAAACTGCCACAGAATTTACTGGACCATGGAATTTACAGTAAGTAAGTAAGTAACAAATTATACATAATATATCTTTTATACATGTATAACGGATGATTAACGCACTTTTAAAGATTTGTTAGCACAACACGCAAAATTAATTGACTGAGTGAAGGCGAAGTGTGAGTGTGAGTGAAGTGAGTGTCCACTGTCTGTTTCAGCTTCGGCAAAAATGTTTTCACCTCAGCGGCTCGGACTTGGCGGTTTTGCTGCTTGAAACCAGTCAGCAAATTCAAGTTTGCTGCGAGCGTGAAAAAGTTTTTTCATATCGTAGGTTAGTCGTATCGTAGGTCATCTTTTCATACCGCGGGGTGTAAATACATACTTGGAACAATTAAACTTCATTCTCTCTGTCACTAATATTCCTATGCGTTAAATGTTGTCGCCGCTGAGGTGAAACGTTGTATGTATCACACGAGAGCAAAGATATATGCATCGCGCGTCTTTCAGTCCCTCGCTACGCTCAAGACACGTGTACGAGCGTAGCGAGAGAGAGTCAATTGTAGAATTTTTGCTTACTCGGGACTCAACATCATCACTAGCAGCAAAAACCTACTTTGCTCTCTTGTTAAACAAATAACTATTTTATGGAGTATTTGTGTCCAGTCAGTTTTTAAATTTTTGGATGATATATAAAATAAATAAATAAATCGCAAAGTGCACAGCATACAGAAACTACTTAATTATTATCTCATAATTTTTAATACTTAATTTTGACATACCTACATCAAAACAATATTTTTTATATAATTATAATAGCATCACTAAATGCTCTGAATAATTAGTTTAAGATGATGTTTTCATTGACGACTCGAAAGCCCTTGTTAATAGGCATATTTGATAAAAAAAATGAGTTTGAATTACGCAATTTCGTTATTACGCAACATTTTCGAGCGTGCGTAAGGTAGATCTAAATGCCATTTTTCGTAGTAAAAATGACAGTTAGATTTATCTATCGTACGGTCGAAAGGTTAGGTACGTGATTTGCAGGCGTTAGGCTACGGTAACAACCGCTTACCAACTTATCAACAAGCGAGCCTTACGATTGTTTGGCACCGAAATTATGTAAAAAATAATTTATACAAAAAAACTGACTCCAATTTTCTACTTCGCTATGCCACGCCACACACATGATATTTTTACAAATCCTTCCGACTTCACCACCTGTACTGCTTTCCAATAGCGAGGTGGTTAGGTACTACAGATCCCAGCCAAGTCAATTTAATATGGGCCGATGATATTTTGAGGAATTCCGTCGATTTCTCAGGGAATCCGTACTGATCTTCAGTTCCTCATCATAAGTTCTACTTCAAAATGTGTATTTTGACGAGCATTCGTTGCTACGTCCACGAAATTTCATCGGAATCTGTAAAGTGCCTACATCATTCAGGAGTTCCATATGACAACTGTGGTCATCATCACCAGTTCCGCTTCACCAAATTTGTGGTTTCCGAGCGCCAATGCTTAGTTAACTACAGAAAATACCGAAATTACCATATGCGTGCCTATCAAATTCGAAGAGTTCCTTCGATTCCTCCTAGATCCCACCATCGAACCTTCACCAAATTTATATAAAGAATTATCAAGATCGGCGGAGATCGGAACGTGGCCAAGAGTTATAGGGGAACATACATATTGTACATATAAAAAATAGCAAACATGCAGACGAACTGAGAACCTCCTTCCCTCTATTGAAGTCGGTTAATAACCCCTTTTTCAATGAAATGAAAAATGTTGTAATATAATTTTTCCACATAAGAGTGCTACGAACGACTATTGCCACGCGATACACTGATATCATAATACGTATTACGTTAATATTGAGGAAAATTTCCAGTACTGTGATAAAAATCAAAGTGTCAACGCCCCCATTAGGAAAGCTAAACCTTCTTCAAACAAGGTCGCATTGGTTCAATATAGTATAGTAACTATAGTGGATAGATACACTACGAACAATGTATCTATAGAGATAGTGTAGCGTAGATAACCACCACGCACCCTTTTAACACGTGACTGCTGTCAACTACAAACCAAGCTTGACATTGACTTCCCTGAAATTGACATTGACAACGTCATTCTGCGACCAACCCACGTTTCCTTGAGTGCGGCCGAACTTGACCTTCACGACAATCCAATTTGCACCTTATCGCAACCGTTTAAGAGCGATTAGATAACGCGCCGCTTGTCGCTGAAAATAGGGAACCACGTTGTGCGTGCGTGGAAGCGCCAATTTATGTAGATCTCGGTGGCAAACGAAATAGAACGTTATTTATTAGTTAATAAGAGTCAATGAAGGCTATTAGTTAATTACTGTGGTTTGCAAAACACGTGCTCGTGCAATGTTGTTTCCGGATTTGCTTCGTGGGATAATAAACTGTAGATCACAGTGTTAAGGATTTAGACCGATGTATAAATAGGTTGGCAAGGCTAAACATAGGAAATTAAAGAGGTGTGTTACATTTTGGTTTCTGAAGTACGATTTGGACCAGTGTAGTTATTTTGGACAGGGGTCAAGTTACTGTAGGTAGTCAAAAAAAGAATTTACCAAATAAAAAAATAGGCCAAAGGGTTCCATGGCAACCTTGCTACATTTTTACAGTATACGATCTTCTTTCTATTCATGCAAGAACATGCATGCATGATTTTCATTTTATGTTGTACATTCTTATTTGCTAATATAAAAGAAGAATAAAATTGATAAGTTTGTCCTAAATTTAAAGAGATGTCATTATTAAATAAGGAAAAGATATAGCTATGTTACATATGTTTGTTTGTAATTTATTATACGACAACCACTTTAGCTTAGTCGGTTCGATTCCCGGTCAGGGCATTATTTGTGTATGTTTAAATATTTGTTCCTGAGTCTTGGATGTGTTGTATGTATTTAAGTACGTATATATCTATATAAGTATAATATCGTCGTCAAGTACCCATAGTACAAGCTTTGCTCCGTTTGGGACTGGGTCGATTTGTGTACGATTGTCCCCCAATATTTATTTATTTATTATTACTTATTAATAACATATGTTGGTAAATAAAAAAAAAAACATCAATCCACAACCACACATCGTACGTCACACAGGGGAAATTATTATTTACTTTTGCTTTATTTCAGAAAGATTTGACATCAAAAATAATCGTGTTTAACACATGTTTTATATTGTGAAGAAGGGCAATGGTAAAAAAAGGAAATAAAAAGTTATTGGCAGCGGTGGGATTCGAACCCACGCCTCCGAAGAGACTGGTGCCTTAAACCAGCGCCTTAGACCGCTCGGCCACGCTACCATGTTCCCAGTGGACGAAATTACTATACAAGTTTTATACGAATTTTCTATATGTGTAAAGATATATTTTTAAGATGTCTATAAATATGTCAGTCTATTGTTGAAGATATATTTGTGATAATCTAATAGTAGTGTAAGTAATTTCAGTATCAATAGGTCTTGTTTTTTACTCTATATCCATTAAAATGAGATCTATTTTAACGAGTTTCACATAATAATATATTTTTTGTCTATATCCATATATAACTTCCCTACAATGTATTCAGAAACGATAAGCAAATGGCCTATTTTAGGAAACGTGTATCTGTGGTTGCATCTTAATGTTTACATTAAACATATTTAAAAGGAGAATCATATTTAGTTCGATTGCCTATTGAATTCTAAAGGAGCCTGGGGTTTCGCTTTGGCATTTACCTAATCCCAATTTTGATATTACCCATCTCATGGTGATGTGGTTTCTTTTAGAGCATAGTCATACAAGCTATTATTTAGGCTAGAGCTTGACATACATGAAATTCGTGCTTAAAACTAAAAAAGTGCATTTTCAAGCAAATGGTATCTCTTTGTTGACGTCAATAAGGATGATTTCTGATTGCGTCGCCAAAGAAAAGTCGCCTTATTGAAGTCTTTAAAAGGTACCCGTTTTGAGAATGACACAAATATAGATTAGGTTATTTCTTTGGGATTTCAGAACTTTACTTGAACTCACTATAAATTTGTATGGTCAAACTCGCGCTTGTGTTGGTTTAACACCTTTGTACCGTGTAGCTTTAATAACGTCATGCTTAAACTGTCATCATCATCAAGTCATCATCCTGCCAGTGGCTGACTTTGACCACGGTGTCTGCAGAAGAAGAAACAACTGGCTAGTAAGAGCGACGCTCGTGGGCGCTCAGGGAGCCGACAATGCTGACATAGCCTGCGCCCTTTAGCCCGAGCATAGAATACGGCTACGGTAGATACTGCCTGTTATACAAGGCGATTAAAAGGGGGTCCTCGTGGACGAAGACGGTCTCAGTTGGGGGGTGCGATCGTCCACGGAAAAAGTAGGTGGGACCCACAGATGTGTGACTCTAAGGCGGCATTGGTGCGTTTCGTTAGGAAGATCCCAGAGTCATCTGAAATGAGTTGGTGAGGACCATTGGGAGGTTTTTAATCGATGCAAGTCCGACATAACCTCCTGTCCCAACGCTGGATACGTCCGTAACGGATTTTCCCCTGAACAAATAAAATAACGTACGTAGCCTATTCTCGCAGTTAATTAGGAAGCACAGAGCGCACCCTCATATTTAGGTCACCCCTCCTACATAATTGACCGTGTAAAACCACATCAGGTCTCTGTTTCAGCTTCGGCAATAATACTTTCATATGTCCGATCGGCGGAAGGCGGATTTGATTTCCCGCTGTTTGCTCCTACAGGTCACACTTCTAAATCGATTTTCGTGAAATTTTGTTAGCAGATTTAATAAATTATGTATATTATAGATTTTTTTGTCAAGTAAGTACTAAAGTATCTCAACAATGTATACTTGAGTAGAACTGTACCTGACGTAAAAATAAATTTAATCATACGTAATTAACATGAAACCAAAAATGAATTTGCTAATCAAGGCAAAGGGTTAAAAGCAATTTAATGTAACAAAACCTACAAAGTAAAGTAAATGAACTTAATTAAACGATACATAAACATGTAGCCGCTATTGTAATTAATAGGCTGCTCAAAATAGGATACATTCAAAGGTACTGATTACATCTACCTTCGAGCATTTAACACAGGGGACGCCATTAACATAGCCCTCTACCAAAGGTATACGTATTAAAATCTGCCAAGTTATTAAAAGCTACTTCATTAATCGATTATTGACTATGAGCACGTCTGAAACGTCAAACGTGATGGGTCCCGAGGCAATGTCAAACTCAGAGATGTCAAATAATGCCACATGAATATTTTATTTATTTTTATTAATCAAGAAATTTTACTGACATACATAAATAAGAAAAGAAAAAAAAAATACAAACGAAACAAATCGTAGGAAACTAATAGGAAACGTGACAGTAAATTTGACAGATGTCCCCGGTAGCTACACATTTCTGCCATGGTGTGCGCTACGATCGCCTAGCTTACCCCCACCACCTACTTCGCACATAGCCAATACGTCAGTCTCTAAATCGTCCTCGATGTGTGGAGAGCTCCGTCAAAATGATTTTATCACATGTCATTCAGCTCCGTGAATCCTTGGCTACGTACGTTTAAGTACGGTGAATACGGCTAAACTCCGTGAATCCGATTGTCAGGTACTCCGTACGTAGTTGCTACGGGCTACGGCCTACGAGCGTATCGCGGAGCACTAGGCGTCAATGAAATTGGCATGTGCTGATTGTGTGTCAAAAACTTTTTAATTTTTTCTTTACAAAAACTAAATTTTTGCTTTTTTGTAATTTTATGAAAGTTAAAGTTTTAATTAAAGTCGTATACCGAACGTCTACTCGTACGTACAAACATTCGTGATTGCTTATCACGGTTGGCTGCCATTTTGAAGTTAAATATGTGTTGAGTTCTCCTAGTGGTGAGTAAGGTCGCCACAGATTCCGACTTCCAAAGATGCACTGTATTGAGAGCGAGGGAACTGCATTTGTCTCTAACTACCAATACAATGAATCCTCAAATCAAAAAAGTGTTCCAGCGCGTTTCAGAATATTCTAGAATTGCACGCGTCCTTAGGCTGGTGTCTGCTTACCATCAGACAGGCCGTATGCTTGTCTACCACCAAACATTGGGTAGGTACAGTCAACGTCAAGATATGTTAACCATTTTGCATCTTATTCCATTGTCGTAAGGCGAGTGCAAACTGTAGTTACCTAACTGTTAAAGCTCTAAGCTCGCATGTCCAGTTTCAAAGCTGAGAGTGACTGCGAGACGGCTATTGACTGGTCAACTGACTATCTGACCACGAACAAGCGCCATGGAAATTCGCGGAGATGAAACTTCATGTGTGGCTTTCACCAAATCGTATGTAATTGCAGGCGGTGCTAGTAAAAATCTGATTGGATTGAAATTTTGTGTATGACAGCTGCCGGTGCCATATTTAACGTTGATCGATTTGTAATTCTTGGTTGGCGCAACCAACCCTTAAGGGCGATTCCTATTCGAACATTTCGTTTCCGGGCCGGGCCGCGACCAGGGGGCCAATTCTCGGGTTCGATCGAGATGATCTCTATTAGAGATTCCATACAAGTGACTCTACCATTCTATACAATGTCACGATAGACATGCATCTCGATCGGACCGAGAATTGGCCCCCAGGCTGCTTCCGAGCCTCGGCTGTAGTTAGTTCGTCCGTCAAACTTTTGTGGTCTCTAAAAACGGGCCTTGCTGTCACAGAAAACGGGCCAGCCCGGACACGGAACAGCCTACTGTGAAGCATCCTTTAGGCTGCTTTTTCATCTCATCTGTGAAAAGAGGAGAACCGTCGATAAAACAAATACTGATTTAATTGCTGATAGTTTGTAATTTTTGTCTCCACCTCGCCTATAGAATCGCATTTAAACGCCTTCAATAAAGCTGACAATACGGGCGTTTTGTTTTAAGTAAACTTTGTACCAAAAGGAAAAAAAAAAACATTTATTTCTTGGAGATGGAACTGAACTATGACCATTACGCAGACGAAACCGGTCACCCTTACCAATCAAGCTGCAAAAGCAGTTGCTTGATTCAGTGAATTTTTCGACCACTTACCTCTTAAATCGCCTTAAAAGACTTCACTGCTATGACAGCGTGCAGTGCACACGTGCACTGTGTGACGTCATCATCTATCACTTATTAGAGTTGGTCGCACTAAACCCTTGTAGTTGTAAGAGGTGTTAATTAAAACCGGATTGTATGGAAAGTTTGACAAGTTTCTCTCGGATCGACAGCTGCTGGTGCCATATTTAACGTTGATCGGTGTGTAATCGGAAATTGGTGGAACAAAACCTTCATTCCTGGGCGCTCTTGCTTTTTTCTTGCATGCTTCTCAGCATGTCTCGATTTGGAGATATTCTGCGCCCATCCTAAGGTCCTACAGCAGGTCAGGTATGATCGCATGGGTGAACTCCTATGAGAGGTCGAGCTGTAGGGAAATATCCTTGTGACTGACTATACCTACCTTACAGAAAACCACAGCCATAATAACACACCAAATCCTCAAATCCCGCAACGCGTATGAATCCACTAGTAGCAAGAGTTCATTGATTGCGTGTTTCATTTATAATGCTGACCGAACGCTTGTTTGCAACCATCGATGCATTGTTAAGAGTTCTGCTCATGGAGTATACATATAATAATTAATTGGAATTACCAATACTTTTGTCATAATTTGTGTTCCAAACATTTCAATATTTGTGGGGTCGCTTAAGCTTCTCCGTCTCTTGCGTTCTCGTGCCCTAGTGCATTCAACTGCATATAAATGACGCCTTTTGTCCCTAATGGAGGGATCTCGCGTCCGATTCGATTTCAGAGCAAAAAACCTCTTTGTCATGTAAATTGCACTTAACTGAACATGTAGGTACAGTTTCAAGAGAACTGCCATTTCTGTGAGTACGTAAGTCTACGCTAATAGTCGGCTATTCTCATTTTTGTGCACAGCCGTGGTTATCATATCACTACCTTAAGAAATTTTATTTTCTTTCTCAAGCTAGGCATATCCTGTGTGGTGGTTAGAATGAGCGCTACTCTCTTTCCTTTCGCGGGTGTCGCAAGTGTTATAACACGGTGAAAAATTATACGTAAATAACTATGACAAGGGGTTAAAAGACAAAAAACTATGGCAGCAATTACACGGTCAATCTAGATCGAGATCCGTGATCGTGATCATTGATCTTGATCCTGATTGACTGTCTAACGTGTTGGATTGATGAATTGCGATATGGGTCACAATTATCTAGATTTTTTGAAATTCGCGATTTTGGTCAAGATCACGATCTAGATTGACCGTGTAATGGCTGCCTATCTTTACAAACACAAAACACATCTTCTTTTAACTTACAAAATAATTTTATTTTTGTAAGTTAAAAGATTTTTACATATTTATGTAAAAAATTACAGGCTGCAAAAAAGATGTCACCATTTGAGACAGCTCAATTGCTTTTTGTTTTTACTTTTTCTCTACCAAATGGTACCTGACGGTGACGATGTTACATTACCGTATTTAAAAATAAGGACTATAAGGAAGAGGGAAGTGTGGCTAACAAGTGTTTTAAGCGATAGGCTAATAGGAAAGTATCAATCATCATATCAGCTGAAAGACAGCCACTGCTGGTGAGTGCCACGATGACCGGTCCTGCGCCACCGGCATGCAGTGGACTTCAGCAACTTTTACCCTTGCAACATGGTACAGGTATCAATGCAATTTTATATTTTCTCCATCTATAAACCTGCAATTGATTTAAGAAGCCCTGAAGATTATAACTACACGTGCTCTGTCTACCATCTACATCTAACTACTGTCGTGCGAGCAACAAATGCCTAAAATAATAAGCCAAAGCGAACAAGGGTTTCCGTATATGCCCGGGAAATAGCTCTTTGTAAAACACATGTACAAATGTGTAAAACAATCAAATACAAAGTTAGGTTTCCGTATAAAGCCTTATGAGTGTCACGAGATGAAATCATTACATAATTTTTCGCCGCGGGTGGGTTTATCGGGGAAATGTTTAGTACAACCTGCTAGTCGATTACGTAACGGTTCTAATATACATAAGGTTGATTTAGATTTCATTTTTCATACAAAGAATGTGAGTGTCCTTTTGTACCGTCAGCATAAAAAAATAGCTACGCAAATTAGTAATTGAGTATGTGAAAAGTCTTTGTTATAAGGGAAATTCACAATCAGAGTTCACTAAAGAAAAGGATCTGCTGCGTGATAATTGTGAATGTATATTCGAACACGTCACAACTACATACAACAGGTCTTTTTCTTAAGTAACCTATACCACAATTGAATATGCAAATGTATCAAATATGGTTGAGATAACAGTGCATTACTATAGAGGCCGGTAAACGAAGGGTTGCAGGCCAAGTACTTATAGATATAGACGGATAGGGATACGCGACCTGCAGCCCTACGTTTCTCGCCGAGATTTGTACAAATTTGACAGATTTGTAAAAAAATACACCACTCAAAAAACAAATTTAACAGATGCCATGTTCGGCGTTAGAATTAAAATAAAATACTTCCCGGCCCGGCCTTCAATTTTGTATGAAATTCCTCTACAGTTCTCCCGAGTTGTTACGCCTGGAACGTGATGCTTTGAGGCCTGTTATAACGCACATAATGACGAAATGTCATTGCGTGTTTGAGAAATAGTACATTACTACAGAGGCCGGGACGGAAGGGGTTGCCGGCCGAAGACATATAGACGGCCGAGCACTGCGAGGCCGGATAGGTCTGAGGCGGGCAACCCCATATTTCCCGCCGAGGTATGTATAGTACTTTTCTCAGACATATAATGAAATAAACAACAAAAAATCTAAGTTTTACTTTTAATACGAATAGTGGCAGAATGTCATGATGCCTGTGCTACAAATTTATGTGGAATGGAAATTAAAAAAGAGTACTTTGCTGGAATAGGCCTGCAAGATTTGTATGAAATTCCATTAACGACCTCTTGTCCTAGCCGCACCTGAAACGTCATACTTCGCAGCCTATTATAAGGAACATAACATCAATTTTTCATTGCATGTTTGAGAAAATAATAATAATTTACTTATGTTAATTCACTGCTTATTAATGAAGTCTAGTGTAGCAAATGTATGAATTTATTTATATAAAACAAAACTTTTTTTAAGTGTTTGTCAAAGATAATCTGGATTAAAACAGCGTTTAATGAAAACGTACGCCTGAATTGGTTTTGTAAAGCAATAAAAGTCCGCCCACGTTGTCTCCTACGCAAAGAACTTTGCCTTAAGACAGCAGCATTGTTTTGAGCTGCACAGCTTTTTACGTCTTTGTTAGTAACTTTTCCGTAGTCAAACGTGAGAAAGCAAAATTCTTTAGCAGTGGCACAGAATAATTGACCGAGTGGAACGAAGGTCTCCGTTTCAGCTTCGGAAAAAATGCTTCCGTATCTTCGGCTATCTGGCTTTTCGCCTGTTCTCCTGTACAGGTCGCATTTTTTTACCAATTCTCGTGTAATTTTGTGAGCAATTTAATAATTACATACTTATATATAGAACTTTTTGATCGAGTTGTTTTTGGAAATGTTTAAATTTGAAAAGAAAAATGGCGAGTTCTACAGCTCACAGAGCCACTAGTAGTACTTACGTACAGAACGTTTACTATAGAACAAAATTGATGTCTGACAACTAGGAAACATCGATTAACGCTGTCCCGCTCTAGCGCGTAGCACGAGCTCTACCGTCTGGTTAGGGTTGTCTCGTTTGCGCGTCAACGCCATCGCCTTAGTAACGTCTTTACACAACCTATTCGAACGATGCTTCGCTGTACAGCGAAGTCAACCGCGTTCCCGGTGCACGGTGGTAGTGTGCGAGAGTGTAAGTAGTTTAGTATAGATTATCTACATTTCAAGTGTCAGCTTTTATGTCCGTACCCCCTATTCCTTTCCAAAACCCTGTCCCTGTAAAACGTGGGTAAGACGAGAACATCAACTGACAGCAGCTGACACTTAACCAATTCAGCTCTAGATACGGTTCGGGTCGGCCAATGTCGAGTACTATCTCTATTCCGTCACTTGCCAAACGCTTTGAACAAACCATTCGTGGACCTCAGCGTGTTACACCATCAACGCAAAAAGTATCCAGAGGAGAAGAGCGTAAGACCGGCACCCTTAACATCTTGCAGCCAGCGCTACTTTATGAACCAGGTACGTTTTCCACCACTTTGCCTTTTGCTACTTCGGTAGTTTATTATGAAATTTCACAAAATAACGATTGATTCAATCAATTACTAAATGCTATTATATCATAGTTATTTTCCACTAATATCTTGTAACAACATAATAATTATACACAATCATAATACACACATCCTTCCGCCATCTACGAGCAAATAGCGTTCGATATTACATCGTTTCTTGGAATCCCATTATGTTTTCTTCCGTTTCTGAAAAGTACTAAACGTATATGGATCCCATACAATCTTACGACCTTTGTCTTGTAAAATACTAACACGCCTCGATATTAAGATGCAAGGGAGCATCCTAGTGACCTACTTCTACTTTGAAGGTTGGATCTCAGTGATCATCTATTTTTAGAGCTTTAATATTATAATAGACAGCGTGGGAAGGATATTTTGTTTAGAGGTTGGGGAAAGTTGACAAATATTGGATGAACAATGGCCTCGCACGAGTCGCAAGTTGAGGAATATGTTTCTTTTTATTGAAAATAGGTCACAGGACTTCTTAAATGTTGTAATCATTCATTAAATTATACCTTTTGTAAATCATGTCTGTACATTGTGTCCCACCGCTGGGTTAATGCCGTCCCTCTTTTCCGATACTTGTCTCTCTACTGTGCTAGTTCAAATCCGTGAAGTTTAAATCAAATAATATTTTACCAAATAAGTTATTTTGAAAATGCCAGTGGCACAGTGAGCTAAGAATGTGGTAGAATAATTCCTTGTCTATCTGTACTAGCTGGTGTTTGAACGAGTCATGTGCTTTATAGCTCGAATTCTGACGCAAAAATTGCTAAAAACTGAGGTTGCTGGCGACATTTCCTCGCTGTATCGCAATGCTGATGGCTCCTCTACACGCTGGCCCATCCTAGTGGGCCATGCTCAGTGTAGGGTTCCGCGTTCCGTAGCTGCCCAATGAACTTACTTTAAACAAATCAATAAAAAGCATACAAAAATGCTTTCGCAGCGTTGCACATGTCTTTTATTAAGAAGGGAAGACTTTACGATAACTTAAAAACTGCTTTTGAACTGATCATGTCTGCTATAATTTTCATTGAAAGTCTTTATTACGCTTATAGATTATATTTTACGACTTTGTCAGTTTTATTGATTAATATATCCACACCAAATTGCAGTTTTCTAGCAAGTCGCAAGTTCTTCGGTCACCAGTTACGTCAACCAGACGCTTCTGAATTTCACTAAATAACTGAATTATATTAAGTATATTGCAATACCAAAAATGGTTGCATGTTGATACCGTCCATTGTATTTACCACCCTGCCCTCTAAAACACATGTAAGCAATGAAATAAATAAATTGTATTACTTAAAAAACACAAAATGAACTTAAACGGCCTTCTGGAATTTATAATTTTGACAATGTTTTTGAACACTTTAACAGGAGTCTTTATTCAAAAAAATTAAGATAGTCTAAAACTGTTAGAAAACTTTGAGTTAATTCTCTAAGTACATCGTCTCGTGGGGCCTGTTAATAGGTATGATGTCGTTTAGTCGTTAACAATGCCACACTCCCGGGGGCGTCATGAAAAAAGGATTTTAACGATATCCCGAGGGTTCTGTAATGAAGACGATGAAACATTAGGCATTTAAAAAAGAGAAAATATAAAATAATACTTAACTTGAATACCATAAATAATATTAAAATGAACTTAAAAATCTAAAACAGGCCTTTGAGGCATTGTACCGAGGATATTAACTTTTCTTTTATATCAACATCATACAGTCTAGTTACATTTTATCAAAACTGATTGCCACGACTTCGTACTACCTACTACTTACGGACTAAGTGGAGATAGAGAGGTGGAGTAGTGGGAGGATGATTAGGAAAAAAGGTTTCACTAGTTCCACCACGGAACTTTTCCCACGGGGCTACTGGGAATGAACTGCATCTTTTGCCTGTAAGTAGCCACCAATCTGTTAACGTTTCGGTCCACCTGCCATTACTCTGCCTATAAATTTGTCCTGCCCATTTATAATATGAAAAACTGCACTGAAAGACGGATAGAGCTGCGAAGTAAGAACGAACGAGAAGTTCGAATCTCTCTCTCTGTCGCTCGAATATGCAAGTCCGGCAAAGAATGATATACACGAAGTTCGTTCGTTTTTGTTTCGCGGTAGCAGCTCAGAAACTGAGCGATAGCATAAGTGTTCCGTTGGAACCATTTTGGTACAAAAATGATATTTAGATCAAAGGGCGTAGCAGGATAATAGAAGAAAACATGCCCTTCTATGATTAAGAGCTGATTTTTATTTTCTACAGTTACTTACATTTAGTTGTACTATTGTGCCAAGTTTTGTTGAAAAATTCCCAGTTGTTCAACCGGGAAAAAATAAAATCCGAATTCATGAAATGTGACTTTTCTCTAAAACTATTAAACTTTATCATACTATCTTTTTTTCATTTTATTAGTTAAATAGTATATATGTCCTGTAAGAAAATTTACTATCTATCTTTAACATTTTCTGTAAAAAAAACGTAAGTGAAAATTTAAAAAAAAAAATTTTTACGTTTCTGAAGGAGTGACCATTCTAAATGTCATGTCTAAAAAAACCCTTATTTAACGTTCTATCAGTCATATTAGTGTGATATTTTAAAATGGAAAGCAACAGTGTCAAATTAAAAAAAAAATTTTTTTGTCTTTTGTTACTTTTTTTCTTACACCATTCTAACACCGCCAAGGAACTTAAGCATAAATCCTCTTTGTAAAAAGAAAAAAGAAACAATGTTTGAAATTTACGTTAATATTAGCTTGAAAATATACTTATGTCAGTTGTCGTCATTTCAACTTATGAAATAAAAATAATAATAAAATAAAATAAATAACACAAAGGGATACATATTTTTTTACATTTGAAACAAAAAGATCCTTATTCTAATCATCATCTCTATCTTAAGTCACGGTAACATTAATTCCGTGTTTCAAGAAAAAAAAATCGTATGTCTCTCTTATAATACCAATCACATCTCCATTGCGATTTGGTACAAATATTTCGGATTTTCCGAAAATATTTTGTTAATGGCATCCTTTTTAACCCCCGACTAGCAATGCACCGAGGAGAAGTTTCATAAGTTGCGAAACATCTATGGAGAATATTCTCTGGAACTTAAATTTAATAAACAATCTTATCGTGTCAGGACCGACGTAGACACACGCCATTTCAAATATTATGCCTACCTGGTTTACTAATATGTGACGTGTAATATTATATATTACACAAAATGTTAAAGTTCTCATGGGAACATTCTCTCAGAGAACTTTCTAAGTTTTTTTCATGTAATTTCCCGGAAATTTCCGAGAACATTTCAGCAATTTCTGCAATTTGTACATTGCTACCCCCGACGCAAAAAGAGTAATTTATTTATTTAAACTAACTATAATAACAAAGGTATACGCACAAACAAATACAAAGTGACAAACAAATCTAAAATCTATTTAAACCTAATAAAAACAAAACCTAAACTAAAAACCTAATTTAAAAAAAACTGCGAGAAAACGGGTCTCCTTGGTAGGGTACCCATAACGCAGGCAGCATTCCCGCGCTGGATAGCGATTGCTATCCTTTGCGCGAGAAAGCTGCCTGCCCTCGGGTCACCTGTCATTCTCGCAGGCGTTTACTAAGCGCCTTGTGGAGCCCACGCGCGCTCCGGCCCCATGGACCGAGTGTCTCGACGCCACATGCTATAAACTCATATTGGGCGCCGAGACAACCATATTTGCCCACCTTTAGTCTCTCACGGACGTCCGCCGCCGCACCGGCCGTTTTGCTGGTCGCTCGGAGGTAGGACGCCGCCAGCGTATCGGCGCAAGTAGCGTCCCACACCAACGCGCGACCCATCCTCCATGGAATCAATGTCATCCCATCTGGGCGCTTCCCATCGTTCCGAATAATTTGGGGCGCAAGAGCCGTAGGGACGTTGACGCTGATTAAGATGTCATTGATTGCATTATGGCGGGAGTGGCGGCCGGCGCCCGAAGAGCAGACGAGTCCGTGATGGCCAATGGGATCCACGGCGGCCCCACAAGAGACGCAACAATGACTCGCACAGATCTCTGCCCCCAGTCTGAGACCAACTGCGATGCGTAGGGTGTTAGGGTCGATGAAGGTGCCGGTGTTGGGTGAGGGGTAGGCGTGTAGCCAGTTCCCAGCTTCTGGCCTTGACACTGCTAGTAGCCTTGCAAGTTCTTTGCCTGAGGCCTAATTAATCAGTGACGTTAAGGTCGAGGCAGAAGTTATGGTGTCCCAGGCCCTTTGTAGTTTGGGTTTTGAAGGTAAATTTGGACTCGGTCCAGCTAGCCAGGCGTTCGAGGCCTCAACCAAGCACGAGATCTCGCAGTTTGTACCCGATGGAGCTTTGAGGATTTTACCTGTGAGATCGAAGGTGCTGTGGGTTGAGGACAGGAACGCCGGTAGAGCGATGCTTGAAATTTTTCTGGTCCCAAGGCCACCATACCTTATTGGTAAAGAGGCTTGAGTCCATGCCTGTTCGCTAATTTTAATGTTAATTATTATTTCGATTTGGGATTTCAGGAGTAAATCAATAGGTTTGATCAGGTTGGGGAATTTCCAAATAGGGCAGCAGCGGAGCAGATAAGTAAATTGTGGAACGAGCAGCAGACAGAATTTTAAAATGAATAAAGCGGAATGACTACTAGTTTTGGTTAGGCGGTCCGAATAATCACTAAATTTTGAAACCGAATTACTCAGAAGGGGGGGGGGGGGGGGGGGGTATGGCCTCGTCAAAGACGGGTGAACCGAGAAGGTACAGGCTGGCTTTAGTCATGATTTTGATATTCGGGGCGACATTGTTGAAATTTTGGTAGATTTGTGGAGTCAAAGCAGCGTTCACTTTGTCTGATACATATAACCCGCATTTGTTAAAATTGAGTTCTAAACCGATTGCGCTAAATTTTGCTTTGATGACCGATAAATCTGAGAGGACAGTCTGAAGGCCTCCGCCCAGAGTGCCATCGTCGAGGTACCACACATTTAATTTTGAATTTAAGTTATGAATGATCGAATTTATAGCCAAACTGAATATAGCTGGACCGAGGGGATTACCCTGCTGACATCCCACAGCCGAAATAATTTCATCATCGACGCGAAAAGAGGGGTGTTATAAGTTTAACATATCTGTCTGTGTATCAGTATGTCTGTGTATCTGTCTGTGGTATCGTAGCTCCCAAACGGATGAACCTTTTTTCGTTTAGTTTTTTTTTGTGTCATAGATAATTTTATCCCGTGTGTTCTTAGCCATGTTTCATGAAAATCTGTTTAGCCGTTTTTGAGATATTGAGGTTTGAAATGAAAATTTAGGGGTTTTTCAACTTTTCTAAGTAGTAGTTATTAGATAACAGTTATTTTTTTCTTGAAACACGGAATTAGTGTTACCTTGACTTAAGATAGCGATGATGATTAGAATAAGGATCCTTTTGTTTCAAATGTAAAAAATTATGTATCCATTTGTGGATTATAAAAGTAATAAAATAAAGATATTTTATTTTATTACTTTTATTATTTCATAAGTTGAAATGACGACAACTGACATTTTTCGTTTTACAAAGAGGATTTATGCTTAAGTTCCTTGGCGGTGTTAGAATGGTGTAAGAAAAAAAAGGGAAAAAATCCAAAAAAAAATTTTTTTTTTATTTGTTACTGTTGCTTTTCGTTTTTAAATATCACACTAATATGACTGATAGAACGTTAAATAAGGCATTTTTAGACATAACATTTAGAGTGGTCACTCCTCCAGAAATGTAAAAAAAAAAAAATACACTAACGTTTTTTACAGAAAATGTTATAGATAGATAGTCAATTTTCTTACAGGACGTATATACTATTTAACTAATAAAATGAGAATAAGATAGTATGATAAAGTTTAATAGTTTTAGACAAAAGTCACATTTCATAAATTCAGATTTTATTTTTTCCCGGTTGAACCCCTGGGAATTTTTCAACAAAACTTGGCACAATAGTACAACTAAACGTAAGTAACTGTAGAAAAAAATATCAGCTCTTAATCATAAAAGGGCATTTTTTCTTCCCTTATCCTGTTACGGCCTTTAAACCACCAAAACAAATGAAACGTACGTTGGTAAACGTTGGCTTATTAATTCCGTTTCAGCTGGAAAAACGTGATCCAATTAACGCGTTATTGCATAGATAGACGAGTGCTGTTGTACCATTGGCGATCTCCGTTATACTGTTTTTGAATCAATTTATTTTATTACATAAATGGGCCCATCAACCTTGTTTGCTGGTAGTTGCCATGGTTACGTATCCTAAATCACTTTTTAAAATTGCGGTTTTATGTGTTTAAATCCACCAAATGCTAAATTTTGTTAAGGTTTAAAGGTCCATTATACTTATAGATAACTTATTTTTGAGCAAAATAAATAAATAAATGAATTGATTAAAATACGACGGGAGGGAGAATCGTAACGGATTTGCATATTTTTTAAATTTAAACACCACGTTTGACAACATGTCTATGTTTATTTAAAGTCAAATTATTTTCATGGTCAAGTTTTGCGACATTATAATTAAGTCTTAAAATTCTGGAGTCTATAATAAAAAAACTCGCTACGCTCGTTTTGTTGACAGATTGTAACGCTGGAGTGGAAAAAAGGTTTTTTTTTCAATATTTTATTATAGCGTTTAGTCGGCATAACTTAAATGTAAAGGTACCTAATAAAGTAAAAAGTAAAAGGAAAAAGCTATCAGCTAGCAAAGCTATAACAGCTTTCTATTAGTACCGGTTACTGAGATAAGTCGCCGAAGGACAGACGGACATGGCGAAACTATAAGGGTTCCTTGTTTACTACGGAACGCTACAAATTACTCTTAGATCGGCCTGGCGTAAGTGTGACATGTTATGTAAACAGATTCAGAGACAAAATATTGTGGTTGTGGAAAAATACTTAAATAAATACCGGGAAAAGCCGGTCCTCTGAGTCCGATAACAAAAGCAACGTTGACGAGCGTTGCCGGAAATGATCCTCAGTAACTGGCACAGACGGACACGTCAGAGTATTTCTAACCGAATTCAATACAAGAAAGGACGTGCTCTGTTCGTCTTTTACGTGTATTTTCAGCGATAATTCTTTACCATGCTGTCCGATTTTAACATACATTACATACATTTTTTGCTAATAAGCAAGAGTAACCCTGGAGATAATACATGGACACATGTAAATTCGACGAGTCTGACAAATAATTCATGTGATGAAGTGGAAAGAAAGTAAGAGTATATACCTACGTGAAATTGTTCATGTGTAATATGTACTTATATAAAAGGACAGAATTTGTGTTTTTTTTGGGATAAAAATTACAATTTGGGTGATCTATAAACATAATTTCAAATTTTGAATAGAAAGCTTATATGTACGAAGAAAGTAAAGTGAAAGTTCTCAGTTATTTCCTACTTCAAAACTCGGCCAGTCTAGGCCACGTCGGCGTCTCAGTGTAGGAATTTCGAAACAGTGTTATATCTTATTTTCTGGATTGTTTCGTAAAGGATAAACACCGGACCAATTCTACTTCAGGTGCCTGAAGTGGATGAAAATAGACAAGTCTATAAAGAATTTTATGTCGAATAAAAAGTTATTGCTTCATTCCTTCAATAAATTCTGCCCTTTGGACTTATTTTTGTCCCATGTCAAAGCTATATAGCGGTTATATATCATCTTGATTATACCCGACTGATTAAGTTCCTACCTCCTCCTCCTCCTATATAAGTACTGGATGGCGCAGATTTACCGCAGTCTGCAGCAAGTCATCAGTCCACCTTGTAGGGACATGGTGGACTCATGGACTGATGACCTGGTAATAGTCGCGGGAGACCGCTGGATACGGCAGGACCGATCATTGTGGCACTATTTGGCGGTCTTTGTCCAGCGGTTGGTCGTCTTTCAGCTGATATGATGACCCTGTAGATTTTTTCAATCATGTTCATTTGTTCAGTATTTCTCCAAAGGGCTTTTCAGTCCTAATTTTGCCAGTGGATTACAGACACGTGAAGCGGCTTGCGACTTAGGCCATGTTCAGACAAACGCGTAAACGCACGCGAAGTGGCGCGCGCCTGTTAGAAAGCATGGAAATAATAATAATCATTTATTTGTACATGGCTTATAACCAATAAACATCATCATCATCATCATTTCAGCCGAATGACGTCGACTGCTGGACATAGGCCTCCCCCAAAGACTTCCACAATGACCGGTCCTGCGCCACCCGCATCCAGCGGATAAACATAGATAGTAAAAATTCACCTGGTTGATACAACAACGCCTAAAAATAGTGGTGGATAGTTCCGACCCCCGAACTAGGTGGGAGATCTGTATCTCTATTGCATTCGTGTTGTTCATCATGTCAAGTATGATCAGTCATCATTTATTTACCTAAACCGTTACCAATTGTGCCGCTGTAATTACAAAAAAAACCACCTGGTTTCCGTTCCTCATCGTGCCTCATACAATGTCTTTGTTCTTGAAATCGATGAAAAAAATACTACTAACATCATCAATTCGTAACTCCAGCAATAGAAAACAATTCGCTCCACGTGACGAACTCGGTGTCTCGTGTCGAGTCAATTAACCGGACAGTCACGAGGCGTTTAGGGTTTCTCGGGTCTTCTTATAATCAGATTCAGGGTAAGGTAACCCCTACAGGAGACGAGACGATATTCTATGTATGTATTTCGTTTTATGGCGGTTCCTCGAATCGATCACTGCAGTGTAAGACATGTTTATGTCTTCCGAACAAGGCCGAAACACTACGGGAAATAATTAACTTATTTGGATAACATGCAGCAAACGAGACGATATTTTGTGGACGTATTTCGTAATTGGGGATTCTTCGAATCACATAAACCACCGCATTGTAAGACAAGTTTACGAGTATGTCTTCCGCACAAGGTCGAAAAACTACGGGAATAACTTATTGGGATAACATGCCAATAAGGTAAGATATGTACCTTTTGCTGAGGTAAAATATCGATGTTAATTTTATTAAATACTTATGTTGTTTAGTATTGCTTATGTTTACTAAGGGAAAATAAAGTAAGGACCCAGCTTGCTTTTTTTTCTACAAATTTTTAAGCAATCGTAATTTAGCTTACAACAATATTAAACTTATTTTTTTCATATTCGGCGGGTTGGATTCCTGATGAAAACAGATGGATTTTCGAAAACCTTTGAATGCAGTTCCAATTATTATCAAAAACAAAATGAAGAGAAAGAAGTTACTTTTAAGCAACATGTCCTATCTACAATAATTAAGTCACTTCCCCTAATAATAATAATCATATGGCATATATTTTCGAACCGTGAGATCTTCGAGAAGACGAGTACGATTGCCAGTTTAGTTCACCGCCCAGGGGTCATATGTAGGGTAACGGTTACTCCCCCTCATATACCTAATCAAGATACAAATAAACAAATCAATTAATAAAAATTGGGGGACAATCTTACACAAATCGACCTAGTCCCAAACTAGCAAAGCTTGTACTAGGCGACGCTATACATACTTATATAGATAAATACATACTTAAATACATACAAAACATCCAAGACCCAGAAACAAATATCCGTGCTAAATGCACAAATAATGCCCTGGCCGGGATTCCAACCCGAGACCTCTAGCTTCGGAGGCAGTGTCACTACCAACTAGGCTAAACAGGACGTTGCACAACATATGCAAAAAATATTACATTTATAAAAAAATTGGTTGTTTGTAAAGTAGGTTTACGATCGAGATGTTTACGTGATAACGTCTTACTTGTAAGGATTATAAAAGCGCATACTTCATATGTCTATACCAGCCTTTATGTTGATTGTTTTAAGTAGTGTGTGCGTGGCTGTATACCGACTTGCTTTAGTGTCTATGGCAGTCGGCAGGTTTTAAAAAAGTAATTGAAAGGAGAGAGATATTTTGGTTGTCAAACAATAATACATGTTTTGTAATTTTATAGATTGTTTTAGTGAATTAAACAAGTTAATGTTCATTGGAGTTTCAATACAAATCATAATTGGATTGGCTTTACACTTCAGAAGAGGGATTTAGAAAATTCAGCCCGCATTTCGCTCGAAACAAACGTAAATACTCTTACGTAAAGGACAATGGGCAAAGACGACTTTGATAAAAAGAGGAGATCCCGATCGCGACGAAGAAAACATATTGACAGGAACAGCAAAAGTCGATCAAAATTGCAGAAACGGAAACGGGGTAAAAGGGCAAATTCTAGCGGACACAGTACACGCACACGTACGCCGAGCTTAATCGAAGAAAGTAGCTGTTATCGTTATCGTAGTGTACATACTTCGAGTTCATATAATCAAAAACGATCAGATGACGATATCCCGCTACAACAAGATGATGACTACGATGCGCAGAAGGCTCGCGACGAACGCAAGAGTAGATCGCGCGATCGTCGACGGCATAATTCTCGTCGTAGTCACGAAAGGAGCCGGAGTCACCGCCGACGGCCTTCAACGCGTGATGGTGGACGGAGCAGTAGATCACGAGAACGCCGGCAGCGGGACTCGAGGCGTAACAGCAGGCGAGCGCATAGCAATGGCGGGAGGAGCAGGTCAAAAGATAATTATAGCACAGCGTCACAGCAGGCTTATGCAGACACAGAAACTGGTAATGTAGTCAAAATTTTGTCAGATTTAGTCAAAACTTTAGCGAACAAACGGCCAGAAGGGAACAAGTTCCCGGTCTTGGGCAATGTTATACCCGAATTTGACCCAATGGTTAAAGGCCAAACAATACATATTTGGCTGAAAAAGGTAGAGGAATGCGCAAAACTATACAAATGGGAGAATGATCAAATTATTCACTACGCTCTGCCAAAATTGGCTGGTGTTGCTCGCACTTGGTACCAAGCTCTTCCCACTATGTCGTTTTCGTGGCCCGAGTGGAAGAATAAACTTATAGACTCATTTCCCAGTAGTGATGATTATGCAGAACTGTTAACTGAAATGCTATCCAAAAGAGTAAGGTATAATGAATCTTTAGAGTTATACTACTATGAAAAAATTAACTTGTTGCATCGTTGTCAAATAATGGGTAGGCGTGCTGTTGACTGTTTGCTGTATGGAATAGAAGATAGATCCCTGAGGCTCGGGGCAAAGGCTCTTAAGTGTCAGGAACCCGAACAGGTTCTTGAATATTTTCAGTCTATAAGGCAACAGTCTCGTGAACCATTTAAAAATAATCATGATAAAAGATCTAATGTACCGAGCACAAATCAGACAGGAACCTATAAGATATCCAAACCACAAATCAGTGCAACTACATCTGCGGTTTGCTACAATTGTAATGAACCTGGCCATTACAGTTTTAAGTGTACAAAGAAAATACTGAAATGTACAATTTGTAACCGTTTAGGTCATACAAATAGTAACTGTGATAAACAAGGTAAAGGTCCCACTAGCAAAAATAGTACAAATATAGTAGAAAAGAATGTGATGCACTTAAATTCAGGTGGTATGAATGATGATAAGTATAAAATTGATTTAATAATAAATGGTAGTATGATAAATGGGTATGTGGATTTAGGAAGCCAGTGTACACTTTTACGTTATGGCGAGGCATTGAAATTGGGTCTTTCATGGGTAACAGGCAACTTACCCTCATTGCGAGGTATTGGAGGTAATATTGTATTACCTATTGGTTTAGCTGATGTTATTATTAAAATACAAGGAATTTCAGAGCGAGTTGAGGTACTTATAGTGGAAGATAATGTTATTAAGTATCCTATTTTGATCGGACACACTTTTACCGAAAAACCGGGAATAACTATTACTAAAACATGGGAATCATTAGTCTTTGAACGGGACTATCAAATGAAAGTAAATTTAACTTTACAAAATGATGTCGTTATTTCCCCAAATGAGGCGGTTGTTGCACCAGTCAAATGCGATTCAAGATATTCTGGTATGGTTTATGTACATGGCACACTACGTGGCTTGCCAGATTATTTATTTTATTTAATGGCTGGTGAATATAGTATTGAGGAGGGATGCGGTGGTTTAATAGTACTAAATGTTTCTCACAATACCGTTCGTCTGGAAGCAGGGTCATTAATTACTCGTGCTTTACGTACCAACAATGTCTTGGATGTTAATGTATTAAATCTTGATGATTCAGATGCTGAGAATAGTTTTAATTTTGGTGAGCAATTAACGGAAAGTGAGTTGAGTCGGCTTAAAACATTATTGAATAAGTATGAATCATGTTTTTCAAACAACTTAAAAGATCTAGGGCTTACTAATGTAACACAGATGGAAATAGAATTGACAGATGATAAACCTGTCGTATACCGCCCCTACAGGCTTTCATACATAGAAAGAGAACGTGTTCGAACAATGGTACAGGAAATGCTCGACGCAGATATTATTAGCGAGTCAATTTCTCCTTACGCGAGTCCCATTCTTCTCGTTAAGAAAAAAACTGGTGAGCAAAGACTTCGCGTGGACTACCGCGCGCTTAATAGAAAAACAAAAAAAGAGCATTATCCTTTACCACTGATCGACGATCAACTTGACATGTTGGCAGGTCATTCCATTTTTATTTCGCTGGATTTGGCATCTGGTTATTACCAGATACCAATCGCTGAAAGCTCTCAGGAAAAAAGTTCATTTGTGACTCCCGATGGTCAATACCAATTTAAACGCATGCCTTTTGGTTTAGCCAATGCACCATCATTGTTCCAACGCACTATGAACAAAATACTTACCAAGGCAAAGCTTAAATACGCGTTGGTATACATGGATGACGTATTGATTCCGGCACACTCATTTGATGAGGGCCTAAGTCGTTTAGACGAAGTTCTCGGTCTTCTAAGAGATGCTGGACTGACCCTAAAGCTCAAAAAGTGTCATTTCTTTTATACGGACATAGATTTCTTAGGATTTCGAGTAAATAAGGAAGGTATTCGCCCTGGCTTAAAGAAAACTGAAGCAATATCTAAGTTTCCTAAACCGGAAAATGTACACGACTTGAGACGTTTCCCAGGTTTGACAAGTTTTTTCAGACGTTTTGTGAAAGGTTTTGCACTAGTAGCTCGTCCGCTTACTGACCTTCTTAAGGCAAAGTTTGAATGGAGGTGGGAGGAGGAGCATGCAAGGGCTTTTGAAGCTTTAAAACAAAAATTAGTTGAACGACCTGTACTTGCCTTGTACGATGCTCGATTAGATACAGAGCTTCATACTGATGCGTCAAAATATGGGGTGGCAGGTATTTTGATGCAATGTGGGACAGATGCTTTGATAAGGCCTGTAGCGTATTACAGTCGAAAAACAACACCATTCGAGCAGAAGATGCATTCGTTCGAACTTGAAACTTTAGCCGTCATATCATCATTGAGTAAGTTCCGCGTATACCTTTTAGGTATTCATTTCAAAATAGTTACCGACTGTGGTGCGCTACGGACCACTCTCACAAAGAGAGATCTTATACCGCGTATATCACAGTGGTGGGTGCAATTTCTGGAGTACGACTGTGAAATTGAGTACAGAGCGGGAACACAGATGGCACATGTGGACGCTCTCAGTCGTGCTCCTGTAGCTGAGCCTAGCCCAGACGATGATTCACATGTAATCGACGTTTTGCAACTTGATGCAAAGGACTGGATATCGACCGTTCAAAGTAATGATGACGAAATAAATAGGATCAGAGAGATATTGCAAGACAAAAATACGAAAATGGCCGCTGATGTGCACAAAAACTACCAGTTAAAAGGGAATTATGTGTACAAGATCGTTGAAGACGGAATTCGATGGGTAGTTCCAAAGTCGGTAAGATGGCAGGTTCTACGTATGAATCACGACGATGTGGGACATTTTGGATATGACAAAACGTTGAGTAGGATTAGAGGCATATTTTGGTTCCCAAAGATGCGACGCTTTGTTAAAAAGTATGTAGAGGCTTGTCTCCAATGTGCTCATCATAAGAGACCCGGCGGTAGTAAAGAAGGTATGCTCCATCCGATACCAAAGTTGGAAATACCGTTCCACACACTTCACGCTGACCATCTAGGGCCTTTCGTTCGTTCTAGGAGGGGCAACACATATATATTAGTTATAATAGACGCGTTTACAAAATTTATTAGCATTAAAGCCGTACGAGATACAAAGACTGCAACGGCTATTCGAGCATTTAAAGAACATTTCAGCTACTTTGGTACACCTACACGACTGATTACAGATCGAGGATCGTGTTTTACGAGCGTTAAATTTAAATCTTTTGCAGAAAACTTGGGTATAAAACACATACTTAATGCAGTCGCAACACCTAGAGCGAACGGGCAGGTGGAACGGTATAACCGAACTATCACCGAGGCATTGAGTACAAAATGTCACGGCCAAAATGATAGTTCTTGGGATGAACATGTCGGTAGTGTACAGCTAGGCATGAATACAACTTTGAATAAAGCAACAGGAAAAAGTCCTTCGGAACTCTTGTTTGGGTTTAAAATGGTTACCTTATCTGAAAATATACTAGGAAATGTAATAAATGAAATAATTGAACCACTGACTGACGATAAATTGAAGACCTTGAGATCGGCAGCTAGTGAATCAATACAACGGCAGCAGCACGCATCAAAAATAATGTTTGATAAGCACAGAAAACCTGGGACTAAATATAACGTAGGCGATCTAGTAAGAATTGAAAGGAATGTATTTGATAAAGAACTCGTAGGAAAATCAAAAAAATTAACACCTAGATTTCATGGGCCTTACCGTATATTGAAAATCCTTGATAACGATAGGTTTGTTGTAGAAGATACACCACTAGTAAGAAAGGGAAACAAACGATATGAAAATATCGTAGCTTTAGACAAGATACATCCTTGGTTAAATTTTAAAGATTTAGATAGCGAGGGTAGCGAAAACGACAAAAGTGATAGTGCAATGTTGTCTGATAATGACGAGTAAATTTTAACCTATCAGTTAAACAATCTAGATATCACAATTTATAGTAGACCTATGCAGAGAAATTGTTGGATATTATTACATTATATCTATTGTAACATAAAAGTTATTGTATATTTACTGTTATGACCAAAATTCTGTAACGAACTAAAATACTGTATGACATGGGTGTAGGCTGTGAGCGGTCAGTGTAGTGTACTCTGCATAGATGATCGCAGATCATAGCAGACTGCAGACTGCAGGCTATGAGCGATCAGTGTAGTGTGCGCCGCATAGATGGTCGCAGATCATGGCAGACTACCCCGTAATATTAGCTGTATAAGTGATAAGTAGATAGATAAGATATTTAGGCTATGAGCGATCAGTGTAGCGTGCTCTGCATAGATGACCGCAGATCATAGCAGACTGCAGGACGCGGGCTATGAGCGATCAGTGTTTTATGAGCCGCATAAAGGTCGCAGATCATGGCAGACTGCTTCTAAAGAATTTAGAATATATATATAGATGATCATGAATCATGATGCATATGGGAAATAATGTAAAAACTGTAGGTCATGATCATGAGCTTTCATTATAGTGAACACTGCATAGATGATCGCAGATTGTAGCAGACTGCCGAGTGCAGGTTATGAGCGATCTGTGTAGTGTGCACTACGCAGATGATGGCAGATCATGGCAGACTGCACTTAATGTTAGATATATAAGTAAGAAATGAATAGTGACTATAGGTTATAAGTGATCAGTGTGGTATATTGTCACGCAGACGATTGCAGTTCGTATAGACAGTTTTTAATTAGCGCCTTGACATAATTTCAGCAGTTTTATTTTTATTACAAGCAATCATTGTGATGATGTGATGTGCCGCATAGATGATCACTTATTGAAATAAATTACTTTTAAGTATCTTTGTGATATTTTTGTGTGCCTGGCAAGATCTCAGTATAAGTAGTTATAGAAAGTTTTGTGAACAAAGTAGATAATCTTAATTAATATTTGATGGCAATGATGTCATGTTGTAGGTCACGAACGATATAAAGCATAAGTCGTTGTTGTACAGATATTAGATGGTGGTAGGCACAAGGTGTTACAAGTTTATATAGAGATTATAGCTTGTTAAGTTTGTTACCTTTTATTACATATGTCAAGTACATATTTGTTCACTAAAACTGTGATTTTAGTACTAGAAGTGAGAGGACTCACTTATTGAAAAGGATGGCCGAGTTGTAAGGATTATAAAAGCGCATACTTCATATGTCTATACCAGCCTTTATGTTGATTGTTTTAAGTAGTGTGTGCGTGGCTGTATACCGACTTGCTTTAGTGTCTATGGCAGTCGGCAGGTTTTAAAAAAGTAATTGAAAGGAGAGAGATATTTTGGTTGTCAAACAATAATACATGTTTTGTAATTTTATAGATTGTTTTAGTGAATTAAACAAGTTAATGTTCATTGGAGTTTCAATACAAATCATAATTGGATTGGCTTTACATACTTCACTTGCACTTCACTTGTACCTGCGATCGCGCTCGTGAGGTTTTGGTGTGACACAAGTTTCTGAACATGTCACCCGACTAAAACGATTTTAAAGACGTTATCACGTCAAAAAAAAACATTTTTTTTTGTGTAGGTTTATTCCCCAATATTTTTTTATTTGTTCATTATCGTAGCGTAATCAATAGTTCAGTTACATCTTACATCCTGAAGGATGCCTGGGGTCCGCTACCTAATACCAAGACTTGGCGTAGGCAACTAGTGTTGGGGCGGAAAGGTTCTCATGTGGCGACCACGTACATGAAGACGCAGCGTGGGTAAGCCCCTCACAAGGTGGACGAATGACCTCGTAAGAGTCGCAGGAGTCCGCTGGATGCGGGTGGCGCAGGACCGGTCATTGTGGCACTCTTTAGAGGAGGCCTATGACCAGCAGTGGACGTCCTTCGGCTGATATGATGATGATGTATGTATAAGAGCGATTTACAGGCACACTCGTATATGTATAAATAGGTATGCATAAAATTTAACTTTAGTTATAAGACTTTGATGTTTTCCCATTCATTTTGACGTTTGACGGCCTGTTTAGCCTAGTTGGTAGTGACTCTGTCTCCGAAGCTAGAGGTCCCGGGTTCGAATCCCGGCCAGGGCATTTATTTGTGCATTTATCACGGATATTTGTTCTTGGGTCTTGGATGTTTTCTATGTATTTAAGTATGTATTTATCTATATAAGTATGTATATCGTCGTCTAGTACCCATAGTACAAGCTTTGCTTAGTTTGAGACTAGGTCGATTTGTGTAAGATTGTCCCCGAATATTTATTTATTATTTATTTATTTATCATGCATTGACATTATTGCTAAATTCAACGTGCCATAACACCGGAACTCTTGTTACACTGGTTAAATACTAGAGAGTGACCGAGCAAAGCGAGGGTGATCAATGCTCATGTTACTTCGCCGCTCGTTACGATCAAACTCCTGTGTCAAAGGTGTTCATTACGACAAGAATAGGAGGTATATAAATTAGAACAAACTAACCAAGGTTAGTCTTTGTCTGCATTTTTACTTTTGTTTTGTGGTGCAACAAAAACATAATACCACCTGCATTCCTTGAATACATCAGTCAGGTCTATAATGTACTTCTTTCGTTCTCCTTCCGTTGATGTTACACAATTTTATACCAAAATAAACTGCTTGAGCTCGAAGACTATTTAAAAGTGGACTGAAATTACGTAGTCGCCTCCGCCCATTCGTGCTTCCAGGATTGGTCCAGCGGGAAGCCATTGGCTCATAACTCTCTAGCAGTAACACTCGTTGGTGGGCGTGATTTAAGTCGTCATGACGGTGGAGATGAACCAACAAATTCACCATGGCCAGGCAAAAGCATATAAAAACTTAATTTAATACGTTTTTCTATTGTTACATGAATATTTTGAAACTAGCACATGATTTGACTTATGCAACTAAAGGTAGTCTTGAAATCGCTAATATCAATGAGTGAGCTCATGTCACTTACCATGTGATTACTTTTTTTAATTTACATATTTATTATTCAACAAGAAAAATCAGATCTTGGTCTGTGGAGTCGCTGGGCCCATGACCTCTTCAAAGAACAACACAACACAAGAACAAGCCTAAGAAGAAGATTGGAACCAAAGAAAAGAAGGACCTAAGAAGACTGGAAGGCTAAGAGGTTAGAGGACACTGGACACTCCTGGTGACCAAAGGGGTTGGAAGCTACTTCGCACAGTATATTAGCGTTGGGAAACTACGGGAAAATGCTGCCAGTATCTTTAGCACTTCTCCGCGGGGGACCCCTTGTTAACGTCAGTAGTCAATAGAAGTAAGGAGGTTCTCAGTTTATCTGCATGTTTAATGCATAACTCTTGACCACGTCGGCCGATTTTGATAATTCTTTTTTTATTTCAAAGTAGGTACCCTCAAGTTAGTCCCATATAAATTTAGTGAAGGTCTAGAGTAAGCGCTGAAGTGACGAATAATAGAGAGGAATGGAAGAAGAAAATATGTTGCGCCGACCCTGCATAAGCGGGATAAGGGCAGGGAGATGATGATGAAATTTAGTGAAGGTCTAATGATAGGATCTGGGCGGAATCAAGGGAACTCCTTGAATTTCATAGGCACGCATATGCTGATTTTGGTATTTTCTGTAGTTAACCAAAGCATTGACTTTTGAAAACAACAAATTCAGTAAAGCGGAACTAGTGATGATGACCACATATATGACATATGGAACTCCTCAATTTTTTTTTGACGTGCTTGTCAAAATACAAATTTTGAAGATGAGGAACTAAGTCAGTATGGGTTCCCTGAGGAATCGACGGAACTCCTCAAAAATCATCGGCCCCTATAAAGTGACTTGGCTATTTTCTGTAGTAACCAACTTATTTGCTATCGGGAAGCACTACATGTATTGTGGTGAAGTGGGAAGGATAATATGTAAAAATCTCATGTGTTTGGAATTGTGAAGCTCAGAATTGGAGTATAAACTATTTTATTGTTTTTGATAGTCGGGAAGCACGACCCATATAAATATCGGCGCGAGGTAAAGAACCGGTACTGACTTGACTGGCAGTTGATAATGACAGCTGACAGCTCTCTGATATCGTACCGCCTGCGCACCGACCAGAAAGTAGGCGGTACAGTTCATCAAAGCGCACTAGCTGTAAATGTAAGCTATGGATCTTCTTGTTAGTAAAAAGGTTGGGAGGGAAAAAACTTTCCAATGGTGTCGGATTTTAATTGGGAACACATTTCGTGACCGCTCTCGTGATTTACGTCTCGTATAGATGAAAACGTTGACTGTCGTCAAGGAGATTCAGAAAATAGTCTTTGCCCTTATCTGTCTGCAGCTATTATTATACTTCTACTTGATCTCTATGTAACTTTTAGCTCTATTGAGACAGATATAGGCTTAGAGTACATTTTTTAAACCTATATATTTTGTATTTAGTACAATGACTACGATGTAGCTACAATATTATGATGTTTATTTTTATCGCCATAAATCTAAAACTTTGTAGATAAAATAATGTGTAGTTTAAATTTTTTCATAAGAAGCACGAGCGAAGCGTCTCCATTTCAGCTTGGGAAAAATGATTTCGTATGTTCGGATGCCCGGCTGTTCTCCTCTACAAGTCCCATTTCTCAAAAATATAATTTACCTACGAGGTCTACATCTCACCAAGCCACTTCCAAGTACCAAGGTAGGTTTATATATTCAAGTACGTATTATGCTTTATTTGTTTTTCGCGCCACCCACCGATTATTATTATTTTTTCTCCGCTACCAACACTAAAGTTGTCTGGAAGAGATCGATTTAGGCTAAGGCCAGCTGTTGTTTACCTATGCCTAAATCTCCCTAGTTCTAAACTGTTCTGTATGGTAGGAAATGTAGTAGAGTGTAAGGCAAAGGTCTAAAATAGGCCATATTACCAGGAGATGATAGTTAAATAGTTCGAAGGGTAATTAATATGGCTTTTAGACCAGAGTGTTATACACTCTACTTTTCACATTGATTGGGAGCAAATAAATTTAGATAAAAAGTAGGTATATAAGTGAATCCAGATTAGTATATAAAAAATCATTTTAATCTTTTCAGCTGTTTTTGCGTGATTGAGTACCAAACATCCAAACATCTAAACATTTGCATTTAGAATATTAGTGGGATTTATGTGGTAAGTTAACGGCAAAAGTAACTTTGTAATTGCATATTTTTATATAGGATTACAAAGTTACATATGCAGTTTTTGATACTAGAAAATTGGAATGAAATTGGGGCTTAGGGTCACAGTTACTTAATGGACTAAACCATAAAATTTTAAGAGATCATGGTGGCTGGTGCGCATACGGCGCAGTGCCGCGACGCAGCGCTTGCGCTTGCTTCTTTTTTTCAGTTTTTATCTTAAGATTTCACAAATTTTGAATAAGGATGTTTTTTTTTATCGTCAAGTATATGCAAATAATACCAATTTTTAAACCTGTAAGACATGGATTATAGGAGTTCCCATACAAAATTCAAACCCTCTTTTTGCCCCTTTTTAACCCAAATCTGCACAATTTTTATAGCCTATAATTTGGCCGGGATTTTCTTGTCAGATTAGTAATGTTTACATCAAAATCCATTCAGCCGTTTTCACGTGATTTAGAACGTGTTCTGTTATCGATTCTAAGTATCCCCAGCCAACTTTTTTTCGAATATCTTCCATGTACAGACTTTCGACCCTCTTCAGCTTTATTATATGTATAGATAGATATCCATCATTTTCACGTGTCTCAAAGAAAAAAACTTCATCTAACCTAACGAATATTATCTTGAATTCATAGCGAAATGAAGAAAACAGGGTGTATGTATGTAACTCACGGGATCGTATCATATGTATCTCGACGTGAGTTCTCTTTGTAGCTGCAGGCATCTCAATGCCACCTCTTTGTTCTTTGTCCCGCCTCTTATTTATTTTTTCGACTACCAAATTATCACAGAGATTTATAGTATTTAGTTTACTAAGCTTTCTGTTTTCCTCTTGATTACTGTCTGTGAAATGACAATCAATAATGTTGAGATTTATTTTCGATTAGAAAATTAACAAATTCATATAGGTACCTACCTAGTAAATGCAACGATTACAATAATGCATGTCATTGTACACACGGTCACCTTGAAAACATGTGTAACAACTAGCATTTTTATAATATGCATTCATGTTTGTGTTTTTGTTTTGTTTTTAACCGACTTCAAGATTTCAAAAGAGGAGGTTATCAATTCGGTTGTATGTTTTTTTTTTTGTTTTTTTTTTTAATGTTTGTTACTCCATAACTCCGTCATTTCTTAATCGATTTGAAAAATTCTTTTTTTGATTGTATGTATATATATCCAAGTTGGTCCCATTTTTGTCAAAAGGCAGTTCTGATTATGGGATCCATGAGGAATTGAAGGAACTCCTCAAATCTTTAAGGCAAACATATAGTGATTTTTGTGATTTTATCAACAAGTCAAGCATTTGTATCCAAAAATGTGATATTGGATGAAGTGGAACTGCTAATGATGATCAGAACAGAACTCTTCAACGACGAAAAGTTCACGTTTGGCGATTTGTCCTCCTAGCTGTGTTTGTTAAGCAAGTTCTATTTTCACGATTAATTTTTGTCATGCTCGAGTTCTGATGATGGGATCCATGAGGAATTGAGGGAACTCCTCAAATCTTAAAGGCACACATATAGTGATTTTTGTGTTTTTATCAACAAATCGAGCATTATCATACAAAAATGTGACATTTGATGAAGTGGAACTGCTGATGATGATCAGAACAGAACTCTTCAACGACGAAAAGTTCACGTTTGGCGATTTGTCCTTCTAGCGGTGTTTGTTAAGCAAGTTCTATTTTCGCGATTGATTTTTGTCATGCTCGAGTTCTGAAGATGGGATCCATTAGGAATCGAGGAAACTCCTCAAATGTGAAAGGCACACAAATAGTGATTTTAGTATTTTCATGAACTAATCAAGCATTTTTATTCATAAAAGTGACATTTGATGAAGTGGAACTGCTGATGATGATCAGAACGGAACTCTTCAACGACGCGTAGTTCACGTTTGGCGATTTGTTCTCTTCGTTTTGTTTGTCAAGCAAACAAGGTTTTTCCATGATTTCATGAGGAATTGAGGGTACTTAGTCTTCTACCATTATAAACATACTTATAGCCATTTTTGTATTTTATTGTATGGAATCTAAGAGTGCACCATCTAAGGTTAATAATCTTTCACCGGACTCCCCCATTGAAGTCGGTTTTTTTTTCTTAAAAATTATTTTTTGTATGCTCCTTTGGCACGTACAACATGTATACACCGCTTTGAGCAGATCTAGACACGCGGCAGCGTGTCCAGCCAAGTTCACCCCAGAAACTGGCGGACAGCAGCCGTGTGTTATATTACACGAACCGTTTGGAGCCACTTTTGACCCCCCAATAACTCCAAATCTATCTAACATAAAAAATGAAATTTTGTACATGTATTAAGAATTAATCCCAAATTTCATAAATATAGGTTTAATAATTATTGAGCGCTTCAAAGCGTTGCTCAAACGATTGAATCACTTTTTTAGGGTTCCGTAGTCAACTAGGAACCCTTATAGTTTCGCCATGTCTGTCCGTCCGTCTGTCCGTCCGTCTGTCCGTCCGTCCGCGGATAATCTCAGTGACCGTTAGCACTAGAAAGCTGAAATTTGGTACTAATATGTATATCAATTACGCCGACAAAGAGGTAAAATAAAAAGTGGAAAAAAATATTTTATTAGGGTACCTCCCCTATACGTAAAGTGGGGAGTGATTTTTTTTTTTTCATTTTAACCCTAACGTGTGATATATTGTTAGATAGGTATTTAAAAATAAATAGGGGTTTACTAAAATCATTTTTTGATAATGTTAATATTTTCGGAAATAATCACTCCAGAAGTAAAAAAAAATGTGTCCCCCTCTAACTTTTGAACCATAAGTTTTAAAAATATGAAAAAAATCTCAAAAGTAGAACTTTATAAAAACTTTGTAGAAAAATTATTTTGAACTTGATAGGTTGAATAGTTTTTGAAAAAAATACAAAAATAATTTCTGAACTAAGTTTATAATTTAACCGTATAAACAGGTGTTTATTGTACCTGTCATTTCTACAAAATCACAATGAAATGACGTGCTTTCAAATAAAGTAAAACCGGTGAAAATCGGTTCACGCAATAAAGAATTATTCCATTAAAATCATCTTCCATACTTTAAGCTCGCGCGCAATAGTTTACTTAATTTGCCGATAGATGTCGCTGTACGTGGAACGCTCATTTCTACATGGCGGTGTTAAGATTTTTCCTGATTTATTAGGGTTTTGTGTTTCTGTACTTAATATGTCAACTTAATGTGACGGACGGAAAACTACGGAACCCTACACTGAGCGTGGCCCGACACGCTCTTGGCCGGTTTTTTTAAATATTATGAAATGGGAACTAAGAAAACGAATTATGTTACCTGATTAGTCGAGTTTAGTGTAGCTGTATTGTTTTTGGTTGATATCAAATACAAAGTATTTTTAAGACTTTTATTAGTGCATTTGTGGATTTTATATGGTTTTGATTGGTCAAATTAAAATGCTTTGTACATCATAAATTTGTATACATATTTTCCCTAGGGGTTTGTTGTACTACTTTAGCCCCGCTTGATAAGTCTAGCGTGAGTATTTTCGAGCATGAGAAGTGTAAATGAGTCTTTGTACTGTTGTAGTACTGTAAAGTGAAGCCCAAGGCAAATCGCAAGTAATTCCGATGCAGCCGTATATTCCCTAGTCGGGAACAAGGGTTAAGCTTGAAACACACAGAGCGCAGCGCAACGTAGTTGCGGAGCTGAGGCGGTTTTGTGGTAAAGCAAACGCGGTCATACCCCGACGTAGTACCAAAACCGGCCAAGTGCGTGTCACGCACAAAGAAGGGTTCCGTACCTATACCTGCTAGTCAGCATGTAAAACCACTATACGTATACAATACATTAAATCTGAAAAGGTCGTTTCCTAATAGGGAACTCACGGCACTTAAGACCTTTTGTTTGGGCAAGACAGTTTTTCAGCATTTCTCGAAACCGTTAGACCTGTCTTGTTGAAACCAAAATTCGTTGAAAGTATTTATTAATGTCCATCACCTCAATTTTTTCAGTATTTTACACTTCTTAGTTTGTACATTAGAGAGGGGAGGGGGGACACTTTTTACGACTTTGACAGTTAATATCACGCAAAGGGTTTACTTAAAACGATTTTTTTTAAAAACCTTCATATAATTTTTAAAGGCCTATCCACAGACACCCTACTTGCCTTCGTGCATTGAATTATTTTTTTATCATCCCCCAGTTATATGTATGGGGTGCCCCCGCCCTTAGTTAATATTTTTTCGTAATTTCACATCACTTTTTTGTAGCGGTTCATAGAATACACCTTTGTATCAAATTTCATAATTTTATTGTAATTCTTATAGTCTCCGAGTAAATCGACTGTGACATACGGACGGACGGACGGACGGGCAGACATGACGAAGCTATAAGGGTTCTGTTTTCGCCATTTTGGCTACGGAACCCTGAAAAACACGTGATTTTCGGTAGCGCGTCGGAGTGGAGGCGGCATGTGTGGCATATGAAACAGTAATCGACAGTCGACAGTTTCTGTAAGAATAAAATGCAAAACCGCGTCCACCCTACACCGCGCCTCGCCCGCTCTGTGTAGGGCTAGAGCTTTACTGGGAATTGCAGCACTAACGAGTTCTCTTTGTAATACGAGCCATGTCCCACAGACTAATTAACAGTATTAACATACAGAAGGTTTTCTATCAATAGGAAACTAATGTATAACAGCTGGAAAACACTGAATCATGCACCCTTTCTACAGCATAGCACGTGCTCTGTCTCTAGTCTAGTTAGGGTAGTCTCGGTTGCGCATCAACGTCGTCACCCAGAAAAACTTAAAAAAGGGCCTGTTGTTGTTGTTGTGTTGTTGTTGTTGACGTGTTCGAATAGACATTTGGTTTGCTTTGTGTAGTTGTGACTTGTTCGAATAGACATTTGTTTTGTTTGTGTTATACAATTTAAATATGTAATCTCTATTCGAACACGCTACAACTCATACAACTGGTTCTTTTCATTAGTAGTAAATAACTAACTGCGCCTGAAGGAGAGGTGTTTTTCGAGAGTATGTATGTATGTATGTATGGATGTATGTTTGTTTAATTGTTTCGCACGCTCTGCGGCCTGAACGGCTCGTAGATTTTAGCTTGAGAGGTGTCGTTAGATTCGTATTTACTGTGAAAGTGACACTGAGTATATAAAAATAAAAATAAAAAAAATAAAATGGCGGATTTTTGGCGCCAAATTCTAATGTTTGGCATCCTCAACGGCTCGATAGATTTTAGCTTCAAAGGTGTCGTTAGATTCGTATTAATTGTGTTACACACACAGGACTGCACGTCTAGCACAAAACGGTGCGCGAGTTATCTCATGCGCGACATAGACTATCTGTCTCTTTCTGGGTGTACCAATTAGAAAGAGACGGATAATTTATCTCGCGCGTGAGATAGTTCGTGCGCCGTTTTTTGCTGGCTAAATATGCTGGCCGTTTTTGCTTTTTTCTAGATGTTTGTTCTAGGCTAGAGGCCGCATTTTTGGACTGTTCCACTCGAAACTTGGCATACGTGTTCCTCGATTTAATGGTTTTTTGTCGAGAGCTTTATTCATTGGGGGAAATGGAGGAAAAAGGGGGAAGGTTGCTGTAGCGTTACTTACGAACGGATTTCAATCAAATTTCTGAGGAAATACCAAGTACCTGATTCCCTACAGGTTGTTGTAAATAAAAAAATCGAGAGGGAAGAAGGGGGGAAATGCGGGTAGTTAAACTTTAAAAAAAATTTCAGAATTTTAACCTTCATAGTTTGGAAATTAGAGGGGGTCACACATATTTTTTTACGACGTTGACAGCTAATATCCCACCAACAGTTGACTTAAATGGAAGTTACTTAAAAAAAGTAAAAAAAAAAAAGTAAAAAATATTTATTACCAAAACAATTTTTTTTACACGTTTAACAGTTATTATCGGCGACTCCCACACTAGGCTAAGCCTGTATCGTGGGAATCAGAGACATTTAGGGTTATCAATAAACATAGCGGCTTAATGCACATGCATTGTACAACTGTAAAATATTTGAAATTGATTAGTTATTATTTTATTAAGAAATTATAGTTAATAACCTATGAAATTTTATGACAGTAGCTTACAAAGGTATAGGATATATATTTTTTATTTTTTATTTTGCAGTGATTTATTCAATAAACATGGTGTAAAATACTAATGAATTAAAAAATAATAATAATAATATAAGTGTGTGTAAATGATTTGGTGTGAAGTGCGTGAGTGTTTTAGTGTGAAGTGTGTGAGTGTTTTGGTGTGAAGTGTGTGAGTGTTTTGAAGTGAATGTGGGACATGTGGCTGTAGAAGTTTTAGGAATGTTGGAATGATTAGGCCTTGAGAGAAACCGCTTTTAGGAAAGCTACTATGAAAAACAAAGCTTCGACAACGATTCTATTAAGACAGCATTTACTTACTGACTTAGAAACCTCTTTATGATTTTTAAAGGCCTATCGACAGATCCCATCCCCCCACACGCCTATGTGCGATGTTTTTTTTTACTTTCGGTTACAAGTATGGGGTGAACTCCCCTAATTTTATATTTTTTTCGTAGGAGTTCCCTTCCTACCAAATTTCATAATTGTAGTGTTTTCAGTCTCCGAGTAAATTAAATAAATAAATATAAATATTGCGGGACAATCTTACACAAATCGACCTAGTCCCAAACTAAGCAAAGCTTGTACTATGGGTACTAGACGACGATATACATACTTATATAGATAAATACATACTTAAGTACATAGAAAACATCCAAGACCCAAGAACAAATATCCGTGATAAATGCACAAATAAATGCCCTGGCCGGGATTTGAACCCGGGACCTCTAGCTTCGGAGGCAGAGTCACTACCAACTAGGCTAAACAGGCCGTCAAATCGGTTGTGATTTTGGCTACGGAACCCTAAAAATGAGAGTCAAATTACAACATTGCTGCTGATCACTGGAAACGCTCCATACTAATTGAAAAGTGACGTCACAATTGAGTAGCAACGTCCTACCGGCGCATAGAAAAACGACTAATTTGCTCTTTTGATCGTTAAACGTTGCGTTTAGGTACAAAGTTCTTGTACAATTAATTGTTTATTAAAACAAGAATCCTGATAGTAGTATAGTTGACTTGTGAACGATAAAAAAACGAAAAGATTTCAGTGTCTTATAGGTCGATTCACAAGATCTGGCGCGGAATGTCTATGAAATTAATGACAGTTACATACATTTTCCGCGCCAGCTCTTGTGAATCGACCTATACCTACTTATTTAAAATTTTGATCTTATTTTTTTATTTTACTTCTTGTTGTGCAGGATTGTGTAAAGTCAGCATCAAAAGTGACTACGCATATGAAGGGGTCAAAAGCTTATAATTAGGAGTTTGAACTTTTCAAATGGGTACCTACTTTTGATACTGACTGAACTATCAATATAGCTACTTACTCGTAAAAATGTTATAAATTGTATCATGAGTCATCTACCGTATTTACTTTGTTGCACTTCATTGCGTATGGCCTTCGCTCTGCGTCTGAAGTATGATGGTTGCCATTTTATCACTTATCACATGAGAGCGAGAGTGATAAAATATCAACCAACATATACCCCGTACCCGCTTAGGTATCAGCGTCAGAATGCTCGCAACGACATGGTCCGAAGGCACCTTAGATTGGCTGGCATCCCATCATTGCTCGAACCGCCGAATGGCAGCGTCAAACCCGTTAAATTTAAGGATTTTTGTAATCAAACAAGGTAATTATAATTGAAAAACCAATTTAAAAAGGTCAACATTTTATTATTAAATCAGTAGGTATAAGTACTTACACTCACTTACATATAATATTACAGTACATAAACATGCTTCATATACCCTAATTAGATAAAAAAATATTCCATCTCTTCCAACCATCTTGCACTGTTCTTTTCAAAATTGCCTAAAGATGGAGAGCGTTGATATAGTTCGAATTCGAATCGAAAACAGGGTTGCCTCATGCTGTCCACCATACAAAAATACAGTTAAATTTGAGATCAATTTCTTTTGCACTGATACTATAAAAAAAAAAGAAATACAATTTTCATTAAGTTATAGAAAAAGTCTACATTTCATTGAATTATACTGTAATTGTTGTTGAATATTGGGCGACACGATCTGACACGAGGAAAAAGAATATGTGAGCAACAATAGTAACAAAGAAACGATAGGTTTAAAATATTATTTTCTAGAATAACATAAACATTATAAATATTTAACTCTCATTAAATTGGCACTATTTTATGTATGTATGTATGTAAGCACTTTATTGTACACAATAACAGTCTTCAACATAAAATTTTACACTATTTTTTCTAACATATTTACTAAATAGTTACAAAAATTTTGCTGCCTGATAAAAAATAATTTAAGCAATACATACAATCAACGGCATTGGAATATTAACATAAATTAATTCTGACTATTACGAGGCTTGAAAACGCAATCAATTTGTATAATTAAGTCATATCCTTAGTCTAAATCTAGGTACAAACAATATCTTTAACGTACAAAGATTAAATGCAAAAAGTGACAACAAAGTATGTAACTACTATGTAATATAATTACATCCATTATATAGTTACCAAGAAATAAAAAGACAACTCTCTGTAATCCAACTTTTATACGCCCTCCAAGTCTACTGGAAACTCAAGGATATATCTTAACATTAGTAGAACTCTAAATGTATAAATACGACAAACGAGCCAGTTTAAAACATATGATATATTTTTCTTAAAACTACCTTTTGTATCACAAAAGCTTGATACAACTGTATAATTTAGCTCTTAGCGTTCTACACAAGTTATATGTAACTGGTGTGAAGGTTTGTGTTCAGTTAGTGAGTAGCTACAAGAATAATGATCTAAAATATTTTAGTAATTCAGTTATTTTATTCTGTGGTCTTAAATTCTGCATCGTACAAACGTGGAACACACTTGATTACGCCCTCGCAATTACACTCACATATATGGTGGCAAGGCCACTTTCGTATTTTGTCGGTGCGGTATCACTTAGGGATCGGAATGAAGACGAAATGTATCTTCATTGATGACAATAAAATAATTATGTGCAAATTTTACGACGACATCGACAAATTTATTGACTGCATAAAATATCTAACACTGAATTCTACTTCATCAGTCCGATCCCTAGTCAGTAAGCTGTCAGCTGTCAATGGAGTCCTTATTCGCACGGACGATTTTCATGCGATTATACGCAAAAAAATCGTCTCGATGTTAAGGCGGCGAAGGGATGGTTCCAATAGCATTTTGAGGATCATTGCAGATAGATACGACTGCTCAATTTTTTGTCACTGGGTCGGACAAATAAAAGCAGTCGCTCAATTTAGATTTAAATAAATTAAGAATGTTTTTATACTAATATACCTAGATTAAGTTTTACTAACAATATATGGACGTACAAAAAAGAGTCCGAAATAAAAGTATTATTATTATATTCTTACTGCACATCTACAATTAGATGAGTGCTTCCTTCCAGTAGGATGCGTGGAAACAGAGCAGTACGAATGCAGTACTACATCCACACTCATGATTTTTTTATGATTGTCTCACCAGCGCTTGGCCCTAGTCTCACCTGATGGAAAGCAATGACAAAGCCTAAGTAAGATGTTGCTCAATGGTTCAGTAATAGGAACAGCGTATTCATTCCGGATCGCGATAAAATTGCATCGCGTGATAATAATAATCGTGTAAAAGAATGCAAAACTATCATGCGAGAATGCAAAACTGACAGTAAACTGACCAGTAAGGAAATCAGATGTTATCAGTAAGATTTTGGTACACTAGAAGGGCCTGTATCTCTATGCGGTCTATAGAGATACAGGCCCGCCAAGTCAGAAAGTAGCCTAAATCGACATAATACTGACATTCATTCCCCTTGATCTTTAATGGCTACTCTACACAATGGGCCATGATGGCCGTTTACTGATACGCGCAAATGTGTAGTGATGTATATGAAGGTCATAATTGGCTGTTAATTGTGCGTAATCGGTCGATCAACAAAGGAACGCATGACGATAATCTTGCGCGCGGCCACATACTCGTAATCGGCCATCATTGCGCAGCAGATAAATGCATGTTATATTCTTTGATGATTACTTAGTGTATGAAAAGGTTTTAATCGTCGGTATTTTTTTATGCAAATTCCGATAGGAGTTATATGTACTGAGCAAAAAATAGAACAGCTGAGCCCTCGTCCACATGGCACATAGTGTAATGCAGCCATAAGATGCGGAATAACTGTATTCTAGTTTTTTTTTCAGTTCAATTTCAATTGTTGAAAAAGGAAACCGCATAAAGTAGAGGTATTTTTACGTTACTTTAGCAAACAACTTTTAGCAACATGTATTTAAATTAAAATGTATTGGTTAAGGGATAATGGAAACACAGTCGAGTCGTCACCATCACATCATGATCTGGAGGCGTATGATGATTGTCATTTTGTCACTTATCGTTGTGGATGAGACCCGTCTCTTTCGCACTCGCATATTTGTCATAACGTGAGTCTTATCCACGATGATAAGTGATAAAATGACAACCATCATATGCCTGCAGGTAAATGTGATGAAGTATCACATTCTTTCTTTCATATTTGTGTCGATTCTTGGTTCATAGATCAAGTACAGTTAAAGGCAGTAAAATAGAAATTCGTATTCAAGAGATTCTGATTACTCGTATTAATAATCAATTTACAATATATAAAACCTTAGATATTACGCCCTTACTTATAAAAACCAGATTCAACGATATCAGTTTCATACTTTAAATACGGTTACGTTCAAATTATTTTGATGCTCTCTGATATCACTACTTTGCTTACACTACAGGGTGGGAACAAGTAATCCGGTAGATTATAACCATGCATTTTTGAGGTTATAAGAAGTATAAAATATATATCAACCTTGGACACAATCCGGTAAAACAATTTTTTTTTTGGGGTATGCCACTGTTTTTTTTTTAACTTGAACTAACGTCACTTTGTAGGAATACTTCACCTAAAACGAACTATAAAAGTTTTTTATTCGAGAATTGTTTAGTTTCGGGAGTGATTTCATCTTCGGTCAATTACTATGTCGAGTGACACTAGGTTATATTTGGGGCAATGTTACAATTGAACTTTTTAGGGCCTTTTTACAGGGTCCCGTTATAAAATGGTTTAGGTACTTACATAAAAATCAATGAGATCTCGAAAATTCGACCGAATCGAGCGAACTTTGTATGAGATTTTAGTCTCCGAAAATGCTCAGGAATACACTATTAAAGTTTGTAGGGTTACCCGTTTCCACCGTATGTCTGGCGTCAGATCGCATCAGAGAGCATTGCGTCAGATACGTATGAATTCCACATAAGTGTTCAATAGCTATAATAATTCTTAATCGAATAAAAAATTGTGCAAACCTTTTTATGTAAAGTGCTGGAAAAGAAGATACTGGTAGTGAGTTATACTTACTTTCTACGCTGGCTCAGCGATCAAAGTGGACCGTGCCTCCGACACTAAGAGCCGGGCCACAATACTACGTGCGCACGCATGTCGTGCCTTCCCTTTCAGTCTCGTGTTATATACTATATGACGGAAAGGGACGGCACGATACGAAGTTCGATTTTCGAAATTCGGAGTAGGCCCTCAGTTCCTACGATCGCTGCGTAATTACGCAAGGTTACGCAGTGCAGTGCGTGCGCACGCAACAGTGTGGCCCGGCTCGAAAGGTTGGTTGCACCCAACAGCCTGTAATCGTAAGCGTTCGTTAAAATCAGACTGTATGGAAAGTTTGACAAGTTTCTATGGGATGACAACTGCCGGCGCCATATTTAAAATTGATCGGTTTGCAATCGTAAGTTGCTGCAACTCACCCTTAGACACGCCACTATAATCTGGCCTGTGCAGCTGGTCGCCAGAGTCGACTGTTTGAAGCTGGCAGAGGTCTTTTTTACTTCGTCTATCCAGCGATACCTTGGTCGACCAATCGGGCGTTGGCCATTTGGACGTTTGGAGTGGGTTATAATTGTTATAAAATATATTATAAGACGATCAAGCTTGCGACAATATATTATTGAAATAATTATATTGATTTGTATTCCAAAAATGTACTGTTTTAGTAATTAATAACCAGAAAAACATCTATAATATTTATCATTCATAATCGACAAGTAAACCTTGCTATCATCAACATATAATTTTCTTAGTTTTCCGTATATCAAAGAATTGTTAAAATTTACTAGTCCATGCTTTAATATGTGACATTTCATGTTTCAAAATTAAATTTAAAGTGATTATTTTTTATACTAAACAATTTAATATCATCTTGAATTCGATATATATTCTTAAAATTTATTTAACACGATTTAAAGCTTCAATTTTACCTTATAAAGACTGTAACATACATTAAGAATATCATATTCATTATAAATATATTGTGCACGATAAGTGAAAATAATATATTTTGTGTTATTCTTGCATTTATTCCCTTCTACATTATTGTCCAACACTGAAAGAATGTTTTCAACATTCGCCAAAATTTTGAAAATATCATAACATTTCTGTGCACCACATAAAATATTATACAATATTGATTTCATGATATCAGGTCTATTTCGAAGCACATACAAATACTATAATCGCAATCTACACAGACTCGACAAGTAAAATCACGAACTTTAATTTGAGACCTTCTTAAGGTTAACAGAGCTGTCAAAATGTACCGAAACTCAAAGATTTTTTTTGCAAAATGAGTCCCATATTAAAGAGCGCGATGTTACTTAACAAATCGACAAAAGAATGTAAGTCTTCCTTAAGTATCGTAACTTTACCATGCTACCAGTAAGAAACTCACAGACGTTTTATCCCACAGCGTTCGCGCAAGTAAGCCCCACGCCACGGGCGTAAATATATACGGGCACTTGATGAGCGTACAATGATGTCACGCCGGCCTTCGAGGGCGTTCGAGCGAGACAGATAAGAAAATCTCAGAACACTCAATGAGTCACTCACTGGGTCGTGCGGCATCTGTTACGTAGTAACTTGTATATTTCATCTGTAACTTTATTACTTGCAAGAAATATGATTTCCAACAGCACTGTGAGTTCCAACAGATTAAAATACGAACACGCGTCAGAGATCTGTCTATTTATAGTCTATCTATCTAATTTACCTAAACAAGTCTGTCTAGGTCTAGACCTTCATATCTTATAACTGACAACAACTTTACAACATTGAATCACTTAGGTACATTTATTCTACCAGACGCGATCAAGTCTTGAAGAGAGTGTGCGCATGATTACCATAAATACAATTACAATGATAAATGTGTATAAATACGACCAGAGCAAAAGAGTCAAGAGAACTTCAAAAGCTCCAAGTTTTCAGATATGATGATAAATATCAGGATATGCTTTTTACTATAATTATAAATTATACAAAGGGTATACACATCTACGTCTAGAACTAATCACAAATAATCTCTAACGGTTAAATTCATGTCTCTACTGTAACAAACAATCTAACCTAGTCTAAATCTACACTCCAATATCACCGAACATCAATCTACAGTAAATGGACATACAACCCTTATTTTTAGTCACATATACCTATACATTTGGCATCGTGAGATTCCAGAACGATTCTCGGTCCTTTAACGGCGGCGCCTAAGGTGGCGCCATTTTGTGTCGTTTAGCGGCCATTTTGAGATGGTAGTCACAGTCTCTTCATCTGCGAACAAAGAGCCTTTGTATCCGTCCGAAATGAAAAATGCAGAGTGAATTATGCAACATGTCTCGTATTACTATTAAGGAGAGTGCTCGCAGCGATACGATGGAATTGTAGCTTTTATTAAGTAATGTATCTCCTTTCGCCAACCCGCATGCTAAGCGTGGTGATTATGGCATTTAACCCCTTATAAAATTAGAGGAGGCTATGTACAGCAACAGTGGAGATCCTTCGGCTGATATGGTGGTGGTGGTATCTCCTTTAAGAAAATTAACCACTTTTTCAATATACCGCTGATCTACATTTTATAACCGAATTCATACGAAAACCGCGACACAGAAAAGTAAAATAATTAATAACTACCTTCCGTTTAAGCAGCTCAGGCCCTTCTGCTGATCATTGCTCGGCAACGTGACGTTGGAGGGCGGGCTCTTGTTGAGCTGATACCACTGGGCTACGGGTTTCCGTGGGTTGTCCAGCATCTCCAACCAGTGCTCGCGACCCATCCCGATGAGGGACGACCCGATGGCTGTGCAACCGATCAGCTCGTTTGAGCCAATCCTGGGGAAAACGAAATGTTATTGAAGATTTTATAACCGTAGCCTCCCAAAAGCCTATTAAAACTATTAGAATGTATTCTTCTTCAATTGAATTTATATATGTATATTTAGAACAAAGTTGTATTTGTTTTGTTTCATTCGATTTCAAAACAAACTCAACTCCATTTCTTTGGACAGTAGATTGAAATCCTTTTGGCCTTTGGCTTTTAGTAAGGCGCAATTTCCTTACCGACGCAAGTATCTGAGTTATTCTCCGGACGTTTTGGCGTACCTGATTTCTGTGATCGCATTATTAATAAATCCCTTACAAATTTAAAGACCATTTAGGAATATTTTGTAGTGAGTAAGGATTGTTACCGTTAATGTCAAAATTCTACACAAAAAGGTGGTAAGGACCGGAGAAATACCCATCACCTTTGTTGTCATCGATAGGTATAGAGTTTAGGGTGACTGATTTTCATCAAACTTATCAGAATATATGACTTCTGATATTTTCTCATCAATCGCGTAGGATCTTAGGCAGGATTATATCTCTTTCCTAAAATAATCTAAAGTGGTCAATGATGTTCCAGGTAAATAAAAATAGATTAATGTCATGTAAGAAAAACTAACACACATCACATACCTGTCATAATCTATCACTTTCACCAACAGCGTGATGTCAAAGACGTTTTCCGAAGGCAGATCAAACACCAGTGCTTCATTATACACTGGATTCAGTGTGTTCTTCTTGACGGTAGTTTTCTTCTTCTTTATCCTCTTTCCTTGGCAGATGAGGCAGATCTTCACGTATGGGTCTGTAAGTAAATTGTTCAGTTAGACCAGAACATTTTCTCATGTGGCTTTTGATGATGGTGCTGATGATCTCATTTAACACGTTAAATGCCTCTAGCTATTTCCTGACCTCACGGGGCTAAATCTGTATGCGATATTTGCTAATTTACCGAGATCTTTAGAATCAGTTAGTTACGACTGAAGTCTACGAGATATCCGCTTGTTAATTTGCTGTCAGTATCACATTTGCGCTGTAGTTTTATTAAATGAACCTAAACTCCTAACTGAGAATGTATACATGAAACCAATTTTAAAAATTTAACTAACGTAGTCAAAAACTTCAGCAAGTAATTTCACCTTATCTTCGTGTTACGTCATCATCAATCATCATCAAGAGTTTCCTCGATTTCTCACTTTATGACCAGATTCTTTGCTGATAACTATGGGACCACCGCTGAAGTATACCGTTTCTAACAAAAAAAGGATTTTCCAAATCGGTTAATAAATGACGAAGTTCTGGGGTAACAAACATAAACAATAATAATAATAAAACTGAAGAAAACACTGTTTTCTGATTTTTTTGGTGTACACAAATTACCAACCAAGCTGGATGCCAAATTTCACCTTTCTAGGTCACCTGAAAGTGGGTTAGGTTTTTGATTACTAGTCAGTCAGTCAGTTGTAAAAATGCCGTTTTTTGGACTTTAATATCTCAACAACTATTAAACTTATATTTATAAAATTAGGGATTCTAGTTGTTCTAAAGGGTACAAGGGGGATACATGTACTAAATTTCATTTCTTTATGTTTAATAGATTTGGAGTTATTGAGGGGTCAAAAGTGGCTCCAAACGGTTCGTGTAAAATAACACACGGCTGCTGTCGGCCAGTTCCTGGGATGAACTTGGCTGGACATGCTGCCGCGTGTCTAGATACCCCTTTTTAATTTTGTCTTTGTTTTTTTATGAAAACTAGCTTAGGCAGTTTACTGTTTTTATAAAAAAAATGTATAACTATACTTTGTATATTTCATACAAAGTTGGTAAAGATTTGAATTATTAACGTAAAGTCTATGACCCTTATCACGTGTTTACGTGATCTACCTTTACAGATGTCTGTATTAATTACTTCTAAACCATTATCTAAGTTACAGCTTTACAAGTCACGAACTTAGTTTGCATAACTGTGGGATCCTTAACAGTTAAGTGTTAGGAAGCCCGAGTAAATTGGCATAAACCAATTAGTTGTGCTAATGGTTCGGCAATCTATCAATTTATTCATAGGATACCATGTCAGTCAATTAGCAATAAAGTGGAGTTGTGGTTTTCATACACGTGGCAGTGAAGGAAGTGTCCTCATCAAAATTGTTTTTTTTCGTACTACGACGGCGTCATACTAACATACAGGTAAATTACATTCGAGACGTTTTTGCATCTGTAGTAGTATTTGTATATTTACAGGGACACACGTACACATTGACGTATACAGACACACGTCAACGTGTGTGTGAGGCTGGCTACAAGCTGGCTACAGAGGTCACAACTACAAATGCAAAAACGTCTCGCAAGTAATTTACCTGTACGTCTGTATTTCCGAGTTCATTTAAACTAGACCTTTTTAAGGCACGAGTGAATAATCTTCTGGGTGAGCTCGCTTCATCGTCGGCCTCATCTTTGCCCCCTGGCTAGATGCTGGCCAAGAGCAATCCTATTTTTAATTTAAAAAAAATACGGCCTACTTGATGGTACGCAGGCACTGTAACCTCCGCAGGCACTGTGGTCCCGGGTTCGAATCTCGGCCAAAGCATTGTTTATGCATTTAGCACGGATATTTGTTCTGGATGGGATGTTTTCTATGTATTTAATATGTATTTATCTATATAAGTACCCATGTATATCGTCGTCTAGTACCCATAGCACAAGCTTTGCTTAGTTTGGGACTAGGTCGATTTGTGTAAAGTCCCAATATTTATTATTTTATTATTATTTACTATGTTAATTGCATCAAAAGCACGAGAAAAGTCAAACAGTGATTCGAGGAGAGCTTTTGTCGTGCTATGTGACTTACAGAACCGAAGCAAAAGGCAGGAATGAGGAAGATTAAGTAGAAACATATCCAAGAAGATACCATCACAGCCCAGAGCAGCAGAGTTGAGTGATTTAATTATTTTAAGGAGATGTTTATAATTTACTAATAATTCGAAGTGACGAACCGAATGGACCCGTGGCCAGATCAAAGCATTGAAACGTTAATCCTCGGATGACTTGTGAGTACTCATTCAACTCACTGCGTCTGACGTTCGTTGCTATTGTTATCTGAATAGAGCACGAGTTTGCAGATTTTTAATATAAAGAATTGAAAAGATGCGAGGCATCTTTCGAGGAAAGTCGTTATAATGCTTACTTATAAACTTATTGAGTAAAATAAAATATTTCCTGGTTCATTGTATTTTTGTGGGGGATGGATGGAAAACACTTTTTCGCTAATCAAACCTCAAAATCAATCAAATCAACATCATTCAGACGGTTGATATATGTATGATTTGCTTGCGAACACTTTTGTGTAGTTGATAGTTACCAGTAAGGACATATGTTAGAGTAATTTATTGACTTGATGAGATAGACGTGGTAACTGAAATGTAGGTTCTCACAGGGTCAGTAAAGATCCTGAGCTTAGCACCGCCAAATGTGGTAGTGCCATAACCCGGTCTTTTCTCGATGTAATTTTTTTTGCATCTAGCTGGTTTTCTCCTATTGAAAATATGACTATGTTCGTATCACATTGTGTTACCTGATGATCCACTGATGTCCATAGCCTTGAGGTTCCTTCCTTTAATGACAGTGACTGTGAGACGACCAGCCGTAGGCAGGTAACAGAGGGACAGCATCAGCTCGCCGAGGTCTTTCTTTTCCTGTTGGACGGGAATATAGTTAATTATCTGATGACTAAGTAGCTTAAAGGAAGAATCCCGTGGAATCCTTATAAGCGTGCAACCAAAAGGGGCGAGAATAATGCAGCTGAATTGAGAACTTGTTTAGTATGGCTGACGGCTCACAGACTCAACCTCATCATCATTCATGTGCCGTTTTCCCATTTACTTGGAATATGCCGAAAATCGTCCAAAACGATGTCAGAAAGCTTATTGTGAATATTATTAATTATTTAAAACAAAAAAGGACGAAGGATTGACTAATATTCCAATACACTTATAATGTTGGATCGACTAATATTTGTTTTGAAATTGGTTGTTGACATAACCGGTAGTACTGACATTTCATATTATAGTAAGGATTGCTTGAATTGGTAAGATTGGTTGGAATTAACAAGTACACTTTTTTCTTATTCAAGGTGTCTACAATAAGAAATATATATAAAAATAAATTAACGATACCGCCATTGCCGCCAACGAAAAAAAAATGGCCAAGAGCATATCGGGCCATGCTCAGTGTAGGGTTCCGTAGTTACCCAATGAACTTTTAATTTAAACTTGTGGCTCTTATTGTAAAACCACTTGTTTTGGAAAAAATACACGTTAATATTCATTATATTTCAAAGGGTGTGGACGACTCCTTAACACGATTTAAGAAAATCATCTCGACCGAAAAAAATTGCAAGTCTTAAAATCATCTTGAAATAATCATAATGTCTTTTTTTCAACTGAAATATGTATTTCAATTAAAAACACAATTCCAACATGCTCAAACCAAAAGCATAGACGATTTATATTACACATGTGGTGAATATATTTCATTTTATGATTAAGAGGGCGCAGTACGCTCGGTTCTCCATACAAACGTATTTAGGCTCTCATTTTAAAACGCCATGCTAGAATAACATGAAAGTTTGTATACACAATGGGATCCGGCATATCTAGGTCGGAAATTAGCATCTGTTGCTAGAAATTGTAAAAGAAAAAAAAAAGCCGTTTTTGAGTTTTTACGGCTTGTATGAAAACCTTAATAATCGCTGTATTTTTTCTCCATTATAATTTCAAACAACAGAAACTAATTTCCGACCTAGATTTGCCGGATCCCACGGATATACAAAGTTTCATGTTATTTTAGCATGGCGTTTTAAAATAAGAGCCTAAATACGTTTGTATGGAGAACCGAGCGTACTGCGCCCTCTTAAGTTTCTGATTATCTGCTTGTATAGAAGGTATATATCATTCATTGGCGCTGTTAAGAAACAGAATAACCATCAATATAAAATAAATCCGAAACATAAATAGTATTATACTTCAGTATCTTGTATTATTATTTATCTGCTAATAACCGATATAATTACTTCTATTTTAGCTCCGTCTAGCCGCTAGCGTTACTAACGGAACTAAAATTAAAAAGTTGAGTGTAAGCATAGACAAAAAGACCAAAGTGAACATTTTTTCAGAATTTCGGTTTTCCTTTGTTGCTTGTGGTGATAATGTTCACTCACGTTCACGACTCGCACTTAGCCGTTTTTTTTCGATGTTCTCGGCAACGGTGCATCACCAGGAAGGTTTTTTTTTCAGTTTTGTGGTATTGTAATTTAAGTCATGAGCAGGGGTCGGACAAAAAGTGCGGATGACGTAAAAATGACGTAATCTTGCACACAGGATGTTTGTATTTAAACTTCCGTGTGACATGTAGTAACGAAGTAGTATTAATGAAGTAACAAAATAAACGTAAAATAAATCAATGGAATTCACTGAATAAAATGAATTTCACGAAACTTGTTACCATAAGGTACGATTATTTGAAATTAATTAGGACAAATCTGTGGGAACCTCAAATATACTCACAGGTGGGAACAGTAGGTCAGATTAGTAAATATAAAAAAATATATATTTTATTATACTTATTATTTAATAAATTATGCATAGATTTATGACTACTTTTCTAACAAGTCTATTATTAAAAACGGAAAATTGCCACAATATTCGAGTAAAGAGGACATTTTACAGCGTTTTTTTTATACATTAGTAAATATAAATTTTAGTTAAATATAATCGTAAAGATACAATAGACAAACAATAACGAAGTCAATTTATTGTTCATCTGATTGACAATGTGTCTGTCACAAACGTACTTACTCATTTCAAGTGGCGATATCGTTTAATAAAGAGGTTGATAAATGATAATTAAATTGCTTATGAAAATCAAAAACACTATTTGAAATCATCCTATAAGTGGTTTGACGTCATCCGCACTTTTTGTCCGACCCCTGGTTATGAGGGACTACCCCCTTAACTTACCAAAAAGATCGCAGCCCTGATAACACCAAGGGTGAGTAAGGTCGCCAGAACTACCTAGCCAGCCACTCACATGCTTGCTTTTGGCAACCCTTGATTGCCAGACATCGCCAATATTACAAAGGAATAAGGTTCAACTCAATTTTCAAAGCAAGCGAGTGGCTAAGATACAATGTGTTGAGAGTGGTGGAGCTGAATAACGTCTCTAGCTGTCAACACAACAAATCCTCAAGTCATTAAAGGGTCGGCAACGCTCTGGTGATTCTTTTTGGGTCTGCTAACCGTTGTTTGCCGTTGTTGTATAAAAACTATAAGTAAGTAAGATGCTATTTTGTATCGAATGTCATTGATTTCAATTTAATGATGACACCAATTCTTTCTGTTTGAGGGTGCAATGAGACGTAAGTAAGTGTTGTCTACCACTTTTTGTCTCCATTGTTTGCAAGTAATATTAAAAATCGGTACGTTGTGTTTTAACTGACTGTACAATTCACCTTTCTTTAATATCTTACATCAACAACCAACCAAGGTCCTTCAAATATTGGACCTTCATAAAACTGTCTAACAATGGACAGAATTTCCGATAAGGGACGTTATTGCCAACAGGTTTTTGGGAGAATCGACGGTTTTTGCAAAGACGCAATATTGGAAGTGACATCTGATTAATGACCACGTTTAGGAGTTTGTGATGTATTATTATTACTTCGAGCAGTGCTTTGGCACTTTAGTACCTCTAGAACGTCTGCTCTCATTCCTATTTTCAGGGCGTGCAATCAAAAATGTCGCATACCTTGAAACTTTATGATCAAACGAGGAAACAACATGTACACTTATGCAGTAGGTGTGCTTTCAAATGGAGACAATTCGTTAACAGCCGAAAATGATCGTACTATCTGATGCATTCTAACTCATTGTTAAGGCGCATTTACAGTACGTGCACATCAGCTGGCGGCGGACGGCAACCTTCGATACGGCCCGCGCATAGCGACAGCGCGTGCGCACTATACTGTTTTTCACGTAAGAAGAGTCCGGTGACAGCTGTCAACCCAGTACAAATTATGTCATTATACGTCAAAAATGACATAATTTGTACTGGGTTGACAGCTGTCACCGGACTCTTCTTACGTGAAAAACAGTATAGACACTGCATCTTCCATGAGTCACATATCGCGACGCATCCCCGGCGACCAATCAGAGGCATGTATGACGTGATCGACAGCCAATGAGACGATGAATCGTCATATTAGCAAGCGCCAATCGACATATGGAACGCGGAAGATGACACGCACTCGAACCTTATAGCTGCACTACGCAGTTTTACCTATTTTTCTGATTTTTACCATTTATATAACGTTAGCTTCATATTGAGAACACTATGTAGAAAAAGCCTGAATTATACACATTTAATTCGATGAACCGCTGCTTTCGTCATTTTCGCAACCTGTCATCCACATCAGCAAGCCAGTCTGGGCCCTGGGCAATCAGCCACCAAATATGTCTACACGCGCCGACACTCATTTTGGTGCACATTAACGAGACAACTATATGAAAAATTATCTGGCTTAATACTGCGAGTCTGGTTGGTATTATTAATCTAAGAGAAGCGCTTGACTCGAATGACATTCGTCTCTGACAGCTAACAACTTACTATATACTATCGTACCGCCTCCGCGCCGCCAACCGACATATAAGTAAACAAACATAAATATATTCAATTTCGTACTCGCTTGATGAGTTAATTAGGTTGAAAATTGTTTACTATTTTCTGAACATCGATCACAGTCACTCATTGTCCCAATGGGGCAATGAAAAAGTAATCGGTGTTTTCGATACGATAAATAATGTGGAGTCTGTATTTTGGAGATATTTTTATTTGTGTTTCAATTACTTTAGATTTAGGCATTATTGGACGCAATTTGAAAAAGATTTAGACAGCTTGCAGGTTATATCGACAGGATTTAAAAATCCGGTCAACGTGACAACCGTGTCATGACATGGATAGGTTTATTCTCTGTTGGAAGTCGTCAACGTCGGTGGCAATCAAGCTTACGGCCAGCCTGATGGTAATCAAACATGGCAGCCTTTGGACACTTGCGACTCCAGAATCCGAAGCATGTTTCCGACCCTATACTGAATTGAGAATTCATTGTTTTAATGTCTGGATACGTATTATGAACCACCCCCACTTTTAACACAGCGTTTCCTAGGGAGCTCTGGCGACCTTACTCACCACCAGGAACACAATACCACATACCTAAAGAGCAAGTTGTGTTATGATGGCTGCGGTATTCTGTAAGGTGGAGGTACTTCCCCAGGTGGGCTGGCCCTATTATGAGCGAGCTGTCGTTCCGCTGTGTCCTATCTCTCCTAAAATAGATCAATCGTGTGAAGTGTATCTCTATATTGGGTGTAAATATTTTTTTCTTAAACATGCTCTGAAACTGTTGTATGATGTTTGAAAAACGAAAAGGCGAAGTGCCTAATTTGTATCCGCCCAAAAAAAGTTTAAAACTATTCCATGCTTTGGAGCGCCATTAAAGCGAACGCCTAAGGAAATATACATTCGTAGACAACCACCCGCAATCCGCACGTTTTCCAGTGTGTGCGCACCTTTATAGAAATCTTTTTGCTATTTATTGTCTATGGTATAAGTAAAATAGATTAGCAACTTAAAATAAGTTACAATTTAATTGATTTGAACATGAAATCAACAAAATGTGATAGTGAATGTGGTAGTGTGAATGTGATATATAAAAAAACAGTTTTTGAGGGTAGTAGATAGTGTCAAAATTTAATACCACCTTTGAATGAAGTCATAGAAGATAAATTCAACTTAGTTAAAGTCAAGATACCTATCATTGCGTTATTAGGTAGATCATCAAATATTTTTTTCAATATCTTTGTAAAATTTCCTTTTATTGTTTGAGAAAAGCATTATATTTATCTTGGCGGAAACCGGGATTGCCAAACTCAGTTCCTTTCCGCCTTAGCAATAATTTACTACTACTGTGAAACCTGCCTTATTTATCTTATTTGGCTAATCTGACAAGAAATTTGTAATACTTTACCTAACAAGCCAACATTCCTGTAATATTAAATAACGTAAAATATAGGCCTACCCGCACATTTTCCACAAAGGTTAGGAAATCTACTTTATTAAGCAAGTGACGCAAAACCCCTAAGGGAAAATAAGATATCTGAGCGTATTCGTGGAATTAGTAACTCCTTTCGAGTATAAAGCGGATTTTAGGGATAAAATATTTAGTTAGGTTATCTTCAATTAATTAATGAAATTAACATTAATAAATCTAGGTAGACTTGTTTTCTTAACAGTGAATGGAGGTTACTGCTCAGGTTCGATAATACAGGAAACGAGTAGGTGTGGCTTTTGCTCAGCAGCAGGAAAAATAAGCCAACACAATATTGCCAACAAGCTTTTAATATCATGCAAACAAATTGATCAAAACGCCAGGCAGTGTTCGTAGACATAACTATCCCCCATGATGAGAAGATCGATATTTACAAACCCAGCAAGTACCTGGTCACAAAGCCGCATTTTCATTGCTCGTTAATCATAGATCATTTCATTGATCTAATGAAAGGCATCAGTCGTTTTCGTACCAGTGAAATTAGCGCCCGCATTTGGGGTGCGGGATATTGCCATGCCATAGCGCCCGCATGCGGGGAACCATTGACCAATGCAAATACTGACAAATTAATGACCAAAACGGCTCTCGCATGTGGTCCCTATAGTATGCGTTTTGGAAATTTCCCGCTCTCTGATCTTGTGGGCCCTAAATCGACCTATGAGATTCAAACATCATTCGCTATGAATGAAACGGAATTCGAAATTAGGCGGTTCAATTCCCTTTCATGGCGAATTAATTTATAATTTTCCATGTTTGATTAAATCATTAACTTCGGTAGCAAGCGCTTCTGCTCGTTAAAATTTCCAGTAACATGTAAGATGTGACGTTAGCTAAGAGTAACACACCAAAACGAGTTCAAACACCGGTTAATGGTCCCACTAGACATTATTTATAACCAAAAGTTGAAGCCGTAAGATACCATTTCTTACTATTAAACTGTCATCTTGAGGCTCAGAGATTATTCAGATTCATAACACATCGAATAAAGTTTCCATCGCTAGACAACTCACGCAAGATAGATTACCATAATGGGTGCTCCCACACTGTGTTATATAGCCTGTTATCATTGTGTTAGATAACCTTATCCTTGTTACACTTAATATAAATCATTTATAACAGCCAGCATGGGAGCACCATAACCCATTTTTATACGTAAGTCACAATTATGCACTTTGCGCCTGGTGACGTATCTTCTAATTTTCATTCAATCAAGGTATGAGATAGTTCTGTCTATGAGGGAGCGTCTCACTCCTTGTCATTGCTTGTATGTCGGCCTTTTTAGCCTAGCCTTTTGTATTATAACGCGCATCCTGACGGACAGCTTGGCAGCCCGCCACGTGCTGTTCACCCCTGTAGACACTTGCAGGCTGCACGGCGTACGCTTAAACCAAGGTCACACTGTACTGGATCGCAAGCTCCACCCCTTTGACCTTCCTAAACAGTCCGCCAGGCTCGTCCGATAGGACGCACCTATAAGGTTTTGCTTTAGGCAATAAAGATTAAATCCCATCAAAAACATAAATGTGAAAAACCGAGCCAAGTCTTGGCACCATTGCAGAGAATCTACGGAACTTGGCACCCATTTAGATCTCCATTCTTTTGTCGGTGAAGACGACAACCAAGCATCGCATATTCCTAATATTGAACTTGGCTCCCTTTTTCACATTTATGTTTTTGATGGGATATCATTACTTTTTGTCAATATTCGCCAAATGGTGCTTTTTAAGAGCAAATGCACGAGTTACTATACAAAATACTCAAATCGCTGTAGGTGCACCTCAAATATTTGAAGAGTTCCCTCGATCTCTCCAGGACCCTATGATCAGATTCTTACCTGATAACTATTGGGACTACCCCTGAAGTATACCGATTCAAACAAAAAAAGAATTTTCGAATTCGGTTAATAAATGACAGAGTTCTGAGGTAGTCATAGTCATAGTCATAGTTTTTTATTTGCCTGAATCATGGCAATTACAATGTAGATGACAGATATAATTTAACAATACAGCTCAGCACAATTCACCACTATCTGGCATGCAAATATTTCTAGGTCAATTACACTCTTAAATCCAAAGTAATTATTAAATTTAACATACACTTGAAAAAGTTAATTAAACTAAAACAAATTAAATAAATTAAAAACAAATTATTGAATAATGCATGTAACTAGCATAAATAATAATAATAATAAAATTAACAAAAAAATCACTGTTTTCAGATTTTTTCTGGTGTACACACACAATTACCAAGCTGCATGCCAAATTTCAGCTTTCTAGGTCACCTGGAAGTGGGTTAGGTTTTTGATTACTAGTCAGTCAGTCAGTGGTAAAAATGCCGTTTTTTGGAATTTAATACCTCAATAATTATTAAACCTATATTTATGAAATTTGGGGTTCTTGGTGTTCTGAAGGATCTTAATACATGTACCAAATTTAATTTTAATATGTTAGATAGATTTGGAGTTATTGGGGGGTCAAAAGTGGCTCCAAACGGTTCGTGTAAAATAACACACGGCTGCTGTCCGCCAGTTCCTGGGGTGAACTTGGCTGGACAAGCTGCCGCGTGTCTAGATTAATAATTACCTGTGGCGCAGCAAGTATGTTCATAGTATACTCGATCTCCTGATGCAGGTCAGCGGATTCCAAGAGGCCCTTCAGGACGACGTGTCCGATGAGGTCGTGTCGAGAGAACCGGTCGAAGTCGTACACGGAGAACTGAAGGTAGCGCTGACGGAGCTCTTCGTACGGCACACTGCACAAAAAATAAGTTTCCGACTTAAAATAATTTTGGTACAGGTTTTTTATTGCCGACTGTAACATTCTTTCACAGTCATCAACTACTTATTGAGAGGGTTCCAATGTGCTCAAACACGACGGCTATATCTTGCGTAGTTTAGGAATTGCTATGGCCATCTTCTGTCCATTGTCAGATCAGTTCGGTCGCTCGGGTATACCACAATATTGCATAATATATTACATAACTTTATTTATCAGAAACATCTTTACAAAACTTTGTCTTAGAACTAGAGACTCTAATTCCTAAATAGGTATAATCTGAACTCTAAGGAGTGCTCCTCCCAGTATTTTATGTCCTAATTTAGATGTTTGACAAAACAGTATTTAGAGTATTCAAAGGAGAATAAATAATTCAAAATAATTTTCTATTGTTACAGACTTTCATAAGTATTTATATCAAATTTCATCTCAATCAACTGCGGATAACTGGTCTATTCAGTTGCAAGATTTTTCACACACATACAGACGGATATTCTATTAGAACAAAAAAAAAACTTTTAAAAAAGAGGTCTAGTTTTGTTCAGGTTTTTAACTCAGGTAGGGCACAGTGGAACGCTATCTCGCTCTACGATCTATTCAATATTGTGGGAATGTAATGCGGTGGGTGTGTGTAATGTTGTGGGTAATTTATCTATGGGATTTTTTTCTAATTGTGATAGTATGAAATCTTAACTCATTTCTTTAATTTGTTTACAAGAAACCCCAAAATATTTTTAAATATCTTTATAGCTATTAGTTTTCTAAATATTCACGAAAATGTGAAGAAAACCTACCATCGTCGTAATGTCACTACTATGAAATTATGACAGTCACAGCGCACAAAAAGAACAGTTCACTTTATTTAGTAAATCTGTCTTAGTTACAGTGCTTCGGTATGATTTGTTACGCTGTGACGCCTTACTTGTGACTCTCTTTTAGAATGAGGAACTTTTGAACTTGATTTATCTATATGAAATCGGGATATTTTCGATTTAAAAATGTGGTTTTACTTGATTTTTTATCCTCTATTTGATTTCATCGGATTAAAGCCGGGTTAAAAAAATTAAATATAGCCAATTTACTATTAGTTACTCGTACTGCATACGCCTAGCAATGCACCGAGGAGAAGTTTCATAAGTTGCGAAACTTCTATGGAGAATATTCTCTGGAACTTAAATTTAATAAACAATCTTATCGTGTCAGGACCGACGTAGACACACGCCATTTTAAATATCATGCCTGCCTAGTTTACTAATATGTGGCGTGTAATATTACTTATATACACGTATACTACACAAAATGTTAAAGTTCTCATGGGAATATTCTCACAGAGAACTTTCTAAGTTGCTTTCATGTAATTTCTCGGAAATTTCCGAGAACATTTCTGCAATTTCTGCAATTTGCACATTGCTACATACGCCGCAGCAGGCTGTATAATATTGAGTAGGTGCCGTAGATGGTTAATATCGAGGCAGCTATATTTTATATGTACAGTATTCTCATATATTATGATCGTTTTGTGTGTGTAATAATTTAATATTAGATATCCTAAATGATTTCAATTGGTAGTAACTTAGTCACAATAGACTGTTCTCAAGTAATTTTAAGGATGATTAAATTTTAATGACTGCCTTTAAATATGATACTCTGAAAGCAAATGGAAATAAATATTTGACACCGAAACCCTTTAGGTATAGTTAGTCTCGACACGAAGGTTGTTGAACTAAAGTGATTCGTCAGCGGCAAGTTAGAGGTATTAAGGGTTCCGTAGCCAAACTATGCCCACGGAACCCGAATTTTCGCTGTCCGGCCGTTTGTTAGCTGTGTTAGCAGCTGGCTGTATCTTATGAACCGTAATAGTTACACAGTTGATTTTAGAGAATATGTATTACTGTTGTTGCTATTAGAATAAGTAATAAAGATTAATAAAAAACAATAGAATGCCATAAAATACAACAACGTATTTTTTCAGTCGTTTTGGTCAACGTTGACAATCACTGCATCTCTTGAAACGCAGGAGATAATAAAAACTTTTTTTATAAGTATGTTAACCATAGCTGCATAACAACCATTAATGGAAAAATATAAAGAGAAAGGAGAAAGAAAGAGATTTTTTCGGTATGTACCTTTACGATGGTACGGAACTCTTCGTGTGAGTTCGACTCACGCTTGGCCAGTTGTATAAATCAAATAAAGCCAGTTATTATATTTAGAATGAATTCAGTTGCATACGGTTCAATATAGTACCTCGTCATGGTTTTTACTAAATATAATCATATTGAATTGTAATGATACATATTTCATACTATGAAATAATTCTTGTGCTGCCAGTATCTTTGGCGCTAATATACCGCGGGAGACCTCTTATTTTAGATTGTTTATTTTTAAGTTTTTGGTAAGCATAGGTTATTTAATTATTTTTAGTTATTATTTTAGGTATGTTTTATATTTATATATGTACCTAATAAAATTGCATACCTTTTATTCCGAAGCTTAGCACCAAACATTATCAATTTCCTTTAGTTTCAAAGTCTAAAACATATTTAATAATAAACGACAATACCTAATTGTCTATTGCGGTTATTAAAAATATCCGAATGGAAAGCCGAAACGGTAAGATATAAAATGGCAACCATCATACGCCCGCTGATCACAGGCGAACGCAGTAAACGTGATCACAAGTCTACTCGACTGACCGTTCGCGTGCCCGTGCGTCTGTTCGTGAACCCGGCCCAAGTCAAAGTCACGAAGGCAAAGACAGGAAATTTCCACACTACTTATTTCCATAACTTACGATCGGGATAGTGAATAACCAACAAATTATAAGTCAGTACAGTCACGAACTTTAATTTGGGACCCTCTTAAGGTTGACAGCCCTATCAAACCGTATAGAAAGTTAAAGATTTTTTTTTGCTAAATGGGTCACAAATTAACGAAGTGACTGTACATCGATTTCACCGCATGGGACTGAAACTTTCTTGCTGTATGGATATACTAGAGGTATATTACGAGTATATCCGACTACATCTTTTTTTTTCTGGGGGAAAATCCTTTATTGATACCACCGCACCGCGGGGACAGTGCGATTTACACCTTGTGATTATACTTTGTACAGTCAGCATCAAAAGTACGAGTAGCTACGCATATGAAGGGCTCTTATTCCCTTAGTTACCCTACTTTTGATGCTCACTGTATAAGTACAACACGTATGTATCGTAGGAACAAAATACGAGTAGGGACCGTTTAATTCAATCCATCTTTGCCTACGATCGCCTCGACTACCATTCGCGCGAACTTTCAACTCAACACGACATTAAACATGGCATCGGCAGTACATGCAAAGTACTAGTAGGCGAAGTTACGAGTTTTAATGGTAACTCATTTTGTTTTTCCAAATAGTTGAAACTTCTTTTTTTTATATAAAATAAAACAGTGTATATTGCCTTTATAATTATAAATAACTCAGCCAAAACAATTGATAAGACTGGCTGTCAAGTCACAGGCAAATTGAACCCAAAAGTTAAGCCTAGCTCACATACTTAATTCAATTACGTCAGTTTCATAGTGGTTTCATATAAGATAATTAAATTCGATATTTAAACTATTTCTCATCTTAGTACAACTTGCTCTCAAATATGTAAATTAAAGTATGGCTCTTGCGTGGACTAAATGAGTTTTAAATTTAGGTATCAAATATCTGAAGTGAATTAGAATCTCTTTAGTCATTCTATTTGTCTCTCTCTCTCTCTCTGCGTGTGTCTGTGTGTGCCTGTGTGTGTGTGTGTGTGTGTGTGTTTGTGTCTTCTATTGTATTGTGTTCTGTCTTTAGGAAATTGCACGTTGTTTTAACTTAACCCATATATGCCCCTTGATTCGAAAACGATACATACCTTCATATGCCCAGAGCAGTATTAATAATTGTGTCTTTAAGTGACTTTTGATTCAAAAACGAACAAACACCGCTTCTGCCCAGAATTATTTTGGACTTCCGATTCTTATAAATTTTCGATATGTTGATACTAATACATGGTTTTTAACATTATGACTAGTTTCACAAAGTTTAGTATTGGATAAGTACCATTTTTTTTCAATGTCGAAAACGAAACATTGGGCATATGTATTACATTTAATTTTAGTTAATAAATAACGTCTTTTTTTAACCTTTTATTATAAGCTGACATTACACACATTTAAACTTATACTACATTTTGAAATATTACCATCTCAATAAATGATATGCAATAAATCATTTCGAATGTAAGTTAACCTGACACTTTTGACAAGATCCTTTCGGACCGTTCAGTCCGTTTCCCAAAACGTCCGTTCCCGTCACTATCTTTTACGCTACGCGGGGCTCCTATTTCTGGGCGGTTTGCGTTCGGGCATCTGAAGCTACCTAACGAACCGGACCTACCTACTTATTGACTAAGTGTTATATCCGTCCTAGTAAAAAATAGGTAGGTTGGACTTGTTAGGTAGTTTCAGATGCCCGAAGGGTAAACCGCCCAGAAGTTGGAGCCCCGCTACACGGAGCTTCGTGGACTCTAAGAAGGAATGTTTTCGGATTGACTGTGTATATAATAAATAACATAAGCAGACGCTTGTTTCCATCTCTTTGGTTATGAAAATGGAAAAAAAAGTCTTGTTTCATAACTTGTTATACAACAGTGAAAAAAATCCTTATTCAGAACCAATTATGAAACCTTATTTATGAACGTGGACGAAGGGATGAGAACCAGGTGTTTTGATATAGTGATGCTATGAGAAACGGGTGTTTGACAAACTTATGAGAGGCTAATGATGAACTGTCATGAGAGACGGATCTTTTGGCATATAGATGCTATGAGAACCGGGTCTTTTGACATAGTGATGTGATGAGAAACGGGTATTTTGGTCTAAGTTCATTTAAAAAACTTATATTTTGGAACGGGTGTTTTGCATAAGAATATTTTGGGAAACGGACAGAACGTTCTGAAAGGACTATTACGTTAGTTGATAACGGTTTGCTCCTCCTAAATCCCCCCTGATTTATCAGTAATAAATAAACATCCATTATGAAGCTACCTTGAAATGTACATTTGAGTTCAAAGCTATGTAAGCACTCAAAAGTAATAAAAAACATGTATAAATGACCTTAACATTGAGATTGGAAGGAGATTGTATACATATTTTTGTTACTTTGTCCGTTTACATATCTTTGGAGACAATTATGTAAAAAATAAACACAATACTAGAAGAAGGTAGTAGGTTATAGAGTGATCATGAGTCATGACACATATTTGCCCAATGTATCGTTCTCGAAACACTGTTTGAATAGGCATGTTTTAGGTAATTTAATGTAACATTTAATCACTAAAAAATACACAAACATACTTGAAAGTTATGTAACTTTATTCTAAGATACAAAAAACCACGCAAAAAAAGTGATTTTGTATAATTAGTTACTTTCTTTTGAGAGACGCCATAATTTATGCACGCCGAAAACAGGTCACTACTTGCACCGACCCATAATGCGCGAACTAATTTCAAATTGTCAAATATTTCAATCACTATTTGAAGAAAGGTACGTACTGCTTGACATAGATGGTGCTACAATGCACTTCTCAAAAGAAAGACGTCATAAAGGTCACTTGAACGAGAGCCTATTTTTCGTTGCGTTTTCGAATCAATGAGCATATAGAAAACCAATAAACGACCTAGTTCTGGGCATAAGGGCTGTTGATCGTTTTCGAAACAAAGGGCAAATGAGATACCTAAAACAAGGATAATTCTGGGCATATATGTGTTAAGAGTCCGCAGTACGTAAGCTCGGTTCTCCATACAAACGTATTTACGCTCTCATTTTAAAACGCTACGCTAGAATAACCTGAAACTTTGTATACCTATTCGGATCCAGCATATCTAGGTCGGAAATTAGTTTCTGTTGCTTGAAATTATAATTGAGAAAAAATACAGCGTTTATTAAGGTTTTCATACAAGACGTAAAAAACTCAAAAACTCGCTGTATTTTTTTTTCTATTACAATTTCCAGCAACGGAAACTAATTTTCGACCCAGATATGGCGGCTGCCATTGTGTATACAAAGTTTCATGTTATTTCAGCAAGGCGTTTTAACATGAGAACGAAACTACGTTTGTATGGAGAATCGAGTTCAGCCGAGCGTCCTGGAGGAATGTTGTACTGCAGTTTAGTAAGCCTAACGTTTCTAACCACTTAACGGACTCAGGATAAGGTGCCAATGCTCGAAGCCTTAATGCCCAATTCTGTCTTTAAGAAATTGCACGTTGTTTTAACTTAAGGAAAGTTACTTTAGTAAACTTATCGTTTCTAACTACTAAACGGACTGAGGATAAAGTAAACGTGCCAATGCTTGAAGCTTTAATATATGACACCTATTGTTCACCTCTGTCATTATAGGGACTGGTTGGACCGAAGGAGAGCCCTAGACTAGAATGCCCAAGGAAAGCTTAAGCGTAGCCACCCTAAGTAAATCTGAAGGCGCACTATCATCGCAGAAGCGAAGAAGATAAGAGAAGACTTGGAGCGAGGTGAAGCGCGGAGCTCGAACCGAACGGGATGGCAGTGCACTGTGGAAGCCCTTAGCCAATATATTTTTAACCTCATAAGATTCCTATTTTTGACCATGTACCAAACCGATTTTAATTCGAAAGGTTATTATGATACAATTATTTACGATGCTATAATTGAACATACTCGTTGTAATATTTTCACTATTCTGATGTACTTCAGGCCGTTATAAGTATAACAATAGAATTGGAATGTGAAATTAGAATATCGTGCCGTAAAATGGTAATTATTTAATTACACCATACCAAACGTACCTACTGACGTTATGAGACAGGAAGTCCTTAAAATATGACCTATTTAAATGATATATTACCGTGATATACGAGTATGTAATATCAAATTAAAATCTATATTAATATTATAAAGCTGAAGAGTGTGTTTGTTTGTTTGTTAGTTTGAACGCGCTAATCTCAGGAACTACTGGTCCAAATTGAAAAAATATTTTTGTGTTGGGTAGTCCATTTATCGAGGATTTAGGCTATATAACATCATACTGCGACCAATAGGAACGAAGACGCGGACGAAGATTTGCCATGTTTTGGGCCAACTTCGAGCACTGGGACTTTTAAACTTACTTAAGAATTCACAAGAATATAACCATTTCGTTTTAAATAATACAGACCGTATTTCCTGATATAAAAAATAACAAACATGATATATTGAAAAACATACGTTCTGATTATACGAATAGTAAATAAAATATTACATTCCACATCACTACACTTTCAGAACTCGGGAATCGATGAAACCTTTGAGATCATAGTTCACCACAGGATTATCCAAACATGTTCGACATATCATTAATGAGTTCAGGTCCTTAACCCCTTCTACGAAAATGAAACCTAATCAAAACTTAAGAACCTATTTCGTGCGGGTCCTTTCCCGTTGTGTTATGATTAGGCCACAGTAACTTTTAAGTCAAGGAAATAAGGCCTATTTTCCTTTGCTTGGTATGTCCTGTTAACGCAGTTAAATTATGCGCTCACCGTTTAATTCACGGTCACATAAAGAGACAGTTAAAGCCTCTATGCCTGGGACTTAAGGTCTGTTTTCGCTTGGTTGAACTGTCGTTTTACTGTTTGAAGTAGGTACACGGGTAATTACGAACCCCAAGTGTAAAATGTACAAGTAATTAGCTGGAGCATCTCATGCGTAATTTGAGGTTATTGATGTCTTAATAAGAACATTCAAAGAGTTACGCCACGGGCGTAATACGTTGAAGTATTACATACGTGTTTGACTCACAAACGGCGGTTTGGCGTTAATAGCATTAGTAATAAATTGATATGAGCAGTAGAATTATCTTTCACATTAAGTCAATTCAGTCCCAAGGTAAAATCGTAAAGCAATATTTTAGAATTTATGAGAAATTAAGGCTTTTTCTGGCTAGGGGTTTTTGAGGTACAAAACCTAAATAACAAACCTTAATCACTGTGTTTATAATGAGATGTACTTAGGTAGGATAAACATACAAGGCTGGATATAAACAGGAAAGGGTTATCTACAAGCTATATACATACAATAGATAGGAGTCACAAGAAGAAACGTAAATAGAGAGATCTTTCATGGACCGAAATCCATAGAGTGTTGGTTAGAAGTTATATTTATGCAACTGATTTTAGGACGATAGCGAGTTGCAAAATATGTCAGATTTGACAGGAGTGCGGCCACAACTGTCTAGACAATATACTCGCAGTTTGAAGAAAAAAAAATTTTTTTCCATATCAAATAAATACTCGTGATGATGATTGGATAAGACGGGGAGGAGGAAGAAGGGTAGCCAAAAACCTCACCACAAAAGGGGACGGGGTTTATAAATGGGCTAAAAAGAATCACGTGATTAATGTACGATCCCTAAGTTGGTACTATTAATTATTCTGTGCCACGGCGTTGACAAGTTACGTAACCAATGGTGGTTACGTAACTTGTCAGCATGGGCTGACGTTACAACGCGACCGCGTTAATTGGTTACGTTATGGGTACTAAGGCATATGACATTTACCGCATCTACAGCCGCCCGTCAAAGTAGCCTGACAGGTCGTGCGTCGTGTAACGCAGTATGTAACCTGTACATAATAATAATAATCGTATGGCATTTATTTCGAACCGTGAGATCTTCGGGAAAACAAGTACGGTTGCCTGTTTATTGCACTTTCAGCACCATCGTAGGGCCACGTGGTGCAACTTCGACCCCCCTTGTCAAGTGAGTGGGCAACTTGACTGTTAGAAGTTCTCAAGCCACCTGAAGGCCTCTTACTTGGCTTAACGACTCCTGTACGGCTACGACAGCATGCAATTTGAGATCCTGCGGCGCCCCTATAAGCGTAGTCGGTACCCATTGTGTATTTAGACAGTAGTACGAACCAACCGGTTAGTCCGTCATACTCACGCAGGTCTTTCCACTGGGATACGTAAGTATTTTCCCAATGTAAAACTACTGCGTTTGGATATGGACAGATACCCAGTAATGACTTTTTAGCCTGGCCACGATTCAGCGGCATGGCAAGGGATTTATTTGTTTATTGCGCGGTCGAGACGCGCAACGCACTGCGGTTAGGGTGCATTTCCACCAGAGATGTGCTATGCTATGTTGTTATGGATGCGATTGAATCCACCAATATTCATTGGTCCTCAGCTGCATAACACATCTTTGGTGGAAAGGCACCCTTAGTTTTGATCACATGCCATTGCGTAATACATTTATTAGGAAAACCGCTGCCACCGCCGCTCAAGCTGTGGCCAGGCCGCAAGTGATGCGTTGGACCAATTATGCCGCGAAACACTCATTAATACATGTGACTTTCAAGGAGTTCGTGGTTATGAATCCTAGCTCATACGCAATATCCAAGAACATCGCTAGTTTATCAAGACGGAGGCCACTGACCTGAACAGGAAGGTCTCATTGAAGACTGGGTTCAGGTTCTTGCGGTGCACTTTGGTCTGGAACTTCTTCTTGCGGTCTGGTAGCAGGAACACCTTGATGTAGGGGTCGCTGCTGCCTGTCACATCCTTGATTGGCAGGTCACGGGCTTCGAAGATCTGGAAAAAAATAAGAGATAATTTTCTCGTATAAAGAACTACTTTACTTAGGATATGTCAACGCTTCTAATATAAAAATAAAAAGGTCCGGCTGCTTAAAATGCCTTGACGCACCGTAAACGCAATGACGTGCCTCACGCCTGACGTTCTTAACTGCTAAGTTACTCCCTCTCATTCACTGCGATTCCGTGCCGTGACTGTATTTTGAGCAATTGTGTGGTCGCAGCTTTACACGATGCAAGAGTACAACACATACCATACACCTATCATGTAAAGAGGGCGTTGTGTAATATATTGGTGGAGATGCTGGGATTATAAATGTTTTAATTTTGCCAATCAGAAGCAACTGCGAACGAAATTATGATTTATCATTTAAAGTGGTACGAGTAGTATTTTTTGAAGTGTGCAATAAAAAAATGAGTTAAATTGTACTGCATTATTAAACATAAGCGGAATTTGAACACCTGATTGAGTCAAAATGAATACCACCAGCCAGAGGTCCAGAACCTGGGAAAGAGCCCTGTAGCGCGATTCAGAAATCGACACAGACGGTGCAACGCCATCTCGGGGGTTATTCACCAACTTATATTTAAATATATTTTAGAATTTAAAAGAGAATTCCTGCGCGGCAAATTACTAGTTGCACATTATTCCGAGCCACCACCGCAAATCAAATTAATTTTCACCGATTTTTCTAATTCGCTTGCCAAAGCGCAAACAAGCCAATTTATAAAGCATTAAATTTCCACGAAAAAATATCTTGCCTGCGTAAATAGCTGGCACACTTTCCAAATTCAATAAAGTGTAGGACAATTCACGTAAACGAGCTATAAATTTAGAAGCAAATGAAAAAACCAGGCTTGATATTCCAAAATCAACTTTGTTCACCTCAGTTAAAGAGGAATTTCAAAAAGAGGATAAAAGCCTGAGGTGAGTTTTCCACAGTAATTTTTTCCATTATCGTAATAGCTTTATCTTAAAGTAAGGAAGTTGTTATCGAATACCGCGTTTTCTCAGTCGCACCGGTCACAGACTTGTTTATAAGTAGACGCCGCATGTGTCGCATTTATTGTGTCGGCACTTTTCGACCTTGTGATGTGTGGTTTGGGGCCACACACCCATATCCTCCTGCCAGACGGGCGTGGAGGTTTCCTAGCTAGCTCAGCTGTCCGGGAGTTCCTACGGGAGTCGGGTAAATAAGAACCACCATGTATGTTATTACAAGTTAAGGGTCTTTATGCCCGTTTATTGCTAATCAAACCTTAATCTAAACGATATGATGATGATGGTATAAGCCTACGATCCTTAGGGGATCCTATCGATACGGGAACGCGGAAATGGGCCCTATGCGGCCTCTCGGGAGCCAAGCGGCCAGCCGGCGATGAGTTGTGAGAGTGTGAAAGTGCTGTCGAAGAAAGGGACACCACGGGGGCCTCTCGGGAGCCAAGCGGCGGGCGAGTGGTGGATCGGGCAGAAGGAGGTCCCTACAGTACGCAAGTGAGAGGCAGGAATTCAGGGGTGCTATAAGGGCCTCTCGGGAGCCAAGCGGCCACGGGTAGCGAGGAGCGGTGTACTCCTGGCTCAGTCGGTAACCAGTCCGGCCAGAGGAGTCGGGATTGCCTGGCTGAATCACGCGGGAGCCGCGCGGCCTAGGCGGTGGGAAAGGTGGGGGGCAGAGCCGGGTGCGCGTGCGGAGCGCCGACCGAACTCTAACGCGGCAGGAGGATTCTTTCACAGCCAATTGTGTTGCCGGTTTTGGGTTCGCCGGGCATGAATATGCCCGTGTCGGTGGGGTTGGACCCCGAGTGGAGTCCAGTCTGGCATCTGGTTCTTTTTTTCATCCTTCATTTTTCTTCCCTGGCGAGATCAAGCCTGCCGGATGGAACCCCGTTGGGGGAAGTCCAGCAAGCGACCATCAGCCAGGGATGATGAGGGTCAGTCCAGTGGTCAGTCCGTGTGTCTTGTCCAATTGCCTAGTCTTGCGACTAGGCGGTGTCATGTCCGGTGGGCGAGGCGGCCGCACGAGTTCGCGCGGCAGGCCTCGGTGGTCGGGTGGGCGCGCGTGGTACGGCGCTATGCCATGTAAATGGCCAAAGCGTGACTGGTCCGCGCGCGCGAACATCCGGGTGGCCAGGCGACCGATGAAGTCGCTCAGGGGTTCTGTGCCCAAGTCCCGGGCTATGACATTGTTCCTCACATAGCGGGGGGCTGCAACGATGGTGCGGAGAATAAGCGACTGCTGGGCGTCCAGCTGCTTCCTGTTGCACTCCCCCACCAGTGCATACCATGCGGGGGCTGCATATGTTAGGCGCGTTCTGACATAGGCCTTGTACACGCCTAACTTCACGCGGGTCGATAGCCGGGACTTCAGAACCGGGGCTAGAAGCGCACGAGTTGCGCGCGTCTGTGCGACAACATTATTTGTGTGTTGGGCCATGCTGAGGCGACGGTCAATTGTCACCCCGAGGTATTTAACCGTCGGTGACCACTCGAGCGCCTGCCCCAGTAGCGTGAGTCTCGGCGGCAGGACTCGCTGTCGGCTCACGGCGACCGCCACATGAAAGCGTCGGTCTTCCAAAAAAGTGGCCACGGTCTTAACTACTCGACGGGGAGTAGTAGAGGTGGACAGCTTGTAGACCAGGCCGCGGCGCGGTCGCGTTGCGCCTTATATTTGCGGCGGCGGCAGGGGCGCGGGCGGCGAGGTACGGTGGCTGCCTCCGTTCCCCTCGCGTCTCCTCCCGTGCGTAGACGCGGCTTGCGCCGTCGCAACCTTAACGGTATCGGCATTAAAATAAAGTTGAAAAGTGACATATCTTTTCAATCTGCAACTGTACAGTATGCCATAAAGCGGTCTACCACCCGTAGACTCTATTACTTGTATACTAAGGTCCTAAGCGGTAGATCACTTTCTGGCATACTGTACCCGAGCGTGTTCTGAAGTGATGTCTTTGAGATATTTTAATCATACACAGAAAACAAATCTCATCTGTTGTGTGTTTTTGTACCACTTTGATTATTTAAGTTATGTTTTCCGGTTCTGATACCAGAATTTAATGACGTACCTAACGTTTCGAACGTATACGATAGGCTAATCTTACTGTCAATTTATCACCACTTGTTGCGAATTTCCTGTTCTCTGCACTTGTATCGTAATGTACTATTTTATCACCCCGCAGTAATAATAAAAATAATCATATGGTATTTATTTTCGAACCGTGAGATATTTGAAAAGATAAGTATGGTTGTCAGTTTATTGCACTTTTAGCACCACCCGGTGGTCGCGAGTGTAAGGTTAGGGTGGGTAGGTACTCCCTACTCACGGACGTGGTGCTACTTCGACCCTCTTTGTCAAGTGTGTGGGCAACTAGATTGTTAGAAGTTTTCAAGCCGCCCTAAGGCCTCTAACTTGGCTTAACAACTGCTGTCTTAGACAGCAGCCGACATCAACGGCTTAACGTGCCTTCCAAAGCACGGGAGCGCTCAATTAGTGAACACAAAAAGCGGTCACCCATCCAAGAACTCACCTGGGCCCATTTTGCTTTACCTCGCATACCACACGAGGGACGCCGGTCGCCGCTGGGCCACGAGCGCTCCACAATGATACAGTAATACATGCGAATTCATTTCGAAAGAAAAAAATACTCAGTTGTATTACGCACATTTGTACTTCGTTTGCCTGATCTGCCTAAATATATGTCTGTAGCACTAACGCACTTCGCGACCATCGAGAGTACGTTCAACCTGGTACACCTGGAATTTATTAAGGTTCACGTTTAAACGTAAGAGGATTTTGGGAGAAAATTAGTTCCCTAAAGTTTCATAGAGCTGCTATAAAGATATATATTAATTGTCCTTGCCTGGGGTTTTGAGAATCGTCTGGACTTTTAGATATAAATAAATATTACGAAAGTCTTAACATTTGTATGTCGTTTTTTTGTTTCAATATGCATCGTGGGCCGTAATGACCCGAAAGATTTAAACCTACGGTTTTTGAGCCAAATTAGAGTATACTTATATTATGTGATTCATCATGAAGTCCAATAATCCATAATTTAAGAGATAATAATTATTTAAAACGATTTTGACGGCCTGTTTAGCCTAGTTGGTAGTGACACTGCCTCCGAAGCTAGAGGTCCCGGGTTCTAATCCGGGCCAGGGCATTATTTGTGCATTTAACACGGATATTTGTTCTTGGGTCTTGGATGTTTTTTTAAGTATGTATTTATCTATATATGTAAGTATCTATATCGTCGTCTAGTACCCATAGTACAAGCTACGCTTAGTTTGGGACTAGTTCAATTTGTGTAAGATTGTCCCTCAATATTTATTTATATTTAATCACAGTAGCCACCTACTACTTTTTTGACTTGAGACTTCTTGTCTCGAACACGTTTTGAAATCACGTAAAGATTTGTTCACAAAGAAGCTGTCAAGTAAATTGATTTATTTTGCACTGAAGTAACTACTAGTTTAATTAAGACAAATAATTGGACATTGTTGATATAACATTATTGACTCGTTGTGTCGTCAAAATTACGTGGTTAAAATATTTTTAGTTATTAGGGCCCCCGGTGTATATCTGGCACTCTCAGTGTAATCATAGCGTATGGTTAGGTCATATCTTTGATTGCTAACTCTTATGCCTAAATAAAGAACTATTCATGACGTTTTTATTTATGCATTTACTGTAGAAGATAATTTATGTAGCTTTCGCTACTTGTACATTATGGCAATATCTAAACGCTGTTAATAGACAGTATCTAATATTAATATCACGCATATTTTTAGGCTAGAGCCGTCGCGCTCTCGCGCCCTCGCGCGTGCCAACTCAATTATTCCACAACCTAGATTGAGTTAGACCGTATAGGTTTCCGCTGAAGCATACACGCTTTAAATAGACACTAATTGCATAGTGCCTTTAACAAGCGTTCGACGGTCTAAGTTTGAATAAAAGGGGCTTTGTTGCAAACATTGAAAGCTGTGTTCAGGTAATTGTGTTTTCACTATTTTCACTCGCTCTTGATGTAGGGCACGGCTGTGTTATATGGTGAGCTGGTTACGTAAATGCAACATAACCTTGGTCTTTTTTGACATTAGGCATATTTTAAAGGAAAATCAGAGACGGACGGAAAAGGTCAAATGCAGTAAATTGAGAAATTGATTAAATAGCTTACCTATAATATACCTTCTTTACTGTTTTAAAGTTATCTCAAGTCATATTAAATAGTTTGATGCAAACAATCGGTCAAGTGCGAGTCGGACTAACGCACCGAGGGTTCCACAAATGTGATTTATAAATATATTGGTATTTGATGGTAAAATATACTTAAAAACAAACATTATCACCAAATTTCAAGTTCATAAGTCAATGAGAAGTTATTTTGGAAAGCAGCTGACTTTGGTGGCTTCTCATTTCTTTGTTTTCCATATTTTTTTAAACAAAAAATACAATATTTATTTACATAAAGATATTCTATAGGTTTTGAACGATATGTCAAGCAAATGTGTTAGTAAAGTTTTGTGTAAGAAGGTGTATTATTAATGAGATATTAAGACGAGCGAGAGAGAACTTTTCTTCATGTAGTTGGCCACTTAGGAAATTAGAACTTTATACCATTACAGGATTTTTTAATCAACATGGTTTAAGTGTTAAGGATCTTTTATACTACTAGGAGCGTTAATTAACGAAATGAATTCTAGAATATCTTCGGAATGGCACGAATTAGGATGCTAGTGTCTTAGAGAAGATTACTTAATTTCATCTCAGGAATGTACCCTCGCAATTAACAGGATTCAATAAACACCCTGTTATATTTAAGAATACGTCACTAAGACTTTTTCCTTTATCGTTTTCCCGTTCATCGACCTCATGTCAATTCGGGGGCCGTCCCAATTTGAATTTCAAATAACCATTTACCTTCCGGATCGTCGCTAGGACGATATGTCCTAGAACGGGCCCTCACCTACAGAATTGGGTGCTTCGGAAAAGGTACCGTTTCTTATTTAGATTAGAGTGGTCCAAAGTGTCGTCTATAAGTGTTTTATCTAAGGGTATATTGGTATCTTCATCTTGACTGTAGTAATGCACCCATTCGGAATACCTATCTGGTCAATGTGACTCAATTTGCAGGATTGTGATTACACTTCTAAATTAGTAAAAAAAATCATACGAATAATTCGATATATTTTTCCTGACAAAGTAATTTCGATACTTTACAACTAGTATGGGTAATTTTGACCAAGTGCAACGAATGTTGTACCAGCTTTGGAAAAAATACTCTCGTATGTTTCGAATTTCTGGATTTTCGGTTGTTCTCCTCTACATACAGGCCGCATTCCTCATCGTGAAATTTTGAGAGCGGTTTGATAATGATAATGATATAAAAAATTAGAGGAGTTAGTTTTCGGAGCTTTTGAAATTTTAAATACTAAAATTCGCGAATTCTACAGCTCACAGTTTTTAATAAGTTTAGTAGTTTTAAAGTTAACGGACGCTTCCGCGTGGTGAAAATCTACACAGCAAATGTTTTAGTTCCTAGTAGCAAAAAAGCCTTTAAGCTTAACTTTAAGTGCTTACGCACTTACTCGATTTCATCAAATCAACCCTTGGCCGCGACGAGCAACATTTTTCACAAACTATTTGAAGAACTTAGATCATGTAAAAAGAACTACCACTACCTAAAAGGTATACCTATCCTTACATTTAGAAGCGAACTTACACTCACACTTTTCTACCGGTAAAATAACTGGTCTTACCTTGCCCACAAGCGCCTCCACCTCTTGGTCGTATCGCAGGGCGAAGTGCAGCTTTCCGCAGAACTCCAACTCGGCGCTGTCGGTGGACGACTGACGCACTAGCTCGTTCTTGTACAGTTCGGGCTGAAACAAAAATATGGCTCAACGTTCGTTTTATCAAGGTACAGTTAAAATAGTATTTCTGCCTTCTTTTAAGAGAAGCAGGGCACAGTGTTATCTCGCTCATAGATTTGGAGTAGCCCAACGCACGCAGCGTTGGAAGACCCCACACGAGGTGAGCTGATGACCTGATTATGGTCGCGGGAGTATGCTGGGTGCGGGTGGCCCGTGGCCAGTTGTTATGGCGGTCTCTGGGGGAGGCCTATATCCAGCAGTGGACGTCGATCGGCTAACGACGATGATGAACTGATGAAGTACCTCCACCTCACAGAAGACCGCAGCCACAATAATCACTGCATGCTGTTTAGTGGTGTTGTGTTCCTGATGGCGAGTAAGGTCGCCAGAGCACCCGGGGATGCTTTGTGTTGAGAGGACCTGCATTTATCTCCAGCGTCAATACAACGAATCTTCATATCATTTTTTGATAATAGTTGAAGACAGTCTCAAGCGTCCATAGATTACTAACTAGCAGGCCGTATGCTTTGTAACTATCGTGATATAAAAAATAACTTTCCTTTTGGCAGTTCGTTTACAGACTTAACATAGTTTTTACCCCCCAAGGCGGAACGCACAAGAGGGTGATACAAGTTTAATGTAGGTATCTGTTGATGTGTATAGGTATGTTTGTCTGTGGCATCGTAGCTCTTAGACGGATAAACTGATTTGAATTAGTTTTTAATTCGAAAGCAGGATTTCCACCGGTGGTCTTAGGTATGTTTTATCAAAATCGATTCATCCATTTTTGAGATAATGAACTTTGAAATAAAAAAATCGGGGGTTGTTCAACTTTTCTAAGCTGTCAGTTATGTTGAATTGCTACTATGTCTAATACGCTATGGACTTAGGGCAGAAATAAACGATTTGATATTTAAGTCATTAGGCTTCTTCCGAATTTGGCGGGGCTGAATCTAATTGCGAGATTTTTAGTTTACCGACAGCTTACCGATGTCGTCTAGTAGGCTAATACCGTATTACACAAAAAAATCATTTTTACTTAGATCTACTGTGATACATTATGATTATTATGAAGAGGTCCAAAGCACTTATTAATAATAATAAATATTGGGGGACAATCTTACACCAATCGACCTAGTCCAAAACTAAACAAAAATTTTACTATGGTTACTAGACGACGATGTACATCATCACGTCAGCCGAAAGACGTCCACTGCTGGACATAGGCCTCCCCCAAAGACTTCCACAATGACCGGTCCTGCGCCACCCGCATCCAGCGGACACCCGCGACCTTCACCAGGTCATCAGTCCACCGAGTGGGAGGCCTGCCCACGCTACGCCTTCCGGTACGTGGTCGCCACGACGATGTACATACTAAGTAGATAAAGAAAAGTAGATAAACTAAATAGATAAGTAAATACTTAATGACAAAACATCCAAGACTCATTCCTTATTCCCTTATGACTCCACGAAACGTTACGCAATGGCCGGCTGAGGTCCTTACGTGTCGGTATTTTCATATTTTATTCTACAAAACAGTACACAATCGAACAACGAAAAATAATCTGTCTGTATTCGCGCAGTAGGTTTATTTTTCACAGAAGCAGAGCGCCAAGTATGGAAGTAGCAAATAATAACAAATCGTAAACAATTACAAAACAGAACGACTAATAACTCTGATGCGAGCATTGTAATTTCCTCGAAACAAAACAATTTGGAGACGCGGCGTTACTCGCGTTGATGAATATCATGGCGGTTGTAAAAGTGAAACGAGCGCTCATAAAATACAGGATGAATTTGCGCTGTTCATATTGAAAATTACGTTGTTTTATTGTTTACTCGCATACGAAACACGGGCTGGCGTACGGCCCATACAAGAACTGGAATTTCAAGCTGTGCTTTCCTTCGCCAAATCCAAACCAATATAAATTAATTTTCTAATATAGATCAACAAAGAGATTAACTATTTATGTCGGAGCTGTTATTGATGAACAGCCCAGCTGAGGGGTTTCGTCTCTTCAAGACAACTCCTGCTTTCTAATACTGGATTTAATGTTCTTAAATTACAGTCGTTTTATATTATGTACGTATGATGCGGTGGTCTAAGGCGGTGTGTCGGGAGCGCGGAGATGACAGCTGTTAGCGGTGACGTCATTCTAATGCGCCCTCACTCCTCTGTAACTGTGTTAGTAGCGGCAGCGTTAACAATTTATTTATCGTATGGCAAGTATTTCGAAACATGAGATCTTTGAGAAGACAGTACGGTTGCCAGTTTGTTGCACTTTTAGCACCACCTAGGGTTCACGTGTAGGGTAACGGTGGGTATTCCCTATGGACGTGGTGCAACTTTCGGGGTTCATATGGTATCAAATGTCTGGTAAGGTAAACGTTCCAATGCTTGACAACTTAATGCCCAATAGATGACATCTATTAAACATTGTCATTATGACAGAAGATTGAAAGTGTCAAGTATTGGCTCAGTGTGCTCGCACTGGGACATTATTTACCGTATCAAACCAAAATTTTCAGTTTAAATTAATTTTGATAATATGTCGATTTTCTACATTCGCTCATGTGTTAAGACACGACATGTTAACAATGGTTATTTGTCAGTACAGATTATTAATGGTGAAAGTAGCTGTCAAATGTGCGATACGCGCCGCGCTGGGGCCGCCCTTTCTTGTTACGGTTTGCACTACATCCGCATTACAGATGCGGATATCTGCAACATCTCTGTTACTAACCCCGCTGATGCCTGTCATTTTACAGGTAACAATTTATTTTCAACTCTAGTCCTAAGTACCTACAATCTACATGCCTATGTAGATTGTAGGTACTTAGGACTAGAGTTGAAAATAAATTGTTACCTGTAAAATGAAAGCCCAAACTCAAAATAAAAATAAAAAGTCTTAATCTTTCTGTTTATCAGAACCATCATCATAAAACTAAAAGCAACCTTATTTAATACAGAAACGATGTTCCTAGGAAGTATAATTTAGTTTGCACAAGTTACCTATTGTACACAATGTACACATAACTAAGAACAGAAGAACCACTTCATACTAACATAGAGTTAAACAAGAGAAATTTTGCTTTTGGAGTTCCATACCAATAAACTACCATCATTTACACACACACAATTAATACGAATCTAACGAAACCTTTGAAGCTAAAATCCATCGAGCCGTTCAGGCTGCAGAGCGTGCCAAACACTTGAATTTGGCGCCAATAATCAGCCATTTTTTTTATTATTATTTTGATATACCCAATGTCAATCTCATAGTTTTGTTTTTGATTGCACACAAAACAAACGAACTCTCATAGTAAATACGAATGTAACGACACCTCTCAAGCTAAAATCTATCGAGCCGTTCAGGCCGCAGAGCGTACCAAACAATTAAACATACATACATACTCTCGAAAAACATAACCCTCCTTCTGGCGCATTCGGGTAATAATCATTCTTAAACTAAAAGCCACTGCATTTTCACTCACATTGACGTCAGCATTTAGACTAAACACACAGAAACTCAGACGCACGACCTGCGGGGTAAGGTTTTCTAGCGTACGTTAGGTTGATCTGAGTTCTGTGTCATACTCTAATAGGAAAAATGACATATCTACCCAACGTATAATAAAGTCGTCGTCCCCCCCGTTATATACGTTATACTGTGACGCACACTTGTTTTATTACAAACTTATAACTTTACACTTAAAATAGTATAAGTTTTTTGGGAAGCGACGGCGAAAAACACATTAAAATAGAGATAGAATTTGAAATATATCTAAGATTGTTCTCAAATAATTATTGTCAGCAGAGTGCAAAATATAGTTTCGTAAGGCGCACAGTAAAAACGTCTTCTAACGAAACTTATCTTGGCCTTTATAGCACTATTTGTACCACCAACCTCTGTGGACACTCTAGCCCCGTCTCATCTCATCAGCAAAGTTGCACCACGTCCGTAGGGAGTACCCACCGTTACCCTACACGAGACCCGTGGGTGGTACTAAAAGTGCAACAAAACTGGCAAACGTACTGTCTTCTCGAAGATCTCACGGTTCAAAAAATAAAAGCCATACGATTATTATTATTATTAGCACAAATCATTTAAAGGTTTTGAAACCGTGAAACCTCTGTATGTCTCTTCTGTGTTATAAGTACCTGTAACAGACGCTCCATAAACAAACTTTTGAAATAATACCCCGAGGGCCCATAAAGCTTCAATAAAACTTGTATCGTTACCCAATTTCGGTGTTCACCTTCAGTTTTGCCTCAAAGTTATCCGTAATTCTGTTTATGTCATTTGTGTTTGGCATTAAGGAGACTAAGGTGACTTGGCGCAGTGGGATCGGTATGTTGTATTTTGTTCTTTGTCGTGAGCATACTGATGTCGTACAGATTCTGTCAGCATTCCATTAGCGAAGTATAATGCGCAGAAGCGGGGCAGTACTGCATTCGATTCGCTGCGCTTCCGCTTCCAGCCTCATTCAGTCAAATACTCATTTGAATTCTAGGCGCGCAGGACAGGAGCGGTACCAAATCGAATGACAAATGACACTGACAGCTTATTAACACGTTCGCTGCGGCATCGGGTCACATAGATCCGATGGTGGTAATTGCCGCGGTGCGGAGCAAAAATTTCTGTACTTCACGTTGGTTCGGGACAGGTAACTTTGGCATTCGTCCGAATAAGAGAGAGAATTAGTATTTTGAAACTGCCTCTTTGAATATATACCGCCTACGCAATAAAAACGTATCGGATCTTGTCGACCCGATTCCGACCAGAGGTTGTTTTTTTCATCTAGTGCGTTTATCGGTTCTAAAGGACCCGATGCCCGATGACCCGGTAGCCGCACTAGATAACATGCTAGTTGATGTAGTGCAGTCCATATGCTTGATGTTGCCAAAAATCGTACGATTTGTATGCAGAAATAGTTTCTCAAAACCAAGAATCAGCTAGACACTTTCGTTGCCAACAATCGTAGCCGATAACATGCGAAAAACCTTATGTAAGAGGAAAGAGTGCCCGAACCTCGGATGCCAATGTGTAGTATGAACCATGAACGCGTCTTAGTTGCGCCTATGCCGTCACCAGCCTTATACGTACCAGTTTTCACCTCATATTTTATTAGAGCAGCATATAAATAAAATAAAAAAACATGCCTGTAATAGTTATTTATATTTACGTAAATAAGAGAGTCTAATTTCACGTAAACTATTAATAGGTAATATACAAACATCTAAAACTCCTTAGCAGCTCTTCTTTAGTAGCTATTTATTCATTTTGAAGTAGCTATTTCTCCTAGAAAACTGAAGGCTAAAAGTAAACGGGCTTGCAATAAAAGGACAAATTGCATGTTCCGTGCAATCATCTTTTACGACAGTGAGTAGCTAGTTTTTGAAAAATGTTAAAATTTTCTATAATTTTTTTAAAATATGTTCGATTCCGCCCTTATGCGAGGGAATTGAGCTTGCCAAGCGATTACGTGCCTCATATTCTTATTAACCACTTAAATCTATAAAAAAAACCTAACCATGCAACTCACTAGTGGGGTGGTTCCTCGATACTTCCTACGCAAACTTGAATATCGACGGGCGGCCTCCCGGAGTCTTCGCAGCTGAGGATAAATGGTTGCACTGCACGATCATATACTTTCACATATTTAGCTCAGTCACAATTCCCATACGGCTCGTAGGGGGTGGTACGCGCACCATATATACACAGTAAAACAACCAACACAAGACCCGCACTCTCGATCCAATCAATACGCACCCGGCTGCGTGAATTTTAACAAGAAAACATACTATTCAAGCCAAAATATGGTACCAATTGTCTAACCTAACAACTAAATGCTGGCGTCCACTAGGTTCGCCGAGCCGATACGACTCTAAACACAAATACGAGTAATTCGCTCCTATACATTCACTGTGAGACTGCGTCGATTAGCGACGAATCGCGGCGCTTCTTCCTTATAGACGCTGTTTCATAGTTAATGGATAGGAGGCGAATTGTTGCGATTCGATTCGACTCGGCTCGGCAAGCCTAGTGGACGCCAGCCTTAACGACTACGTCAAAGTTGACAGCTATCTATTTGTATAACGTGACAGCCGCTGCATTCGGAATGCGAGTTGGATTTCAACAAAATGCTTTATTCAAAGTTTGACTTTAATTCAAATAAAGCGGGAGTGCTCAACAATTTTGCCTAAGGCAATTTACCAAAAACTTATTAAGGTCTTATTAAACCATCCCTTTTCGTAGAGGAGTAATTAATCTCTTTCCTGTGAATAATGCCTAATGACTGCAGCCATTATCCTGAATATTGAATTATTGAACCTTAAATGCCTATGGCAATTGCATTTTTAATTAATTACGTAAATTATGTCAACATTTACACCATTTCGTGTACTGTAGTCTGTAGGTGTCTGGTGTTGTGTTCTGGTGGTGAGTAAGGTCGCCAGAGCTCTCGAGGATGCGCTGTGTTGAGAGTGAACGACCTGCCCTCTTATTCACAAACCGACTTGTTCTGACTTGTCACCTCGCACCTCACCCGTTTTTATATCATCACCATCATCATCATCACGTCAGCCGAATGACATCCACTGCTGGACATAGGCCTCTCCCAAAGACTTCCACAATGATCGGTCCTGCGCCACCCGCATCCAGCGGACACCCGCGACCTTAACCAGGTCATCAATCCACCGTGTGGGGGGCCAGCCCACGCTACGCCTTCCGGTACGTTTTTATATGGAAACTGTCAATTGTCATTTGTTAAATTTCGACAATTTCCATATAAGGAAGTGCTACAATCAAAAATAACCCTACCTGTTGTAGTTGTAGTAATTTTCGATTCCTTGCGCATTACCAGAATGGATGTGTGTGTATGTGAGTTGTGTTAAGTTATTGTTAACTCGGTATGTCTTTTATTATTCTGCGCGTGCGAAGCCGCGGGCAATAGCTAGTCTATTATTATGTCCTAAAACTACTACCGAGACCACCGTGGGATGGGCACCAGCATCCCTGGAGTGCGGTGTCTACTGCGATCGCCATCCCGCATGCCAAGCGTGGTGATTACGGTATTTACCCTCCATTAAATTGGGGGATGCCTCTTTCCAGCAGTGGACGTCTTCGGGCTGATGTGTTCTTTTGATATTACTAAATTGCCCTTATTTAATCGCCTACGCCTTACAAACTTGTACTGTCGTTACTAGTTCGAACAGAGAATACACCTGAACTTAAATTTTATGTGCAAACTGGATATAAATAGTATAGAAAACTAAGTTAGATTGCAAGAGTTCCGGATCGGATGTGCGACTTTAGCTATTAAAAGATTCACACGTGTGGAAAGACGGGAACTTAGACGAGCATCTATTTCCAGGGATTTAGTTTTATTTTACAGAAAATAAGTTATGTTGACCCCACATAGACGAGGTATGCGACTCGCCTTGCACTATATGATAATTATCTAATTATTCTCCTCCTGTTCCTGTACATAATGTAGGTCTCTGATAATGAGGCTTCAGATATTTAATTAATGTATACTGCAATTTTGCAATATATTACTTCCTCAAATAAGTGTTAAACTCTAACGATTTCTTCATATCAAATTATGCTAAAATACCGTAAAAAAAACAGTTTGAAGAGTGAATCGTACTTCGTATTAGCCTCGTGATTTATTTGAAACAGCCAATTAAATATCAAAATTAAGAAAATGGATCACTTAGGTTAGGTTTATAACGCTAATATTCTACTTAGACACTAAACTTGGTACACTTTTAAAGTAGTTAATCGGACACCGGGCAATTGGAAAAGCAATATTATTTATTTGGAATGTATTTTATTTACCCGCATGCCAAGCGTGGCGATTATGGCAAATACCCCCCGTGAATTTGGGGGAGGCCTATGTCCAGCAGTGGACGTCCTTTGGCTGATATGGTGGTGGTGGTGGTGGTATTTTATTTGCTTTTTTATTATATGTCTAATGTTTATACATATATAGACGAAGTCCTCAGATACAGATACAATATATTTTGTATTGTTAGTTTTCGATTTCAATACGTGGCGGCACCACAATGTCTATTTATTTAGCGTCATTGAGGTTACGTCCCGAGAAGGACATATTTACTCATCGGAGTAAAGGTACAAAATCTTTCTGAAACAGCTTTTTTGTAAAAGATGGTTATAAATGATAATTATAAATTTAAGAATATCACAGTATCTGTTTTTGAATCGTTGAACTAGTATTAGTTAACACCTCAAATTGTAGAAAGAGTTGGCGTCGAAACTCTAGGTCCATGGGGTCCCAGCGCGCACAAGTTATTTGCGAAATTGCGTCTGGTTGACGTAACTGGTGACCGAAGATCTGGCGACTTTCTCGCACAACGTATCAGCATTGCGATACAGCGAGGAAATACCGCCAGCATCCTCGGTACAATGCCAAAGGGCACGTTTTAAATTTATGTTGGTTTTAATTTTATTAATATTATTTTGGTAAAGTATTCTTGTACATATTTTCATGGTACGTAATAAAATGTTCTTAATTATCAAGAGTTGACACCAATTGTTAATCTTTATTATAATTACGGCCGCTATGGCACTCTTTAAAGGAGGCATTATGTCCAGCAGTGGACGTCCATTGGACCCGGGTATGTCCTAAAACTACGACCAATAAATACCACCGGAGGATGGGCAGCAGCTGAGCCATCCGTGGCGATTATAGCATTTACCCTTCATGAAATTGGGGGAGGCCTATGTCCAGCAGTGGACGTCCTTTGGCTGATATGGTGGATGGTGGACGTCCATTAGCTGATATGATAAATTATGATTACCTATAATGACAAATGGCGTATGATTGAAACTAACTGTCAATTATTGGTTCATGTCAGTATTGGTTCAGCGACGAGCATCGAAATTCGAGAACGTTTACCTTAACTTGAATATCTCTGTAGCAGCGTATAATGGCTGCCATTGCCGCTTTATCACTTATCAACATGAATAAGACATCAGTCACGTTCTGATAAGTATATGAGTGCGGGGCGTCTATATATGATACCTCCTCCTTTTTTGAAGTCGGTAAAAATGGCAACCATCATACGCCCACTGGGTGTAACTACTCTAACTACAGAAAGTACCCATAATCATAGCCGTAGCCACACGATAATGGGCTAGTCGTGCAAGTATGAAATCTACTACAGATATTTAGAGGTAGTTCGAAACATCATAACGTACAGACAATGGACGAATAATACATGGGGCTCAGTATGAAGAAACGTATCTTAAAAAAGAGATTTGTGTCATAATAAATTAACTACCAGCTGGCTTATTACGAGTATTTTAAAGAAACGACTTTACCGGCTGCTCCTTTATTACCATTTATTACTTCATGATATATAAGTATAAGAATAATAGTTTAAATTTGATGCAATGCGTATTGAATTTTGTAAAATAAAATACAAAACATGCACTGTTCAACCGTTACTACATAGAGTAATGAAAAACGTACCCGGGAGGTAGGAATAAAATTACCTCTCAGAATGGACATTAAAAAGATTGGTCCAATTTACTCATTACGATTAACTGAATTAGCTGTGCAATTTTACTTATAATGTAAAAATCGATCAAGGGTGTAATTCATAGTTTAGTGTTCTTTATCGAGTGAATGAAGCAACATGACTATTTTCCAAAACATAAAAGCTATTGTGAATAAGGAAGAATTTGATTGGCATAGGAATGATGTGACGTTGCAATATTTCCACCCTCAAATCGAGTTATTTTTCGCCATAAACGGAATATTCTTCAACAATCGAGAATCTAAGAAACGGTGGCTACGGTTATTAATATATTCCTTGTGTCTTGCGTTTTCAGTTAGTTCAATAATGTAACAATGAATTTACAATTAAAATGCTCACTTATTGAAAAAAAACACGTATTTAAACGTAACAAAATTGTAATGATCTATATTTACATTTGACTGTGCTGGTCCATTTTGTGATCAGATCATGAAATATATGAATGCGTAAACTGTTTATAACTGTAAAATGTAACAGTGCAAATCTATTTGTGCAGTCTGCAATCTGATATTTTTTAAGCTCGCCCTATAAATTCAGGTAAAATATTCTTTAAGATTCATTTGGCCAGTGTGGAGCTCGCTGATGACGATGATAGCAACTGGCTTTGAAACCATGTTCATCTGGCGAGCATTCACCATTAACGATTACGCGCTTGCCACCGAATCCTTCGTCTACCTCATCATTCTTGGAGCAGTGAGCCTAATATATGTTTGTATGCTGTCCAACAGAAATAAGATATTTGGCCTGTTGGACGAAATGAACAATGATTTCGTCTTCATCTGCAATTTGGGGCGTAATTACAGGTATACATTAGAAATTTGTCGTTATGAAATACTACTACTAGCTTACCGGTTTTGTCCGCGTAGAACTCGTTAATTGCCTTAGAGAATAATTGCTATTCGATTATTCCAGGCGCAGGCTTCGTCATCGCTCTCCAAAACAAATTTCGACCTGCCTTATCACCCCTTTTTTGGAATAAATATTGTCCTATGTCCTTCTCAGTGTTTTAAACTATATCCATTATTTATTTGAAGAGGATGTTTTGGATAGTTTTTATTGTTTTGGAGCGTCCTTAACTCACGATATATGGAAATGCCAAAACCAATATTAACTCATGTTAACTATTCATCAACTCGACACCGTTGTAACTTTCGATTCCGTCAATAGAAAGCACCGCTTCCACAAAAGCAAATCACAAAATATTACGATAGTATCCATGTTTTTTGTTACAGAAAATGTTTTTTAGACGGCCAACTTCTCATTTGGAAACTAAGCTCGTATTGGTTGATATTCACTGTGATAGTAGCGATCATATACGTGTCGAACACGTTTATAATCCTGCTGTACCAGAGCCTCTTCGCTACTTTGGATGAGCATACCGTGCGCCCGCTCATATTTCCAGTCTGGCTTCCTCATGACGACCCTTACAGGAGCCCGAACTATGAGATATTTATGATTTATCACATCATGCTCATCTTTGTCGCCTTTTCTACTTTTGTCTGTAAGTACTTAGTACCTTAGAAGTGACTTGACTACAGAAATAAAGGTATTACAGTTTTATATGGACCTTCTAGTGTGATTGATTTGACAGAGGACTCCCTTTGTAGTAAACAAGTTAACTTTCTAAGTCACAGGAAATACAAAAAGTATATTAAGCTAAATAGATTTATAAGAAAATCAAAACGACTGTACAGACAGCATATTAATATTCATAAAATTACTACATTGAGAAAAAATCATGTCAGTGTTCTGAAAGAATTAAATTCTTGTAATGAGCAATTATGCTACAGTAGAACTATTTATGAAACTGACACTGAGAACCTGCAAGCCGAACTGAACATATTAGAAAATTCTTTGAGAGATTTAACTAATAAATATGTAATATCCCAGAAGCAAATCAGTGAACATATTCTGGCAGCGGATGAACTTCTGGAGCTGTGCCACCACAACGAGGAATGTTTGGAAGCACTGCTTACCAAGCAGTCTTCGTATGAATGTGAGTGTGGGCTCCGGCAGGCTCATCCTATGCCCGGACATGCAGTATACTCATCAGTGCCAGACAGCAGCTTGTCGGTGTCACCGGAAACTATAACTCCAGCCTCTAATAATATGAGTAGAACCCTTGTTTTCTCAGATAGGATAGGGCGAGGATTGGGCAAAATTCTATGTAATAATATTCTCAACAGCTGTGTTATAAATCATTGTATGCCCGATGCCTCATTTCTAAAAATTATAGATAACATCAAACATACCCATATAAATGAACAAACAACAATTGTATTAATGTTGGGTGATGGTTCAAATATTAGGTACTCTGAAATGAAGGCTGAGTTTGACTGCCTGTCTAAGCTAGGTGCTAAAAATGTTATTATAGGCGCATTACCCTATTCTGCTTCTCCATGCAGTGCTAACAGTCATGCGTGTAATCTTAATAAGCTTATATATAAGCTGACGTGCCGTCATAGTGACGTTATATTTTTTGACACTAATAATGCTATTAGTGATTACCGTATTACAACTGACAGACTTGCTAAATCTTTAGCATCTTTTATTAATTCCGTTTTCGGAAATCAAAGCTCCCTCTCCACCTTGGATAGGACGACATCTCCAACTGCGGATTTGTCTTTAAACTGACTGTTAGGACAACAGAGAAGCACAATAGTGTAACTTTATTACACCAAAATATTAATCGCTTCACTGGCAAAATACTAGATTTAGAATTATTTACGGAAGAGTTTAATGTAGATGTAGTCTGCTTAACAGAAACTTGGTTAAAGAATCACATGATGAAATTCAAATAATTACGTATTGGCCAGCGCGTTCAACAGAACTACAGCAGAGGGTGGTGAACCTATTATTTTAGTGAAAAATGGTTTGACTTTTAAGGAACGTAGAGACGTCTCAGGCTGTTCTGTTGATCGTGTTTGCGAGATTGCTTGTGCAGAGATGGATCAGTATCTGATAATTTGCATTTATAAACCACCATCAGGTGATTTAACATCTTTTATGGAAATTATGGAGGATGTACTCAGGAAAGCAACAAGTGGTAAAAAGTCAGTAGTGGTCTGCGGCGACTTTAATATCGATATTTTATCACAATCAGCTGAAAAAGATAAGTACATTACTCTTTTGAAATCTTTCAATTTTGACTACTTGTTTGAAGTACCTACCAGAGTTACTCCGACCTCGGCCACTTGTATAGATAATATTTGGTTAAACAGTTCTCATATAGACAGTAGCATAGTGAATGGAGTTCGTTCGGATCATAAAGCTCAGATGGTCAGGCTACCTTGCGAAGTAAAACAACCAGATCGCGTTATAGAAATAAGACCGCTGAGTAGAAGTAGACTAGAATTACTAAAGTCTAATCTACTAGTCGCCATGCCGAACACCCAGGTAGAATCAAATGATCCGAATGATCAATTCAAAATGCTTCTGAATACAGTGTGCAACGAATTTAATAAGACTTGTAGTAAAAAGCGTATTAAGATAAATAATAAAATGAGATTTAATGAGTGGGCAACTACCGGAATTCGGAAAAGTAGAGATAACTTATACCAACTTTATGAAAGGAGATCTTGCACCACTGACGAATGTTTCCATCAGTATGTAAGGGATTATTCCAAATTGTTTAAAACAGTGTGCACAAAAGCAAAAGCAATGCACTTGAATAATAAAATTAAGTCCTCAGATAATAAAGCCAAGACAGTCTGGAAAATAATAAACACAGAGACTGGGAAGAGAAATAATAGAGAGTTCACAATTTCTTTGAAAGTAAAGGATAATTTAATAACTGATGCAGTAAAAGTAGCTGATGAATTTAATAATTTCTTTTCTAAAATTCCTATAGTCACTACTCAAAGTTTAGCATCATCTACCACAAAAGCTGAATCCCTTCTGAATGACAACGTAAAATTAGAATCACTAACTAATTTCAAATTTCATCATGTTTCTCCTCTAGATGTACTGAAGTCCTTTGAAATGTTAAAAATAAAGAGCACTGAAGACTTATGGGGCGTGTCAGTCAAGGTACTGGAATCTATTCTGGAGGTCGTTGCACCAACTCTAGCTCTCATTTTTAATAACTGTATAGACTATGGCATTTTTCCAGACTTAATGAAATGTAGTAAAGTAGTTCCAATTTTCAAATCAGGTCATAGAGATAATCCTTCTGATTATCGTCCAGTTTCTATCCTACCTGCGTTTAGCAAAATATTCGAAAAAATAATGCTTACGCAATTGGTTTCTCACTTTAATTCTCACAATATTTTGCACGCACAGCAGTTCGGCTTCACGAAGGGTAGGTCAACTACTGATGCAGGTGCAAGTTTATTAAAATTTATTTTGCAGTCTTGGGAAGAGTCGCACGACGCCATCGGAGTGTTCTGTGACCTTTCCAAGGCTTTTGATTGTGTAGATCATGGTACTTTAATTTGTAAACTTAAGTTTTATGGCATCAGAGGGCATGCATTAGATCTCATGAAGTCATACTTAACACAGAGAAATCAAAAGGTAGCGATAAATAAAGCCATTTCGTCAGAGACAGTGGTAGAGATGGGAGTACCTCAGGGGTCTATTCTAGGTCCGTTCCTGTTCCTTGTTTATGTAAATGATCTGCCATATATGGTAAGCCGAAGATCAGGCATTGTAATGTTCGCAGACGACACCTCATTACTGTTCAAGGTAAATAGGAGAGATACTGAACTCATTGAACCAAATAATACCCTCTCCATGATATCTGACTGGTTTGCTGCCAATAACTTAGTATTGAACCCGAAAAAAACGAAATGTATTAAATTCTCTCTTGCGAACTCATCAAACAGAAACTTATATACAAATATTAGACTTAATGGTCAAACATTAGAATTTGTTACTTCTACTGTATTCTTAGGTATTACATTGGACTCAAAATTGCAGTGGGGTTCCCATATAACAGCGATAGGAAGTAGGTTGAGCTCTGCTGCATTTGCAGTCAGGAGAATAAGGCAGCTTACCAATGTGGCAACGGCACGGTTAGTTTACTTTGCTTATTTTAATAGTATAATTACTTATGGTCTTATCTTATGGGGATCAGCTGCAGATATTGAAACTGTTTTTATTTTGCAAAACGGGCTATCCGAGCAATTTATAACTTGGGGTCACGTGACTCATTAAGAGAATTTTTCAAAGAAATAGATATTCTAACCCTGCCGTCCCTATATATATTTGAAATAATAATGTATGTTAGGAAGAATTTGGGCAATTTTCCAACGAACGCTGATAAACCAATAGCCACGAGAAATACTCGGAAACTGAAAGTAACCTTCTATAGACTAGTAAAGGCGAAAAAGTCGTTCTTGGGAAATTGTATCAAATTCTACAATAAAATTCCTAAACACATTACTGAACTTAGCAATTCTAAATTCAAATCTGTAGTAAAACAAACACTTATTTCAAGAGCATATTATAAGATAAACGATTACATCATGGATAGGGATGTTTGGCAGTGATAGCGTCCTGCACGGGTAATCTATCGCGAAAATATGTTTTCTACTGTAGCATTGTTATTTCAGTTATTTTGTAGTAGCTGACACTGTAATTTATATTTAACTATACAATGTATATTGTTTTGAAAAAATGACACCTCGCCGAGTTTCTTACGCCGGTTCTTCTCGTGGCAGAGGTATATTTTTCCGAACCGGTGGTAGTTTATTGACGTTCATAGGTGCATGTAATATGCCTAATTTGAAGAATAAACTACTTTTACTTTTACTTTTTTATATACGTATTATGGCGTAAAGCCACGGGGAAAGCGGACTGTACGGGTTTATTATTGCTCAAACAGCATAGGCTTATAATGTCCCCGTGTTCTGTCGATTATCCTCCCTGACACTGAGAGTGGAAAGACCGACTTACCTGATGCTGGTCGCAGCACCGTTGAGGGAGCGCTCCCCATCAGCTCCCAATGCTCCCATACTTATCTTTTATAAATATTATAACGAAAATATAAGAGATTAGTATTAATAGCGGCTTTATTTGAAAACTATTTTGTGATACTGAATGATGTCTTTTAGATTTTTTTTATCTTTGATTTTCGTGCCGGCTAATACCTACTTTCTTTATCATTGAGGTTCATCGGCTCGGCTGTAAACTAAACACGTATTATGTCAATAGTAAGTAAGTTATTTTATTACGGTAACTATGTAATTTGTAAGCAATATTTGTGTACCGTACAATCCTCATGCCAGTTAGTTATATTTTCAATATTTACAGTCTGTGACTTAGAATGTTAACCTTATTTTTTTTATCTTAAATTAAGTCTCGAATCAACAGTCAAACTAAAAAATAGGCCTTATAGCCTTTTTACCTAGGTACTAATTTCTCTATAGCTAGTTTTTTTTTTCTTTTTCTTTGTTTCATCTCTATTTTTTTCCTTCATTCCTTTCTTTCTTTTATCTTTCTTTCTTTCTAATATACTTATCAATATTTTGACTCACTTTTCTGATTCCAGTATATGTCTGCATACTGCTACATCTCCTCCTGCATTACTACATGCTAATGGATATCATACTGATTGCTATTGACGAGCTATTCGATGACCTGGACGAGTCAGTGGTAGGATTGCCGAATGAGGACCCACGTCGGATGGCTGCGAAAGCTGAGCTCGGTCGTAGGATAGGACGCATCAACCGCTGGCACATATCTGTCTTCGAGTAAGGCTATATCCGCATTTGTCTGTGTATAGCAGCAGTACAGTATCAAATGTCAGTCAAGTCAACAGTGTCAGTACAGTCTCTTTACTGCGCGCCTATATTTAAATGAGTGGTTCCTGACTCGCGGAGCTTGCGCGGAAAAAAGATGGATGCAGTACTGCGTAAACATCCATTCCGCCCCGCCACCGCGTACTTACTGCGCAAATGAAATACTGACAGTAAACTGACGAGGAAATAAGTGTGCACAAATTCAGTAAGATTGTGGTAAAATAGAAAATACCGCACACAGATTGTACAGTAAACTAAAAATGTGATATATCATTTTGGAAGCAAACAGTGATCCACAAGCAGTAAACCGTTCTTGCTTGACTGCATATTTCGATGACTTGTTGATAAGCGTTAAAGATGATGATGTCTTAACATGGTGATGGTGTCCGCAGGTCCGTGAAAACGATAACAACAGTGTATGGTCCGGTGCTGGTGTACCAAGTATTGTTTAGTTCTGTCATCATCTGTTTGATGGCTCTCCAAGTTGCAGATGTGAGTCTTTCCTTTTTTTTATGTGATAAAATGATACGTCTTAGAATCATAGAACGTAATATACCAGAGTCAAGAGTAAGAACAAAATCTAGGCGTCATCCTGGATGGTTAGCGGTTTAGGTACATACACATTATGTACCGATCATGTAAGTCAGGAGTCGCAAAGACATTTTGTATACCTTTATGGACACCAGCGTAAAATAAGGCCTAAAAGGGCCTTAAAGTCAATTAATTGCTGAACCTTTATTGACTTGATTGAGTTCGCTTGTGATTCTTCTTTAGTCGCAAGAGTCCATAGGCTACGGCGTCACCTTACCACGAGGCTGGCCGTAACCTTATTTGTCATCGTCGTTGCATAAAAAATACTTTGGAGGTGTCCACAGGAAATAATAAACTCCACCTCATACATCGTACCAAAGATGATTTTGACACTCAAGTGAATTGTATAATATTCTGTTATCTAGAAACTGGGAAAAGGACAGATCAACAGGAAATAATAAACACAAATTCATAGAACTATGCTCATAATACTAAAAAGCTTTGCTTAGTTTGGAACAAGGTTGATTTGTGTAAGATTGTCCCCCAATATTTATTTAAAAAAAAATGGTTTCCACACACAATTGAATTATATAATTTTCTGTCATTTGTAGCAACTGGTAAAAGGACAGATCAACTACTTATTTGCCATTTTAACTGTCGGTGCTACAATACAACTATGGATTCCGTGCTACATTGGCACTTTATTGCGGACCAAGGTAAAGAACCTCATCATCTCATTAATTTACATACAATGCTGAAACTCAGACCAAAAATTACCACAAAACCGCCTCCGCCCCGGAACGACGCTGCGCCGCTCTCTGTGCGTCTCAAGCTTTAGTTCTGTATATATGTGCGGGAGCGTATTTACTTATGCAACAACGTTGACAACGCAAAAAAATATTTTTCAAGTTTTAAAAATTTCAAAGCTACTCGTAACTCCAAAAAAAAAATCTGTTAAATTATCGAACCTGCTCACAAAATTTCACGAGAGTTGGTTGAGAAATGCGACCGACGAAGATGTCCGGATTCCCGGTTGTTCTCCTCTACCATCTTGACATCCGGATATGCGAAATCATCTTTTGTCGATGCCGAAAAATAAGCTTTACTAAGTTGTTCATGCTCCGTCTTTATTTCTATCTCGGAATGATATAAAATTAGACCAAACAAGAATACAGTGAGGATTTTTTTTATTCTCAGGCATTATCAATAGGGGAGCACTGTTTCTACTCGAGCTGGTATAAGACACCGCTGACGCAGGTTGTGCGTCAAGACCTGCTCATTTTCATGATGCGCGCGCAGGTCCCAGTCACAATCAAATTTACCTGCCTTCCAGGCCTGGAGCTTCAAACTTTTTCATCGGTTTGTTAAACTAACATTATTCAACTTGCACTGTTAGTTAGTACATAATAATATGTATGGGACAACAGGGTTGTGAATTTTAAGATCTACATTTTAGACATGAAAATCTTTGACTGGGAGCATTAAAGGTACGAGTAATGTATTTTTTTTTATTTCAGATTATGAGTACTGCATACTCATATTTCAATATGCTTCGGCAGTACAACTAAATATTTAACAATGCACTCAACTGACCACTGCAATTCATTCATTCTATTAATATGCCTTGCAAGTAAAGTACGATGTAAAAGCTATACAAATGCTTAGGGGAAATAACACTCATCGATAAGAGGCCGAAAATGTTTTCAACGTGTTGCCATCGCGAAGACTCATGATTAAGAATTGCGTATCGATTCGAAACATGTCGCACGATATTCGACCTCAGTAAAAAATAAGTGAGTGACCCATTTTTATAGTTAGTGTATTTTAATGAGTCGAAGAGTAAATAAGACGCTGTAGTTGGTTTAAAAGACATAGAAGATATATTTTCACTCTCACGAAGACATCAAGATCAAATCCAAACCCACGAGAGTTGAAAGAGAATTCATGACATGACTGGAGAAGTAAGACTGGAAGATGATAGGAGGCCGTACAAGCCGTACATTTTAAAATGTTTTGAACACAAATTATGACAAAATTATTGATAATTCTAATAAACCAGCTAGCGAAGCTAGTGTAGTGTATAGTGTGTAGCTATAGATAATTATGAACATGTATTTCAATGTTATATTAACCATGCTTATTATGAATAAAGTGCAGTCTTACTTATAATCTGGTGGTATACGTCTCCCGACACCCAACATTATATGGCGATCCTGCCAGCGCAGCGCTTTGCGCGCTGTGGCTGCCGGCCGTTACTATCGCGCGCGAAAGTGTTAAAATAATGTATCAAAGGCTAAAACTTATATCGGGACCTTGTGACCTGTACAAAAAATGTATTAAAGGCGCGTCCCTTTGTACGCGAAGGTCGCGAGTGTATTCATTTAAATGGACCATTACCAACCTTATATATGGTTATATAAGTAATAATAAATATAAATAAAAATATAAATATTGGGGGACAATCTTACACAAATCGACCTAGTCCCAAACTAAGCAAAACTTGTACTATGGGTACTAGACGACGATATACATACTTATATAGATAAATACATACTTAAATACATAGAAAACATCCAAGACCCATGAACAAATATCCGTGAAAAATACACAAATAAATGCCCTGGCCGGGATTCGAACCCGGGACCTCTAGCTTCGGAGGCAGAGTCACTACCAACTAGGCTAAACAGGTCGTCAAAGGGGGGGGGTTCTCTCACTTCTCGATAATGATTCCAAAAACCAACTAGTAACCTTTGTTTATGTTTTGGTGTGGGCTTTTTCAGTCAGCAAAACTAAAGCTGCTGCCAGCTGATACAACTATAAACGCTTCAATCCAATTGCCAAATTGCAACTTTCTAGTACTAAAAATCACAGAGCAAAGCCTCGGACAGACAGACAGATAGACAGACAGACAGACGGACATGGCGAAACTATAAGGGACTACGGAACCCTAAAAATCAGAATAGACATTAAAAAGATTGCCTCAATTTACTCATTACGATTAACTGAATTAGCTGTGCAATTTTACCTTTAATGTAAAATCGATCAAGGGAGTAATTCAAAGTTTAGTGTTCTTAGTATAGTGAATGAAGCAACATGACTATTTTCCAAAACATAAAAGCTATTGTGAATAAAAAAGAGTTTGATTGGCATAAGACTGATGTGACGTTGCAATATTTCCACCCTCAAATTGAGTTATTTTTCGCCATAAACGGAATATTCTTTAACAATCGTGAATCTAAGAAAAGGTGGTTACTACGGTTATCATCATTTTTCTTGTGTCTTCCGTTTGCAATTGTTTTAATAAAGATACAACAAATGTGCAATTAAATGGCGCATTTATTAAAAAAAGTCAAGTATTTAAACATAACAAAATGTTAAATATCTGTTGTTACATTTGACTATGGTGATCCATTTTGTGATCTTATCAAGAAATATATGAACGTGTACGTGTTTGTGTATATGTAGATATAATAAAACAAAAAAAAACACCTCAATCGTTGTAGTTATATATTCCTATTGTCTATACTTGTATATATATCTATTTAATTATTACTTAATTCTCCATCGATATCTCCAACTTGTCCCTTGACAAATACCTCTTCCAGAATTTTCAAGTTCTGACGATCCCTTGCTTTTTGCAGCCAGATAACCTCCTCTATCTAAGATTTAATCTCCCTCTTTTTCTTCAATTTCCTCTTGGATACCATTCCACAATTTCTTTTGTCCATTTGTCCAAGTTTTGTCCTCATATGGCCTGTCCAGTGCCACTTTTGTTGTTTAATTATTTCACCAATTCTTTTGCTTTTTGATTTGGCTTTAACTATGGAAAACTTGATTCTATTTTCACAGCACGCTTCTATCCGTATGATAATGGCACATATTAACTTTTTTAGATAGTAAAATTTTAGCTTGCCTATAAATACAAGTCAAAGTATTCTTTAAGATTCATTTGGCCTGTATTGAGCTCGCTGATGACGATGGTAGCAATTGGCTTTGAAACCATATTCATCTGGAGAGGACTCACCATCAACGACTACGCGCTTGCCACTGAATCCTTCGTCTACCTCATAATTCTTGGAGCAGTGAGCCTAATATATATGTGTATGCTGTCCAACAGAAAAAGGATATTTGGCCTGTTGGACGATATGAATAAAGATTTCATCTTCATTTGCAATTTGGGGCCTCATTACAGGTAAGAAATTAGAATTTTGCCATTAATTGCTGTAGATAATAATTACTATTCAATTCTTCCAGGCGCAGGCTTAGTTATCATTCTCCAACACAAATTTTGACCCACCTAAGATTCACCCATTTTTCGGTATTAAACTACCTCCATTATTTATTGGAAGAGGATGTCTTGGATGAATTTCATGGAAGAGGTCTAACAAGAAGCGTTCTTAACTCGCGATATACGGAAATGCCAAAACCAACATAAACTCATTTAACAATTCATGAATTCAACGCCGTTGTATGTTTTGATTTCGTCAATAGAAAGCACAAAAGCAATATCACACATATTTGTTTCAGAAAATGTTTTTTAGACGGCCAACTTCTCATTTGGAAACTAAGCTCGTATTGGTTGATGTTCGCTGTGGTAGTAACGATCATATATGTGTCGAACACGTTTATACTCCTTCTGTACCAAAGCCTTTTCGCTACTTTGGATGAGCATACTGTGCGCCCGCTCATATTTCCAGTCTGGCTTCCCAATGACGACCCTCACAGGAGCCCAAACTATGAGTTTATTATGATTTATCACATCATGCTCATCGTTGTCGTGTTTCTTACTTTTTTCTGTAAGTATTTTGTACCTAACCAGTGACTTCGGCAGAAATGGAGGTATGACAGTTTTATATACGTATTATATCATTAGTAGGTTACGGTAACTATGCAATTTGTAAACAATATTTATGTACCGTACAAACCTCATGCCAGTTATAGTTGCAATATTAACAGTATGTGACTTAGTCAAAATGTTAACTTTATATTTTATGTTATCTTTAATTAAGTGTCGGATCAAGAGCCAAACCAGAAAATAGGCCTTCTAGCCTGTTCAACTAGGTGCTGATTTCTTTATAACTAAATTATTTCTTCTTTCTTACTTTCTGATAATCTTATCAATATTCTGACTCTTGTCTTTTCTGATTCCAGTATACGTATGCATACTGCTACATCTGCTCCTGCATTACTACATGCTAATGGATATCATACTGATGGCCATTGACGAGCTATTTGACGACCTGGACGAGTCAGTGGTAGGATTACCGAATGAGGACCCACGTCGGATGGCTGCGAAAGCTGCGCTCAGTCGTAGGATAGGACGCATTATCCGCTGGCACATATCTGTCTTCGAGTAAGGCGCCTTCCTGATTTGTCGATTAGGGCGTGCAATATTAGATTGTTTTTTAATTCCGGAACTGGTTTCGATATTGGACTCCAATTCCGGATTTCCGGAACCGGTTCCGGAATTGGTTTTCTCTTTTTTATTAATACAATGTACCTTAAATTATAATGGTTATCGTTTTACAGGCAACATATACTGCATCTAAATAGGATACACTACTCTAATAAATCTAATTATGTATACCAAAATAAAGTGATATTTTGAACTTCGCCTTGTGCATATACAATGAACATAATGCACATTTTCTAATTTATTTTTCACTGCATACATAAACAGCTTTCCGAGAGCAAATACGCTTATTGTTAAATGTGAACCGAGTACAGTCAAGTGTAAAAATATAGGTGCACACAACCAATCAAAAATATGTCCCTTAGTACCTTAACGTAAGCGAAATAAGGCCTCGATACATAATTATGAGAGGATGAAATCGATACGTATTTTTGCACTTGACCGTACTATAGTAATTTTGAGATAATTGGGGTTTTGATGGAACTTCTCAAATACTAGAGAAGTTCCATCTAATCCCAATTATCTCAAAATTACCCATTTTGCACTTCATCAATATCAGTTCCGCCTCAAAATGTGCATTTTCATTAGCATTACTTGATATGTCAACGAAATAATGTCGGGATCTATGAACTACCTACATAGCAGTTCCATACGGTCATCTGTTGTAACCCGTCACTTACTATTCTCTTGGTTTTCGCGAGCAAATGCTTGATTTACTATAGAAAATACCGAAATCGTCATATGAGTGCCTATTATGTTTGAGGAGTTCCCTCAGCGATGGCAAAATTGAAAAAAAAAACATATAGGACCACAGCAGGCTGGATGAAGTGGAGGCAGTTGACTGGTGTTATGTGGGACAATAGAAAAGAATGCCTCTAAAGATCAAACACACAACAGAAATGCGCAATTGCGCATGTTGTGCTGGTCAGTGGGTGTAACCAGAAAGGATACTAATCCGGAATGAATAAGTACGAAGTAGCTTTAGAGTCTCACCCATTGAAGAAAATTTGAAGGGAAAGTGATTATTTGCGCTAGTACGGTCACGTGCCCAGACGACCTACTGATTAATTGGTGCAAGTAACTTTAGACCTGCCGATGACGAAACGTGGCCATGGAAGACCCCCACTTGACTGACAACGGCCCAGAAAGACCTGAAAGGCCAAAAATTGCCTCGAGTGGAGAATGCGATGATAGGAAAAGGCTCATGCAGTTGATGATGATCTGTGATGACAGTCATCCGTAGTCGATGCGGTCATTTATCATCAGTTACAACTTCACTAAGCTCGAGGATTTCACGAGCAAATGTGTGATGTACTTTACTGTAGAAAATATCGAAATTGTCACATGCGTGCCTATTATATTTGAGGAGTTCCCTCAATTCCTCAGGATTCCTATCATTAAATCTTCACAATTCCAAATACCCGGGATGGACCCGGGTATGTCCTAAAACTACGACCAATACCACCGGAGGATGGGCAGCAGCATCCCTGGAATGCGGTGGAGATACTGCGATCGCCAACCCGCATGCCAAGCGTGGCGATTATGGCAATTACCCCTGTTGACATACACAAACAGGCCACGGCCCCGAGGTTCCGGCGATCCCCGGTACCCTGGTTCTGGTAGCGGCCAGGGTACTAGCGGGGTCAGGGGTACGAAGAATCTCCGGTTAAGATCCGGCTACCACCACCGACGACTTCTGGCCCTGGCAACATACAACACACGAACACTGCGGACCGACGAAAAGATAGCGGAACTGGAGGAAGGATTGAGCAAGTTGCGTTGGGATATCGTAGGGTTATCTGAAGTCCGAAGAGAGGGGGAGGACACGATAACCCTGAAGTCCGGCAACTTGCTCTATTTCCGGGAGGGCGACCAACAGTCCCAGGGAGGTGTCGGGTTTATCGTCCACAAATCCCTCGTGAACAACGTGGTGAAGATCGAGTGTGTCGGCTAGGGTGGCGTACCTTATACTCAGAGTATCCGAGAGGTACTCGTTGACGGTCATACAGGTGTATGCGCCGACCTCGGCACACTCCGACGACGAGGGGGAGGCTATGTATGAGGATATATCAAAGGTCATGCATAGTTCCAAAACCTACTTCACCGTTGTTATGGGGGATTTCAACGCGAAACTGGGCAAGAGAGACGGCGAAGAGCCGAGAGTGGGGCAATTTGGAGTTGGAAGTCGGAACCACCGGGGCCAACTACTGGCTGGTTTCTTGGAGAAGGAGGGACTCTACGTGATGAACTCCTTCTTCAAGAAACGCGAGCACAGGAAGTGGACCTGGATGAGTCCCGACGGTGCAACAAAAAACGAGATTGACTTCATCATGTCGACGAAGAGGCATATATTCAATGATGTCTCTGTGATCAATACGGTTAAAACCGGAAGTGATCATCATTTGGTAAGAGGCACATTGAATATATGCGTCAAGCTAGAGTGCTCTCGACTGATGAAGTCCACGCTCCGTCCAGCAGCAGTCCAAATCCAAAACCCCGAGAGCTTTCAGCTGGAACTCCAAAACCGTTTCGATTGTCTAGGCGGCGATGTGGACGAATTCAACAACGGGTTTGTGGAAGCTGCCCATAGCATTGGGTCTAAGTTCTTTATGGCCCAAAGAAATCAAAGAGCCAAAAGGCTCTCTATCTCCACTCAGAGGCTCATCGAGGAAAGGAATGAGATGATTCTGCAGTCTTCAGCCGATGCGAAATTATACAGGCAGCTCAATAAACAGATCTCTAAGTCCCTTACCCGCGATCTGCGCCAATTCAATACAAATCGTATTGAAGAGGCCATCGAGCAGAATAAGGGCTCTAAAGTTTTCTCAAGAGATCTGTCTATTGGGCAGAGCCAGCTCGCCAGATTAAAAACTGAGGATGGTAGAATCGTTTCGTCCAAACCTGAGCTTCTGAGTGAGATAGAGTGCTTTTATGGACAGCTATACACGTCAACTAGCAGACCCGAAGTTGGTCTGGCGGAAGACCCTAGAGCTAGATTAACCCGGCACTATACCGAAGATATCCCGGACATCAGCCTGTACGAGATTAGAATGGCTCTTAAGCAGCTGAAGAACAACAGGGCACCCGGTGAAGACGGAATTACAGCTGAACTCCTGAAGGCGGGTGGAAAACCGGTCCTTAGGGCCCTTCAGAAGTTGTTCGACTCCGTCTTACTGGAAGGGAAAACTCCAAAGGCATGGAACAGAGGTGTGGTGGTGCTGTTCTTCAAAAAGGGTGACAACTCCTTACTGAAGAACTACCGACCCATCTCACTTCTGAGCCATGTCTATAAGCTGTTTTCAAGAGTCATTACGAACCGTCTCGCACGCAGGCTAGATGACTTCCAGCCTCCCGAACAAGCCGGTTTCCGAAGAGGCTTTAGCACCGTAGACCACATCCATACGCTCCGTCAGGTTATACAGAAGACTGAGGAGTATAACCTCCCCTCTGTTTAGCGTTCGTGGACTACGAGAAAGCCTTCGATTCGATTGAAACGTGGGCTGTACTAGAATCACTCCAACGGTGCCAAGTGGACTACCGGTATATCGAAGTGCTGAAAAGTTTGTACAAGAACGCCACTATGTCAGTCCGACTCCAGGACCAGAACTCAAAGCCTATTCCGTTGCAGCGGGGAGTCAGGCAAGGAGATGTTATTTCTCCTAAACTGTTCTCCGCTGCACTGGAGGATGTTTTCAAGACTCTGGACTGGAGAAGGCTAGGCATCAACATAAACGGCGACTACCTCACTCACCTTCGGTTTGCTGACGATATAGTAGTCTTGGCTGAGACCATGGAGGATTTAAGTACAATGCTCAATGACCTCAGTAAAGCCTCCGAGCGAGTTGGTCTAAGGATGAACATGGACAAGACGAAGATCATGTCCAATGTCCATGTCGCACCAACTCCCTTAACAATCGGACACTTTACGCTCGAAGTTGTAGACGATTACATATACCACGGACAGACTGTCCAGTTAGGTAGGTCCAACTTCGAGAAAGAGGTTAATCGTCGAATCCGACTCGGCTGGGCAGCGTTCGGGAAGCTACGGCACATCTTTTCGTCCAATATTCCGCAATGTCTCAAGACAAAAGTCTTTGACCAGTGTGTGTTGCCAGTGATGACATATGGCACTGAAACGTGGTCGCTTACTATGGGCCTCATAAGAAGGCTCAAAGTCACCCAAAGGGCAGAGAGGGCAAAGGGGAGAGAGCTATGTTGGGAGTTTCTCTGCGTGATCGCATCAGGAATGAGGCCATCCGCAGCAGAACCAAAGTGACCGATATAGCCCTCCGAATCGCTAAACTTAAGTGGCAGTGGGCGGGGCACATAGCACGTAGAACCGATGGCCGTTGGGGCGGAAAGGTTCTCGAGTGGCGACCACGTACCGGAAGGCGTAGCGTGGGCAGGCCCCCCACACGGTGGACTGATGACCTGGTGAAGGTCGCGGGTGTCCGCTGGATGCGGGTGGCGCAGGACCGGTCATTGTGGAAGTCTTTGGGGGAGGCCTATGTCCAGCAGTGGACGTCTTTCGGCTGACATGATGAATTCCAAATATATATTCAAGATGATTATTAAACAAGTAATTTCTGAGAACTGGAATCAATTAATTGTTTGGTTGGATAGTGGTGATGGTAAAACAATAATTGAAATTTGGTTCTCGAAATGTTCATCTGTCTGACGACTTATTGCAGCCAAAATGGGTGCTTTTAAATGACAGCTAATACCTGATCTACCTAAAATTTGATAACCCTCATCTAGCTTCCCAGTTTTATGGTAAAAAAAAAAAAAAAAAACGTATAAAAGCTCTGGCATGAAGCTTCTAAATTCCGAGTGCTCCAATTCCGGCATTGTAATATCGGAAAAAATGGCCGATATTCCGGTAAGTATTTAAAAATTCCGGAATTCTGGAATGCATGCCCTATTTATGACAGTACGATATAAGAAAACTGTCAACCGATACGAATGCAGTACTGACCCGCTTCTGCGCATAGTACTCGTATTACTACGGTGCAAACGTAATAATGACAGTCAAGTGAGGAAAACATAAATAAATTTACATCGAAGAAAATACCTATGACATATCGCTCCCGCCCCGCCAAGTCAGGAAGTCGTCTAAGGTTATATCCGCATTTGTCGGTGTGCGTTATCAATATGAAATGTCAGTGAAGTCAGTATAGTGTCAGTAATGCTTTACATCGCACCTACATTTATGAGTGGTTCCTGGCAGGAGTAGCTTGCGCGGAAAAAATATGGATGCAGTATTGTGCGTTTACATCTATTCCGCCCCGCCACCACGTACAGTCACCAGCATTAATATCTGCCTAACCAAAGGCGGCAAAAATATCTGACACGTCCTAACGGCCCTACACATAGAGTCGTGTCAGATATTTATGCGCGCTTTGTTGTGGCAGATATTGGTGCTGGTGACTGTACTTACGCAAATGAAATACTGACAGTAAACTGACGAGGAAATAAAGGTGCACAACTTCAGTAAGATTTCGGTAAAGTAGAAAATACCGCACACAGATTGTACAGTCAACTAAAAAAGTGATATCTCATTTTGGTAGCAAATAGTGGTCCACAAGTAGTAAACCGTTCTTAGTTGGCTGCATATTTCGATGACTTGTTGATAAGCGTTAAAGATCATGATGTCATAACATGGGGAATATGGGGATGTTGTCCGCAGGTCCGTAGGAACGATAACAACAGTGTATGGTCCCGTGCTGGTGTACCAAGTATTGTTTAGTTCTGTCATCATCTGCTTGATGTCTCTTCAAATTGCAGATGTGAGTCTTTCCTTTATTTAATGTGGCAAAAGGATATATTTCAGAATTATAGAACGAAATACACCACAGTCAAGAGCATGAACAAAATCTAGGCGTGATCCCAAAAGACATTATGTACCGATCGTGTAAATCATGAGTCGCAAAGGCATTGTGGAGGCCAGCCGCTTGTCTATGGTTGTCAAAGGAAGATGATTGATTTATGTCAGAGTACGACTTTTCATAATTTTTTATTGTCATCATAATATATTGTAATTTAATTATTTAATTTAAGAGACCTGTTTAATGAAAGTCTTTAATTCGTCTTTTTTTTATTAAAAATGGGATTGCTCTTAGCCGTCATCTAACCAGGGGGCAAAGATGTATGTTTTCACTAGTAGGTCGGTCCCCTATAGCGCATTTTATATGCCTCTATGGGTCCAGCGTAAAATAAACTCTAACTCGATTCATGCTCGGACTAAAAATGATTTTGACACTCAAGTAAATCATATAATTTTGTGTGTTATCTAGGAACTGGGTAAAGGACAGATCAACTACATATTTGCCATTTTAACCGTCGTTGCCACAATACAACTATGGATTCCGTGCTACATTGGCACTTTATTGCGGACCAAGGTATAGAACCTCATCTGGTCTCATCAATTCACATTGTACAAAGCTGAAACTCAGACCAAGCAACAAAGATCCCATCAAAAACATAAATGTGAAAATGGGAGTCAAGTTCAATATGAAGAATATGCGATGCGTGGTTGTCGTCTTCACCGACAAAAGAATTTAGATCTAAATGGGCTCAGACCAAGTAAAAAATATAGACGGAGCGTCACGAACAATCTAGTGAAGCCATCAAAACCAAGCCCAATAAGTAAATACACGTTCACTCACACATATGCTAACCAAAACCAAGCCCAGAACTCTAAACGTCAAACTGGTAAACGTCAAAAACCATCACTAAAAATATGGTCTCCTGCGTCAATAGACGACGTAAAAATAACATCAGGACTGACTGACATTGAATTAATATGTTAAAACACTATTTAGAAAATAAATTTTGCTTTTCTTGTAACACAAAACCTCGACATTCAGTTGACGTTGATTGACGTAACATAAAGCACGTGTGATACCAGAGAATAATTTTTAATTACCCCAACCGGAGGGAGCCGTATGAACATGAAGACCGTAGATCTTCATTTTATTAATCTCAAAAAAAGAAGTGTGCTGTTAAATTCGCACGTAGTGCAGTCAAAGACTTTAATTTTTAAGGTTGTTCCTGACATATTGAATAGAAATTCAAAGATTTTTTTAGCGAATTGTGTCCCATTTTCAAATTCGTGACTGTACAACATGCAGTTTCAATAGATCAATTCTGTTACTAAAACCGAATGTTGAATGTTGCAATTTTATGAAGTTCTTTTAAAATAATTAGTGGTTCTAAATAGGATACCGAGTGTCCCATTATGTGTTGTGACTAACCATTACTAGACTACACATTATGTGTAGTAACTAATTCATTATCATCATTATTAGCCTACCCTGACCCTCTACAGATAAAATAGACAACTTAAACACATTACCCCATCTATAGGGACTTTTTCCTTCCAGTAGCAACACTGATACGCACACATCTTTAAAAAAGTGGCTTCACTAGGTTGTTCGTGACGCTCCGTCTATGCTTTTTACTTGGTCTGAGCTAAATGGGTGCCAAGTTCCGTAGATTATCTGAAAAGGTGCCACGTCTGGCACTAGATTGTTTATAATACAACTAATTTATTGCAGCTTCATGCATTTTGAGCCTTAACTTGGCAGTTTTCTACATGCAGTAGGTAGGCATGAAAGCTGTTGAAAATTTAAGAAAACTGCCAAGTTAAACAGTCAACTCTTTTTTTACCCGAGTGCACCGTAAGGAGGGTTGTTTTTCGAGAGTATGTATGTATGTATGTATGTATAATTGTTTGTCAAGCTCTGCGGCCTGAACGGTTCGACGGACTTTAGCTTGAGAGGTGTCGTTAGATTCGTATTTACTGTGAAAGTGACACTGGGTATATCAAAATATAAAATAAAAAACAAAATGACGGATTTTTGGCGCCAAATTCAAATGTTTGGCGCGCTCTGCAGCCAGAACGGCTCCGTGGATTTTAGCTTTAAAGGTGTCGTTAGATTCGCATTAATTGTGTGTGAGTAAATGATGGTAGTTTATTGGTATGAAACTCCAAAAGCAGTAGTATTTTTAAAAAGATCTTTTAATTTTTCTTTCACTATTTTTTTATTCTCAGGCATTATCGATAGGGGAGCACTGTTTCTACTCCAGCTGGTATAAGACGCCGCTAACGCAAGTTGTGCGTCAAGACCTGCTCATTTTCATGATGCGCGCGCAGGTCCCAATCACAATCAAATTCACCTGCCTTCCAGAGCTGGAGCTTCAAACTTTTTCATCGGTTAGTTAAACTAACATGCTATTTTACAAGATTTTATTTAACTTGCTCTGTTAGTTTGTACATAATACATAATAATATGTATGTATATTGTATATGTGGGACAACTATTGCAACTGAATTTTAGACCAGTTATGTGACCATAGCAACTCGTAAACTACACAAGATAAACTCGTCGTGTTTGGACTCATAGAAACGCTCTCAGTGGGCCAATACGTAAAATCTTGTACCAATTTTTTTATGATATAATTTTATTTTCTCAAACATGCAATGAAATATTGATGTTATGCTCCTTATAATAGTCTGCGAAGTATGACGTTTCAGGTGCGGCTAGGACAAGAGGTCGTTAATGGAATTTCATAGAAATCTTGCAGGCCTAGGCCGGCAAAGTCCTATTTTTTAATTCCATTCCACATAAATTTGTGGCACAGGCATCATGACATTCTGCCACTATGCGTATTAAAAATAAAATTTTGTTTTTTTTTTGTTGTTTATTCCATTGCATGTTTGAGAAAAGCACTATACATACCTCGGCGGGAAATTTGGAGTTGCCCGCCTTAGACCTATCCGGCCTCGCTTCGCTCGGCCGTATATATGTCTTCGGCCGGCAACCCCTTTCGTCCCGGCCTCTGTAGTAATGTACTATTACGTACTACTACTTACAGTACGCATCTCTAACGTATTAGTGTCACTCAAGTCTAGAATAAATAACAATAGAAATGAGAAAAGATGGAGTTGAAATGGGAGGAAGTTTAAGTTTGGCAAGGGACGACGGTAAGAGGCCCGACGGTATAACACTGGTGCCTTGGAAGATGGGTGGGCCCCTGGTCTGGGATGTTACATGTGTAGACACCCTCGCACCGTCTTTCTTTTCAAGTACCAGCCAAAGTGCTGACAATGCCGCATCCACAGCAGAAGACCTCAAACGCTGCAAATACGCCACCCTCGGCAGTGGTTACATATTTGAGGCGATTGGGGAGACTCTGGAAGCCATGGGGACCGAGCGTGCCGCATTTACATACAAAGACTAAGCGGCGTGCCTAATCGAAACCTCAGGTGACCAGACGGATGGCAATGCTTTGCACAGTGTGTTAGTGTCGCTTTACAGCGTGGCAATTGCCTCCAGCCTTCTGGGCAGACTACCCATCGGCACTGATTTATAAGACATAGACATAAGACATAAGTCCTTTTTTATGTTTCCGGTGTTTGATTAAAAAAATAATTTAGAGAATAATTAGTTACATTAGTTCAGGTGGCAATAAAATATCTAAATGTATAAGGTCGCGGTCTGGACGCCGGTTAAACTGCCGCTCGTCACTCCACTGCCCACTGGCATCGCGACCACGGCCCAAGTTATTATTTTGGGAGACCTTACTCGTGGTTATGAATTTTAAAATCAACTTATTAGACGTGAAAAAGAATCGTTGACTGGCAGCATTAAAGGTACGAATAATGTATTTTTTTTTTTCAGATTATGAGTACTGCATACTCATATTTTAATATGCTTCGGCAGCACAACTAAATATTTAATGTAAAAATGCACTCAATCGAGCACTGCAGTAAATTTCTTCATTCATTCAATTAATATGCCTTACAACAACACTCAAGGATAAGAAGATGATGACGTGTTCAACGCGTTGTCATCGCGAACACTCATGATTAAGAATCACGTATCGATTCGAAACTTATCGCACGATATTCGACCTAAGTAAAATAGAAGTGAGTGGCCCATTTTTATATTTAGTGTATTTTAATGACTCGAAGAGTTAAGACGCCGCTGGTTTATAAGACATAAACGATGTATTTTCACTCTCGCCATGAACACGCCAAGATCAACACCAAACCCACTATAGTGAAAGGGAATTCATGACATGTCTGTAGAACTAAGACCAGAAGATGATAAATAAAAAAATAAAATAAAAAAAGCCTTTTTATTTCTTGCAAATTACAAAATAAATATAACATCTTAAAATAGTAGGTTGTTTTTCTTTTCTTCGAGTTTTCTGTTATAGTATTTTTTATTAATTTTTTTTAGCATTCTATTTAGCAAGAACCCCTCCTGTGAAGGTAAAGGCCTCCTCTAGTGATGACCAGTGCTCTCTATCTTTGGCGTTTTTCATCCAATTTTTGCCTCCTACTTGGGTAATGTCGTCTGCCCATCTCGATACGGGTCTGCCGCGTTGTCTGGTACCTTTTGGTCCTGCCCACGATGTTAAGCGTATTGTCCAGCGGTCAACGGTTATCCTAGCTACGTGACCTGCCCATCGCCATTTTAACTTTTGGGCATAAGACAACATCGGTGACTTTCGTTTTCTGTCGTATGACGGTGTGTCGTATTTTATGATTTTTTCTCAATTTCAATATACTTCTCTCCATACTCCGCTGGCAAGGTGTTATTTTATTTTTTACCCTTCGAGTGTATTTCCATGTTTGGCTGGCATATGTTAGTGATGGTAAAAGGCATGTATCCAATACTCTTTTCTTAAGATTTAAAGCATAATTGCCTTTAAGAACTTCCTTTCGAGCCCAAAACTTTTTCCATGTACAAGTTACGAGTATCCTTCTGTCTACTTCTATGTCATTGTTATGTTTGTGGAAAGACATTTGTTTGCCTAGGTATATGTAGCTTTCAACGTATTCTAAGGGTACGTTTTTTAGAGTGATAACGTTTTGTATGCTGTTTGTCATAAGTTTCGTTTTACTTAAGTTTATTTCTAAACCCACTTTTGAGCTTTCTAGTTGTAACGACTCTATCATATTTTCTAACTCGGTACTTTTTTCTGATAGTAACACGATGTCATCTGCGAATCTCAGGTGGCTCAGGTATTTGTTATTTATTCTTAAGCCGACGTTATCCCATTTTAAGTTGCGTATAATATATTCTAACACAGCTATAAATATTCTTGGCGACAGAGGGTCGCCTTGTCTTACTCCTCGTTTGATTGGTATAGGTGGTCCCGTATTCTCTAGCTTCACTTTACTAACACTGTTAGCGTACAAATGTTTCAGGATATCTATGTAGATCTTATTTACATTTTGCATCTTTAGAGCTCTCCATATTGAATCGTGGCTTATAGTATCAAAAGCTTTTTGATAATCGATAAATACCATATACAGCGGCCTTCTAAATTCTTGATATTTCTCTATGAGCAGCTCCAATGAGTGAATACGGTCTATTGTGCTGAATCCTCTTCGAAAGCCCGCCTGTTCTATTGGTTGATGATTTTCGAGAGTACTGCTGGTTCTGTATTCTACTATAGATGAAAATAACTTATAAAGTGTTGGCAGAAGGCTAATTGGTCGGTAGTTCTGTATGTCCTTTGGGTCGCATTTTTTATATAAGAGTATGATCTCGGATTCCGACCATTCTTTCGGCAAATATGAGCAATCCAATATCATATTGAATAGACGTGTAATGGGACTTACAAGTTGCGGGCAACCTACTTTAATAGCCTCGTTTGTAATCCGGAGGATGATAAGAGGCCTTATATATTTTGAAATGTTTTGAACACAAATTATGATAAAAAAATTGATAATGCTAATGAACCAGCTAGCGAAAATAGTTCTTGCTATTCGCTGTAGCAGAATAAAAGTGTGGAAAATACCATTGTAGTTGGAACTTTATATATATACTCTATTTAGAACGACGAACGTGGTGTTTGAAACCATATTTTCTTTATGAAAAATCCACATTAGTTTAATTTACTAGGCAGTTATCGTCTCAGGTTAAAGATAGTAACGACGAGAAAATGTCAAGAAACGTGTCAATTCACATAGAGAATGGCTGAAGAACTTTTTTTTTAATCCTCAATATTTATTAAAGTTATACCTTGTAATCTGTTACTTTAACCATTTGACACATCACAACACCCATAGAACGTAAACACGCAAGACTTATCGGAATTATAAATAAAATCACGTAATAGTATTAGGGCTTTTCAAGTACATAAAAATAATATTTTGCTTTTCTTAAACATAATTTAAGTTATGTTACATTTTTTTAGTTCATTGTTATTGAGTATTTTACGATAATAATTCAGCGCCCAAACAGTTACGTGTTGTGTCGTTTTCTTTTCAAAACTAGTGTTGTGACTAAGTCTGTCGTTTCGATTCAGAAGATATTTCCGTAAATTGATAGAAATCGATTAGGTAAGCATATATTTATAACGATAAGTTTATAACCAAAAGAAATCTGTTGACGCTGTAATCCTAAATATTAGTCAAACTCCGTAAAGTTGGAAAATATGCGCAATTTTATTGATTGACATAAATGACAGAGAAAAATCTGTGACAGCTGTAAAAACATATATCGTAAAACATAAGAGCCACTGATACCAGGGCAGGGGCCTTTCAGCTCGAAGTACGATTTTTTCTATGGAGATGTTAGTTTACTTGTTCGTACCAGATGCCACTCTCTATCGCACTGAAGTTCAATCAACGCCTTTCGTTGTTTGGCCTTTAGTTCCAGCCCCTTCTTTCGTGCTGACATGGATGTAGATGCGGACGGTACCTTATTATGCGGTGACAGCGGGTGCGGTACACCGCCGTCCCTCAACGATGACGCCTTATTTGACATACGGCTGCTGCTTGCCACGAACTTCGTGTCGGCGGAATGACATGTCAGCGATACTGGTGAAGAGCCTGGTGCCTTCACAGGCGTCGACACTTTTGCTTCTGCCTTGAATTCAGCGGGAGTAATACTACGGGTTTTTATTCCAAACGGCGTGCAAAACACATAATATAACATATTACGCGGTTTACATATGTGTGGTTTGAATTTACACTAGAAACGGTTCGAAGACCACTTTGTTGGCGCTGTACACCTAAATATTAGTAAAACTCCGTAAAGTTGGAAAATATGTGCAATGTTTATTGATTGACATAAATGACAGACAGACCTACCAGCTATGGCATCTGGGGTGTCGAATTTCGTATCGTACCGTCCCTTTCCGTCATATAGAGTAGAACACGAGAGTGAAAGGGACGGCACGACACGAAGTTCGATTTTCGAAGTTCGCGGTAGCACAGCAGCATAGCGATGACGTGATTAAGAGAATATGTCTGTATTTCTTATTTCTTCTTAAAATGTTTCTTATTGTATTTAATATAGAAAGCCATACATAATAAGTAACATTTTTTGTTTGAGGAGACTGATACAATCATCCCGGCTAGTATGATAGCTTATACCGTCACGTTTTATGTGACGTTCCAGTACATTTTGGCCATATAACGTGACGGTATAAGCTATCATACTAGCCGGGCATGTGATATAAAACATATAAAGGCATCATAAAAACATTTCAAAAATCGGCTGTAAAATCGAATTAAACAACCATTCGTTAATAATCGCTTCATTTGACAAACGATACGTCTTAGCCTCATCACTACAAACGTCAATTCATAAATACCAAATGGTTGAAGTAACAGATTACAAGGTATAATGTTTGCCGCTGTATTTTTTTAATGCTTAGTAAAAAAAAGTAAATTATGCTTACGTTTGTTTATTGAAAACGCCCTGATACCATAAATTCTATAGATACCTAGTACAAGAAGTAATAGGCCAAAAGTTATTCAGAGCAGATATCCTGCGTAGGCTCGTTAACATTATTTAACGAAATGCAAACCAAAGCTTGTTACATTGTTGCTCGTCTTTATTTATCTAGGTCGAATAAGTCTTAGTTAATGAAGGGACCAGATTTAGACCGTAACTAGACCTATTTAGGTAATATTGATTTTTTATATATTAAGCCAACATTCTCATAAATATCTTCATTAAAGTGCTTTTTGACATTAGCTCGTGTTTTCAATTATTTTAACGGCTATTTCAATCAGTCCGTTTAGAAAATAGATGGGACTATTGAATCCTATCGAGGATGCAACGGAAAATATTCCCAGTTTTGGATTATGCTGGGCTTAACGGTTCCCCGCACGCTAGACTAAACTCGATTCTCCATACAAGCGTAGTTTCGTTCTCATTTTAAAAGGCGGTGTTGAAATAACATAAATCTTTGTATACACAATGGGTTCTGCCATACGAGTATCTTGGCCAGAAATTCGTTTTTGTTGCTAGAAATTGTAATAGAAAAAATATACAGCGAGTTTTTGAGTTTTTAGGTCTCTTTCTCCATTATAATTTCAAGCAACAGAAACAAATTTCCGGCCTAGATATGCGATCCCATTCTGTCTACAAAATTTCATGTTATTCCAGCATGCCTTTTTAAAATATAATAATGTAATAATTGAACGTTATATTCTTTTATTGTTTATCTTATTTATTCTACAATGTTATTATTACTGTTCGGTTTTTTATTTTTTTATCCTACACAATAATTAATTACGACAAATGTTTTAATAAATATTAGATGTTAAGTTAGATGTAACAATTATTGTGTGCCCTAACAGGGTGTCATGAATCGACTAACCCTACTGTAACATCTTACTATGTAATTATTATGTTCATGACTGTGCAATAAATGAAATGAAATCAATGCGAAACTACGTTAAATTAAAGTTTGAAACGCACAGAGCGCGTTTTTGCGGTAAAGCGAACGCGGTCCAGGGGACGTCGCACCGGAAAATCGCGCGGGATAGCGGCGCGGAGGCGGCGTGTGTGACATATGAAGTAGTAATCGACACTGTCGACAGTCTACAATTTCGGAAATATCAAAAATCCAAAACCGCCTCCGCCCGGCACTGCGTCGCGCCCGCTCTGTACATTTCGAGCTTTACACAAAAACGTTTCTCCTTACTAGCAATTGTTTAGAAACGCAATTTTTCACGACAGTAATTTGCCACAATCGTTATTCTTCACAGCCCATATTTTTACAGTTTCGTTTCATCCTATTCGCAATTCTATTTTTTCGTCTAGTTACGGTCGTCACGTTTGCGTATTTTCGTAGTGATGCCGCCCGCGGTACAGTCAAGACCAAAAGTATTACTTTTATATCTTATTCATTATAAGATGAGAGTGTAAGGCACTGGTCCCACCGCCGTAAGCGATAAGCTCATACACAAACACTCGCTTCTCGCCGCTCGCCTACTCGTTTTTAGTATTAAATTCTACTTGTTTATCGCTCGTCGCCGACGGTGGGACCAGTGCCTTAACTTACTTTTGCTCTTAACTGTACCTATGATTGTCAGTGTTAACAATTGTCACAGGCTACCGCTTTTGGAAATAGATAAATTACATGTTGGAGGAGTTCGGGAGATGAGAGAGATGATGTGAGAACAGCCAAGCTGTGGAACTCCTTGCCGGAATCCTTGTTCCCTGAAAACTACAACCTTACGGTCTTCAAGACGAGAGTGAACCGGTTTTTACTAGGTAAGCGCGCTCCATCCTGGACCACAATATCGCTTACCATCGGGTGATTTGTGGTCAAGCGCAAACCTATCCGGAGTAAAAAGAAAATGATTTTAGACGAAGTGGCAAGAAGGAAAGGCATGAATACAAATTAATCTCCCTATTTTAAGTGCTCCATCTATCTGCCAAACACCCTGCATAATACTACTTTCATGTATTCGTACATAATAGGTATACGATGGCTCAATCATGGCTACCTAAATAAAACCGAATATACCAGTTGCTAACGAGAAACGGCTCAAAAATTGGCAATACATCGAACATTCACGTCGATCTGAAGATTGATGATGAAGGTAATATACACTATTCACAACGCTTACAGACAACACGCCTCAGCCCAACCAGAAATAACTGACCACCGATTACAAATAATTCTTACGGGTCGTCGGGTTATAGTAATGGGAAGGTAAAATGGGAGACATTGTGAATCGCATGTCTGCTTTGTACTCCATCCCATTGTCGCGCTTTGAGATCAAAAATGGAAAGGTTTTGACACAAACCCCCTTTAATCTTTCTTACTCCGAAATCTGCTATTATTATCATTTTCACAAAGGTAGCCCTGATATTAACGGCTAAAGAAAAAAATACGAGTTATTTCTGACGGCGTATATATTGATAAAGTAATAATAACATTTTTATAAGCTAGAATGCAAAACTAACTACTATAGGGAAGCTTCCATCTCCGTTGTTAAATATAAACTTGATATACCTTTTGCCTAAATCCTACCTACGTAACATTAGTACTATACTGACAGATAGACCAGTTACTAGGCTAGTCACAAAGAAATACTGAATAATAATATTAATATATTACCAATTTAATGAACGACTAGGATTTTATGATAGGTACCGGTAAAACGTTAAGCGCAAATTATTTCACATATAAATAATAAACTGCGAAGTAAAGAAGTATTTGAACAAATAACTAATTACATGACTGAGTAGCTTCGTAGCTGCTTAGGTTTTAATTATGATTACACCAAAAAATCGATATTAGTAAAATAAATTGTAATGGACTTTCAAACAGACAGTATTTGCTAATCACTGGAAAGTTTTCTTTAAAGAACTTATACTACAATTAAAAATATAAACATTTGTCAGTTTTACACGTGCATTGAAAAGTCTGCACGTCTAATAAAAATTTACGAGCATAACATATTCTGCTAATAGGGATGGCGAATATTTTCTTTTTGCGACATCGACGCAAACGAGCACGATTGATTCAACCTTTGTGGTAGGGAAGGGTTCTAAATACATACATAGAATTAAAAACAAGTTAAACACTATCGATTTCGAGTTGTTCCAAGAGAGGATGTTAGTTGTCAAAAGGCAAGGTGAGGCGGAGACGAAATGAAGTGGCGTAGGCGCATACTTACACTACACATGGCGCGTGCAGGTGACGTTGCGCTAGGACTTGTATGGTGGTGGTGAAATTGATGACTATGTACCGATAGCGAACCATGCAATAGTGCTATTTGTGAAGGACTAACTAACGCGCCACAGCCGTATTCATAAATATTTACAATACAGCAAATACTCAAATACAATACCACCATATTTGCCCAAGGAAGTCCACTGCTGGACATAGGCCTCCCCTAATTTCATGGGGGGTAAATGCCATAACCGCCACGCTTGGCATGCGGATTGGCGATCGCAGTATCTCCACCGCACTCCAGGGATGCTGCTGCCCATCCTCCAGTGGTCTTGGTCGTAGTTTTAGGACATACCCGGGTCTCAAATAATTGAATACCTTTTAAAACTCTTTTTTGCTCACCTCACGTTACAACACAGCATTTACGAATATATTTTTTAAGAAAAAAAAACCGACTTCAATGGGGGAGGCCGGTGAAAGATTATTATACTTAGATTCCATACAATAAAATAAAAATGGCTATAAATATGTTTATAATGGTAGAAGACTAAGTACCCTCAATTCCTCATGGAATCATGGAAAAACCTTGCTTGCTTGACAAACAAAACGAAGAGAACAAATCGCCAAACTTGTACTACGCGTCGTTGAAGAGTTAGGTTCTGATCATAATCAGCAGTTCCACTTCAGCAAATGTCACTTTTTTGAATGAAAATGCTTGATTAGTTCATGAAAACAATCACTATTTGTGTGCCTTTCACATTTGAGGAGTTCCCTCGATTCCTAATGGATCCCATCATCAGAACTCAAGCATGACAAAAAATAATCGTGAAAATAAAACTTGCTTAACAAACACAGCTAGAAGGACAAATCGCCATACGTGAACTTTTCGTCGTTGAAGAGTTCTGTTCTGATCATCATCAGCAGTTCCACTTCATCAAATGTCACATTTTTGTATGATAATGCTCGATTTGTTGATAAAAACACAAAAATCACTGTATGTTTGCCTTTAAGATTTGAGGAGTTCCCTCAATTCCTCATGGATCCAATCATCAGAAATCGAGCATGACAAAAATTAATCGTGAAGATAGAACTTGCTTAACAAACATAGCTAGGAGGACAAATCGCCAAATGGAACTTTTCGTCGTTGAAGAGTTCTGTTCTGATCATCATCAGCAGTTCCACTTAATCAAATGTCACATTTTTGTATGAAAATGCTCGATTTGTTGATAAAAACACAAAAATCACTATATGTTTGCCTTATATGAGAAATTGAGGGAACTCCTCAAATCTTAGGAGTTCCCTCAATTTCTCATAGATCCCATCATCAAAACTGCGTTTTGACAAAAACGGGACCAACTTAGATATATATACTTACAATCAAAAAAAGAATTTTCCAAATCGGTTTAGAAATGACGGAGTTATGGAGTAACAAACATTAAAAAAAAAAAAAAACATACAACCGAATTGATAACCTCCTCTTTTGAAATCTTGAAGTCGGTTAAAAATAAACAGGTACAAGGAGAGTGACTGTGCCGCACAGATCGTGACCCATCAATGGTCCTGCCGGAAGACCAGCGCTGACTCCTGAGTCAGCACCATGCTGAGGCGGGACCATTTCATGGTAAACTTTAAAAATTGTAAAACTTCGTAACATTTTGTCTGTTTGTTTGCCATGAATAAAGCTTTTCTATTTCTATTTCTACTTGCAACTATGTATGACTGCTTAAGAGTCCGCAGTAAGCTCGGTTCTCCATACAAACATAATTTCGCTCTCATTTTAAAACGCCATTCTAGAATAACATGAAAATTTGTATACACAATGGAATCCGGAATATCTAGGTCGGAAATTAGTTTCTGTTGCTTCAAAATTATAATGGAGAAAAAATACAGCGATTATTGAGGTTTTCATACAAAACGTAAAAAACTCAAAAACTCGCTGTATTTTTTTTCTATTACAATTTCTAGCAACAGAACCTAATTTCCGACCTCGATATGACGGCTCCCATTGTGTATACAAAGTTTCATGTTATTTCAGCAAGGTGTTTTAAAATGAGAACGAAACTACGTTTGTATGGAGAATCAAGTTCAGCCGAGCGTACGGGCGACACTTAAGATTCCGCAGCGCAGGAAGCGTAGTATTTCTCTCGTTTAAAACGGCATGAATAACATGAAACTTTGTATACACAATGTGATATCTAGGCCGGAGTTTAGTTCCTGTTGCTTGATATTATAATAGAAAAAAATACAGTGATTATTAGATTTTCATACAAGACTTAAAAGCTGATAAACTCGCTGTATTTTTTTACTATTACATTTTCTATAGCCTCCTAAGGCCCCGCGTACAATTTTTTGTACAAATTCTAAAATTGATTTGAACTTAAAATGAATAACAAAAAATTCCTAATTCAAAAACACAATATTTTTTCTGGGCATCAGGAGGATACCCCTTTTTTTAAGATTAGAAAATCGTGCGTTATCCGCCATGCGATATCTAGGAAAACAATCTTGAAACGGGAACATATGCGGTGCGTTATCTTTGAAACGTAATAAGTTAAATTAGTACAATATTATCCTCTGATATCACAGGGAAACGAAGAAACAAGGGCGTAACTGGCCGTTAAAATTCTAATCTTTAAAAAAAACGGGTACAGCTACAGAAACCAATTTCCAGCCTATATATGGCGGATACCATTGTGTAAACAAAGTTTCATGTTATTTCAGTACAGCGTTTGAAAATGAGAATGACGCTACGTTTGCATGGAGAATCGAGCTCAGTCGAGCTTACGGGGGACATGAAACTTTGTATACACAATGGGATCCACCATATCTAGGCCGGGAATTAGTTTCTCTTGCTAGAAATTGGAATGTAAAAAAATACAGCGATTTTTTTATTTTTTTTAGGTCTAGTATGAAAACTTTAATAATCACTGTATTTTGTCTCCATTATAATTTTAAGCGACAGAAACTAATTTCCGACCTAGATATACCGGATCTCCTAGTGTATACAAAGTTTCAAATTATTCAAGCATGCCATTTTAAAATGAGAGTGAAACTACATTTGTATGGAGAACCGAGCTACTGCGGACTCTTAAATCCCATTTTAACCGTTGTAATTGTAAACCTAGCTTCCCAAGCAAAATGGTCACATAAAGTATGATTCACAGTAGGCCATTCCGTGTCCGGGCCGGCCCGTTTTCTTCTAGAGAAATACGCCGGCCGTTGCGTTTGCTGTCATAGAAAACGGGCCGGCCTGGACGCGGAACGGTCTACTGTGAATCATCCTAATGTGTGCTCACAATAACCCACGCAACGGTTGTCCCCAAAGCATTCAGTTTCACTTGTTGACACAGCAACATTTAATTAGGTCGGCTGTCATCGGGGGAGTTTAGGAAATTACGCTCCGTCACCTGGCAGAGGGGGTGGCCGCACAGAGGGCCTATTCCGAACTTCGAAAATCAAACTTCGTATCGTGCTGTCCCTTTCCGTCATATAGTGTATACACGAGAGTGATAGGGTCGGAACGACACGAAGTTCGATTCTCGAAATTCGGAGAAGGCCCACAGACAGTAGGTCTGGCATTACTATTATTCAAACTTTGTTTCACAGTAACAAGTTACAGACACAAAAGGCGAACTTAATGCCGTTATTCGCTGTTGTGACAACTTTCGTTTGTGAACAATTGCGAATAGGAAGAAACAATTTTGTGTAAAGCCTGGCTAATCCTCGTCATCTATATTATTCTCGCGGCCGGATGGCCGGCACAGGGCTCCTTTCATCTGACTGGTGGGGATGATATTATTCTTATCTGAAAATATTTATATCGGTACTACTTAAGGTGGGTGAAAGAAGACATGCAATATTTGGTGTGAGTGATTTACTTACTACAGTTACTACTCGCAATAAAAATCTACTTACTGTTGATTATATTGTTAGCTACATATACATGACAATGTGCTGTTTTCATTACTTATTTTAATTTTGACGCTTAGGGCTTTGAAATAATTGTTGTTCATCGTATTTGGACGAAATGAAATGAAATTATTTATTCATAACAATTGTCACAAGTCTTTTTGATGCTTATTAATTAAATATGAATAAGCTATGAAATTAGGTATTTATAAATAATAAAAATTAAGGGAATTAATTATCCAATAAATATTGTCAGAACATGATAATTTAAAGAATTAATAATATAATGATTTAAATATTTTAAACATTTTCGCCACAGACGGTTACAGTGTGTGGTCGATTATCAAATTCACTGTAGTCGTAAAACATTTGTTCGTGGAGCCATTTTTCCATTGAACATCGGTGTGGAAACTGCATCTATCATGTATTTGGGCAATCTGTTAAACACGCCAGGTCCCGAGTAGTACACACAACGTTCCGTCTTAGCGAGTTTGTGTTTGTTCACGACTAGGCGGTCTGCGTGCTCATTGCTGCGGAGCGGGTAGCTCGCGTTGGACTCTTGGCGCTTAACCTTTTGAACGCCAAGGTCGGCCATAGACGTCAACGTAAAATCGTCACCCCGACGCCAACGACGGCACTGGCCGACAATTTTTTTTTAATGAAAAACTACTGAGAAGCTGCCCAATTTTATATTGGCATTATTTCTTTACACATCATTTTTTTACCGTTGTGGCGTCAGGGGCACGGCGAATTACTTTGACGTCTGGCGGTGAAAAGGTTAAACAGGTGGAGGTTTTTGTGCGTGAACTGTGCCACTTAGAGAATGTATAAGCATGGCAGGGGCAGGATGTAAAAATCTTGAAAGAAATCTAGCGCTGGGGCGTCATCCGGAGCGCTGGCCATCGCCCGCAAGGCTCTCTTCTGCATTGAGAACACGCGGTGCCACTGCGAGGATCGCCCCCAAAGCTCTGTCCCGTACGAGAGCAGCGAGTGAACAGTCGCGAAGTAACACTCGCGCAGCGCCGCGCGTCCCGTCGTTCAAGCCAGCCGTTGCAGCGCGAAACATGCCCCGCCCAATCACTCGCACAGCGCCTCCGTGTGCTCCACCCACGTCAGCGCATCGTCCACGCGAAACCCGAGGAGCCGCGCGCAGGTGACGTGCTGTATAGGGGCGTCCGCCCGCACGCTGATAAGCGGGCTCGCGTGACCGTTTAACTGGAACGTCAGGAAACACGTCTTGTCCTTGTTTAGGGCCAGACCGTTCGATTTAAACCAGTCGTGAAGCTGTCTCAGGACCCCATTGAGCGCCTCCTCCAATTTGTGTCTCTTACGTGTGGTGATCACAGCTGTGACATCGTCGGCGTACATGTATATTTCAGCATTCTGTATAGCCTCAGGCAGGTCATTGAGCAGGATGCTGAATAAAGTATTCGAGAGACACGAGCCCTGGGGGACGCCCATTATGTTCCGGAGATCCGAGGATGACGCCCGACCTTCGTCGCCCACGACGATCTGGGCCCTATCCGTCATGAAAGAGAGCACCAGGTCGAGAGCCGGGCCGCTGATACCATAGTGGTTCAGAGACCACATACATCTCTGAGATATGAACACAGATCATAAAAAATATACGTCCCTAATTTATTTTCTGCTTCAACTACCTTGTAAGTTTATTTATATTGAATCACATATGTTTGTTATCAGTATATTTTTGAAATGATTATTATTAAGGATTGTCAGTTTTTAAATTGTATAATTCACGTTTCGTCACGTAAAAGTGTTTTTGTGGCCTATTTGCAGAATAAATATTTGATTTTGCGTTTGACATAGTATCAGAAACAGCTTTTAACAATACAAATTCATTTAATTCAGAATACTGTCCACAGCGTGTTGAACTATGTTAACATGACTAATTGAAATATGAAACAATGAACCCAGTAACAGCAGTAGGGGTAGCATTACGAGTAAGTATTCATTTATTAAATGCATTCATGATATAAGGTCTTATTTAGGTAAATTAGGTAAATTCAATCGAAGACATGAACCCTGTCAATGCACATCAATGTTATTCTTAGGTATAAATATATAATACAAGTTATAATTTTTAAGTATAAGAGTGTTAAGTAGAAGTGTTTTTTCGTAAGTGTTGTAACGGATGTAGTTAATACAAGGCTTGTAACAAAAATAAACCTCAACTACGTTTGCAACAAATAACCCGGCATGCTAATTAACCGAACGTTAAAATTACAAGAAGACGAAAATAGTAGCAAAAGCAGTCATAATGACAAAGGGGTTATAAAAATATCCAGAGCTTGTAGCGCGAGACAAAGCCTTAATTAAGGCGCCTGTAGTTTTTAATTATGTGACGAGTAAAGCGGTAATGTGCTTTAATAAGGGTCGCGATAAATGCAGGCTAATTAAATCCATAGGTCTATTTAGCCTAGTCTAGTTGGTAGTGACACAGCCTCCGAAGCTAGAGGTCCCGGGTTCGAATCCCGGTAAGCGCATTTGTTTCTGTGGTGAGCAGAAGCATTTGTTCCTGAGACTTGGATGTTTTCTATGTATTTGAGTATATATTATATTTATTTAATATATCGTCGTCTAATACCCATAACACGAGCCTTATTAAGCTTACTATGGGACTAGCTTGATTTGTGTAAAAAAATGTCCTATAATATTTATTTATTTATTATTAATAGGTACAGTCAACAGCAGAAGTAGCTAAGTAGTATAACACGTTTATAATGATCTACACAGAACCTGATTCTCTTGACATTAGAGTCTATGTGTAGCTCATTTTGAGCACAGCGTAGCTGCTTCTTCTGCTGACTGTACTATGTACAATATTAGAAATACGAAAGAAACTGTCTAGTTCTTCACGCTTAAACCGCTGAACCGATTTGGGTAACATTTTGTAAATATATAGTTTAAGCCCAGGGAGAGGGTATAAAATGGTTTTTATAACCACTGAGGTGATGAAATAGGGGGCAGAACGAGTCGCGGATTCGAAGTCGCAGGGAAAAGTTAGGCCCACAATAAAAATTTGATTATGGACCTTTTACCCATTTGAGACCTACGAACACTACATATACAGTCGTGGAATGAAAAGATTCGTCAGTTTTCAACTCTATTTTAATGTCGTTAAGGTCGAAAAACGACGAACCTTTGCATTCCGCGACTATACCTACACCGTAGCGCATATTAGTAGTTTTCCGCCTTGTAGCGAAAATCGCACGTAGATAATGGATTAAAAGCGCCTTTATTAATTTTAACACTAACTGTGCCCGCGATTCAGTTCAGTTCCAATTTATTTAATTCATGATCAATTTACATTGTGTTGGATTATCTTAAAATTACTTAAAATAAGCACACAAATTAAATTACAATAAATTGTTCCGTAACAAATGTCCAAATCCAAAGAGTTAAAGTTATGCATAAAAAATCAATTACTTTTATTAATTAGTGAAACAATAATACAATAATAAGAACCTTAAACCCGTACCGTACGTAGATTCCACCCGTATGAAAGAAAGAAAGAAAAAACCGGCCAAGTGCGAGTCGGACTCGCGCACGAAGGGTTCCGTACCAGAAAAAAAAACGCCAACAACTATTCTGTTGTATTGGAGCCCTCCTTAATTATTATTATTATTTTGATTTCAGTATTTGTTGTTGTAGCCACAATAAAAATACATAATCTGTGCAAATTTCAACTGTCTAGCTAGTACGGTTCTTGAGATCTAGCTCGGCGAGTGGTAGCCATGAAAAATGGCTAAAATATCACGTTTTTTGTATGGGAGCCCCCCTTAATTATTATTATTATTTTGTTTTTAGTATATTTTGTTATAGCGGCTACAGAAATACACAATCTGTGAAAATTTCAACTCTCTAGCTATTACGGTTCTTGAGATACAGCCTGGTGACAGACGGACGGACGGACGGACAGCGAAGTCTTAGTAATAGGGTCCCGGTTTTACCCTTTGGGTACGCCCCTACCCAACCCTAAAAAACAAATAACGATATAAGTACCACAATATGGTCCCGAATCAGTACGGTGCCAACATAACTGGCCAGTGCTGGTGAAGATCACAGCACACTGATGAAATAAATACTGTTACCTAATTATAACAATTAATATTAACACGAACATTAATTGATTTCATTTCCTAGCTTTTGAAAAAGGTCACTATTTTCCAATTCATGCAATAACTAAGTATAGCCTTCCTCTCCCTCGTTAAAGCTTAAGATTTTCTCATTTATAATTCAAGAAGTAGTTAAAACATTATATTATTTACTCTATCTCTGCTTATACTTAGTATGTTAAAATACAATCAATCACTCACAAATAAAATAAATACCTACTTATACTTGTAATTGGATCGTGATTAAATGAACTCCAATAAATATTGTGAATCCGTAAATAATTTCTGAGCTAACCTTAATATGCCCTCAGACGTCCCATCTACTTAGGTACTTTATTATGATAGTAGAAAATGTGTGTAAGTCTCTTTATATAGTCGTATTAACTCGTATTTGGTATCGCTCTCAGGATACCTAATAGACTAGGTGAAGTAGCGCACGCACAATATGAATATTGACTCCAATTTAGAAATTCAATATTTTTATTTTGAAGTAGATTCTCCTACTCCTTTCTTGGCAATTTGTTTGAGTTAGCTTCTCAACACGCAACGTTTTCAATTTAAATTCCGTTACTAACGCCAGATGATGCCAAAAAGTGATGGTGACTGTGTTTATTCGCAGAAATGGAAAAAAATATAAAGTATAAGTTCGTAAGTTTCAAAGTTATCGTCGAAATACTGAAGCATAACTATTATGCTCGGGTTTATTTTACTTATTTGGTTATTGACCGAGCGAGCGAAGCGTCTCCATTTCAGCTTCCGACAAAAATTCTTTCGTCTGTCTGCCCGGATGTTTTCCTCTACAGGTCGCATTTCTCAACCGATTCTCGTGAAATTTTGTGAGCAGGTTCGATAATTATTATAAAGATTTTTTTGTCGAGTCAGTTTTTGGAAATTTAAATTTTAAAAAAAAATGCTGGGTCTACAGCTCACAGGGCCACTAGTTATATTTAGTGACAAAAGTAAATAGGTAGGCAACGTAAGAAGTATCCACTTAATATAACTTACGTCTTAATTTCTCTAAAAAAAACTGAAAATACAGAAAACTAACATATCCAAAGGTAAAATACGTATGCATTTTTTTTTTGTATTTGCGATATGCCTCTTCAAAGCATCCCCATTAAGCTGGCACCATTAACCGCTTGATCGTTAAGGAAACTTGTTGAACCAGCCAAGACTCAGAGCGGAGCGGAGGGGGAGCTGGGAGCATAATTTTATGTTTATAAGCAAGTTTAAAGGGAGTGCCAGTTCTGCCCTTTTTGTACAAAATATACCTATAGTATAATTAATAATTACCTTATCCTACCTTTATATGAAAGCCACCACTATGTTACTATAAAATTACCGGCTTTTCACATCACCAACTTGTAACGCTGTTTCACACTTTCTTAGGCGCCTAGTGCTACGCGCTACGCTCGTAGGCCGTAGCCATATATTCTCTGTATGTAGCTCGTAGCGGCTACGGCTACGACAATCGGGTTCTCGGCGGTGAATGTCTTTAAAGTAGCAACATAGAAACTTTTACACACATCTATGTTGAAGTTAATAAAGACGTGTCTTCAATGTAGCTAAGTGAACTATATTATACATACACGCGTCAGTTTTCGTAGCCACATAACTTATATTTATTTCACGTGTTATGTTATTAAATTATATTACTATATTAGTAGGGAAGCCGAACAGGGGATTTCGGGATTTCCACGAGCGCCGCAGATTAACGTAATGTGGGATGCCTTGCACTTTGTTGAGTACCGATTGTGAACCCTCTACATATGACCGCACTTCTAGGGTATTTAAATAAAATTTCCACGAGCTCGCGTCACGCCCAAATCGTCAGGTTATTAAACGGGAACTTCTTTCAGATCCAATTGAAGTTCCCTGTGAATATCTGGCACGTTTGTTTTTCCCCCAATACGACTAGCTTGTGCCCTTTCGTACACCTAACCACACCATCCAAACCGCCAGATTTATATCCGTCAATTGTCAGAGACAAGTGGGGCGTATAGACTATTAAATATCTGACGCGCTCGAGTGACTGTTATTTTTTTACATTGTATTTCACCTGTAGACATTCCCCTTCCGGCTGATGAATACAAATCGTATAACCTTTTTTTTCTTTCTACCATCCAATTACGACCGCCTGTTTCGCCTAGTCGGTAGTGACGCTGCTTCCGAAGCTAGAGGTCCCGGGTTCAAATCCCGGCCAGTGCAGTTAGCACTGATATTTGTTCTTGAGTCTTTGATGTTTTTGATGTATTTAAGTATGTACTTATCTATATAAGTATGTACATCGTCGTCTAGTACCCATAGTACAAGCTTTACTTAGTTTGGGACTAGGTCGATTTGTGTATGATTGTCCCCCAATATTTTTATTATTTTTATTTAATCTTCAAAAACCAACAGGTCCTAACGGCGGTCGAGTAAATCCACATTTTGCATTACTCGTGTTGTACTTATATTATTTTTATCAACATTAACAGATATTGTAATAATCATTTTGTATTTAATATGAAAAAGTCTGAAATTATTTCTGTAATATTAATAATAAATGAGTCGATAGTATCCACAGTACTATTTAGCTTTGCGTAGTTTGAGACTAGTTCGATTTGTGTAAGATTGTTCCCCAATTTTATTTTATTTTTATTATATCGGCTTGAGACACTTACCTTGATGAGTCCAATAGAAGAGTCAGCGCGCTCCAAGCTGCAAATGCTGAACTGGATTGAGGGTAGATCCAGGCGGTAGGAGAGCTGGCGCTGGAAGGTCTGCAGTCGGGTCGGCACAATCGGCAACGTCGTCTGTCGCAACACCTGGAACAAGGACGGTTATTTATTATTTAATAATGTTTTCACATCAAAAGACCATGCGTAAAACGGTCGTCAAACCAAGAAATCCGAAAGTTAAGTCACTAAATAGGCATTTAAATCTGCCACCGTATCAGCCGAGAGACGACCAACTGCTGGACATAGGTCTCCTCCAATTTCATGGGGGTAAATAAATGCCATGCCACGCTTGGCATGCGGATTGGCGATCGCATTATCTCCACCACACTCCAAGGATGCTGCTGCCCATCCCCCGGTGGTCGTAGTTTTATAATAATAATAATAAATTGTTTATTTCAGACGTTTTCAGGTGATCATATCCATAGTTTGTTAGTAAGGGCTTATATATCTATGTTAGTAAAATTCAAATTGGGCCACACTTTTTATTTGTCCTACCCAAAACTTTTTTATTGGGCAATCACAGCTATCTGCTGCTGCTGTTTCAGGACATACCCTCTACAAATCTCACTATTACCTCGTATTCACTTTAACTAAAATGATGATTATCTCAGTTCTGCAATGCAATTCAACTTGGTACCCATAGAACAAAATGAAACAGATTTAAAGACCTATCTAATGACCTTACTATCAGAATTGTTGGTTTTAGGACCAGACTACATCTCCATACAAAGTTGCCTATTGTAATTTTCAATTTTAAATGGGGTTCATAGTCCCGGTCCCGATATGTATGAAATTTCCCGGTAATTCCAACACACAACTGGGCCTAAAAGTTTGAAAACAATGTAAAAAGTAGTTCTTTACCTACGGATTATACGAAACCCTATAAGAAGTCTATATGTAGCTCCAATCGCTTTTGAGTTATCGCTGAAAAACTGCCATGTTCAAATAAAAGGATGCAAGTGCCATGCGTTTCCTATGAAAATACCGCCCTTCTTTATTCAATTTACAAAATAGTGGTTTTAACATTTCAGTGTCAGTAGTAGTAGTTGGTACGGAAACCTTCATTGTGCGAACCTAACACGCACTTGGCCGGTTTTTGTTACGAAGATTTCATTCTGTAAATTCTGTTCATTTCAAGACCCGAATGTTTCAATACGAGGTTTATGATTTTCTGTGGTACACAAGCTCTAAAATTTAGACTTCAAAGATAAATGAAGACAGTATTTTGAGCCGGTATCTCGGGTTTATGGATTAATGAGAATCCCCGACCCTTTATAGGTCTTATTTGGCGTCATTGAGGCCTAATTTACTAGGCTAACTTAGAAACCTGGCTTAATTTGCAATGACTAGCAGATTTAACGATTTGATGTATTTTAATAGATTTTAAGGGTAAGTTATGTTAGACTTGGTTATATTTGAGAACCCTCGCCCACATACTGCAAAGAACACAAGTTAGTTATATAAAACTCAAACACACCCTATGGCAAAATTTGTTAAAGATCGTTCATTTTTTTCTTCGGCAGTGGCACGGAAAATTTCATGGGCGTTTGGAGATGAAGATAATATACTCGTACCTATCTGTGATGATTTCGTTAAATATATGGTAGTTTTTGTATAATCTGTTCAAATTGAGGGTAAGCGATTATATTGTAATACTAGTAATAATAATAATAATAATAATCATCCGTGACTTGTGTCACGGAACGCATTGACTTTCTGAAGCAGAAAGTCTATGCATGGGCAAGCCGTATTCGCCGCTACAGAGAGCGTGTGGACCGATACCAGCAGAATCGCCTTTTCCAGAGTGACCAAAGGAAGGTATACCGGAAGTGGGAGGGAACCGACCATCGTGTGTGCGACGGTCAGCGACCGGATGCTACTGCCATGGGTAACTTTTGGCGTAGTATCTGGTCGGTGCCTGTCGAACACACTGAAGGTGCCTGGATCGGTGTTGTCGAACGTGAGTGTGAGTCCATCGAACCCATGGGGTCTGTTACCATCAGCCCCGAAGACATAAGTTGTGCCATCCGTACTGCCCCGAACTGGAAAAGTTCGGGACCGGATGGATTGCACAACTTCTGGCTGAAGTGGTTTCGATGCTCACATGAACGTTTGGCAACACAGTTCCAGCAAGCCCTCGAGCTCGGTTCCCTGCCACATCTCTTAACAACTGGTGTTACCTCCCTGCTCTACAAGTCCGGTAGTACCACGGAAGCGAAGAACTACAGACCCATCACGTGCTTGCCTACGCTGTACAAGCTCCTTACATCCATTTTAAGAGCAAAAATTAACATGCACATTGTTGCGAACAACATTTTGGCCCCTGCTCAAAATGGATGTAGGGTTGGGTCGCGTGGTACTAAAGAGCTCCTCCTCATAGACATGACCATTTGCCAACGAGTCCGGCGGAGCAGATGGGCCCTCTCGGCCGCTTGGATTGACTATAAGAAGGCCTATGATTCGGTGCCTCATTCATGGCTGAGGAGGATCTTAGAGCTGTATAAAGTTGATGCAGCTTTAAGATCCTTCTTAAGTGCTTGCATGGGGCAGTGGACCACAGTCCTTCGTCAACCGGGAGGAGGAGACGGCTCCTCTGGTCCGCAAGACTCTATCAGGATTGAGCGAGGTATTTTCCAGGGTGACAGTCTGAGTCCCTTGTGGTTCTGCCTAGCGCTGAATCCGCTCAGCACTCTGCTGAAGGATTCGGGGCTAGGTTGCCAGCTGCGGAGAGGGGGTGAGGTCATTTCTCATCTGCTCTACATGGATGACCTCAAGCTATTTGCACCAAATAGACAGGACCTGTTGGAGCTACTGAAAACAACAGAAGTTTTCAGTAGCGCCATCAAAATGGAATTTGGTGTAGATAAATGTGCGGTCATGCATGTACAGCGGGGGAAAGTTGTAAATTCAACAAATTTACAGCTTTCTGAGACAATGTCACTCAGATCTCTCTCCGAAGCAGAAACCTACAAATATCTTGGTATGTCACAGTCTTTGGGTATTGAGGGTGAGGGCATAAAGCAGGCGGTGAAGGAGCGCTTCTTCTGTCGCCTGACAAAAGTTCTTAATAGTTTTTTTTGTCGGGTGGCAATAGGGTGCGCGCATTCAACGCCTGGGTTATGCCCTTGCTCACATACTCCTTTGGCATACTAAGGTGGACTCAGACTGAGCTGGATGCCCTGGATCGAAGGGTGCGTGTACTGCTCACTACTCACCGCATGTTGCACCCACGCTCGTCTGTTATGAGACTGTACATCCCGCGGAAGTGTGGAGGTCGCGGCTTTTTAAATGCCAAAGACCTCCACAACCGCGAGGTGTGCAGTCTCAGGGATTATTTCCTAAACAGCGAGTGTGGGATGCATCGTGACGTAGTGGCAGTAGACGCATCTTTCACCCCGCTCTCCATGGCAAACGAGAACTGGCGCAGATTTAAAGTACTGAGCACCGAGGACCGCAAGGCGGAATGGAAGAGTAGGGAGCTACACGGGCGGTTCTACAAGGCCCTTACGGGGCCCGACGTAGACCTGCTCGCGTCGGTGAACTGGCTACGTTTCGGGGAACTCTTCGGGGAAACCGAAGGTTTTGTCTGTGCAATTGCGGACGAAGTTATCATGACGAACAACTACCGGAAATATATCCTGAAGGACGGTACGGTCGACATTTGTCGGGCATGCCGCCGTCCCGGAGAGTCACTCAGGCATATCATTTCCGGTTGTGGTCATCTTGCTAACGGCGAGTACTTGCACAGGCATAACTTGGTAGCCAGAATTATTCACCAGCAACTTGCTCTTTCATACGGTCTTGTGAACTTCGAAGTGCCGTACTATAAATACTTACCTGCGCCAGTTCTTGAAAATGGTCGTGCTACGCTCTATTGGGATCGATCTATCGTCACGGACAGGACTATTGTAGCCAATAAGCCCGACATCGTGCTGATAGATCGATCGAAGCGCCAGGCAGTGCTCGTCGACATCACCATCCCCCATGACGAGAACCTCGTGAAGGCCGAGAAGGACAAAGTCAGCAAGTACCTAGACTTGGCACACGAGGTAACCGCCATGTGGGATGTTGATTCGACGATCATTGTCCCGATAGTCGTTTCTGCGAACGGTTTAATAGCGAAGAGTCTCGACCAACACCTCAAGAGACTCTCGCTAGATGGCTGGGTCAAGGGTCAGATACAGAAGGCGGTACTCTTGGACACGGCGCGGATAGTCCGGAGGTTCCTCTCTCTGTCGCCCTAACCACCGGTAGCTTAGGCCCTGCCTCGCTGCCGGCGGCACCCTAGGTTAGGTTTTTATAATGATTTTATGTTTAGTATTTATAGTTATATATTTTACTTTTATAGAAATATTGTAAAAACCAACCTAAGACGAGAAATAAATAAAGTGAATAATAATCATTTATTTGTTCAACATAGGTTCATAAAGGTCTTTTCTTTTTTTTTTTGTATCACTATGCTGGGTCGTTAGGCATACAAATTTGTAAGTAATTAATAGAGTATGTGGAGGTTATGCTCCATTAATTACAGTCTGACATAAATTCACTTATTGTGTAGTAAGCTTTAGTAACTAAGACATTAAATAACTCTCGTTTGAACACGGACATTTCTTCTAGAGTTACAATGTCTCGTGGAACCTTATTATAAATTTTAGGGGCCAATCCTAGTATATTTTTACGGTATAGAGCGGTTTTAGACGGCATTCCATTTATTTTATACCTAAGGCGTGTACTCTTGAAACTATTAAACAGATGCAGATTAGTTCTTGTGAATATTGCTACTTCAAATATATACAAGCATGGAAGTGTTAATATTCTTAATTTTTGAAAATATGGTTTACAAGAAACGAGTTGATGTATGCCGCATAAGGATCGGATACATCTCTTTTGCGCTTTAAACGCTGATTCTCTGTCAACCGAGTTTGCCCAGAAAATGATGCCATATCTTAGAGTAGATGTTACATAAGCCTGGTAGGCTGTTAACGCTACTGACTCATTTACAATTTTTCTTAAGGGGAGGTCGTCAAGCAAGTTAGCGTTTTCGAGTTTTCTAAAAACAACCTGAAACGTAGAAAAAGGGTTTTAAAAATTTGAAAAAATTATATGTTTTACTTAAGGATCTAGTCTAGTCAAAGTTGCACTCAGATACACGATCTAATGAACTTCGCTCGATAGAAAGAGACCCCAAAGTTACTCCTTTTTGTAAAGCATTTACAATCTGACGACTAAACTATTGATGTTTTAAATAAAGTTTTTGAACTAAACTAAAGCCATTCAGTATTTCTAGACATTTTTGCAGAATTTAAAAAGATAAAATGATTGTATGAATTAATATGTTTAAATACCTACGAAATGCGCGAGCGCGGAGGCTCGGCAGGCCCGATCAGTCGCGCGCTGGCGCTTACAGACAACGGACCTGTGTCAGTTTTATCCGCGACAGTTTCGTGCACCAAACAAGCAGTTTTTGACGAATTTATATAATGGTTGCAAATTATTTAAGAAGGGCAATAAAAACCCGAATGAAAAAAGGCGTAATTATTAACAAATAAATTATGGTCATAGTGCCACAGTATAAAAATGACAGTATAACAACTGAACTGAACCCCTCCAGAAATGGAACCAAAGTTGGTAAAATTATAAATGAAATGTTTATTACCAGAAATTGTAGATATAGTAAGAGATCTACGAGTACTGCTTTGCACTTGAATATTTTTTTAAGCTTTAAGCTTCAACACATTAATTCCGGCCGTCTTTTTTTAATACCACGTCAGTGGCAAACAAGCGTACGGCCCGCCTGACGGTAAGCGGTCACCGCAGCCTATGGACGCCTGCAACTCCAGAGGTGTCACATGCGCGTTGCCGACCCTTTTAAAATTTATACACTTTCTATCTTTCTAGCTAATCTTCTTATATAAGATCTACCCATTTCCAGGTAGCTACCGTGGCAAGTTTGGTATCATTTTATATACCACTAGCATTTGCCCGCGGCTTCGCCCGCGTACTAAGCGTAATTTTTAACCATCTACAAAAAAGAGGTTCACTTTTTGACCCGTATATATGTATGTAGGTATGTATGTATGTTTGTCCACGATTATCTCGCGTTTGGCTGAACCGATTTAGATGCGGTTTCCAGAAAAGTAGTTGTTACATTCTGGGGGTTTCGGTATACGAAGTTTGGTGATTGTGATTCATTAAAAGGAGCATCCAAAAAGAAAATTTGGCTTCACTTTCATTCGCACTCCTTACTGTCAGTCCGTCTGTTACAACCGAGTTGCTTTTACTGGACCGATTGAATTGAAATTTGGCACAAACTATCAAGAATTCAGAGCGCTCGTGGCCCAGCGGCACCCGCCTACCGCGTGCGGTATGCGAGGTTAAGCAATGTGGGTGCAGGTCAGGTCTTGGATGGGTGACCGCTTTGAGTAGATACTAACTGAGCGCTCTCGTGCTTTGGAAGGCACGTTAAGCCGTTGATCCCGGCTGCTGTTTACGACAGCAGTCGTTAAGCCAAGTTAGAGGCCTTCGGGCGGCTTGAGAACTACTAACAGTCAAGTTGCCCACTCACTTGACAAAGGGGGGTCGAAGTTGCACTACGTCCGTAAGGAGTACCCACCGTTACCCTACACGTGACCCCTGGGTGGTGCTCAAAGTGCAAAAAAAACTGGCAACCGTACTTGTCTTCCCGAAGATCTCACGGTTCGTAAATAAATGCCATACGATTAAAAAAAAATCTAATACCTAATCTAAAGGTTGATTTTAATGGAAAAAATATAGAAACCTCTATGTCGTTTTTAAAAGCCAATCCATAGGTACCCCACACGCTTATATAGTAACATTAAACTTTTTTTAACAGTCCCTGGCATGCATGGAGTGCCAAATTTTACCTCAGATTCGTATTAAGAACTCTCTCGGACGCTCAGATATCGATTTTGAACGAAATCGTGACGGAAATGATAAAAATGAATATGGCTGCCACTTTTTCTAAATTTTACCTCGGATTCGTATTACGAGACCTCTCGGACGCTCAGATATCGATTATGAACGAAATTGGGAAGGAAATGAAGAAAATCAATATGGCTGCGACTTTTTCAAAATTTTACCTCGGAGTCGTATTAAGAAACATCTCGGATGCTCAGATATCGATTTTTAACGAAATCGTTAAAGAAAAGAAGAAAATCAATATGGCCGCCACCTTTTCCAAATTTTACCTCTGATTCGTATTAGGGGACCTCTCTGACGCTCAGATATCGATTTTGAACGAAATCGATTTGGAAATGAAGAAAATCAATATGGCTGCCACTTTTTACAAATTTTACCTCGGATTGGTATTAAGAGACCTTGTGGACGCTAACATATCGATTTCTAACGAAATCGGGACGGAAATGAAAAAAAAATATATTGCCGCCACTATTTCCAAATTTTACCTCGCATTCGTATTACGAGACCTGTCGGACGCTCAGATATCGATTTTGTACGAAATCGGGAAGGAAATGAAAAAAATCAATATTGCTGCGACTTTTTCCAAATTTTACCTCGGATTCGTAATAAGAGACATCTCGGACGCTCAGACGTTTTAAACGAAATTGGGACGGAAATTAAGAAAATCAATATGGCTGCCACTTATCCCAATTTTACCTTGGAGTCGTATTAGGGGACCTCTCGGACGCTCAGATATCAATTTTGAACGAAATCGCAACGGAAGTGAAGAAAATTAATATGGCCGTTACTTTATTCAAAGTTTACCTCGGATTCCTATTAAGAGTCCTCTCGGACGCTCAAATATCGATTTTTATCGAAATCGTATCGGACGGCACTGATTAATAAAACCACTTACTTACAATACATTGAATCAAAAAAGGTCGTCTCTTCATAGGGAATTCACGGCATTTCATGCACCTTAAGATCTTATAAGGAACCTACATGCCAAATTTGGTATCTCTCGAACCAGCAGTGTGGGCTGTGCGTTGATATGTCACTCACTCAGTCAGTCAGTTTCTTCTTGCAATTTGGCAAAAACTTTTAAAAGTTTTCATGTCCGCAATATACAATTTTAAATCAATGCCATTTCCAAAATTAACGACCCAAAAAACCATAAAAACGACACCCATATTAATATTTAGACATTCCAACCCCCTTGGAACCCAACAGAGGGGATGGTATTTCACGTCCTCCACGTAGGATTTTAAAATCATTGTTGTTTTCGTAATCAGCGACCCAATAATTCATAGAAACCATACCCATATCGATTTTCAGAATTTGTCACCACATTTCCCCCTTTTAGGGGTTGATTTCTCATAAAACCTGAAACACATGTTTACTCATTTATCGTTAGAAATACTCCTGTGAAGTTTCGAATAAAATAGTCCAACTAATGTTGATTCCCCACACACACTTCGAACCCCCATTTTACCCCCTTAGGGGTTGAATTTTGAAAAATCCTTTCTTAATGCACCTCTGGACCTTATATGAAACCTATATACTAAATTTAGAATCTCTAGAACCAGCAGTTTGGGCTGTGCGATGATATGTCACTCACTCAGACAGTCAGTTATTTCTTGCAATTTGGCACAAACTTTCAAAAGTTTTCATGTCCACAACATTAAATTTCAAAATCGATGCCATTTTCGTAATGAACGCCCCAAAAAACCATAAAAACGACACATATATTAATATTTAGACATTTCATCCCCCTGGCACCCCAACAGGGGGATGGTATTTCACGTCCTCTACGTGGGATTTTAAAATCATTGTAGTTTTCGTTATCAGCGACCCGATAAACCATAAAAACAATACCCATGTCGATTTTCAGAATTTGTCACCACATTTCGCCCTTTTAGGGGTTGATTTTTCAGAAAACCTGAAACACGTGTTTACTCATTTATCGTTAGAAATACTGTGAAGTTTCGAATAAAATAGTCCAGCCAATCTTGTTTCCCCATACAAACTTCGGACCCCCATTTTACCCCCTTAGGGGTTGAATTTTGAAAAATCCTTTCTTAGTGCACCCCTAGACCTTATAAGGAACCTACGTGCCAAATTTGGAATCTCTAGGACCAGCGGTTTGGGCTGTGCGTTGATATGTCAGTCAGTCAGTCAGTCAGTCAGTTTCTTCTTTTATATATTTAGATATTGATTCTTTTGTCATCTTTATGTAAAAATCATTTCTGGTATTTATTTTTTTAAAAATACGGTAACCTTTCGCATAAATAGTAAAAACTTCGCAATGTTTTTATGCTTTGAGAGCTAATAACTTTTGATGAATAAATTAAACCACCAAAAAATATTCTGTCTGTATTTTATGTGGCACTCTTTAGGGGAGGCCTATGTCCAGCAGTGGTCGTCCATCAGCTGATATGATGATGATGACGATGACACGCACACGACAAATAAATATAACACCCTGTATAAATATAACACAAATAGATAAAAAATTGCATGACCTATTTAACAAATCGAGTAGAGAGGTATAAGACATATTTCTTAGGTTCTTAGGTTTCATAGATTAAATAACGAATTTCAGGGTTGTACTATGAATTCTGTTTTTTTTTTCATTATAATGGATCCTACCGTAAGTTCCACTTTCAATTATTTATTTACTACCTATTTATTAAAAAATGATATCAATGACATACTAAAGTTTAATCATAATTAATGCATTTCTTAAGTCAAAATACAGTTATATTTCTATACTGTGACCAGTATGAAGCTAGCGGGGTCATCCGAGTTCACAGTCGCTTCGTCCGCGCGGGCTTGTTCACGCACCGCCAGGACAGCGCTAAATACCTACTCTTGCAGGACTAGAGGGCCTTAAATTATACAAAGCATATGAGAATTGATTCAGTTTTTTACATATAATGTCAATTTGATTTCTCCAAGTCAACTTATTGTCTATACTTAATCCTAGAAATTTTGTCACATCTGTTTCGTCAATCTGCTGTCCCTTATAAGATATGTTTAAATTATGTACATAATTTAGTCTTTGTTTAAATGCCATGATTTTAGTTTTTTCTAAATTGATTTTCAAATTATTAGTAGTAAGCCAGTTTATTACAGTTTCTAATGTTTTATTTATGTCATTTTCGTAAGATTAATGATGTTCAGAAGCAAAAAGTATGGTACTATCATCTGCAAAGAGAATAGTAGGGTACTCTATGGCTTTAGGTAGGTCATTTATGTAAATAATAAATAATAAAGGACCCAAAACACTTCCTTGGGGCACACCATAATGAATTTGTCGAATTTTTGATGAATAAGTAACTTCTTGTTTTGTTTTAACACATATTCTACTTACTTGCGTCAATTGCTTACGGTTACTCAGGTACGATTTAACTAATCTATGAATATTACCTCTAACACCATAATTATATAATTTATCTAAAAGTATGCGATGGTCAACAAAATCAAAAGCTTTAGACATGTCCATGTATAGTGCTGATATTGGATTTTTTCTGTCAACATTTGTTAAAACTATATTAATTAAATCAAAGATAGCCATGTTGATGGATTTGCCTTTGCGAAATCCCATCTGCTCTTTTGCGAAAAGGTTATTATTTTCAAAGTAGCCATAAATACGATTTTGGATAACTTTTTCAATGACTTTTGAAAAAATAGGCAGCAAGGCCACAGGCCTGTAGCTAGCCATATCTATCCTATCACCTTTTTTGAAATGCGGCTTAACAATGCCTATTTTTAGCTTCTCAGGAAATTCGCCCTTTTCAATGCTTAAATTTGTGATATGGCTAATCAACGGTGAAACAATGTCAGATACAGATTTAACAACTTTAGTACTAATGTTATCGTAACCAGTACTGTGACTATTTTTTAAAGAACTAATTATTTTTTGAATTTCATTCGGATTTGTTGGATTCATAAACATAGAGTTTGGTAAATTATATGGTAGTGTATTCCTAATATTATGTCCGATTTGATTATTTGTCTTATGCGTTAGGTCAATAAAATATTGATTAAATTCTTGTGCGATTTTTTGAGGGGATGTAACACATTTACCACCATATCAGCCCTAGGACGTCCACTGCTGGACATAGGCCTCCCCCAATTTCATGGGGGGTAAATGCCATAATCGCCACGCTTGGCATGCGCATTGGCATTTACCATTAGACAATATTTGTGGGATATAGTCAATTTTTTGTTTAGACTTGTGTTGATTAATTACATTCCACGATGCCTTTGATTTGTTTCTCGAATTTCTTATATAGTGGTCGTTCTGTGCTTTTTGCGTAAGTTTTATAATAGTTTTTAATCGTTTAGAGTACTTCATAAAATTAAGTTTATTGTCAAGTTTATTATCTGTCGAAAATCTATATTTCCAAAGTAAAGCACGTTTTCGCTTGCAGCATAATTTTATGCCTTTAGAAATCCATTTTGGCTTGGACGTAGGCAAAATTTTTAACTTTTTCATCGGAAAGCACAAATTATATAGAAGTTCAAAATGATCTGCAAAACTGTTATAGGCTTCATTTACATTATTCGCCATGTATACTCCATTAAAGCTTAGTTCTTGGAGACGATCTCTAAATTTAACAATATTATCTTGACATATATCCCTCTGCTTTTTATACCAGTGTGTAAGAATACATGTTTTTTTGACCGGACATTTCAGCAGTTGAGCTGAGTGGTCTGAATGGGCAAAGTCTATCACCTGAGCTGTACTGCCTCGCAGGTTGTGAACAATATTGTCGATACAGGTGTTGCTAGATATCCTAGTTGGCTCAGATATTGCTAATCTCAAATTGTAACTTGATATTAGGTTTTTGAATTGAGTTGATTGCGGCGTTCGTTTGAGCATGTCAATATTAAAATCTCCGCAAATTACTTTTTTTTTCCATTTATAACATATTTTGTTCAGTATACTATTTAACTTGTCAAAAAATATCTGAATAGAGTGACTATTGTTTTTAGGTACTCTGTATATACTATATTTTGTGTTCAATTAATTCCAACCCGGCAAATTCTATTACATTTGGAATGGAAATATGATTAAATTCATCCAGCTTCAAGTATTTGTGATAATTTCTAACCAAAATACAGGATCCTCCATTTCTATTATTTCTTAAGTAAAATGATGCTAACTTAAAATTAGGAATGACGAAATGAGATTCATCACCTGGCTGCATGTTGTGCTCTGTGACACAAATAAAATCAATTTTTATCCCTGTATCCATTAACTCCTGTAAGTGTACACTCAGTAAATCGGATTTATTGATTAAGCCGTTGATGTTTTGGTGTAGTACATGAATATAGTTATATGTAATTAAATCATTTTCGATTTTATTTAACGATCGACCAATTGATTTTTGTGTCGAGTTGTGCATAAAAAATTTAACCCATTGTAAAATGCTTTATTTACATTGATTAGAACATTATTCAAGCTGTGAGCTAGTTTGAATTTGCCTTTATGATTCAGTTGGTGGCCTTTTAAAGAGTAGTCACCTATACCCAAGTATACACTGTTACGTGATTGAAGCCAAACATGAGAAAACATATCGAATTTTTTGTGTAACATTGAGTTGAATCTCCTTACAAAATAGTTGTAGTTCTCGGCATATTTATTCAAACTATGCGGAATGTCGCAAATAATTACATTTGTATGAGAACAAAGTTTTGCAGTCTCTTCTAAGTCATTCATAACTCTATTTAATGGTGTGATATTGTAGTCGCTCCCGCCACACATGATGACCAGACAGTCACACTTTTGAAAATCAGCAATTTTCTTTTGTACATTTTGTAGGATCCTCTGGGTGGTTCCGTATTGGATGATATCGGCTGTAAATTCATAGTCATTCTTCCTAATTTTAGATAGAGGCAGCAAGAGATCAGCTCCGTGAAGGTCAGACAAAAGTAAAAGCTTTGGTTTCTTTGTGGTCGGTTCGTTCATAGCTTTTATTGCCGTCGATTGAGTTATTTGAGTTTTCTCAAGTACGGTGGGTTTTCTAGTCGAGTCTAAACTGCTCTTCTCAGAGTATGTATTACTAATATGTTCCTCGAGCCGTCTCACAGTATTTTGTAGTACCTTAGTGGAGTGCTGAATCCGAGACAGGGTCACCTCTCTGCTCGCAAGCGTATTAGACTTATGTTGTGAGGCAATGTTTGATGTGAGTGTGCCTTGCTTAATTTTATTTGGAGATTTTTTATCTTATTATTTAATTTTATCATTTCATTCTCTAACTTTTTTATTTTATTTTCATAAAACTGTATATTATCCTCAGTAGGGATATTTTGTATTATTTGGCTGTCTGCAGCTGACGAGGTATTCTTAGGACTATCCTTATTTAGCAGTTGGTTATATACATTTATTTTTTTATGTAACTTATCTATTTGTTGTTGTTGCATGCTATTTTTACAGTTCAGCCTAGCAACTTCTGCATGAGCGCAAGATAACTCCGTACTCAATTCTTCTATTTGATCCTTCATTTTCGTAATTAATGAGTTATCTATGGTCGACATATTCGGTAGGCTACAGGGACTATTAAACGTATCATCTATCAATGTTGAGTTTATCAAATCGTCATCCTCTGCCGTTTTTGATAAATTTCCGAATGAGGGAAATTTCTTTGGTAACATTTTGTGTCTTCGATGAGTCACGTTATCTTGAGGTGTCTGCTCCTTATCAGTATAAATTGATGGTTTCGATTGCACAATATTTTTTTCCGGCGAAATATTTTGCTCCATCATTTTCGAAGTAGTGCCCGAGGATGTTCGCTGAGGTGCAGCTGAAATAGAAGATGTCTGCGGGGTGCTGGAGTTGCTTTTAGATCGTACGCAATCTGAACATTTCCAATTCTTTATTCTGGCATTAGTCATTGAAGTAAAATCTCTCTTCGTCAGAGTTGTGCATGCTAATTCAAATATATTTTTACAGCTAAGACATTTGAGATGCTCTTTCGCTTTAAATACTTTTTTGCATTTAAAACATTCCATATTAAAAAAATTCTGCGATTTGTTTGTGTAAAAGTAAAAATATCTAGACTAGTGTCGCCCTCTATCGTTAAGCGACGAAAACTAAGCAGTCATACGCGGCTCTGGTGGGCGTTTGTCGAGTGTTTACAGTATAAAGAGTTTCACTATACGCCGCTAGATGGCTTTTTCGTGATCGATGAATATCTTTGTTCGATGTTTGTTAGAGGTTATTTCTGTATATTTTAGTCAAATTCATGCCCACTTAAAGCATATTACACAAATATTCTGTCCTATATTTCGTATAGCTTTCTTCTTTTTTGTGTTTTTCACTTCAATTCACTTCAATAACTCGTTAATTTGATCCGTTAGAAACAGTTATTTGAAAATATTTGTTCTTATTCAAGTTTATTTCACGGTATAGCTATTATAATCAATTAAAAAATCACAGTGCCGATGTAAACATGAGCGCAGTAGCGCCACCTCTCCCTAGATCGAAAGTATTGATATTGATTCCCTACCTTTTTTGGTGGGGGTACAAGATCAATAACCCGATGGCGGGACGCAGTGAGGTTATTCGTTAACGAGTGCTAGCATTGAGTGGAGGTTCAATCGAAGTATTAAGTTGTAGTTGTATAATTCGGAGTAAGAGTATAAAGTCATTGGATACGAACCATGTAACTTGTGTAAGTGCACAAAGGAAATAAAGCTTCATAATTGTCGTAATTCAGTGCATTTTTATTATCAGTTGTGATAGTATCATCGAGTATGAACCCGGTAACTTCTGTAAGTGCATAGAGTGAGACACAGTGCAGTTGTACTTTGAAGAATCATCTTATATCTGTAGGTGTTTAGCTGTACGACATCTTAAGTCTTAAGACGCTCACAAGACTTAATTTTTTGTCTTCTTCACACACTAGTAGTAGCTGGATATGCCGTGCTCTTCGCCTGCACAAGTACTAAAATATATCAACATAGAAATTATGTAAGAGTTGCATATCACACAATCGTGCCCTTAATAAAGAGCGCGCCTTGGAAAATTGCGCAAATTTGTAACGATGTACTAATAAGAGTAAAACACGTATCTTTTACAAAGAAAGAATAATCTGAAATTCATTAAACTAAAAATTTAAACTAAACAAGATCCTCAGGTCGACAAGTAGGAAATATTATTAATAATATTAAAATACTTATACATGGCCAAAAATTCTCGCAGCATAAAGGATGATTCACAGTAGACCGTTCCGTGTCCGGGCCGGCCCGTTTTCTATGACAGCAAACATAACGGCCGACGTATTTCTCTAGAAGAAAACGGGCCGGCCCGGACACGGAACGGCCTACTGTGAATCATCCTTAACCCCGCTGCACTGCCAAACGATATCTGCTGTATCAGGTACGAGCCGGCCCTGGGATCGCAACCATTCTCCCTCAATCGCTGTCCTAACTTTATTAGCAAAAAAAAACGCCTCAGAGCACCAGGGGTCATATGATTTATTCTTAACTTTTAAGTCTTAGGTTATAAGCTAGTGAAAGAACCAGAATTAACGTTTCGTGTTAAGCTTTATATTAAGCAGAACAAAATTTTCATATACAAAATACTTTTATTTAATGCCACTTCTATATAGGTTTTAAAGAATAACAACCCTTAATTTGGCAACGTCTCCTGGGTTTCCCACACTCTTTGACCGTCTTTTTGTATTTTTTTCTTGGCCAGTATGAGTATAACCATTCAGCGTCACCGAGGCTTGAATTACGGACATTCTCTATTTCTTGCCAAGTTAAGGGTTAATAAAAATACAACGGGAGCCCAAAAATTACTTAAGAGACTATATTTTTTCTCCATCAGCTGAGGTCTTAACCATATCCATAAACTCACATAATAATAACAGTAACATTAAGTTAGAAACTAATTTTTATAACAGTATAAAATCCTCGCGAAAGTACAGAGTAATTGAGAAAATACATTCAGCCCCATAACTTGGTGTTAAAACTCGAGTGTGGTGCAAGATTAAGTACAAACTGCAACGCAAACATCGCATGGAATTACTTCCAAAGAGACGATTTCACTTGGAAACTAAGCTTCTATTACGAGTCGAGATGGCTGGAAACATAACTAAAAGAAATAAAGGCTTTTTAAATAGTTACGCGTCCGGAAAACCCCGCTTTTTGGCCAATTGGTTACGTAAAATGGTGTACAAAACACGGATCGTAAAACAGAAAGCCCTCTCTTTCATATTTATGACCCTCGCCTGCGGCTCGGGCCTCAAACATCTGCGATATCGGCCTTTCTTTATTTTACAACCCTTGTTTCGTAAATAGCTATTACAGTACATATGATGCTACTTTACCGCACGAGAGCGGTAATCAGCAGATTACGTGCATATGTCGAAATTTTAAAGAGCCATATGTACTGTAAAACGTTGTACGATACACGTGCGAACAGGTAATTCGCAACTCGTGTCGATTTAAAACACTCCCTTCGGTCGTGTTTCAATTTATAACCACTCGTTGCGAATTTCCTGTTTACTGCACTTGTATCGTAATGTACTATTGTGTAACATCTTATAGGTAGTTTGGCAAAACGATTTTAGGGTTCATTCACGCACGCGTGCGGGAAAGTAAATTTTATAATTTTTGAAAAGTACGTTATGAGAAAACTGTCAGCTGTTAGTGTCAACCGATACGAATGCAGTACTGCTCCGCTTCTGCGCATGATATTACTACTGCGCAAATGTAATACTGGCAGTATTTCGTCAAGTGAGGAAATCTTACATCAGTAAACTCATGTCAAAAAACAAAATACCTATCACATATCGCTCCCGCCCCGCCAAGTCAGGAAGTCGCCTAAATCAGCTGTTTCTATGACCATGGTGACCTTTAGAAAGATGTACTTTTTGAGCATATGCATCATTATATTATGAACTCAACGCGTCATATGATATGTAATCTCCTTTCGCACAGGCTGGTTGTGCAACTGGCCTTCTTGACATAAAAACAATAATGTCACTCAACAATAACACACACACACACACACACACACACACACACAGTTTATCATTTTCAAGTGTCAGTGGATTCCCCAAATTATGTAAACAATAACGAACATCAATCTCAGCTGGCCTATACAAAATCACCCATCTGCCAGGCAGCTACAAAATCACCCCAATTGTTGACAAGGTCCAAGAAAAACATTTACGCTGGTACGGTCACGTGCTAAGACGCCCTACAGATAACATGTTGAGGATAACCCTTGATATACCAACAACGAAGCGTGGTCGTGGAAGACCCCCCGCCACTTGGCAAACGACGGTCCAAAAAGACCTGAAGCAAAGAGATATAAATCCAGAAACAGCGCGAAAGCGCCCGGAATGGAGAAAACGGATAACGAGAGCTGACCCCAGATAATGGGAAGTGGCGCAGCCAGAAGAAGAAGAATCTCGGCTGGCCTTTAAAGGCTTCCGGAAAATACGCGAGCGGCGCGACGCTGTTAGAAACTTCGACGAACGGCGTATTCCAGCTATCCAAGGTACCGTGTGATTCGTTTACATATTAGATACTTACATAGTTTATATCTTTTTAATAATTCCCCATCACTTATTCTTCACAGTCCAAATTTTTACACAAAAGTTACACAAACGCAACTGTCCCCAATATCAATTCACCGCATTTGTTATTCAATTAAAACCGAATACTACACGTTTCAGTGCAACAGTTATTAATGTAATTTACGAGTAAAAACAATATTTTGTCGACAAACACAAATGAAGGGGAAACAGAATTTTAACGGCACTCAAATAAAGGCGTTACAGTTTTGAAGTGTTATTTCTTCCGTATAAAACATTTTGGGTAAATCGTAAGAAATGATTACCGTAATCTATCTACGAGTATATATAAAAGAAGAACTGACTTATCAACGCACAGACGAAACTATTAAAGCTAGAGAACAGATTTTTGTACAGTCGGTTACATTTATAGCGTAGGCTAGGGATACGAAAAGATTTTTCGAAATTCATCCCCTAAGGGGGTAAAAAAAGGGATGAAAGTTTGTATGAGAAAAGTTTTAGAGTTACGTTTTGGATTTAGAAACTTGAAATTGCGTGTATAGGTTCTCAGTTTAAATATATCAATAGCGTATATCAGCGTTTTTCAAAATTATTTCTCAAAGGGGTGAAAAAGGGGTTTCAAATTTTGTCTGAGAAGCAAATATTTTTTGAAGTGAGAGATCGGAAACTTCGTATATAGATGTAATGGGGGTTCAAATTTTGTACGGACTACGGTTAGACATTTGAAACTTCGTGTATGAACTCTCCGTTTAAATACAACAAATACGGTACGTCTGATGTGATAAATAAAAAAAATATAAATTGTTTAAGTTATCATTAAGTCATTAATTGGGTGGCGTAACTTTAAGGATGATTCACAGTAGGTCGTTCCGTGTCCGGGCCGGCCCGTTTTCTTCTAGAGAAATACGCCGGCCGTTGCGCTTGCTGTCATAGAAAACGGGCCGGCCCGGACACGGAACGGTCTACTGTGAATCATCCCTTACTCTTAGGTGGAGATTTCCGTCAGACATTGCCTGATGTGCCTAGGGGTACTCGAGCAGATGAGGTTAAAGCCTGCTTAAAGTAATCATATTTATGGCCACTATTAGACAAAATTTCACTGCACACAAATATGAGGGTTTATATAAGAGGCGATGAATCTGCTGATTTTTTCGCCGATTTGCTACTAAGAATAGGCATAGATGGAAATTACCCATCACTCGATGGTAAAATCATGCTTCCACAAAATGTATGTACAATAGTTACTAATACCCTTACTAACTGCCTCAATATATCCTGATTTACAAAACATTCACAAGAAATCAATAGAATGGTTGTGCGAACGTGCAATCCTTAACCCGGATAATGAAAATGCTGCCGCTATTAATCATTTGCTACTAAATACTTTTGAAGCTGAGAGCGCTAAATACAAATCTTTCGATTCCGTCATACAAAGTGATGACACCGTACACTATCCCGTGAAGTTTTTTAACAGTTTGAACCCTTCTAGCCTACCACCTCACATAATAAACGTTAAAGTTGGAGCACCTGTTATGTTAATAAGGAATCTAAGACCACCTAAATTATGTAATGGAACTAGATTACAAATAAAAACTCTCCATAAAAACGTTATCGAAGCTACAGTATATAATCACAGGGAGCGCTCGAGGCGAAATAGTGTATATTCCTAGAATACCGATAATTCCATCAGACTACCCGTTCTAGTTCAAAAGAACACAATTCCCTCTAAGTTATGCTTCGCAATGACTATTAATATATCCCAAGGACAGTCACTGAGAATGGCAGGGATTGATTTAAGAGCAGACTGTTTCTCTGACGGTCAATTTTACGTGGCATGTTCTAGGGTGAGTTCTGCCAGCAGTCTGGTCATCTTAGCCCCCAAAGGAAATGCCACTAATGTTGTTTATAAAGAGGTGTTACGCCAAGGTAACCAGCTTATGTTTTTATTTATTTTCCTGTTTTCTGCGCCGTGACTACGTCCACGTGAATTTTTCCCTTTTTGTCAAACAAATTTGCATTCCCTGTTTCGCCCTATGGTTGACTGGCAACAATATTTTCTTAGTGTTTTTTTATGTCACATAATTATTATATGTGACATAAAAAAACTAACTACTATAATAATTTAATCTTTCATCGCTCTCATATTAGCCTGTAAACTAGAAAAGAAATAAGAAAAAAAAGATCGCATGAACTCGCTTATGTGCCTTAAGTTTTGACTGGTCCGCAATTCAGCACATTTTAGGTTGTGTATTTTTTTTGCTATGCCTTAAAACACTATCCTTTTGAAATGCTGAGGTACCGTCCAGAAAATTTCATTTTGGCCGGTGTCGGGAATTCCACCTGTCTCTTCTTCTAATAGTCTAGCATCAGGCCTTAAAAATGTTGCCTTTTCACAGCATCGGGCAACTGACAGAAAAAATTTAAAATCATTTATAAAATTTGTTATTACGTAAAATCTACGCGGACGAAGTCGCGGGCTGCCGCTAGTTACTTATAAATAGAAAGCCTCACCCAGTTCACACGCTTGAGGCATGAACCTTAAGACGCTGCTGGTGGCATTGCCGCTTTGCACCGCGAGACTAAGCCTCTGGGCAAAGAAATAATCAGAACCAGAGCGACTCGCAGAGCAGAAGAAACCGAGCATTGCCACATGCGGCAAAGCATCAGTACTTGCTGCCTAAGGACCATAGATGGACTCAGATGCTCATCAAACATTACCACAAGGCGTATTGTCACTCGCCGATCAACGCTCTCATCAGTATATTGTGCCGCGAATTTTGGGTGCCGTCAATTAGACGCCAGGTGTCTAAGGCAATTAATAACTGCGTAACCTGTTTTAGGTTTGATGCTTCATCCCATCCACCACTTATGGCGGACCTGCCAGCGGATCGTGTAACGGCCGCTAGACCCTTTTCTGGGGTGCTACAGATTTTGTGGGGATATATTTGGTCAAAGCAAGTTTATTAAGAAACGCTAAATTAGTCAAGGCTTACCTCTGTGTTTTTATTTGTCTAGGAACAAAGGCGGTGCATCTCGAATTGGTGTCTTCGCTTAGCGCCGAGGCGTTCGTTGCGGCCTGAAGGCCGGGAAGAAGGAAGGTTCGTAAGCAAACGAGGTCTGCCCTCTCTCATCAGATCGGATCGAGTACCAACTTTATTGCTGCTAATTCGTATCTCCGGGAGATCACCAACTTCTTAATTGAGAATGAGATTAATCTCAAGGACGAATTTCGTAGACAAAATGAATTTAACCCGCCAGGTGCGCCACACATGCCAGGGCTGGTTGAGGTCGCGGTCAAAAGTACAAAAAATCTTGAATTTAAACTTTCGTGAGTCATTTCAAAATTATATTCACAGGTGCACTCGTCCTGAGGAAGAACTCCCGAAGAGTTCGAAACATGTCGCCCGGAGTGACAATTTATACGTGAGTTCTAACCGTTTGCGTAATATAATTACAAAAAATCTACTCAAACGCGAGCTTGGTGAACACCTCCTCACGTTCGAGGAACTCACTACGTTGATTGCCAAAATAGAAGCTATTTTGAACTCACGCCCTCTAGTTCCCATGTCAGTAAATCCGTGTGATTTGGAATGTCTCTGGCCGTCACATTTTTTGATAGGTCAGTCCTTGATCGCCGTGCCCGAGCCAATTTGGAAGGATGTTAAAATGTCGCGGCTGTCGCGCTTTCAGGTCATTCAAAAAGTCAATTTGTTCCCGGTGGCATATTGAATACTTAAATGCCTTGCAGTCGCGTAATCAATGGTACAAACACGTATGTAGATAATATTCAGGTCAATAATTTAGTCTTTGCAGTGGTGGCGCGGTAGAGTCATAGAAGTATTTAAAGGCTCTGATAATGTTGTACGCTCTGGCTGATCAGGCTTGTTGTTAAACTTTGCAAATTGCCAGTAGAGTGTGACTTAACTCGCTCTCCAGCTGTGATTAGTAATTAAGACTGTTTACCATATCATGTAGCATGTTATTGTGTATTGTCGATTGCTATAGCCTTTAGACCACAGTATTATTTACTTACGAACTGTGTATGAGACGCGAGGCGTGTAATAATATCTAAGCCAACGAAATCGATCATCGATCATCGAAATCTATCCGATCTGCTGTCCGGGACAAAGTCGCATATTTCGCACTATTGTAATAAGTGTAAACCCAAAATAAACAAGTGTTATAACCATCAAACGCCTTTGTTGCGACCTCCCTCAACCCACGCAGTTTGAGGTTATACATTCACCACGGGATCGGCGCAATCCGATGACCGCGCAGCCAGTGATCAGTGAGCCGCGCCCAGGTTCGGCACGAAGTGTGAGGCATAGTCCTGAGCCACTAAGGCGGTGGCGTCAGCAACAGTGCGTTAGTGTAGCGCACCCGGGGGGAGTCTAGGACACCTACTACAACCTAAGTGAGGAAGCCGAAGGCATTCTCGTCAACAATATTGTTCTGTGGCTTTTCCTGTTCCTCGTGGAGTTTGACAAGGATCAGTATTGGGCCCAATATTATTCATTCTGTACAGAGCGGATATAGTACACTGTTTAAGGAACTGTAGCTGTCATGTCTATGCAGACGACCTACAAGTGTATTTGCCATGTGATCCGATTAAAAATTCATTTGCAGCAGACGCCATTAACCAGGACCTCGATCGTAGAGCCGATTGGTGTTTACGTAATAACCTAGTTTTAAATCCTAGGAAATCGAAGTCTATGGTTTTAGGCACAAAGAAGCAAAGACAAACAATCAATGAATCTCTCGTTCGTCTGAAAATAAGTGATACCATCATTGAACAAGTGACAGAAGCCAAAAATCTGGGAGTTCATATGGACAAAAAATTAAGATTCCATAATCATGTTTGTGATGTTGCTAGGAACTGTTTCTATAGGCTTAAGGTTTTATACCAAGTTTGCAACTACTTATCCATTGATCTTAGAGTCACTCTATGCTTTCAAAATTTAATTACGCAGACACAGTTATAGGACCCTGCCTCTTATCGCATACTAAGAAAGTGATTCAGCGTGTACAAAAGGCCTGTGCTCGTTTTTATTTTATAATTCCACTAAGAACTCACGTGACTCCATATCTAAACAGAAGCGATCTCATGAACATGGAGTCTCGGCGCTGCCTCCACTTTGCTTGCTTACTATTCGGGATTGTGAAGACTAAAGCGCCTCGATACTTGATGACAAGCTAAGGTTTTTACAACGTCAAAGAGTATCTACTCTTCTCATGTGCCCCAAACACAGAACAGCAGCATTTCGTGGTAGTTTTAAGTACACTGCCACGAAATGCTGGAACAATATACCACCACCTTCTAAGGTTTGCAATTCTCTGCCGGCGTCTGTATTTCCGAGTTCATATAACCTGGATCTTTTTAAGGCACGAGTGAATAGTCATTTCTGCCGATTATCGTACTATATCTATTATTACATTTTCTATACTATTCATGATATTTATTTTGTTATTACATTTCACTTGCTTCATTTCTGCTTGGTACAATACAAAACACAAATGAAATTCACTCGTCGATTATTGTCGTAATTATTAGCACCAGTAATTGTGTAAGTATCTAGCAGCTGCGCGCAACTGCGGTCCCTACAGGTGTTCACGGAAGACCAACGTCGGGTACTTTAGTAGTACCTGACATTATGCTGAGTGTTCACCTTTTTCAGTATATGTAGTCAATGTACAACTTAGCCAATAAGTTTTTCCATTGTTTTCTTTGTTTCCTTTTTTGTGTATACCCATTGTATTACTGTGTACTTTTATACTGAAATAAATTATCAAAAAGAAAGGATGGCTACCGGGCTAAATTAGCTTAACTTTACCTATCATACACCTGTGCCAAGTGAATTCATCCGATACCAAAATTTGCACCTTTTGACACTACTTCCCATACTACCAGCCCTGTGGTAGCTTGAGACGCCTATTAAACGTACCGACACCTCTTTCATGTACTTTTTGGTGTCGGACGACCAAGGGCCCAAAGTCTCCACTTCTAATTATAGAAATTTTTTCGTCATAATTATTAGTACGATGGTGAACTAAGGTATCGTTGCGTAACGTTTATTATATTATATTACATTTATTAGATATTTAGATCAACCGTACGCACGCTGGAAAAAGTCAATAGCCACCCTTCTGGAGACATATTTTTTTGTAACATTGTTATTTTACTCGTTTGTTGATCATGTACTTGTTACAATTATTGTTATCTCATTGCTTACGAAATATATATAAGTTATTAAATTCCAGTTTTTCGAGGAATAATGTCAAGATAATGTGATCACAATACCAGGAAATTTAATTTGATGGTAATCCAATTAACCAGGTCCCAAATTAAGCAAAGCTTGTACTATGGGTACTAGACGACGATATACATACTTATATGGATAAATGACGACGGCCTGTTTAGCCTAGTTGGTAGTAACTCTGCTTCCGAAGTTAAGGTCCCGGGTTCGAATCCCGGCCAAGGCATTTATTTGTGCATTTTTCACGGATATTTGTTGTGAGTCTGCTTCTTCTTTATCAACAATTCAGAAGTGGTCAAGTCAATTTAAGCATGGGGCAGAGAGTATCGAAGACGACCATAGAGCTGGTCGGCCCGTCGAAGCTTCTTCATAAGAAAATTTAAAAAAGTGGAGTAAATTATATCTGAAGATGATTGAGTAAAGGTGAAAGCAATAGCTCAAAGAACTAACCATTCTATTGGTACTAGACACGATATAATTCATGACCATCTTAATATGTCAAAAGTCAGTGCGATATGGGTACCGCGAATCCTGACACCGCTTCAGAAGAATACGCGTGTTGCTCGTTGTTCCGAATTTCTTGAGGTGTGCGGTTAAATTCCTGATAAGATACTGCAAAATTTTGTTAGTAGAGATGAAACGTGGGTTCATCATTATGACCCTGAGAGCAAACAAGAGTCCATGCAGCGGCACATTAAAGGAACTCCTCACCCCAAGAAGTTCAAGGTCGTGCCTTCAGCTAGCAAGGTCATGGTCACAATATTCTGGGATTGTGATGGAATGTTGCTGATCGATTATAAAGAAAAGGGTGTAAGTATTAAAGGAGAGCGCTACGCTAATATTATATGTCAAATAAGGGAAGCAATCAAACATAACAGACGGGGAAAATCAGCCAAAGGTGTTCTGCTTCTACACGACAACGCCCCTGTGCATAGTGCTCATATTGCCAAGGCTACTGCTCTTGAATCTGGACTCGAAACTATTACATACCCACCGTATAGTCGAGACTTGACCCCGAGTGATTTATATTTGTTTCCCAATGTCAAAAAGAATCTACGTGGAAATTAATTTTCTCACGATGAAGCATTGAAGACAGGTGTAGGAGCATTTTGACACCAAAGACAAAAAAATATTTGACCGGTCTTATAAGTGCATAAACATAGGAGAGGAGTATATTGAAAAATAAAAATAAAACACCTATAATATTCTTTTGTTTTCATTCTAATACCGAGAATTTATTGAACGCCCCTCGTATAAATCAATAAATTTGTAAAAGTCGTAAAACCAAATATCAAAAAAAAATTAAGTAACGTAAAGTCACCGGTAACGTATATTTTTTTTTTACTTCTACCCTATAGTGTAGGGAGTTCTTGGATAGGTCTTGCAAAATGAATTGAAGTCTTCATCAAACACTTTTTGATAAAGTAAATGTGTCCCCCCCCCCTCTAACTTTTGAACTATGGGTCCAAAAATATGCAAAAAATCATGATAGTACAGATTAAAAAGGACTTTCTACGAAACTTATAATGGTGATGTTCAGTTAAGCTGTTTTTGAGTTATCGTAAAAAGTCTTTCCTTCTTAGGGACTGCTATGTGCTGATTTTTGTACACAGGAATCCCCTTTTTTAAATATATATCTTTAAATTTAAATAAATACAACTATTTACGAATGGCGCTAGTGGACCAGTTTATATTCTTCGTAATAAGCGGGCGCACGGGCAAAAATATTGAATATACGGAACGTTTGTAGGTATGAGATCGATCACTACGAGTATGTATTACATCTAAGTAAACAAAAGATCCAATTGTATCCGGCCCTGAGATAAAGCAAGCCTTTGGGAATTCTGAATACAGAGGATGGCAACAAATTAAATACGTTCTGAGAGATACGAGTAGGTAGGAATAATATGTATTGATTTGTTTTCACTAGTATTAGATTTTTCCTTGGATTAGGTCTAGAAGAGGGTATTTTGCCGCTATTAATTCTCCGTATTTTTCAATCAAATTACGATATTTAAATGTAAACAATAGGTTTAAATGTTTGCCTAACATACCTAAACACAGGAGGAAAATTTGTAGTTTTAAATAAATAAGATGGTTACAAAAAATCGATCGATAATACAACTGGAATAGTATACATACATATTCCTAATCTTCACATTTAAACTCGGACGAAGTTCTTATTCCTATTTGGCCAAATTCAGCCTGAAACTAGGATCGTCAGATGTTTATTGCTTATCTGCAACGTGATAGAGTTACCACGAGGCGTGGCAAACAAATTGTGGCCTATGGACACTTAGCACACACCGATAGCACAACAAATACAATACGCAAAAGTTACGAGATTCCCTAAAGTATTTAAATAAAACTCAAGGTAGAATATCTATCGACAATGTCTTCAGTATTACTATGACTGGGTTCAATAAGAACTTTCAATCATTCCTCAAGAAACTTATGAAACTTCAAAATATCTCAAGTAATTAATAAAATCAAATATTTAACACGACACAAAGTAATAAAATGTTCAATGGAACTTGCTGAGATGTCAATTGGTTGCTTCGGCTTCCACGGTTTGCCTGATCAAATTGCAAAATGAAGTAATTCTTAAGACGACAGCCAACTTACATCGGGGCGGTGACGATATGATATTAGTAAGCTATCGGTTGTCTGTGTCAATTTTCGTTTAATTTAGTAGTACCGCTTCTTTACCGTGCCTATGCCTAGAGCTTGAAATGCACAGAGCGCGACCTAGCCTAGCTAGTTTTTGGTAAAGCGAATGGTCAATGGTCATGGTCCGGGGGATATCGCACCAAAAAATCACGAGGTATTCAGTAGCGTGGTAGAGCGGAGGCAGCGTGTGTGACATATGAAGCAGTTTATTTATTTTTTATTTTCTTATATATAAATATAAAGGCAGATGGTATTGCAAACAAATGTGTCATACATGGTACCTCTAGCAGAGTTGTTGCAATATTTACCTATCCATAATAAAATAAAATAAAATTAATTGAAATTATATTAAGATTACAGTTTTGGAAATATATATTTTTTTATAACGTTCAGAATAAATAATAAGATTACATCAAAATAGACTATTTCTAAGCTAGATTAATGTACGTGTTGTTTACAAAATAACATGTCAATATTAATATTTTATATTTCTAAATTATACAATACTATCGGACAGTAATCGACAGTCGACTGTTTCGGAAAGATCAAAAATGAAAAACCGCCTCCACTCCGCACCGCGCCGCGCCCGCTCTGAGCGTAGGCATAGGTAGTACTCTGTGGCTCTTTTAGTTCAACAAAATTTTAAATCGTAAAAATTCATTCAGTAGGCAAAATAGAACATGTTCTGACGCGTTCAACTATATACAATACATAGTATGAATTCAATAGGTTACAGAATAAACAGAGTTGAAAGACGCCATGTTTTCGAATATTACGAAATCGAGGGTGAGAAAAGTGCTCGAGATTCTTCAATATACGTTTAATTTCTAAATGTAGACCCCCAAGTCGATAAGTTGTTCATTACGGATCTGTGAATAATATTCCATAAAGTTTTACTGATTCTGAGAAATTACGTATTGAAAACATAGTAAAACGCCGAAATGTACCTATTCTTGCGTATACCCTGAGTCTGAGTGATTCATGAATAAAGTGAGATGCCCAGAAGCTGGGTAAGCATCGACGCATGACATTACTGACAATGTCCCGTCAAGTGGGGAAATCTGTGTGACATTAGGAAGCTCACGTCAATGTATTTGACTTTGCTGAGGTAAAAAAGCAAAACAAGGACCAACTGTGTTTTATTTTAAAACGAAAATAACAGTCTTCTGACAACCAAATTAGTTTGTTATTTAGACCAGTTGAAATAAAATAAGATCACAAGTAATGTTGCAGTATCTTCATTAACATTCAGGACATGCAGGGCAAACTTCTAGAACGTACTGTAAAAAAAATATATAACTACTGCCGAAAAGTTCAACAAAAACGCTTTAAGAACCCAAGAGCTGACCTCATAACCCCACTAAACAATTTTAACCACCATTTTATTGCATTGTGATTGTGTAAAGTAAAGTGATTAACCATTTGCGATAACCTTATTGACGTAATCTGATCCGATTGTTAAATAGGAAGGTTTTGGGCTGGTCTGAGGGTGAGCCTGAATAAACATAACGCTTTCCCGTTTTGTAGCCGATTCCGTGAGTCTATTGATATCTGTGTAAATTATCATAACATGACGGTTTTTACCTACCCTTTAAATTCTCGCACTAGACATACTCATAAATAAACCTGTGGGTAGATAAAGGTTGCGAACCCATGTATGTCTCCGTTGACAACTTGCTGAGACGCCATTTCTGGCGCGTGCAACCCGTGTCGAAATGTCGGAAATATCGCGTTACACCCGTCTTATTTATTAAATCATTTAAGTAAAAATACTTTCTGTCAAAAATATCATTTTTGGTAACAAGCTTTCATTGCTGTAATTTTTTGTACAAGAAATATCTATTAATTGAGGTGGTTACAGTAACACATGACAGGTTTATCTTGTGTCGTTTAGGAGTTGCTATGTTGTTCACCTTATATCTTCATCAGCGGACCAGCTTAATGTTACAGAGATGTATCCAATTTTTGCACCTTAATTCTTTGTAATAAGCTCTAAAAGTGGGTACCCTACATCTCTTGCAGTCGATTGTCCCTTAATATTACATTGTCAGTGTATAACATTTCACTCGATTGGACTTTTCCTTACAATATTTGAACTAAACAAATTAAATAAACTTAACATAGCTTGCACCATAAATAAAAGCTTGAGAATAATGTATTTTTTGTACCACATTGAATTTAAAAGTCGGTCGGAAGGGCCACCCATTCATAGACAGCCCAGTGAACAGCCATTAGTGAACGAGCAGTAATTGTGTCAAAATCATTGAAAATGGAACTCTGCGATATCTACCTACTTCTTCGGGAAACCGGCGTCATGCCTGTTTTTCGTAGTCAAATAAAATTCCTCATAAAGAAGCCTTTCAATACTAACAGGCAAGACGAATAGAATCCTTGAGGATAAAGAAAAACGCCACATCAAATCATTAAACTCGGCCGACCAAATAAAATAAAATGGAGATAAAACTCTAAACCCGGCTCCTAATATTTCCAACAGCTAAATAATGTTTTCCGTTCTTAATTATGCCTCCGGTTGCTTTCACTGCCATCTTTCGATAAAAGGGAGTAACTTAGTAGGAAACCAAGCGCGGGTTCGGCGTTCTCTCCAAGAAGTGGCCATTCTGAGATTAAATCCCCGAGGTACAGTCGAGAGAAGCTGCACGGACAATCAAAATTATCTGCACACAATTCTATTGTCAGAAAAAAAAATATAAATGAGGGTAAAATATTTTTACCAAGGTACTACGTCACGCCAACGAAGCGAGGTATACTTCATCCCTGTCTAATATTATAATATTATGTTATCATTAATTAGTATCGCACTCTTTCAGTCTCTCATCATATTATGTATTGCGTCTCATTAAACTTACTTTGTATTCCCTTTAAAAGTCAATGTTATTCTTGGAAAGATCCTCACATATTTTTACAATACAACATACCCGGTCCTATTGCTATGAAAGCTTTTCGATGTAACCCTTTAAATGCTTCACCAAGGGCTGTTTTCATTGTGTATTACCAAAAACAAGTGAGAAAATGTGATTATTGTTTTTCATTGTAAGTGGATCCTGGCACCTCCCGCCCTCGACCCTACCCTTAATGGCATATTCTCTATTATGGTCTGATAAATAGGTGATTTTACGACCTAATGCACTAAAATTAACCAATCAAAAATTCTAAAAAGCGATGTCAACCGTAATTCGAGTGTCGTGGGACAGAATTTGTTAATAAACGCCAGAATACTAAACATCAACTTATGTATGGAAAATTAGTCCTCTGAAACAGACTTTTTAGTGAACTGGTATTCGATTTTTTTGTTGATGAATGAATTTATATTTGACGGCACTCTTTTCCGCTCAAACCTCAATCATTGAGTGGTTCTGTAACGTTTTTGAGCGTGCGTGAGGTAGATCTAAAGTCATTTTCCAAAAAACATTAATATGGTAGTTTCCTAACGTTAAACTTTATCCTATACACGTGATGGAAAGTGAGCTCTGTGTACACCCCTTGCATATTCGCCGCAATTATTTGGCTTCAAAGTTTTGGTTTAAATCTAAATCGTTCGAAAATAATATAACTAGCAAAGTCATAGATGAATTAAATAATCAAATACAGATACGTGGTACCTAGCGAAATAAAAAACCACTTCTTACCATTTATAATATGTACAATATAGTCCCTGTGCATTCTAGTAAATTACTCGAAATGTTTACTTTGGATCGATGGGTTAGTAAGCTAGATATTTCTTAGGTTATTAAGGTCAACATCACGCCAATCAATAAATCAAAACGTGCCTATAACAAAAACATCTTAAGATCTACAGTTGATGACTTAGTTCAAACAAGTTATTCTGGATTTTATTGTATATATACAGACGGTTTAAAAGAAAAAAGCGCTTTGGGTGCTGCGTTTTATGATCCACAGTCGAACACATCACTTAGGATACTCATAAATGGCGACATTTCTATTATGCATGCAGAGTTAGTTGCCGTCGCTGAGGCCTTATCTTACATTCAAATAATAGATTGCAATAAGTTTATCATATTATCGGACGCTAAGAGTGCGCTCCAACTCCAACATGTGGCTCGGTGCACCTCGAATTTTCGAGGTCTCCCGATTGCTTACTCCATTTTGAAACTTATTAACAAATCACAATTAGAGGGTTAGGATATAATACTGCAATGGATCCCGTTTCATGTGGGTATAAGCGGAAATGAAACCGTGGATGCTTTGGCTAGGCAAGCTTGTTATGATGGTGTTGAATATAATATGTTACCTTTCTATTCTGAATGTATCACCTTAGCTAAACGACACACATATTCCTTATGGAAAGAATACTTCGATAAGAGGTCAAAAGAAAAAGGTATTTGGTATAAGACGATCCAACCACATCCTCGGAGTACTCCATGGATTGATAGTGCCTTAAGCAGACGCGACTTAGATTTCATGATGAGACTGCGTTCCGGACATATTCCATTAAATAAGTTCGGTTATCTGATGAGAAAATTTGCATCTCCAAATTGTAATGAATGTAACGTACCAGAAGATGTGTATCATGTTATAATAGAATGTGTCCGGAATGAAGCCGTCAGGAGACGTCTGGCTTCTTACACCAGTTTTGATGTCGGAGCCTGCAATAGTGCTCTGGCTAATCCATTGTCGGACGCGGCCGCAGCACTGTTGCAGGTAGTTCGGAAGGCTATTGTTTGTAGAATAAGTTAGATTTAATAACAGATAATAAATAAAATATAAAATAAATATTGGGGGACAATCTTACACAAATCGACTTAGTCCCAAACTAAGCAAAGCTTGTACTGTGGCAAAGCTTGTACGATATAAATACTTATATATAGATAAATATATACTTAAATACATAGAGAACATCCAAGACCCAAGAACAAAATCCGTGCTAAATGCATAAATAATGCCCTGGCCGGGATTCGAACCCGGGACCTCTAGCTTCGGAGGCAGCGTCACTACCAACTAGGCTAAACAGGTCGTCAAATCTTATGGAGCATATTTAGTAATGTTGATCTTATGGAGCATGATCACTTATGTGACAAGCTCCTTAAATAAAGATATTTTTTTTATAACATCCATCATCAAGGACAATCCCTTAAATGGACCATAAAAAGAAAATTACAAAATCAAATCAGAATAATAATAAAATACGAGACTTGAAAGTGTCTAAATGTATTATTTTTTCATTTAAATATAAATATAGGCTATTAAGAGAATTTACATGATCCAACAAAATATAAATTGTTGTCTTACAAGTTACAACTATGTACTTAAACGCAGTATTTCACGATTAAAATAGCAATATTCTTGTGTTTCCATATAACGTTAATAGAGAGTGCGTTGAACGTCATATTTTTCTGTTAATTAGTATAAAGCGTTTTAGATGTCCGTGAACTCTATCCACCTTTGATTCTCATTTGCGGCTCTTGTAGAGCCTTAATCATAATTGGTCCCATACAAACATTTGATCCCATTTAAATGTTGTTCGAATGCCATCGTTAATATTTTTTTGGAAACTAGCCTATTATATCAGCCAATTCATTCACCCCTCCCATCTGTCTAATGCAAGTTTGGCACGTTACATTTTCCACACTAATAAAAATCACTCTATCTAGCTTAAGTTTGACGTAACCAACTACCAGTGGGATTTTACACAATGCTTTCGAGCGTGCGTAAGGACACAACGTAACTTTCCATAATTAAAATTACATACATATTTAGCTATCTTACGATCAAAAAGTTACGTGATTTTCCTCCAGTGTTTAGTGTTGGCTTTGGAAGTTTAAATGTAACCACATATTTCAACTGTTTTCCATTTTCATTCCCGCTAGGTACACAATAGTTATTTAATTGAAAGCTCACTGTTCTTAAAAGCTTTAATTCCCAGTGATGGACGAAAAAAAACAAGTCTGAGGTCCACATACGGATGCTGATTAAAATCCAACGTTCTGGTTTGGTGGATTAAGGCCAGCTGAGATTAGAAATTTTAAAAGCTGTTTTTTGTAGGTGCTCGAAATGGGTTTTAACGTATGTGTTGGCTGTATTTTTAAGTAACAAACGAATAAAAGTCTTTTTTATCGTATGGCATTTATTTACGAACCGTGAGATCTTCGAGAAGACAAGTACGGTTGCCAGTTTTTGTTGCACTTTTAGCACCACCCAGGGGTCACGTCTAGGGTAACGGGGGGTACTCCCTACGGACGTGGTGCAACTTCGACCCCCCTTTGTCAAGTGAGTGGGCAACTTGACTGTTAGAAGTTCTCAAGCCGCCCGAAAGCCTCTAACTTGGCTTGGCTTCGCTTGGATAAAAGTCTTGAAACTTCGGGATGTATGTACATATATTGTATAATATAAGGTAAACGTCCCAATTTTTGACACCTCAATACCCAATCACACCTATAGTTCGCGCCTATTCATCATCATATCAGCCGAAGGACGTCCAACTGCTAGACATAGGCCTCAACTAAACAGTGCCACGATGACAGGTCCTGCGCCACCCGCATCCAACGGATTCCCGCGATCTTTTCCAGGTCATCAGTCCACCTGTTGAGGCCTGCCCACGCTGCGTCTTCCGGTACGTGATCGCCATTTGAGAACCTTTTCGCCCCAACGGCTATCGAGTCTACGTGCTATGTGCCCCCCTCGCGCCTATTATTATGATATAATTAAGGTTGAAAATGTCGAGCAGTGGGACTTTTCTTTAACGAGTTACAATAGCGGAAAAACCGAAGACTATATTCTCAACATTCTTACGAATATTTGATACACACCTGCACCATAAACTCTTGTCACTAGCGATGTGCAATATATTTCTGTTCACCGCAATATTGTCACAAGCAGTATTTCCAGGAACTTTCTTCAAGTTGCAAGAATATTGATGTGATATTTTCTTAATTATAAAGGTTGAAACGCACATAGCGCGGCGCGAGGCAGAGGCGAATTTGCTGTAAGCGAAGTCCGGGGGACGTCGTAAAAGAACTGGGCGACATAGCAGAGCGGAGGCGGTGTGTGTGACATATGAAGCAGTAATCGACAGTCTACAGTTTCGGAAAGATCAAAAATGCAAAACCGCCTCCCTCTCCACCCCGCCCCGCGCCGCAGCCGCTCTGTGTGTTTCGAGCTTAACAGCATATTCAATAAAAGTTAGGAGTGTTTGCGATTTCTTCCTTTTCCTATTTATTAGGGGTTGGCACCGCATGTCTTTTTATCCATACAAACCTGTCACGCGTTATCACTTCATACACATCCTTCCTTTTCATATCGTCTCTCACGCAATCCATTCACATTTTCTTTGGTCTACCTCGTTTCTTGCATTTATCCACATTTATATCTAATACTCTTCTTGTACTTAACATGGCTCTCATCCCTCCTTATTACATGCCCGTACCACGACAACCGATTCGCTCTTATTTTTTCGGCAATAGTTACTATCAGGCTTGCCTGTGGCGGGTACAAAATATATAAACGTCAAGTTTTGAACTTATCAAAAACCTACCGCAAAATGGGGTGAAATGGGTGATATTTGTTTATCAAACCTCGATAAAATTTTGTTATTACATGTGAAAACTGAATGGTGTATACAATAAGTGGTTCGGACGTTTGTATTTTATTTTGGGTAGTTCCATTTCATAACTTTAACGATAAAGAGGAAAACCCACCTCACCCCGTAGTGCCTCGTATTTGGGGTGAGAGGGTTTTTCATACAAAGGTGATTTTGGAAGATTGTTGGTTCGATTTTTTATTATTATGCGTATTACAATAGCCCCATTTTGAATTGGAATACCGTATTTTTGTAGCAGTAGCCTTAAAATCCCTTGTCACCCCCCTCTCAAACCTTCTCTCCCCATTCATAACCCAACTCTCCCTGCGAAACCTACTCACCCCGTTTTACGGTATCTGCTTTAGTACTTTCTGAAAACATTGCTAAACACCACTATAGTACATAACTTTATCCAATCAAGCCAACTTATTGACTAACTGCATTTATAAATTTAAACCAAGGCGGACAGCGATTCTGCAGTGTCCTAAAGTTTACTCGTTACGGATAAGTAAGTTACTGGACAACGGAGGTATTGAAATTGCTGGTTTCAGATAACCAGTTAAAGACCACTTCAGATACTAACTAGGTACGGAAATTCTGAAGGAAGATTAAATTATGCCAGTCACAACAGTGTCGTAATGTATGTTATGCGACAAACAAATAACAAACCCGTATATAGCTCAGGTTACCTAAAACATATATTTTTGTACTCCAGCATTGTAATCTGTCAATTACATGACAGCAGTACTAAAACAATACACTTATGTACCAATGAAAGTCTATTCCCCAGACCAATCATTATATACATGACTGGTGGAAGAATCATAGTAGATTCCGATACATTATTATTATCATACAACATTTTTAATTTTTAAAAGAGGCACGCATTAATGCCCCTTTGCCACCATTTCGATTTCTAATTTAAGAGTCCCCAGTACACTCGGCTACGTAACGTACGTAAAAAACTCAAAAACACGCTGTATTTTGTCCCCATTATAATTTCAAACAACAGAAACTAATTTTCCTAGGTCGGAAATTAGTTTCTGTTGCCGTTGAATATGCCGGATCCCAATGTGTATACCAAGTTTCATTTTATTATAGCATGGCGTTTCAAAATGAGAGCGTAACTACGTTTGTAAGGAGAACCGAGCTTACTGCGGTCTCTTAAATTAAATTGTTTTCCTGTCGTACAAAAAATATTGTATGCAACGTTTCATGACTAGGTCTTGAAAATCTCGAGTCTTTAGTAACTTCAAAACTTCGTACGGAAAACTGCTGTAGGTCTATAGATGTGTATGGATACTTCCAACTGAAATTCCGAAACGGAATACCGACTGTACGTCGCCCCTCCTGTGTATTTCCGTTCACGTCTGACGTAAACATACAGGTTGTAGCGTCAGCTAGCTCGGGGTTCGTGCGATGAGGCTAATTATTTGAGAGCAAACACCACGCATACAGTTTTGAACAGTTTGCGCGGAAGTAGCACTGTTATAATCTTATAATAAACAAATGAATGAATTCCCACTAGAACTACTACGGACTACGTGGGAGCGACGGGAACGTATCTATTTCTATCGTCTCGCTGACGCGTAGAGCGTTCCAATTCCCTAGCCGCCATTGGCTGTTGCGGTGAAGCACGAGATTCGTCTAATCCGTGGGCTTCACTAAAGATGGCCGCGTTATAAGGTGCAATATACTAAGTACTTGGAGACAATTTTTTACACAAATCGAACTAGTCTTATAGTAAGCTCAATAAGGCTTGTGTTATGGGCTAGGCGACGATATATTTAAAGATACATCTAAGTCTTATAAGTCTTAAAAGTCTAAGTCTTAAAGTTTAAGTCTTAAATAGTCTTAAAGTCTAAGTCTTAAATAGTCTTAAAGTCTAAGTCTTAAATAGTCTTAAAGTCTAAGTCTTAAATACATCTAAGTCTCAGGCACAAATGTTTCTGCTCACCACAGAAACAAATGCTCTTACCGGGGTTCGAACCCGGGATCTCTAGCTTCGGAGGCAGTGTCACTACCAACTAGGCTAAACAGGCCGATAACTTTACTTTTCAGCCTGGAAGTGCCTGAACTAGGAAAAAAACTATTCAATTCATTGCTCCGAAACTACTTGACCGATTGAGGTCTTAATGCCATAAAGAATTCTCTACCAGTCAACCTTAAGAAAAATTACCTACATCCGCCAAGATACGTCTGTAATTCGCGCTTTGTACTTCTCCCGAGCGTGAGCTCTTGACAGCACTGCAGCTGAGTAGATATTCAGACATCTCCGGCATCTCCGCCTTTGAGCGTTTCGTGTCCCGAGGGATGCCGCGCTTTTATTATGGTGGTCTTGGTTGGTAGCAGACATTTAGCAAATAATGTTTTTTTGTAGTTTTATGTTTATTTAAGGTCCAATGGTCGGCAATGGCCTAATAATAGACACTTTCAATTATAATTCATAACAATAGAAATAAATGCTAAATGTGTATCAACTATTTGGAAATACGTTATCATACATAAGATAAGGCGGTTTACCTAATTTATTGTTTACTAGCTTTTGCCCGCGACTTCGTCCGCGTATAATTCGTTCTCGCCTTAGAATGATTAGTTTTCCCATACAATCTTTCTCAAGCTCAGGTGGACATCAGGAACTTAGGGGTGACATGTTGGAGAAGGAAAACCACGAATAGATCGGACTGGAGATATTTACTTGACCAGGCTAGCCTAGGGCCCACCCGCGGCTATAACACCTCAGATGATGATGATGATACAATCTTTCACCCTTCTTTACATCCCCTTAAGAAATGATTACAGTCAATACGACATTCCCTAGAAATCCTATTGTTAAAACGAAAGATTAAGTGCTTATTTCGGACTATCAAATGTACCGATTCTAGACGAATAAATCTCGTCAAAAACATTATATGTACATTGTACAATGATAAAAGTCTCGCTACGCAGTTCTGCCGTAAAACGTTATCCCAACAGAGCGAGTTCTTCATGTAAGTATGATGACCGAAGGCCGGAAGTAGAGTAGCAAGGCATGCGAGAATAATCACACAGAGCGGGCTTCTCATGTAAGGCTAACGACCGAAGGCCTAAAGCAGAGAGGCGAGACACGCGAGGCTGAAGGCCGAGCCTCCCAACAGAGTAGATACTTCATGACATATAAGGTTGATGACTGAAAAGCCGAAGGAGAGTGGCAAGGCGTGCGAGGCCGAAGGCCGAGCTATGTCGTCGCCGATGATCCAGTTGCTATATTAATGAGGGTAAATTATACTCCATTCGTTCGTTTTCACGTGATGCCTAGACATATAAACAGACAGACAGACACAAATTCTTAAAACTGTTGAAACGATTTCTGTTATCGATTCTAAGTATACCCAGCCAACATTTTTTCGAAAATCTTCCATGTACAGACTTTCGACTCTCTTCTAAGTGTACATCTAAGGTGCTCCAACTGTCTATGCTGACGATTGGGCTGCCCAGCTCAAGTGATCTCTTATATCAAACAGTTTTTACGGTGTGAAGGGTCAACAATTACGTAAAAAATAAAGCACGACAAAATTAAATGGTACACTGACGCTACAAAGTGTGCATTGAAACAGCTGTTTTTGTAGTTAAGCATATGAATAAAAACAATGCCAAAGTATCGTAAATGCATTTTGATGTACACACAAAGTAGAACTTATTGCGAACAGGTTGTGCTCAAAAATAGCGTGAACAATCAGAAGGAATTATGATACTTCGGTTTTGACATAATGAATCGTCAACTTGTTTACAATTCTGCTATGCTTTAAGTTAAATTTCTTGACACGCTGTTATACTGCCAATTGGCTGAAACTTAAATCGTAGAATGGCGTATGAGGATTAAACCAACCCGTTTCATAGACCTTACTTGCATCCCCGATTTAATATCCCTTTGATGGAAGATCATTGGGACAAAAAGTACACTTATAATATATATTCGTGAATCCAGATTATATACTATTAGCATACAAATCACCTTAATCTGTTCAGCCGTTTTTGCGTGATTCAGTAACAAACATCCAAACATCTAAAGTTTCGCATTTATAATAAGCATAAGTAACATTGTAATTGCATGTTTTTATATAGTAGTAGTAATGTAGTAGTTTTTGACCGGGAACTGAAATTTGGGTTTAGAGTCACAGTTACTTAATGGAATAAATCATAATAGTGTTCAAAATTTGAAGAGACCGTGGTGGCTGGCGCGCAAACTAGGCAGCGCCGCGGCGCAGCGCTTGCGTAATTTTTTTTTTTTGAGTTTATATCTTATGATTTCACAAATTTTGAATGAGGATATTTTTCCTTTGTCGTCAAGTATATGCTTACCAATTTTCATACCTGTAACTCATGGATTATAAGAGTTCCCATTCAAAATTCAACCCCTCTTTTTACCTCCTTTTAACCCAAATTTGCACAATTTTTATAGCCTACTTCCTGACTGGAAATTTACTCAACAGATTAGTAAAGTTTTCATCAAAATCCGTTCAGCCGTTTTCACGTGATGCCCGTTCATATAAACAGACAAACAGATAAACAGACAAAAATTCTAAAAACTGTTGTAACGTGTTCTGTTATCGATTCTAAGTATCCCCAGACAAATTTTTTTCGAATATCATCCATGTACAGACTTTCGACCCTCTTCAGCTTTATTATATGTATAGATAGATAGATTCTTGTGCCATAAGATGTGAGCCGCATTAATCGGGAGTTCAGTTAAAGATTGGTTTTACTCTAGTTCGGTGCCCACCCGTTGTCAAAATCGATAGACATGTGTAGCTTTTCTTATTCAAAGCAGTGCTAATAATGGATCCTGCTTTTTACACAAAATTATGCAGATATTTGGATTCATAATATTCATATGATATGAATCATATCATAAGGTTAGATAACTGATGTCGTCCAGATCTGTATACGAAACGTAAAATTATGTAGGTACATAAGTACTGGTGATTGTTGCATTTATCTAAAACGCTAGATGTACAAGATATGCCTAAAATTAATACAAAACTGTTTAATAGATGTGTGACCGCAGATCACTGGTTTGTCTAATGAAGAGATTTCAACACTAATCAACCACAACTTTTTTGGCAATAAATGTCCCATTTCTTTGAATGTTAACCTAGCTAGCAAGTAAAATGGGTAGACAAGACGTGATTGTCGCTCTTGAGACGTCACTCCTGCCACATTCCATTAAATAGCTGATGCATACATGATGCGGAAAATTGACTCTCCCAATTGCACCATTAAGTGGAGTTGTGGAAGATGTGTACCACGTTACAATGGAGTTTAGGCGTGGCGATACCCAGCGACGTTTGCTTAATATAAATAAGTAATCTCGGTAGGATAAATATCAATTTAGCTTGTCCGACCTCGGAAGAGACGGAGTTGTCATATAATGTTGTTAAGTCGGTATTAATACAAAGGAATGATTTGTGCAAGAGAGACACTATTAGGATGGTATTTGTAAAACCCTCGTTAAATTAATAAAGATTTAAAAAACCTTGCTAGCGTTTATCGAGCAATGAAAGTATAGACCGAGCGAGCCAAGCGTCTTTGTTTCAGCTTTCGACAAAAATTCTTTCGTATGTCTAATTGTCTATCTGTCTGTCCGGATGTTCTCCTCTACAAGTCGCATTTCTCAACCGATTCTCGTGAAATTTTGTGGGCAGGTTCGGTAATTATATAGAATTTTTTGTCGAGTCAGTTTTTTGAAATTTTGAAATTTGAAAAAAAAATTGCGAGGTCTACAGCTCACACAGCCACTAGTAATACAGATATACATTAATAACTAACATTAGGTAAATTGGGACATCATTACACATAATCATTGCATCAATTTTGTTTTTCTTTTTCATAAAATTTGAAACTGAACACTACAGCGTGTCTATACTTGTCCATTACAGATAGCAAGTTTTCTCCAAGAAAGTACGGGTATTGTGTAAGAAAAACTGAGCGGAGATGCATTAGTCCACAACAATAGTAATAAACTTTCCTCCTTGGGAAGATGGTTTGAGTGTAATAAAAGTTTTTGCTGGCTTTGACGTGCTTTGAGGCACTTTTAGGCGGTTTCTAAACAAGGGTTTAAAGCCTGGAGCGCCTGTCACAGTACTTGTGAAGGCGATGACCTCTTTGTTCATTGGACGGGCTGCGTTATTATAAGGTCTATTGGGTTTACGCATTTTGGCGATGCAGCACAATTTTCGGTACAATGAGTTGCACTGTATCATGAGATTCGTCGATTTCACAGATTTTTTAGAAGCCTTCAGGATGATGGCACATGTTAAACAAAAAAGTGTATTTCAACTAGATGTGGACTCAGACATTATTTAGTTGTCTTATCACTCAAATATAGTAATATTTCTTTCTTCACCCTTGAGGCCAAAGTGACTTGCCTTGTAAAAAGTATGAGACTTTTAACGCCTAGTACTAATGTTTGACTTTATAATTTCTCACTACATAGTATACAGGGTGGCCCATTCAAATCGGTCAGTATGGGAAAGTCTAAAACTATAAGACATACGAAGATTTGTTCTTAGGAACCATGTCACCGATTTTACAAGTAGAGAGGTACAAACAACCATAGAGACAATTTTACATGCCTGAACTTGTTGAATATTGTAACGGTGGCCACTTTGAACACCTACTATGATAAATTAAAGTATGTGAAAAAAATGCATTTTATTCATTTTAGACATTATGTTTCTTAGAGACATTTACTGCTTAAGACCTACACAAACGATATCTGAATAGAAATAGTGTAAGTTTATTTTTTCAAAACAACCGGGTTCGATTCCCTAGCTGGGTACAGTGTTTTTTTCAAATGTATGAATGCAGTTTTCCTGTTTATCAAAATCGGTGACATGGTTCCTAAGAACAAATCTTCGTATGTCTTATAGTTTCAGACTTTCCCATACTGACCGATTTGAATGGGCCACCTAGTATAGCGGGGTAATTAAGCCACATCTTCGAGCGTGAGTAACGTAGATCTAAATGTCAACAGTAAAAAACCCGGCCAAGTGCGAGTCGGACTCGCGCACGATGGGCTCCGTACCATTATCTATAAAAACAGCAAAAAAAATCACATTTGTTGTATGGGAGCCCCGTTGAATATTTATTTTATTCTATTTTTTAGTATTCGTTGTTATAGCGGCAACAGAAATACCATCCATCCTCCTAGCGTTATTCCCAGTACAAGTGCATCCTGGAGGATGTCTGGGGTCCGCTACCTAATCCCAAGAGTTGGCGTAGGCAATAATTTTAACGGAAGCGACTGCCATCTGACCTTCCAACCCGAGGGGGAAACTAGACCTTATTGAGATTAGGCTTGTCAAGTGAGTGGGCAACTTGACTGTTAGAAGTTCTCAAGCCGCCCGGAGGCCTCTAACTTGGCTTAACGACTGCTATTGTAGACAGCAACCGGGATCAACGGCTTAACGTGACTTCCAAAGCACGGGAGCGCTCAGATAGTAACTACAGAAATACATCATCTGTGAAATGTTCAACTGTCTAACTATCACGGTTCATGAGGTACAGCCTGGTGACAGACGGACAGACAGACGGACGGACAGCGGAGTCTTAGGAATAGGGTCATGATTATATTACGCAAACGGTTAGAACTCACGTATAAATTGTCACTCCGGGCGACATGTTTCGAACTCTTCGGGAGTTCTTCCTCAGGACGAGTGCACCTGCGACGAGGTGTGTGCGAGGCGCGCTCGTCGCAGGTGCACTCGTCCTGAGGAAGAACTCCCGAAGAATTCGAAACATGTCGCCCGGAGTGACCATTTATACGTGAGTTCTAACCGTTTGCGTAATATAATTTTGAAATGACTCACGAAAGTTTAAATTCAAATAGGGTCATGTTTTACCCTTTGGGTACGGTACCCTAAAAATGACAGCTAAACTTACATACCTATCGTACGCAACTGTTTGAACGTACGATACACTTTACGCACGGTCAAAAACCTTGTATCATCACCCCACAGGTTAATTTTTCTCGAATTAATTTTGATTTGATACTCACAAGAAACAGAAATTTACTTTAAAAAAAGATGCTGTTTGTGACAAGGGAGAAATCCACGGAAAGTAATTACTTTTCGAGAATAGATGCAGTGAATTCCACGACTACTAATAATGGTTGAATCACGTTTATAATAATGAGAATAAAGCTAAACGCAAGATTAACGATGTAACACTTTTCAGCCCGGTGTAATTAAGAGTACATACCAGAGCCATTACCACAGAATACGCAAAATTGAACTTCGTGTAGCTCCATCTGTAATCTGTAACCCTTTCATTAAGCAAGTGCGACAGAGAAGGATATAAAAGAATGAAATGAACATCGAATTGATTTTTGTGGTATCACTTCAGCACTCATAACCGCAGACTGGAAGTTACACGTTTGCTTTGTAGTACCAACTCGCCACCTAGGGTTGTGAGTGACTATTGATACGGTTAAAGGTTATTGACAGGTTAGTTAATTGAAAAGTCTAAGATTGGTTTGCACTAACTTATGATTACAGACCGATAAACTCGTGGCCCAGTGGCGCCCGCATACCGCATGCGGTATACGAGGTTAAGCAACGTGGGCCCGGGCCAGTTTGATTGGAGACCGCATTGAGTTACTATCTGAGCGCTCCCGTGCTTTAAAAAGCACTTTTATCCTCCTGACGCCCAGCGTCCTACATATATTACATAGGTCCCAATTAAGTTTTGACTTTTTGTCAATTTGACAGAGTGTAATTCATTCTGGCAAATTTTGATACCCAGGCTTCAGGAGGTTAACTTTATTTTCTGTTGCGCTATTTTTAATGGGTATAAAGTACGTCAAATACGTAAAAGTTTAGTTGCACCGGTATAAAAAATTTGTAATGAAATTGCTATCTAAGTAGCTGGATAGACCAGACTAGGGAAATACATCTTCAAATCGACCATGAAGTATTCCGTAGACAAGTAATTCTCGTGATTCAACGTACAGGTTACCACAGCCAGCAGCCAGTATTGCTTGAGTTTCGAATCAGTTCGCGATTTTTAATCATGAGCGTTTGGCGTGGATACCCGAAGAACATTCCGGGCCAGTGTTCTGCACACTCAGTTGCTTGGTGCCGGCGGAGGCAGCGATCATGATGGAGAATCGCGGACGAAAACAAACGCACATGAAGGTGATTGCCTGACGTGAGTGAGCGTCTTCGGTATGTGTATTTTGTTATTTGACGTGAGCTTACTGACGTCACACAGACCGGAGCCCCTTGATATCCATGATTTAATTTGCCATAACAATAGTATTTTGCCATAAAAGTGATTTTCTCTGAAACGGTAAATTTTTCCGGATGATTTTAATGAATTTGGTAAAATTGTATACAGACCTGTATGTAGGTAGTAACCTAACCTAGCTTCATGACTTTTACATAAGAAACCTAAAAACTATTTAAATTACTGAAAAAGAAATGCTAGGGTAAATAATGATCATTAGAAACGTTATATTTATGGAAAATCAAATTATGGATTTGCGTTTGTGGAAGTACTCCATTCGTATGACCCCGCTTCTGCGAATCCCGCGTCAGGCAGGTAGCACTCATTCAAATGTAGACGCGCAGTAAAGAAGTGGTACTGACTAACTCGAATGACGTCGACACTGAAAGTTTGCAACAATCGCGGATCGATTTCCAACATGTCGAGCGATTATCGAACTTATTGACCCCTTACCTTCTTGTTAGCCGGATCTTTATGCTCCTGCACATATTCCTGCTTCAGTGGCTCCGTCTGCAGGTCCGGAAGCGAGTGGCTGATGCGTATGGCAGCCTGGCGAGACAGGGAGTCGCAGTTGCTCTCTTCGGAGGCGCGACGGCTTCTGTCGAATGAGATATTTTTATACTACGACGGTAGCAAATAACCCCGGACCCGGGTATGTCCTAAATCTACGACCAAGACCACCGGGGAATGGGCAGCAGCATCCCTTCAGTGCGGTGGAGATACTGCGATCGCTAACCCGCAGGCCAAGCGTCGCGATTATGGTATTTGCCCCCCCATGAAACTGCGGGAGGCCTATGTCCAGCAATGGCCGTCCTTCGACTGACATGGTGGTGGTGGTGGTAGCAAATAAGTATACGGTTTTGGTCGCTTCGCTTGCGACTCCGAAAGAATTACAAGCTCGTTGCTATGCAGTATTGATTGAGTTGGGGATTGTTTGTGTTGACAGTAACAGACAAATGCAGATATCGCAAATTCTCCTATAAATGGAAACTAGTTGTGCTCACTGGTCCACACGAGTGGATGTGGTCTGTGCCAAGTCTATCCCTCTTCCTCCCTGTATACGTAGATATTAGATTGTAAAAAATATGTATGTACGAGTATAGTATCTTAAAGTTTTCTGTAAGCCACACTCCAATTGGTCCAGTAGTTTTTCCGTGGTAAGGCAATACAAGATAAATAGACACCAGACCTTTAAATGTATAAAGTTAAGCAGTAATGCAGAAAATATGACTTTTTTCAAATTTCGGATCAGGATTCGCGTAAGAGAGCACGGCGTAAACTAAGTTTCGATCATAATACCGGATTTGAAATAAATGATAACAACATTGTGTTTCCACTACAAGATAAGGAATTTAAAAAAAACTAGTAAAGCACCCGAGTAGGACCACCGCAATCAGCTCAACGGCCCAAAAAGACTAGTAAGATAAACGTCACAATAATCACAACATCAATACCCAACAGTTGACATCTATTATTGACCTCTATTCAAGTATTGGGTCATATCGAGCACTGGACGCTTGCCTTACTGTCCCGCAAAAAAAAACCTCAACAAAACAATAAAGGGAAGGGGTTATTACCGTACACACCTCCCTATGAACCAACGCCATGTGGCCGCGCAATGGTAGCCCACAGCTGCGAGCAATACTGCCGCCATCGCGGCGAGTAGGAGCGCGGCTGCGTAGTCTACGGAACTGCTGCGGAGGCCTGATTGGTCCTCGAGGCTCTCGGGCTGCCACGCAACTGTGGACAGAATAGTACATTACTACAAAGGCCGGGAAGAAAAGAAAGAGCGCAATTAAAGTATTCCAGTGTTGGATTCGCCGCAGTTTTACTAATTTGGATTAATGCTTCTGTGTATGCCTATGCTGCCATAAGTATTCCTCTCATTACTTTAACCACTCGCGCCCGGATCGCTTTTGCTTTTACTTCCGCGCCTACTGTCCCTGTGCCGCCTGGCTGTTGCTGATCCCGGCCTCCCACAAGCCGGTCTCACCGGGAGAAGCCCCGGCGAGGCGGGATAGGGCAGCTTGTGCTGCAGCGATCGCGCCAAAACTGCGAAAGCACACAAGACCTGTGCCACTACACCACGCCGACTCCCAAGATCGGTACACCAACCCCCCGCTCCCCCCGCCTTTGAGAAATCAAAGGTGGGGGTGGAGCGAGAAAACCCGGGAGAGGTCTACCCTCCGGGTTCACCTCGCGGTAAATCATGCCGCCACCACAACCGCCGCCCACCAGGGACCCCACGGTCCGAGCCCCAACACGGCCTAGGACCTTCCGCCGAAGCCGAGGACTCGGGGATGCGGCCAGCGCCGCCCGCGACCCGCGCATTCAAAATGCGTTCCGTAGCGTGTTGCGCGCATCTGCGGCAACGCTACGCGCACCGACTACCACCCCGACCACACCGGGAACGCCAACCAGCGAAGGAGCCGGGGAAGCGATGTTCCCTAAACCTGCGGACCTGATCCAGGCAATCCTGGGACAACTCGTTCCAGCCGCCCAAAATCTGTCATCAACCGCCGCCGGGCCCCGCGCCCCAGCCGCGCGCGCCGACGGCCGCGCCGTCACCGCTGACGGCCGCGCCGCTGCCCCGCGGGCGGCGCCCGGCGCGCCCGCCGCCGGCCGCGCCGTCACCGCTGACGGCCGCGCCGCCGCCCCGCGGGCGCCCGCCGCCGTCGCGCCCGCGCCCGCCGCCGCGCCCGCGCCCGCCGCCGCCGCGCCCGCGCCCGCCGCCGCGCCCGCGCCCGCCGCCGCCGCGCCCGCGCCCGCCGCCGCGCCCGCGCCCGCCGCCGCCGCGCCCGCGCCCGCCGCCGCCGCGCCCGCGCCCGCCGCCGCCGCGCCCGCGCCCGCCGCCGCCGCGCCCGCGTCCGCCGCCGCGCCAGCGCCCGCCGCCGCCGCGCGCGCCGCCGCGGATGGCCGCTCTCGCACTGCTTCCGGCCCCCGTCCCACAACAAGAACGGGCCCCCAGCCAGACTACGCCGCAGCCGCGAGCGGCTCGCTCAAGGCCCCTGCGCCTTTGCCGCAGCGCGCGCCCGTAGCGCAGCGCCCGAAAACGGCCACCACTACCGCGTCGCGACAGCCACCCGCCCTCGGAGCGGGCCAGGCCTCTAATGCGCCCCGCAAGGCGCCCGGAAACGTGCCCGGCGCCACGCCCCGCGTGACAACGCCCACGCCCGCACAAAGAGCGTCCATAGGAGCTGCCACCAAACCGCAGCCCACCCCTGTACGTCCCACGTCGACAAGGACGCCACCGTTCACCAACAGCACCAACTCGCCGCCACTTGTGCAAACACCGGCACAAACGGCTTCCACTAGCGCCGCGCCACCACCCTTCGGCGGCAAGCGCAGAATCCAAACGCCGCCTGAGAGACCGCAAAGCGTCCCACGTCTGCAGTTGTCCCCAATGGACACGGAGCGGACGGAGATGGACGAAACGGACCCCCTCCAAGAAGAGGACGAGGACGAACAAGAGGTAACTGACATCACCACACAAGCCCAGCCGCAAAGGCGTGTAAAGCGCCCCCGCCCCCTCACAGTGGACCACTTTCCGAACTGGCCACACCACTACCAGCAGATGAGGGAGAGGCTAGGGCGCTATCCAAACTCACGGCCCTACGGGAACGGAATCCGATTCCTTCCCGTAGACTACGAGGAGTACAGAGCCGTGCAAAGTTACCTGACGACCCTCGAGGAAGAGTTAGCCGCTCGGGGAGAGGTACTCTCCTGGCATGCATACTCCCCCCCAGAAGAGATTCCCCTGAAAGTATGTATCAGGGGACTACCCTCCAATACCGAACCCGAGCTCATCACGCAAGACCTGAGAGCAAAGGGCTTCGAGCCGCTCTACACGAGGCATGTGGACGCGCGCTCCGGAAGACCAGGCTGCATATTTTATGCGCAGCTGACAAGGACCCCCGACACCATACCAGCAGTTTATCAGGTCAGTGAACTGCTGGGTATGCCAGGCGTAATTGTGGAGGCATGGCGCGGCAAGAAGGGGCCGGCGCAGTGCCACCGTTGCCAGGGGTTCCGCCACGCGTCAACCGGCTGCCATCGCCCAATAAAGTGCGTCCGATGCGCAGGACCGCACTTTGCGGGCCAGTGCGACCGCTCCAAGGACCAGCCGGGGACCTGCGCAAACTGCCAAGGCCCCCACACAGCGAACGACGTCACGTGCCCCGTGTACCGACGGGAAGCCCGCAATAAGAAGGCCGGAACAGCACCCCTTACCTCACGCCGCGGGCAAACAATTGCCCAGCCAAATGTAGTAGAGGACGTGGAAAACGCTACCAATTCCCTGATGGCGAAAGCGAACGACGCGGTGTCCAGCCGTCGCCGCCAGAGGGGAAGAGGAAAGAGGAGGAAGAAGGAGTTGCCGGATAACCTGCCACAGCCGCCGCCACCGGCCCCAGAGGCCAGCACCCACCAGCCACCTGCACCGGATAGAGGCAGCGAGGCGCAACACATCCGCCCCCCTCGGCCAAGCCGTGAGCAGGGTCAACAAAGCCAGGAAGGCGTCAGGGATCGAGTGATCGGTGAGTGCATCGCCATCCTCCAGAACGTCCTGAGCGCCATACAAACAGGAAGAAATCCCGTCCCCATTATCCTCAGGGGACTGGCCGACCTCTATCAAGATGGCTAGTGCGCTGAGGATAATGCACTGGAACGCAGGGGGCCTGGACCGGACCAGAAGGGAGCTGCTTGCCGCCGTTGTAAAGAGGGAGCGGATAGACGTAGCCCTGATCTCAGAGACCCATTTGAAAACATCGGACCGCTTGAAAATATCAGGCTACGTCATCTACCGGCAAGATGAGCTCTCTCCTCAGGGGTACGCCTACCGGGGACTGGCAGTGCTCGTTGACCGACGAGTGGTGCACCAGCCCATACCGCCCCTGACGGACCTACTGACAATCTACGCCCTCGGAGTGGAGGTACACGCCGGAGGCAAACACTTGCGCATTTTCGCCCTCTACCGCCCACCAGGACCCGCCTTCGCTGAGACCGACATAGAGCAGATCCTGGACTCGAGCGCTCCCACCATTATCGCCGGCGACTTTAATGCCAAGCACCCGGCATGGAACTCGACCAAGGTCTGCCCAACGGGACGACTGCTGCTGGACCATGCTGAGCGCTGCAATTATGCAGTACTGGGACCGGAGGTCCCAACGCATTACCCCTACACCACGGCTTACATGCCAGATGTGATAGACCTGGCGGTCGTCCAGAACCTTCCACACTGGCCGGAGATGGAGGTCCTGGATGACCACATGCTGTCAGACCATCAGCCTGTGGTGTTGGAACTCCAGACCAGCGCCACCACAACTCACAGCCGGACAAAGAAGAAGAAGACGGACTGGCGAAAATTTGCGGCCCACATGGCTGAACACTCGGAGTCCTTCCCGGCAAACTCTGCCGAAGAAGTTGACCGACTTGCCGAGCTGTTCAGCCATCACACACAAGTCGCTATACAAGCAGCCACCAGAATCACCACAGGGCCAGCAAGAGGAGATCCCAGAGGGAGACCCCCAGCGCATATCCTCAAACTCATAGAGGAGAAGAAAAAGATGCGGCGGCTCTACAACCTCACACGATGTCCAACACTCAAATCCCGGCTAAACGCCCTCGCCGAGAAAATCGGGACTAGCCTCGCGGCGAACTCCCGCTACTCTTGGCTAGAGGGCGTGGACGTCGCAGCCGACGAAGGTTGGAACGGCATCCACAGACTATGCCGCCGCTTCACAAGGAAGCCAGCACCCACGCGCCCACTTCTTGCCCAAGACGGTACCCCCAGATACCGCGCGGAGAACCGCGCAGAGATACTCGCCGACCACCTGGAGGAGCAGTTCCGGCCAAATCCTTCCACCAATGCCGCGCATACTGCACAGGTGGAACAGGAGGTCGGCGAATACCTGAGAACACCACCGCCGCCAGAAGAGGACCCAATCATCTTCACCCCCGGCCAAATCCAGCGGGCCGTGAGACGTGCCCAGCTCCGCAAAGCCCCAGGACCAGACGCGATCCCAAATGAAGCGCTGCGTCACCTACCCCCGCGAGCCATCGCGACGCTGACGCGGCTCTTCAACGGGATCGCCAGAACGTGCCACTTTCCCAGCTGCTGGAAGCTGGGGACGGTTACCATGCTGCCCAAGCCGGGGAAGAATGTCCTCCGCCCGGAGAGTTACCGCCCCATCACCTTGCTGCCGACCGTGTCCAAAGTGTTCGAGAGGCTTCTCATGAACCACCTGGTGCCACACATCACACCGCGGGACGAGCAATTTGGATTCCGTGCCGAACACTCCACGACCCTCCAGATTGCGAGGATCCTGCACATCGCGGCTGTGGCCCGAAACAAAAAGGAGCACGCTGTGGCCGTGCTCCTTGACATGGAAAAAGCCTTCGACCGGGTCTGGCACCCAGGCCTGGTCCACAAGCTCATCGCATCCCCGACACCCAGGAGAGTCGTTCACACAGTGGCCAGTTTCCTCGAAGACCGCGCCTTCCAAGTGGCAGTGGAAGTAGCCAAATCAACGAGGAGACAAATAACAGCTGGAGTCCCCCAAGGAAGTTGCCTGTCGCCCGTGCTATACTCTAGATACACGGACGACATCCCAGTGGGTGAGGGGGGCCACACTCGCCCTGTACGCCGACGACGCCGCATACATCACGACGTCCTACAAGCTGGATCACGCAGCCAGGAAAATCCAGCGCACTCTGGATGCGCTCCCTCAATGGCTGGATGACTGGAGGCTGCGGGTGAACGTGGCGAAAACCCAGGCCATCACCCTCAGCCCCAAATACAACCAGCCACCAGAGCTAACCCTAATGGGACAACAGATTCCATGGCAGCGGACGGTGAAATACCTGGGGGTGACCATCGACCGACAGCTGACTATGGCCACCCACGTGAAAAACGTAGTCTCACAGGCACGTGCGGCACGAGCACTACTATATCCGGTGATAAAGTCAAACCTGCCACTTCGCGCCAAGATTGGTATATACAAGGCATATATCAGGCCACGCCTTACCTATGCAGCACCCGCGTGGTACGCGCTGGTGGGAGAGTGCGGAAGGCGGCGACTACGCGCCCAACAATCACTCTCACTGCGCGCGGCCTCCGGAGCTCACTTCTATGTGAGCAACGCGGTGCTGCATAGAGATCTGAAAGTCGATCACCTGGATGACTTTATCACCGGACTAGCCAGGGCTATGTTTCAGCGCGCGGACAGCTCACGCCTGCCTCACCTACAGAACATAGCCCCATACCACCGGAGACCGCCCGACAAGAGGGCTCTACCACGGGACCTGGTCCACACAGACCCGCCCGCCCCACCCTGATGAAGACCCGGATGTTCCTGCTCCGTCGGCTCGAGTGTCGCTCGCTGGGCCTCCCCTAAGGGGGACTCACCCGGCAGGGCTTGACCTCGCCGACGGAAGAAGCAGATGACCCCACCAACGGACTCGACGAGCTCTGCTCACCCCAGCTACCCGTCCGTAGTTGCGGACGGCGACGGAACCCGCTGTAAGTGGCTAAGCCACGCAAAGCTTCCCCGGACCCAAACAGGTCCGAGAGACGACCCGCGTAGGTATTCCAGTGTTTCAATCGACCGCGCGGTCGTGCTGGAGGTTTCCCCTGGATTCTCCCACCGCGTACTCATAATGCTTTAATAGACACGGCTTATAAAGTCACAGTCAGGCCCAAAAAGAAAAGAAAGATAACATATCATATGACGTCGTGTAGTAATACGTGGCAAGCAATCGTTGTTTCGGCCGAGATAAAAGACATTTGTCAAATAAATGCAAGGAAATTTGAAAATCATAACAAAATCTAAACGAAATTGTAAAAATTCAGTAATAAAGACACGTGCTGTAGCATTCTTGGCCGACACGCTTCTAATTCGGGTTGCCAGCCGACGATGGCTTTCGCAATCTATTATCGTTAACATAAGTTCCACATATCCTACCATTACCACCACCACCATATCAGCCAAAGGACGTCCACTGCTGAACATAGGCCTCCCCCAAATTCACGGGGGGTATTTGCCATAATCGCCACGCTTGGCATGCGGGTTGGCGATCGCAGTATCTCCACCGTACACGTCCAACGTCCATGTTCACGTCCACGTGGACAAAAAATAACATTTGTACGCCAAGCATCGAACGCAAAAGCGTGTCGTTTTCGGGGACACGGGAATACAACAAACATAATAGAACAGCTCATCAGCTGCTGAGCATAGAACAGAAAGTACCTCTCTTTTAGTACGTTGTTTATTCTAGCCCAAACTAGTCTTAACTAGCGGAGTACGATTGCTCCTACGTTGCTCGTCTAGAAAAAGTAAACTTTAAAAAAGCATACTAGGTACTTCAAAGGAGTAGGACCTCGGATGGTCGTTTTTAAGATTTGTTAGATGAATTCTCCGATTTTTTTATTTCCTTGCATAATAATTTCCGATCGTCCTTCTTTCCAGTATTTTTATTTCGTCAGTGAGCCAGCGAGTATTAATTATGAAAAATATACGTTATATTTTACTGTCTTATTCTCATTATATGAGAAGAGGCCTGTGCCCAGCAGTGGGACGTAAATACAAAGACTGATGGTGATGAATAATATCAACGGTTGAATTTCTTGTAAAACATTGATTACTCTGTCCAAAAAACTCTTCTTAAGACACATTATGTGCAAAAATTTTCACCAGGATCTGTACCGTTAGTATGATTGCACACTACAATTCTGTACACATGTATTAAATTTACCTATCTATGAAACTTTGCATTTGTTAATCTAGTTAATGTATTCTTGTTCTGCTAATGGAGTAGAAACGCGCTCGGAAACTTTGATTCGACGATTGAAGCACTTAGATAAAACTCGGAAGAACTTATTTGGAACTTTGTAAGTCATTCAGATAAATTACAAATAGTTCATAAGTACATTCCCCTTCTGGAATATTTGTATTATTTCGAATTTGTGGATGTCGATAAGGACGATTCGGTTCGATGATCGATGTCTTTGCTGATGTCAACAAGGACGATTTCTTATTGCCTCAAAATGAAAATGGAGCATTATTGACGCCTCCGAAAAGTACCCTTTTGTTTGGCTCATTTTACGCATACTTACATGATTTGTTAACAGGTCTAACATGAAATTTATATATTTGCCTTTATTATCGACGTTTCAACACTATAGTATTTACTAGTCTAAATATATAAAAGAAGAAACTGACTGACTGACTGACAAATCAACGCACAGCCCAAACCGCTGGTCCTGGAGATTCCAAATTTGGCACGTAGGTTCCTTATAAAGGTTAGGGGTGCACTAAGAAAGGATTTTTCAAAATTCAACCCCTAAGGGGGTGAAATGGGGGTCCGAAGTTTGTATGGGGAAACAAGATTAGTTGGACTATTTTATTCGAAACTTCACAGGAGTATTTCTAACGATAAATGAGTAAATACGTGTTTCAGGTTTTTTGAGAAATCAACCCCTAAAAGGGGGAAGGTGGTGACAAATTCTGAAAAGCGACATGGGTATTGTTTTTATGATATACCGGGTCGCTGATTACGAAAACAACAATGATTTTAAAATCCCACGTGGAGGACGTGAAATACCATCCCCTCTGTTGCGGTCCGAGGGAGTTGGAATGTCTAAATATTAATATGGGTGTAACTTTTATGATTTTTTGGGTCGTTAAATTCGAAAATGGCATTGATTTTGAAATTTAACATTGCGGGCATGAAAACTTAAAAGTAGGTGCCAAATTGCAAAAAGAAACTGACTGACTGAGTGAGTGACATATCAACGCACAGCCCAAACTGCTGGTTCGAGAGATACCAAATTTGGCATGTAAGTTCCTTATAAGGTCTAAAGGTGCATGAAGTGCCGTGAGTTCGATATGAAGATACGACCTTTTTTGATTCAATGTATTGTAAGTGGTTTTATTAATCTGTGCCGTCCGATACGATTTCGACATAAATCGATATTTGAGCGTCCGAGAGGACTCTTAATAGAATTCCGAGGTACCTAAACTTTGAATAAAGTAACAGCCATATTGATTTTTTTCATTTCCATCCCGATTTCATTCAATATCGATATCTGAGCATCCGAGAGGTCCCTGAGGTAAAATTTGGAAAAAGTGGCGGCCATATTGCTTCTCTTCATTTCCGTCCCGATTTCGTTCAAAATCGATATCTGAGCGTCCGAGAGCTCCCCTAATACGACTCCGAGGTAAAATTTGGAAAAAGTCTCAGTCATATTGATTTTCTTTATTCTCGTCCCGATTTCGTTCAAAATCGATATCTGAGCGTCCGAGAGGTCTCGTAATACGAATCCGAGGTACAATTTAGAAAAAAAGGCGGCCTTATTCATTTTATCATTTCGGTCCCAATTTCGTTCAAAATCGATATCTTAGCGTCCGAGAGAATTCTTAGTACGAATCCGAAGTAAAATTTGGAAAAAGTGGTAGCCATATTAATTTTCTTCATTTCAACCCGATTTCGTTCAAAATCTATATCCGAGCGTCCGAGAGGTCCTCTAACAAAATTCCGAGGTAAAATTTGAAAAAAGTGGCGGCCATATTGATTTTCTTCATTTTCGTCCCGATTTCGTTCAAAATCGATATCTGAGTGTCCGAGAGATCTCTTAATACGAATCCGAGGTAAAATCTGAGAAAGTGGTGGCCATATTGATTTTCTTTTTTTTCGTCCCGATTTCGTTCAATATCGATATCCAGGGAGCGAAACTATGGTGCCGGTGACATCATTATGACACAAATTCACATATAGGATGATTAAATATAAACAACCTTGCGACACTCCAATGATTATTAATAATGCAATAATGGTAATGTAAATTTTATTTTTTATTAATAAGAAATGACTATTTATAAATATTGAAAATAATGTAAATATTAAAATAATTACAAAGACAATAAGAAAAAAATATTTTACTAAGTAAGTAATTGTAAAAAATATATTCGGATAAATGAAAAACAACAAATTAAATTTCGTGGGTTGTCGAAAAATAGGCAGAACGCTTGGAATTGACAACATTTCAAATTTTTAAGTAGTATGAAATCTTAACTCACTTCGTTAATTTGGTAACAAGAAACCCCAAAATATTTATTTTTTATTTTTATAGCTATTAGTTTCATAAATATTCACGAAAATGTGAAGAAAGCCCATATCGTAGTAATGACGTCATTACTACGAAATTGTGACAGTCACAGCGCACAAAAAGAACAGCTGTTCACTTTCTTTAGTAAATTTGTCTTAGTAACAGTGCTTCTGTATGATTTGTTACGCCGTGACGCCTTACTTGTCACTTACTCTCTTTTAGAATGAGGAACTTTTGAAATTGATTTATTTATATGAAATTAGGATATAATCGAGAATTTAAAAATATGAATGTAAATTATCTAAAGGTATAAAAATTATTTCATGGTATTTCGAAATTTATTCCCTTAATGCGTAAATTTGGGGTTGAAAGTTAGTAAGCAAAACATGTAATTCTTTATATAAGAAGTATATTAGGTACTCCGTACACACATTACTCATGTAGATGTTAAAAAACACTGTCATCTCTGCCAAAATACCTGACCCTGAGCAAGACCCTCTCCTGTATGAGATTGTGAAAGCTCATATCCAAAAACATAAGATAAGATGGTTCTTGCGGCAGTCTTAATTAAAAATCACCCTTCATGAAAGATAAAAACTGCTCTAAGACTACAAAGAGGTACCCTCCACCACTTTTCCAAGACACTCAGATGGGAGACGATGAATATCCTCAATATAGGAGGAGGTCACACAAAAAAGATTAATGGAGTTGGACAAACGCTGGGTAATGTCTTACAATCCTGTGCTGCCATGTACTTTCATTGTTAATTGGAGCGTTCGTGGCCCAGCGGTGCCCACGTACCGCGTGCGGTATGCGAGGTTAAGCAACGCGGGCGCAGGTCGGATGGGTGACCGCTTTGAGTGCTAACTAACTGAGCACTCCCGTGCTTTGGAAAGCACGCTAAGCCGTTGCTTCCGGCTGCTGTCTACGACAGCAGTCGTTAAGCCAAGTTAGAGACCTTCGGGCGGCTTGAGAACTTCTAACAGTTAATTTGCCCACTCAGTTGACAAGGGGGGTCGAAGTTGCACCACGTCCGTAGGGAGTACCCACTGTTACCTTACACGTGACCTCTGGGTGGTGCTAAAAGTGGAACAAACTGGCAACCGTACTTGTCTTCTCGAAGATCTCACGGTTCGAATAATAAATGCCATACGATCATTAGTATTATTGTTTATATTAATGTAGAGTTTTATTATACCAAGTATGTGAACAAGGGTAGTGATCGGGCGGCTTTGACTCTCGAAAATAAAAACGACGAGTTAAAAATGTATTAAAGCGGCCGATACATAAGTAGCTCCGAATCTGTTTGGAGGATCTTGAAGTTTCCCATAATTGAAAGGTGTCCTCCTGTCGTACACCTCACTGTTCAACTTGAAAATGGTCACCGTGTATACTTCACCTCCAACAAACATCTCAGAAAAGATAAAGATTAATAAGTCGACCTCAGACTACTTTACTGACTTTCTTTGAAATGCACCCGTAAGCATAACCGCTACTAAATTGTATAAGGAAGTGCTACAATAAAAAGTAGTTCTACCTATAGTTGTAAATTTCTACACAATAACTACGATTTCTTTCACATTATCAGAATGAATTTGTGTGTGTATGTGAGTTGCTTTAGTAATTGTTAATTTGGTATGTCCTTTTAAATAAGAACGACATAGGCTACAGCTTATTGTTCTGCGCGTGCGAAGCCGCGGGCAAAAGCATATACGTGTATAAAATGCGAAAGTTTAGTAACAAAAACGCTTTGTGTCTCGAAACTTCTCTAGAGAATACTCGAAATGTTAGACAACGTACGTTACAATGCGTATAGAGTTTCATCATATCATCGCAGTCACAATACAATCTGACACGTCTACACGAAGGCTTTACGGGTTTCTTGACTCCAAGTCTTGACTATGAGAAAACGGAACGTAATATCAGCGTAAAGTGTTGTGCTCTAAGATGCGCTTAACTTAGACAACCGTGGAGTCTTCTTTCGAGATTATAGTCTCCAGTTTATGGTGCTAAATCTCGTGACTGCGCTTAGTAATATTAATATTAAGCTAATAACCATACAAATGTGGATAAACCTATAAGGCAAATACTAAGTATGTTTTTTTAATGTCATTTTTGTCTGCCAGTTGGTGGTGACACTGCCTCCGAGGCTAGAGGTCCCGGATTTGAATCCCGGTAAGGGCATTTATTTCTGTGATGAGCAGTAACAGTTGTTGCTGAAGCTTGGATATTTTCTATGCTGCTTCAAGGCTTATTGAGCTTACTATGGAACTAGTTCGATTTGTGTAAAAAATTGTCCCCTGGCACGGATAGCCAATACCCAAAATTTGGGTATTGGCTATACGTGCTCGGGTTGACACTCAACTTCTTTAAAATTTTGATTTGAAATAGTAAAATATGAAAAGAAAAAACGATATGTCTTTCAAGCGCTGCCATCAAACAAACGCTAAACTTTTCTTGTAGACATTTAAAGGCCTCTACTAAATTAAGAGAAAACAGAACAATGCCTCTTAAGCAACAAAAAATAATTGTTAGTTTGTCTACCGAAGTAGGCAAAAAACGAGTGACTTGAGTATACCTAAACCTCTTGCCGCTAATGGGCGAGTTGGGGAAAGCTGATGTTTTTAGATGACGTCGTTACTTTACTTTTAGCCATTTTTAGGGTTCCTTTGCCAAGATTTCAAAAACGAAACCCTTATAGTTTCAGGTTATTACCCGTGGTACCACTGCTTTTGTACCACGGGGGACCATGGGTAATTTTTTTACCAGCAGTCCCACCGTTCTAAACAGTGTTCGCCAGTGGGTCTACGGGTAATTTATTTTTCCCCTTGGTCCCACGATGCGATGTTGGTACCACGGGTAATACACGATAGTTTCGTCATGTCCGTCTGTCTGTCTGACACAGGTATTTTACTCAAAAACTATAAGGTGTCTATAAATAAAATTTGAAACATCGTTGTGTTTTGTAAGCCTCTACATAGTTGTGTAGTCAAATAACCAAAGAACATTTTAGGGAGTCACTTAAAAAAAAAAAAACAATATAGGTTTTGACCTAGTACTATTAGGTACGTATTGATATGCCACATATTGGTGTGCCACATATTGATGTACCACATAAATCGATATTAGATCTTTAAAAAAATATATAAGGCTTCTCAGCATTTTTTTCATAAAATTAATTTATTTGGAGATAATCGCTCCGAAAGACTCAGTAATCGCCTAAAATATCTGATTATATAATCATAACCATCTCGTACGTTGTCGATTGTACCTCTACTCAGAATATGTCAGAGAAATCGCCGCCAAATACAAAGGAGATTCAGGGTCGTTGGTTTAATCGAATCAACTTTAGCCGGACGATAAATACTTGTCGTCACCAGAACCACTAAGCTCACTGGGCTCCGCTTGACATTCATTGATGAATATCTTGACGCTATGGACATATAGTTATCGCTAATTGAATTCGGTAAATCAAAGGGCTGAATAATGCAGCTTCATGAAATTATTAAGTCATTTGATATACACTACCGCTCATAAGTATTTAGGCACCCATACCTTTTTCGATACATCTGTATATAAAAAGGACTTTCAGAAATACATTGCCAAGTCAGTTCTTTGACAGTTTTGCGTGCATTTTGCATTTTTTATTTAGCCTTAAATCGGTGGCAGAGACCCCGTCTTAAAATGATAGTTTTCTTTTTGCAATGTCTTAAATAACTACTAATTGCTGGTTCATACAAACACACTACACTTTTCCATAAAAAGAAAACTACCATTTTAAAAAGGGTCTCTGGCACCGATTTTAGGCTCAATATGTCAGCTAAATAAAAAATGCAAAGTTACGTTACAGTTACGTTATCTGCAAAAAGAAAACTACCATTTTAAAAGGGGTCTCTGGCACCGATTTAAGGCTCAATATGTCAGCTAAATAAAAAATGCAAAGTTACGTTATAGTTACGTTATCTACAAAAAGGAAACTACCATTTTAAAAGGGAAAGGGTCAAGGGACTCTGACTTGGCAGTGTATTTCTGAAAGTCATTTTTGTATACAAATGTATGGAAAAGGGTATGGGTGCCTAAATACTTATGAGCGGTAGTGTATGTAAACTTTTTGCCTAAAATATTTTTTGCCCTGTAGAAATTATTGGAACGAAACCTGCTTACAACGGCAAAGAATTCAAAAGTGTTTATGAAACGTGAGGGCTATTGTCTATACCGTCTCATCCATGAGAGTAGGCTCTCACAGCAGAGGGCACAGGCCTATAATGGCTATTGATGGTGATGAGATGTGTCATGTACGTATTTTCTAAAACATTACAATCTTAAATGGTTATTTTCGAAAGATGAAACTTTTAATTGAAAATAGTGATCACGGACACATTCGTCACTCTTCGACTAAGTTCCGAAAAACGCATTTATGTATTTTTTGTGCACTTTCGTCAGTAGTGACGAATCTGTACTTAAGTTTAATTTCTGTCATCTTAGTACGTACTTACATTCAGAAACCTTGTAAATTTTGTGTGAATAAAAGTCACAGCAATATCATGTATTCTTCATCTTTAAACCTATCCATTCTTCGTTTTGTCACTTCGCCTATTCTACACTCGCAATGTTTCTACATCAACCCCTTCACTATTTTTTATTGTCCGTTTGACCCTATGGTAGCAGTCTACAATTCTGTACCGGTATTTAGCATAAAGTCCACCATTTGTCCATTTGCATTTTTGTGCAATAATAAATAATAAATAATAAATAAAATAGGATGTCCCCTGGATACGATTGACGCAGGACCGGTCATTGTAGGACACTTTGGGGAAGCCTGTGGACGTCCTTCGGCTAATGATAATAATGATGATTAAATAAAATATTTTTCCAAGACTAAAAATATCATCAATACTATGAACTGAATAATTACCTTAAGATAATATTATAACTGACGATTCGAAAGTGCTTGTTGCTAGGCCTATTCGAATAAAGAATATTTTGACTTATACGTCGAGATTCTGAATTGTGGCTCTGATATTTCTATTTCATGTGTTTTGCCTACGCTTTTTACAGGATCACAGTCGTTATTATTTATGTAAAAGGTGTGAGATAGGACAATACGATCACAGGGGAAACCCTTTTCATTACCCTGACCTAAATCCCGTTTCATCTTATCCTTTCATTTAATTTGGAATCTTTAAACTAACTCTTTGGGTATATAATTGACAACTGTAAAAAGTTGATAAACCCCTGGCATTTTCATTCAAAGTTAATTAATCTCAACTACTATTTGTCAAACATAGTAAATATACGTGTGTGAACTTTTAAGTCACGGGCTGAAAATACTCTTTTAACAGCTCTTTCTATGGTGAAACCTTAAGCAATCGTTCACATTTTCCACGGCATTGGTATCGTAGCGCTGCGTTTGTAGCCGAAAACAAGCTAAAAGTAACCGATATAGCCCTCCAAATCGTTTAACTTAAGTGGCAGTGGATCAGGGCATGTCACAAAAACTACGACCAAGACCACCGGGGGATGGGCAGCAGCATCCCTGGAGTGCGGTGGAGATACTGCGATCGCCGACCCGCATGCCAAGCGTGGCGATTATGACATATACCCCCCGTGAATTTGGGGGAGGCCTATGTCCAGCAGTGGACGTCCTTTGGCTGATATGGTTATGGTGGTGGTGGAACTTTTAAGTCATCATAATATAACGAGTGAAAAACTACGAAACCCTGCCGGTATTTTTTTATCACTGCAGTTGAGAGCCAAACGCTCCGCCTGTCTGTTAACAATCCCTCAACTGAATTAAAGCATTAACATCACTGGAATCAAGAAAAAAACGTTAAAATTTACCTAAATGCCTAAGTCACAAATCTCACGTAATCACCTTTGGCACACAGAGCCCGTTTCATATTTCACATACTTAATATCTCATACTCAACATACGAAATTCAACCTTAAAGTCATGCAAACACAGGTGACATCATAACGTTATTAATCATTTCCTAAATTAATCGCTGAATATTACGCGTACACAATATCTTCCGTCGCAATATTATCTCGAAAATCCAGCGTTGATGAAAAATATTTACCCGTGAATGTCACTAACTGTCGCAACATAATAAAATGTTTAGCAGAAAATGGATTAACGGGAGACAGGTGAACTCCCCGTATACTCAATCAGTCACTTTGCTGACTAAAATTACCGCTAAGACACGAGAATTTGTGTTTATACCCAAATAATTCTTCGAACTTATTTATTGGGAGACAATTTTACACCAATCGTCGGTTATTATGAGTAATAAAAACTATACGTATACTTGCGGGCTAATTACGCAAAGCAAAGCTTGAAAGTACGTCGTTGCGGGGCGAAGGCGGTTAAGCGGTAAAGCGAACGCCGTCCGTGGCACGTCGCACCAAAAAACCGCGCATTAGATAGAGGTGTGTAATATGAAACAGTAATCGACAGTCGACGATTTCAGAAAGATCGTAAAGGCTAAACCACCTCCGCCCCGCACCGCGCCGCGCCCGCTCTGTGCGTTTCGAGCTTAAACGAGTGTACGTGAGGTAGATGTAACCGTCGTTTTCTATAGTAAAAATGACAGATCTACAAAAAGTTCTAAAAATGACAATGACAGATCTACAATAAGTTCTAAAAATGACAATGACAGATCTACAATAAGTTCTAAAAATGACAATGACAGATCTACAATCAGTTCTAAAAATGACAATGACACATCTACAATAAGTTCTAAAAATTACAATGACAGATCTACAATAAGTTCTAAAAATAAAAATAATAGAACTACAATAAGTCCTTAAAATTACGGAACTACTATTCGTTATATCACGTTCGAAAAGTTACATGATTACCCTGCCGAATATTCAGAATTAGGAATCCAAATAAATGGCCTTGTGGGAATTCGAACCTAGAACCTCCTTGTTCGTAACGTGGCAACTTGGCAAGCTTACGATAGTTAGATCAGTCATTTACATTTAAAAAACGGGCTTTTGATAGTTAAACAGGCAGTATAAGCAGGTGTAGTAGGTACGTCTGAACTATAATCAAAACTCAGAAATAGTTTTTGACTGCTATAACCAAATCGCCATCTTATCACTCATGCTGACACAATTTTTTTCTATATATTTTTAAAGTTTTTAATACCAAGATTAATGTTTATTGATTTTCAAATCTTTTAAATCCCGCTATTACGACACACATCATTAAAGCAAATCTTAGTCTTCAAATCTCTCTCAAACGTGTTTAGATTTCCCGAGAGGTATTTTAGAAATCCCTAAAGTGTTTCCAACGACTTTATAATATAATTTTGTTTGCAAAAGGAAATTGTTTGCTTAAAAGTGTCAACACAGCCGGCTGCCAGTCTAGACTTTAAAATGACGTGAACGCTACGAATATATCATATATTTTAGCGCATTTTCCGGAGAGAGTTGTATTTAGGAAAAACACCTTTGCCACGTTCGGAGAAGCTTTAATATCAAATAAATAACATTATACGACTCACAAAAGTCACTAGTTGTATAGGTACAGTCACGATACTTTAATTTGAGACCCCCTTAAACTTGACAGTGCCCTTTCAAAATCAAAATGGTTACTGAGCTCTCCCGCGCTTTGTAAGTTGTATTTAGCCGTTCATCCCGGCTGTTATCTATGACAGCAGTTGTTACGACAAGTTAGAGGCTTTCAGACGGCTTGAGAACTTTTAACAGTCAAGTTGTCCACTCGCTTGACAAGGGGGGTCGAAGTTTTGCATCACGTCCGTAGGGATTGCCCTACACATGACCTCAGGGTGATGCTAAAAGTGCAACAAACTGGCAACCGTACTGTCTTCTCCAAGATCTCACGGTTCGGAAAAATTGCCATACGATAAATAAATAAACAAAATAGTGGCACCATCGTTCATTCTGTTTTGTCCGATAAAGAACCTTCTGTTACGAAAGTATTAATTATTGTATCTGCACTTCGCACGTCGAAGCAACAAGTGAATTCTTTGAAGTTTTGGAGTAAACAAGAGATACAGGATAAAAGTAAGTGTAGGTGAGGTATATGAAGGACGTTATTAAAGCGTCAAGTCAGACAACAAAACCGACACAAGAGAGCAGCTGCCAAACACTGTCTTCCAAACTTCGTTAGTGTGACCACACGAGTCCTACCCGAAAGGTGTGAATTCCGAGGTTCATAAAATAATGTATGAACCCTCCGCGTTACCCAGTATTCTAGGATTCACAAGCACTGCAAAAGTACGAATAACGTATTTACTGAATCTACATTACTAAAGGATTTTAAACAAACGACAAAACTTTGTCAAGTCTCACCAGACTCGGTACATAAAATATTTACCTTTTTATGCGGTTTTCTAAGTGGTGTTAAATATACAGGCTCCAGGGCATTGCCCCCAAAGTTGTGGAAACTAGATGAGTGGGGAGATTTGAGTGCGACTGGAGAGCGATAATGGGTTCAGAATGTGTTTGCATATGGGTGATATTTGAGTATAAATAACTATGAACGGATGCTTGAATTTATGAGGTCGTTGAACATCGCCGTATGTATTTACATGGAAGCTTTTCTTGTGGTACCTTTTGTAACTTTTGTGTAATATAGTTAATACAATCGCAATGCTACGCCACTGTAGCCGAGAATGCACGTGACTAGATTCCGCTTTTCGGAGTCCGCTGGATGCGGGTGGCACAGGACCGGTCATTGTGGCACTCTTTAGGGGAGGCCTACGTCCAGCAGTGGACGTCCTTCAGCTGATATGATGTTGATGATGATGAAGTAATAGATTTGAATCCCGTCTCGTACCACTGGAATTTTTCAGAAAAAGTTATGTACGAAATATAATTTGCTTTTTAACGATACTTCGCTAATGGAACGGACGAATCCATACAGTCTATAAGTAGTTATCCCATTGGTTGTAAAGTCAGATGGCAGTCGCTTGCGTAAAACCCCACGATTACTGCCGACACAACCCGCACGATTTTTGTCATGTTGCCTACGATTATTGCCAACGGAGATTTTATCTGACGTTCACGCGCATTGTAATAAACAATGGTCGGATAGTTGTAATGGCGTTTGTACCTACACCTACTCGTACATACCTAACAGTTTTGCACAACGATACTGTGGTTCATATTCCTCATAATTTTATTAGGTACTTTGATAAACATAATATCCGTCACATTTAAAAGAGGTAGGACACAGCGGAATGTCATCATCTCGCTCGTATTGGAGCAGCCCAGCTGGGGAAGTACCTCCACCTTACAGAATACCGCAGTCATAATAACACCACGATTCGCTCCTTAAGTGTGGTATTGTGTTCCTGATGGTAAGTAAGATCGCTAAGGATTTCCGCTCCCGATAATTTGCTGTGTTGAGAGTGAGGGACCTGGATATGTCTCTAGCTTGAACACAACGGATCCTCAAGGTAATAAAGGGTCGGTAACGAGCTTGTGATTCTTCCAGAGTCACAAGCGTCCACAGGCGACGGTGTCTGCGTGCTATCAGGCAGGCTATAAGCTTTTTTGCCACCGTTGTTGTACGTATATTTAAAGAAACGTAGCACCTTCTTTTGCAGACAAATGTTTCATAGAATGTATTGATTCGCAGAATTTTCATTTCATAGACAACTTTTTTTTGAAACCGTTAACTTTTTAGGTAGGCTTGTTCGGTCATTGTATAGAACTCATTTTGGTCTACTAGAAAAGAACGTTAGGTTAGGTTAGAACTGCGACCTTTGTAAAAAAATGCTTTCTATGAAATGAAAATTATGGGAAATGTATAAGTGTTCTAAGAAACTTCTGTCTGCGAAATAAGGTACAACTTAAAAAAAAACATAACTAATGACATGACATACTCATATTACATTATGCAATTTAAAAGGCAAAGGATAAAGGTAAAATCAAGGAATATTTTTAACCTCAAATAACTTTTGGTTTATCTCGAACCTTGGTCGAAAACGTGCCTCCATAAAGTAAAGGACTCGAAGGTAATTTATTACAGTTTTGGAGACGGTAATAAATTCACGAACATGTCAAAATTTTCACGTTTCTTCTTAGTAGATAAAGTTCTCAATTATAGTCTGAATATTTCACAATAAGGAGCAGCTGCAAGAAGCCGGTACTTGCCAAATTTCCTTTAAATAATGTATTGGTCGGTAGATATAAGTACATAATGTATTTTTAGTTTTAGTTTATTATAAGTCTTTTTAAATATTAAATAATATGTAAAAAAATCTTTGGGCCCAAAAAAAAGGACATACCTAATGTACACCTAATAATCTATAATGTACATTATCACAATGGAATTCGATACATAAGCGTTAACTTATTTTTGCTCTTCACTGTGCAACATAATCAAGATTAATTTTGTATTAAGCAATTAACGTCTGCTAATGAAAAATTTTAAGGCAAAAACTGAAACAAATTGTGCTCCGAGCAGGATTATGTCGGTTTCCCCGTTCGTCTAGTTGGTCTCCGTTCGTCCGTTTCCCTGTTCGTCAATTGCTGTATTCGCCCATTTCTGACTATTGCCTAGTTCGTTCAATTAATAGAATGTGACTAGAAGTACAAGTTTCTTATTTTGACTATTTGTAGCTCAGTACGAAATTACTTAAACCCGTGAATCTTGTTTCAAATTCTGTAGCTGGTTACGAAATATAGTCCTTCACCATAGGTAAGCAGAGACAGTCGAACGGGGAAACAGATGAACGCGGAAACAGACGAACGAGGAAACAGACGGATGGGGAAACAGACGAAGGGAGAAAGCGACGAAACTGACGAACGGGGAACCCGACGAACGAGGAATTTGCTCATTAGACGAACAGTGAACCCGGCGAAACAGACCTAAACCATGTGAGAGTACGAAAATGCAGGTATTTGTTGGATTGGGCCTAAAATTGCATCAATATGCCTGGTAACGAATTTGAAACAATTATAATTTGAAATAAATTAAGATCGACAAAGTTGAGAATTTACTGACCGATCTGCCATTGATCACATGATCACCTATCGGCATGAGAGATTTCCAATTGAAAATATCAAATGTAAGAAATGTGAATGCAGAAGATTTCAGTAGAAGGAACCAAGAATATCGCATGTTTATATACTCTTTTCGAATTAAATATTCATACATTGTCGGCCTGTTTAGCCTAGTCGGTAGTGGCACTGCCTCCGAAGCTAGAGGTCTCGGGTACAAAGCCAGGTAAGGGCATTTGTTTGTGTGGCGAGTTGTTTTTACCAATCACCTGAAGAAAACTGATAGCTTTCACAATACAGTATTTCACTGACAGTTAAAGCAGCAACTTATTACGACACGTCAAAAACGCTCGATTAGTTCGTAGTTTGTAGGGAAGTGTGCCTAAAGACGTCACCAGTTTGACTGCCTCATTTTTTTCATGTTTATGTATTTAAAGAATTTGCCCACGCTGAAACGGAGGCGCTTCGCTAGCTCGGTACACAAAATGAACTATAGTGGCTCTGTGAGATATAGATATATAAGTAGATCTCGCGAGTGATATTTTTTACGTTATCTACCCGCATCATACCACCATTTTGTAAAATTAAATAAATATATATGTATCGACAAAATAAATCAATATAACTAACGACGTGGACGGGTGTCCACAAAATTTCACGAGAATCGGTTGAGAAATGCCACCTGTAGAAGAGAACAGCCGGACATTCGTCGGACAGACATGCGAAAGCATTTTTGCCTAAGCTGAAACGAAGACGCTTCACTCGCGCTTCACGCTCGCTCTGCCAATAAAATATGTCGTGAGTCAAAAGTTAGTACCCTACATAGTAAATAAATTGATCGTGGAGGACATTCACTTTTAAATTACAAAGTCAAGTTATCGTTCAGAACGTGTTTCAAAAATTAATCTAGGGAATTAAGCTGATGAGAAAAGTTTCAGAGGTGAATGGGCACTGTTAGTCATTTCGTTGAAATAGCCTAGTAACATTTTAAAAGCAATTTTAAGGCAAATAAATATGAAGTAGTCAATTAAAATTTTGATTATAAATTGATTTCTAAGATTACGACAATTACATCAATCAGCTTCATATACTCGTAACCATTTAATGAACTGATTAATTTTGTACGGATCAAAGAATCAATCAATCGTGCAAAGAATTTACTCTGTTTACACAATTAAAAAAATACTAGTGGCTTTCTGTGAGCTGTGGCTTCACGAGTCGATAAGAATATAGCGGAGCCGTTTAAAAAAAAAAACACTAATGCGAGAAGAAAATTCTATATGATTATCTATACCTCGGTTGATAAATGCGACCTGTAGAGGGAAGCAGCCGGAAATCCGAACGGAGATGCTTCACTCGCTTCACTCGCTCGCTCAATAATCGTGTTATTGACTTCTTTCGAAACGAAAAGGTCTGGTCAGGCTAAACGACCAACGATTACGTGCTCCAATTTAGATAATTAACAACCAGATTAATTTCAATGTTAGGTAAATACACCGAATCAGTCCATCCATCTCTACCTACACACGCTTAGAAGATTACGAAATTAGGGCCCCAAAGATAAATAAATTACCTACACCTACGCCTTCTTTGTTACTGTACAGCAAAGCTAACGACATACCATATTTAATCTTTTCTGACACGCAATTATTAGTATTCCGCTCTTTTTCGCTCCCGTGCCATTATTTATCTCGCCTCGCTGGCTTTGCTGTAGCGTATCCATGTCCGTTAATAATGTAAACATTGTTAGTAAACGTCAATAATTTATTAATAAGATATTAATGACCGGTGCGTATTGTGTATGAATTATGAGATATTGACGACACATTATTGTTATTGATACACAGTTACTGTTCCTCGCTATCTCTATCCGGTTACTAAAAGGTCTTTAAGTACCTGCTCCTTTGCTCCTATCTAATTATCGTTAAGATGGGAACACGGAAATATTCAAAATCCACACACAGTTTGTAAACATAAAATAAAGGTTACTTTATAGTAACAGGAGAGACTCACTTCTCCGTGTTTATGATATGTAAATAAATTTTATTACCTTATCACTCGTTGCTACGCAAGCTATGTACCCTGCAATAAGTGACCCGTTATTTGGTCATTCCCGGCCGCTACCATTTCACCGTGGGCGCGTTTTACGCGGTCGTAAACGGGACCACTTACCTACATTATCGGCTCCCCACAAGTGGCTAATCAAACACGAACGATATGACGAAACCTATTACGGTGACCCAGTGTGTGGCGGGCAGGAAAACCCGCTTTGCGGAGGGAAACTTGGAAATAGTCATTATTTAGCCTAGTTAGCTAGTTTAGCTTTTTGACGACTTGTTTAGCCTAGTTGGTAGTGACTCTGCCTCCGAAGCTAGAGGTCCCGGGTTCGAATCCCGGCCAGGGCATTTATTTGTGCATTTTTCACGGATATTTGTTCTTGGGTCTTGGATGTTTTCTATGTATTTAAGTATGTATTTATCTATATAAGTATGTACATCGTCGTCTAATACCCATAGTACAAGCTTTGCTTAGTTTAGGACTAGGTCGATTTGTGTAAGATTGTCCCCCATAAATACATACTTAAATACATAGAAAACATCCAAGACCCAAGAACAAATATCCGTGAAAAATGCACAAATAAATGCCCTGGCCGGGATTCGAACCCGGGACCTCTAGCTTCGGAGGCAGAGTCACTACCAACTAGGCTAAACAGGTCGTCGTCTTTCTTTTCTTCTTGCCCTCCACAGACAAGTAACTGGATCCAAATGAGGCGAAACATTGCTATATCTATATGAAAAAAACAACCTGGTTAAGAATATAAAATTGTTTATAGGTACTGTTGCACTAAAAACTGGCTTCTAAATTTATATTTCCCTGAACCATAAAACCAGCTGTCTTCAATATCATTTTTATTCTTCTAGCGGCTACATTGTTACGGAAACCATTAAGTGTACATTTCCATGGCGCTTTACGATCATGTTGAAGGTCACTGAAAACATTTAAGTTTGTGTCAAGGATGGTTTTATTAAAAATGTCTTACGAGTCACAATGCCTCATGGCCGTTAGAAAGAAGGGTACTTAGTGAATCGCATTTTGTTGAATGTCAAGAAGTTACTCTATTTCAAAGATAGGTTGAGGACTTAACAGATGCCCTTGATAAATAATACTGAGGAACGGCTCAAATAGTAAAAAGGAAAGTTTATTAAAAATGTTTATGACATCTAATTTATGCGATTTTTTATAGCATTTAATTCATTTTGGCATTTCGCATACTTATTCGATCGTGCCTTAGGATAATAAACTAGCAATTTTTGAAAGTGACGATAAAATTATATCCCAGCGCTCGTTCGACAACTTACGCAACTACCCTGCAGTTGTTGTCTCTCGGTATTATTTAATTTTTTTGTGTATTCCATGACTTGGTATGGCAGGATCGGTTTTATTTAATCGTATGGCATTTATTTACGAACCGTGAGATCTTCGAGAAGACAAGTACGGTTGCCAGTTTTTTTTTGCACTTTTAGCACCACCCAGGGGTCACGTGTAGGGTAACGGTCGGTACTCCCTACGGAGGTGGTGCAACTTCGACCCCCCTTTGTCAAGTGAGTGGGCAACTTGACTGTTAGAAGTTCTCAAGCCGCCTGAAGGCCTCTAACTTGGCTTAAGAGGGCGCAGTACGCTCGGTCTGGCTCGGTTCTCCATGCAAACGTATTTACCCTCTCATTTTAAAACGCTATGCTAGTATAACATGAAAATTTGTATACACAATGGTATCCGGCATATCTGGGTCGGACCATAGTTTCTGTTGCTAGAAATTGTAAAAGAAAAAAAACAGCGGCTTTTTGAGTTTTTACGGCTTGTATGAAAACCTTAATAATCGCTGTATTTTTTCTCCATTATAATTTAAAGCAACAGAAACTATGGTCCGACCGGTATGCCGGATCCCATTGTGTATACGAAGTTTCATGTTATTCTAGCCTGGCGTTTTAAAATGAGAGCATAAATACGTTTGTATGGAGAACCGAACGTACTGCGCAGTCTTAACGACTGCTGTCGTAGACAGCAGCCGGGATCAACGGCTTAGCGTGCCTTCAAAAGCACGGGAGCGCTCAGTTAGTAACCACTCAAATAGGTCACCCATCCAAACACTGACCTGCGCCCACATTGCTTAACCTCGCATACCGCACGCGGTAGGCGGGTGCCGCTGGGCCACGAGCTCTCTATCTATATGGGCCAGGATCGGTACGGCATGATAAGTCACGAATATACTGTTATGTTTGGGGACTTCCTTTGGCACGAAATCAGAAAGTTGTGAACTGTCTGTTGAGTCAGTATCGCTTGTATATCCCGCGCTTCCTGGCCGGCGTGAGATACGCGGGAGCAGTGACCCGCTTCACCCGCTTTCGCGCATAATATTACAACTATACTGCTTATATCTAATACTGACAGTATCGCGTCAAATGTGGAAATCTGTGCAAAATTAGTAATAAGCACAATTCAAAGGATAAAAATATCACATACCTATATACTGATCCTGCCCCGCCAACCTTAGGTATAAAGATTAGGTGACAGCAGTGTAGTCGCATTGTTTAAGAACGGAGTATCGCGTTTTTCTTCGATAACCGAAATTAATCCGCTCATTCATCTTAAAAATTAAATGTAATTTAAAGCATTTTTCTCTTCTCATGCTCTAAAAGTTCATCTATATGCTGTGCATAGGCGACATAAAGTCGCTTTTTATGATCTAGAGCATAAAGTAAAATCTGTACCCGGCCGCACCCCTGCTCCACCACCCAAAGTCGACAAGCATATAAGTGTAAAGATATCATAACTTATATTACATTATTTAATAAATTTTCTAGTAATCGAAGTGTAAAGAAGAGTGTATAAAAATCTATTTTATCCTCTACTTTATTTCGACCCTCGTCTGCGGCTCGGATCGATAAAGTGTCTCGGATAAAATGGCTTGATTTATGCACTTGTTTTACAATCTACTATTTATTTGTAGTTTATATTACCTAACCCGCCATTTCCCAATTATCAACCGCACTATATAACTCAACAAAGCAACAAATTACTTTAACTGCCATTTAGGGAGGCCATTCACATTAAATTTATTTGTATTAAAGACTGTAATCAAGGATTAGATTACCCCTTAAACTCCACTTAAGGTAGCTGCAAATGAGAGTAATCCTTTGTAATTAAAATAAATATGTTTACATTATCGTCTTGCCGTTCCGAAGTACGAATAAATGTTAATAAACATCATCGAGCAAAATCAAACATTACAATATCACAATGTTATGGGGACACTTAAACATTTTTTATACGTTTTATCTAATAAATATATTCTCAAACAAGCAATGAAATGATAACGTTATGTTTTTTATACAAGGTTATTATCACGTTTCGGGTGTGGCGAAACTAGCTGCTCATAGTGGAATTTCATATAAAATTGGGGGGAGACATGGGCCGGTAAAGTGACCAGGCCCCGGAAACAAAAGACGTGCGGCGACGCCGGCTGCTGCAGTGCGTGTTTTTATTACTGAATCAATTTATCTTAACATATTGAAATTTCATGGTGTTTTTGTACATGCCTCGGCCGAAATGGAATTCGTAGCCGCGAATGGGAATAGTCATCAACATCATCATCATTATCCCAGTACACACATCCTGAAGGATGGCCGGGGTCTGCTACCTAATCCCAAGAATTGGCGTAAGTACTAGTTTTTACGCAGTTTCTAAGTTCCAACCCACAGCGGAAACTAGACTTTATTGGGATTTGTCAGGTAAGTGGACAACTTGAATGTTAGAGTTCTCAAACTGTCCGATGGCCTTCTAAGTTGGCTTTATTTGAAAAAAAAAATTCCCTAAAAGTTATAGAAGGTCATACCGTAAGATCGCACCAGTCCAGAGTCGGGACCATTTTGTAGCACTTTATTTTTATTCTGTTGTAATGTTTAACTTTTATTATCTTTTTTTCATTTGTATCGTCAATATTACTCCATTTTTATATACAGGATGTTTTTATTGATTTCCGTCCCTTCAAGTATATAGCCGTGTATAGCCATAGAAACGACGTAGCATATTTAGTTTTTTAAAATTCAAGTTAAAATATTTTTAATACAGTTGCTCAAAAAGTGCTACTTTACGTAGCTGTTTAGCGTGCGGAAAGTTGGTTTTCGCGCACTAGTGCTTTTCACTTTCCAATTTTTTTAAATTTATGCTTGTTCCAATGCATGACTCCTTATTGCTGGGTGTTAAATATTAGTTTCCTTTAAACGTCGTAATCAACATAAAAACCTACTGTTAATATCAGCAGGGCTAGTATGATCGCTTATATGTCGGACATATAGCATTCGTCCCGTACTGTCAAGTATGTATGTCCGACATATAAGCGATCATACTAGCCCCACAGAATACGAAAAATATACACATTTTATATTTTATTACTTACCTCTTCATCATTATAACACGTTTATTTTTTAATATTGAATATTGAAAAACCGTTCTTAATAAGTTGTCTGAGTGGAACGGAATAGCTGCCGAAACGCCTGTCAAAGAAGAGGCGTTTTTACTTACTGCAAGCATGTTTTAAGTTTCTAAAGGCAAAATTCGATATTGTTTTTATAAATATTACTTGTTGTTTTTCTTATTTTTTCGCAACTGTATTAAAAAACGTCGTTCAATACACGTGCGGAAATGTCATTCTTCACTCGTCCCGAGTCTTGCCACTCGCCTGCGGCTCGTGGCATCCCTCGGTACTCGTGAAGAAATGACATACTTTCCGCACTAGCATCGAAATGTACTATTTTTTCATTTTCATGAAAATATTTAATTACATCACCAAAAGTGAATGCAAAACGGCCTTAAGTGTTAACGTGGAGTTAAGCAAAATTAAATGTCAAGTATGACAATATTCTACAATTCGAATGACACGCACGTCAATATTGTTTAATTGTTAGGGATCTTTTGCTAGTTAATTAATTAACGAAAATTAATTCTTGAATATCTTCGAAATGGTACGAATAGGGATACTAGTGTGTTGGATAAGATTAATTTATTTCATCCCAGGAATGTGCCCTCGCAATTAACGGAATTCAATGTATATATAATGTATATGCTGTGCTACGATTAAATGTTTTTTTTTTTCACTTCCCTTAATACCCGATAGTTGATACATTTTAGTCGCTTCTACTAACAATTATGTCATAAGATTGAGAATATCAATGATTGGGTCTGTGTTATGCACTCGGACGATTACCTTACGAGGCGGGCGGGTTGATATATATTGTTCACCTTGAACTTGAATAATTTTGTCTATGTATACGTACGCAAACATACCCCAAAACTGCGGTAATACCTCGGTAAGCTTCTATTCTACGTTTCTATAACTGCGAACCTCAAACGTAAACACTGTGAAAGACGGGTAATTTGGAGTGTTCCCAGATAACGGATGAATGATACACAGTACACCGCACCGAGTCCGGGTCAACGGCAAAATATAATAACTAAAAATCCGACTAAAATTATTTAGTCAGATCTTGGTCAAACTCAAGTATTCTGATATATAAGGTGCTTCCAAATTAGATGCCAATACTTTCAGAGCTGATAGAATTCTTCCTTAGAAGTTGACTTGAGTATAAAAGTAATTTAAAGTTCATGTTAGTTTTTGGGGAAGATTAGGAAAGCAACTGTGCCACGCAATGTAATGACATAATCATGTAGTCAATGATAAAGTCTTGTTTGATTATCTTATGAAACCTCTTTACTATCACTTAACTGGCCACTTCAACTAGCATTCAAAGTGTAGCTCACTTGACCACCTTGTCAGCTAAGTGCACAGGTGATTTTAGGGCAAAATTTTAATTTAATTATTTTATTCGTAAAATGAAAACAAAAGTTTCATGTAAACAGTAATATTAATTCCTATTTAAAGTAATTTAACATCTCTTAAAGTATTAGCATCTAATTTGGAAGCACCTTTCACAGGCTGTGGCCTGTAATAGGAGCAAAAAATTAAACGGTACACTATTGAGCTCTCCAGCAATTATATCCAAATGATATTAATGGAAAAAAAAAATTTGGATTTTTTTTTCTCGCTAATAAAAAACAATAAAAAAATCCCAAAAATATTCTTTTAAACCAAAAATGCGACAACGATTATGAGTCATAACTTGAAGCAACCTCAAAATCAGCATTGACTGCCGCGCTATAATCACTGGGTGTCAAGATCCATTACTTGGAGGTCATAACTTTAGATCAAAATTTCTCCCAATTGAAAGAAGATAAATTATTTTTGGATACAAGAGGTTACTGCAGATGCTCTAAGGAAGCGTCCTTCAAATTTATTGCTCCTATTACAGGCCACACCCTGTATAAGACATAAAATATCCAGCTCACTTTGCCGCAACCTGATGTATAAGTCAAAAAATGAGCGGTATGTTTTTACAGGATATTCATTTCTCTCATAGGTTCTAATTTCATTAATTTATAAGTTAAAAAATGTGTAACTTCGTATCGTCGGCGACCCGGGTAAAATTATATGCTCGATGTAAAATTATCGGCGCGTAAAGGGGTCACTTATTGCCGGCAGGCGCACGATAGGCGGGTAAAGGGGTCACTTATTGCCGGCAGGCGCACGATTGGTGGGTAAAGGGGTCACTTATTGCCGGCAGGCGCACGGGCTGCACGGTAATCACGTAACTTTTTGAACGTACGATAGGTAAATGCAACTGTCATTTTTACTACGAAAAACCGGCCAAGTGCGAGTCAGACTCGCGCACCGAAGGTTCCGTAAAAAATATTTCTATTATATGATGTTACTAAAAATTTACGTTTTTCGCCATTTTTCCTTTATCTGTGCTATAAGACGTTGCTTCGTACCAAATTTCAAGATTCTGAACATTCTTTTGATTGCGTTGGCTTATATGTTTGATTTTTTCACAGCTCCAAGGGACAGTAGACTTGAGTATTTGATATAAATTCCAGCTTGATACCTCCACGCGTTCCAGAGAAAAAGGGTCTTGACAGACACACAGACAGACAAACGGACGGACAACAAAACGATCCTATAAGGGTTACGTTTTTTCCTTTCGAGTTACGGAACCCTAAAAATGATATTTAGATCTTCCTTAAGTACGCTCGAAAACGTTCCGTGATTATCCTGCTGAACTCAACGCAGTGTGCTGTGAATCATCCTTTCAAACAGAAGGGTTTTGACATTTTTGTTCGATTGTTAAAAGCGAGTGCGTGAGACCCATTCAAATAAAGTTCGAATAAGATTTGACCCCTAGAGTTAAAAATCATGCGACATGTGTGTTTATCACTAAGCGCGTTAGCTAATGTGATATTAAAATGTATCTAACACAAAGTTTCTTTCTTTAGACATTTTCCAAGGCTCTTTGAGACCTGTATACAGTGTATACTTTCAAATCATGTTGAAATCAACATCTAGGTAATGCAAGATAATTATTAGATTGTGTATGAAAATATGCTCGAAAAGACGTTTCATACAACATTGCCAGTCGAGACACCATTAAGGCGTCTGGAAAAAATATATTCACAACCGGTATTCAGAAAATTTGTTCGTTTGAGGGCAATAATTACTCTTTTCTGAATAGCAAATGTGAAAGCAGTATGTGCCACTTGGTAAAATTATTTTCGTCTTGGGCGTAAACACTTGAATCCCTCGTCACACTCGAGATTTTCTTCGCTACGCTTGGGATTCTATTGTAGATTTTTTCTCTTCACTCAGGGTTAAATTGCTCCCTTAAAATGTATACAGTACCTACATGTAGTTAAATGGCTAACTCTTTGGAAGGCACGCCTGCTGTCTACGACAGCAGTCGTTAAGTCAAGTTAGAGGCCTTCGGGCAGCTTGAGAACTTCTAACTCATTTTACAAGTCTAATCCCAATAAGGTCTAGTTTTCCCCTTTGGTTGGAAGGTCACTTCCGTAAAAACTAGCGCCTACGCCGATTCTTGGGATTTGGTAGCGAACCCCGGGGATCCTTCAGGATGCAACTGTATTGGGATAAAGACGATGATGATGATTCCTAGTAGACATTGCTTCAAACATTACACAGACACACCTCGGATGTAAGCAGATACACCGAAGACGCGTTCAGTTTAAGATAACTGTACGGTGGGAAATACTAATCCCGAGCGGAGATAAAAAATAAAGGCCGGAAATTGAATGCCGCAATAAATTTTATCACAAAATTATATCAGATTGTTACACTAACGAGATTCAGGGTAAATGCGAATTGTTGGGGAAAAATATCTTTTCTGAATATTATTTTTTATAAAATATTGTAAATGTTAGTAGATCATTGTTTAACTTTGAGCTTGTTACGAATAATTTTGCGAGGAAAGTTTACTACTCCCATGTTACTACCTAAACTGGGGACCCGGGTATGTCCTAAAACTACGACCAAGACCACCGGGGGATGGGCAGCAGCATCCCTGCGGTGCGATGGAGATACTGCGATCACCAATCGGCATGCCAAGTGAGCGATTGTGGCATTTACCTCCCATGAAATTGGGGGAGGCCTATGTCGAGCAGTAGACGTCCTTCGGCTGATATGGTAGTGTTGGTTACTACACTACGTCAAAGAAGATATATACTAACGTAACAAGAAGCGACACCGAAGCATGTGTGCTGTAAACCCGTCTCGCGGCTATGTGTGCGTGTCCGGACGTGAACGGGGGTGCGCGAGGGGCGCGCGGTGTGTGGATAGCTAGCCGCGGCAAGATGAATCGCAGGGGTGCCGCTCGCTTCAACATTCGCTCGCGTGACGTGCGCTCACACAACAGAGATCGATCGGCCGGTAGCGGGCGTGTAGTTTTACTTGAAATTCGTTAGAATTTATCATTTGTAATTCAATGTAATCAACTATGGCTGGAGCTTTTTATTGCTGTGTCTACGGTTGTGACAGTAATACCAAAAGCCACAAAGGGAAAAGCTACTTTAGGCTACCTACTGATCCAGATAAGTTAGTTATAAAATTTTATATGTTGTGTCCTTCCTACATTTAGAATTAAGACTTCACCTAAAATCCGTTTTTTAATTCGAAAGACTAAAGAAAGACGAAAGGTTGGTTTGAGTATGGATGCATTTTGACTTGCAATACATTAAGAAGTACCTACATCTTCGGAATAAATTAAACAAAAAATAAATAAATGGCGAAATAGATGAAATGTCAATTGAGTCTTTCAAATCATACTTAACGCGGGTGTCGCGGTCGCAGTGAATGACTTCATTTCATGTCACATAATTTCTATGGATTGAGGTTTAAAAAAATATTTTTTATATATTGTTATTATTTTAGCATACAATTATATTCATGTGAAGCTTAGATTTACACAAGAAAAGTAAGTTTCCATATTATGAGAAGTTTTGTAGGTACCTATATTACGAGCTTTTAGTAAGTTTTCTCCTGACTCAGTGCATCTGTCTGTCTGTTTGTAATCAAAACTTACAGATTAAATTTGACTAGCTTCCCGGTGTTTAATTGATGAATATCATGATCATTGAATAAACATTATTTCCTACATTGCCAACCCTATGCAACAGACGTGACGTTACAAGGTCACCGGCGCTCGACTCACACCGACAGGCCGTGTCGCCCCCCTGACTACGTCAGCTTTTAGAATATCTATAGGATCTCTCAGGCTGTAATCGTATGTTGGTACGAAAGGGCCTTAACCATCAACAAGAAATCTTGACCGTAATTTCTCCTCAGCAGACGCCAACCGCGTTTCGCTATCGCTAACAGCGATTTAACGAGGTCTATTCAGCATGTCCAGCTGCAGCGCTGTTTATTTTCCTTTTCCTTTCCACATAATTGAATGGGTAAGAGAGATGTAATCGATGTCAGAACCACTGCTCGGCGTGTATTGAAAACGGGCTGAAAATACTCTTTTAACAGCTCTTTCTATGGTGAAACCTTAAGCAATCGTTCACATTTTCCACGGCATTGGTATCGTAGCGCTGCGTTTGTAGCCGAAAACAAGCTAAAAGTAACCGATATAGCCCTCCAAATCGTTTAACTTAAGTGGCAGTGGATCAGGGCATGTCACAAAAACTACGACCAAGACCACCAGGGGATGGGCAGAAGCATCCCTGGAGGGTGGTGGAGATACTGCTATCGCCAATCCGTATGCCAAGCGTGGCAATTATGGCATTGATGAAAATGGGGGTAACCAATGTCCAGCAGTTGACATCCTTCGGCCGATATGGTGGACAGAGCACATTGCACGTAGAACCGATGGTCGTCGGGGTGGAAAGCCTGTCGAGTGGCGACCACGTACCGGAAGGCACAACTTGGGTAGACATTGGACTGATGACATGGTAAAGGTAGCGGGAATTCACTGCAAGCTGGTGACGCAGGAGCGGTCATTGTGACAGTCTTTGGGGAGGCCTATATCCATCAGTGTATGTCCTTCGGCTCATATGATGATGAGATAGCTCACGCGCCGTCCTATGCTAGCCGTGCTGTATATCCCCAGGCAAGCCTTGTGTAACTGATTTTCACCTGCAGCACTGCTTCGTCTGTACCAAAAGGAGGGTTGTATTTGTCTAGTTTACGTATGTGTATATATGTATATACAAAGTGGGCCCTGTAATAGGAGAAAAAAATTAAACGGTCCGGTTTTGAGCGAACCAGGCAATTATTTTCAAGTGATCTCAGTTAAAAAAATGATTTCTTTTTTTTATCTTCAATGCCAGCTTACGTGTATATTTTTACTCTTCTGGAGTTATATTAATACTTAACATTTTTTAAAACACCAAATATTAAAAATCAATAAGTAAATATCCTTAAAAACAAAGAATGCAAAAACAATTATGATTCATAACTTGATACTACCTCAAAAATTGCATTGACTGACGCGCTATAACTATAACTTGGAGGTCATCAATTTAATTTCTCCGAATCGATAAAGTATATTAAATATTTCGACACAGGGAGTTACTGCAGACAAAGAAAGCGTCCTTCTAAATATTTACTCCTGTTACAGGGACCATCATGTACATGTCTGTCTACATCTTCGGTGCGCATGCATGAAATGCGTAATGCGCTGCTGTTAGATTCCTCTGAAATCATTAGAGTGATATAGAGAATATTTAAAAAACCCGGTCAACTTTTATCAAACATCTTTTCATTTCACTTATGGACCCTGAGAACTAGTGAATTGAAAAAATAACTCGAGAAAATCAAACACAACCCCGATTACGCCTCGGGGTTTAACAAGACAGCTACATTCATCAACGTCGGCGGAAGGAAAAGCAGTTCAAACAAGTAATTCATTAATAATATCCAATGGTACTTGTCTACCGAATCTTGTTTTGTGATTTGGAGTTGCTTACCTTTAAAAGGACCTAACAAGGACTTGAATAATGACGCAAATTCTCTACATTTTGATTATTCCAAAAGAAAGCAGTAAACAGCACAGCACTACTGCAGTACTGTACTGTGTCCTTTAATTGAGGTGTGCAATAAAGAGTTTTGTATTGTATTGAATTGTATTGTAAACAGCACCTAATCTCTGAAAACCAAATAAAAACCGCTCAAGTCTCATGTCATATTGTCTGATTTGTGTATGAATAAACTCAATAAATATTTCTCTATGACTACATTTACTTCACAGATACTGATAATATAAGCTAACAGCGGTTACCGCCTTCGTACAAGTTCTAACGCCAATTCCTCTCTTAGCGATCCGTTCAATAGGTTGCGTGCATATAGATCGTTAACTGTGCGGGCCGTCAAGTTGTGGAATGAGTTACCAGGGTCCGTGAGGCAATCCCAATCTGTAGCGTACTTCAAGGCTACATTGAAATGATTATGGCCGTGTGAGTCCTGACATTTTTTTAACACGCGTAGGTATATTATATATATATATATATATTTCAAATCAAATTTAATCAAAATACATTCATTACCGCAAACACAAAAAATACAAGACAAAAGGTATACAGTACCTTATTTCTAGATAGGTACATATTTAAGTGCAAGGTAATGGGTACCAGTCTCAGCGTATGCTAGGCGTGCTACCCAGCGCTGATTTTCAGCTTGGTCCCTATGACAGGATTGATTGCAACCCTATTTATCGTTTATATATACATTATTTATTTTCTCTCACTCACACATTTATATCTTGAGCTGAAAGTAATAGAGTATAATTTATCTGTTGATGTGTATTCAAAATTATTTTACACCACACCTTGCCAAAAAGCGCGTTTTTCCGCATGTGTGTCCGGAAAAACCCACTTTTTGGCCAAGTGGTTCCGTAAAATTTTGTACAAAACACGGGTGGTAAAACAGAAAGCCCTCTCTCGCATATTTATGACCCTCGCCTGCGGCTCGGGCCTCAAACATCAGCGATATCGGCCTTTCTTTGTTTTACAACTCTTGTATAGTAAATAGCTATTGTTTTGTTTTAAATTTGGTTTGGTGCATAATTCACAGGTTGTTGAACCTCATCCTCCATTTGTTTTTAATGAATTCATTTGCTCAAGTTCGCCTTTGTACGTCTACTTTTTGTTCTTTTCTCATTTTGTCGTGTTTTATGTACAATAAAGTAATACATACTTACATATATACATAAGTATCATCACAAAGTATAAAATTGTGAAATGATGACTACAATTTAGCATAAGGTGGGTAAAAAATGTGAAATGGATCATTCTTTCTTCTTCTCTTCAACCCCAATTCGTGTATTTCGATGTAGTTCTACTCTTCCTGAACCATACTTCAACATACAATAACCAAATTTACCACCGTGACAGACAATAAAGCCACGTAGGTTTTTAAATACAAAAAAATAAAAATATTTTTTTTTTATTTTTTATACCACTTTGTCTCTCAGGTCAGTCAAGACTCTAGACTGAAGGCACTTATAGACAATAGCTTCGCTACAATACCTCGGGCGCACCCTGCTTACGACTTATACTAAACACATGACAAAATTTCTAGAACTCAGACGAAAATGTCTATTAAATGTAACAGGAACGCCATCATTACTTTATTACAACGTAATTCACCACACCCTTTTCTTCAAACAAGGCACCGTCCTTGTACAGGACAATTGGCAACAGCCCTTCAAAAGACGAAGGCATTATGAACATATGGAATCTGTACATTATTGTTCTGTTTGGGCCCGGCACAAGATAATCTAATACAGAAGTAATCCTGCGAGAATTGGCCTTCGGTTAACATGATAAGCCGGAGTTTTCGATTCATTGAACTTACGGCCGGAGTTTTCGATTCAATATCGATGTACAGTCAAAGTCATTTTTTATTAGTTTCTTTCCAACTAATTAAACTTGTTTAGGTACTCAATAGTAATATATCATTATATATTATAATCCTCATATCAGCCGAAATAACAAATCTTAATTAAATATTTATTCTGCAAGTAGATGTCAAAGCCTCTTTTAGTAGTCATACAGCAATTAATACAATATGGAATTTTGAAATGAAAACAGTGGCAATGAACAACATACTAATACAGTGAAACCTGGATAAGTGGGACCTGGGTAAGTGAGAAAACTCTATAACTGGGACGCCTGCTGCGGTCCCGACACTTTATCACTGAATTACCTTCTGTTAGTGGTAAAACAGAGACCTCTGTAACTAAAACGAGTCCTGCCGATTTTTTCGTCATAATTACCTCTATAACTGAGACTATGTTTTAAAGCTTTATCTAAAATGTTTTTCTTGAATTTTATATTAACCTCTTTTACTGAGATGCTGTCAACTTCGAACCTCTTTAACTAAGACCTATAAGTAGGACGCACAAATTTCGGACTTTAGATTATTGTGCATACCTAATGAAATTATCCAAACCTTTGCGTCTTCCTCTTTAGAAAATAAAGAAGATGATGACGAATTGGGCCCGGAAGTAAATTTAGTAATATTTCTAAACGCGAAGCAGTAAACACATTAGAAACTTTGCATAGCTATTTTGAAATGTCAACTATTAGTAACCAAAATATATTTGATAAAATCTATTGCATTGAAAAACGTCTTAGTGCTGATGGTTCCAAAAGACAAACTAAAATGACATATTTCTTCAAGTGATTCACTTCTGTGTACTAAAACACGAACTTGATGATTATTTTTGTTCATTTACATATGTATTACCTTTTCATGATTACCTTTATATAAAGATTACATCTGTAGGTATGTTTAATACATATTTACAAAAAGCAGTTTTTTATTTAATAATCTCACCTCTATAAATGAACTAACCTATATTCTGAACTCTATTACTGAGACCCTCTTTAAATGAAAAACATATATATATATATATATATATATATATTTCTTTAAGGGGGTAAAATGCGTTACGCTGATTACGCATACCACCCGGGCGCAGGGGGTGACCCGAGTGGTTATGTGGGACTCCCGTACAGGCTAATGAGACCCACGGTGTACCCACTAAAAACCCCCCCCATTCGCCGCCTCGCCGCCTTGTGGTGAGGTCACGGGAACGCTTGCGCACACATCCGCGACACCGCTGGCGGCAGCCGCTCCCAAGCGGCTCCTTCGTAGATGCCAGGAGGCCCTCCACGTTACCTTCCTCCTCGACCTCCATATTTTACAGTAGCGGACCCCCCTGAGTCCGCTATAAGGAGGTCATGGGTACCGGAAAAACTTCCGGCGCCCGGTGGCGGATCAGGTCTGTAGCTCCGCCACGAACCACACCTCGGCCGCAGAGGATAGGGAAAGCGGCGCACCGTAATACGGGCATTCCTCCTCCTCTGCGGTCCCACCAACGCCGTTACTGCGGAACGGCCTCGCCAAGTTCGCAGGGGGTAGGGAGAGTGGCGCACCGTAATACCATCACGCCTCTCCCCCTGCGATCCCACCTCGGCCACAGAAGATAGGATGAACCCTTCTTCTGCGGTCCCACCATAATGCATCCTCAACGGGCTAAGTAAGCCCGTTGGGAACGCCCTCCTCGGGCCAGCCGGCAGCCCAAACAGGCCGTACCTGGGTGCCTCTTAGCTTCACCGTGGATGACCCAGTCCACGGTTACTAAGCCCCCCGCCGCGGCAAGGACGGCACCCACGGGGGGGGACAATGACCGGCCTGACGCAACCCTGATCCAACAGCTTTATGCGATCTTGACCAGATCGTCGGTCTACTTGCGGGAGTCCTTCCCGCGCTAAGTTTTCCGGTGCGAGGTCGCCAACGCAACGGCAACGGGGTTCTACGAGCAATGTGCCCCGCTCACAGCCACTTGAGTCTTACATGTAAGACAATTGTACCTAAACAAGTACCTCAATAAGGCTTGTGTTATGAGTACTAGACGATGATATATTTAAGAATATTTTATTCTTAAATTAATCAATATTTTATTCTTAAGTATATTTTATACTTAAATACATAGAAAACATCCGTCTCAGGAACAAATGTTTCTGCTCAGCATAGAAACAAATGCCCTTACCGGGATTCGAACCACGGACCTCTAGCTTTGGAGGCAGTGTCACTACCAACTAGGCCAAATAGTAAGTCTAATTAGTTGATTAGTTTATAAGGATACACTTATAAAATAATAAATCAATAAGCGTACCAGACATTAGCTGAGCTATTAAATGTAATACAAAGCACTTGCTTTAAGGTAATATATAGTTGTATAAGTGCCCTAGTTTTGGGTATAAGACTAATCTAAGACTAATTCTAGATGGCATGTTAAAGTTACTAACTGATATTGTACCTAGTTACCTAGATAGTGATTACGCTGAAGGGGTTTCCACTAATTTAATAAACAGTTGAAATAGGAAATTCCCGTGGGTTCCAGACAAATTAAAATAATATGGAACGGGTTATTATGTCTTTAAGGTCAAATATCGGTCTACATGCTAAACGTGCCGCTCCCGGGATAAGTGCTGATTAAAAAACAAAACTTACGACGAAAATTATAAATAAATACACTAAGGGGTGCGGAGATGCTAGCACCATTTCCGTGCACTAGTGCAATATTTACAATACTAATCCATTGAGCGACGAAGCCGCCAGTTCTGCGGATCCTGTGGTGTCAGCCAGCCTTTTTTGGACAATTCACACCAAACGGATGAATTCGGCGCGCACGCCAGCGGAGTCAAAGTCAAAGGCATTCGAACCCTCCATACAGAGGCTAGACTTCGTATCCAAACGGCAGCGGCAGATCCGGCGGCAGCCGACCGGCTGCTCGTAACCCATTCCGTCTGCTCGTCCACGGCTTAGCTCAGTAGTAAATACAAGTTTCTGAAATTTTTAATCCGCATAATGTAACTGGTAAACACTGCGGAGCCTTACACTACACGTGGCCAAACAAGCATTTGGCCGCTTGTTTATTGTTATTTGGAATAACGCAAATATTCGTCAACAGTACAAAATATACCGAAACCCTCCACAAAAAAAACATGTCACATTAATACAGGTGGCGACTACCGGTGCTAAACATTTATTTTAGTTTGAATTGTAGAAGTCCTCAAGCCTCCAAGAAGTTTCTAGTATCCAAAGGCGTCCTCGAACTGTGATAAAAGGTTAGCTACTTTGATACTGATATTGAATCATATTTACTTATTTACAACTTATATATTAAAAATATACAAATGTATATGCTACACCGCACGCCATTCATTAAATATCTGGGTACTTGTTTACATCAACATTACTTTCGCATCAACAATGTACAAAGACTACTTTTATACCGCAACAAAATGCCTTGTAATCCTCCTTTTAAACTCTCCTTAGCATACAATGGGGTACTTTGAATTCTAAGGATTATTAAGGTTCATATTATGCCTTTGTGGACGATAATCGCCCATGGAACGATGTTGGAGCGTCATATTTACATGAGGTTTAGTAGACAAGATTGACTAAATTGCGACGATTTGAATTGAAAAGTTAAAAAAGTCATTAAGAAAATTCTTTAAATAAATACTTAAGTTGTTTATGCTATTGACTTTTTTAAGGCACCTTTCGAACCAGTTTTTAGACCGAATATAAGGTCTGTACGGGACTAACTACAGTTAGAGACAACATAACAAAAGCCGAAAATGAACCAATTGTGACGTGACTCAAATCGAATTCGTGATACTGTATAACTTATCGTATTTTAATTAAATGTGATTGTGTTGTGAAAAATCATTTGATTAAAATACTATAATTAAACGTTAATTGCAGAGTTATAAACGTATATGTTTAACCCTGTTGTCCGGGCGTCTAGCCTCTTCGCTGGCCGACCGACACGACTATGACTGTTAGACTTACAGACAGCCCATTTCGAACGACAAATTCTAAATTCAAAGACCGGACATGACTTGAAAAAAACAAAAGACTTGGACAGTACGACTCAGACAGCGGACGAGACGAGTCCACCGACCACGTTACGACAGCCGTAGACAGCGGCGACATAAAGACAATCAATCGTACAAGACAAGACCGTACATCTGTAGTTAACTGGTCGAGAATGTCGCCAATTGTACTTTATTCGGGCCACCGAGCTACCTGAGACGGGTACGAACAAACTGTGCAGTGTAATGAAAAATGCATGCATGTTCTTGCAAATAAACCGGTCTTTACAGAGTTATTCCGCCCTACATTGTAAGGTAAACAACCAAATTCACTTTAATGCCCTATAGATGACACTGATGATCACCTCTGTCATTAAAGCTAGAAACGTACAGAGCGCAGCGTCGTTGCGGGGCGGCAAAGCGAACGCAATCCGGTGGAAATCGCACCAAGAACCATATGAAGCAGTAATCGACATTATCGACAGTCGACAATTTCAGGAAAAACAAAAATGACAAACTCTGTGCGTTTCGAGCTTTAGACCTCTGCCTCACTAGGACACCAAGGCGACGGCTCCAATACATTTTTACGTTGCCAAACCGCCAAGAAAGTGAGCTACCATACATCTCAGTATGAATTGTTTGGTAACCGTAGCCGTCGAAGTCGCCATGGCGTCCCAGTGAGGCAGAGGTTTATAACGTGATTGAAAGTGTGATGGTCCGTATTATGATGATGTTGAAAGTGTGATTTAAAATACTGGTGGCTCGGTTAGTCTCTCGTAATTTCAAATCAAATGCTCACTACAAAAAATTCTATATAATAATTATCGAACCAGCTCACAAAATTTCACTAGAATCAGTTGAGAAATGCGACCTGTAGAGGAGTACAACCGGAAATCCGGAAACCTGAATATCCGCACATACGAAATCATTTTTGTCAAAGCTGAAGCCGAGACCTATTTTCACTCGGTCAACAATGTTACGAGTACCTATTTATTAAAATAATCTTGGAAACTAAATCTGATGTTTATTTTCCACGGCAGTTAATTACGAGTACTTAAGTAAATATGGCTTAAGTCAAACAATCCGTCTGAAAAAAGACTCAAAAATCTGCGAGCGGACGGTACAGAGCGTTAACTTGTTTGTTGTAAAGAGAATTTATCCCAAAATGGCTCCATTAAGCGAAGTTGGCTCTGAAAGGTCACTTTTTACATATTTCTCTTTGTCAGCGCGAGGTATGAGACGTGCCGCGATTTTTATTAAAATCACAAAAATGTCAGCGGATTCTTAGGCTTACTCGTATTATTAAAACGTGTCCATAAAAACTGGGCTTACCTAACGTACCTTACCCAATTTTTCCTAGGGCCATTTAGGACCGATGTCACACTAGGTCAATAAGTAGGTAGGTTAGGTTGGTTAGGTGGGGGCGTTAGTCGGGTAACCTCCACGAGTTTCTTGGCTTCTCCAGTTCCGGTTGATCCTCGCGTGTCTCAGGGAAGGGGAAGGGTTCTGGCCGGTGCACCCTGGAGGCAGCGGTATAGTGATTCATATTCGGAGGGAACGCTTACCGGTGCTACCAATAACCCGGAGACGGGGTCGCTCTGGGTGTTTCTCTGTTTAGCGGAGGACACTCCAGATGCGACCAATAGGGGGATGGGGGGTTCAAGGAGTCGCAAGACACCCCAGGTGCGGCGAGAGGGACAGGCCATGCCGTATGCCTGTTTAAAGAATTACGGACCCGTAACCCTGACTTCGGCAGAGGGCCGCTATAGTCGGGAGCGGGGGCTGTCACCGTCAGGCCGGGGCCGAGTGGTGGCTGCGAGGGAGAAAACCTCTATAAAAAGTTACAAGGGGACCTGAGGGAGTGAATCCGGGGTTTTTCACTATCTCCTGGCGTGGAAGTCCTTTGTTCGGCAAGTGTGTGGTGTCGCCCTTCACGCTTGCCGTTGGGTGGGAGGCGCAAGCCTCTACCGAGAAGGGACAGCTTCGGCTGTCGCAGCAGGCGGTGTTCGCGGTTATGTGTCTTGGCGATCCCGTGTCACCGCCACTAATGCTGTGTGATGGGCATACCTTGGTGGTTTTAGACGGTAGTCCGGGCGGTTCCCGGGAGTCCGTCATACCTGTCCTAGTTCCCCGGCTAGGCGGGATGCGTAAATGCATTTCCCCAGCTTCTTGAACAATATTTCTTTGCTATTCCGCGTGCAAAGATACGCAAGTGGATACATTAACACTAATAGACCTACACGTTTTTAGCGGAATAGCAAAGAAATATTATTCAGGAAGCTTGTCATGGATATACGGAATAGCAGGCCGGGGCCGGGTGGTGGCTGCGAGGGAGAAAAAGTTACAAGGGAACCTAAGGGAGTGAATCCGGGATTTTTTCACTCTCTCCTGGCGTGGAGGTCCTTTAGTCGGCAAGTGTGTGGTGCCGCCCTGCACGCTTGCCGTCAAGTGGGGGGCGCTAGCCTCAACCAAAAGGGAACAGCTTTGGCTGTTACAGTAGGCGGTGTTCGCGGTTGTGTGCCTTGGCGATCCTGGATCACCGCCACTTATTCTGCGTGACGGGCATACCCTGTTGGTTTTACACGGTAATCCGGGTGTCCGTCATACCTGTCCTAGTTCCCCGGCTAGGCAGGAAACGTAAATGCATTTCTCCATGTAAAAAAAAAAGTTCGCTAGGTGGCTTCAGATACCCGAACTGCAAACCACCCAGAAATGGGAGCCCCGCATAGCTCCTATTTCTGGGTAAATCTTGTGACAAATAATTCTCACTAGATCGATCTTTTATTCTAAATAGATCTATCTACTGCTAAAGAAATTGTGATACATCACTCCGAAATTAGATCTTCTGAGAGAAAAAATCTCACTAGATCTATTTACCTTGGCTCTATAGGGAGTGCTCCGCCAAAAAACACCGTCACCCTCACTCATGCAACAAATTCACCTCTTTTACTGTTCGAGAGCGGCATTAGTGGTTGCATAATGGATCAAAATCGGCCTGGTCACGAAACAAAAATTCCGTGCACACAGAGTTTTTTCAAAGTAAGATGCACAATTGTTTAGTATCGACGGCATGCATACGATACGGTATATTTTATTACGCCTCCCTGCCTTCTGTAATACCGTGGCAGCTCGTATTTTAATAAAGACATGTTACCTAAACCGATGATTGATTTTAACCTTCAGATGTCCAATCTAATTACCCTGAATCAGGCTTACAGGGTGAGCGTACTGCGCCTCAATTCGGGTATTTAAAATATCGATTTCAGCTTAATTGGGCATCTGTAATTAAACCAGTTTTACAGAGTATTTGTGCGGTTTTATTATCAACAGTGGATAGGACTGTAAATTTGTACAAGCTGTGTGATATTGCATTGTAAGTGCGGTATTTAGGTATCAAAGTTATTTATTACCAATCGTAAAATCCAAACCTATATTTCGGACCTACTTACTGTGTTTTATTGCCAATATATTCCCATCTTCATCCATCAATACAAGATAATATTGCTACGAACTTACCTGTAGTAATAAATGTGATATTGTATTGATTTCAATCATAAAACTTATCGCCGAGCTAAAGCCAGATTCTTTCTTATCAGGAGTCATGCTCTCTGATACATTCTGACGCTTGACTCAAAATGAGCCGTCACGTGAGTGATCATTTGATCATCAGCGCTAATCGCACTAAATGTATGAAGAAGAGACAAGACCTGAAACGGCACAACAGCTTCTTGGTCCAGATATAAAGAAAACAATACCAGTCTCCACCATACAAGTGTTGTACCTACTCTTCAGATCATTTCTACAACATTTACTGTATAAACTGTATACTTTGTGGTAGAGAAAATAAATACTTTTATTTTAATGTTTACTTTTTTTTAATCTTAAAGGAAAAAAATAGATAGCTAGAGAGGTAGAGGAAGGCCTAGATTCAATTATTCAAGTGAAGGAAAAAATGGCTACCGAGTCTTTTAAGGGAGTCAAGAGACGGGTAGTTACAGTGAAAATTGGCGATTACTCCACTAAAAAGCTAGGCTCTTAAATAATTAATGAATGAATGACGGCCTGTTTAACCTAGTTGGTAGTGACACTGCCTCCGAAGCTAGAGGTCCCGGGTTCGAATCCCGGCCAGGGCATTATTTGTGCATTTAGCACGGATATTTGTTCTTGGATCTTGAATGTTTTCTATGTATTCAAGTATGTATTTATCTATATAAATATGTATGTCGTCGTCTAGTACCCATAGTACAAGCTTTGCTTAGTTTGGGACTAGGTCGATTTGTGTAAGTTTGTCCCCCAATATTGATTTTATTTTATTTATTTATTTAATGAAAATGTATGAAACACATTACGTAAGAAAAATGACAGTTCAGCATAAAATAATATCAGTAGCAATAACAGAGCTTATTGGTTGAGCATCACACACCATATCTCTATTTCAACAGCATTCTGTTGTCTTGTTTCTCTTGTTTGATGAGTAAACTTTTCGTTTACACTTCCTGCACATAATACCTGCCCTTGAAAATAATATTGTTTCCGGACTGCCGATTCAATGGGGTATTAATAATTAATTACAAAGTCCGTTGCACGAAAGTGCCTTTCATCTCGCCGTACTCTCCTGTTTCCTGTAATGTTTCCGATCTCAAGGCTGCAACCTAGTTCCCGAGATAATTTCTTGATCCGGGGTCGGATACTTTCAATTCGAACATGACGTCATCAAGGTGGCCTTCGTTCGGTATTTGATGGTCCAGATACAAAGAAAACATGTTTTACTTTAGAACTCAAATAATAAGGATACAGACGGATAATGTTGGCAGGCAGTTACCATTTTATATAAATTATTCTGATAGGTTTTTAAAGATGAAATGATAGAAAGTTTTCTTCGTTTATGGAATTAAGTATATCTTCAAGTGAGAAAATCCCCGCTAAATCAGTAAACTCACGTGAAAGAACAAAATACCTCATATCGATCCCGCCCCGCAGTCAGAAAGTCGCCTTGGGCGAATACGATATTAATTTCCAAATACGTATGTTGCATACGTAATTAATCAAATTATCCTTTAATATAAGCTTCATCCTCAATTAATTATTCAGATAGGGAGATGCAGGTCACGAATTATAGAGATTACAACTATACACCTTGGGCCCTAATAAACCGAAAGATTTAATTAAACTAACGATTCTAGAGCCTAATTAGAGTATATAATGTGGTATAACATATAGTCCAAAAACCCAAATTTAAGACATAAATTTAAAACAAATCACAAGTTGAAAAATGTCAAATCGAACACACCCTAAAGGCGTGACGTAGCCACCTTGACTTGATACTTCGTGTCTTGAACACATTTTTTTTATTAAAAATGGGATTGCTCTTGGCTAGCATCTAGCCAGGGGGCAAAGATGAGGCCGACGATGAAGCGAGCTCACCCAGAAGATGCCACATTTGCGAGTCACGTAAAGATTTGTTCACAAAGAAGCAGTCAATTTATTTTGCTTTATTTTGTACTGAAATAGTAGTTTAATTAAAACTAATAATTTTGCTCATGTCAATGTAACATTATTTACTCGTAGTGTCGTCAAAAATACGTGGTTAAAATCTTTCGGGTTATTAGGGCCCGCGGTGTATATAGGTATAAACGTAAGAAAATGACTTGTTGTATGTAGTTGTGACGTGTTTGAATAGACATTTGTTTTGTTTTGTTTTACACATTTTAAATATGTAATGTCTATTTTAACACGTCACAACTACATACAACAGGTAATTTTCTTAAGTTTTTCACCTATACCTCTTGGTGGGTGGCCCTTAATGGGCTTGTTGACTACTCTGGAGTCAAAACTGTGGCAAGCGTCCGTAGGTTTTCTGTCATAAGTTTAGTTGCCCCTGCTTGGACCGATGCGCTTCAACAGGTGGCACTTACGACGGGGAGATTTCTATAAACCTAGAGAATACAACCCTAAAAGAGTTCATTAGGAATGGGATTATGGAATATTACCATTTCGCAACAAGCTACTTATCATTTTACTGAAAGTAAAGAACTGCGTAATGGAATCTTCCAATTCCATTGTCTTTTCTATTTTATTATTGTTGCTACAAACGAAGTTTACAAATTGTAAAAAATATCTCCGAACTTATTTTCATCACGTACTAACTGCCCGTCCATTTCACCTGAAATAAGCCCAAATTCGTCCAATTTTATTCAGGGTCCCCGAAGGCTGTAACACGGAAGTGCAGAGTACAAGGTCAGCCTGCGCGTGACCTGACCCACGGGTCAAGATCAAACGGAAAGCGCATGCGCGGGCCGCATTCATATCGACTCTCAATGGACGGATGGTAAAACTGGAATCATACATATTTGTGGGATGGCCTGTGATGCGCTCTGATGCTTCTGATCACCTGTTGCGAATCTAGGTAACCATACTAAATGTATGAAACCGAAATCTGATAATTACGCAAAGTTTCCGAGCTTGCGTAAGGTAGATACATAGATTTAAATGTCATTTTTCATGGTAAACATTATAGATTTACCAATCATACTTTTTTAAGTTTATATTTGAAATATGGTACTTTCAGCATAATCTATAGTAATTCATAAAACAAAACGACATGCAAAGGGTATTAATTAGCAAATATAGTTTATAAATATTTTAATGATAAAAATGTAATGTAATAGAGATATAATTATTTTTTTCTCATACTACTTATTACATTTTCCTTCATAAATTGAAATTCATCCACCGAAAATTAATAATAATTAATTGAAACCCTTTCATATGACACCGCACTTGACTTTGAACTTATAGGTGATTTTTTACAGAAAATAAAAACATGTTCTATACCTGTGGGTTAGCCTTGTTTACAACTATTAATTTTTAATTCGATAACACAAAATTGTTTTTGAGATATTTAGCGATTTGACAGATGGACAGAGCGGTGGCATTTGGGGCGTTCTTACCTTTTTGGTACGGAACTCTACAAATGACACATTTCTGCATTCTGTCCTCGTGTCAAATGCAATTTAATAAGCACTGAATCGAGGCAATTATTTTGTTTCAATAAGTAAATGCACGGCTCTTCGCTCACAATTAATTAACTCACGATTCAATAGTTAACTACGTTATCTACTGAAAATGTTCATCGCTAAGCGTACTCGAGCGGAATTCATGATACCTACTTATATAAGATTAATTAAAAGGTTTATTAACTGACTTCAATTAGAAGGAAGGAGGTTCTCAGTTCGTCTGCATGTTGTTGTCATATGTTCCCCGATAACTCTTGACCACGTTGGCCGATTTTGATAACTCTTTTTTTGTTTCAAAGCAGGTCCCTAGTTGGTCCCATATAAATTTGGTGAAGATCTGATGATCGGATCCAGGAGGAACCGAGAGAAGAACTCCTCAAATTTAATAGGTATGCGTAAGGCGATTTCGGTGTTTTCAGTAGTTAATTGGAATCGGTTTTATTTGGGTATAAATTATTTTAGTGCAACGAACGGCCGCAAAAATTGGTGGAAGTGACAGACGCTGTTGCTAATTGACGCTTGCGGCGCCAAAATATCTAGTCCGATACACTTCGAACGGTTGAAATAACAATTGCGAAGTTTATAAAATAGGGGCGTATTTCACCGAATTTCTATTACAACACAAAAAATAAATTTCGTTTTCAAAAAATACTTGAAATAAAACAAACTACAGCTCATTTATGCAATTTTAAAGATTTTTAATACATAAACATGAAAAAAGTTTGACCATAGAAAATTGTGACGTCATAAGCATATTTCCATACGAACTTCCTACAAACCGAGCATTCCTGACGTTTTGTAAAAAACTGTGCTTATTTCACTATCAGTAAAATACTGTATAGTCACCTATAATGACAATCAGATGGTCGTTAGGTCTATCGTCAATTGTCAATCCAGAGATGATACCGTGAACCGAGACCGAAGTAACTTGCTCAATCGCACTTGAAATCTACGGCGCATTGTCATTGAAAGGTAAGAAATTATGAAATGGAGAAAAAAGTGGCATACGTATATAATATATGTTGCTATATATGCGTTTTACAGTATCAACAGATTGTCATATTTTTATCTAATTGTATTTGAAACAACGTATCAGCATTTCGATACAACAAGGAAATGCCGCCAACATCCTCTATACAAAACCTCAAAAGTACTGTATTCTTTAATCTGTGTCAAGGGCCTGTTTTAGAGTTTAGTTACTTTTAATGTTGCAGTAAGCAGACGAAAACGTAATGTTGTCGCAGCTCTAGTGACAAAATTTAAATTTGCTTAGCGGCAATTTCATGCTCAATCTGTTAAGTTATATAACATTGTTAACCAAAAACTTACCATCTACCACCTGCAAAATTATAAGTGTAAAAAAATTATAAAAACATGGTTAAAAACATTAAACTATGAAGAAACAGAATGCCTTGTAAAATAAAATAAGAATACTTTATAAAGTGTACGGACACACACGCACACACACACACACACACACACACACACACACACACACACACACACACACACACACACACACACACACACGTGCGCGTGCGTGTACTACGATTTGTACTACGATAAAATATGTAATTCAATTTTAGATTTTTCTTAATTATAATGTTAAGTTAATCTTATATTATCTTATATATTCATTCATTGGTGCGGGCTCTCCTGACACAAGTACCACTGTACTTACTAGGAGGTCCCAACCTTTATAATGTGTAACGTTGTATTACCAATGTAGTACCAATAAACCATTTCATTTCATTCATTTCATTTCAATGTTATGTTATGTATATTATTTAAATTATTTTAGATAAGTATTTTTCTATATATTTTCTTAGTACACAAATAAGTGCAAACATAATTCCTCAATCTATTGATGGTATTTGTAACACACATAAATAGGACCAAAGGCAGTTTTATTAGGAGTGTCTGATATTCATGATTCTATGCAGTGTAAAACATTTTTCAGATTCATTTATTAGGATCTGTACCCAAAAAAGAAAAGAGGAACGCGTTCGCCTCAAGGATCATTTCGGTGTGCGTCTGTCTATCTAAAAATGTGTCACTAGACTTTTTTCCTTTGGGCCGCGTGGTATCATATGTGAAAATAAAATCAAATACAATCTGTAATCCCTTGGATTCCTCCTATCATTGCAATATCAATACGTTTTTGTACACGTGTTAGTTTGTCTATCTTTTGGTTCCTGTGTCACTCAATTGCTCAAAGGTTAACTGGAAGAGATCCCTTAAAGGGATAAGTTCGCCTTTGTACCGATATAACCGAATTTGTCTGTATTTCTACCTGTGTTTTGTGTACAATAAAGTATTTACATACATACATATCACACTTTATGTAAAATAAATGTAATTTGTTATACCTACCCTTTTTGCGAATACAAGCGTAATTATATATATGTTATGTTTTCTACCACGGACACTCCATCTATATGGGGTTGGAATTCCACTGAAAAATTACTAGAGCTTCGTAATAGCCGCCTCGTGGATACGTGGGTGGAGCCTAAAATAGTGTCTTTGAGAGGTAAGGATTTACTATGAGTATTTGTGGGAAATACTAGTAGTATTGCGAGTACTATAATGTTTATAAACACGATTGAAGATTATTTGATCCCATCAAAAACATAAGTGTGAAAATGGCAGCCAATTTGAATATGCGATGCGGGGTTGTCTTCACCTACAAAAGAATTGAGATATGAATGGGTGCCAAGTTCCATATATTTTCTGAAAAGGTGCCAAGTGTGGCACTAGATTTTTTACAGTAAAACTAATTTACAGCGGCTTAATGTATTTTGAGCTTTAACTTGGCAGTTTTCTTAAATATCCTTCAGCTTTCTTGGTATTATAACATACTGCACAGAAAACTGCCAAGTTAAGGCTGAAAATGCATTAAGCCGCATGAAATTAGTTTTACTGTAAACTACTTATTAGTATCTAGTGCCAGACTTTGCACCTTTCCAGATAATCTACCGAACTTAGCACCCATTTAGATCTCAATTCTTTTTTTGGTGAAGACGACAACAACGCATCGCATATTCAACTTGGCAGCCATTTTCAATTTGTTTTTGTCAAACTTCGGCAAATGGTGCTTTCCAAGAGCGAATGCACGAGTTAATATACAAAATACCCAAACCGCTATATGTAGATGCACCTAAAATATTTGAAGAGTTCCCTCGATTTCTCCGGAGATCTCAGATCCTGACCCAATGACAATGGGACCACCCCGGAAGTATACCGTTTCAAACAAAAAAATAATTTTCGAAATCGGTGAATAAATGACGGATTTCTGAGGTGACAAGCATAAAATAATAATAATAAAACAAAAAAATCACTGTTTTCTGATTTTTTTACGTGTACACACACAATCACCAAGCTGGATGCCAAATTTCACTTTTCTAGGTCACCTGGAACTGGGTTAGGTTTTTGATTACTAGTAAGTCAGTCAATGGTAAAAATGCCGTTTTTTTAACTTTAATATCTCAGTAACTATTTTACCAATATTTATGAAATTTGGGGTGTTAGTTGTTCTGAAGGATAAATAATAATATAAATAAATATATTGGGGGACAATCTTACACAAATTGACCAAGTCCCAAACTATAAAGCTTGTACTATGGGTACTAGACGACGATATACATACTTAATTACTTATATAGATAAATACATACTTAAATAAATTGAAAACATCCAAGACCCAAGAGCAAATATCCGTGCTAAATGCACGAATAATGCCCTGGCCGGGATTCGAACCCGGGACCTCTAGCTTCGGAGGCAGTGTCACTACCAACTAGGCTAAACAGGCCGTCAAAATCTTAATACGTATACCTTAATGCATATGCATAATTTAATTTTTTATGTTAAATAGATTTTCACCGGCTCACTATTACGTAATGTTTTGTTTTACATTACAAGAAGGCCTAGTGATGGATTACGCTCTAAACCCATTGCGGGTGACACCTCATCGCTCAGCAAAATTTACATGCGGCTAAGTAAAATAAAATTATATTAATAGAAAAATTCTTACATCAAATAGTATGTATTACATTTTATGGATCAAGTTTACGTTTATATAATCGTGATCATAGCATGGATTTAATAGCATTTTATACAACACGTACACAATGGAGTCACAGTAACAAAACGAACGTAATGAGTTTTATTAAAGCCTCGTGAAATTTAAGACCTAATTACGTGACGTTGCGTACAATATTTTTGTACGTACGTATAATTGCGTACTTTGAAGACCTGTTTAGCCTAGTTGGTAGTGACTCTGCCTCCGAAGCTAGAGGTCCCGGGTTCGAATCCCGGCCAGGGCATTTATTTGTGCATTTTTCACGGATATTTGTTCTTAGGTCTTGGATGTTTTCTATGTATTTAAGTATGTATTTATCTATATAAGTATGTATATCGTCGTCTAGTACCCATAGTACAAGCTTTGCTTAGTTTGTGACTAGGTCGATTTGTGTAAGATTGTCCCTCAATATATTATTATTATTATATAATATTTTTTCTACCACAGAAAAATATTTTGATTTAACTAAAAAATCGATGTGTTGGCAGAATACAAGCATTGACGTGTCTCTTTTAAAAATTAAAAAAAGTGTGATAATATTGTACGGAAATCCATTTTGATTTTTCCACCAGTCATATGATGGCTAGTTCATGGTCATTTAATTGACAGATTAAAATGCTGGAGTGGAAATAAGTGTTTATTAATCCATACCTATACCTACAGAGCGCGTACCGAAACTTACAATCTGCTGATTACGTAAGGCGATCCTGATTTGTCGAAGCCGGTGCGATATAAGAAAACTGTGAGCGGACAGTCTCAACTCAACCAATACGAATGCAGTACTGCCCCACTTCTGCGCATGGTTTTTTTTATACTACGACGGTGGCAAACAAGCTTACGGCCTGCCTGATGGTAAGCAGACACCGTAGCCTATGGACACTTGCGACTCCAGAGGAATCACAACAGGGGTATTAGGTACTACTGCGGAAACGTAACACTGAAATATTGACAGCATTTCGTCAAGTTAGGAAATCCCACATCAGTAAGCTCACGTCAAAGAACAAAATACCTACCACCGTACCGTTATTTTTGTTTTTTGTACAAATATTCTTGGTTTCACACCTCAATGTTCAATTATATGTATGTATATAAAATTATACACGCCGCCGTAACCAGTAGACAGTGAATCCGTCAGTATTAGGTACTTATAAGGATAAATATGGCGGGAAAAATATGTTATATATTTTACATACCTGGATTAACGCAATAACGAACATATAAGGAAAGGGGAAAAAGCAAGTGGTCTTATCGATAAAAATCGAAATCAAATCAAATCAGTATTATTTTATGATGAAATAATGACATTTTATGATGAAATAATTTAAGAAACCTACATAGATCCGTGATAGCCGTCATATCTTTAGGTGTAAACATACGCAAAGATAATAAGGAAAAACAGGGAAAAATAAAAATAAAATCATGATATAGTCCTTGGAGAATTTACTCGTGGAATTATCCTTGTGCCAAAATCAATAATTGTGTAAAAAGATAAGAGATCTTACGAACCAAAAAACGTATAAAAACATGCTTATGGGATATTAGTATGAGCAGATCCTCAGAAGCATGTTGTTATATATTTTTGTTTTTTGAGGTGTGCAATAAAGCATATTGTATTGTATTGTATTGTTCGGCACGAAAATTTTTAATCTAATTTTTCCTCAGAGCACTCCTTCCCCTAAGCTGCTTGATGCCACCAGCAAAATATCGGCTGGGGCACTCCTCCACGATGTGACAAACTGTTTGCTGTGGTGCGTCACAGTCACAAGCAGGCGACTTTTTAAGGCCCCACTTGTACAGACAGTAGTGGCAGGGAGCGACTCCCGTGCGCATACAGTTCAGCGTCGTCCAGATTTTACGGCTGGCTTTGAAACCAGGCTGGACGAACGGGTTTTCCACGAGGCCACCCACTGAGCTCTGCTGGGACTCAGCGGACCGGGAAAACAGTGTGCTGAAAGGCAGACGAATAACGGGGTCTGACCAGAGAAGCCTGTGCGAGAGGATTCGCTTCTCGAAGCATATATTCCTGTTCAGGGTTTTGGTGATTGGCAATCTGTGTTGGAGTAGGATGCTGGCCGCCTTACCCCACTTAATGTTTTTATATGTCTCTCTTGCTCACGGGACTTTTTGTGCCCCGGGCCTAGGGGAGGTGTGCGTGGAGCCAAAGTACCAACCAATTACCATGCGACGAACATGTAGAAATTTCTAGAACAACATGTTTTACTAAAGACTAGCAAATAATGCTATTTTTCTAGAAACGTAAAACGGTTTACAGCAAAGTAAAGCATAATTTCATCAATCGCTTATAACTCTTTTATCAATTTGACGGCCTGTTTAGCCTAGTTGGTAGTAACTCTGCCTACGAAGCTAGAGGTCCCGGGTTCGAATCCCGGCCAGGGCATTTATTTGTGCATTTAGCACGAATATTTGTTCTTGGGTCTTAGATGTTTTCTATGTATTTAAGTATGTATTTATCTATATAGGTATGTATATCGTCGTCTAGTACCCATAGTACAAACTTTGCTTAGTTTGGGACTAGGCCGATTTGTGTAAGATTGTCCCCCAATATTTATATATTTTTTTATTTAATTTTCACCAAATGCGATATTTTAAAAAATCTATTTATTTCGTCAACAACATTCTTAGACGACGGTAAACGTGGTATATTACATTTACTTTGGAGATTCTACGATGACACAACATTTTGGATGGATGGATGACTGAATTTACGATTCGACACGAAAATTATGGGCTAACTTTAAATTTAGCCAATAAAAAGTAACAAATGCGGCGCGGCCGATATTTGAACACAAAACGGCGCGCCGCCGCTGAAACAAAAATGAGCAACATTTACATAGAAGAATTACAAGTTTGAAGTAACAATTTAGACCAGTGCATAGAAATAATTAATGTACTTCGAGTAGCAAATTTTAACATTTTAACATTGCCACGTCGTTCTTCTCAAAAAAATTGGGTCTCATTATCGCCAAATCACAAACTTTCATAAAAAGAGGTGGAATATAATGCAGTCGATATATTTCATTATTTATTTGTAATATTTGTATGTTAACGTTTGTTAAACTATTCTGATAATTTAATTTAGCAATTATAGTTGAAACATTTTAATTCTAGTTGAAGTTATTTCCTTGCAAATACATACTTGTTGTGTGTTCGCTTCAAGAATTTACATTTCTAAATTCACCCCTTATCACTTCATTCTAGTAACACGAATAATTAAACACTGGAACAATTGCCTTAAAAAGCGACATATAAAAATGCACAATCAGTTATTTAAGGCGAACATTTAAAATGTATGATTAAGAAAACACTCCCGCAAAAGTTGAAAGGTTGTGTTATGTGGGTTCAATTCCCACCGGTACCTTAATGATTCTTCTACGTATGTTCTACATAATTTTAACTTGTAACTAGATTATCCTTTACATTTATAACAAGATCAAATTATGAATACCCGCATAGAAAATTTTCGCTTTCAAAATCTACAAACGCAAAAAAAAACATACTGAAGCTTTTTCATTTTTAAGAAGTTATCATTTGATGAATATACAGTTATCTCATTTGTGTGTGTAACTGTGTACATATATTATAAGGCTGTAGCGTTAACACGAGCGATCGGCGACAGTGAATTCTTAAGCATTAATTTCCTTGTTTACTTAATTTACTCTCGATCACTCAGTTGAAATAAAATACTCGATAAAATGCGAAGTACGTCCATATTATCCTTCTGTACCTAATTCTGTCTATGATTCCAAGTAAATACCAAAATAATTTCGTTATAATTTACATCTAATACACCCCAGGCCAAAAGTTAGGAAACATGCTTATATTTATGACGATACAAACCTGTGGTTTTCATACAAAAAGTATTTTGTATTGAAAATAAACAAACATTATCATTATTATATTCAGATTTCTATTAATATTCCTATTAACTGTCTTAACTATGTTAGAAGACTATGATGAAAATTTCTTGATATTATTCACATGTTTGGTAAAATAGCTTTTTTGCTATGGACTTTTAAACTACTCATTTGACAATTCAAAACAAGACAATAAAAATGATAATAGAACATTTTAAAAGTATATACCCCCCAGTTCTGCTTACGAAAATTGCCAACATACAACATTTTGTAAAAAGGCATATTCAAAGTTAAAGATGATGAATTTAAAGATGATTCAGATCGTCGATTTTGTGATGTAAACGCGAAGAGCGGCTCGCTTCCATAACACGCTTGTCACCATTGAGTATTAATCGATTTATTTAAAAAACAATTGTTATTAAATAGTCTTGAATTATGCCATAAGAAGGATATGTGTTCGTGTGTAACGATACCGAGATGCTTTTGAAATAAAATACAAATGCTAGATAAAAGATAAATGTAGGATCAGGGCAGTTATCCGACTTACAAAATGAGACGTACCTACACGTCATAGTGATTTCCATTTTTACATGTCTCTCCTTCAAAATCAGAATGCCAAAAACAAAATAGATATATTAAGGGATGTCCGTTTAAGACATGATGGAATTGCTACCTCTCAAATAATGTTGTTCGGTAAGCAGAGTTAGAGAATAAATTTATTATTTATTTATTTATTTACTTTATAGTGTGATAATTGTATTGACGATCACTTTTAACGCTAGTGATCACCTACGAACCTGGTGATCCCGTGTTCGAATCCGGGCATATTATTTTTTGTGATAAGCACAAATGATTGTTCCTGTGTCTTGGATGTTTTTTCTGTATTTAAGTATTTATCTATTTATATAGGTCGTCCGGTCGGCGGCTGGCACCACCGACAGGTTCAGTGTTGCGGTGGGCTTACACCAGGGTTCGGCGTTAAGCCCCTACCTCTTCCTGATTATAATGGACGCACTGTCGTCAGACATCCAGGAGGAGGCACCATGGTGTATGCTCTTTGCCGACGATATTGTCCTTGTCGGTGAAGAGGGGCCCGAGGTTCAGAGCAGATTAGAGAAGTGGCGGCAAAAATTGGAGAACGTGGGCTTGAAAATCAGTCGTTCTAAAACTGAACACCTGTTCTGCGATTTCGGCGGTCTCTCCAATTTTATGCCCATAGAGCTCGATGGCGTAACGCTACCGGTCTGCTCTGATTTCCGATACCTCGGGTCCCTCATACAGTGTAATGGCGATATTGACCGTGACATCAAAAACCGAATCAGCACAGGATGGATGAAATGGCGACAGGTCTCAGGAACCATATGCGACGCCAGAATGCCCTTCCGATTAAAGGGCAAAATCTACAAGACCATTGTAAGACCTGTCGTCATGTATGGATCGGAATGTTGGGCCGCAAAGGTGACGGATGAAAAGAGATTGCATGTTACGGAGATGAGAATGTTGAGATGGATGAGTGGCGTAACAAGAATGGATCACATAAGAAATGAGTATATAAGAGGAAGCCTGAAAGTGGCACCCATAGATGATAAGTTGAGAGCTAATCGTCTACGGTGGTATGGGCATGTTATGCGGAGGGATGAAAGTCATGTGACAAGAAAGGTATTAGGCATGAATGTGGAGGGATGTAAGAGGAGGGGTAGACCAAGGAAAAGGTGGATGGATTGCGTGAGAGACGATATGAAAAGGAAGGATGTGAGTGACGAGATGACGGGCGATAGAGAGTTATGGAAGAAAAAAACATGCTGCGCCGACCCCAAGTAAATGGGAAAAGGACACGCGAATGATAGGTAAATAAATAAGTAACATGTCGTTGCCTTTTTCCCGTAGTTACAAGCTCGGGACTGAGGTCGATTTATGTAACTATTGTCCACAAATATTATTAAAATTATTATTTATTCAAGTCCCCCCGCCGCCGGTTGGACCCTGCCTTATAAGCGTGGGCGTGGCTGGCGTAGCCGGGGAAGCCCGTGTCGTATTACTTCAACTTGATAAAATATTCACTAGACATCTCCAAGTCGCCGAGCTCAATACTTGGAAAACAAGAATCCTTTTAAGATTAAATTGGCGTCTGCTGGGCAACAGATTAATGATGAAAATAAATAATTTTGGCAAGTTTCTTTTATAAAGCGGCGGTGGCAAACAAACTTACGGCCGGCTTGATAGTAAGACATTGTAACTTATGGACGCTTGTCGAGAAGAATCGCAAGCGCGTTGCCGACTCTCTACTAACAGGTAAGCAGGCGATTCTGAGATCAACCCTAATGACGGATCGTAAACTAGGGAACTTGATGTTAAAGTTACCGTAGCCTATGGACTGACAAATAGCTGTTCCAGAGGAGTTCCAATTAAGTCGCAAGATCGCTCAATCCACGAGGAAATGCACTACACTTTACTATAAAACAAAATGAAATAAAATGGAGTGATTTTTTTGCAAAATAAAAATTAATAAAAATCCGGTGTTATCAACCTGAATGCAAGTTGGCAAGTGTTGACTTTAATTTATTTATTTAACCCAAAATATAAAGTTCCTCTAGTTCGAACCAAGCGCTTTGCATCTTCTTTTATAATGCGCACTTCTAAGGTTTGGAATTCTCTGCCGGCGTCTGTATTTCCGAGTTCATATAACCTGGACCTTTTTAAGGCACGAGTGAATAGGCATCTTCTGGGTGAGCTCGCTTCATCGTCGGCCTATCTTTGCCCCCTGGCTAGATGCTGGCCGAGAGCAATCCCATTTTTAATAATAAAAAAATAAAAAAGTGACAGTATGCATTTACTTGTAGTTCGCCAAACTGTATATACAGTTTGTTGGCGAGTATTGCGCTCTCTCACACATTTAAAATTATTACCTACTTATGTCCTAAACCTAAACTAACTCATGCACTGCTACCAAAAGCTAAGTAATATATGTGCCAACGACGCTACGCCATTATTTTTTTGTGTTGAGCAGTAACGCTGCTAACATAACTTCGTAATTAAATTTTTCATTAAATTTGTAGCATTAAATTTTTCATTTTTTCCTTTAATTTGTAATTTCCCGCTACGCTATGCCATACAGAGGCCAGACTTACACTTCGAAGAACTATTATATTAATCTCATCATCAAATTTGGAATAAAGATTATGAAAAAAAAAACAAATTTTGTCATATTGAGCTTACTATGGGACTAGTTCGATTTGTGTAAAAATTGTCCCTATTTATATTTATATATTATAATTTATTAATTTTAATGTATTGGTTGTGGCACACAATTATAAATTAGAACCATTTTTGTATATATAAACCCGTAACAGGGCAGAGGGTAATCCGATTTTTAATTGGTTTTCCATCTTATCTTACAGCAACAAGGTTCAAAATCAGGTGGTAACTATTTTACCAGTGCCCTATCAAGGGCAGAAGACAACATTATAAGAAGGGAATCAAAAATATGCACGCGGTGAGCGGTTACATCCTTACGTTGTCAGCCTACCATTTATTCGCACGAAGCGATTTGCTTCTTCTTTCTTAATGCCAACAGCTAAGGACTGGAATTTACTGCCTCCGTCTGTATTTCCTGATACATACAATCTGGGTCTCTTCAGGACAAGAGATGTTGTCATCGCTTTCCATGAGGTGAGACTAAGGCCAATCGCTGGTCAGTCTATCATTAAAAAAATGTAAGAAAAAGGGAATGAAAGTATACGGCTACCAATTACCATGGTAAACATACATTTGTATACTTAGAGCCCAAATTGCTTAATGCTTTGCCGAAGAAATCGTTTACCGATAAAATAAGTACTCTAAAGTTTAAGAAATCTGTTAAAAATACCTCTTGGAAAACAACATTTAAGAAGATTGTAGATGTAGCTCTCCTCTTGTAAAGTACTCGTATGTTACTGGTTTATATTGCCGTTAATCAAACTTAACATTATAATATAACTGCATGCTTACCTGTAAATAATATAACATAAATAAATAAGTATACGACATAACTCTAAATCAAGAGCAGCACGAAGTCAAGCAATTTGGCAGTACCTTTACATAGACGATTCACATCAAACGGCCGGAGTCGGCGCGCAGCCGCGCACGCCACTAGAGTCAAAGGAATTCCAACCCTCCATACAGAAGCTAGACTTCGTATCCAAACAGCAGCGGCAGAGCCGACCGGCTCCGACCGGCTGCGCGCTACCCATTCAAATTTGAAATCTAAATTCTGTATGGAGAGAGATTGACTCTAGTCGTATGCGCGCCGTCTCCGGCCGTTTGATGTGAATCGTCCAATAATGTTATAGTTTTAAGTTCTCTCTCTTTCCTGTATTAACAATTTATAAAAATAATAGTAGTAAAATAATCATAACCCAAGTAAATCCTATATATAGGATTCATCATTCAATTTGCTATAGCAACCACAATTAATTCAGACGAATCAAACGATACTTGTCTAATCCTTCTCAAAACCACCGATTCCCAACCACACGCTTAAACTATATCAACACCCATAAACACATTAAAGTTATATGAGCATCAAAGCGCCCTGCACCCGGCCGAACTTGGCCTTGGCCGATCCTTGCCCGGTTATCCTGCAGTCTTGTCCCGGTTAAACTTGGCCCGGTTCTAAACTTGGCCTGGTTATCTCAAGGGCGGCGACCTGGATGTTGCGTTGCTACGTTACATCCCTGTATTGTTACGTTTTGGAGTGACGTGAAGCAATTTAAGAGACCTTACTTAAAATGTTTTGAACTGAAATTATGGCAAAAGTATTGATAATTCCAATAAACGGATACGATCCTTTTATTAAAGTTTTAGATAGAAATGAAGCCTTTTAGTAGTTTAGTGGTAAAATTACAGTGGAAAAAACTAGTTTTGCGGAATTTTGTAATAATTTGGAGTCTTGTTTGAAATGATATTTCTTAATGAAAAATTAAAAAATACATGTCGTATCTACGATATTAGACTGCAATATACTGTTCCTCCATACAAAGTGTACATGCGTCCCGCATTTCATCCTTTGGGCGGTAATTTCCGGGATAAAAACTATCCCACGTCCTTCCTAAAGGCTTAAACGCTCTTAACAATATTATAGAGAAATGCGCCTACGAAACAAGCGCCCGCGACCAGGTTCCCTGCATTGAACGTGTTAATTTGGCTCAAGACTTTAGTTTTTGTTCCGACAAAGACCAGCACACCGTAATCATTACGTAATGAAGTGCTTGAAGTTATTTAATGATCTCGGAAATAGAAATAAAAGTGTTTTCTCGCACTGTCCTCGGGTTTATTAATTGGAACGTTGGCTGGTAGTCATCGGCAACTTTTTATGAAATTTAAAGCGTACTGTTGAATAACTTTGTAGGGAAATTGCAACAAGTAGTCACGTCATGACTTTTGTAAGGTAGAAAGTGGAAAGTGATATCACTTCTGAACATTAATATCTATGTATAGTTTTGAAAATTCTGGTATCTGTACCACTTTCTTGGCGCTAACTACCAAATATACAAAGAGGCAGCAAAATTTAAATTGATTATATAAAAAGAGATAGCAATTGTAAGGTTCCCTTAAAGTTACCTACCTACTAGCAAAAACTTGCTTTTATATTTGCTTTATTCGTGAATTCCAGATAATGCTCCACGACAAAAACATTATAATAGTACATTACACAACTAGGGTGGTAAAGCAAAAAAGGCTGAGATCGCAGATTTTGCGGTCCGAGCTGTAAGCGAGGGACGTATATATATGCGATCGAGGGCTTTATTTATTACCTCCCGTGTTGTGTACATCATTTTAATACTACACTTGGCCAGAAAGCGGCTTTTTCCGCACGCGTAGCGTTTTGGCCAGGTGTGGCATAAATACATTTTCAAAACATAACAAACCTAACAACTTAGATAATATCTCACGATGTTTTCCTTCATCAAAAGATATTTCATACCTTCATAGGGTTTTTTTTTAACCCAGTGGTTAAAAATCTTCATTAGTTTATGACAAAGTCGTGTTTATAGAAACTGCAAGACGCTTCAACTGACGTTTTTCATTATGTGGAAAGCTTTTTGTTGAAGCTTCTTGTTAATGAACAAGGTTTTTTTCCATGGAATCAAAGCTTGCTGAGCTTTCCGGGCTCAGACCTTAGTGAGTCAATAACAGCATGTAAATTAGATCGTCATTATCAATTTATGCGTAAAAAATATTGACTGTGATTGGACATGCATATCATTTCACCCATTTCTCAAAGGGTGGATTTAGATACCACTCCACCACCATATCAGCCCTAGGACGTCCACTGCTGGACATAGGCCTCCCACAATTTTATGGGGGGTAAATGCCATAATCGCCACGCTTGGCATGCGGGTTGGCGATCGCAGTATCTCCACCGCACTCTAGGAATGCTGATGCCCATTCCCCGGAGATACCACTCACTTATATCTTTTTATTATACAGGTTGAAATTTCATTGGTGATACAAAAAAAAAAGTGAATGTGAAATGTATGATCATAATTTTAAACAACATTTACTATTTGCCCGTGTCAAAAAAAAACGATTGAATATGTATCACATTTTTCTATTTTGTGTCACCAATTAGATTCCACTCTGTATAATAATAAGATAATTAATACTGGTTAACAACCTTTGTGTAATTTGAATTGATAAAATCTTAATTAAAAAATATTTTTAATGCATTAATTTCATTCAAAAATCACGAGACCCGGCGTCAAGATATAGTGAGTGAGCGTTGAGGTGAGGACTGAAAAAAATATAGTAGAGCACTTTCACGCGCACGTTTTCATACACGTCAAGCTGTGTCAGAACGAGACATATATATTGTACTCCAATTGGTATGTGAAATAGACGAACCCAATTGAGACCCTGTTGGTCCGAATTGCGCTGGGCTGTTTACCGGCGTGGAAACCATAAACAAAGGACAGAGCCTCGACAGTCTAATATGGCGCATAGGCAATTTAGACTGCTGAAACGTAGGTATGTATCCGTTTCCGTTACTAATACACACAGATATCAAAGTAAAGCAGATCTGCTCATTTAAGTTGAACGATTTCTGTACATCTGATCTATTCTCACTAATGCACAAATCAGAAAGTTAGAGGGAGACAGATACACTTATCTTCATGTCATGTAGTGACAACAGATTCACTTATGTCATGTAGTGACATCTGACAGGTCTAAGACGTGTCAGGGTCTCCGTCTTCATAACTGAGTATTGTACTGAACTGATGTTGTGGTGTGTTAAGTTTATATGGGATTTAATATCCCGGTGTGCTTTCAAATGGAGGCAGTTCATTATCAGCCGAAAATGGTTGTACTATTTGTCGCATTCCAACTCATTTTGGTGCACTATAAGAATTTAACGAGATAACTAATAACATCTGTTCCTGAGACTTGGGTGTTTTCTAGGTATTTAAGTATATATATATATACATATCTATCTATTAAATATATCGTCGTCTAGTACCTATAACACATGCCTTATTGAGCTTACTATGGGACTAGTTCGATTTGTGTAAAAGAAAAAATGTTCCCAATATTTATTTATTTAACTATATGAAAAATTATCTGGCCTAATACTTGGTATGGTTTTTTCTGATGTATGTGCTAATTCAGTATATAATAAATATGGGGGACAATCTTACACAAATCGACCTGGTAGTGACTCTGCCCAACTACTCTGCTCTGTCTGACAGACCCAAGAACAAATATCCGTGATAAATGCACAAATAAATGCCCTGGCCGGGATTCGAACCCGGGACCTCTTGCTTCGGAGGCAGAGTCACTACCAACTAGGCTAAACAGGCCGTCGTATATCTGCTAATAATATATCAGATTCACCTAACGCTACGAAATCGTACAATGAATTTCTTACGCCAGTCCGTTCGCAACCAATTACGAGTATGTTATGACACATCCAAAACGTCAATTGACCTAGAAGAGATAAATTTATTAAATACGCGATTGACTCCCGTTCAGAAAAGAATAGAATATATTTAGAATAGAATGTATTTATTTGTAAAAATACTTATTTACAGGATGTTATTCAGTTAGGCTGCGTTTCCACCAGACAAGTGCGAGGATGCGTAGCGAGGGATGTGTTTTTAAGAACCAATAGAATCACTTCATGCGCGCTGCGCTTAACGAGGAAAGGTCAACGAAGTGTTCCTATTGGTTCTTAACAAACACATCCCTCGTTACGCATCCTAGCACAGGTCTGGTGGAAACGTAGCCTTAAAATGAAATAAAATTGTTATTTATTTAGGTACTAACCCATTGTCAATTTACAGATTTAATAAGTTACAGACTAAGCACGTTAAACACTAATAAAAAAGCAGTAAAATGCCATTGTTAACGCCGTATTTATAAAATAAGGGAGATATATTTTTATTGCACACTTCCACGCGTGCCGGCTAACGCATTGAAATGTGAAAATGCGAATTGGATGGAACATTGTGGATTGGATTGGATTGGATGGACATTTGTTACAGGCGTTCAGTTAACTTTATTTAAATCCAATACGTCTTGTCAAATAGACTCCCTAATTATCAACGGAGTATTTTTTTATTTTATTTAAGAGACAAACAGTCGTTTACAAAAATTGCTTTTCTTTTATTTCTTACAATTTAATCCAGGAGTTTCCTTAAGTATACATTGAAGTGTGTATACAAAGATTACGTAAAAAAATTACACGCAAGGTATAAGCACAGTATATATATATACTGTGCTTATATACTGTGCTTATATATATACCTACTGTGGTAATTATACCTATTAAGATTGTCAAACATGTTAGGTTTAACTGAATAAATAATTTATCGGTTTATGATCAAGACTGTATTATATTGAAAAAAAAAGAGAACGAAGTGACATATTTTATCGAAAAGCATATTTTATAGAGCTGATAGATGAGTTGCACAACAAAAAACAAAACCGTTACACAAATTTTACATATTTAATAATGTAGCAACAGGCGTCCTTATCGCTTAAATCAATGTTCTTGAGTTTTTCCTTTTCAATATTTTTTTTTGTTGCTGTACGCCTCACTAAGGCGTTGGTAGAGGGAACTAGTGAAGGATTTCGTGCCCGAGCTTGCTTGTTCCGATAGCTCAGAGGCTAAGAGCGCCAGATGTCGCAGGTTCGAAACTTGCTCGGAGCACAAAATTTTAAATACATTTTGTGCAAAACGCGTTCTGCTGAGGGGAATCGAAAATACTTTTATTTTTTGCATTTTTTTCATAAAAGTGCTTTGTTTACCAGTTGACATCTGTTCGTAGAATAATTAATGGTTACACTTACTGGTTATCAAGTTCGGGAAACGGGTAGCAACCAAACAACAAACATACAATTTTCCCGAGGGTCTCTAATTGGCGTAGCGTAAGCTCGGTCCATAAACATACTGTAACTATACGCAACAACACCGACTTAACTGGGATTTATACGGTTGCGAACTAAGAGTAAGTAATACCTACGTTCATATTGTACGGTCAGCGAGGTTAATATGTGTACAAATACAATTTTTATTTTTATTTTATTTTATTTATTTAAGGAACAGTTACAACTTACAAACAAAGACGATACTTAACATACTTAATACAAAGTTGCACAATTTCCATATCTGTAAGTTAACAACAACTGTACACAACACTCTCTAAAACATTTCTTATGTTACTCGAGGTATACAATATGATTTTTATTTAGATATATTATTACTAAATTACTGCATTAAATTATACAATTCTAACGTTGCAATGGTTTTAAAATTTTGTAAGGACATTGAAAATAAATCACATTTTGAACATATATCATTATAGTGCGACACATACGGATAATGGGACTATTCGCGGAGACATTATTATTATTTACAAGAGGACAGGCAAACAATTTTGGATGACGGACAGGTCTATTACTACTTAGTCGGCTCATAAGTTCTGTCATATACATAGTATCAAATAAAAACAAAAGATTAAGTTTATTCCGTATAATTTGTACAGCGTTTGAAAGCTTATAAACTAGAGAATCTAAATGTATAACATTTATTCAAAATGACCGCCATAATTATCTACACAGGCTTGAAGTCTGCGTGGCCAGTCGTCAATGGATTCACGCACCACTTTTATGTCGATATTGGCCACTGCCGTAGCAAGGGATTTTTTCAGCGAGTCTAGATTTGCATGAGGTTTTGAGCACACCTTTTCCTCTAAATACTGCCATATTTTATAGTCTAACGGATTAAGATCTGGGCTAGAGGAGGGCCAATCTTCATGCCGTATAAAGTCGATTTTATTGGAGGCGAGCCAGGCTTGTGCAGACTTTGCCTTATGGGCTGGAGCAGAGTCCTGCTGGAAAACCCAATGCTGGTTTAGAAACATCGTATGGGATAGTGGTTTTACAATATTAGTCAACACCGTGTCTTGGTACACTTTGGCACTAGTTTTTACTCCTTTCTCACAAAAATGCATACTAGTGACGCCCGCATAAGAAACTCCCAGCCAAACCATCACAGATGAAGGGTGATGACATCTTTGAATACGGAGAATGCTATTAGACGCTTCTTTACTATTGCGAGCGTACACTCTATCATTTTGTTTATTACAGTTTTCTTCTATGTCAAAAATTTTCTCGTCCGAAAACAGTATACAACGATGCTTATTTTTAGCGTACTTCTTCAATAAAGCTTTAGATCTTTTAAGCCTTAAAGCTTTAAGCCGACCATTGAGAAGATGGCCAGTTTTTCGTTTATAAGCTCGAAGTCTCAGGTCTTGATTAAGCACTCTTTTCACCGTGTTTCTGCTCAAACCCATCTGGAGGGCCATAACTTTTTGTTTCCTAGCGGGATTTCTGGCAAAGCTTGTACAACCGCTGGAGTCCTAGCTGTACGCGGACGACCGCTTCTTTTCTTGTCATTTAAACTAGAGACCTCACTGTATCTTTCTATGGTACGATACACAAATCTTAGAGAGAATTTTAAATTTTCAAGTAGCTTAAAAATTTTAGTCGGCGAGTGTCCACAACGATATAGTGCAATTATTGCGGTACGGCTATCTTTAAGCGTCCACTCCATGTTAAAGAAAACAGAAAATTGCAAAATTATACTACTCAAATATTTAAAAAAGATTCGAAATTCAAATGCACAACGGTTTTTGTTTTAGGAGTTCCAAATTTAAATTTTAAAGGCCAGTGACAGAACTTATGAGCCGACTAAGTACATTTAAAATGAAATTCATGAATAATATCGGCATCTACTAGGAAATTTACAATTTTGAATAAAATTGTAACATCTGTAATTTTTCGTCTATTTTTTAAAGTAGGTTGTAAAATTCTAATCTACTTTCGTAACTGGGGAGTGATTTGCGTTTACCCATTTTCATAGAAACAAACCTAAGTGCACGAGCTTGGACAGACTCCAGTCTCTGGTCGTGGATATCGTAAATGGGATTCCAGATCGAAGAGTTATATTCGAGAATGCTATATATAGGTGTAATACTGTCTTACCCTGTTTAAAAGGCTTACTAATGCAAATGACGAAACCAAGCATTTTGTTAGCGCGGGTTACAATATGGTCGTAATGCTGTCTAAAGGATAGTTGGCTGTCATATAGGACACCCAGATCTCAGACTACATCCACACGATCAAGAATGTGCGCACTTATTTTGTAATCATATGTCACATACGTCTTTTTTTCGTAAATGATATGCACTGACATTTCTTAGTATTTAAGGGCATTTTGTTATTAGCACACCACTCCCCAACAGCTTCAAGATCCGCTTGTAATTGAAAGCAGTCTTGTAAGCTATAAATTTTACGATAATTTTTTAAATCATCAGCATATGCAAGAACTTCAGATGATATTGAATTTAATAAGTCATTGATAAATATGATGAATATTAAGGGTCCCAAATTGGACCCTTGTGGCACCCCAGATGATGGCTGAAAAGGAGTCGACTCATATCCATAAACGGCTACTATCTGGCATCGATTTTGCAGGTACGAAGTAAACCATCTTAGCAAACTACCATGAAAACCCATTGATCCACACGATCAAAAGCTTTTGAAAAGTCCGTGTAGATGGAATCAACCTGTGTTTTATCATTAAAAGCGTTAGAGATATAGCCAGTATAGCGCAAAAGATTTGTAGTGTTAGACCTCCCAGAAACGAAACCGTGTTGATTGTTACTTAAAATAGGATAAAAGTTATAAAACAGACTCTCGTATATATTATTGATATACTATTGATTCTAAGACTTTACTAAAACATGAGAGTATGTTGATAGGACGGTAGTTGCAGACATCTTGTTTATTGCCATTTTTGTGTATGGGTATAACTCTTCCAATCTTCCACAAATCTGGAACTATGCCTTCAGAAATTGATTTTGAAAATGCAATATGAAGTGGCCTTACTAAAGCTGGCGCACACATCTTAACAAATATTGGATGTAATCCGTCTGGGCCAGCGCCCTTGTTGACGTCCAATCCGTTAAAGCGTTTCAATATTGTATCTTCATCTATATGGATTGTATGCAAGCTTATGTCGCGAGTTTCACTCAGAGGACGGCGCGGCTGTACTGGTGGCTGTTGAGAATCATATACAGAGGCGAAAAATTGTGAAAACAGATTTGCAATATCCTGCCCATTTGATGCTGACTGGTTTTCATATTTCATACAATTAGGAATATCGTTTGTTACTTTTTTATCTTTAGTATACTTCCAAAATGCTTTTATATTGGTTGTCATAGAGTTTTCTATGGAAGATATATAGTTTTTATAACTAGTATCACTGAGTTTTTTACATACACATCTTAATCTAGCAAACGTATCAAAATCACGTGGATTTCAGTATTTTTTATACCGCTGATGAAATTTAAACTTTTCTTTTAATTTTTTTATTAATTGATAGTTATACCAAGTTGGGTAATTTCCTGACCTGTTTTTTCCTTTTGGTGTTTATTTATCGACTATTTCCCATAACTGATAGAAAACATGGAGGAAATCGTTACAATTTAAATTGCTATAGGAATCCCATTCAATTTGACTAATGTCACGGATGCAAGACATGAAATCAGTTTTTCTGAACCGATAACGAAGTGACAATTTATTTTCTTTTAATAATATAGGATTTGAGCTTTCAACAGTTAATTCTAGAGGGGGGTGATGCAGATCAATTTTACTAATGGGCTGTGTATTTATAACTTTTGCTTTCAAGTTTTCACTTGCAAAAATGAGATCTAAGATCACTTTATTTACATTAGGCACGTTATTTCTCTGATATAGGTGGCAAGTAGACAATAATTCCATGATTTTATTCGTTTTAACGGTATTATCTATAATTCGAGGTGTATAAAAGTTGTCACTGTTTCCTCCCGAAATCCATGTCAGTCCTGGTTGGTTAAAATCCCCAATGATAATTGTTGCACTATTATCGCTACACAAGCTCACTTCCTCGCCTAGTAATGAAAGCTTCGAAAATATTTTCAGGGATGTAAGACGGAAGATAAACTAGACCTAAATTTAATGTGCCCGATGATAATTTTATTTGTACCCAAAGATCTTCAACAACGTTCTGCCATTCTGGTTTATGCAGTATTTTAATCTTCTTCGATATAGGTATAAGGACTCCTCCACCATGGCCTCTATCAAATCTAGACTTAAATGATGCATCTCGATCTCTACAAATATAAAAGCTGCTCCGTATCTCGTGGACAGAGAGCGTAGAACCAAACTCTCGGCTCTCAAAGAACTGTAAACTCAAAAATAACGGCTTTCTAACGTATTCCTTAGAAGGATTTTTGGTTCTTTGAACACATATTCCGTAACCACCACCACCACCACCACCATATCAGCCGAAGGACGTCCACTGCTGGACATAGGCCTCCCCTTATTCATCCCTATCCATGATGTAATCGTTTACCTTATAATATATTCTGAAAAATTGTTTGTTGTACTACAGATTTGAATTTAGAATTGGCAACAGTAGGTACTATTTATTCTGTTCTTAGGTTGTCTTTCCACCAGAGATGTGCTATGCAGCTATGCTACGAGGATGTGAAAGCTACGCTACGAAAACTTGTTTCCATCAGTGCTATGTTATGATCCAATGAATATGATTAGTGGAAAAAAAATTAATAATGATTGGTAAACATTAATAATGAAAGGTACCTTAGGGCGGATTCACACCATCACCCAGGTCATTTATCTTCTGTACCGAGAACATTGATCGGTCGTGCCTTAAGTTTGTGTGACCCGCAGTTCGTAGATAGGGAACTGAGTCATGTAAAATGGGTGCTAGAGTGCAATGGGTACAACTGGAGGCAATGCAATAGGGTTGCGAACGTATCTCCTCGGCTCCAGCCGACCACGGTGAAAAGGCTTCCCTTATACTTGCCTTACCTGAAGGGTGTGACGGATAAAATCGGACACTTGTTACGCCGAAAATATTGCATCAAGATGATTTTCCGCCCACATATTCAGCTCAGGCAGCTGATGCGTTCACCGAAGCATAAGGAGCCCTTGAACACCCCTGGTGTTTACATGATTCCCTGCTCCTGTGGCAAGAATTACATAGGAGAGACAGGCCGGAACATTTCCACTAGATTGTCTGAACACATACGCAGTATAAAAAAACGTGATGCTCGGGGGTCTGCAGTTGCGGAGCATTCACTGGATTCGGGCCCATCACATTATATTCGGTTCGATAAGGTAACCGTATTAGCGAGGGAAAAGTTTTTTGTACCACGCAAAGTGCGGGAGGCTATTGAAATTGGTCGTTTTCCAAATTTTAATCGTGATTGTGGATGGGTTGTACCACCCAGCTGGAAAACAGTGTTGAATACTACGTCTGTGAAGAGTGTGGACGAGACTTTAGCATGTGACGTTGTGAGTGTTGTGTGTAGTTCGGCATTGAACAATTGTGAAGAAAACGAGGGTAGATTCTCGCCGCCGCCGCCTCCACCCGCGCCGAGCAACCGAGCGGACAGGGCACGGGCACGCAGTGCTAAGAAAACCGCCTCCGCGATAGGTGCTCATGATTAAGGACCGCGAACCGGTCTGAAACATGTCGAGCGATATTCGACCTTTAAGACGTGAGTGACCCGTTTCATTATATTTAATATGTCTCAAACTCACGGGAGTTTTCTATAAAAAAAAGTCTCAGGATCATTATTTTTAGGAAAAATGTGTCGACAACAAGTGTTTTGTTCATTCACTAGAACTGTTCATTCACTGGAGCCACTACCCTACACTTTTGCAGCGTAAAGTTCGACCTTATAAGGGAAATAATAAAGTTCACATCTGAGTGTAAACGTAGCATGAGTATGAGTAAGTTAGCATTTCAGCTTTATATAAAAGATAAACATATCATATTATATTCAAGACACGTGATGTATTGGTGTATAAAAATGTAGACAGTGTGTCTTCGTCGTATAATTTCATGTTGTATGATTAAAAATGAACTTATATATTAACTAATGATAGTTTTAAGTGTTGTTGGCCGGTTTCTTCTTCTCCCTTTCTACTTCTCCCTTTATCACAAATAAATCACTAACAGATACCAGTGAGATAATATAGCATATACGAGTATAATCTTTTCAACATGCAAAACAATTTTAAAGTTAAATCACTAAATTAAATCAATTGATTTAGTTAATGGCAATCAAACTCATGTGGTAAGGAATAGAAATATGTGTGTGAAAGGTTTTATGTGTTGTGTGTGTGTGTGTGTGTGTGTGTGTGTGCTTTTTCAGTATCATCATAAGTTAACGATAGCCGCTACATTGGGCATTTATTTTTATTGTATTAAGGTGTCGAGCATTATATGTCATTTTGTTTCAAGCAGGAATGTAAAGCAATACACATAACATCTATTTGAGACTTCTGAGAAACAATAAAATGTTAGTGATACAAGTATACGGGTATGAGTTTATTACCTTGTTACGAGTACTATAATTTTTTAAAATAAATATATCAAATTATATCAATTAAGGAATGTACTTTCAGCCTTTAAAATATAAGCATGTATGGAAGACGCACTGTTTATGAAACTTTTAAGTATGCTCGTGTCAAATTAGTTGCATAATGTAATTAGTTACGAGTAGCTACATAATATTAAATACAACTGGTACAAACCTGACTCTTACTCGGTCGCGTAAGTTTGACTTCTATAACGTGTAATATTCGCATTACGAAGTAACATTTTATAACGTGAACTTGAATTGTAATGAGCTAAAAGTATTATTTAGACAACAATTTTAAAAAATCCACAGGAGATTTTTTCTGACACATAATCGTATCAGGAAAGAAAGATGAATTCAATTCTAGTGAGCATAAAAACACTAATTGACACAACTATCTTGGTTGAGAAACCTTCTGAACATTACGTTGGTTTACACAATCAAAATATTCCTAATAATTGCTATCATGTTAACTACGATAAACATTGTACATGTCAGGAATGCGTATATGATGAAAAACTATATATAACATTCTCAAAATAGAGCATACATTCGGCAAGAGCCAACCGAAGATATTCGCTTTAAAAAAGAGCCAACTAATAGATTCCCGGTTAGATCCAGTAGCCCGAATACCCACTGGGTAAAGATGGATAAAGCACATCCAATATTTTTATTGATGAAATAAATACAAAATCGTAAAACCCACAATAAATCGATCTAATAGCCCTTTGAAAAGTACAGTGGTTTTACCTTTTGTACGAAAACTGAAAATGGGATGTAACTTTTTTTAATTTATATATTTCCCGACAAAATTTTACTTTCATTATTGATTTTGCGATATTTCGACATATTGGCTAAGTTTTATGTTTGTCTGAAGATGCATTAGATATTAAAATATAGTGAATTTGCTGATTTTGTATGAAGATGTGAACGTTCTAGCCACTACTACAAACAAGTTATTGCACAGCAAGGCGTAATAATAAAGTTAAATCTATCGTTTCACCGGTGAATGTGATTTTATAGTAGAACAAAACCGCCAAGTCCTGATAAATCCAGCTGAAATAAAAAATCACTTTTGCCGTTTCATAATCTGTATTTGAATGAACAGATATACTGATTACACGAATATTGAAGAATTTTTGCATATTTATCTATAAAAGTAAGTAAAGACCTTCATTTTCAAAATAATAATATTAACAAAAAAAGTACTTTTTTTAAGAAATCGAGATTTCAAACCGAAGTGTTTTTGCTATTGGACGCTCATTGAGCACCGGCTTAGAATTTTTTTAGAGAGCTATAATTTTAAGAGGATAATACAGTAGGTGCATGTAACATATTTAAGGGGTGCCACAAAAATATTAAAAAAAAACATCATTTTTTGAACCACCCTAATACCCAGGTTCCAAGGTAAGACCAAAGTGAAAAACGCCTTTGGTCACGATAGCGAAGAAAAAGTGGACATAGGCGCAAGTGGACATTGCAAGCATGGTCGGCCTGTTTACTTGTTTAGCTTAGTTGGTATAGTGACACTGCCTCCGAAGCTAGAGGTCCCGGTAAGAGCATTTGTTTCTGTGGTGAGCAGAAACATTTGTTTCTGAGACTTGGATGTTTTCTATGTATACTTATCGTCGTCTAGTACACATAACACCAAGCCTTATTGAACTTACTATGGGACTAGTTCGATTTGTGTAAAAAAAAAATACACTAATATTTATTTATTTATGGACAAGAGTCGCTGTACAAGTCACGTCCTGGAATAGAGACCCAGAGCGGATACCAGAGGGCGCAGCAGACCACCGCAGCACTGGATCGACGACATCCAATAAGGACACTTCTGGATGAGTCAGGCACAAGATCGCCGGGAGTTAAAGATGAGGGAAAATACCTATATCCAAGACTGGATCACGAAAAGGCCACGATGATATTGATGAAAAAACAACACGAGTTGTCTTTATTGTACACCTTGATTAATTTACAAAAACAGTTCAGAACAACTAAATATTGGCAGTGATCAGAGAGCCAAGCAATATGTTTTAAGTTAAATATATTGCTTTACGTACCGACGACCAGGTTAGCTTAGTGGATTAAAAGTTTTAACCCACTAAGCTAACCTGGTCGTCGGTACGTAAAAACGATAAGAAACGTAATTTTCTTTAATAATTAGGTATCTATTGTTATTCTTTAATTAGAGCAAGCTTAAATGAGTTTCAATTTGCACAATTGTTCTCACTTCATTCTTTGAAATAAAACAGAGAAAGAACGTTGTATCTGAAAATTGTTCGGAAAACATTATGGCATTTTGTCAAAGACGTAACTGATACCGAATTCCTTAGAGACTTAAGACTTTTTAGAAATAGCGAGAATAGCTGATGGAGCGAAATTAATTTTGACCGTCAAGTTACAGTCAGGACCCGAGGGATGAATAATTCTATTAAGACAATCGATTTCATTACATTCCGGTTCACTTGAGGGAAAGTTACGCTGTTTGACTTGGGGATTACTTTTTAATTAGAGTTGTCCCAATATTTAACTACTGTTAAACAGCAGTCAGACTGTGTCATATTCTATTCAGCTCGTTTATCTGACGAGACAAGATTCGAATCGTAATTAAAATAGTCGCGCGCTCTCGTCCACATTGTATGCCAAGCACAAAATCAAATCGATTTTAATTTTATACGTAAAGTACACTGACATTCAAATTGTGCTTAAAGTTGGGAATTTAAAACCGTCCAAATGCGAGTCGGACTCGCGCACGAAGGGTTCCGTACCATTATTAGGGTTCCGTACCCAAAGGGTAAAACGGGACCCTATTACTAAGATTCCGCTGTCCGTCCGTCTGCCTGTCTGTCCGCCGCCGCAGATGATTTATTTCTGTTGCCGCTATAACATCAAATACTAAAAACAAAATAAAATAAATATTTAAGGGAGCTTTAATAGTTGCTCTTTGCGTTCATCAGGAGCTGGGTCTCAAAATTTATGAGAAAAGTAAAATCCAATTCGCACTTTAACCAAAATTCTACTTGATATTATTGAACGTTCATATTACTGATAAAAAAATATTATTATTGATATTAAATTAAAAAAAAAATTCTAATATTGTGTCTAATGTTGTATAGATACGAGTATATAGTACAGAACCCTTCATGCGCGAGTCCGACTTTTCCTATATTTCTATAATTTTTATTTAAAAATGGCAAAAAAAACACATTTGTTATATGGGAGCCCCCTTAACTATTTATATTATTCTGTTTTTTAGTACTTATTTGATGTTATAGCGGCAACAGGAATACATCATCTTTGAAAATTTCAACTGTCTAACTATCACGGTTCATAAGATACAGCCTAGTGACAGGCGGACAGACAGACAGAAAGACAGACGGACGAACAGCGGAGTCTTTGTAATAGGGTCCCGTTTTACCCCTTGGGTACGAAACCCTAAAAATGCAGTGTTGCCTGTTGCGGATTTCATCTCATGTGTATGTGACGAAGCCTAGTGCTGATGTACCTATTCCTGTGCGCAGCTAACGAAGCTTACGTTGCGGATTGGAATTTGTGAACCTTTAAAATATACGATTTATTATTAGACAAATAAAATAATAAAAATTAAAATTCATATTTCTCATAGCACTAAAACGTCCAGAAATGTTTAAAATGATAGTACTTAGTTACCAATAACAATTTATAAATGTCTCAAAACATAATATTTATAACAATCTATTTTAGCTGCGTTCACATACAAAAAAAGGGTTAAAAAATTGAGATTTCTTATTCTTGCAGTACATAAAATCTTACTTGTACCTTTTTACAATAAAAAAAATCTGAAACTTTTATCAACGTTCATAAAATATTTTTTCATAACTATCAAAACAAAATTCAGTATATCTAAACTTACCTAGAATAAAATATACGTTTTATTCTATAACCAGCCGGTACTGATAGAACAGACTTAAACTCATGACCACACAACAACACATGGAATAATACTGAATTTAATCAAACACAGCCGGAAACATACATAACAAACGCTATCGTTACTCCACAATTCCACATATCCTGTTAAAATAATGGATACTATTATAATAAATGAAACGATTTCAGTAAAGGTCTGGGCTAATTTCACATTCCTTCTGTTCCAGACAACCAATTTTCAAACGCTTGCCCCGAAGCAATATGTAAGTAACAAAGAGAAACATTATTAGAAAACTCCTGAGTGCTCTGACATGTTAGTTTTTTAACGTACGTAACTACGTAAAATGTTCATGTGTTTAGTTTTAGAGTTCCGTAACGAAAAGGTAAAAAGGAACCCTTGTAGTGTGACTCTGGCTGTCCGCCGGACAGTGTCGTTCTGTCATTATCATGACTTTGTATCTCAGAAACTACCCAAGCTGTCGATTTGAAATTTGGATGAGTTGGAAACAATGCTAACGTAATTTTATTGACAGTAAAGTGTAACTTTATTTTGAAAAAAAAAACTAATTATAGTTATCTCCTTAAATCAGAGTCTTGTTATATTAAGTCAAATGTGGTATATATGAGCGGGCTTGAACTACGAGTAGCTATATTTCATAACTGTTTTTATTTTATAGAGGAACAAATTTACGAGTTTCGAAGAAAAATGTATAATACATTTGTACGGAGCCACCGAAGCACTTGACCGGTTGATTTTAATTTGAAACTATGTAATAAAATTATGATAACTTGTAAATTCTGTTGTAATTTTTGAAACAAGAAATAATAATTAAAAAGTCACTGTAGGTACTATTAAAAACCTAATGGCTATATTACGGTGCATGCTACTGATTATAAACTCTTACTCTGTTCTTTACTTTACTAGAATATATTATTCAATCTCTCACTATTTTCATTAGTTTTATTTGTACGTATTTTCTTTACGTTTCTAAGTTTTGGATGTAACTGCCTTTAAGTATTTACTAATACGCAATACAAACACTCCGAACTTACACCGATTCTAAAAACAAATGCGAATCACGATATAAAAATTCAATTTTCGAAAAAAGAACACTAACCTTCGCTCGCGCGCGCTTCCCTCGAGTCCTCGACAATCAACAGGTGGGGTCGACGCGCTCGCTCGAGCTCAAGCTCGGCTGGTACCGCGGTGCTCCCGTACCTCGAAACGCCCATAGCGGCCGGCGGTCTGGGCGCGAGTGAAGCCTTCACACGCACCCCTACCAAAGCGTAGACAACCCCTACTCGAAACCACTCTCGAATCCGCCACTACGTTAAACATTATCTATCCTTTGCAGGTTTCAGGCTAGTGAGAGCGCCAGCGTGTCTCGTAGAACCTTCTCGACTTCGAATGAAAGGACAGGTGAATATACATTATAAGCACAGGGTATGCGTTGTGAAATTTGCGTCTCTGCTAACTGTTGCCATAGTAAGGCAGATGATATTGTGTGACGCTTTGGCATTGACATTGCTGTATCGAACCGATAAGCATGAACTGTGACTGGCTATTTAAAAATTCAGTGAACTTTACGGGTCCTCGGTTCTGTTGCTTGGAATCCACCGATTTATTTAGAAAGCGTTAACTTTGAAATATGTATTAAGTGCTGAGGAATAGTAATATTCTTTTAAAGATGTTTTTTACTTCTAAGGCACGACATTTTTGTACTTGTTAACATTTTTATTGTAGGGTCTGATGCCAATGCGTGTACGAAGCACATGCAATATTTTAGCGAACTTTAATCTCTTAAGTTACAACGTTTGGTTTTCAAGTTACCCATATAATTATAACGTTTTGTAATTCTAAATTTAATGCACACACCGAATGCAATAAATAACATATTCGAACCAGTAAACCATTTGAATAATTATTTAATCTTTGTTTATTTGCATAAAATAACAGAATCCCTTTCTGAGAATTGAACTTGTATTTTTTTATATTTTACTTCATAGTAAGTACCTACTTCTCTTTGTTTCGGTTTGAAGTAGAATATTAACTCAATTACAATTTTTTATTTCGTAATTTAACTAAATTTAATAATATTTTTGTTATTAATATTATCGTTTTTTTTTTTAAATTTTTGTTTTTCATACAAACATAATCACTATGAACACAAAGCGCTAGAAAATAAGTTTACAATAGTAGTTATAGAACTAAGTAACTGAAGATAAAATATAGCCTTCCTCAAAAACAAATAAAAACCGGCCAAGTGCGAGTCGGACTCGCGCACGAAGGGTTCCGTACCAGAAAAAAAAACGCCAACTACCACTCTGCTGTATGGGAGCCCCCTTAATTATTATTATTATTTTAATTTTAGTATTTGTTGTTGTAGCCACAATAATAATACATAATCTGTGCAAATTTCAACTGTCTAGCTATTACGGTTCTCGAGATCTAGCTCGGCGAGTAGTAGCCATGAAAAAGGGCTAAAATATCACGTTTTTTGTATTGGAGCCCCCCTTAATTATTATTATTATTCTGTTTTTAATATTTATTGTTATAGCGGCAACAGAAATACACAATCTATGAAAATTTCAACTGTCTAACTATCGAGGTTCTTGAGATACAGCCTGGTAACAGACAGACGGACGGACGGACAGCGAAGTCTTAGTAATAGGGTACCGTTTTTACCCTTTGGGTGCGGAACCCTAAAAATGTGTGGCTTGATCAAACAAAATTTCCTGGAACTTTGTTAAGGCAAGATCTTATAATATAGGTAAATTCAAAACTTTACCCAATGTTCTTCGTACAGTCAGTAACAAAAATTGCTACCTATGTAAAGTACTATTACAATAATAAAGACTAATGACCTCTTAATGTTTGTAGCTACTTATCATAATGACTTTACAAAGTGCGTTTTAAGGTACCGTACACAAAGGATAAAACGGGACCCTAGTACTAAGACTCCGCTGTCTGTCTGTCTATCTGTCTGCCACCAGGCTGTATCTCATAAACAGTGATAGAAAGTCAATTGAAATTTTCACAGATAATGTATTTCTGTTGCCGCTATAACAACAAATACTAAAAAACAGAATGAAATAAAAATTTTAGGGGGCTCCCATACAACAAATATGTTTTTTTGCCGTTTTATAGATAATGGTACGGGACCCTTCGTGCGCGAGTCCAACTCGCACTTGGCTGGTTTTTTATTAACTAGGCTTCCTGTGTGAACTAACCTTTTAAGACACTTTTATATCACAAACACACTTTAAACGTTATGTAGGACCTACAACTCGCATGCTTCAGTTTCTTGACAGCTAGTTATCAGTTATAAGGGCTTGATCACCAGCGTTTGCGACGTCTACGCAGCGCGAACGCTGTGCACCGGAACGTAAGGTTAGTGACGCCACACAGGCTAGGCTGCGCGACGCGGGCGGAGCGCGCGCGTCGCGGTGCGGAGCGGAAAAGGTTTTGCATTTTTGATCTTTCGGAACTGTCGACTGTCGCTTACTGCTTCATATGTCACACACGACGCCTCCACTCTACCACGCTATCAAATACTGCGGGGTATTTTGGTGGCGGTGTGGAGTGAATGAAGATATAGTGACGAAAATTGAGAAAAGTATGCTACGAGGGGTGATCCATAAGTTTTGATAATCGGTATGAAACACCCCGTTAATGATATTCTTTTAATGGGGGCTGTACCATGACACTAATCAACATTAAATTAGAGTAAAAATATATAAACATTATTCATTTGTTTTTCTGTAATTGCTGAAAAAAAAACCGAATTGAAAAAATAAGAAGATGGCGGATATAAGAGTTGGTTTTGTAATTATTTGGAGCGGTGTTGAAAAAGTCCTGATGCACTAATGAACAATATTGTAATTGAAAATAAAACCTTGGTTTATCATTATGATTTAAAGGATAAGCAAGTTATCTGTGCCTTGGTTTTTTTTTATCTCCAGCTCTGTCACCAATATTAGGGAGTATTTTTCGACTTCTTCCTGGACTATTGAGGCCTACCAATAAAAACTGCGAAATTAGCTTTCACTAATTGAGCTCAAATATTGTTGGAGAGTTGTATAACATTATTCTATCAGAGTTGTGTTAAATATTATAAATAAGCTGAAGAAAAAAAAAACACGAATTTTCGGGAGAAATTGTACTTCAGAGCCTTCTAATTGACAAAGGTGCTGCTCTTCGAGTAAAGATCAGAACTGATAACCGTTCCTATTGTTATTTAGCCCTAACTTCCGACTACTACTTCTCATTCACTTATGTTCAAAACCAACTACATGAAAATTAAGAGCTGGTGATGACTTAGTGAAGGTATAAAATTTGACCTCAAAAAGTAAAATTATATTTATTGGAGTAAAATAAAACAATTGAATGACGTTAATAAGTATTTGAAAATATAGAAAGTGTGCATATTGTGTTAAAAATATAACGATTTACATATCTCCCATATTTAATATTGATTATCAAAACTTATGGATCACCCCTCGTAAGATGGTTTGGACATGTAGAGAGGATGGATGAAAGAAGATTGACAAAACGAGTGTATGAAGGAAGAGTGGATGGAAAAGTTGGAAGGGGAAGACCTCGGCGAACGTACTCTGACCAAATCGGAGACATTCTGCAGAAAGGCCAGGTCAGGGGTACCCTAAATCGGCGCGCATGCATGAAGAATGTTATGAGAGTTCATGAAGCGAAAGTTGTATGTCAGGATCGTAGCAAGTGGAAATCCGTGATCTCTGCCTACCCCTCTGGGAAACAGGCTTGATTATATGTATGAATGTATGCATGTATTTTGGTGCTGTGCGGCCCGGATCGCGATCGCTTTACCAAAAAGCCGTATCCGCCCCGCAAATATGCTGTGCCGCGCTCCGTGCTTTTCAAGCTCAATGGAAACACATCTTCGTACATCTCTTCGTTCTTATGTAACTATAAGAACTGTTTACACTGTAATATTCATTAATTACGTACAAAAAAGAATCGATATATCAAAAAGCAATATACCTCTAGGTACCAGGAACTACCAGGTAGCCTTTTGTTAATGTACCACCACCACTGGGGCTTCATTCACCCAAACGCGGCTGACACCGTAGACAGGGACATCATAGTTAAACTTGGCAATGTATAAGGTTACTAGGTGACGGCGTTGTTGCGCAAACGAGACTTCTACGCTTAAAAAGAAATACGATTAAAACGCAATTGTAAAGTCACTATTCGCGACATGTTTCGGACTACAATTGGAGTCCTTCATCAGGATGAGTTGACACGGTTGCCGACCGCACCGTACTGCCCGCCGCTGTGCACGCAGACTACTACATACACTACTTGCTCCTTAGGTAGGTATGTGGCGTTGTGTTCCTGGTGGTGATTAAGGTCGCCAAAAATTTCGAGGATGCGCTGTGTTGGGAGTGAGGGACCTGCATATGTCACTAGATGTCAACACAACGAGACCTCAAGTCAATGGAGGGTCAGCAACGCACTTGTGATTCCCACCGTAAGCTTGTATGCTGCTTGCTTGCTTCATTGTCTAAAAAACTGACCAAAATAACAAAAACAGTGAACTTGCTATACTGTAGAACGGGATAGCTATTTAGAATTCCCTAGTTTTTGTTCCATAGAAGTAATATTCGTAAGTACAATTGATTATTCCGTGACACGGTCTGGTAAAAGGTGATTTTTGAAAGCCTAAGGCTCTGATACGAAGCGATGCAAAGTTCTAAATAAAATATATTTATGGTTTAATACATTATATATTTATGGTTAATTTATTTCTAAAAAATTACATAAATCACTTACTGAGAGGAAAATATTTTTTCTAAAATCTAAAATAGGAGAGGGTAGCATGCATCTAAAATACCTCTAGGTATATCTTTAACAAATGTCTTTTTTACTAAATTACTTACTATGTCAAAATATATATTCAAATAAGGCCACAGCATAGACATACTTAGTCGGCTCATCAAAGCTTTAGATCTTTTAAGCCTTAAAGCTTTAAGCCGACCATTGAGAAGATGGCCAGTTTTTCGTTTATAAGCACGAAGTCTCAGGTCTTGAATAAGCACTCTTTTCACCGTGTTTCTGCTCAAACCCATCTGGAGGGCCATAACTTTTTGTTTCCTAGCGGGATTTCTAGCAATGCGTGCCCTAATTGCCTGTACAACGGCTGGAGTCCTAGCTGTACGCGGACGACCGCTTCTTTTCTTGTCATTTAAACTAGAGACCTCACTGTATCTTTCTATGGAACTGTAACAACCCCTAGGGGAGGAAATTTAATGAAAACTTATGGAAAATCAAGGAAAAGTCTATCCAAAGAAAGCCTAACTAAAATTTCCCTAAAGTTCCTAAAGTATACCTAAAGCTTTATACTTACTTTACCAGAAAATCTGAAAACCAGGATTTTCCTCCTTTTCTCAAGTTGCTAATACCTACTGAAGCTCTGAAGCTTTTATTAAAGTTTCTCAGATCTAAATGATAGGGTTCCTACTATAGGGAAAGAAAATAAATCAAACAAAAAGTTGAGAGAGAGAAAATAAACAAACAAAACATTTATTTAATAAAAATGAATTTACTCGAAACTCGAATCTAATAAAGTCCGGGGAGAACTTTATTAGACATCCGCTTGATTACTAGGCCAACCTAGACAAGGGAAAACAAGCGGACACACAAAAACCCTTGTTGCCATAAAGCTAATACAATTAACATAACAACAGACAAATTATTTACATAAATTATGAGTAATTCTTGTTAATTACAATATCATAAGAAACACTAATAATTGAAAGATTAATGGCATGATCATCTAGTGACATATTTAAGACCTTGTTATAAACGTAGTAACCATAGTTCACTGAGGTGTGAGAAATGTATAAACAATTGAGAATTGGACAATGTTTAAACAATATTACAACATAACCTAAAATTAGGATAAGGTTGCCTAAACGAATAACAACAATATCCTATAATATCCTATGAATAATCAATTACTAACCATGAACACAATATTATGAAACCTATAACAAAAATACTAGAGATTAAAACATTATCATGAGAATAATAAAAGCAATAAAACAACACTCTTAAGAAGTATTTCTAAATTATCAACAATGCTATATGAACCAGAACAAGTGTAGAATCTAGCCTACTATTTAAATACCGTCGTTGGCTGTGTGATCAGTAAAGGCTTAAATAAATTGCTTGGAATTAAATGAAGGCAAGTATAAATGATCCCAAGTAGTCATATAGTACCTAGAAGATTAAGTGTTTAGAAAAAAATGGTAGAAAATAGTTAATGTAGCAAAATAAGTTATTGTAGCATATATAGTTAAACGTGGTAGCAGATAAACGTAGGTAAATTCCTGTGAAACATATAGTAAGAAAAACCTTAAAACTTAATTTGCTATGTCGAGATAGCATTAATGTTTCCTACAAAATAGGATATAACAGGTAAAGTCTGGCTTCTAACCAAATATGGCGTAAATCTCAATCTAAAAGATATGAGAACATTGTAAATATAAAATAGCTGATTGCACGCAACCATAAAAAGCCACAGTTCCTCATAAAAGTACCATGCATAACTCATATAAACCACCAAGCCATTTCTGGACATGATGAGGCAACAATGTCGAGGCAGAAGTCTCGCGAAGGAACCTGAGCCTCAAGCTAGCCGCTTGGATATGTCCCTACCTAACACCTAACACGAGCAATCAGGGTATCCTCGCAGGTGGTACAGGCACAAGGCACATGACCGAGACTATGAGAGTTATGTGACAATAGTGCCTGATGAATGAACATATACATGGTAATAATAAGAGCGTAGCCCATAATATTATGAGACCAGCCATTTTATAATGCATAAAAGCATAGGCAAAGTAAACAACTGTGATCTAAATTAGAAGCCAGTTGGAATAAACGCATAAAGCATAAGTAGTATATACTACTATGATCCACAGATCAGCTGAAATATAATTATATTATAGTGGCACTCTACGAAGGAGGCCTACGTCCAGCAGGGGACGTCAATCAGATCATATGATAATGATCAATCAATGTTATACAACTGTGATCTGAATTAGAAGCCAGTTGGAATAAATGCATAAAGCATTAGTAGTATAAACTACTATGATCCACAGATCAGCTGAAATATAATTATATTATAGTGGCACTCTACGAAGGAGGCCTACGTCCAGCAGGGGACGTCAATCAGATCATATGATAATGATCAATCAATGTTATACAACTGTGATCTGAATTAGAAGCCAGTTGGAATAAATGCATAAAGCATTAGTAGTATAAACTACTATGATCCACAGATCAGCTGAAATATAAATATATTAGTATGGCACTCTGCGAGGGAGGCCTACGTCCAGCAAGGGACGTCAAAACAGATCATATGATGATGATCAATCTATTACTTCGTACCCAAATATTGTGCAAACAAAACAAAGCTGTTACTATTCGGTTTAGTGTCCAAATCGAATCATACAGTCATCCCATAAGCTAAGTATCACTACTGAGTTATGCAACCGCAAGACCTCAGCATTGACCAGCGTTCTCACGACAGCAAGGAGTTTTGCTCGAGTCTTCAATAACCTGTATCGCCATTGAACTTTCACATCCCATCTCGCCCATATATAGGTTGGGGTCTTTAATGATCAGTTTCAGCAAACGGCAATACAGATTTCTCGTCCGGGCGGATCTAATAGGTCTTGTAAGAATCAAAGATTCCGACAAGCAGTAATAGAATCCGTACCTAACCGGGTCAGCAGCCCTTTTCAAAGCCCGTCCCGTGGATTCAGACCAAAGAAGAAAGCCTGTCGTTAAGAATCTGTAAAGACTGTCCCTAACACCCATTGATTATCGTATTTCATCGATCTGGAGAAAAACCGTTCTTTGGCAAAATAGTTATTATTAGGTATATTTGGGTACTACATGTACAACCAAAACCTCTCGTCATAGACTGGAACAAACCACACATTATCGTATCAACCGATTGGCAGTCCAGGCTGTGACGTTACCTCATTGCTGGAAATAGCCACGGATAAGGTCCATTGCGGCCAGTTCCAACAACTACAATACAACCAAAACCTTTTGTCATAGGCTGGAATAAACCATACTTAATCGTATCAAACGATTGGCAGTCCAGGCTGTGACGTTACCTCATTGTTAGAAATAGCCACGGATAAAGTCCATTGCGACCAGTTCCAACAACTACAATATAACCAAAACCTTTTGTCATAGGCTGGAACAAACCATACTTAATCGTATCAAACGATTGGTAGTCCAGGCTGTGACGTTACCTCATTGTTAGAATTAGCCACGGATAAAGTCCATTGCGACCAGTTCCAACAATTACAATAAATTAGTAGTAAAATATGTCAGTTGGTAGATAGGTATAGAATACTGAAACAGTATCTACTCGTAACACGAGTAAGTATAGATGAAAATATTAACGTAATATGGATTACGTGTGACAGACTATGCTGTAATTGGAAATCAAATTCCACCAAGATAAATAAGTCAAAATCACTCAAGACATTTGTCGTACTTGAAATATGGTTGTAAGACCAAATCAGATCACACAGCCAACGATAGCATTTTAGGCCTGTTGTAAAGACAACATTAATTATGATATTCAAATTGCCAGAGAACATAAATAAGTACCATAGATTGGATAATACAATCAGAATAATGATGAAAATATTGACGTAATATTAATTACGTAGTAGACAGATTTGCAATAGGAAACCAAGTTCCATCAAAGATAAATAAACCAAGATCACACAACGCAACGGTAGCATTTCGGCTTGCTATAAAGATAATATCATTTATGCCATTTAAATTGCAAGAGAATATAGATAAGTACCATAGCTCACACAGTCAGAAAGTTTTGCGTAACTTAGAAAACCATCCAAGGATCTCTTCATCTGTGCGTGTACAGCCGTATTCTTCAAAGCCGTCATGCCGGAACAATTCCCATTTGCAGTTGTTGAAGCCTTGACCAACCAGCTCGATGTTGCAGCACATCTTCGTGACCGTCTTCTGGCAGTGGTAAGGAAAGCCGTTGATTGCCACTCAGGGTTGTAGGAGATAACCCAGAGATAGAATGGTATGGTGTTCAGGAACTCCCTCACAGGTTGAGCATTGGAGGTATGGCAGATCGTCATGGTACAGGTGTAGTTTGCGATGGTCTTCATTGGTAGTCAGTTGTTCGCAGGAACGCCGTTGGATATAGCGTTTGATGGATGCTTGGCGGATGTCACATTGTCATGGCACAGCCGAACCATGGCATAGAAATCTACTAGATGTAATAATCAATTGAATATTAAACACTAATTGAACCCTAATTATTTAACTACCTACATTGACACAACCAGTACCTTTCACTAATAATGCAAAACCAATGTTAACCGCAAAACCTATGAAAATATACAAAACCTACTCAAGAATTCGTAATGAATGTGTTGGATATTAATAGTTATATTTATCATGTATAATTATAAATTATGATAAAGTTCATTCAAAGTTATAGAAACATAAAATACGACTAAACACATACATCATCCAAATACTTTAAAGGAGATATTATTTCAATACGAAACGCATAACCACTGTAAGTATATCACGAAATGTAAATCAGGCGCTACGTATAATATAACATTATAAAATGATACGCCCAAAACACACCAAAACATTAATAAATTTCGTAACATTAAAATAACACTGATCCGATACTATAATCAACATGAACATTACACACACATTATTATAATTCTATCCTATAAAGATATCCTACAATCCTCAAGTCAGTAAAGAGTCTGTAACGCGCCCGTGATTCCTCTGGAATCGCAAGCACCTACATGTAACCGTGTCTGCTTACCATCAAGCAAGACGTAAGCCTGTTTGCTACCGTCATTGTATAAACAGTATAAATAATTTATGATCTATGATCAAGGCATAATAGAAAAAAATATAAAATTCGGTAATAACCAGCTCGTATGAATAGCACCTACGCATCTCAATAAATGAAATAGTACACACAAAATCCGCCACCATAATTTGGTAAATAATTAGCATGCACAATAAATGCAGGTCGAATAAAAGACAGTTTATTTATTAAATCAAACGCCGCCGATGTACCTCTCATATAGCAAATATATGGATAACGCAGTTGTTAAATAAGGCAATACTACACTTGATAGAATAAAATGCATCTTTAATAGAGAAATTAACAAACTGCAATTCTATTATCATTCATTAACAGGAATGTGATATGCTATATCGAATCCTCATACATATCTTCCACCAGAGAGTTATCTGGCCAGGTAAATATGTATAATTAACCGTATTAAGTCTCCGGACTGATTTCCGTAACGACAAATATGGTTCGATTATTGATAAAGCATGTCAGAAATTAACAAATTTAAAATTACGAGGCTATGCTAATCCCGAATCATCATACATATCTTCCACCAGAGAGTTATCTGGCCAGGTAAATATGTATAATTAACCGTATTAGTCTCCGGACTGATTTCCGTAACGACAAATACGGTTCGATCCTTGGATAAGCAATACCTTAATAACGTCTCACTTCAGTAAAACAAAATTAAGAAAGGAACACGAACTTACGCTTGCGGTTTATCTAGTCAAATAACGGAACACTAATATTATCACCAATATTTGCTATACGAGGTTTTAAGACATTCGCTGACAAAGAAATCCCTGTGAACAGAAAGGATTATTCACACACATCCTAAATATCCTAACATAGTGAAAACCCTACAAGAATCCCTAGCCTAGACACTACACTTTAAACGACTCACAATGATACTCCTGAAGCACCAAGACTACTGTTTCTCGTTGCTCTGGTGAAGGCAAAAAAGTCCCCTAAAACCGTTGTGAATCTCCTTATATACCCCCCTCATCCGATCATCAGCGCCACCAATATCACGCGATCACTATGTTTTTCCGTAAATTTGGAGGGAACGATTCTCATTGGTTTTCAACCTAAATCTGAAATACTATTGGTTGACAAAACTCGCAAGTTCTCCTACTTGACACCAGACACCTCCACTCTCGCTATTCCTTTTAAAACCTCACTAAAATAAAAAGTCACTTATGCAGAAACAATTGCTTACTTTATCATAAATTTCATTTTTGCTGGGTAATCATAAAGTCAGGCGCGAGTCTACCCGCTCAAGCCGGCTCGGCAGCTATTGTTATTCAATTAATAACTTCCATCAGCGAGACTCACAGCTCACGCCTAGTATATCTTGACACCGAGATCCGTACTAACAACTCGTAGTCGGAGGTCAGACCTACACTGGTTCGCCTAAGGTGAGGTCATTTTACTTCAACTTTAGCGCTGTGAATGATGTGCTCACAACTCGTATAAATTCAGATGGCTACAGATATCGCTACTGGACCTACCAAATGACGTACTCTTGACACGGTTGGATTATTATCTCTTGTCAGTTAAGCAACTTGTCGCTAGATGGCCCTGCCTGGCCTAAATAAACATTAACAAAACTTTGTTAAAGCTGTTCTAATAATTATATTGATAATACTATTCTGAAATACAATAAAAATACATTAAAACTTGGAAGATTTTATGAAGAAATAGTAAATAATCGAACCTATTAAAACTTAATTTAAAGCCCATTAACTTTTACCATGAAAACCTTCATCGATAATGAAAATTCAAGAAAATAAATAAGCTTTCCCAATTTTCCCGAAGCTTAGAAGCTTTCAGGCCAAAGAGACTTAGTTTCTCTGAGAAATTAGTGTCTCAGCTCTAACTATTTTTGAGATACTCAATGAATAAATTGAAGGACTGAAAGTGTCCCATATTACGTCCTTATTACATTTTTTTTATTCACAGCTATTCGCTACAAGGAAGTTATTGAGATGAGTTCGTCCAACCCATACTTTTTCTTTTATTACGTGTCACTTCAATGTCATATTAGTTGACACTAACTTTTGTGTAACTAACTATAAGAACCGTTTACACTTTAATATTAATTTATTACGTATAAGAAAAAAAAAACAAAAAAGAATCGAATTTATCTAAAAGCAATATAGGTACCAGGTAAACTTTTGTTAATGTACCGAGCATTTTGTTGATTTTAACGGAAATAAAAACTAGTTGGCTACGGAACCCTAAAAAGACGGTCTATACATACATTGTTACGGACAGCCCCGAGGACCAGGGACTTTCCCAGTGTACCTAACATTTTACCGCTAGAGGCAAGCGGTCGCAATACCGGGAATCCAAAATTTGCCGTTACTTCCCGTTTACGACCTCCTAGAAATTATGTAACGTTAGCGTTTAAAATACAGTTAGAATCATAAAATTTATCACTTAATGTTTTAGATCCTCAGTTGCGAAGAGACCGTTAGATATTGTCTATTTGTTATCCTTACTGTACCGTTACCTTTGTCGGGTGTCGGCATATCTGAACTAATGTTTTGTTGTTAACAATTGTCTATTCATTTGTATAAGCATTGTATAACCATTGTTAATGTCTCTCCTGAGAATCGGTCATCCTGTACCGTTAGGACAGAAAGCCATTATATTGCACAAGGTTGCGCAGGCGGCGTGGGAAACGAAATTACGGTAGTAGGGATGTTTTTGAAAAGAAATAAAACCCACCGGACGAACGAGATGAGTCCGTGGGCAGTCAGTCTGTAGCCAGGAGCGTGGCACAGTGAACGCAAGCCAGGAACTTGGCACAGTGAACGCAGGCCAGGAACGTGGCCACTATGCCGTGAGCTTCAGAACTTGAAAGTTTTAAGTTAACTTCAGAACAGTAACTTGTAATTAATAGTCGGCAGTCAGTCTGTAGCCAGGAGCGTGGCACAGTGGACGCAGGCCAGGAACGAGGCATAGTGAACGTGATCTTCAGAACAGTAACTAGTAATTAATAGTGGGCAGTCAGTCTTTAGCCAGGAGCGTGGCATAGAGTGACGAGTGAGTCTGTAGCCAGGAGCGTGGCACAGTGAAAGCAAGCCAGGAGCGTGGCTTAGTGAACTTGTTATTAATTATAATAGTGGGCAGTCAGTCTGTAGCCAGGAGCGTGGCACAGTGAACGTAGGCTAGGAACGTGGGCAGTCAGTCTTTAGCCAGGAGCGTGGCATAGAGTGACGAGTGAGTCTGTAGCCAGGAGCGTGGCACAGTGAACGCAAGCCAGGAGCGTGGCTTAGTGAACTTGTTATTAATTATAATCCAGTCGGTGGGCAGTCAGTCTGTAGCCAGGAGCGTGGCACAGTGAACGCAAGCCAGGAGCGTGGCTTAGTGAACTTGTTATTAATTATAATCCAGTCGGTGAACAGTCAGTCTGTAGCCAGGAGCGTGGCACAGTGAACGCAGGCCAGGAACGTGGCATAGTGAACGTGAGCCTCAGAACAGTAGTTTGTAATTAATAGTGGGCAGTCAGTCTGTAGCCAGGAGCGTGGCACAGTGAACGCAAGCCAGGAGCGTGGCTTAGTGAACTTGTTATTAATTATAATCCAGTCGGTGAACAGTCAGTCTGTAGCCAGGAGCGTGGCACAGTGAACGCAGGCCAGGAACGTGGCATAGTGAACGTGAGCTTCAGAACAGTAACTAGTAATTAATAGTGGGCAGGCAGTCTGTAGCCAGGAGCGTGGCACAGTGAACGCAGGCCAGGAACGAGGCATAGTGAACGTGAGCTTCAGAACAGTAACTTGTAATTAATAGTCGGCAGTCAGTCTTTAGCCAGGAGCGTGGCATAGAGTGACGAGTGAACCTTTGGCCAGGAACGTGGCATAGTGAACGTAATTTTTCAGTGCAGTAACTTGTTATTAAGTGTAATCCCGCCGTTGTTTAGTATTTAAATTTTGAACCTTCTGACTCTGAACAGTAAATTTAGTGCCTAATAAGCTTAGTGCGTAATATTGTACCTTATCTTTTCTTTGTGTTTTAATTCCATTATAACTTGTAACAGACTCAGTGTTTTTATTACGGAGTGTTCCCATGATCATAGTGAACCTTACAAGAACAGAGCCGCGTAAGTAGGAGTTAGTTTCGAAACAGTGCTGCGCCATTCCTCGGTCGTTCACAGATCCCTCGTGTGACGCTACCGTGTTCACCGAGACGGGTGCGGCAAGAACCTCTGTTTCCACCGAGCTATCGCAGACGATAGGCTGTGGACTTGCGTCGTCTACAGTTTGCGTGGTCCTTCGAACCGGATTTTAGGTACAGTGATCAAGAACCTGTGAGTAAAGTGAACCCTTTTCTGTACTGTGAACATTGAACCTTCTGAACCTCTGAACATTGAACCTTCTGAACCTGTGAACATTGAACCTTCTGAACCTGTGAACATTGAACCTCCATATTCTGTGAACATTGAACCTCCCTATTTTGTGAACTTTCAACTTCCGTACTGAGATTTTGTTACTGCACTATAAATTCGAACTCTTTAGTAAATCTGTGTGAACCAAAATGATGACACGTAGCCGAACAATCAAAGGCGACGATGCGGAGCTGGGCGCTGGCGGGAACGCGCCGGCGCAGAACGAGTGCGGGGGCGGAGAGGCGCACGCGCCCGGTGGGGCGTGGCCGCGCGCTACCCCAAGTGCCGACGGCGGGGAGGAGAGCGCCTGCGAATCAGTAAGGCCGACGCCGTCAGTGCGAACGCACGCCAGTAGTACAACGACAGCGCGCAGGCTGGAGGCAAAGCTACGCGCGTTAGAACGGATCGCCGAGATCGAGAAGGAAGTAATTAGGAAGAGTTTGGAGCTCGAACTGGAACAGATCGACGCCGAGGGAATGCCGGTGCAGTCACGGGCGGTGACTCCGCAGCCAGGCACATTGAAGGTCGACGAGTGGCTGAGCAGCTTCACGCACAGGTGGGGAGAGGAAAGCACGGCGCGCCGACCCGATCAACACCGAGGACCTACGAGAGAGACGCCTCTCGCAACGCTGCAAGCAGAACGCGCCCTACCGCCACCGCGAGGGCCATGTGAACCGAACCGAGCGCCGTCGCCCGAGCGTTGCACAACATACGAACGCGCCCTATCGCCACCGCGAGGGCCGCTTGAACAGAGCCAAGCGCCGTCGCCCAAGCGTTGCGCAAGAAACGAACGCGCCCTATCGCCACCGCGAGGGCCGCGTGAACCGAACCGAGCACTGTCGCCCGAGTGTTACGCAAGAAACGAACGCGCCCTATCGCCACCGCGAGGGCCGTGTGAACCGAACCGAGCACTGTTGCCCGAGCGTTACGCAAGAAACGAACGCGTCCTACCGCCACCGCGAGGGCCGCGTGAACCGAACCGAGCGTCGTCGCCCGAGCGTTGCGCAAGAATTGAACATACCCAATCGCCGCCGCGTGGGTACCGCGACCTGTCACTAGACCGTCGCGGAGGAACCGAACATGCCCAATCGCGACCATTTGGGTACCACGATCCGTTACCCGTTGAGCCGCGAACCGGCTCGCTTCACAGGCAATACACATCAACGCCCTACGAGAGAGATCAGAGAGCCCACGACGACATGCACTTTAGGTCGTCAGCAGAACCACCCAGTGACGCAGCAAACGCCTTCAATCGTCTCGCCGAACAGCTTAAGGCGTCGATGCGGCCGAAACCGCCAAAACAGGTGTATGAGTTACCCTATTATAGCGGAGATCCAAATCACAGAACGTACGCGCCGTGCCCGGACTACAGACCGAACTCTACGCGCCCTGAGTATCCAACAAACGCGCCACGACCCGAGTACAGACCGAACCCACCGCAGAGGCGAGCCGTCAACAAACCACCGGTACGCCAAACGTACGCGGTGGAGAATCAAGAACCCTGTCTATGTCGCGGCGGCAATCACCGATCAATAGAATGTAAAAAAGTACTCGGTATGAACATAGGAGCCTGGTGGGACTGGGCGAGAAGTAATAGGATTTGCTTCAAATGTTTGAATAGAAAGCACCGCCGAGAACTGTGCAAGGCAAAGGGATGCAGCGCGAACAAACGACTGCGTGATCGTTGTAAACCCAAAACGGCCTCGGAACGTGTGGCCGCGAGGTACAATATGACGTGTGTTCCTGGAACCCGACGGAAACGTGAGATAGACGGACGTCAAGACGCGGGGCAGCATCTTCCAGCTACCTGTAACCAAGCGGGCTGTCCTACCGTTGCAACGGCAGACAGTTACAGGCGGGGAGAATGTTACGGACAGCCCCGAGGACCAGGGACTTTCCCAGTGTACCTAACATTTTACCGCTAGAGGCAAGCGGTCGCAATACCGGGAATCCAAAACTTGCCGTTACTTCCCGTTTACGACCTCCTAGAAATTATGTAACGTTAGCGTTTAAAATACAGTTAGAATCATAAAATTTATCACTTAATGTTTTAGATCCTCAGTTGCGAAGAGACCGTTAGATATTGTCTATTTGTTATCCTTACTGTACCGTTACCTTTGTCGGGTGTCGGCATATCTGAACTAATGTTTTGTTGTTAACAATTGTCTATTCATTTGTATAAGCATTGTATAACCATTGTTAATGTCTCTCCTGAGAATCGGTCATCCTGTACCGTTAGGACAGAAAGCCATTATATTGCACAAGGTTGCGCAGGCGGCGTGGGAAACGAAATTACGGTAGTAGGGATGTTTTTGAAAAGAAATAAAACCCACCGGACGAACGAGATGAGTCCGTGGGCAGTCAGTCTGTAGCCAGGAGCGTGGCACAGTGAACGCAAGCCAGGAACTTGGCACAGTGAACGCAGGCCAGGAACGTGGCCACTATGCCGTGAGCTTCAGAACTTGAAAGTTTTAAGTTAACTTCAGAACAGTAACTTGTAATTAATAGTCGGCAGTCAGTCTGTAGCCAGGAGCGTGGCACAGTGGACGCAGGCCAGGAACGAGGCATAGTGAACGTGATCTTCAGAACAGTAACTAGTAATTAATAGTGGGCAGTCAGTCTTTAGCCAGGAGCGTGGCATAGAGTGACGAGTGAGTCTGTAGCCAGGAGCGTGGCACAGTGAAAGCAAGCCAGGAGCGTGGCTTAGTGAACTTGTTATTAATTATAATAGTGGGCAGTCAGTCTGTAGCCAGGAGCGTGGCACAGTGAACGTAGGCTAGGAACGTGGGCAGTCAGTCTTTAGCCAGGAGCGTGGCATAGAGTGACGAGTGAGTCTGTAGCCAGGAGCGTGGCACAGTGAACGCAAGCCAGGAGCGTGGCTTAGTGAACTTGTTATTAATTATAATCCAGTCGGTGGGCAGTCAGTCTGTAGCCAGGAGCGTGGCACAGTGAACGCAAGCCAGGAGCGTGGCTTAGTGAACTTGTTATTAATTATAATCCAGTCGGTGAACAGTCAGTCTGTAGCCAGGAGCGTGGCACAGTGAACGCAGGCCAGGAACGTGGCATAGTGAACGTGAGCCTCAGAACAGTAGTTTGTAATTAATAGTGGGCAGTCAGTCTGTAGCCAGGAGCGTGGCACAGTGAACGCAAGCCAGGAGCGTGGCTTAGTGAACTTGTTATTAATTATAATCCAGTCGGTGAACAGTCAGTCTGTAGCCAGGAGCGTGGCACAGTGAACGCAGGCCAGGAACGTGGCATAGTGAACGTGAGCTTCAGAACAGTAACTAGTAATTAATAGTGGGCAGGCAGTCTGTAGCCAGGAGCGTGGCACAGTGAACGCAGGCCAGGAACGAGGCATAGTGAACGTGAGCTTCAGAACAGTAACTTGTAATTAATAGTCGGCAGTCAGTCTTTAGCCAGGAGCGTGGCATAGAGTGACGAGTGAACCTTTGGCCAGGAACGTGGCATAGTGAACGTAATTTTTCAGTGCAGTAACTTGTTATTAAGTGTAATCCCGCCGTTGTTTAGTATTTAAATTTTGAACCTTCTGACTCTGAACAGTAAATTTAGTGCCTAATAAGCTTAGTGCGTAATATTGTACCTTATCTTTTCTTTGTGTTTTAATTCCATTATAACTTGTAACAGACTCAGTGTTTTTATTACGGAGTGTTCCCATGATCATAGTGAACCTTACAAGAACAGAGCCGCGTAAGTAGGAGTTAGTTTCGAAACAGTGCTGCGCCATTCCTCGGTCGTTCACAGATCCCTCGTGTGACGCTACCGTGTTCACCGAGACGGGTGCGGCAAGAACCTCTGTTTCCACCGAGCTATCGCAGACGATAGGCTGTGGACTTGCGTCGTCTACATACATATAGCTAATTAGCGAACATTAGCGAGCGAAACGAGATATCGACGACTACATTGTTATGTGATCTGCGCGCCCCATCTGACAGGTTTCCTCGACGTGCCCATGCTAAAAACATATTCTAGTGTGTTTAGTGATATTAACTAATTTTAATAAACTACCAGAGGAAATACAATTACTGCAAGGTAATAGTTTTAATAACAAAACCACTAGCAGACTCCTCGACAAACGCTTTTATACTGTAAGGAAATATCTGGATCATGTTTGACATTGTTATTTAATGAATTAATCCTATTCACATTTGTATTATTATTACATTTCTGCGTTTGGTTTTCTTTATTCATTATTTGACTGCCATGAAATTATATCGTATAATTAGTAAATTGTATTGTTAATATGCTTTTCAATAATGTTTAACGCCAGCAGGCGGAATGCACTGAACATGTATTATTTTCAACATCTTATTAACTATCATGTATTCTGAGCAAATAAATTATTTTAATCTGCTAGGAAACACATCACACTCAGGTAGTGATGCAAGGAGGAAGTTCAGGAAGTGTAAAGCGCGGACCAACGGGGATTTTTGCGTAACGCAGTTCGTGACTTCGGTGCTGCTAGCAGACATCAATCACGGGGCCGGAACTTGAATTTCGTCAGTGATGATACGAACAGTCGCACCTATAATTCTACACATTTCGACTCGCCACGCAAGGTAGCCATTAGAAGTGCGAAATTACGACTGACTTCCAGGGTGTTCAATTACTATTGCGTCAAGCTGCATTCCATATTACTTAATGCGATTTAGTCAACAACTCGTCACACCAAAGATGTTCTAACTGGTCATAACCTCATTACGCAATATTATTTGTTTAAATCAGTCACATGTGAAAGCTTTATTAAATCACGTCTTAGTTTTGTAGTTATTCATCTCACTGCAATTCTGTTCCTATTTGTCACCCCAAATAATAAATTAACTACACCAATCATTGCTCCTATTAACCCCGCTACAGAACTTTCAACCATATCTTAATACGATTAGATGTATATCTGTTAGGATTATTTGTTTCCGGTTTTAACACGCGTGGCGTACTTTTGCGTAATTATTTAAACCACGTCCTAATGAGGGTGTTGTTTGAGTTTGTAAACTCGAGACCTGCCGTGTAGTGATGAGCCGTTTCATTTCCACATTTGGGAATATTGCCAATGGCATTATAGCAAATACTCAACGACAATTAAACAGATTTAAAAATTAAAGTTTGTTTTACCACATATTAGTAAGGAAAGCTTGGTTGTATCCCTTAAAATTTACTAAACACACAATTACATATGCAAGTTTAGCCTAGTTGGTAGTGACACTGCCTCCGAAGCTAGAGGTCCTGGGTTCGAATCCCGGCCAGGGCATTATTTGTGCATTTAGCACGGATTTTGTTCTTGGGTCTTGGATGTTCTCTATGTATTTAAGTATGTATTTATTTATTTATATAAGTATGTATATCGTCGTCTAGTACCCATAGTACAAGCTTTGCTTAGTTTGGGACTAGGTCGATTTGTGTAAGATTGTCTCCCAATATTTATTTATTTAAATACAATAAGTACAAATAACAGTTATAACACGAATTATTAACTAGAGTCAGACCAGTATATCTCTTCCAAGCAAATGAACTGTCAACCATTTAAAAATTACGTATGGCAATGTTTTATATTTGACGCAGAAATCAAATGTGAATGTGTCATACGAATTAAATTGAATTAATTTGTTTACGATTGTTAGCACTAATTATGGGCAAACCTTATAAAAGTGGCGAGCGCGAATTATTATTCCAAATGCTCAATAATATGATACCGTGAGAGAACAACGAGAGGTGATTATCGCAGAAAAGCGGCAATGTTTACATCTCATCATGTCTTTCACGGGGAGTTTATCGAACAATATTGGTAGTTTTTCAATGTTTGTATGAAATTCCATTAAAAACCTCTCGTCTACCAGAACCCGCAACGAGAATTATGTTGCAGCTAAGCTAACAGTTATACAGGGTGTAATCCCTTTTTTGTAAAAGTTACTAAAATTGACGATTTTTACAACATATACGGGATGTTTGGTAACTCGGAGTAAATACGTTCAGGGATGATAGAGGAGGTAATTTGGAATATTTTAGACACAACATGCATTAGTACAAAGTCTCTTAGTTTCCAAGATATGCACCATTTTATTTTGAAAATTGTATGTTTTCCATACTACCATACATTTGGAAAATGTTTCGATTTTATACAACTCAAAGTAAACACTAAGTATTATTGTTATTCAAATTTCCAGTGTTTTACTGCTTGTACGTGAATTGACAGATAAGGTCTCGAAGATATTAAGCAAGTACTTGCTTCAAACTATCTTCACCCCCTACAGAAAAAAATATCAATACCTTTGGTCACCGAAAGACAATTTTCTTCTGGGAAAACCTGGTGTGTATAAGCACAGGTATAAGTAATAAAAGTAGTGGTGTGTAAGTTGAGTATAATTGTGGTAGTTTTGACATAGGGCAAACAAAACGCACAATAAAATGAAAATTATTTTTAACTAACATCAAAATTACGTGGCCTAATCAGTAACACTGCCATAAAAAAAACTAAAATATCCTTTCAATGATGCAGGAGAAAAAACGTACGATTCCAGCATAGCGTTGAAAAAGTCGAAAAAAATCAAATGATTTTTTCTGAAGTTTATGAAATTTTCGTTTTTTTCGGGATTTTTAAGAAAAATAAGAAATAAATCATTAAGTTTTAATTATTTTTAATAACATACATACATAAACTCACGCCTATATTCCCAAAAAAGGGTAGGCAAAGCACATGAAAATTAATTTTCAGTGCCACTTTTAACAATTGCAGGTTTATAGATGGAGAATATTGTGTGATATTGCAGTGACAGGTTGCTAGCCCATCGCCCACAACACACTTCAACCTGGTTCCCATAGTCGACTCTTACGACACCCAAGGGAAGAAAGGGGGTGGTGGTGGTACTTAGGGTTGCCAACCGTTCCGCCTCAGGCGGGATGTCCTGTTTCTAGCACCCTAGACGATGCGTCCCGCACAGGGTGCGTGCGGGAAGCCGATTGTCCCTTTTTCAGGTCTGGTAGTAAATATTTTGTTTAATTTAAGTAAAGATCACGCATTTACGCAAATATCTTGCACCGATTATTTCTTTGCATACCGGTTTGACGTCAATTTATGTTTTAATAATAATAATAATAATAAAAAGTTTATTGCCACAAAAGAAATACAGTATTAAAAACTATTACATAATCTCTAAAAACTACTTACATCTAGTGAGGCAATGGGTCCCATTCTCAGCATGTGCTGTGCGGTAGTGCCCAGCGCTGGTTTTCTGAATGGGCCCAGTTGTACTTACTTAACTAGGGACGGTCGCATATTAACTAATAAAAAATAGACTGGTTTTGCGCAGGTGTTTGGCAAGGAGTTATATGCCGTTCTTAATAAAAATATAATTATGTACATTACAAAATAAATAAATAAATAAAATAAATGTTACAAAGTAGGTATAATCTATTTGTAAGTTGAGATGTGTGTGTTTGTGTAAGAGTTCTTGTTCGAGTAGCGTTTTGGAATTTTTATACTTTCGTGCGGGATAGGTGCGTGACTTCTAATGTGTAGGTTAGTATAATGTATAAAGTAAGTGTGAGTGTACATTATGAAGGAGTGTAAAACTTGGTCTGAATGTTTAATAAATGAGAATGTACTAAACGTTTGAATTTTAACAGATGCATGGGTTCTCTCAATGGTGGCGGCAAGTCATTCCAAACTTTGGAGGCGGCAAATTTGAAACTCCCTCTAAAGAATGCTGTTTTATGTTGTGTTTTTAAGATGCCCCTTTTAAAGTTTAAACCTATTATTCAGTACAAATTAACAAAATAGTCGTTGCGTTGAGACAGATAATTTACCCTGAATTAAAATATTAATAAAGTAGCACACTTATTCCGTCAAACTTGAAATAATCTAACATAATTAATGCATTAAAACTAGTATAAATGCAGTTCCTTTGTGAGCGAAAACATTAGTAAGTTTTAAAAAAATGCTATAAAAGGTTATACGGACCCTTATGCCAAGTGTATCCCGCATTTTATTGTTATGTTCCGTAATTCTACCACAAATGTACCGCAAATCTGCGCACATAAGTTGGCAATCCTAGTAGTTCGAAAACAAAAACGATTTAAACAGGTTTCAATCGGTTATTTTTCTTAATACTGGTGTTAAGAAAAATAACAAATTGAAACCTGTTTAAATCGTTTTTTTTTCGATAAAATTAAAGCAGAAAACTTTATGGTCCTTTTCGGGAAAAAAATCCGTAAAAAACAAACCGTTTGGAAAGAAACGGGATTTATTCCGGAAATTTTCAACGCTATTCCAGCACACGAGCATGCAATTTTAGAGAATGACAGGAGGCTTGTACGAAACAGTGGGGCGTAGCTATATAGGTGACATACATTATTTATTTATACATACATACATACATACTAATACTCACTACTACTACTATTATTTTCACTTGTTTAAATATTAAAGATCATACACAAGTATCAAGACTAATTAGTGTCCTATCTTCAGTGTTATCATATACCGATTTACAGACAGTAAATTAAAATTGCTGGTGCAGACTTATGCTAGTCAGACTCTAACTACACAATTAACTAAAATAATCCGCCCCTTGCCGTTCTCGGTGCAAAAATGCCCATAACGCTAGGGGCATTCCCATGTTGGATAGCTATGGACAACTTTTGCACCCGAAACGACTCGGAGGGGGTCCTCTCCCGTCCTCTCCCTTTTATCTAAGCCAACCGCCTAGTAAAATAGATAGTAAATACCTACACATTCCTTACACAAATCGATTTACTCTCGAAATAGGCAAACCTTGTCATATGGGTAACAATACGGATACATAAATGTTTAAATACAATATTATAGAAAACATCCAAGACTCATATATAAATATTCCTGCTCGTCTCACCAACAAATTCTTTTAACCGGTGTTGTAGGTAGCATCTAGTTATGACTTATAATCGTTGGTGCATTTTTGGTTGGCGAAGAAATTTCTTACAAATAGATTATTAGTTTTACAAATAATCAATTTTTCGTGTTTTTAAAATAAATAGTTATTAATATCTCTCCAGTAGAGTAAAAAAGTACACAAAAGCAATATTTGCATAAAAAAGTTTTTTTTTTTTCATTTGAATTTATTTGGAAATTATTGCTAGAGAGCTCAATACTGGACCGTTTATTTTTATGCTTCTATTACACACCCTGAAAAATAATATGTTAATTCAAAAATTCAAAAAATTATGTTTAATTCTTTATGGCCAAATAAAAGGCTTACGTAAAATTAAAAAAAATATTGTATGACAACTAACCTTAATGCCGTATTTCTCGACTAAAACAGCAATATACCTACTTATTTTCCCATACAACGGTTATTTCAATAACTTGCGTGTGACTCTTGATATTTTCATTGCGAGTTCGATTTCGGGCAATATTCATAACCGTTGCCGGCAATTTATATTTCCCGTTAAGGTACATCACTAGTTGGTTTCTACGCATAAGTGCCGTTTGGGTGTCATTGTATACGTCTCCCATTACTAATGAGGCCAGGAGTACCCCACGTGGCAACGCCTCACATTGCACTGGAGGTCAATTTGCAAGAACCTATCTCGTTCCAATGTGATGATATCTCATTCCAAAAATGATTATGGTCTAGTATTTTCACAGTCGGTGTCGCCACATTGAGTTATGAGGATGTAATAGACGACAAAAGTATATTGAATTGAGTATCTGCATAATATTGATAGTTCAGTTTTGGGACTCAGCATTGTATGCACTACCTTTCTCTTAAAGGTAGCTGTTGTGATCTTTGATATAGAGAAACTACGGACCCGTATTGTGATCTACCCAAGCGACCCGTGACTCGCACGGCAACGGTCTAGCCTCGTCTCAACGAGCTCATGACATCACAGGGATCGCCACAACCTTGTGTTGTGGAGCGAGGAACAATCACTACGTGTTCCTGCCTGTTTACGATCCCCTACTTGGGGAATGTGTGGGGCCCCGAGGGCCCCGTAAGACCTCCTTTGCCTTCCCCTTATAGTCTTACCCTTGATTGCCTCGCATCGGTTCCGTACGAGTCTCTGACTCTTGCTTGTATTGCTATTGTTATCTAGTCCCTTAGTCGGGCTTTGATTGCTGAGTCCCACAACCAACAATTGCATATAAAATTCATAAAGACTCACCAGATCAGACGATCTTGAACCGCCCGAGCTACAGCAGTCTTTTGTGCTACCTACCCGCCACACGGGTGAACACAAACCGCCTGCTCCCTTTGTCGCCGCCGTTTTTTCTGTCATTGTCCTACCAACGACTATAGAGGTTAGTATTGCCAGTGAGTAAAATAATACCACAGCTTTGAGGTGAAAACAGTTGTTGATAACTCACCTTAATCGCGGTGCTCCGCGACACTCCCAAGGGCAAAGGAAGTTTGGATTGACTTATTGTAGCAGGACCGCTAGATTTTGGGTCCATTCAGCAATCTTCATTCGGGCTTGCATGGCTGCTCGTCTCTCTGGCCTTGAAACCGACGCACCATCGTCGATTGGGTTGTCTAGGTGCTCTCCTGCGGACTGCATAGTGTTCAGTGGTAGTTCTTCATCGTCAAGCTTATCTGCGATAGCCTGACGTTGCTCGATTGAATCTACATTGTCAGATTGTTGTTTATTTGGACTTTCAATACTTTGCGGTGGATCAACATCCATTGGAACGAGTATCTGTTCATCGGATTGTTCAACTTGATGAGTAGTTTCCAACGAAACTGGGTGTTCTGTGTTTAACACCTCAGGTACTTGTGTCTCTTCGTTGTAGTCTTCAATCTCTAGAAGATAGAAATGACCAATAGATCGAATAAGCTCAGTATTGCCAACTTTAACTTTTGCCACACGGTGTTGTCCATCTTGCCCTCTTATTAAGGATAGTATTCTACCGACTTTCCAATTGCTTCTGTTCTTTGGGTCTTCTTTTATTTGGACTAAGTCGCCAAGTTGAGGTGTTCTATTTGAAGTCACTCGAGGTTGTTTTACAGAACCTCTGTGTTTCTCGCGAAGGCTGGGTAGATATTGTTGCTGAAACATCTTCTTGAACTCTGTCAATAGAGTTTGACCCTTTTTCCACCCTTCAATAAGGTCTAATTTTGTAGTCGTACCATCAATGCACGCTATTCTATCCGAGGAAGACATCTCCAAACATTTTCCTAGAGTAAGGAAATCTGCGGGCTTTAAAACGTAGTCTAAGTCGGCTCCAACACTCGTTAAGGGTCTTGTGTTAACGACTGCCTCTACTTCCTTAATGACGGTTGATAGTTGGCTGTCATTCAACAGATGTTTATCAAGTGTTCTTTTCAAACAATGCTTTACAATCCCCACAAGTCGTTCATAAAATCCACCATGCCACGGAGCAAGTTGTGGGATAAATTTCCACACTATTTTGTTCTCTGTGCAATATGAATTGATCAATACTTCAGACGTCAATTTGAATTGCAATGCATTATCTGAAATAATTACAGCTGGCGTCCCCCTAGTTGCTACAAATCGCCTAATCGCGAGAAGGCACTCTTGTGCTGTTAAATCTTTGACTACTTCCAAATGGATAGCGCGAATTGCTAGACACGTAAACAGACAGATCCATCTCTTTTCCTTGTTACCATTAGTGGTACTTACATACATTGGGCCAAAATAGTCTGAACCCGTGTACGTGTAGGGAGCGCTGTAATTGACCCGCTCAGGAGGCAATGCTGGAGTTTGAGGTAGCTTGTATGGTCCTCCACTTTGTTTTAAGCAGCTTCTACACTTTCTGATAACCTTTGTTACTTGCGTTTTGCCTTGTGGAATCCAATATTGTTCACGTATGATATTTAGTGTGTGTGTAGGTCCAACATGGTAATTCTTTTCATGTGCTTCTTGTATAACTTTGTTGGTAAAGTCGCTCTCTCTTGGGAGGAGTATTGGATGTTTCTTATCATAAGACCAATTTGCATGTTTCATGCGTCCACCACACCTAAGGATTCCATCTACATCGAGAAATAAATCCAGGTTTCTTGAGAAATGTGTCTTCTTTCCATTCACCTCATCGGGGAAATATTTCTTTTGTAGATTTTTTACAGTATACATCCTACTGGTTTCAGCCTCCATATTGTCGGTTATTTCTGGTTCTCTTCTAGCATCCATATCCTGATCTTCTTCAGTTAGATAGTCAGGTGGATCTTCCTCGTATCCTTTCATCACCATCTCTGGACCATCTATAATGTCCAGGGGCTCCCCAACCGAAAAAAGATTGTTTTGGTCTATGTATCTATTGCTTGGCCAGCACTTAGACTCTTTTGTAAGGAACGGTGGGCCTGAAAACCACAAGGACCTTTTGGTTTCCCATAGTTCTGGTCGTGTGCCTAGATCAGCTGGGTTTTCATTGCTATTCACGTAACAAAACTCGACATCTTTCAGTTGATTTATCTCATCAGTCCGCCTCTTTACAAATGGTGGTAATAAGTTATTGGTTTTAAGCCAATGAAGCACAACTTGGCTATCCGTCCATAAGTACTGCTTGTCAATTTTTAGGTGCAGATTTGTCTTCAAATATTTCAATAACCTACTTCCAATCAAGTAGCCTAGAAGCTCTAAGCGAGGAATTTTCAGGTTGTCTTTATCCTCAACTGGTGTCACACGACATTTCGACATTAGGAATGCAGTTTTTATCTGTTCTCCACAAATGATGCGTAGATATGCAACACACGAATAGGCACATTTGGAAGCATCTGTGTACACATGAAGTTCATACTGTGCTACCCCTTCTGACATGCCTTTCCTCACATATCTTGGTATCTCGACATTTTTAATACATTTTAATTTCTCCTTAACAGAGTTCCATTTGTGTACCATTTCTTCTGGCAATGGTGAATCCCATTTAAATTTAAGAATACATAGCTCTTGAAATAGTAATTTTGCTGGTAATACAAGAGGTGACACAAACCCACAAGGATCATAAACTCGAGCAAGGGCTCTGAGTACATCTTTCTTTGACAAGTATTCCTTTTTCTGTATTTCAAATGCTTTATCTTCGACTTTAAGTTGTAGTGTGTCATCCTTCAAATTCCACTGTAAGCCGAGAATCTTTATTTTTCCTTCCGACTTCCCTTTCTGTTTGTGAGGAATCTTTTCCATAAAATTTGCATCATTTGAAACCCAGTCTCTGATATTCATAGAGAGTTCATGAAACACCGTTCTTGTTTTGTCAAATAATTGTGAAGCTTCTTCAAGCGACTCTACGGAAGTGACTAGGTTATCAACATAGCATTTGTCTGCTATTTCAGACAAAAGTGGTTAATTTGTTTTAGACATGTGATATCGAATTGTTGCTGCCAATAAGAATGGACTACAGATAATTCCGAATGGTAATCTGCGGAACCGAAAATGGCTTATATTGTCTTCAGTCAACTCCTTGGTTGGGTCTTTAACCCATAGGAAGCGTGTTACGTCTCTATCTTCTTCTTGAATACCAATTTGTAAGAACGCCTTTTCAACGTCAGAGGTTATCCCAATTTTTCCCGTTCTAAAATTGAGTAACAATACTGTCAAATCTTCTAGTAGTGAGGGTCCTCTGTACATGCATTCATTCAGGCTGTTGCTATCCTTAATACGCGCTGAGGCGTCGTAGACAATACGCCCTCCTTTTCCTTCTTGTTTTACCATATGGTGAGGTAGATAGTGAACAGGAGGATTTACCTGGTAAATCGGTATAGTGCTAGGTTCAATCTCTTCGATAATATTAGCATTCAACTGTTCCCTCAAAATTCTCTGGTATTCATTAAGGGTAGCTTCATCTGAACGATGTAACAGGCTTCTTAACCTTCCATGAGCTAAACTGTAATTTGTTGGTAGATCAGGTGGGTATTGGATCCATGGCCACTTGACTTCATACCTGCCATCACGATAAATCACAGTCTCATTAAAATACTTCACAGCTTCTTCTTCCCTAGTTGTGTTTGGAGAATCTGTAATTCCAATACTTTCTAAGCTCCAAAGGAATTTCATATCTATACTCCTTAGTGGCCGGTCAGGTTCAGTAAAGTAAGATGAGTTGATGTCTTGACACTGACAGTAATATGTTATAATTGACAAGGTATTTTCTTCTTTATGTTCAGCATTACCAGAAGTAATCCATCCAAAGTCAGTATTGATCAAAATTAAATCATTGATTTGAGCACGTTCATTCCGAATGAATGAGAAATAATGGTCATTTCCTATAAGCAAATCCACATCTTCTCCTTCTGAATCATCATCGGCTAGGAAATCCACTGTATCAACAATATTTATATTTACAACCGGTATTTTATTTGTTATATGAGGAACTAAGTTTACTCTTATTTCTCTAAAAATGCCTCTCTTGGTTTCAATCATTATTTCAGCAGACGGGCTGTGAATAGGTTTTGGACAGTTTGATCCGAACGTGTACATTGTAAGGTAATCATCTTTATCTGGAATAATATTTAACTTACTGGCTAATCTGGTAGTCATGTAACTTCTTTGAGATGCAGAGTCCAGAATCAATCTGCAAGGCAGTTTATTATTGTTGCTTTTGATCTTCACAACCGCCGTCTGTAAAAATGATTTATGCTTAGTATTAGTAATCAGAGTCTGAACTTCCTCCATTAGTATTTTATTAGTCTGCGGTAGCTTACCATCTGTTACCTTCTGTTCTTGCTTATTTGCCTTAGAATGTTTTGGACATAAGGCACTATTGTGCTGGCCTTTACAAAAGAAACAGGTCTTCTTAATTCTGCAGATGCATTGTGCCCCTTTTTAAAGCAAAGAAAACACCTGCCCTGTAGTTTGGCTTTCCTGTCTTTAAGACTTGATATATTCCTACACTCATTGCTAAAATGTGATCCTTGGCAAAATATACATTGTTTCCTACTCCTCTTAAATGGAACCTCTCTTTTCTGATTTCGTGAATAGCTAATCCTCCGCTTGGTCCCTCTTCGTTTGGATACGTCCACATGTAAGGAAGCAGTTGATGTTGATGGCACTGAATCATCTTGTGAACGAGCAACTATTATTTTCTCTGATCCGGAGCGCTCCATTGCTGTGATGACAAGGTCCAAACTTTGCCTCAGCTTTTCAATACCTTGATCTCCAGAAGAAAGCAGATGTACTTGGTACATAACGTTTTCAGGAAATTTATTGGTAATGAACACTCTAAAGTGGCTACTGTTTATATCTTCTCCTAAGTTTTGCAAGACCCGCAGATGTTTTTCTATAAAGTTTATTGTTTGTCTACAGCTGTTGGCATTTCCACTGCATCTATTTATATTGAGAAGAGCACTGTGGTGTGCATCAATCACCTTTTCTTTGGAACCGAACCGTTCACGCAAAGTATCTAAAGCTATTTTGTAATTAGCGTTAGTGACACATAGTCCCTCGACCGTCTCCAACGCAGACCCTTGTAAGCACCCAAGAAGGTACGCCATCTTATCTACATCCTTAATGTTTCGTGAATCTACATTTGCTTCGAACTGGTCCCAGAATTCGGTAAACTTGAGGATGTCACCATTATATTTGATAAGATCTAATTTCGGCAGTCTCGCTGTTTGTTGGTTAACTTCCTTTTCTAAGTTTGAAGTTAATTCATTAAAACTCTCTAGTCGACACAATATCTCTTCGGCCTTCATTTGCTCTTCCATACATTGTGACACAAAAGCATCTGTATGCCCACCTTGTTCAATAAATTTATATGTCTCCTTTTCTAGCGCAGAAATCGCTAGTTTAAAGTGCAAACGCATGTGCGTTAAATCTGACAAGTGTATTGCAGCTCCATCAAGGATAGTCTGCAATAAGATCGAGGATTTGCTGGTGTCTCATCTTTAGTCGCGACAACAAGGCTTCATCCATCTTGACAACAGTGTATGTAGATCCAAGTTCTTATAATTGTCCAATCCGAGTATTGTAAAGTCCAGTAATGTTCCCAGTCCATTATTTGATAAGTCTGAAAAGTACAGTAAATGGTTTGTTTGATCCTATCAACAAATGGTTACAAATCCTTAAAATTGTCTTAAGTCTATACTTAAAGACAAATTGTATAATCCTTGATAAACATAGGTATATTCAGAATATATATTTATACACTATAATAATAGACCACATTAGAGAAAGTAAGGCTTAGTTAAAAATATAAATTCTTGATTAATATTTATTTTTATTACCGCTTGTACATAGTCATACACTACTCATCGGAGAGGGCTCCAAAGAGTCCAAGCACGGTAGGCCCATCTTGTCTACTATAGGAGTTGATATGGGTACCACCCTGTCTCCATCATCAGAGTATATACACCCATAATGGCTTTAATAATAATAATAATAATATTAATAATAATTTTTATTTTCAGGCATATCACCCATATCAAAAACACACAAAAACACATAATTTGTATAAAAAACACGTAAAAAAATTAAAATTAAAAGAAATATATACTAAAATGCAGTTCGTTTAAAATAGTAAAACTACTACTACTGCTTTGTCATATGACTTAAGTACATATGCATACTAAGATCAACTCAATTTATTACAGACAGTTGGCTAAATTTAACTTGTTAGGTTTGAACTAAGCTGACTACCTCTGCTATTAATTTTAACTGCTAGTAAAATAAGTTTGTAAAAAATAATAAACAAAAATAAGAAACCAGCCGTATCCTGACATTCAGTTAATGTAATCACGCTTATTACGCTCGGTGCAGGCTGTTTAATCTCAATTGTCTAGTCTCTTTGTGAATTAACTCTGTAAATCAAGAAATCGACGCTATAAAACTACCCGGGCATTTCATTTTTTCTCAAAAGAAACATGGCGTTGATTTTTAAAAAACTTTTGCAATCGAACTTTTTAGTCTTGAAATAAATCGTCAACCATCACAATAACATTGCTTAAAATAACGATTCTCATGATATCCTTACGATTTAATAATAAATAAGAGCTAAAATATTGTAATACTAGAGTAATTATCTCTTAACAACATGCGAAAAAAAAGTTACAAATGATGCCGCCACTTGTTAACATAAAACTAATTATTTTGCGGATCCCCGCTCTTCCACGCCTTTGATTGATTAATCACTGCATTAAATTGTAATCAACACTTAAATTTGTATCTATTTACACCATATTTATCACACAATTGTATTTTATGCGAGTTAAACACAGGTCCCGGCCAGCTTTAAAGCTGGCCGGGCCGAGAAAAAGACAAAACATGGTGCGTTCGGAAACTTCATCACCAAGGTATTCCGGAAGTGTCAATTTTCTACGTCTCTTAGAGAACTGAACACGTCGAATCTTAATCTAAATAACAAACTTATGCTAATTACATCTTAATGTTCTATCCTAAATACAATTAAATATAATTGCTCATAATAAAACAACTCAGATTTCCAATATTTTTTTATTTATTTTTTTATGACATAGGTGGCAAACGAGCAGACGAATCGCCTGATGGTAAGCGATTAGCGCCGCCCATGGACACTCGCAACACCAGAGGGGTTGTAAGTGCGTTGCCGGCCTTTAAGATGGGAGTACGCTCTTTTCTTGAAGGTTTGAAGGTCGAATCGGTCCGGAAATACCGCAGGCGACAGTTCATTCCACAGTTTAGCTGTGCGAGGCAAGAAGTTTCTGGAGAAACGCACAGTTGAGGACTGCCAACCATCTAAGTGGTGAGGATGGAAATTTTGTCGCGTTGGGCGATGGCGGAAGGAAGCGGCAGGGATTAATCCGAACAATCCATTTACTTGTCAGTATTTTAACATACACTTATTTCTTGTATACAGTGTATCCGAACGAGTACCACAGACGATGCAATCACTTTTTAGGGGTCTCACTCTCAATCCGACTTAAAGTTAGATAAACAGGTGTCACAGAAAATAAAATCGAAAAATACACCACGGAATTGTAACGAAACGAAACGGAATTGTAAATTGTAACGCGTTAAATAATAATCAACGACAATGATTTAAAGAAAGAAATAATCAAACTGGGCAATTTCACGATACTGAGCGGGATGCGTATTTTTAACCAATAAGGTTTCTTTGTTGATTGATTGATTGATTGATTGACTCGACAAAAATTTGAATGTATGCTGGCGTACTTGTTACGGAGTTACGATCTTTTACCACCTCTATGAGCAACGTAACTTCCTTCTTGAATAGCTTACACAAGCTTTGAGCCACGAAATAATCTGTTGTTTAGCCCGTACTGGGCAACGGGACTTGACTTTGATCAAGCCAGCATATCAACTTGTGTGACCTCGGGATAATCTATTTTACAGCCGGTACTGGGCAACGAGATCATTTACATTGTTTCAACATTATGGTCACTATCGGCGTGACCTCAACTTCTTTGTCCGAGTCAAATTGTGAAATTGTTATCACTACAGTTGAGGCAACTGGAACTGGTCCAGCTCTCACTCTTTCTATATTCCCACTCAGTAGACGTGAAATAAAAGTAGCATCTCCACCAAATTTTGTCGCCACATTGAGTTATGAGGATGTAATAGACGACAAAAGTATATTGAATTGAGTATCTGCATAATATTGATAGTTCAGTTTTGAGACTCAGCAATGTATGCACTACCTTTCTCTTAAAGGTAGCTGTTGTGATCTTTGATATAGAGAAACTACGGACCCGTATTGTGATCTACCCAAGCGACCCGTGACTCGCACGGCAACGGTCTAGCCTCGTCTCAACGAGCTCATGACATCACAGGGATCGCCACAACCTTGTGTTGTGGAGCGAGGAACAATCACTACGTGTTCCTGCCTGTTTACGATCCCCTACTTGGGGAATGTGTGGGGCCCCGAGGGCGCCGTAAGACCTCCTTTGCCTTCCCCCTATAGTCTTACCCTTGATTGCCTCGCATCGGTTCCGTACGAGTCTCTGACTCTTGCTTGTATTGCTATTGTTATCTAGTCCCTTAGTCGGGCTTTGATTGCTGAGTCCCACAACCAACAATTGCATATAAAATTCATAAAGACTCACCAGATCAGACGATCTTGAACCGCCCGAGCTACAGCAGTCTTTTGTGCTACCTACCCGCCACACGGGTGAACACAAACCGCCTGCTCCCTTTGTCGCCGCCGTTTTTTCTGTCATTGTCCTACCAACGACTATAGAGGTTAGTATTGCCAGTGAGTAAAATAATACCACAGCTTTGAGGTGAAAACAGTTGTTGATAACTCACCGATTGTTGGTTAATCGCGGTGCTCCGCGACAGTCGGTACATACATATATATGCGTGGGATAAGTTCGCCTTTTTACAGTCAGCGTCATATACTCGTAGTACGTAGCAGTCAAAGTGGCCAAATAGTTCGGTACACCATACAAAAAATACGGTGGTACGCTGACTGTACATATCAACTGTTATTGTAATTATTGTTAATACATAAACTCACACGAAAGTTAAATTCAGTGCCACTCATAGCTATTGCAGATATATAGATGGAAAAAATATGATATTGCAGTGACAGGATGCTAGCAAATCGGCCACATCACACTTCAACCTGGTTCCCATAGTCATCTCTTACGTCACCTAGGTAAGAAAGGGGACGGTGCTATTCTAACCTGGCACCACACAGGGGTCGTCGGCGTACCTATTAACCGTAGTCGATAACATGAGAAAAACCGTATGTAGCGGAAAGCGTCAAAGATAGAAGCGCCCACCTAACGGGTTCCTGGAACTGAAAGTGCTAGGCAATGGCAAACCAAAGATGTTGTAACATGGCATGTAAACCCTAAAATGTATACACTCCTCGCAACATGAATAAGACCACAAACATTACAGGCAACTTTTTATTAAACTCATGTGTTACAGCTTTTGAAATGTGGTTATAATACTCTTATAAGTTCAGTAAACAATTACTATTAGTCACGTAGATCTAGGAGATTAACAATAGCAGCTCTGTAAATTTGACTAGTATACTGTTACTGTACCTGCGCACCTTGAATACGACCAGCTAATGAAGCTCAAATATTTTTACGAATAAAAATGTCATTTATTGGTTAGTAATTAGTATATTTGCCGTTGTTTCCAATCAGTTCAAATATTCTTGAAGGCATTGAATCATAGAGGGATTTTAAGTAATTAACGGAGATTTGATTCCAGGCTTGCTGTAACGCTTTCTGTAATTCTTCGGCAGTATTAACATTTTCCATGATATTGAGGTGAATTCGATGGCCATTCTAAAACATTTACTCGTATATTATGATTTTTAAACCATAACCGTACAGCGTATGCAGAATGAATACTTGCATTATCATGCTGGAAAATAAAATCTGAACTGCCATTTACTTTCATAAAGTTTTTTCTTTCTTTTTCTAATAGTTCTATATATTTTTGAGAGTTCTGTCTACCCTTTAAAAAAACTAAATCTATAGCACCTTTGTATGAGACCGCTCCCCACACCATCACCGAACCAAAATCTTTGCGTCTTCGGGACAAAATCAATTCACTTTTTCTCAAATCGTGAAAATAATAAGAAAAGCCATCGGGCCCAACGAGGTTAAACTTTTTTTCGTCGCTAAAAATGAATGATCAAACAAACTTACCTGTAAGTGATGTTCGATCATCATTATATGAAGACACAGTCCTTCGATGATCACTTGTGTAGTCTCCCCTTTTCCATCCCGCTGGCGTCACGGATGTTTTTTAAAGCATTGGAGCAGAAAAAAAATGTTTACAGGTAAGTTTGTTTGATCTTTCATTACATTTCAGACGTCCTTCAATGATCACTTGTGTAGATGTTTAAAGCGTATTAAATAATAGTAAGTAAATCTGTTAAAAATCAAATTTGTCTTTATTATGAAATACACAACAAAGTACAACATAGTAGTGCTACAATATTTTAATCAGACTTTGGTTCTATTTGGTAACACTAAATTAAATCAATGTATTTGTACTTTGTAAATCAAGAGTACTCCTCAATTATATTTACTTCCATCACTGAATAACCGCCCTTGCAAAACATGCTTGGTTTATTATTGGTCGGTTGTAAAACCTCGCAAAAGTTTGTGATTGAGCGGTCCATCCTGCTGCTCTCCTTATGTCATCAATGTTTACTCCGCGGCTGGCTGCAGCCGTAGTTGATGCGTGTCGAGTACTGTATGCAGTAAATACTGATATATCTATACCGCTATCTTTTAAGGTTTCCTTTATCCACCTACTGATAGTGGAAACTGAGGCCTTTTTAAAAGGTCGTTTATACGTTACAAATAATCTGTCTATTTCTCCTCTATTATTTTTTGTTCTGGATATGTAATCTAATACTGCTTGAGCAGGGCAAATTTCCAGGTCGTCTTGAAAAAATGGTAACACTAAAATTGGTTGACAACGGCCTGGGCTGGTAGTTTTTATTGCATCTGGTATCTTAATTTCCAATTTAGTAGGACTTTTAGCAATCTGTTGTGTCTTTATTAGAGAAAAAGTTTGTATTCTATGCCCTGTAGCAATGGCAAGCAGAATAGCAGTTTTTTTTTACAGATCTTTTAATGAAAGACTGTTATTGGGTCCCAAGTTTCTGAAATAGTTAAGAACTACTGACACATCCCATGTCTGTTCATATTTGGGCATAGATGGTCTTAACTTGAAAACGCCTCTCAAAAAACGCTTAACTCTATCATCCTGTGACAATCTAGGGCCCATAATGAGAGTCAAAGCCGATTTGATTGAGTTAAGAGTACTATAGGATGAACCGCTATGAAATTTAAATGTTAAGAATGCAATTATATTTGGTATAGAACCATTATAAACATCTATGTTATTTAGTGTGCAATACTCACACCAAGAGTTTAGAGCAGATTGGTATTGTCTCAGCGTTGATTCAGTGATGGACGCCAACATGATCTCCGCTGAAGCAGGTGTGATCCCGCGCCTCATGAATGCTTCCCGGATAAGATTCCTGCAGCTAATTGCAGCGTCGATCGCAGAGGATGCAGATCCCCTGCATCTGAACACAACAAATTTTCTTTAGGTTGAAAAATTATAATGTTAGATACAAGCATTGACATGAATAGCGGGAAAAATGCCTGTGTATCCCAAAATGGGATGACCACAATTCCCTCAGCCTCATCTATTTTGATTTTTCTCAGGGTTCTGAGTACAAGTGAAAACGGAGGAAATGCATAAAAGTAAAATGCAGACCAATCAATGGTAAAAGCATCCACAGCATATGCTTCAGGATCTGTATGCCATGATACATAACATTTGCATTTATAATTGTGCCTAGATGCAAAAAGATCTATGTCAGGTATTCCTAGTTTGTCTGTAATTTCCTTAAATGCATTATTTTCTAAGCTCCACTCAATTTCAGTTTTTACTCTCCTTGACTCGAAATCAGCAATATAATTATCTTTTGAACTGATATAAGAAGCATATAGCCATATGTTTCTTTTTTCACACCATTTCCATATATTCTCAGTAACCGAATGGAGCTGTGGGTACATTACACCACCCATTCTATTAATACAACTAATAGCGGTTGTATTGTCTATGCGCAACAAAATCTCAGTATTACTTGATTTTTCAGCAAATGTCTTTAAACCATGGAAAGCAGCCTTCAATTCTAATATATTTATGTGGAGTTGTTGCTCTTCTGTGGTCCAAAAGCCGTGGGTCACTTGTTCATTACAACTAGCGCCATATCCGGTCAATGAAGCATCAGAATAAATATGCTGAGAATATTTATATTTTCGAATATTTCCTACTGATGAGTAAATATTAGATTTCCACCATTTCAGATCTGGTACACACCAAGATGGAGTGTGGATATGACATTCATAGTCATCTTTATATTTACTGAGGGCTAGATATTTATGTCTTTCTAACTTTTTGGTATATAACCAACCATATGAAATAGCTGGACATACTGATGTTAGCGACCCTAGGACCTTAGCTAAGTGTCTAATTGTATATGATTATTCTTTAAGTAAACTATCAACTAACTTTTCTATATTTTTTCTTTTTTCATTAGATATCTTAAGAATCTGCTTATTGGAATCAATTATAAAGCCTAGAAATTTACATTCTCTTGATGGTATGAAATTACTTTTGTCTTTATTAATACTAAAGCCTAGATTTTGTAGCAAGTTACTTGTCTTTTCAACATTAGTTTTACATTTGTTAAAGTCATCATCAATACACAAAAAATCATCCAAGTATTGTACAGAACGAAAACCGTATGACCTCAGAAGAGCAACAGCTGGTTTCAGAATTTTAGTAAATACAAATGGACTTGAACATAGGCCGAAACATAGCACATTAAATTGATAAAGCTTTCCTTTAAATACGAATCTGAGATATTTCTTTGAACTTTCATTAATAGGTATACTAAAGTAGGCATCCTTTAAGTCTATTTTAGCCATATAAGAGTCTTTGTTAACCAGGTTAGTTGCTGTACGGTAGTCTTCCATTTTGAAGTGCTCTACTCTTATGAATTTGTTCAACTCCTTAAGATTTAAAATAAATCTATAAGAGCCATTAGGCTTGGTTACAGTAAATATCCTTGAAAGGAATTGCCCACTAACAGGACTACATTTTGAAATAGCACCTATTTGGGTGAGATTAGTTATCTCCTCCTCCAATATGGTTTCCTCTTTTTTAGAAAAAAAAATATTTTTCGGTATATATAATTGCACCGGTGTTTCATGAAAATGAATATTATATCCTTTAACCCAGCCAAGTATGAGTGGATCCTTAGTTATTTTTAACCAGTTGTTATAAAAGAGAGGTAACCTGGCAACTTGATTTAATGTTGGTGACGATGGTGGCTCGAGTAGTATTGCTTCCGGTAGCCCCTGCCGGATGTTGGAGGTGCTTTCTTCATCGGAGCTGGTCGAGGCCCACTGCTGCGGTGTTTGAAGGCACGAGGCTCCTGTGTTTTCTGTGCCTGCCGAGGTGGGCCCTTGTAGTTTGAAGTCTGTTGCTTCGGAAAGTTTGTCCTTGGTGTTTTCGGCTGAAATCGAATCTCACGACCAGTTTTGCCCATTGTTTTAGCTGCTTTAATTTTTTCATATAAATTCTCACCAAACAAATACATATCTGGTTGAGTTTCAATAAGTGTATCTCTTATCTCTTTGTCCAATCCACTGAGGATGAGTGTTCTTCGGGTTTTATTCTCATTGTAGAATGTATCCGCTAAAATCTTGGCAGTATTATTAATTATTTCAAGAAGTTGTAATTTAACATGGTTAGGTTCTACCTCATTTAATACCTTTTCTAACGCACAGGCCAGTCCACCTATGCTTGCACAAAGCATCTTTTGTCTTATTTCAATATAACCATCCTTCTTGCGACTAAGGTCCGAGCATGCAGCTGCTGTCTCTGGATTCAATTTAGGCACTATAAGGTGTGGGCAGTTCTCTGGTGGCAGATATGTGCTTTGCTTTAAAATCTTGTCCTTTTCCTCTTTATCTAAGCCATTTATTAATACGTTCTCCCACCTTTCAGCAACTTGTTTATGTATCTTTTTACCCCACTGTTGTGGTTTTTCCTGATTGTTGCCCAGCACCTTCAAAATTGAGTCGTCTAATAAGTCATGTTCTGAAGCGTCAAGATTTTCTGAGGCTTCTTGTTGGTCTGGGGTATCTTGATAATCCATAGGATTTCCAACAAGATCCGACGGATCAGTCTGTGAGCCTGAAACACAGATTTTGGAACTGTATAAATCGTCCTTAAAGCAGACAGTAGGAGCTCCAGATGAACGAACCAATTGTTTCGTTGGCCGTATCACATAAGATGGCCGACCGACCACATTTGACCTTGAAACGTTGTGTACGTTTTTAACAAAAGAGTCGTTGAAGGACCCCGCAGTGTCCATCCTTGACCTGATTAATGCCAATAATCGACCCCACAGTGACGATCTTACACATATATCGACTACTGAACGATCCCTCGTATCGATCCTGAGACGATAAATGGTGTATGGCTTTAGACTTGCTATTTTTATGTAAGGTAAATAACCTGTAATATTACCTTCTGCATCTTCAGTATCCTCTATGTTTTGAGGTGACTTTATCGATGCCGGCGCCGGTGAGGCAGGCGCCAGTGAGGTAGGCGGCGGCAGCGGTGACGACGAAGTACTGCGCGATCGCTCGAGATTCCTCTCCGCGATCTTTCTTTCGAGTTTTTTCAACTTCTTAAGAAGATATTCGTCGGAATTCCTCTTCCGCTTTGGCATAATGGTATCTTTTTATATTAAATGATAATTATTGTTAATTAAGCTTGTGACGCCTTCGCACGGAAAAAAAGAATGAGTTGACAGGTCACAGATACTAAAACGCGGCAAATGAGCGGGACTGTTCGGCACATTTTTTTTCTGCTCCAATGCTTTAAAAAACATCCGTGACGCCAGCGGGATGGAAAAGGGGAGACTACACAAGTGATCATCGAAGGACGTCTGAAATGTAATTACTTTATACCACTCAGTTTTCCATTGCATTTTTTCTTGAGCAAATCTAAGGCGTTCACTTACATGAAATTTCTTCAAAGCCGGTTGCTGTTTAATTTTAAGGCGTTTTATATACGGACATTGTTGTATAATTTTCTGCACTGTTCTTATTGAGGCTTAATTCCAACATTAGTTTTAATTTGTCTCGCTGTTAAAGTTGAATTAGATGCTTCACGTAATATTGCTCGACGTTCCCTTGCTGTAGTGGCAAATTTTGTACGTACTTTAAATTTTTTTCCGTAATTTTCACGCTCTTCGAGAAATTTACTCACTACCTGATGAGACCGCCTGATCCTTTTTCCAATTGCTCTGTTAGAATAACCTTCTTCATGCAAAGTTTTGATTGCCCCTTTTTCTTCTGGATTTAAACACTTTTTTTTACCCATGTTTACATAAAAGCGATTTAAACATCTAAAACAATTTTTTTTGATACAATACCACACAGTACACGGACCTATAAGTCGCACGCTTTTGTTTTTTTTTTTCAACTAGACAGCAGCAAGTCACTGGTGGTCGTATTCAAGCGGCGCGCTGCGACATGCATAAACTTGTCTTATTGACACGGGCACATAATGTCTCGCGCAACAAATTGTACTAAGCTACGCAGCTAGAAACAAAACAAACGTAAGATCACTGATAATGAAATAATTTTAATAAATATTTGAAAAATAAAAATAAAATATAATGGTCTTATTCATGTTGCGGGTGTATGCTTGGAAAAATACTTGTCGTACGCAACGTTGCGTATGACAAGTTTGTTTTCAAGCTTACGTTGCGTAACGTGGGGTCAGTCTGTCTCGGCCTTTAATTATGTGTGAAAATCGTGAAACATATGTATACTTGAATAGACACATTTTATTCTGAAAGCATGAAAGATTTTTAAATAGGTTGAATATAGGTGGAGAGATTGGTTCAACTAAACATTCAAGACTTAAAGCTGAAATAAACCTATTTGGATAGACCCGGTGACTCGTTTATAATCCTCTTAGGAAAGTAAATGTTCAAAATACTAAACATCTTCGAGGTGAACGCTCCTACTTCTATTGTTACGAACTAAAAGCCCTGGAATAAAAAATCAACCAGCAACTGTTAATGGTTCGATGAATCGGATATTTATTTTCGTAACCTCATATATCTTTTAACGTTGACTTGTAAAGCGTACTTTATGATTAAGCTACTAAGGTTGATTTTAATTTCTGCAAACGAGGAAGATAGGTTGTGATGTGATGAAAATAATGAAATGAAGACGTTCGTTATGAGAACTTTAAGTAGGAAATACTTATAAGATTTTAAACCTACTTTGCATCTCAATGGAAAATTATGATAGAATATTATTTTGAAATACCTAACAATGTCCGTGATTTGATGACACCCACACTGTTAAACCGTAACGAATAAAAGATTTATGCTTGCAAAAAAAAAACAATCCGGACAACTATTTGTTGATAAAGTCGAGTTTTAACCATAAAATACCTAGAAGTATAGAGGGCCTAGCGGAATGTGATCTCGCCCATATCACTTTCAGTGCCAGGAACCCGCTAGGAGGGTGCTTCTCACGTAGGCGCTTTTCCCTACATACGGTTTTTCGGAAAGTTATCGGCTACGAGTTTGCATGCGTAGCGCTACGAAATCGTTGGCAGTGAAAGTCATATTGGGAGGAGCCCAACCTCGGGAAGTAACATCAACCTTACAGAAGGCAGCAACAATAATGACACCAATACATGTTCTGTTGGTAGCGGGGCCCGCGTACCGCGTGCGGTATGCGAGGTTAAGCAATGTCGGCCGGGGTCAATCCTTGGATGGGTGACCGCTTTGTGTGGTAACTAACTAAGCGCTCCTGTGCTTTGAAAGGCACGTTAAGCCGTTGGTCTCGGCTACTTTCTATGATAGCAGTCGTTAAGCCAAGTTGGAGACCTTCGGGCGCCTTGAGAACTTCTAACAGTCAAGTTGCCCACTCACTTGACGTGCTGATCCCAATAAGGTCTTCGCCCCTTGGGTTGGAAGGTCAGATGGCAGTCGCTTCCGTAAAAACAAGTGCCTACTCCAATTCTTGGGATTAGGTAGCGGACCCCGAGCATCCTTCAGGATGCAACTGAACTGGGATAACGCTTGGTACTATGATGACGTGCTCTGTCGGTATGCGGTGTTGTGTTGATGATGGTGAGTAAGTCGCCAGAGTTGTCGAGCGCAGTGGTGCTCGGAAGCTGCTCGGGCACTTCAAAACGTAAAAATCTTCAAAAACTAACACTTCAAAAAATAAAATGTTAAAAAAGAATAAATACATACTTCAAATAATTAGTCAGGTCTTAATAATATGTGGTGCTGTGTTCCTGGTGGTGAGCAAGGTCGCCAGCACGGGACCACTGCGCTCGGGAACTATTACATGTAAATTGGCTTTATAAATAAAATGTAAAAAAAAAATACATTACCTTAGTGACGGCCTGTTTAGCCTAGTTAGTAGTGACACTGCCTCCGAAGCTAGAGGTCCCGGTTCAGGGCATTATTTGTGCACTTAGACTGTTTTCAAGAGTCATTACGAACCGTCTCGCACGCAGGCTAGATGACTTCCAGCCTCCCGAACAAGCCGGTTTCCGAAGAGGCTTTAGCACCGTAGACCACATCCATACGCTCCGTCAGGTTATACAGAAGACTGAGGAGTATAACCTGCCCCTCTGTTTAGCGTTCGTGGACTACGAGAAAGCCTTCGATTCGATCGAAACCTGGGCTGTACTACAATCTCTCCAGCGGTGCCAAGTGGACTACCGCTATATCGAAGTGCTGAAGTGTTTGTACGAGAACGCCACCATGTCAGTCCAACTCCAGGACCAGAGCTCGATGCCTATCCCATTGGAGCGGGTAGTCAGGCAAGGAGATGTTATTTCTCCTAAACTGTTCTCCGCTGCACTGGAGGATGTTTTCAAGACTCTGGACTAGAGAAGGTTAGGCATCAACATAAATAGCGAGTACCTCACTCACCTTCGGTTTGCTGACGATATAGTAGTCTTGGCTGAGACCATGGAAGATTTAAGTACAATGCTCAATGACCTCAGTAAAGCCTCCGAGTGAGTTGGTCTAAGGATGAACATGGACAAGACGAAGATCATGTCAAATGTCCATGTCGCACCAACTCCCTTAACAATCGGACACTTTACGCTCGAAGTTGTAGACGATTACATATACCTAGGACAGACTGTCCAGTTAGGTAGGTCCAACTTCGAGAAAGAGGTTAATCGTCGAATCCCACTCGGCTGGGCAGCGTTCGGGAAGCTACGGCACATCTTTTCGTCCAATATTCCGCAGTGTCTCAAGACGAAAGTCTTTGACCAGTGTGTGTTGCCAGTGATGACATATGGTACTGAAACGTGGTCGCTTACTATGGGCCTCATAAGAAGGCTCAAAGTCACCCAAAGAGCAATGGAGAGAGCTATGTTAGGAGTTTCTCTGCGTGATCGCATCAGGAATGAGGCCATCCGCAGCAGAACCAAAGTGACCGATATAGCCCTCCGAATTGCTAAACTTAAGTGGCAGTGGGCGGGGCACATAGCACGTAGAACTGATGGCCGTTGGGGCGGAAAGGTTCTCGAGTGGCGACCACGTACCGGAAGGCGTAGCGTGGGCAGGCCCCCCACACGGTGGACCGATGACCTGGTGAAGGTCGCGGGTGTCCGCTGGATGCGGGTGGTGCAGGACCGGTCATTGTGGAAGTCTTTGGGGGAAGCCTATGTCCAGCAGTGGACGTCTTTCGGCTGACATGATGATGATGATGATGATATAAGTATGTATATCGTCGTCTAATAGCCATAGAGCTTTGCTTAGTTTGGGACTAGATCGATTTGAGTAAGATTGTCCCCCAATATTTATTTTATTTATTTATTTATATGGCTGAGATTTACTACCCGCACAATCCACATAAATTAATACACACTAAATTAATTAGTCACTTTAGTCAGGTCTCAATAATCTGTGGTGTTGTGTTCCTAGTGGTGAGTAAGGTAGCCAGAGCTCCCGAGCGCAGTGTTGAGAGTGACAGACTCGTAGTTGTTTCTCCCAAGAGATCCTTTATGGCGATAAGTTCGCCTAATTACCGATTTTGTCTGTATTTGTAATTTTTGTTTATTAATAAATTATTTACATATACACTACAACTGCTAAGTCGCGTCGCGAGCGGTACAGCACCTCTTTTCTCACTCGCACTTTGCTAATCAGAAAGAGATAAGTAGATGTTCTCGTCTCGCGGTCCTGTGCTAACCCTGGTAGCGCAAGCATCTGTCGGCCTGTTTAGCCTAGTTGGTAGTGACACTGTCTTCGAAGCTAGAGATCCCGGGTTCGAATCCCGGTAAGGGCATTTGTTCCTGTCATGAACAGCAACATTTGTTTTCTATGTATTTAAGAATATATTTATTAAATATATCGTCCTCTAGTACCCATAATACAAGCCTTACTGAGCTTACTTTAGGACTAGATCGATTTGGGTAAAAAAGTGGCCCTTAATATTTATTATTATTTATCCATAAACTATGATCTTAAAACCTATTCTAACTACCATTTAAATATTTGCTGGTATTTGATTTACACGCTGTATCAAATCATAGTTCTGTTTATGTAAGCTCGCTAACCGCTCTTCTCAGAATCTATTCTAGTTAATTTTAACTTGTTCTTAGTTTGCTGGGTAACAGGAACATATAATTTGCATTTAACAGATGTTACCTTTATGTTATTCTAAAGCTGCGAGACGGAAAGTCTATAGAGCGTCTTGTTGTCCAAGGAAGAGTGGAAGGCACCAGGCCTAGGGGAAGGTCTCCAATGAGATGGACAGACCAGATGAAAGCCAGTACGTCAAGTACGTTAAACGAATGCTCTCTGAAGGCAGCTTTACGGAAGGAATGGCGGCGTGTCGTAAAACGGGTCACTCAAAAACCCACATAATGGCCACGACCACTCTGAAAAGAGCGAACCGACGAAGATGGTGAAAGCTGCGCATTCACTGCAAACGAAATTGTAATTTGGAAACAAAGCAAAAATAAAAATAAGAAAAGATAATTAGTAGGGTCATACACCTCTGCATGCTGAGCTTGCTCTGAAATAACAAAGCTACCGCGGGTATCCCTTGTGGTGACGAATGTCTCAATCCCTTCACTACATATACAGTGAAATATCATCAACTAGACATTCACCTATGATAACAACGGATGGACGTAATATTTTGAGTTTTGATTATGTATGCCACTTCACTCTCACCTCACACCTCACCCGTTGTTATATGGAAACTGTCAAACGCTATTTGTCAAATTTTGACAGTTTCCGTATAAAATCGGGTGAGGTGACTGGTGAGGACGAGTCGCTTTGTAAATAAGAGGGTAGGACGAAGTCGTATAATATGTATGTATGTTGTTTCGTTACTCACTGGCATGGCGCGCCATTTGGCTCTGCAAATGGAAGCATCCAAATGGATGACCGTAATATTTTGGCGACGATGAATTTTGACATTCACGACCGTTCGATTTGAATACGTTGGCGCGCCGCGGTGGTTTATAAACATAAATATGGAAAAAAATCGCAAGTTAGTAAAAACGTGGATCTAACTGGTAGCTAAGTTCTTTCAAAGCTTATTAGATCACAGCTCCTCTCATGCATAACTTCAAATTCTTTAATGTTTATGATGATTTATTTTGTTATTTGCCACTGAATAGTCGGACTCGCGCACCTAAAATAAAATAACACCTAAATAAAACTATGAGTAAAAACAAATGTGATTTATCAATATATCGGCATTTGATAGTGAAATATACAAAATAATAAACATCAGCACTAAATTTCAAGTTGATAGGACAATAGGAAATTAAAAAAATCTTAGTAACAAAATGTGTGACAGACGACAGACGGCAATAGAAGTTCGTTTGGACCCTTCGGGTACGGAACCCTAGAAAGAGAAAACTTGTTAAATCGCACTATTAAGTAGCAAATAACGTAACACGTCATTTTAGGCAATTGAATAACGTTATGCATACAGAAGCTGTGATCTGAGGAGGTTTAAAAGAACTTGGTAAACAGTTAGATGTCACTTATTTTAATAACCAAACTGTTTACGAACTTGGCTATTTCGTTAAAAACGAAGGAATGTAGCAGGCTTGAAAATTCCACCTCCTTTACGGGAAAATAAACGCATTTTATAAATAATCACAATATGAAAATTCCCTGTATTTAGATTTTTCCCTTTAAGCACACCAGGTTCTAGCTGGATGGAAAATCTCAACATTCTATGTCACCTAGAAGTATTCAAACATTTTGATAAGTGAATGAATTTTTATTTATCTATATAAGTATGCATATCGTCGTCTAGTACCCATAGTACAAGCTTTGCTTAGTTTGGGACTAGGTCGATTTGTGTAAAATTGTCACTCATTTTATTTTATTTTTTTATTCATTACTCGGCTGTCTAAATACCTTAAACGGTAAGGCGTTCTTTATTGAAATTCAGCATTTACGTACTTAACAACACTCGCAAAATTGCAAGTGTGTAGGTCAAATAGATTTTACGCTAATGGAGGGGTCAACAGTGTCCCGAAATTTCGTGTAACGTGATCTATTGCCGAACTGCCCAAAAAAGGAGTGTAATGTTTTCAGATTTCATGTATGTATGTGAGATACTTTATTTGCTGTCCATGGATTTGTTTTAAGTAACGTAACTCTTAATGGTAGGAAAACATCATGAGGAAACCAACTGGAGAAATTAAAAGGTGTGTGGGAAGTTCCAAAACCGCACATGGCCAGCGTGGGGTCTACAGTCCATTCCCTTTCAACTATAAGGAGCACGTCGCAATATTTCTCGGGAAAACGTCACTGAGAGCCGAAACAAACTTGTGTCTTAGATTGAGACTTCCCTGGATGAAGTCTCTGAATGGGTTCGACTTAATCTGGTCCGTTTTAACCCTACAAAGACGCAGGTTTGCGCGTTTACTGCGAAAAAGCTTGCGTTTGTCGCATCACCTCGTTTTGAGAACACTCCCCTAACTGCCACAGCCAATATCGAGATCCTTGGCGTCGACATCTCGAGTCAAGTCCAGTTCCGCGGTCATTTAGAGGGTAAGGCCAAATTAGCCTCGAAAAAGCTCGGTGTGCTAAACAGATCGAGACAGTATTTCACGCCGGCCCATTGCGGCGCTAATCGCTTACCATCAGGCGATTCGTCTGCTCGTTTTCCTCCTATGTCATGCTACCCAGCAGCACGAGGAATATGCCCACATGCCTTCTCATAGGCTGGTTATGATGATGTCATGAGCGCTACGTACGCAAGCGACGCTACGTGTGCTACGGCGTAGCTCGTAGGAGTATTTTTCCGCTTAACTAAAACAAGAACATCGCTCGTAGAGGCATGACTTGGCCTCGCATGACTCAAGCCACATGAGCACTTTCAGTGCCGGGAACCTGCTAAGCGGGCGCTCGTCTTATAGGCGCTTTTCTCTACTTACGGATTTTCGCATGTTACCGTCTACTAGCGTAGCGCTAGGAAATTGTTGGCAGTGTTAGTCTAATTTTAACGCTGTACCGTCCATGTATTGCTTATGACTAGTATGATCGATACAACATTTATATGTACCTTAATCGTTAATTATTTGATTGTTTACAGCAATTTAGACCTAATTTACCTCTACCCAACCTCAAATTATTGGAAATAGATCGATCTGATATAACTTGAGTATTAATGATCGGAAGTATCGGAATGCCATCGAAAGTAGGCATTATAAGCGAATTGATGAGACAAAGAACTTAACGTTCAAACTTTAATAAATCAGGTCAAGGAATTGTCGAGATATAGGTATGTAATATTTTTAATACATTTGTAGGTATGCCTTCTTCTTCGTCGCATCCTCATGACTGAGGTTCGTGACAACATAAGGCCGTCACTTTGCGCACAATTGCTCTCCAGGCCGCTCGGTTTCGGTCATCCTGATAGACGTCTGCAAGTTCCTCTTGCAGATTTCCTTTACGGCATCGGTCCAACGGGTTGGCGATCTTCCTCGACTTCTATTTCCTCCCACGTGCCCCACAACGATGAGGTTCTCCAGGCTATCAGGCTCCCGTCGGGCCACGTGTCCGAAGTAATGGAGTAATCGTTGCATGCGTAGGTACGTACTGGGGTACTTATATAGCATTGGTAATGTCCGGGTTAAGCTTCTAACTTCAAATAAGGAAATTGACAGTACCTAATAAATGAAAGTCCAAGGTTGTTTGAGTGTTACTTATTTGGATATAAATTTACACATTACAATATGATATTTTAGTGGCGGCTAGTGTGTCTCGCGTTGCGGTTAGAGGGAGACTGGCTTAGCAATCGCGGCGCTACAGGAATTCGCTTACACGTATAAAATATGCAGTTGCATTGTGTCCCTACACATTCTTTCTCTAAACACCACTAGATGGCACTGGGCGGACCCACGAGATCGCGGGCACATTTTGGGGCAAACCAGTGATTTATAGGTGGACGTTGGTAATATTCATACGAGTAGCAACATTACATACATGACATTGATGTTTTCTTGGTGGATTTCTTTACAACAGAGTAAATAGTAAGCTGTCTGAATAGTCCCTCACAAAGGTAGCCTGTAAAGGCAGTGTCACGGAATGGCTCTTAAACCTGGATTATCAGTCTACAAAAAAAAATATGACTCCTGTATACTAAGAAAAGTTCAAAAAGACAATGCTTGCACAGACACATAAACACACACACACACGCGCACGCTATTTTCTACAGTTTATGTTACGTCAACATTAACTGTCCCAGCATTAGAATTCATTTACCCTATAGTTCTGGGAGATTTATTTTTTTGCGTAAAATTGAAATTTTAGACATCCTTTCCTATCGTAATAAATGTCCGAGGGTCGGATATCTGGTGACCCGACATACAGGTTCCCTCCTAGTTCAGGCACCAGTCTCCACCACACAAGTCTGTATGTAGATATAAGGAAGCATGAAATTACTGTACCTATCTTATTGTATTCTTCGTGGTGGAGTGAATAAATATATATTATTATTGAGAGTTCCACAAATATGACACAAGCTAAATTCATTCATTGCCCATCCTATGCGTATATACCTCGCAGATGGGGCATAAAAATCCGGGTTCATATTAACCTTTTATGGCTGGAGCTCTCACATTAAATTATAAGTGTACGTGATCAGACTGAGACGGTGGGCACGTGTGTGTCAGTGTCCCTGAATGAGCTCTCGACATGGTAAAAAGGTTAACTGGGTTATAATAATTTAAGAAAATTAAAAAGGGACCGTGACCGTGACCGCTTTCCATATAATTATTTTTCGGGTTATCTACTTACTTGTTGAGTAAGCGAACGAGGTTCTTTGAGTCTTTTTTTTGTATTCATAATGGGATTGCACTTGGCCAGGATCTAGCCAGGGGGCAAAGATGAGGCCAACGATGAAGCGAGCTCACCCAGAAGATGCCTATTCACTCGTGCCTTAAAAAGGTCCAGGTTATATGAACTCGGAAATACAGACGCCGGCAGAGAATTCCAAACCTTAGAAGTGCGCATTATGAAAGACGATCCAATGCGTTTTGTTCGAATTAGAGGAATTTCGACCAGATAAGGATGGTAGCCAGCCGTACGTCTGGATGTCCGATGGAAGAAGGGGGAAGGCGGAATGAGCTCATGGAGCTCCTGAGTCTAATGACTACTTTAGCCTAGTTGGTAATGACCCTGCCTACGATACTTGCGGTCCCGGGTTCGAATCCCGGTCAGGGCATTTATTTGTGTGATTAACAGAAATAATTGTTTCTGAGATGTGAATATGTTTTCTATGTATTTAAGCATTTATCTATCTATTAATAGTGTCAGTGCTTTCTACTCTCTTGTGCGTTCTGTTGCTTGTGTATGGATTTTGTGTGTACCGGACATTATAAATCAAACTGTAAGTTCGGAATTATTATTTACAACATCCACATTTTGTTGATACATAGAAACTTAAACAATTTATTTAAAAAACAAATGGTTCTAGAATGTCTAGTTCTAGCCCTTTCATATACGAGTAATACCCCATTTGACTTAGTGACAAGACTGCATTTCTGGTAATTTTTTTAATTAGAGATTAAAATTACATACCATTTTTATTTAGTTTTCTATACACTATAGTACCTAGGCCTTGGTTGCAACAAGTTCCAGTTTAAAATTGATAGCGTAAGTAGTTCCTGACATACATTGGTCATTAGATCGTGCGGACTCGTCGAATCTAATTTATGCAAATGCATTTCACGAGTTCACGCGTGCCGGAAAATGCTTATCTTTTCACTTATTCGTATCGGAAAACGGAAGCATTTATAAAAGCGCGATATTAGAGATACATTCAGAAAATAGGGTTCTAATTTTCGATGTGCCATGAAAATGCTGCTTCAGTCATTCATTCACAATTGCGATCATGTTCATTACATTGGTATGTTAGTACTTTTTGGTTAGTAGTTACATGATACCCTGTTAGTGCATTACGAATTTCTTATTGGCTAGACAAGGATGTAGCATACTCATTTCAAGAATGGCATTGCTTTAAAGTTACGGTATCGGTGATTATCAACCATCATACTATTGTGTTTGGGTTTATTTTACATTGATGGTTATTTAATTTAGTTACAAAAATAAATAGGTAGGCATCGTAAGAAGTATCCACTTTACCCTTTTAGGGCTTGTTAGACACTGCGAGTCTCGTCTTAGCAACATTTTTCATGAAAATGTTTTTGGTGCGATATATTAGGTCAATACTAAAAAACCAATAAATGGAACATATTATAAATTCAATAATGGGGTATATAAACCTAAAATTAATAACACGATAACCAGTGATCGTAACTAGCATTTAGCGTTAGCGTAGTGGTGTTAACGGAATTGGAATAAATGATATAAATTCTTATGATTAATTAGCGTTAATAACGTTAATATTAACCTTCATTAACCGTTTAAAATTGTATTTGTCCATACCAACTCCGTTAACAACACTAAGCTGCACCCAAAAATGCTACAAAAGTTCCATCCAGTACCATCTCTGATTATAACATAGTCTAAATTATAAAACTAAATTATAATTAAATCGTGCATTATGAATTGTAAAAATGCGAAATTCAGGTTTTTCTGTTTCATTAAATAGGATGTTCCACAAAAAAACTTCAATTTAGGTAAGCACAGTGAATCAAGAAAGCGTATTCACACAAATAAAATTTACACGAATAACAGTGAACATATTTTTCTCTCATTAATTAATTATCATATTTTTTAAGACAATATTTTGAAGACTTTGTAAAAACCTTATATTAAATTACAACTATTATGAAATGTGTGAATACGTACTTTGTTAAATACATGTAGATCCTAGTTTAGTAAATGTATATGGATAATATTACGCTTTTTTCTCTGGGATTAAATTACCTACCTAAAATAATTAGGTACGGCTCAACTTACGAATTAATGTTGTTTTTGACGACGTGTCGGGCCGATAGAGAGTCAGGCAAGAAAATAAACAGCCATCAACATTCTCGGCCATATATGGAACGTTAGCAATATTCCTCGTGACAATATTACCAATGCCACAACAGTAGTAGAGGTGGGATACACCTACATACCCCTTCTGTACTGTACAGCAAATTGCTTCTACTTCAAAGCAGAATTTTATATCGCTCCTATTTTAAGCAGCCCAACCGGGGAAGTACAGTCAACAGCAAATGTATGTGATCATTTTAGTACTTTGTCGCACTGACGTAACAATACTGCCACAGTTGGGATGCGTCAAAGCAGTGAAAGTAACAAGTTACTAAAATGATCATCTACTTTTGCTCTTTATACCTTCGGTGAAACGGGTCGGCAACGCGTTTGTTGTTGTGCTGAAGTGGCAAGCGTCCATAGGCTACGCTATGCTACGCGGATCGTATGCTGCGTAGTAAGTAAAAAAATGTTGAACGACTATGCTGTCATTCAACATTTTTTTATTCTCTGCAATCTCCCTGTGATGTCAGCTAATGTTTAACAGACCTCTATTTTTCTATTTATCTGTCATCCTTATCACCTAATACAATTATACTAACGTAACATGGCAGAATAATAACGCTCTCATGAAATTGTGTAACAATCAAAACCGTCTTCAGGGAATTAACATAAGTGCCTGACCGTTTGCCTGTGTGCGTGAATAGAATTATTAACACAAAGATGGACCACTGCATACAGTTGAAGCTATTGCCAGCCCGTACAACAGAAGATGATTCCCACTAGACCGTTCCGTTCGATGGACATCCCGGGATCTGCCTGTTGCCGGCAGATTGGGGTAACTGATATCGGGCCAGTTGCCCATGATCGGGGTTAATCCCCGCAGGCCGTAGAGACGGCCCGGTCGTGGGGTGAAGTGGGCTTGAGTGATGTGGTGTGGGTGAGCGCTGTCGTGCCTGAGGTCCTGCTGGCCGGGGGCCTCCGGAGGAGAGGCCGGCCTGCGGTCGGCTCGGCTGCGGTGGTGCTGCTCACTCGTAGTCCGATCTGGTTAGGACTTCACGTGTTGCTGGCGGGAGAGGTGGGCTGAGTGCTGAGCTCCCTGGCGTAGGGCTTGCCCTCAGGGGGGCGAGCGTGGAGTGGCGCTACGTTCTGGAGGTGGGCGAAGTTCGAAGCGTCGGCTCTCGCAAATAGACTGCGCGTGAGACGAGTGATGAACTCTTTGATCGTCTCCATCTCCAGATCTTGGTGGAGTGCGGCGTTGGTCATATAGTCAGCGGCTCTGGCGGGCTTCGAGTTGGGCTCTTCTAGTTCTGGCCAGCAGTACATACCAGGCCGGGGCTGCGTAGGTTATCCTGGTCCTGATGTAGGTCTTATAGATGCCTACTTTGGTGCGTAGCGGCAGGTTGGATTTGAGCACTGGGGCCGGGATAGCGGTGGCCTGCTTCGCTGCGGAGGCAGCGGATTTGGCCTGCTGAGCCATCGTGAAGTGGCTGTCGATTTGGACCTCCTTCCTTATCAACCGGATAAACGCTAGAAGGATAATGTTTGGCCACTGCATATAATTAGAACAAACAGCTTCCAAAACTCCTTAACGAGCCCCGTGTCTGTAGGCAACCTTATCCTTAGTATTGTATATTTTTTGCGAGAGCATAGCCCCACCCAGATGGGAGCTGGTTAGACCTTATTCTTATTAGATTTTTTCATTGGCTGGGTACCGTGAGTATTAGAAACTTTCAATTTTCTGAAAATATTATTATACTTTTTTTCCCTATTACTTACGAAAAACAGCTAGGCCAGGCCATCTCACTCGTTTTGTTCTCGGCTCGTTTGCAATTCGCAACATACAGCTTCCTATCGACCCTAAGGAAGAAGAATATTTCTATAAAACAAAGAAATTGTATGTCTAAGTTAGTGTTTAGTCTTACCTGAGGGCATATCCAAAATTTTTAGGCAGTATAGGTAGCATAAAGAAAGTGAACAAAAAACTAGTTGTCTTTATTCACCTTCATTTGACATCAATTAAGGAACGCGACCGGGGAACAAATAGAAGTATTGCATTTTGTGCTGAAACGAAAGTAAAGATGAACGAAACGAAAATAATGACGAAATAATTTTTAAGAAAAAAATCCGACTTCAATAGGGGAGGCCGGTGAAAGATTATTATACTTAGATAGATGGTGCACTCTTAGATTCCATACAATAAAATAAAAATGGCTATAAGTATGTTTATAATGGTAGAAGACTAAGTACCCTCAATTCCTCATGGAATCATGGAAAAACCTTGCTTGCTTGACAAACAAAACGAAGAGAACAAATCGCTAAACTTGAACTACGCGTCGTTGAAGAGTTCCGTTCTGATCATCATCAGCAGTTGCACTTCATCAAATGTCACTTTTATGAATGAAAATGCTTGCTTAGTTCATGAAAATACTAAAATTACTATTTGTGTGCCTTTCATATTTGAGGAGTTCCCTCGATTCCTAATAGATCCCATCATCAGAACTCGAGCATGACAAAAATCAATCGTGAAAATAGAACTTGCTTAACAAACACAGCTACCTATAGGAGGACATATCGCCAAACGTGAACTTTTCGTCGTTGAAGAGTTCTGTTCTGATCATCATCATCAGAGCCACTTCATCAAATGTCACATTTTTGTATGATAATGCTCGATTTGTTGATAAAACACAAAAATCACTATATGTTTGCCTTTCAGATTTGAGGAGTTCCCTCAATTCCTCATGGATCCCATCATCAGAAATCGAGGATCACAAAAATTAATTGTGAAGGTAGAACTTGCTTAACAAACACAGCTAGGAGGACAAATCGCCAAACGTGAACTTTTCGTCGTTGAAGAGTTCTGTTCTGATCATCATCAGCAGTTCCACTTCATCAAATGTCACATTTTTGGATGAAAATGCTCGATTTGTTGATAAAAATACAAAAATCACTATATGTTTGCCTTTAAGATTTGAGGATTTCCCTCAATTTCTCATGGATCCCATCATCAGAACTGCGTTTTGACAAAAACGGGACCATCTTGGATATATATACTTACAATCATAAAAGATTTTTCCAAATCGGTTAAGAAATGACGGAGTTATGGAGTAACAAACATTAAAAAAAAAAAAAAAACATACAACCGAATTGATAACCTCCTCTTTTGAAATCTTGAAGGCGGTTAAAAATAATAGTATTTATTTTGTTCTTAGAGGTAGGTATTTCTACACGGTGAATTTCAGGAACCCGACAGATTTTAACCATTTATTTCTGATGATATTACGAACTGTGATCAAATCCCTCCTTAGTCAAAGGAGTGAAAGAGAGAACTTCACACTTGTCACAAATGTCAGGTGGATCTACGTCAAGTCCCTAGGGTGTCTTTTTTTTTAAGGCATCGCGCTAGGGTGTCTTATACATGAAATTGTTTAAACTCGTATTTTTTTTAAATAACGAATATCCCTATAATTAAGCTGTTTTGGATTTTTCGTTATACCACTTTTCGTTATACTCCATTTAGATTTTAGAAGCGATGGTTTAAATCTGGCGGGCTACTGAAATTCACAGTGTATAGAAGAAGAAGACCTTTATTGGAACAGAAATTAACGTCGTATGATATTGATTGGCAGTCAACTGAATACTATTTACATACTTTGGTAACACGGAAGTCGCCACGGCACGCGAAACTTTATTTACATGGGTTCAATATGTACTCACTATAAAGGGGCCATTCCTACAAACTTTCAGTCACAATAAATAATTCACACTTTTAATGCGACCTTGCTGTTTCTTTCTGTGTTGAGGCAACAGGCGACACACACACACACAAACCACGTCTACTCGCAAAACTAGTACGCTCGCAATTTCAATCATCACAAAAGCAAAACAGCTTAAACCACCGTTTAAATTTGGATTCAAGACCTTAGTGCAGCCTATTAAGGTCGAGATTGATACGGATCTGCATTCTCGCTTCTCGCTTTTTTTAGGTGCAATATTATAAAGCCGGCTTTACAATTTTGTGCGATATCGGAATTCCTTTATGAATAAGTAATATAGACTAAGTAGTTCGCATGTCAAAGATGTTCTCGTTAATACATTATTTATAATCATAATCAAATTAAGTTTTAAATAGAATCATCAGGCCAGCGAATCCATTTGTCTTAACACTTTTACTGCCAACAATTTCGTAAAGCTACGCTCAGAGCCGATGGCATGCGGAAACCCGTATGTTGAGGAAAGTCTCCGAAACAAACGCCCGCCAAGCGGGTTTCAAGCACTTTTTAGTACCGACTCCGTACCGACAAATCAGGAAGTTGCTTAAGTCTCCTAATTAGAAATAAAAGAGTACAGATGCTCCACAAGGTGCTTGGCAAACGGCTGAGGGAGGCAACGGGCGAGCCTCACGCGGGCAGCTTTCTCGCGCAGAGAATTGCAATCGCAATCCAGCGCGGGAATGCTGCCTGCGTGATGGGCACCCTACCAATTTTGATATGTACTTATTTTTAATTTTTAGCTTTAATTAATTTAATTGCAGTTAGTTTTAGTTGTATGTTCTAAGTTATTATTACTATACATGTATTTTTATATTAGTTAATAATATAAAGAGTTGTCTATGTATCTCAAGACACACACAAACAATTCAAGGACGTTGACATCGTTTAATTAATTTTATATCAAAAACTATAAATTATTTTTACTGAATAATTTATTTACATAGTTTCATAGTTGGCAGCCCTACAGAATATTGCACAACTTGCAATCAAACGGCATCATGACACGACTCCTATCTCACTTGCGTAAAATTGCACCATGCAAATTACAAACGAGAAGTGCTGATTTGCGGTGCGTATAGTCTGCGTCAATTGTGCTAGCCCTGACGGCGCGGCCACTGTCTGCTTATAGTATTGTGGCCTCGTCCAAAGTGTGAACGAACGATCCGAACGCATCCTCTCGCTGCCACTACCATTGCGTACCACTGCCGGCGCCGTTAGACGCTAGATGTCGTGGCAAAGCAAAGTTAGTGTGTAACAGCCCTTACACACAAACATCGGTCCCTTTATTACATTGCCTCCGGTTTTTAGGGTTCCGTATCAAACAGGTAAAAAGTTAACCCTTGGTAGACTCCGGCTTTCCGTCTGTCACAACTTTCATATGTCAAGACAAGAACTACTTACGCTATCGATTTGAAATTTGTAATAGTTTTACATTAAGCCCGCCGAGCCAAGTTCATAAAAAATTAAAAATTAACACATGTTATGTGATTCAGATTCAAATTCTTTATTAGTAAAATAAATAATCCAAAAGTTATAAATAAACACAACACGATATTACGATACAATTAAAACGATAAACAACTTTTTCAAGTCGCCCTCAGACACGCCCAAAGACTTTGAACTATGTTGTTCTTATTGACCGAGCGAGTGAAGCGAACGAAGCGTCTCCGTTTCAGCTTTCGACAAAAAATATTTCGCATGTCTGTCAGGATGTTCTCCTCTACAGGTCACATTTCTCTACCGATTCTCGTGAAATTTTGTGAACAGGTTTTTCAATTTTCCCTTTTATTAGAAATTTAGTATTGATGTGGATATTATAGAAAGAATATAACCATAACTTTATTTAGGTTCTTTTTAAAATCACTAACTAAATTTGTATCGCACAGTTTTATTCTTAGTTGTTCTTATGGTTAGTCCTGCTAAAAGTTTTTTTTTTTTAATTTTTCCCTTTTATTTGAATTTTTGTATTGATGTGGATATTACAGGAAAAATATAACCATAACTGTATTTAGGTTCTTTTTATAGTAACTAACTGCATGGAACCGTTGGCGCTAGTCAGGCTCACAGTTGACGGGTTTCATTTCCCGAGTTATATCGCCGATGTTTTCGCAGCCAATGGGCCTCGCTGGTAATCGAGTTAGCTAGCTGTACTATTTATGTTCTTTGGCTTTCCTTATGACAGAATCCTTAAATTATTTAACCTGTTCGCCGGCGGTACTCAGATTAGGAAATGTAAAGTCAGCATCACAAGTAGCTGCGCATATGAAGGGGCCAAAAGCTTACAAGCTTACAATAAAGTCTTTTGATTTTTTAATAGTAGTAATAAGAAAGAACTAAAGACATGGACAGGAAATGTACAAGTGAGACACTAAAGGACCATGAACAAATTTGTATGAAGTCTGCTTGTAAAAGCAACAAAGCTGAGAGTTATGTCATTAGATAGGTCTTTGAATGTAGGTACTTCATTTCGTTCTATGGGCACCAAGTTGAATTCCATTGCAGAATTAAGATATCAATATTTTAGTCAGGGTGAATAAATAAATAAATAAATATTAGGGGACAATCTTACACAAATCGACCTGTCACAAACTAAAGTCGAGTCCAAAATTAGGCTAACTAACTTGACAGCCGAAAATGTTACCAGACATAGGGAAAAATAAATAGTGATAGGTTTAAGTCGACACAAATATGTCGATATAAACTCGTACCTTCTATAAATCTGATTCTATTTATATTATATCAAGTAATTGTCGTATAAGTATTGTCGAAAGCCAAATGGCTTGCTTTGTTTGGCTAATGGTCCAAACTGTCAACAAAACAAAATGGCGGATAGATCCTTAACGATGTCCAAAATTATGTTCGATGTAAGTATTTTTAATTCCAACCCATTTTTATTATTTTTATTGTGCTAAGTAATTTTTTTGTTAATTATTAGTTTGCTTCCAAACATCGATATTAACAGCACTAGCCAAACTATGGCAACATTAGTGTACAATGTCAAGTTAGTTCGCCTAATTCTGGACTCGACTTTAAGCAAAGCTTGTACTATGGGTACTAGACGACGATATACATACTTATATAGATAAATACATACACACGGACAAAATCCGTGCTAAATGCACAAATAATGCCCTGGCCGCGATTCGAACCCGGGACCTCTAGCTTCGGAGGCAGTGTCACTACCAACTAGGCTAAACAGGCCGCCAAGAATACGAGGTAATACGTAGATTTCCAACCAGAGTGAAAAATGTATCACTCTCTGAATTCCGTCCATAGCTCTTAACCAACTGCGCTGCCGCGGGTAAATCTCGTGGCAACGAATCTTTCAATCACTTCACTTTGTTGGTTTTAGGATCATTTTGACGCTTGCTTTTTTTCTACGCAAGATGAGAACAAGGTTAAAGCAACAGTACTCTGTTCGTTTATGTTGTTGCTTACCCTCTACACTACACAGGCTTCTCGCCCCCACCGCCGCCGGTCATGGCGACCTGACAGGTCGCACGTCGTGTAGCACAGCATGTATCCTGTTCGGGAACGTGGCCTAACAGCAAATCTCGGCGTCCCGGGTAAGTATTAACAGTTTCCAGAAGTTACGATCTTGTGTGTCATACGTACAGGGTGTCTTGCAAATTACACGCCACCGGCAGTTTGCTTGCGCAAAGATATATTTTTTATAGGCTCGAGCTAAATCATCGTATGCATTTTATTAGTTTTGAATGTGAACCCATAAACAACTAGACAATTAGTATTATCCCTTCATTTCGTCAAATCCTCCAAGTTGTCACAAATCGGAACAATAAATCAGCGGTCGCCTACTTCCCCAACCGGATAGCGCCAAATATTATCAACTAATGCCTAGATTGTGTAACTCTGGGTATTTGGTACCTACGTAGGTACATGTGGTATATTGGTATGTCAAATAAATAAGCGAGGGTAGCTTTCGTGGCGAAACGTGGGCGCGCGATACTTGCGGTCAAGCTACCGGCGAGTGAGATCACAACTGCTCACCAGAACTAATAACCTATATGGTGCTTTTATTATAATACCCTGAGCGGTCCAAATGGAGCACATGACATCACGGTACATATTTTAACAAATCCGATTTCTATGGTTTTGCACGACACAAACTCACAGTAATACACTGTTTTATATGAATGTTAAACAAACTGTATTTACATTTGATTGAACTGTAATTCTAGTGCTTGCTTTTTCAACGTATTTTTCTATTACATTTATTTTTATACCGCAATAAAATGTTATGCCTACGAGCGTGTGTTTGTACTAGTTTCACGGTGCCTGAGTGAAAAAGATAATTGGGTTGTTTTGAATTGTAAATAAGTTTCTGTCAGAAATGACAATATTGGTACAAGCATTTAATGCTAAGTATATACTTTTTAGTCTGTCTGTGTGTCTTTCTAGGGTACCTTCCCTACACGTAAAGTTTCTTAGGGTTCCTACATTTTTTTAGGGTTCCGTCGCCAAAACGACGAAATAGATTCGTCATGTCTGTCCGTCCGCCCGTCCGTCCGTCCGTATGTCACAGTCGATTTACTCGGAGACTATAAGCACTACAATTATGAAATTTGGTAGAAAGGTGTATTCTATGAACTGCTCCAAAAAAGAGTAGTGAAATTATAAAAAATAATTAAATTAGGAGGGGCACCGGGAGATGAAAAAAATAACACATGTTAATTCGAATGTATCACAACATCCGTGGTCACCAGCTGAGCTAAGCTGGTCACGAGGTATCAGCTCGTGACCACGGATGTTGTGATACATTCGAAACGTCGGGCACACTTCAGGCGAATAATTTTCAGTTGTACGCGATTAAGTCCCGTTTGCAATAGTGATTCTTTGTGCAAGAAAACTGCCCGCACGAGAGTCGCCTGTTGCCTCCCTCAAGCGTTTGATGAGTTTCTGGTAATTCAAACCATTAGCGTAGTATTCCTGTCTTTAATTTAACAGGACTCTTTAGCCGTTATACAACTATTCCAATTTTCAAATCTATAGCGTAAGTAGCTCTTGAGATGCTTAGCGATGTGACTCATGTGACAGATAGGCAAATATACCTTTTTGGTACGGAAACCTAAAAATGTCACAAAATAATAACGAGGAAGTGGAATTATATTATTTTATACTATTATTACCTAAATTAAACCGTAAAATCCATCATTACTAGGGTTCGTTGCACCAAACCGTATATAATCGTTCAAATTTTATTTTTATTTATAGTCATGAGCGGCGTAAATCTGATTGTACGGAAAATTTGGCAAGAGTCTATGGCCTCTCAGGCGCCGGCGCCATTTTTAACGTTATTCGGTCTGTAAGGGGCCCACTGTTCTCTACATATACGTCAGTACGTTACTAGTTACTACCGCTATAGTCCGAATGACGTCACAAGTGACCATCGGATCCGCAATCGATACCTGCAGCGCTCACATCGGCAAGCAAAGCAACGCACACAAGTGATGTAACAGATACGGTCCAGTTCGAAAATATGTGTAAGGACAAAGTGATCAATATGTAAACACGACTTTATTGTTAAAGGCATAAGGTTGTTCGGATATTTTTGAACATTTGGGAACGTGCATTTATTTATGAACTTGACTGTACCTACTGTATTTTTGAGACTAGGTCCTTATGAGGGATGTTATAATATCGTGTGTACGTATTGAGAAGGAAATGCAAGATTACTAACAGTGTTCATGAATGGCTGCCATATAAAAATGAACATGACATAGACAATAAAACTATGTTTCCATAAAAAAAAACTATCGATTATTTTTTTGTTTAAAGTAGTTGCTCGAAGTGACGCCCTTGTTGTGCGGGCCCTCTTCATCATCCTCCTAGCGTTATTCCCGGTACAGTTGCATCCTGAAGGATGCCTGGGGTCCGCTACCTAATCCCAAGAATTGCCTTCTAACCCGAGGGGAAACTAGACCTTATTGGGATTAGGCTTGTCAAGTGAGTGAGCAACTTGACTGTTAGTATTGGGTTAAATATAACGCAGTAGATTATAATGTAAAAGGAATTTATTAAGTGTTGTTTATATAAGCAATGATTTCGATCAACTGACTTTTTATAAAAGTAAACAAACAAACTGTAGAACCGTTGCTATCTCAAATACAAACTTTGACAGGGTTCTATAGCCAGTAATGTTATAGCTAATACACTATCTACGTAAGTAGGTCATATATGCACATTACCACATCAAAGTAAGGATCTTCAATACGCCCCCTTAATGTGTATATTCCTAATAAACGACAATACAATAAAACACGTATATAAAGCAAAGTAATATCAAAGAACAACTATAATAAATAAACGATCAACAAGCAATGCCTAAACCACGCATGCACGTATAGTGCTTCACTCTAGGCAAAGCTTTCGTTAAAATGTCTGCAAGCATCGAGTCCGTTGACAAATATTTCAACTCAATGCCTTTGTTGCTCTTTAATACACTTCTTATAAAGTGATACCTTATGTCGATGTGTTTACTCCGAGAATGGAACATTGGATCACCGGCAAGGCAAATCGCCCCCTGATTATCCACATGTAAAGATAATGGTGCAAACTTACGTAACCCAATTTCAGTAAGCAAATTGTTTAGGTAGATCGCTTTCTTCATTGATGATGCCAAGCTTACGTATTCCGATTCACAGCTAGAAGTTGAGACGCACTTTTGCTTTTGTGATTTCCAGGACACGCATCCACCACCTAACATAAAAATATAACCCGAGTAAGATTTTCTATCAATCAAACATCCACCCCAATCGGCATCTGAGTAACCTTGCAATGACTTACCTGTTTTCGTAAATATAAGTCCATACTTTCTCGTATGCTTTAGGTACCCTAGTACACGTTTCGCTGCATCCCAACATTGTTTATTAGGACAATCCAAAAATTGGCTTAAAATAGCCACGGTATTCGTGATGTCAGGTCTTGTTCCTGTAGATAGATACATCAAAGAACCGATTAATTCGCGATACGGGTACTGCTCACTTTCACTGCATTTTTCGGTAGATTGAACCATCTTACTCTTCACGTCCATTGGTGTAGATATAGGTTTACATTGTTCCATTTTAAATTTAACTAATAAATTATCAATGTATTTTTCTTGTGACAATTTTATGCCAATGTCACATTTGTCAAACTCTATGCCTAGCATGTATTTCGCAACGCCATAATCTTTCAATTCAAACTTAGCGGCCAGTTCCTTTTTGAAACTTTCGATGCATTCACCTCTTTGCGATGCAACTAAAATGTCATCAACATAAACTAATACAAAGAGTTTTGTTTGTGAATCGATGTCTTTGAAATAAAGACACGGCTCATTTAATGAGGCTTGTAACCCCATGCGCTTCAGCTGCTCATCCAGCCTGATGTTCCACTGACGACCAGCTTGTTTGAGCCCGTACAACGACTTTTTCAGTCGGCACACATCGCCCCCAGTCTTCAGATCACATAATATCTTGCTGGCTCTTTCATGTATAGCTGAACCTGGTTGTTCCGAATGTATGAGATCTTGCAAACATTCTTCTAGAAGATCTGGCACCTTCATGTAAATCTCCTCCTCTAATAAACCATTCAAGTACGCCGTATTGATGTCCAGCTGATGGATTTCAAGATCGAGTTCCGCTGCTAGTGCAACTAGTAATCTTACGGTGTCAAGTCTGGCAATAGGCGCAAAGGTGTTCTGATAGTCAATCCCATGACGTTGACTGAATCCTTTTGCTACGAGCCTGGCTTTCTTCTTTTCAGTCTTGTCTACATTTAGCTTTGTTGTCAATATATAACGGCAACCTACGACATTTCGGCCTTTAGGTTTATTAACTATATCGAAGGTGTCATTCTTGATTAGACTTTTAACTTCTGAAAGTATTGCGTCTTTCCATCCCTTTCTCTCATTACCAGATAAAGCCTGTTTAAGGGTAATTTCTGCGACTCCAACAAAATCCTGACAGTCAATATACTCCTCAGTCGACTCTACGCCTTCTTCAGTAGATGTTTCGGGCTCTACGTCAACCATATGATATATTTTCCGTGGGCGCCCCACATGACCTCGCTCCAGCCGCGGTCGACCTGGACCTCTCTTCATTGGATGACGTTCCTGTTGATGGGGGGAGGACAATGAAGAGAGGTCCAGGTCGACCGCGGCTGGAGCGAGGTCATGTGGGGCGCCCACGGAAAATATATCACAATTATGCAACTCACTCACATCTGTCATCTTTACATTCATGCCAGATTTATTTAAAACTCGGACGAGGTCCTTCACATTTAGGTGTCCTAAACGCTCATGCCACAACCACACGTCAACCTTCTTCAGTAGATGTTTCGGGCTCTACGTCAACCATATGATATATTTTCCGTGGGCGCCCCACATGACCTCGCTCCAGCCGCGGTCGACCTGGACCTCTCTTCATTGTCTTCCCCCCATCAACAGGAACGTCATCTTGATGAGGATCTTGTTGAAATGGCTCTGCGACAATGTCTGGATCGTCTGTCATTTGACGAGCTTCAACGGATACTTCTAGTTCGTCATCTCCTCCCTCAGGTTCAGCAATCTGGTCTATGCATTCACCCTCGTGATCAGAGATTTGCACAATTGGATTTTCATGACATGGCGTAGGATGAAATTGTACTTCAACTGTCACAGGTTGATTCGAAGTATTTATTGAGTTTTCTTGCGTAATACTGAAGGGGTCAATCTGCAAATTTATACTTTCTTTCTCTTGACTCTTCATTTCTTGGAATTTGACATCTCTTGACATGATAACTTGTCGTTGTTTAGGCATCCATACTCTGTAACCTTTTCGATCTCTAGGATATCCAACAAAGATTCCTTCCAAGCCTCGTGGCGCGAACTTATCTTTCCCCGTTGACTTATCCAACACGTGTACTTTCGACCCAAACTTATGTAAGTAGTCTAGTTTGACAGGTCGTTCGAACCACTTCTCAAAGGGTATATCTCCTTCAAGACTTCTTGTCGGACAACGGTTTCGTATATGGCACGCCGTCGCGACAGCATCTGCCCAGAAACTTGGAGAAAGTCCTGACGAAATCAGCAGGCATCTCGCCATTTCCACCAATGTCCTGTTCTTCCTCTCAGCAACAGAGTTCTGTTGAGGTACGCCAGGAACTGTCAATCTTCTTGCTATTCCTTCTTTCTTCAAGTAATCATCAAAATCTCGATTACAGTATTCACCTCCGTTATCCGTATGAAAGTACGTTATCTTTCGTCCTAACAGGTTCTCTACGTGGTTCTTATATACTTTGAATGTAGTGAAAACTTCACTCTTCTTGCTAAGGAAGTATACTTCACACCATCTTGTACAATCGTCGATAAACGTAACAAAATATTTTGCTCCATTTATTGACGTATGTCTCATGGGCCCGACCACATCAGAATGTACTATTCTCAGTTTTTCACTGCATGGCCCACTCGAACTAGAAAAAGGTAACATACACATTTTTCCTTTCATGCAAATATCACAATTATGCAACTCACTCACATCTGTCATCTTTACATTCATGCCAGATTTATTTAAAACTCGGACGAGGTCCTTCACATTTAGGTGTCCTAAACGCTCATGCCACAACCACACGTCAACCTTCTTCTCAGAAATCGCTGACACTCTATCGCAATGTTCCTCCACGTAATATAAATTACCTTTACGCTTAGCCACAAGTTTAGTGTTTCCATGGCTATCTTTAACACTAGCTATGTTATCCGTAAACGTAACACTAAACCCCTGATCAGTTATTTTTGCTACTGAAATTAGGCTACATCGTAAATCCAGTACAAATAGAGTATTGGGCAATTGAACTAAAGTTTTAGAACCATTATTACATGTAAGTAACCTTACCGTCCCCTTACCTTGTACGTTTGTGCTTGAATTCGTCGCTAAATTTAGCTTACCGGACAAAGGTAACAGTGTATTGCCGAATTTGCCTGCGCTATTACATAAATGCGACGTGCACCCACTATCGATGATCCAATCTCCATTCTCGTTGTAAGCAGCTTTAACATCTGAAATACAATTAAATGTTACAAAATTGGAATCGATATCTGATAAATCACTATTATTTGATACATACTTTACAGTATCATTACACTGTTCCTTGTTATTTTTCGTACATTCAGAGGCTTTATGACCGTACTGGTGACACTTAAAACATTTGTATCTAAATTTCGAATTTGCTTGCTCTGTACCGCTCTTAGGTTTAGGAGGTTTCTTTCCTTTTACAAGAAGTGCCCTCTCTACACTTTCTTTTCTATTCTTGGAGTGTTCCTCTTCTAATATCTTCACTTTGAGCGTTTCTGAATCCGGCAAGGAATCTCGAGATTCTATGGCACATCTAAAGTTATCAAAGCTGGATGGCAGACTGTACAAAAGCATTATCGAGGTCAAATCGTCATTCAATTCGATCTCCATGTCAGCTAACTGGCTTTTAACATCGAAAAATCTCATGACATGTTCTCTGATGTCTCCACCTTCCTCCAATTTATGAAGCAACAGCTCTTTTAATAATGTCGCCTTTTTCGCAGGTCCTTTCGATGCGTGGATGCCATGCAACTTCACCCATACATCTCGCGACGTCTTACATCCCCGCAGATGTCTTAATTCGCTCGGACTAATCGATAAAATGAGATCAGACTTAGCTTTGGAGTCTCCTATTTCCCATTTCGCTGCTTCGGCTGGTTCTGCTGGTTTCTCGATACTTCCGTTAACGTATCCCCAGGCATCGTTCTTTATTAAAATTGCTTCCACTTGGATTTTCCAGGTCTCGTAGTTCCTCTGATCGAGCTGATCTATTTTGACACTCATAACTCCAACAATTTCTTCCTTTTAACGTTCAAATTTTTGAATCAGGCGTACGGCCCTTAACCACTATTGGGTTAAATATAACGCAGTAGATTATAATGTAAAAGGAATTTATTAAGTGTTGTTTATATAAGCAATGATTTCGATCAACTGACTTTTTATAAAAGTAAACAAACAAACTGTAGAACCGTTGCTATCTCAAATACAAACTTTGACAGGGTTCTATAGCCAGTAATGTTATAGCTAATACACTATCTACGTAAGTAGGTCATATATGCACATTACCACATCAAAGTAAGGATCTTCAATAGTTAGAAGTTCTCAAGCCGGCCCGGAGGCCTCTAACTTGGCTTAACGACTGCTGTCATAGACAGCAACCGGGATCAACGGCTTAACGTGCCTTCCAAATCACGGGAGCGCTCAGTTAGTAACCACTCAAAGCGGTCCCCCATTCAAGGACTTACCTGGCCCGACATTGCTTAACCTCGCATACCGCACGCAGTACGCGGGCGCCGCTGGGCCACGAACGGTCTGAATAATATTTTCTTATGCGGTGTAATTAAAGCCATTATTTAGCTCTCTGTTACAGTTTATTTATGTATATACCTAATTAATCCTATTTTTGTCTCTTAGTCTAAGTTATTGACGTGAGCTGGATGGTTAACTTAACGTACTTTCGATATCAGTTTAATGTTTTTGTTGATACATGTGCATGAAAACCTACTAGGAGGCCTTAACCACTATTGTACAACTATTTTAAGTTATTGAAGCTATTGAAATAAACGATATGTTATATATATACGGAGTAATCGCTTGGTTACACTTAACGATTACATCCTGTATTTACATATACAAATTTTAGTTTAATTAAGGGTTTGTACTGATTTCAAATGAAACACATAGTTTCACCGCTTCCACTACAAATCTAAATATAACAGCAGCTTCATAAAATAGCTTGCCATGTGAATAGATACTTAATCAAAGGTAAATAATTAAAATAAACATGACCTACGTTTGACTAAAATGAAACCATCCTTCATTCCCAAAACCCTGTGAAATGAAACGGAACCAGCTTATTTAATTTACCTTCATTTCGCGGTTTGGTCCCTCTGCTGGCACCTTTTAGGGTCCGTATAAACGGCAATAAGGGCTCCATTACTTGTGTGTTGCTCACTAACATGGCAGGTGAATAAACTCTCGTATATTGTTTACTTTGATACAAATTATTTCATGCTTTATACGTGTTAGGGTGTTTCTTAAGCAGTTCGATGTATGCTTACATAGACACTATTTTCTCTCTAAAATGCCTCTTTAACCCTAATCACCCTAACTTTTTATGCTCAAGTCTCAATAAAATGAAACGGCGGTCTTTTCTTCTACGTAGCAGGCGACTAAGTGAAAATAATTACTCTTAAATAAGATAAATATTCATTTAGTTCACGCAAAAGTGCGTGTGGCCCATCCCAGGGGCATTCGCAATGGCCGACGTCGGCTGCATAATTAAAATATTGTGCGCTGAAAGCGTTATTAATAAACAGTTTGATGACCCCCTATACCTGGTACCGTGCTTTGACTAATACAAAAAACCGTCCAAGTGCGAGTTGGACTCGCGCACCGAGGATTCCGTAAAAAGTTTTTTTATTATATGATGTAAGTAAAAATTTACAGTTTTCGTAATTTTTCCTATACGAGTATCTGTGCTTAGGTATAAGACTTTGCTTCGTACCAAATTTCATGATTCTGAGTTCACGGGAAGTACCCTGTATGTTTTGATTCCCTTGCGAGTGTCGAAAATTTGCGGAAATTTGTTGCATAAACGGCTATGTATATCTTTTGATGGCGTTGGCTTAGAAGTTTGATTTTTTCACAGCTCCGAGGGACAGTAGACTTGAGTATTGATATAAATTCCAGCTTGATACTTCCACGTGTTCCTGAGAAAAAGGGTCTTAACAGATAGTCAGACGGACGGACAACAACATGATCCTATAAGGGTTCCGTTTTTTCCTTTCGAGTTAAGGAACCCTAAAAAACCATCCAAGTGCGTGTTGAGTCACGCACAAAGAAGGGTTCCGTGCGGACACCTACAATTACATATTTAAAACCACTTTACAATATAGTCACGGCACATGCGGCCTTTTATTTGGGCAAGACAGTTTCTCAGCGATAACTCAAAAACCGTTAGAGCTATCTTGTTCGAACTAAAAAAAAATATCGTATTTATTGTATTAAGTTTTCACTATTTGAATTTTCTTTTTCACATTTTTAAACTTCATAGTTTGGAAATTACAGGAGGAAGGACGTCATTTTTACGACTTTGACAGCTAATAACTCTTCAAAGGCTGACTTAAATGATATAGTTTTTTAGGAATCTCCATAACATTTTAAAAGCCTTGCCACATTTTTTCTATTGAAATTGACGGAGCATTATTTACAACCTAGTTAAAGCGGTTCTTAACCATGCACGATATGTATTAAGCACGCGCTCACGCACAATCATACAAACAAAACCATGCACTGAACTCTAAACGTGTTATCTTAACATCATTGCTTTAGGTACCATACTGAGAATATGAGTCGGTAATGTCCATGGTTAAAAAACCAGTTTCAATAGATTGCTCGTTGTTCTCTAGGTATATATGAATATAGTACAGGAAAAATCTATAACTCTCCGTACTACATAACTACTAGCCAGTTTAAAAAACAGAGGTTGCCCCGAAACCGCCGAAACACTACACCCTTAGAAAGCAGCACACGCGATGGTCCCGGCACTGGTCGTGGTACGCGCACCACAAACAAGCTGAAGTGCACTGTATATTATGGCGAAAAAGTCTTGAAATTAAAAAGTGGCAACACTGTAGTGTCATCCCTTTTAAATCAATCTAAGGAAAAAGTGACCGATATAGCCCTTCGAATCGCTAAACTTAAGTGGCAGTGGGCGGGGCACATAGCACGTAGAACCGATGGCCGTTGGGGCGGAAAGGTTCTCAAGTGGCGACCACGTACCGGAAGGCGTAGCGTGGGCAGGCCCCCCACACGGTGGACTGATGACCTGGTAAGGGTCGCGGGTGTCCGCTGGATGCGGGGGGTGGCGCAGGACCGGTCATTGTGGAAGTCTTTGGGGGAGGCCTATGTCCAGCAGTGGACGTCATTCGGCTGAATGATGATGATGAAGGAAAAAGGGACGACACTACAGTGTTGCCACTTTTTAATTTCAAGACTTTTTGCCAGACTAATAGTGGCGCGAACGCAGCTGTAACACCCTCAGTCATCGTTTTATTGCGACGGGTCAAAGAATAGCTGGATTGTCATGGCAATAACATGCCGGCGCCATTAACGTTGATCGGTCTGTAATCGTAAGTAGATGCAATTGTTGTCCCGCATGTCGTAATGTAGGCAACTACATAAGACGACGGTCTTCAAGACGAGAGTGAATCGGTTTTTACTAGGCTCCCTTCTAAACCAAACTTTCGCATACCATCTGGCGATTTGTAATCAAGCGAAAACCTATCCAGAGTAAAAAGAAGTGTTTATCCTCGTGTGAGTGATGTAATTACACAGGAGGTCCTCGTTACATTCTGTAAGCATTTTAACAATGCAATGCAAGAACAATATTGTCCATAAAAATCTATATTGTGACGATAACTTCATGTCAATGTCAAGATTCAAATTTTCAGATAAGAAAACTTATTACAAAGTTTAGATTGAACCTTCAAAAACTTTTAATTTAATTTATTTGCTGTATTCATTAAGGAAGGGACTTCCTAGAAATTCTATACAGAAGTAAACAGTTTTCATTGTTCATTAAGGTAAACGTAATAAAGATGTAATACCGGGCCTGTGCCTGTGGCCACTTCTGCTATACTCGGCTCTCTTACACATCCCGGTGTATTCATTCACCTGAACGTGGTTGAGACCGCCGCACAGTGACAGCATCGACTAGTGTAAGATTGTCCCCCAATATTAATTAATTTATTATTTTATTATATTAACCGGTAGTCGATTTCGGTCAGTTTTGCCGGTATAGTAGGTAATCATATCGTACGAATAAGCATTATTATCGTAGGTAAACAATGTGCTTGCACGCACACAGAGTTTTCTAGTATAGACATTTTTAGATACACCAAAGCATCATTTAAACTTGGAATTATTAACACAGTTAAAAATAAGCAGCATTGCTCCTCTTAATAGGTATTATTGTTATTGTTCATGAATGTTGAAACATACTTAGTATAGTTTTTCAGTAGAAAAACTATATCTTATTAGTATTTTCAAACCACATGCTCGACAATGCCGAATTATAGGTCATGTAAACCCTACCGAAAGCAAGACATTAAATCCCTTGGTATTAGCCGTGTTATAATGTTGTACTGAATTTCATTATAACCCGCTGGTTAATAATATGATTTCACTTTTCATAATTCTTATTACTATATGCATAAAGTTTAATTTTGCTAAACACAATTTGTCCTAGGCCATGGCCTACTTGATTTGACAAATTATATGAAGTTTGCCTCCGTGTGAACCCCGGTCCGGAGGAGCGCGGTGTTCGAAATTCGAATTTCGAATCTAGGACCACAGCTTGTGCTTTCGAATTTGGAACGTCGCGCGCCTTCATTTGTTCACGCGTGACGAACAAATCGAGTTCTTGTAGGTGCCTATAGAAGATATAATTTCAAAAATAATATTGAAAATGTCGAGTGATGAAAGTGTTTTGACTCCTGAGTTTATCAAATTAGATGCCATAGGCATTGTCAACAATCTGCTGCCAGAGAAGTCAAAGGAAAAATACCTAAAAGCCTACAACGATTTTGACAAATGGAAAGCTGTAAAAGGCGTAAAGTCTGTGTCTGAATCAGTGCTTCTGGTCTATTTTGAATATTTGTCAGCTACAAAGAAGCCAAGTAGCCTGTGGTGTATATATTCGATGCTGAGGGCAACAATAAGTGTCAAACATGACATACAAATTAATACATATGCCAAGTTATTGGCCTTTTTAAAAAGGAAATCGGATGGACATCGAGCAAAGAAATCAAACATTATTTATCTACTGAGCCTGTTTTTTTGTCTCGCATAAGGTGTGAAAAGTAGAGTATACACCTCGGGGATAAGACTGTTTTAGTCTTGGGCGGTTGAACCCCTCACTGCACTCAGGACTCAGTCTTAATTCCCTCGCTTCGCTCAGGAATTAACTTATAACTCCCTCGCTACGCTCAGGAGTTAAATTATGAGTCCTTCGTTACGTTCGGGATTCAATTCGCTCCCGTGACATAAAACAGTGCTTTATCCCCTTAGTGTATAATCTACTATTACATGTATTTAACTAATTATTTCATACTTAAAAATGTAATGTACCAATCAGTTTCAGTCCAATAATGTAGTCCGTTCGATTGTCTTTTATACAACACAAGTTAGCAAGGGAAACCTGCAATTGGCCATACTATTTAGTTAATTAGCATTTAAGTTATACTTTCTGTATCGCTGTTGGTTTTCTGAATATATAAATAAATAAATAGATGTTTGTTACCCATCGTACTCCTAGCATACAGGAGCCCGGGGTCCACTGTGTCACCCTATACCCAAATTTGGCGTGAGCAGTAGTTTTGCTTTCCCCCACCAATGCTATTTACTTATTTACAAACCGCTCATTATATAATAATAATAAGCCCGCAGGGCAGCTTGTGGCGAGCTGTTGGGGAGTGACGACCCCACGGACCCGAGTGCTCCAGAGAGTCGGTCAGGGTCTCCGTCTCCGGCGTGTCTTCGTCGGTCGGAGTGGAACCCCAAGGGGACCCGCAGGACTCTCGGCTCTGGCTTGCCTTCATTGGCCGTCCAGAGAGGAGTCGTCAGAGCTATATGCTCGCAGGGTGGAAGTGAAACTTGCATAAGTCGCGAGTGGGCACGGTGGCTGTTAACAGCCACTGGGTAGAAAGCGGTGCACACCTCTCCACACCCTGAGCCGCTCACACCGATGTTGCTCCTGGCCGTCTTTACGACGGCAGTTTCAGGGGCCCATCTAGGCAGCGGCGAGTCACCACCTGCCTCGATAACGGTGTAAGCATTGTTATGGCAGGTGTCCGGAACCTTAGTAATAGCCCAATCTCTTGACCAGCCAAACCCAGTAATCTTTTTATTTTATTTACAATAGTCCCAACGCCTGCTGGGACCGGTTCACGGGTATCTATTGATATACCCGTGAATGGGTTGTAGCAGGTGTATTACATAGTAAAACTCTCCAAAGGGCCTCTACGTGTTGGATCTGTGTCCCCACGCAAGCCTATCAAAAGACCGGGATGTAATGGCCCGTGAATCTCGAAGGAGAAACATAATAATAATAATAAGCCCGCGGGGGCAGCTTGTGGCGAGCTGACGGTGAGTGGCGACACCGCGGACCCCTAATCTCCAGAGGGCCCTTTCCATCTGGCCCTCGCCTCTGTGCTTGCCTTAATTGGCCGGCCAGAGTGGAGTCGCAAGAGCGTGACCTATGCTCCAGGTTGGAAGTGTAAAATGTCATAACGCCGGCGGCCTGCTGATCGGATTACCGGGATCTGGCTACCGCAGACTCACCTCTCGACAACCTTACAGCCGCTCAAAGGGATGTTGCCCCACTGTCGCACTGCGCGTGCGACTGTTATGTGGGGCCCACTCAGCGAGCTGGCGAGTCACCGCCTGCCTTTTACAATATTGAGACTGATTGTCACGGCAGGTGTCCGCTAGTCTCCTCCAATAGCCCATTATCCAGCCCATCCAACATTCAACACAATATAACCCATGACCTTAGCTTCCATCGCAGCACAGTGATGCACTGCAATAGTCTTTGCACCTGGCGGGGTCCATCTCTGGATGTATCATATTGTGCGTTCGGGGATGGTATCCGCCAAGTGTATCCCTTTGCTTTTAGATTAAATTGTCTAAAAGGGCCTCTGCGCTGTTGGCTTCGGCCCCACGCACGCCTTCCAAAGGTCCGGGACCCCATGGTCCCGAGATATGGAAAAGACATACAAATAACAATAATACTTTATTTCAGATAATAGACCCATACAAATTAAAATTAAAATCAGATTAAAAATTAAAGATTACATATAACACTATTACAAAGACACACACTATATAATAATAACACATATACTTACATAAATAGTCTACAAAACTACGTGATTGAATTAAGTCCGTTAACTTCAAAATTCAGTACACTTTAAACATCACCAAAGGTTAAGTAACCAAATAACTAACTAACCATATTAATTGAAAACTGTTGACTTAGCCACGACTCCACGAGTACTGTTTGATTTCCATTCCTTACTTAAAATACTTATGCTAAAATGAACTCTTACTCTTTAGAAATAAAGTAAATGTTTCTACACTTATAATTATATTAGCTTCAACTACTTATTATGTAATCTCGTTTAAACTTCTGAGTGGTTATTGACTCGTGGAGTACTTATATTATGATGTTGACACGCTGCGCTGCTGTCCCCATTTTTAATTAATTACATTATGCCGCGTACGTAAATTATGTTGATTTAAGAGGGCGCAGTACGTGGCAGTACGCTCGGTTCTCCATACAAACGTAATTATGCTCTCATTTTAAAACGCCATGCTAGAATAACATGAAACTTTGTAGACACATTGCATGGGATCCGGCATTTCTAGGTCGGAAATTAGTTTCTGTTGCTAGAAATTATGAAAAAAAAAATACAGCGGTTTCTTGAGTTTTTTACGGCTTGTATGAAAAGCTTAATAATCGTTGTTTTTTTTCTCCATTATAATTTCAAGCATCAGAAACTAATTTCCGACCTAGATATGCCGGATCTCATTGTGTATACAAAGTTTCATGTTATTCTAGCATGGCGTTTTAAAATGAGAGCGTAAATACGTTTGTATGGAGAACCGAATGTACTGCGCACTCTTAAAGTTAATACAGGGGGTTGATGGAAGTGACATGTTTTTATTAAGTAGATTTTTTATTAATCCATTGGAGATGCAAGTTGTATTGTAGGTGTTTAAGTATTGTGGTGATTGCTAGTTTTCTTTACACCATTAAGAGTGGGTAAGGACAGTAAGGGTTCATCATCATCATCATCATCATCATGTCAGCTGAAAGACGTCCACTGCTGGACATAGGCCTCCCCCAAAGACTTCCACAGTGACCGGTTCGGACAGTAAGGGTTAAAATGTTATTTTCTACTCATAGAAATTTCACTGGAATTTATAGTGAATAAATATATCAATCAAAAATTAAGCTAATTTTCGTTATAGTAGGTACTGCTAACATAAACTGCTGCATGAGATATATTCTAAAACTAACTTTTGGGTTGCCATTTTAATGCTGCCTATTACTAGGCCTTTATTGTTTCCAAAGTGTTTCTAGAAAACATGTCGATGGTGTCGCATTTCTCGAAAATTTCAATTGTACAAAAAGAGTTTTTAGCCTTTTTCTATGAAAAGCAATGACAAACAAGCTTACGACCTACCTGATTGCTGACAGGCGCCGTGGACTAGGGACGCTTGCGGTGCCAGAAGAATCTTGAGCTAGTTAACTTTTATTTATTTCAGTTTCCGTTTTGTTGACAGGTCTTTAAAGCTCGAAATGCAAAGAGAGGAGGCGGTATTGAATTGTTGATCTTTCCTAAACTGTGGACTGTCGATAGTGTCGATTACTGCTTCATACATATGTTACACACGCCGTCTCCGCTCCGGTATCCCGCGCGGGTTTCTTGTGCGACGTCCACCGAACCGCGTTCGATATACCGGAAAACGCCACGCAACGACAACGCGCCGCGCTCTATGCGTTTTGAGCTTCACTCCTCACTCTCAACACAGCGTATCATCAGGAGTAATACATAGATAGATACATTTATTTATTTCCCAATATACAATGCCACTTTAAATTACACAGTCAATTTACAGGAAATTATATTGTGATTGAAGATCACAATATAATTTCAAAACAATATCAAATAATTTTATATAGAAAACTTCTGTGAGTTTGAGACATATTTAATATCAAATAACTTCGTCTCTTTGTCAAATCTATTTATTATGGCTGCTCCCAATCACACCATCATCATAACAGCCGAAAGGCATCCACAGGTACGAAGACGGTCCTTCGCTACCCACATCCAGAGTACTCCCGCGACGTTTATCAATAATGAAGATATCCTTCCACTGAGCCTCTCTCTAGCCATCGTTTTCTGTGAATGACCGTAATCATGGTAATGGTTTATTTTAAACTAGCTGTTGCCCGTGGACCCGGCAGGTATGTCCTAAAACTACGACCAAGACCACCGGGGGATGGGCAGCAGCATCCTTGGAGTGCGGTGGAGATACTGCGATCGCCAATCCGCATGGCAAGCGTGGCGATTATGGCATTTCATCATTCAGCCGAATGACGTCCACTGCTGGACATAGGCCTCCCCCAAAGACTTCCACAATGACCGGTCCTGCGCCACCCGCATTTGGTCGTTGGTATGGCATTTACCCCCCATAAAATTGGAGGAGGCCTATGTCCAACAGTGGACGTTCTTCGGCTGATATGGTGGTGGTGGAGGTTGCCCGCGACTTCGTCCGCGTCTTCACTCCTATTAGTCGCAGTCGCAGCGTTCCTATATAGCCTAAAGCCTTCCTCGATAAATGGACTATCAAACACAAAAAGAATTTTTCAATTCGAAACAGTAGTTCCTGAGATTAGCGCGTTCAAACAAACAAACAAACTCTTCAGCTTTATAATATTAGTATGGATAAAGGCTGAATGACCGCCACACGCGGGGCATATTTCGTGGCGAGAGCTCAATGGAGGCGTAAGAGTCACTCGCTTCGGTTATCTAAGGCCACCCTATGCTTCGTGGGATGGAGTCCGCTTTCTTTATTTTCAATAGATCGTCGATGGCATCTAATTTGGAAGCACTTTATATAGAATATTTGTACTGTTGTATCGTAAAGAGTTGGTAGTAACCACCTTTAGTGGTAACAGCTGGGAATAGATGTTTATTTACATCAAAAGAATTTAGTTTGAAATAGGAATTATAAAACTTTTTGTATTAAATTTTCTGTTAATTTTCCGATGAGCGCCTAATATTAGACATTTTGATAGATAGTACACATAATAACACAAAAATTTAATTGGTTACTCGCAGTTGATATGTCGCTAACGGATTGACAATCCACCGTTTTTTATTAGGAATAGCCGTTTTACAAAACAGAGCCGTACTGTAATACGGCATGTTAATGATTAGCCGGAATGTCATTGAGATACGTTCTACAATATGACGGCTTACGTTTAGCCGTTTCGTTTTGGGAGCTACACCGGCCGCTACCGCGGCACGCTCGGCTCGCGCGCTTAAGAGGACTCCACGGGCCAGCCGACCTTGAGATTTCACCCGCACCTCACCGCTGGCTCCGTTTCCACTGATGTAAGCATCGCGGTGACTCGCTAGACGATTTTGCTTAGTTCGATACAGCGTGAGGTCCCAACGCCGAGAACGATGTTCTCATATTAGTGTTATTTAATTGAAACTACACTAAGTCCAAATAAAACGGATTCCCTTTGAATAGAATATCCATACAAAGTGTTAATTTATACTCGATTTGTTTGCTCTTGAGTGTAAAGTTTAGCCGTTTCGTTTTGGGAGCTACACCGGCCGCTACCGCGGCATGCTCGGCTCGCGCGCTTAAGAGGACTCCACGGGCCAGCCGACTTGAGATTTCACCCGCACCTCACCGCTGGCTCCGTTTCCGCTGATGTAAGCATCGCGGTGACTCGCTAGACGATTTTGCTTAGTTCGATACAGCGTGAGGTCCCAACGCCGAGAACGATTTTCTCATGAGTGTTAAATACTAAAGTGATAGATTAAGTACAATACGTAGTTTGATTTTGTATGTATTATACGTTTGCATTACAATATTACGTATCAATAATTGATATGTAATATTGGTGATGATACTTGGATGTAAATTAGTGAAATATAGAGTACCTACTTACTGAAAAAATCAATATATTCTATCCAAAGTACCTACTTAACTACCTTATGTTGTCACAAATAGGAAATATATAGTAATTCAATTATTAGCTGTGCATTTTTAAGAAGAAGGCCCGTATTTAGTATTTTCTTTTCTGGAGAAACATACTGGTATTACTATTATTTTTTATGCCTGCCTTTTAAGTTCTGTCGTTTGCAAACCTCCCGTGATTGAATAAAAAAGAACTAGTGTCATCTTAAAATATTTGAATTTAGAATTCGAAAACAAAAGAATGACTCGAAATCGGCCCAACCGTTTTAGTACAGCGTTCGTTCAAAGTTGACAAGTCAGTTGTGAAAATGGAAATTTCGAAGGAAAATTTACGTGCGAAATTTTTTTACAACTTCAAAAGGGGCTTAACGCGACTTCAGTGCTTCTAAGAGTTGACTACGGTTGTCAATGATAAAGCACCATGCCTCTGGACTGTGGAACGCTGGTATTTAGAATTTCAACGTGGTTGCTCTAGTCTTGGTGATAGACATCGTGAAGGTCGACCAAAAACAGCCGTAACCCAGGAGAACATTGATGCTGTACGGTAACTGATCGTCGAAGATCGCCATGCGACATACCGTCAGATAGAAGCTTCCTTAAGTATTTCAGGGACCCGTGTTCACAGTATTTTGCATGATCACTTAGGCGTAAAAAAGTTGATCTCACGCTGGACACCACATTTACTCAGTAAAGACCAAAACACGGCTCGCGTTCGATGGTGTCGCAAAACTCTGCGGCAATTCAACCGAGGAACCTCGAAACATGTTTACGACATTATCAGTGGTGACGAATCTTGGATATATGCCTACGATCCCGATTCTAAACAGCAGTCGACTGTTTGGGTGTTCCAAGATGAGCCAAAACCGACCAAAGTAATACGCTCACGGAGCACTTCGAAAAAAAAGGTCGCCACGTTTGTAGCGAAAAGTGGCCACGTTGCCACCATCGTGCTCGAGGATCTTAAAACGGTTAATGCTGACTGGTATACCACTGTCTGTTTACCAGAAGTCATCGGCCAGTTTCGAATTAATAACCCAAAACGTCGTATAAGACTGCACCGCGATAATGCGAGCTCGCACACCGCCCGGCAAACAATTGCGTTTTTAAAATAGCAAAACGTCGAAATTCTGGAACACCCGCCGTACAGTTCAGACTTAAGCCCTAACGATTTTTTTACTTTTTCAAAAATCAAGCAACGACTTCGTGGTCAACGGTACCAGACGCCTGAAGAAGCGGTTGAGGCATACAAAACGGCCATTTTGTAGACCCCAACTTCGGACTGGAATAAGTGTTTCGAAAATTGGTTCGATCGAATGAAAAAGTGTATTACATATCACGGTGATTACTTTGAAAAACAATAAATACCATTTAACACTTAAATTGTCTTTACTTTTTCCAAACGACACAACTTAAAAGGCAGCCCTCGTATTACGACGGTGGCAAACAAGCATACGGCCTACCTGATGGTAAGCAGACACCGTAGCCTATTGTCACTTGGGACTCCAGAGTAATCTCAAGTGCGTCGCCGACACTTTATTGACTTGGGGATGCGCTGCGTTGAGAGTGAGGGAACCGCCATGTCTCCAGCTGTCAAGCTAGAGTCATATGCAGGTCCCCCACTCCCAACACAGAACATCCACACAGAATTACGGCAATGCGCGACAATTGAGTTTTAGTGAATTTTAATGACTTTTTTTCACCTTCACGGACGGACAATGGAGAGATTATTATGTTGATGAAAATATGATGTTGTTGTGTAGAGGATCGCAACGTCATACCGATGCCATGGCAGGAGTTAGCGTTTTAGCGGGAATTTTTTATTGGAAATTTAACATACGGGAGATTTTATTTTATACAGGGTGGGCCCTGTATCACGAGCAAAAAATCAAACGGTTGACTATTTAGCGGGCTAATAATTATTTCCAAGTGGTCTCAGTCGAAAAAAAATTTTTCGGAGTTTTTTTTTCTTCAAAGTTGGCTTACGTGTATTTTTGTTACTTTTGGAAGTGACATTAATGTCAATTTATTTTAAAAAGTCAATAAAATTGTAAAAAAAAAAGTACCAAAAATATCATTGAAAATACAAAATGCAAAAACAATTCTGACTCATAACTTGATACTACTTCAAACACTGCATTGACTGATGTGCTATAATCTCGTGGTGTCAAGATCCATTACTTTAGATCATTCTCCGAAACGAAAATTTTTGATCAAAATTTGTATACCAGGCGTTACAGCAGATGCTCTAAGGAAGCGTCCTTTTAAATATTTGCTCCAGTTACAGGGCCTACCTTGTATATATGGGCGAGTCGTCTCCCATGATAAAACACAAACAAAGCTCTCGTCGTTATCATCCGCCGCCGTCACGCCATCGTCACCAGTCGCCATGTAGGTGGTACAGGTCCATCCTTTCCGCCAATACCACCACCGGTATACAGCAAGATGAGTGCAGACAAGTGGTCGCACTCACTGGTCGAAATAGACTAGAACAAAACAACAAAAGCTGAGGCTACCATTGGACACACATAATATTATTATGATACGATATAGATAAAAATTAAGTAAAGCACAATATGTTGTTCATTAATTTATAAAATAAACTTTGTGTTTTTACGCCCGTTATGTTAATCTGGTCTGTTGTTGTTATTGTTCTTTTTATAATTTTTTGTAATCAACGAAAACTGACAATATAATTGTGGGACCATTGAGTTTATCATTTCAACTAGATGACTACATCCATCCGGCATCTAGGTATAGGTATCAATCACAAAGTATCACATCGCTTCCATCCAGCGATTTACCGTTTACACCTTCAAACCAAACACACGCCACTCACAGTGGTGGCAGCACAGTAACGCGAAACGATATCCGATATTTTATGCCTGCGTCTACAATGATTAAAGGTGTAGCCCAAAACATGTAACCATAAATCTCAAATTAACAACTATTTTAACAGTTTATTTTAGAATCTCTTCAGCCAATCATTTTTGTTTTCGGAATACCAACATAGCCATTTTTATTAAATCTAATACAGAGAAGCTGGCTACTTTTTCTTTTTACGCGAAAAGTCTACAACACAAAATAATTATAAACAAAGTAACTTATTGAAAATGATTATATATTGTTGAATTATAATATCAGTGACCATGATATCCAAGTTTATCCCATCATCACAAATCCCACTACAATATCGACAAATCGATCGATACTACGCGAGTACTTTATTCCAAAATCCCAATGAAATGTGAACTGCTCACCGGATAGATAAGTTTGCCATTGTGTGTTGCCACGATGCGCATGTTGACTAGGGAGTAAGGACTTCAGATACTGCCGCATGCCACACCAACTGCCAGCCCGCTTGCTGATGCTCAGGAAAAGCACGAAGTCTCCACTACAACAACTGAGTAGAGTACCGGCCTTCATCCTGTAAAAGTCAATTTATATGGCATCGTTTATACATATAGGACACTGTAAATTACAATCTTATCATATAGACCACTTTTGTAAGTTTCAGGTTTATCATAAATCCTTTGTCAAGGTGTTTGTAAATCTTTGTTATAAATTTAACTTTAAACTGCTACTAAGTATCACTTTTGAGTAAGGATTTCTATTAAATTCTTCATCAATAGGGGACAGAAAAGCTCTCGCGCAGCTAAATTGAGAACTGGTCTCAAACGTCTGGTGGCTCACCATAAATAACCTCTTTAATTTGGACGGGTAATCGTTAATTCGTCACAAACTATTTGATACGACGCAGACATGGATGGCATTGAGGCAAATAAAGGAAAGCGGAACTATGACAATGACAACAAATAATAAATCCCTCTCTGTCACTCTTATTCAATATAGTATTTGACCATCTCGCTCGGTAGCAGTTTTATTATTTGACGTCTCTGGGGTACTCTGACTCGCCAACCCGCATGCCAAGCGTGGCGATTATGGCATTTACCCCTCATGAAATTGGGGGAGGCCTATGTCCAGCAGTGGACGTCCTAGGGCTGATATGGCCCCACCATACTCTGAAACTTTCGTTCAATTGAAACTTAATAACGTGCTATTTGCGCTACGAAAAGGGCATACCTAAACATTTTATGTAATTAATAATGTCTAGATAGTATTGAGAATCTTTAGTAAAGACTGAGCCGTTATCACCAGGCTCTTCTTTTTAATAAAAACTATTGGAACGAAAACTGTCCTTTTATTTTGTTGCTCCAAAATCACTGCCAGCAGTGTTCGCAGTCTCAGCAGCTCGTGGTAGTCTGACGTCCCGGTGGCGGATGCTGCACATCTCGATATTGATGCTGGATTGCATCCACGACTTCTGGACGAGGCATTCGCTGCCACGACTACTCATATACTATAGGTGTATCACACTGAAACAATATTTTCACAGGCGTAGCACACGTTTACCATTAGGGGGCTATGTTACTTTCATCCCTTTTTTTAAACGAAAGAGTAAGACCAACAGACTTAATGGCAAGCCGATTGCAACACAACTTCCATACAGTTAACTTTTTACTAAACTCATCATCATCATCGCATTGCCTTCTAGAAGATCTCACGGTTTGAAACAACTGTCACACGATAAATAAACCATCACCGTCATCTTTCTCCTCTGAATTATCATCATATCCATTATCATCACAATCGTCATCATCATAATCCTAGCGTTATCCTAGTAAAGTTGCATTGAAGTATTAACGGGGGTTCACTGCCTAAAGCCGAGAATTGGCGTGGGCATCAGCCTTTACGAAAGCGACTGCCATCTGACCTTTCCAACCCAAGAGGAAATTCGATTTTATTGAGATTAGACTTGTAAAGTGGTTGGGTAACCCGACTGTTAGATGTTCTCAAGCCGCCCGAAGGCCTCTAACTTGGCTTAATAATTGCTGTCTACGACAGCAGCCGGGAGCAATGGCTAACGTGCCATCCAAATCACAGGAGCGCTCAAGTTAGTAACCACACAAAGTGGTCACCCATCCAAGAGCTGACCAAGCCCGGAGCGCTCTTAACCATACCACACGTCACTAAACAATACTTGATAACTTCATTTATTCAGTACAAATTCTTATCAATAACAGGCGTCGTCACACACATAACAATAAAGTAATCCGCAACAGGCTTCGTCAATTAACCTTAATTTATCATCTAAACAGGACCACCCCGAACCGTAGCCGGCTCAAAAGTACGTCACCTAACTATTAATGTAAACTAACTATAGATATACTGGCGTATCACAATGTCGTAAGCAGGATTTAATCATAATTTTGAAAGTGAACTCTAGATCTCAGCAACATAAACAACGAAAACGGATTAATCTCACCAGATTTTTGTACTTGTGGTTCACACGTGGCCAGCTTGGGTCCAGGCGCCAAACACCAGACCGGAAGATTCCTCGTTAGCGCGTGTTACACGTGGCACTGTCGAACAATCGTTGTGGGCGCAATTCCGATCCCGGTTCTGATAATATGGGCGAGACGTCTCCCATGATAAAAGGTGCAGGTTCCAAATTAATAGAAACAACTAGATTTAGTACGTAGATCACTGTTTTAATATCAATCCACAATAATCGAACCAACTTGACAATAGATTAAAACACAGTTTCACAATAAACAATCAGACAACATTTTAGCAGCACGACAAGTACACTCGGCCAACTCCAATGCAAGAGTGGCACAATCAGTCTATTTATAACCTTTGATTCAGGTAATGGCACCAGGTGGTGGCATGACGTTACAATGGCCTGACAAGTCAGGCCAGGTGCAGGTGTTGTTTACATTGCTTGCAAAGTATTAGCTTGCAGCACGGCGACGCCGCCGTCATATATTTCAAATATATCTATAATATACAGTATGGAAAGATAATTCGGGCACTGGAGGGAAACTACCTCGTGTGTTCATAAGTTTTGAGACGAATATTGTTTTGAATAAATCAATTACAGAAAATATTTCTGTCAAGGTTATTATTTTCATTGAATCACTGTACTGTAGCTGATAAAAGTAAATAGAGTTTATTTAAATTGGCTTTCAATATTTTTGATTTAAGCCTTTAAATGCGGCGGTCTCTCTTAGGTGCCGGCACGAAACGAAAAACGCCTTTTTCACTGACAAGTTAATGTCTCTGATAGAAAGAAAGTTAAGGCAGCGGAACGACGAATTGTACACCAAAATGTCGATAAATGTTCCAACTACTGCACAGACAGTACTGAAACCGTATCACCCTACGATGTTCACGATACGGGCGATTATTACGTATGAGGTAGCCTTTTCTTTCAATTTTGAATACTAGTTGCTCAAGCTATGCCTTAAAATTATCCATTTACCAGATGGACTATTGGAATCACTTGTTAAAGTTTATTTGACACGTATATTCATCAAAATAATTGGGTTTTTGGCAAAGTTTTGGAGAACACCGTAACAAAATTAAATTTTCATACCTACTAAGACTGCTAAAAGAGAAATGTATGTCTTTTATCAGTCAATAGAAGTAACTTTCTTCGAGCCTGGCTCTAAATACTCCAGATTAGTCTTTTTGGACAAAATTAGCTTTAATGAACACACAATTTAGAGCTAAAAACCTGCCGTAAATACTACTCAAAAATAGTAACTCACAAATGAGCTACTGGAAGAGAAGCAAGAGAATCCCTGATGAAAATTTTCGTGTCTCACGGGGTCATTATCTAGGTGTAGCCGACGCAATAAATGGCATCTAACATAAAATATTGGAACGCAGTTTAAATAATACATATGTTTATGTATTAATGAAACTATTGTCAAGCAAAATTAACAATATGTTTGTAGGTAAATATACAAAATATATATATAATTATGAAAAAATCGAGTATGTAGCCGTCTCAAAACTTATGAACACACGAGGTACCTTAAAACGTTGAGATAGCTCAATTTGCTGAAAGGAAACATTATTTTATTTCTCCTAAGCATTAAAACTGCATTAAAGTTTTTTTTTAAATGATAGCAAAAAATAGCATTTTTTTGACTTTTTGTCAAAAAAAATTTTGATGCCAATAGATGCTATTTTTATCAAGGAACAAAAACTTATTAGAGACAGACCTAGTCTAGGATATAAGCGAGCCCAAAAAAAATAAAGACATTTTGCACAGATAGTACTGCAAAAAAGGGTATCTTTTCAAAAATCTGTGAATGCAGTTTTATTGCTTAGGAGACATAAAATAATGTTTCCTTTCAGTAAATTGAGTTATCTCAACGTTTAAAGGTAGTTTCCCTCCAGGGCCCGTATTTTTTTTCCGCCCTGTATAAATATTTAAATAAAAACGTCTATGCCCCTTTTAGTAACTTTTATTTTACCATCCACTTGTTTTGCAAACACAAAATGCATTTTTAGGGTTTCGTAGCCAAAATGGCGAAAACGGAACCCTTAAAGATTCGTCATGTTCTACCTACGTCCGTCCGTCCGTCCGTATGTCACAGCCGATTTACTCGGAGACTTTGAGCACTACAATTATAAAATTTGCTTTCTAAAAAACTTTTCCATTTAAGTCAACCGTTGGAGAGCTATTAGCTGTCATCAAAGTCGTAAAAAGTGTGTCACGCCCCCCTTCCTCTAATTACCAAACGAAGAAGTTTAAAATTCTGAAAAAAAAAATCAATATGATGTAGATTAATAAATCCTTTCAACGCTTTTTGATTTGAAAAAGATAGGTCTAACGGTTTTTGAGTTATTGCTGAAAAACTGTCTTACCCAAGTAAAAGGGTGTAAGTGCCGTAAGTTTCCTATAAAGATACGATATTTTTGGGGTTCCGTACCCAAATGGTAAAAACGGGACCCTATTACTAAGACTTCGCTGTCTGTCACCAGGCTGTATCTCAAGAAACGCGATAGTTAGACAGTTGAAATTTTCACAGATGATGTATTTCTGTTGCCGCTATAACAAGAAATATTAAAAACAGGCCAAGTGTGAGTCGGACTCTTTGCCGTTTTTATACTTAGATAATGGTACAGAACCCTTTGTGTGCGAGTCCGACTCGCACTTGGCCGGTATTTTTATTCATACATCTACGTGAACTTTTTTAGCTTCATCCATGAGAGTTTTTTTTTTTATTAAATTTATACTAGTTTACCAATAATAATTTAAAAGATATTACTTCCTTAAGTGGGTTCTAGGATTATACGTAAAAAAATCTATAGGTTTTTTTGTCACGTATGGCATAAAATAAGACATTTATTGTTATTTTCCGTCTTTATTAGCCTATAGTGGTCGGCAGTTAAGAAGTCAATCCTGACAACTGTCATTCCCATACAGTTTATAACCTCAAAGTGACTTTTAGGTTAAAAACTGTATATAAATGACAGGTGTCAGGGTTGACTTCTTAACCGCCGACTACTATAGTTGGTAGTGACACTGCCTCCGAAGCTAGAGGTCCCGGGTTCGAATCCCTGCCTGGGCATTATTTGTGCATTTAGCACGGATATTTTGCTCTTGGATCTTGGATGTTTTGTATGTATTTAAGTATATATTTATATGTATAATAATGTATATCGTCATCTAGTACCCATAGTTCAAGCTTTGCTTAGTTTTGGACTAGGTCGATTTGTCTAAGATTGTCCCCCCAATATTTATTTATTTATAAGTTCCGTAGATTCCGTTTATAGCCGAAATTAATAAACGTACTTGAAAAAACAAATTTTCGTACAATCTCCTTTGATTACCTGCTTAAGTGTAATGAGATTAGTTGTAACTAATATACTATATACCTTAACATAAGTTTTTGAACCATTAAGTCCACATAATGTGACGGGTGGCCGACTACGGAACCCTACATTGCACGTGGCCCGACACGCACCTGGCCAGTAATAAAACGCAACTTAATACCGCGGAATAAAATTTAGCATGTGTCCAATATGTCCATTCCGAAGATTTATTCTAGTAAATTAATTTTATCGATCCGAGGCAGTATTGTTATTTTGCGCTAAGAAGAATGTAGCGGCAAAGATAGTTAGAACTCCAGTCGCATCTTACACTATTTCATTTTATTGTTAATAATCAGATCCTGACAGCAAGCGACACAGCCTTCCCGCTCGAAGGTCGGCGCTAGACTGAGCGCACGTACCTTTTCGCGACATTTTGAATAAAAAATCATATTATCAAAACGAATGATCGTATCGAAATTTCAAACGTTCCCATTGTAGATAAATCAATTATCAATCTTTTTCCGAAAGAAGCGAGTAAATATCACTTGTAGTTTAGAAGGAGTAGTGAATTTTATGTTGAAAACAGCCTTTTTTCGAGACCGATTTTGACATAGTATTTAAAGTCATACAAAAAATTCAAACGTTCAGATTGTTAACAAAAAAAAAAGTTTTTTTTCAGATTTTTTCACTGGATAGTTTTAGAACCTTAGCGTTTCAAAGTCTATAGTTTAGGGCATATCCGCTCTTCCTAACGCTTCGCTCGCTCGGTCAATAATGTAAAACGGAGAATCCAGCTATGCCATCATTGACGCTGTCCTTATTCATTTGAAAGTAATATCGGAATATTATTTAACATAACAACGGCCAAGTGCGTGTCGGGCCATGCACAATGTAGGGTTCCGTAACTGTCCACCCGTGACATTATGCAGATTTAAAATGTCGAAAATTTATATTAACTATATATTTGATATAACTAACAAGATATCTAAGTAATCAAGGGAAATTTTACGAAAGTTTGCATTCCCAAGTTCCATTGGACTAAATGGAACCCGAAAGCAGAACTCCGGTGACCGCTCTCTATCTGCGTGGGCTCTTACTCGTTAACCGACAATATCTACTTAGCTGAGATATTTTTCCTTTTAAATTCATTATTTATACTATTACCATGATTGTTTTCATGTACCTTGTAGCAACCGTTTAGCTGCCAGAGTTGGGCACAAGGTTCCAACAAAAATTAGCACCTTCAAAATTAATATGACGCATTTCACGCAAGCAGATAGCTTAATGAAAAATGATTAAATAAAGCTCACCACAGGTTCAGATTAACGAATTTTAAATAGGTTAAGTATTATCATTGTAATAAGCATATTTTGGGAGAAAATGACTGACTGTAGAGTTTTCTTTCGGCGTTTCTTCTCGGCAGTGGTCTTCTTTTTCAGAAACGCTACTAGATTTTGATTTGTAAAAGTGCCATTGCGCCTTCTTGCATTTATTTCACCTTTTTTTTAAACGTGGTATCTAACGATACTCCACACAATGAGTTTTGCAATAAAATAATTCAATACAATACAATACAATTCTTTATTGATAACATAAGTTACAGGTCAATTGTCATGATATGAACACTTTAAATTAAACTTATCAGATTCAGATTTGGCTAAGATACGAGTACGTTAAATTCAAATACAATAAAAGTTAACAATAATTTACAGGTGGAATACAATTCAGAAGGGAAATATAATACAATCACAATTCAATTACTATGTCAATTTGTTAAAAAACAGATAAATTTATTTATAATCATAAGAATAGAATTATTCCTTATTGTTAGTTAAGAATTCATTAAGGCTATAATACGCTTTTTCTGTTAGGAAGTCCTTCAGTTGGTTAACGAATGCACTCTCGGACATTTTAGCTTCTTTAACATTACTTGGTAGGCAATTATAAATTTTTGGACCCATGTACCAGTAGCACTGCTCAGATTTTTTAAGTTTGTGTCTGTTGACCAAAAGGTTGCCCGCATGACGTTTATCAGGGCCACGTTCTTTAAATAGATTTATGCTTTTACGGACAATTTTAGATATTTCCAATATGTACAGCGATGGGACTGTTAATATTTTCATTTTTCTGAAAAGATCACGAGCTGGCGTGTCCCATGGCACCCTAGCCATGATTCTTATTACCTTTTTTTGCAAGTTAAAAATCCTTTGTCTATCTGCTGCCTGTCCCCACATATCAATACCGTAAGTTACAAGAGACTGGAAGTAGGCAAAGTACGACATTCTTACTGAATTGTCGTCAAGCATTTTGGTCAGTCTGGAGATCGCATAGCAAACTTTTCCTAATTTTTTACAAAGGTTGTCTATATGGTTTTCCCAGGTAAGTCGAGAATCCAGCGTGAAACCTAAATATTTTGCATTTTTTACAAAAGGAACCTGAGCGTTATTTAAATTTGGTATTGTTGCTAAGCTTCGGAGACCTATTTGCATAATATTGGTCTTCTCTAGATTAAGTAACATACCATTGGCGGTGAACCAAGTTTTCAGGTCAATAAGAAGTTGATTTATTCTGGACTGCAGTTCCATATAGTCAGACCCAGAGACAACAAAAGCACTGTCATCTGCGTAAGCAATTAATTTTCCATAACGCGTACTAGATGCCAAATCATTAACCAATATGATAAAAAGGTAGTTTCCGATAACAGACCCTTGTGGGACGGAAATAGCATCCAGTGTTTGCGAATTAGATTGCCCTTTCTTACTATTTGCAGAGATTTCACACACCTGTACTCTGTTTTTCAAGAATGACCTAAATAGGTCTAGAAAGTTCCCTCGAATGCCATAGTGGTCCAATTTGCGTATTATAAGCTTATGGTCAACCAAGTCGAACGCTTTGGATAAATCGCATAAAACAACCGCGACTTTGCATCCCTCTTCTAACTTATCAAATACTTCTTTTAGTAATGCCCTAGTGGCGTCTATCGTTGATTTATGGGATTGATATGCATACTGTTCTTTCGCTAGGAGCTCTTGCCCAGTCAGATACCTCATCAACCTTTTGCCAATCCCTAATTCAAAGATTTTTGACAAAGCTGGTATTACTGATATTGGTCTATAGTTTTTATAGTCCGATTTAAGACCTTTGCCCTTATAGATGGGTACTACTTTGATTCTCTTTAACGTTTCAGGGTATGATCCATCTTCAAGGCACATGTTCATTGTGTGGCATAGTATGTCAATAAACGACGGAGGAAGTTTTGACAAGAAATCTGTTGGAATTTCGTAGATGTCCTTAGTAGATTTAGGCTTGATTTGTTTTATAAGTTTGTAGATCTCTCCAATCAAAAATGGCTCTAACACTGCACAGTTATCCACCTTGGGCACATACGCCCCCAACAGTCTCATTGACAACTCTATATCCGGCCGTTTCTGAGCATACTTTACAGAGTCAATGAAAAAGTTATTTATTTCCTCTGCCAACAAACTTGGATTCGCGGTATCGATTGGGGTGATGTTGCTATGAGATGCATTTGTTTCATGTCGTATAACATTCCAAATCGCTTTAGCCTTATTAGTAGCCTTAGATATTTCACACTTAAAGTACTCACTACGTTTACAGATAATTAGCTTATTATACAGTTGTTCAAATTGATCTTTAAAGTTAATTAGTGAAATGTTATCTGGAAATACATTACACAATCGTTTTACATCATCTAGGACCGACTTTTTTGAGATGATTTCCTCCGTAACCCATTTCTTGCTTACTTTTCTTATCGACTGTTTACATTTAGGGAATGCTTGTTGATAGGTATGTATGAACACATTAACTACAGAGTCTAAAATTTGGTCCGGTTCTCTTCCAGAATTCACAATTTTTTCCCAGTTGAATAGGTCCAGAGATTCATAAAAACAATTTAATTTATGAGGCGTGATGCGTCTTATGTCCGACATTTGGACACAGTTTTTTCTATTTTTTTGTTGTAATTTAATTGTCATCACTTGTCCATCATGATCTGATATACCAGTTTTTAATGGTGCAAAATCAATTTCCTCTATGTCCGAGTATGCGTGATCCAGACATGATTCACTAGAGTTATGGGATCTAGTAGGACATATTACTATTGGCATAAGATTTGAGCAACGCATCAAATCTAATAACTTATTTTTATTCTGTGAATCTTTTAGTAAATCAATATTGAAATCTCCCACAACAAGTGTGTTATTATTTACATGCTCATCATTTATTATATTTAATAAATTTGACAATCTGTCTAAAAATACAGTGACATCGCCGGATGGGGGCCTATAAATACATATAATTATCAATTTGTATTCAACAATTTCGATCGCAGCTATTTCAATAACCATCTCTATAGATAAGTTAACCAAACTGCTTAGTTCGGCAGCGATTACAGTATTATGGACATGTATACAAGCTCCTCCGTGAATTTTATTCTTTCTACAATATGATGAGGAAAGTCCATAGTTCATAATCTTTATACTGGTTAATTCCTCAGATTTTTGCCAGTGCTCAGTCAAACACACAACATGTATCAACTCCACACTTTGCAGGATTGCTTCTAATCGATAGACTTTATTTGTCAGGCATCTAATATTTTTCAAAGTGTGTTTAATTATTCCAAAGTGTATGACTGATCCAGTGCTGTTGTGAGCAACTACACCGTGCTCCTTAGTTGCTATGTCCTTTGATTTAGATTCGGCGGAGTGCCTAAAAAACGCTCTCCATTGTAAAAGCGTTCGTTAACAATTCTAAGTTCGTTGTTGACACAGCGAGCAAGTTTATATTTACCTCTCCAATTTAGTTGATTTCCATTGATTTTGTAATCAAAGATGTGAAAGTTTATACAATTAATGTGCCTTACATTTGGTTCTCTATTAAGTTTTTTATGGAGGGACATGTTAAAGTTCGCTACATAATTATTATAGTCCTTGGAATATTCATTTACACTAAACGGAATATCGCATATAACTATATTTGTGTGAGTTGCAAGTTTGACAGCTTCATTTATATGAGCAACCGATTTAGTTATTGGATTAACATTGTAATCACTTGAGCCACACATAAGTACAACAAAGTCACATTTCTTGAAGTCCGCTATTTTTTCTTTTAAATTAAGAAGTACACGGTCAGTCGTCCCATTTTGAATGATGTCTGCAGTTGCATCGTAACTATTTTTCGTAACTTTTGCTAGTGGTAATAATAATTCTGCTCCATGGTAGTCTGACAACAGTAGCAGTTTCGGCTTCTCTACGCGGTTTATGCTCATGTTCTCCGGCAAATATTGCAATTGTTGCTGTTTGTTTTGCTCAAGTGTTGTTAGATTTGTTATCATCTCAGGTTTTGGTTCTAATTCTTTAATCATTTTTTGAAGTGTTAGAGTAGACCGTCGTATATGGGCTAGTGTCATAGTTTCTCTATAATCAGATTTCTTTTTAATTTGGTCATTTTCATTTACCACCTTGTTGATTTTCTTTCGTAGTAAAATTATTTTCTTTTTCTGTACTAAGAGTTCCTCTTCAAGTTGTTTTATCTTTTTTTCAGATTCACTAGTAGCTAACACCCTATGATCTTTACGCGGTGTTTGTTTTTTTGGGGTATGTTCAATAAGTATTTTGTTATAAATATTTTGTTTTTTTTGATAATCTCCTATTTGCTTTTTTAATTCGCTATTTTCTATGTTCAGCCGACTGATCTCACCGTGGGCAATGGCTAGCTCATTGTGGACTTTTTCCATTTGTTCCTTCATCTCGGTTATTTCAGAGTTGTCCAAAGTTGATATATTTGGCAAACTATGTGGACTGTCACTAATTGAACTAATCGATGATTCTTCATGCTTTTCAATATTCGTAAGATTTTCAACGGACAAAGCTCTTGTAATAGGTACTTTATTTTTATTTTTATGGTGTGCCGTCTCTTCAACGGACGGAGTCTGACGCACCCCTTTTTTTTGTCTTATTCCACGACATCTTCGACATTTCCACAGTAACTTGTCATCCAGTGTCATTTTTTGAAATTGACGTGGTGTTACAGCGGTACATGACAAATTATAAACTGTTTCACAATTAGAACATATTAAAGAGTCATCACTTCGAGTGGATCTGCTAGGTTTAGCACATTCTTCCTGGTTTAATTTAGGTGCAGAGTTGTTCACCATTTTGAATCGATACTTCTGTAATCGATACTCGTTTTACAGTTTCTGAACGCAGCTTGAGTAAATTTTTTCCCCACTTTTAAATTCCATCCCCACTTTTTGTTTTGGCACCCAATTCTTTAATTTTTTGATTTTAGCGTTTTGCTAGCGTTATTGATTTGTATGAGTATACTTATGGTAAATTACAGCTTTCTAGTAATAACAGTTACTGAGCTAAGCCACGGACAGAAGGACGAACGGACAGACGGATGGACATGACGTAATGATAAGAGTTCCTTGTTTACATCGTCAATAATGCGATTATCTATATCACTATGTCAGAGCAGGTTAATTGCTTAAAGTTTACCTCGCTAAAATATAAAATTTACCTAATGTAATTTTATTGAAGCCGTCTCCACACATTTGCGAATATTGTGCACACGCTCGACTTCATGAGAGCTCACGGCTGACCACCTCGCCGCTCGTGAAAACTCGCCTTTATAAGCATTACGCTGCAAGCATTGTCACGCGGCTTTTCCTTCAGTGGCCTCAGATCAATGTTATCGAAAAGATACTAGCACTTTGGAAACCAAATGGTAAGACACGCGTCTTACAATCTGCGGAATAATTACGCAACGTTTTCCAGCGTGCGTAAGGTAGATATAAATGTAAATTTCCATAGTGAAAATGACAGTTAGATTTACCTATCGTTCATTCGAAAAGTTACGTGATTACCCTGCTCTTGGGTTCAAACCCTGCTCGCACCACTGAGGTTTTAAAAGAAAAACGTAAGTATGAAATTAGACTCTCAAAAATGCTCAAAGTAAATTTTATTATTTTTGAATTTACCTAAATACCTATACGCAAATAGTTAATACTATTCGGCAGTTACTTAGTAGGCAACTAGGAGTGTACGTGCCTTCAGGAATAAAGTTATTTGTTATTAGTATTATATAGGCATCTCATCTAACCTGGATGATTTACTGCAAATTGCCCAGTTTTAAATACCCAGCTTATCACAATACATATAAAGTGAGATAGTAAAACACCTACACCTCAGAACTGCGTAAAAAGAGTTCATTCCGGTTCCATAAACTCGGCTCGTAAACGTGAACTCATTTAGTCCGATATACATCGAAGAGGTTGTAAGACTTTCTTACATCGTTTTACTTTTGAACATAAACACTTAAAGCTTTTTTGGAAACGCTCAAGCTGATTTTGCGTGGATAAGTGTGGTTGAGTTAAAGGTGAATTTTCATTGGACACGTAGGCACGTATGCCGTGTGCGGTAGATTTCCAAAACGCATGCCGCATTGGTCGCCTTACCGCATGCGGTATAGCGACCAATAACGAGAGCATTACCCGCTATTCATATAAGAACATTTCAGGTAAACGTCTCAATGTTCAACAACTTAATGTAATAAATAGTTGACACGTATTGTTCACCTTTATTAGTACGACATAAGATTGACAATCCCAAGTATTGAGTCGGTGTTTTAGCTAGTGGGCGATCTTATTCTATAAATAAAATGTTGATTTTAAGTTTTCAATAAAATTATATTAATAAAGACCGAATTCTGTGGGTGGTGGGTCGAGTTCTAATCTTACATCTCGAAATTGATCGATTTGTTTGAGTTTAAAGATAGCCTCTCACTTTCTAGTAAAATTAAGCGATGATGGTTGGGTGTAACAAATAATTATGTAAATGCTTTGTTTCACGACTCAGACTGCCTAGTTACGACAGAGTGTTAATAACGGAGAAAATAATAATATTTAATTTGAGTAATCGACTATCTGTATTTGCAAACAGATAATATTTTAGATAGAAAAATGGCAGATTTTATAGTAAAGTCGTCATCCCTCCGTTTGGGGATTAACTTCAGTAAAATTTACTGAGCTGTGTGTTCTGACCACCAGCCTAGCACAGTCATGTTTTATGTGACGTTTTATTTACATTCCAGCCGTAAAACGTGACGGTATATTATATACCTGTTGTGCTATCTAGCTCTGGTAGAATAATCGCGTTTACGTTCGACGTAAAAGAGCTGTTAATTTGTAAAGTAAAACCATCTCAGAGAGAGAGGCCCGAACACCTTTGCTAAGGGTAAAAAAGAATCTAGATTCTTCTTCTTGCGTAAGATTACAAAAGTAGGCCACAATTTCAAAATGTACTTTATTAAAATACAAAGCCTTATTATATTTAATAGGTGGTTTCAAGATTTTTTCTCAAGAGCAGGAGTGAGGGTCAGATAGTGCTCGAAATCGTATCACATAATAAATTAACTGCCCCAAAACATGCTTCCACTCGTCACATAAAATGTATTATTAAAGAACTGATTTATTTATTTAAACTTTATTGCACATATTAATACAAAAGGCGGACTTAATGCCGTGAGGCATTCTCTACCAGTCAACCATAGGGCCAAACAGAAACTTGTTAAAGTGGGTGCATTGAGTAAAATAAAAAGAAAACATGAAAAGTTAAATATTTTTTAAGTATTAATATGCTATTTCATAAACTACTTATACATACATACATTTATCAGGGAAAATATATACAAGTACATATATACAATAATAAATAAAACATATATAATACATTTTTTTTTATGACATAGGTGGCAAACGAGCAGACGAATCGCCTGATGGTAAGCGATTAGCGCCGCCCATGGACACTCGCAACACCAGAGGGGTTCACATATAAATCTATATACATATATAAATGCATATGTTCATACTATTGCATAAGTGCTGAGGATACCTACCGAATACTTTCCTATTTTTCTAACAGGTGCTTGTAGAGCATACTCGTATGTTTGAATGCCATCTTGCTTGGGGCTTGTCTTATTGTGAGGGGGAGCGCATTCCAGAGACGGATAGCTTGAACAGCGAAGGAAGATGAGAGAAAACCACTACGGTGAGGAAGTACGGAGAGTTTAAGGGATCGGGAGGAACGTAGTTCACAGCCCGGACGAGGGGTAACGAAGTTAAATTTACATTTGAGATATCCTGGTGCAGAAGGCTCAAACAGGATGGAGAAAAGTGTGCAAAGAATTCTGAGAGAACGACGTTGACGTATAGGGAGCCAATTTAGCTGGCGACGGTAATAAGAAATATGGTCGAATTTGCGCAACCCGAAGATAAAACGAATGCCGTTATTAAGTAGACGATCGAGCTTATTTAGAGAGTTTTGAGTTATATTTGTAGTGCACACATCCGCATAATCAATAAGTGGTAACACTAACGCCTGCACCAGTAGCTTCTTAGTGCTCACAGGGAGGAAGTTTTTAAACCGGTATAGCGCCCGAAGGGTGCCAATTACCTTTCGACTGACCTCAGAGAGTTGTCCATCCCAAGAGAGATGCCTGTCAATCATGACACCTAGATTCCTCACCTGACTCGACACTGGGATAACAGCGCCATCAAACATAATCGGTGCAACAGAACCTGTTTCTAGCTTTGAGAGTTGATGAGGGCTGCCTACAACGATGGCCTGGCACTTCGATGGGTTGACGGAAATCCCGAAGCAACCGGACCAATCGCTGATGCGATCCAGATCATCATTGATGGCAGCAATGGCGAAATTTATATCCGCTACGTCAGCTTGGGCGTATAACTGCAAATCGTCCGCATACAGATGGTAACTGCTCTTGATTCTGTCAGTGATGAGATTGATGAATACTGAGAATAAGAGAGGGGAGAGAATACTACCTTGCGGGACTCCGGCATGCAGTTCGCTCCAATCCGAGCAGCACTGGCCGCAACGGACAGCTTGAGTACGACGCGAGAGATATGATGCAAACCACGCAATCGCTTCCGAGGAGATTCTAAGATGGGCCAGAGTAGCCAGGAGAAGATCATGGTCGACCACATTGAAGGCGTAGGAGAAGTCAATGAGCACCATGACTGTAAGTTTTGAGGATTCCAAGCCAAGCCTTATATCCTCAGTAACTTTAAGAAGCGCAGTGGTAGTGCTATGGCCTGCACGAAATCTAGATTGGAAAGGCGAAAATAGTCGGTTCGAATTAATAAATTTGGAGATCTGGTTATGAGCTACAGCCTCTAGAATTTTTGAGAAGAAGGGAAGGATTGAAATCGGCCTGAAGTGGTTAAGAGAACTGGGGATAGTAATCTTGGGAAGTGGGATTACGGGGGCTTTACGCCAAGAAGACGGAAAAACCCCAGTAACGAGGGAAAAATTAATAATGTGTGTTATAACGGGTACGACACTTTCCAGAATGGGAAAAACCATGACTCTTCCAATGCCATCGTGGCCAACGGCTTTGGACTTGGTGGACCGAATTATCTTTAGAACCTCCTCGGCTGCGACCGGAGTGAAGCAAAAGGGTAAAAGGTCAGGATATGGAAGTAAAGCAATAAGGGAGATCGTTTTGAATTTAATTGCTGAATTTAACAAAGGGGTATTCGTAAAGTGGGTGTTGATGCTGTTTAAAGGAAAGGAGATCGGGTCAAAGGAATTATTGATTTTGCCTACGCCGAGAGACTTTCAAAATTTCCAAGTATCAGATAGGGATGTATTACAAATGTTCTCGTGGATGTATCGGCGTTTTGCAGCTCTCACCATCTGGTTGCAGCGATTTCGAGCAGTTTATACTTGGTGGTGTCTAAGCGAGCGAAGTTACGCAGTCGTACCACTACAGGCTCCCTTTTGGGCACTTTGATTTTATACGTCGTGAATATCAGGTCATGACGTGAGAATCCAGGCGCCATGAATTGACCCGACTTAACAACGTGCTCCGTGGAGGACGTGAGTATCACGTCTAACCATGTATCAGGCGAGTCAGCATTGCAGTGAGTAGCATTAAGAGGCAATATACAGAAATCGCTCGCCTGCACAATCGATCTAAGATTACGCGCTCTGCTGTGGTCTTTTAAAAGATCCGTGTTGAGATCACCCATGATTACGTGGTGTGTGCACTCAAAGCCAATAGAAGAAAGAAAGTACTCTAAAGTGATGAAATAGTCAACCGTTGGGGGACAGTACACCACACCAACAATAATATTGACTCCGCGCATCTTGGCCTGAATAACCAGGTGTTCCATGGAACTGGTATATAAAGAAGGAGATGAATCTATTATATTGTATGGTATATCGGATCGGAGGTAGATGGTTACACCTCCTGATATAATATATGTCACAGGCAAATTGTATAATTCACCGTATTACCTGGCGATATACTCGTATTCTATAATATGGTGGCTCACGTGTAGCCGCGTCGGTCCTGGCGCTTACCCGGCTGCTGCCGCGGCACCCTCGCTTTGCTCGCTCGTCTCGCGCACTGGTAGCGTCGCAGTGTTTCCTAACACTCCTCCTCGCTTCGATCGTCGTCGTACCTAAACATGCCAACCAAAAAAGAACCGCCGAACACGGCCCAGTTTTGTAAAACGGCTAGCCGTAAACGGCAAAAAAAGAGGCGGCTACTGAATCGCTATTATAAATTATGGCTAGCCAAATTGAAGAACATTCAGCCGTATTCAATCCGGCTAATCGTTGACCAGCCGTATTACAAAACCCGGACATCTTGTAAGACGGATACTACGGATAGCCGTAATGTATTACGGCGAAATGTACAATCCGGCTGCGAAATATTAGGTACGGTCACGGACTTTAATTGTTGAGCCATTTAGAGCTCACTTTATACCGCACACTTTATAGCTAACTATGATGCCCAGTATGAAGGGAGCTCTAAATGGCTCAACAATTCAAGCCTGTGAGTGTACATAAACGCGATTATTACTAAAAATCATGCATTGCCAGCTGTTCCTCTTGTCACGCAGGCTACACTCTGCCCTCTTATTCACAAACCGATTCGTACTCACCCCATCTCGCACAACACCCGTTTTTTTATGAAAACTGTCAAATATAATTTGTCAAATTTTGAGCTTTTTCATATGAAAACAGGTGAGGTGTGAGGTGAGATGTGAGAATGAGTGGGTTTGTCAATAACACCCCAGCTCTCACACGCCACCGGGGTGTTAATTCACTCGAACGCCGGACAGTAACAGCATCGTTCAACTAGCTTGTATAAAAACGTTTCTAGGAGACAGGGTTGACGTGCTAACGAGACTACCCTAGCTAAACAACACAGTTCGTGCTGTACGGTAGGGCGAGAGAGCATGATTTTTTTGTTTCCCAGCTGTCATCAATCGTTTTGTTCGATAGAGAACCCTTTGTACATAAGTACTATTTTTTTCTCTGGCATTGCTACGGCACTTGTGCGCGAGTCCGAATCGCACTTGGCCGGTTTCTTAACTATGTCATTATACAAATCAATTAAGTTGATCTAAGTGTATAATACCGTATATGTATCCAATCCACTATAAACCCACCTGTTGTCGATAAAAGCAGCTGCCCTTTACGGCGACCGTGACACCCGGTTTATGAGCCTCTTAGCTTATTCCTGCTAGATCATATGATACGCCGTAAACATTTATGATCAAACTTTGTTTATGTATTTTCTAGCAGCAATTTAATTAACATTTACGTGATACAGATAATCCAATCTTAATCCTACATTCTTTTCAGTTCAAAAGTATTTTTTCATGAGCAGAAGTTAAAATCTCAAGCAGGAGATCCCTCTTAGTTGAGGTCAATTATAAGATAGAGCACAGCGGACAGCGGAACATCATTGATTTTTGGTGCAGCCCTACTGGGGGAGTACCTCCACCTTAAAGAAGACCGCAGCCAGTGGCGGCCTTAGCCATTGCGAGGGTCCGGGCAGCCCCGATGCCTCACATCTTTGCGAGGCTTTCACCTGGGTTGCGCGGGGCCCCTGTAAGAACGAGGCCCCGGGCGGTTGCCCTACTTGCCACCCCCTAAGGCCGCCACTGACCGCAGCCATAACATTACTACTTGATGTTTAGGTGTCTGTACCTGGGAAACGTTTGTAAGTTACTAAAGACCTCAGTAACGCCAATCTCACGTTCCCGTCTTTCCGGTGAATAGAATAACAGGTCAAATCTGCTCCTCTTCGTGAAATGGAACCGGAACTTAAATAGAATTTTAATAATGGCTGCGTATGCAATTGACAGAATGTTTTTAAATTAAATCAGTCGTTTATATCTGACGTTTGATGTCTTGTGTGAGTAAATATTCCCTCTTCTTTCCCCCCTGGCTAGATGCTGGCCAAGAGCAATCCCATTTTTAATAAAAAAAAGCGGATCCACTCGTCATGTATCGTATCTAGCCGGCAGAGCTTCGTCTATCTAAATATATAAAAGAAGAAACTGACTGACTGACTGACTGACTGACTGACTGACTGACTGACTGACTGACTGACTGACTGACTGACTGACTGACTGACTGACATATCAACTCACAGCCCAAACCGCTGGTCCTAGAGATTCCAAATTTGGCACGTAGGTTCCTTATAAGGTCTAGGGGTGCACTAAGAAAGGATTTTTCAAAATTCAACCCCTAAGGGGGTGAAATGGGGGTCCGAAGTTTGTATGGGGAAACAAGATTAGTTGGACTATTTTATTCGAAACTTAACAGGAGTATTTCTAACGATAAATGAGTAAATACGTGTTTCAGGTTTTTTGAGAAATCAACCCCTAAAAGGGGGAAAGGTGGTGACAAATTCTGAAAATCGACATTGGTATTGTTTTTATGATATACCAGGTCGCTGATAACGAAAACAACAATTATTTTAAAATCTCACGTGGAAGACGTGAAATACCATCCCCCTGTTGGGGTGCGAGGGGGATGAAATGTCTAAATATTAATATGGGTGTCGTTTTTATGGTTTTTTGGGACGTTATTTACGAAAATGGCATCAGTTTTGCTATTTAATTGAAAACTTTTGAAAGTTTGTGCCAAATTGCAAGAAGAAACTACTGACTGCGTGAGTGACATATCAATACACAGCCCAAACTGCTGGTTCTAGGGATTCCAAATTTGGCATGTAGGTTCCATATAAGGTCTTAAGGTGCATTAAGAAAGGATTTTTCAAAATTCAACCCCTAAGAGGGTAAATTGGGGATCCGAAGTTTGTATGGGGAAACAAGATTAGTTGGACTATTTAATCGAAACTTCACATGAGTATTTCTAACGATAAATGAGTAAATACCTGTTACAGATTTTTTGAGAAATCTACCCCTAAAAAAGGAAATGTGGTGAAGAATTCTGAAAATCCACATGGGTATCGTTTGGTTTATCGGGTCGCTAATTACGAAAACGACAATGATTTTAAAATCACACGTGAAGGGCGTGAAATACTATCCCCCTGGATGGAATGGGGGATGAAATGTCTAAATATTAATATGGGTGTCGTTTTTATGATTTTTTGGGACGTTAATTACGAAAATGGCATCGATTTTCTAATTTAATATTGCGGACATGAAAACTTTTAAAAGTTGGTGCCAAATTGCAAGAAGAAACTGACTGACTGAGTGAGTGACATATCAACGCACAGCCCAAACTGCTGGTTCGAGAGATATCAAAATTGGCATGTAAGTTCCTTATAAGGTCTAAAGGTGCATGAAGTGCCGTGAGTTCCCTATGAAGATACGACCTTTTTTGATTCAATGTATTGTAAGTGGTTTTATTAATCGGTGCCGTCCGATACGATTTCGACATAAATCGATATTTGAGCGTCCGAGAGGACTCTTAACAGGAATCCGAGGTACCTAAACTTTGAATAAAGTAACGGCCATATTGCGTTTCTTCATTTCCGTCCCGATTTCGTTCAAAATCGATATCTGAGCGTCCGAGAGGTCCCCTAATACGACTCCGAGGTAAAATTTGAAAAAAGTCGCAGCCATATTGATTTTTCGTTTTTTCGTCCCGATATCGTTCAAAATCGATATCTGAGCGTCCGAGAGGTCCCCTAACACGAATCCGAGGTAAAATTTAGAAAAAGTGGCAGCCATTTTCATTTTTATCATTTCCTACCCGATTTCGTTCAAAATCGATATCTGAGCGTCCGAGAGGTCCCCTAATACGAATTTGAGGTAAAATTTGGAATAAGTGGCGGCCATATTGATTTTCTTCATTTTCGTCCCGATTTCGTGCAAAATCGATATCTGAGTGTCCGGTAAACTTTTTTGCATGCAGGCAGGAGGTCTCTTAATGCGAATCCAAGGTAAAATTTGTTAAAGTGGCGGCCATATTGATTTTCTTTTTTTTCGTCCCGATTTCGTTCAAAATCGATATCTGAGCGTCCGAGAGGTCTCTTAATACGATTCTGAGGTAAAATTTGGCTCTCCATACATGCCTGCATGCAAAAAAGTTTAATGTTACTATGTAGGCGTGTGGGGTATCTATGGATTTGCTTTTAAAAACGACATAGAGGTTTCGATATTTTTTCCATTTAAATCAACCTTTAGATTTTTTAAATCGTGTGGCATTTATTTACGAACCATGAGATTTTCGAGAAGACAAGTACGGTTGCCAGTTTTTGTTGCACTTTTAGCTCCACCCAGGGGTCACGTTTAGGGTAACGGTGGGTACTCCCTACGGACGTGGTGCAACTTAGACCCCCCCTTTGTCAAGTGAGTGGGCAACTTGACTGTTAGAAGTTCGCAAGCCGCCCGAAGGCCTCTAACTTGGCTTAACGATTGCTGTCGTAGACAGCAGCCGGAATCAACGGCTTAGCGTACCTTTCAAAGCACGAGAGGGCTCAGTTAGTAACCACTCAAAGTGGTCACCCATCCAAGAACTGACCTGCGCCCACATTGCTTAACCTCGCATACCGCACGCGGTAGGCGGGTGCCGCTGGGCCACGAGCGCTCTAAATTCTTGATAGTTTGTGCCAAATTGCAATTCAATCGGTCCAGTAAAAGCAACTCGGTTGTACCAGACAGACTGACAGTAAGGAGTGCGAATGGAAGTGAGGTTCTTTTTGGATGTTCCAATGGGAACTGGCAAAACCTACCTAATTATTTTAATTTTAGGAAAAAAAGGGTTACACGTGATATTGAATTAGCCATATTTCTGCACTTCAAAGGACCAGAGTTTATGACCGCTGCGCGCTGCTTGGTCGTTATCAGACCTATTGGTGTTACTGTAGTACACAGATACTTTTACTAAGGGCCATTTAAGACATGCTTTTATTTCATCGGCCCTTTCCCCTTCGGCCTCTCGGAAATGTATGATAATAGTTTTTCATCCTTATTTTTGCCAAAATAAAATGAAATTCAACAGTTTGCCGGTTCTCAGAATGTATACTGACTTTTTATCTGTTAATCTGTTAATGAATCACAATCACCAAACTTCGTATACCAAAACCCCCAGAATGTAACAACAACTTTTCTGGAGACCGCATCTAAATCGAATCAGCCAAACGCGAGATAATCGTGGACAAACATACGAACCTCTTTTTTGTAGACGGTTAAAGATTACGCTTAGTACGCGGGCGAAGCCGCGGGCAAATGCTAGTAGTATTATAAAATCTGTGGCTTTGTGAAGTGTCAAGCTTCTCCTATTCACTCTCACGACTGAGGTTTGGTTCGGTTTAATTTAATTCAAAAACAAAATGACATATCACCAACATACCATCGTGACGTTTAAACAACAGTTGCCATGGTTGTATGTTTTCATCACACTTGCTCGTAAATGCTCTTATTGCACGCAGGTGTATAGAGCAGTTATAGTCGATTTACCTCCCACGGGAGTTATGGATTTTCATAACTCCCTAGGGAGTTACGAGTATGCGTGTGATCTGATTGGTTTAAAAAAATCTAGTTGGCCGCGCTCCACAAGAATACTGCTCTGTGATTGGATAAAATACTGAAGCTAAAAATGTAGTTGGCCGCGGTCCATAAGAATATTGATCTGTGATTGGTGAAGATATTGAACGTGAAAATCTAGTTGGCTGCGCGCCACAAAAATACTGCTCTATGATTGGTTAAAAAATAGAAGCTGAAAATCTAGATGACCGCGCGCCGCAAGAATACTGCTTTGTTGAAATATTGAAGCCGCGCACTCCTCTCTCAAGGATGCCCCACCGATCATGGACTGATACTGGAGGTGAAGTTTTCGATTTTTTTCAATTAGGATTGGTACTGGAGTTATTTATTTCCTCGCAAATGTGATGAAAAACATTTTGATTAACTCGGCCGTAAGAAAATTACAAATCGAGTCATCAAAAGCCCGACGTCGAATGATCTGATAGACTCTCGTTCGCAATTTTCCGCTTAAGCCCCTCGTTAAACAATGTACTATAATGCAATAGGGATTAAGCAGTGTTCACGTGCGTTGAACATGCCTACTTGCATCAGCATCAAGATTTGGGACAAGAAAGTGCTAAAACTACGTTTTGTTTAATTGGCAAAATAACATCTAAGAACAGGATTATTCGTATTCACACACACATATGTATAATTCTGTATAAATAGCTTGTAAATAAACTCTCTTTGAGTTTGGACTTGCTGTTGTCATTCCTCTCACTGTGGTCAAGACACCTTTAACCGTAACAGTCACATGAGTCTATGTGATTGGCAGTGAGAATATCCTACTTTACCCTTTCCATCTGTTGCCTTAGGTCTCTTGGTGTGGACATCCCGCACTTATTATATATATGTATAATTGAACCTATGGTTAGGGCTAGGCATTGTAGGTCTTTAGGGTTGTCTAGGGTTGTTAGGATGACAGGACAGTTAGGTTGTTAGGCTACAGCTCTTCCCATAGTTTGTTGGCAAAATCAGCTACTTGATTTTACAAGCAGCAAAATTAAAGAGGTCATAAAGTACCTCATCAATTTAAATCTGTGACTGAACAACATGAGTGAGCGACTGTGTAAATGACAGACAAAAGTTCAGGAGTGGAATAACGGTTTAACACCGTTATTGTTTACTTCCAAGGCAACCCCGAAGCTTTTATAATATTCTTTTTATAGTTGTATCTGTGAGTCGATCGGAGTTAATTACTCAAATCGAGGTACCTAATAGCTACCTTTCCAGGTTACAATTTATGCTCAGTACCATTTTTACTGGAGTCCGATCACCACGTGCAAAAACTTGACCTGTCATGCCAGATAATGACGAGTATACATGTATACGTCCTCATACCTTAGAACCTAAATGACCATTTACTACTACCTAAATGATATGTACGGTACAGTGTTAAGAGGGATTTCCTCCATTGGACGATCCGGTTGTAGAATGAGCAGGACTTTTGGGGTTCAAAAAAGAAATGTACTCGTACTTATTTATTTTTAAAGAGCCGCGCATGTGATACCCTTGAAATTGTAAACATCCGTAGGCTGCAGTAACCACTTACCATCAGGTGGGTCGTACGCTTGTTTGCCATCATCGTACTCGTAATACGTAGCCAAAAAAGTAAATAAAGGACTACACAATACACATATCGTGGCAATACAATTAAGATCTTGACCTATTTTCTACACTTATGCTTAAATCGGTAATGAGTGTGTCATAAAAAGCAACGATTAATATTTGAATAACACGGAAGTAATTATTGTATTATATTATGATTCATTGTATTGAAACCGGTCAAGTGCGTATTTGGATTCCATTACGAATGGTTCCTAACATGTTAGAACGGCGCGAGTAGAAGCGAGGGCACGGAACAAATTGGATTCAAATTGTATTGCGAAATGTGTGAGGTCTCGTATTGACCCATATCAGACCATAAATTTCGCAAATTGTTCAAATGTAACAGAAACTAATTTCATATAAATCAATGTGTTTTGTTCCCTCGCTTCTACTCGCGCCGTTCTAACATTGTTTCATTTAAGGCGAGTGATATTTTTTACGTTTTTAATCCATTTGGTTATCGAACCCGCTCATAAAGTTTCACGAAAACCGGTTGAGATATGCAAACTGAAGTGACAGACAACATTTTGCCCAAGCTGAAGCGAAGACGCTTCTCTCTTGCTCGGTCCATTAGAAATCTCTTTGAAACGTAGAAAAAATGTGTTTGAAAAGTATAACGAATGCAATGTTTAAATCAGGTCAGTTATAATGTCAACCATCTTTTGTTTAGTCCTTAGTGTCAGTTATAATGCCAACCATATTTTGTTTAGTCCTTTGTATGTAAAAAGTTGCACGGTAGAATAAGCAAAAAATGAGTGTACTAAAGCCATTCGCCAACAAACTGCTCCGCAGTTTGGCGAAGTTTTGTAGTAGTTTTTAAGTTTATCTCACGTAAACAATAAATTTAAAAAAAAAAGTATCTTTAGTATCCAGACAATCAAATACCTAAACGTAGAGGTAGACCAACTTATCCGTTAAAATTCAAATGGTACCTATATGGAACGATGTAGATTTAGTGCGTGTTACACCAACTTACGATTACGTACCGATCAACGTTAAATATGACGCCGCCAGCTGTCATCCCATACAAACTTGTCAAACTTCCCATATCTCAGATTTTAACGGACCCCGCTTACGATTAAGGCCTCTGTACACGAGACTCGCATTCAAGTCGCTGCCAAACCGCCCAATGTAGTGAAACTTGCAAACGAGTCTCGTACGTGTGCAAATAAGGCTTTATAGACGGCTCGGTGCAACCCCAAGCTTAGTTGTTATGTATTATGTTATATTAAAATGACACGAAAGATCAGGTGAATATGACAAAACCATTAGTCTCTTTTGCTAACTGTCATACATTGCTGGAAATTTCAATTTTGTTAGAAAACAAAGGAAATTGAAATTTTGGTATTACAATAAAACTATGTTCATGGTTAGGTTTAGGAACTACGTTTTGATACCCTGTTTAAAGAAAAGCCCGCATGCCGGTAACACACTGTATACTGAAACTGTGCAATACTTGTAGAAAAATCAACAAAAGGATTTTTCTAATTAGGTACTTCCGTTTAATTTTAGTTATATCCCATCAAAAATATTCTGTAAAAAACTAGCCAAGTCGCGATGGAGCTGCTTGATTAACTCTAAAACGTAATGAAATCTAGACAAAGTCGTGCTAAGTCTAAGGTTCCTTACTGCGATTTCTTTATTATTTATAGTCTGAAGTGGGGGGCAGGAGGCCCTACTGAGTAATAGAAACAACCGTGTTACGGGACGATCTGTTTAATACTGATTACTCTTACCTCTAATACACGTTTAGCTTATACCTATACTTTTAGCTATCTATACCACCATACCACACAATCCGGGTAGGTGAAAAAGAAAAAAAATACATAATGTGTTTTTTTTTAAGTACATTTGTACTACACAATTTAATTAATTTTTTATTAAAATGATATATTGTTTCATTTAACAGAGTTACCTAATTCTTAAGATACGAGTGTGTTGTAGAAATACTAGGTATAAAGTATTTATCTTATCCTAATTGCGCAATATTATGTTACTTACAAATAATGCTTGTTAGGTAAGAATAGTTTCGTTCTATTTATATGAACAGTGTCCTCTTTATTATTAATAGAAATGACAATATTCGAATTTTCCACTCTTATCACTTTATATGGTCCTTTATATACTCATATAGTTTTATGGTCATTTAGTGGGTCGAGTTTATTACCCGTTTCACTTTTTACTAACACTAGATCGTCTTTTTTGTAATTCACTGTGTTCACTTTTGTATCGTAATTACACTTCCGAAGTTGTTTGCACTTGATTAAATTTTCGCGCGCGTCTTTATGAGCCGTTTGTAAGCGATATCTTAATTCTAAACTATAATTAGTAGGATTATACAATGGTTCAACGGTTCCACTTACTCTACATGGGAATTAACATGTTTTACCAAAAACTAGTTCGAACGGGGTATACTTTGTTGCTGAATGTACGGTATTGTTGTATGTAAAACACCAATAGGGAAGCCAGTAACTCCATGTTTCTGGGTATTTATTACACTGAATTCTAAGATAAGAAGCTAAAGTCTTTGTGAGTATTTTCAAGGGATCCTATGGTTTCATGGTGATACGATGTTGATTGGAGTTTATCTATTCCTAATAGTTTACATACCTCCGTGATTGTAGATGAAATGAATTCTGTGCCCCGGTCCGTAACTATCGTCTTGGGTGGTCCATATCTAAGTATAAAATTATCAACTAAACTACGTGCTACACTTACCGTATCTTTGTTCCTAAGTGGGTAAGCTTCCACATACTTGCTCAGCTCACACTGGATAGTAAGTATATACTTATGGTTTTCGTCGTCTTGGTCGATCGGGCCCATTAAATCTAGGAATATCTTGTCGAATGCTGATGTTGCTGTGGTCGTTACGACCATTGGTTCCACTGTATTTCGAGAGTATTTATGTCTTTGGCAAGACTCGCATTTCCTCACGAATTCCTTAACGTCCTTTTCTATACTCGGCCAGTAGAACCTCTTTTTAATATTATTAACCATTCTACGTAGTGGCCACTTGTGGGTAGTAAATGGTAGTCACTTATAATGAAATCTTTTTCGTCATCATTTTGTATTCTTTTTACCCCTCTTAATACTGCTACGTGTGGTCCGGACCACTTTTTCTGATTATTTATTTCTTGTATCATTTGTTTGATAAAAAGCTCGTTTTCATCATTTTTAATTATACATATAGGTATTTGTTTTAAGTTTATATTTTTTTGCAATACTCGCTCGCTTAATGTTGTGTGACTTGGCCGTTGACTTATACCCACTAACGTATAAAGAATGTTCAAATTATATTCTCAACGAACATTCATACTACGTAATCATCCTCTCTGTACAAATGTGTTGACCATTCACCTTTATAATTGTGAGATATTTTGTAGTACCAAGTCTCAGGCACTCTTATTATTCTTTATTTGCTAACTAAATAAAATTCTGCAACTTGGCAATCACCGGTATGGTACGGCAGTGTTTGCTTCGCGCTCGACTTGGCGGGGGCACTGCCGTGCCCCCAGATATCTTCTCGTCATGGCAGCGGACTCCCTTCGTTAGTTATCATTAGGTTTAAGACTTAGTTGTAAGACAGAGACTGAAAATCACCGGCCTTGCCGAGTCTCAAACCCTTTCAATACGCAGACATACGATATTTGTGCATATTTGGTTTCAATTTTGTAACTCGTTTGTGTTATTGTATAAACTTATATTTATTTATAGTACGTAAACTGTGCAGGAGGGCTTTATGAGTGAATAAATCGGTTTTCAAATGGAACTTACTTTGTTTTAATTCCTTGTGTCTTTACGGAACCCGAAAAATATGATATAAAAGATATTTTTGTTCGGCGGTAATTACTACTGGTAGTAATTACAAGGTTTAAAGTGACTATTAGTGCTGACTCGACCGCATTGAGCTTCGTACGCGACATACAAACTGGACTGTCATGGCCAGGTAAATTCATAACAGGTTATAAATTTAAAAAAGAAAGTTTTGGTAGTTTATCAGAAAGCAGAGGATAGATAAGGCTGGTGATTGCTCCACCTACAAGAGTTGTCAACTTTTAAATAAAAATAAGAGAGAATAACAAAGATTATTAGTTTCTCCTTTCATACATAGCCCAGTACTTTTTCCGCATAAAGGCTGGACACTAGACACATCCAGTTGCTGGCAGTCTCGCTGGATACTGCCGCCGTGTAGCAGGACTGGACAGGAAAAATTTACATAAATTATCTATTTACTATTCAAAACTGATTTATTTGTTATGTACATATTTGAATTCTGCACCTGAAGTTAGCTGATGGCCCTTATTTTACAATATTCTTACAATTTCAGATTCTTTCAAATGTACCCCAGTATATATAGAAGCTAGTCTAATCTACCACGACTTGAATTCCTCGCTCCGCTCAGGAGGCTATATCGCTTCACTTAGGATTAAATATACCGACCTCGCCATAAATATATAATTTCGCTCCCTTGAGACGCAATCTACTATTAACCTCTTTACTGTGCACTGTCTACGCGTTGCACTGCGTCACGTTTCAATGATAGATGAGTAGCGTGAGGTCTCCGAAATGTCAAATGTCACTGTTTGTGGATGGCCCACGCGGGTTTTTTTCTAATTAGAATAATGTGGTGAATATTTGGCGATACCTGATATTATTTATGGCAAATATGAGTTTTTATTTTTACTTTATTTGGGTAAACAAACAGCCACTACAATGGTTATTTAAAATAGGTTTTAAAGAAAATGTTTACAGTATGTGTAGCCCACACCGTTTACCACTGGTTAATAATTCAAAATATATCATTCAGAGACTGGGTCCCATCTGTTTTAAGAACGGGCGGTACCCATTAAGACGTAAGTTACGCGCCAATGAATGACAGTTCTTTGAGACAATTTTATCTCTTGGGCACATTTGCACCAGGTGCCTGCCGTTCTGGGATCTGCTAGATTATGTCAAAACTTTTAATTTATTTCATAATTTGTAAGTGATTTTTAGTGTGTATTGTTTTATTGTATTTATTCTAAGATTTGTAAATAAAGTTTTCGTTCTATTTTATCTCTGGGAAACTTATCTCCTTTTCTTCGAAGAAAACGCAGTTCGTAACACTGCGGCATGCTTGATATTTTTACAGTACGGTTTCATGGTATTAAATATGATTTAAATGTAAACTTTGTTTTCACACCCGTAATATCTAATAACAAACTTTGACAGCTGGACCTTACTCGACAGTGGGTCCGCCTGGTTAGCACAAAAACAGTAGCCCTCGTGTATTTCTGCCTTAAAACATTTGAAATTATATTGTTCCAGCCATCCAGCAGATGTGTTTTCTCTGCCCTACATGAGGAGACTCCGATTCTCGCTGAAAAGTATAGCGGGGTGGCCACAAATATCCGGAGGCTGGAGTGTTTCGTCGCTTATGACAACCATTTACCGGTGTATACTAATTATGTTAATTTCATTCAACATGATCAGTACAATTGTATATTTGCAGAAGCATGTGCACTATGACTTGGCGCATACCTATGTCAATATGCTGTTGGCAAGCGTATATCTTGTAAGTTTTAGTTTAAGCAATGACCAATTCACAAAAAGTTAAATGTACTTTTATTATTGATGATGATGAGTAATATAATATATGAAGGGTACACGGATATAACATGCCTAGTCCTTTAGAATTTCAACGCCAGTTTGCACCTTATCTCTTTATGAGTTAGGTTGCTTTTTGTTTTAAAATGCAAATGGACTAGACATGTTTTTTCCGTGGACCCTTCATATATTACTATACTACGAAATTCAGCCAGTTCCTCTAACTTGAGCGTTTAAAAAAACTGTACGTATGTGTTTTTTTTTCAAATTTGCATACTTTGTGTTTTTCTTATTCAGATCGATACAAGAATAAAATAAAATTAAAAAAAATCAAAAACCCGCGATGGTTTTACCTAATTGCAAAATAATAAAATAAAACAATTAAAAGCCCCCGACCATATACGAAGTAAGTATATAAAGATAAAAGTAGATTACAAAAACGGTTGTATGATTGCGAGGTATAGTTACAAACGCAGAAAAATACGCTGGGGGCTGCCATTGCCTGCCCTGAAATGAAGTAAGATTATGTGGTCTGTGTAATAGGCACCTCGATTCAAGTTGCTGTCTTATCTTATTTAATGTATCTTTTTTTTTTATTAAGAATGGGATTGCTCTTGGCCAGCATCTAGCCAGGGGGCAAAGATGAGGCCGACGATGAAGCGAGCTCACCCAGAAGATGCCTATTCACTCGTGCCTTAAAAAGGTCCAGGTTATATGAACTCGGAAATACAGACGCCGGCAGAGAATTCCAAACCTTAGAAGTGCGCATTATAAAAGAAGATGCAAAGCGCTTGGTTCGAATTAGAGGAATTTCGACCAGGTAAGGATGGTAGCCAGCCGTACGTCTGGATGTCCGATGGAAGAAGGGGGAAGGCGGTATGAGCTCATGGAGCTCCTGAGCACACTCACCGAAGTACAGTTTGTAGAAGACGCACAGACATGCTACTTTGCGTCGATGTGCTAAGCTCTGCAGCTTATTTCCCACTACCGTACTGCCGCCAATGAGCCTCCTGGCTCTGCGGTCCACCGAGTCGAGTGCGGCAAGTTTGTACTTAGCCGAGCCATCCCAAAGGTGACTACAATACTCCATGCAAGACCGGACTTGGGCTTTATATAAAGATAGAAGCTGCCCAGGGGTGAAGTATCGCTTGACCTTATTTAGGATGCTCAGCTTTTTGGCCGCTGTTCCGGCTTTGGACTCGATGGTAGTGCCGAAGTTAAGGTTTGAGCTTAACGTCATGCCAAGCAGCTCGAGATCGTTGGCTACAGACACGGTTGTACCTCGGAAAGTAGGAGCCAGATTGAATGAGCTCCTTTTTGCGGTAAACAGACACGCTTGCGTTTTGGTGGCGTTGAAACTAACCAGATTGTTATCACCCCATTGGGAGACAAGACTTAAGGTTGAGTTAATTCGCTCTACCATTGTCTCTCTCTCAGACTGAATTTCATCACGACCAGCCCCCGTGCAGGACAAATATCTCTCCATGACCGTACTGTCATCTGCGTATGCGACCACTCCTGGTAGAAGAAGGTCGTTAATATGAAGCAGGAAAAGGGTCGCGGAGAGAACAGATCCCTGACGAACACCGGCATCAATGGCCATGAGGTCCGACGAGCACCCATCAATGACTACTCGGATTGACCGCCCACTCAGGAAATCAGATATCCAGCTACAGAGGCCAGAAGGAATACCGAATGCAGGAAGCTTGCGAAGCAGACTAGCATGCCAAACCCTGTCAAAAGCCTTCGAGATGTCAAGAGACACGGCAAGAGCCTCACCGTGTTTCTCGATGGCTTCGCCCCAGTAGTGCGTAACATACACAAGAAGATCCCCAGTGGAACGGCCCCGGCGAAACCCATATTGCCGATCACTAAGAAGGTCGTTAGCTTCAAGGTAAGTCAGCAGCTTACTGTTCAGAACTCTCTCCATAACCTTACAGAGTATGGAGGTAATGGCGATAGGTCAATAATTGCAGGGATCGGCACGACTACCTTTCTTGGGCACTGGTTGCACATTGGCAAGCTTCCAGGATGCCGGTACGGTATTCGTCTTGAGAGAGAGACGATACAAACGTGTAAGAACAGGAGACAACTCGGGACCACAGTGCTTCAGAACCCTTGCAGGTATACCATCAGGCCCACTAGCTTTGTTGACGTCTAGACTCTGCAGTGCTCTACGGACCTCTTTGTTATGAATCGTGACCTCCGACATCGAGGAGCCACATTGAGGTATTGACGGTGGTAGATGAGAGCCAGTGTCCAGACGCGAGTTACTGGCAAACAGAGAGGCAAAGAGATTGGCCTTCTCTAATGCGGTGAAAGCCAGCGAGCCATCAGGCTTCCGCATGGGAGGAAGCAACGGACGACAGAAATTGGTTTCGATCGATTTAGATAAGGACCAGAACTGCTTACTACCTGGGGGGTACCTATTCTACGAATGTGATCGAACCGAGCCTTACGGATCACCCTTTTGCAAGATTTGGCGGCTAAGTTGAATGCCCTCTTCTTAGAACGAACCTTGAGAACGAATCTTGAGTTTTATGAAATTAAGAACAGACATGGCAATGGCAGCCACCGACGGATTTTTCTGCGTTTGTAACTATACCTCGCAATAATACAACCGTTTTTGAAAACTACATTTATCTTTATGTACTTACTTCGTATATGGTCGGGGGCTTTTAATTGTTTTATTTGATTATTTTGCAATTAGGTAAAACCGTCGTGGGTTTTTGAAATTTTTTAGTTTTATTTTATTTATTATTTTTATAGAATAATGTACATACATTCCTCCCTAACACGCTTCAGTTGTGGAATGACTGTATAAATTTTTAAAGAGTCGGCAACGCGCATTAATACTCCTGGAATTACAAGATAGACGCTTACTGTAGTCCCTTGGGAAAACCTCGGCAGGGAACTCATTCCACAACTGAATGTTGCGGTAACCGCTTACCACCAAGCGGACCGTAGGTACACTTGTATATCACCGATGTAGTATAACAAACTATAGTTGTTTCTCACCTAACGCTATATATTCCTGCGAAAGGGGACCGAAAGTCGAGCTTAGCGTAGGGCCAAAGTTCCGAAATGTTCCATCGGAGAGCACTCTCTACGTGAGCCCGAGGGCCCGAGGTCCTAAGTGCGAGCCTACGTGTAAAGAACGATTTGAATTAGACCGTTCCGTTTCCGGGCTAGGCCCAGACCGAGCGGCTTCTGAGGGCCTACTCCGAACTTCGAAAATCGAACTTCGTATCGTACCGTCCCTTTCCATCATATACTGTATAAAACGAGAGTGAAAGGGACGGCACGACACGAAGTTAGATTTTCGAAGTTCGGAGTAGGGGCCCTCTGAGCCTCGGCCGTAGCTGGGTGGGCCGTCAAATGCTTGGGTTGAACAAAGGCGGCCGGGTCGGACCGCTTCCGAGCATCACCGGGCCCGGCAGCGCAACGGCCGTCGTTTTGTTGTCATAGAAAACGGGCCGGCCTGGACACGGAGCGGCCTACTGTGTATCATCCTTAATCATCCTACCCCCGAGTGACTTACAAAGAGAACCTGGGGCCGAAGGCTCGAAGCTTCCTTTGAGAGAGTTCACTACGCGAGCCCGAGGGCCGAAAATTAAAAGGGCGAGCCCACACGGACACTCACTATCTATGAGTTCTTACAAATAGAATTCGAGAGCCGAAAGGTAAGTGGCGAGACACGTCAAACCAAAGGCAGAGCCTGACCAAAGGCAGAGATCAGAAGGCCCGAAGTGCCTAAAAGCCCGAACGTGGAGGGTCACGCTCTCTTTGCGAACCTACGCGGATTCTCACTATCGCTGAGTCTGAGCGTCGAGGCTAGTGGGACTGAAAGACCGAAGTGTCTCACCAGGGCGCTTTCTATGCCAGCCGACGAGCTAAAAGTTTGAAGTTCGAGCCCACGCGTGAGCAGCAAGGCACGTAAGGGTAAGTACTGCGACTACCGCGAGGCCTAAAGTGTCCCAGTATCCCTTCAGTACGCGCTTACTATAAATGCGAACCCACTAGAAGCTCGTACTCATATGCCTCTTTCACAAGAACAAGAAATTTTAGGTATATTCTTAATTGGACCATTCATTTTAAACTTCAACAAGTGGCAAAGTGGAAATAATTAAGTATGCCGTACATCTAAATTAGTGAAGCCGTGTTGATCCTGAAATTAGTTTATACAGCATAACACGATGGTTTACTAGTGCCCCGTGGCATATTTACGTCATGTATCGCCGATAAATCATAAACCCCATAATAATACTGAAACCAAAACCATAATGTGATTATATATTTAAATCGGCAGATGTGTTTGGGGGACATACAGCTTACACATAATCTTTCGTTGCGGGTATAAAGAGCAAAAATTCTACTTTTAGCAGTCCTTGTAGAGAAGCTATTCACTGTGTGGGCCGTGTTGAACCACAGCTGTTAAGTACCTAGCTAACTATTACTAATCATATTTATAATTTATATAAGAATACCAGGAAAATGAGTGCTATCTCGCCAATAAACTTAATGTTTGGCGATTATAATGTAATCAAATTTCCCATACAAAGCTTTAGAAAATAAAACAACTTTAAAAGAGCCGTATTACGGTATTCTATCTATGAGCCTTCACAAACTTCCTTAGTACATTATTCTGTTTCATCATACCTGCATACCTGAAGCCCTCAGCTGTTCGTGCACAGAAGCTACCGAGAAAACACTATCAAAATAATCACAACACAGTAATACACATATGTGTATTCGCAAAGTTCCTTAGAGTGATGTTCTGCTCCATCATCAGGCCTTCAGCATTTCAGGAGAAGAGGCTTCTCAATGCATACTATCAAAAGAGTCAAAACACGGCTTACTAAATAATTACCTGAACAAGATTCCCTGCAATATTGTTCTGATCCATCATCTGACGCTCAGCAGATCATGTACAGAAGCTACTCAGCAAACACGGTCAAGTAGCTATATGCCTTCGAAAGTGTGATGTTGTTCGAAGGTGTGATGTTGTTCTACTCCATCATCAGACCCTCAAAAGTTCGTTTACAACGGCTGCTAAGCAAACATAAACAAAAGCGCCCAAAAACAGACATAAAGATATCTAACCCCTTAACAGTTCCCTACCATGTTTTTCCGCTCCATCATGATCCTCAGAGTTCAATTACATGTACTCCTCACCAAGCGCTATCGAAATCTTCTATGCTGGTCAAGCAGAGTTCCGGAGAAAATTCGTTCAAACGCACTTTCAAGAGGAAAATGTTAACTGCAGCGCCCCTTGGCGAGTTCTTGTCGTAATTTTTTTTGGGGGTTCGTCCCGAATAAACCACAAACCCATTGCAGAAAACCGTATTCAAATCGGTCAACCCGTTTTGGAGATATTGTATTGAGGTGGTAAACAAACAAACAAACAAACAAACAACCTCTCAGCCTAAACGCATATACCTTCTCCGTTCCGTCGTGGGTAAAAATAGTGACCCAAACATTATATTCCAGATCGACGCATTTTACATCATTGATTATCATCATATTTTTTTGTGAAGGACGTGATGTACTGCAAAAAAATGTAGGTATAGTAAAACCTGGGCATTTCTTTCTTGTATATTGGTCGATATTATCAACGATTTTGAAAAAAAAAAGACAAAAAATATGTGGTGTCCAGAAAAAAGATCATAATACTGTTGTTTTAGAAAACGCTCAAATTAACACACCCTTCCGTCGGGAAATCATTAGTGAGGTTAAGATATTTTCTAGGACCTAAAGGGTGTCTTCGCAAAAGTCCTTCATCATTGCCCTTAATACTAGGGCAAAGTTTCAGTGTTAAATGCCACTAATTTATTTTCAGGTAAGATTATTCCTACCGTTTCAGAAGAAGTTCTGTATAGCCGTGAAGAAATTTATATTGGAATATCATCTTATTCACCATAAGCACAAGTCAGATTACGCCGGACAGGTATAAGAATACATTTAATTCATTCAATTACCAAAAAGACTAGACCGAATAGACTATACGGAGGTACAAGTAAGCTGACACCTCCAAGCACAACTTTTATTAATAAACGCACAAGTTATTGGGCTACTCGTGTGCTCTTAGTAGAAGGCTACTACTAGTTCAGGCGTTCAAATAGAACGTTCTGCATATGAAATTATTTATCACAGTATTGTTCCTTTACGAATAAATTATCTTCGGAGATAGGAAGTTGGCTGATATTTCCGGAAAAAAATGTGTTTCGCTTCAGTGGCGTATTGTGCCTTGGAGGGGCTCTGTGTAGCCCGGGGGCCCCGTAGCATGGTTAGCTACGCCCCTGGTACGCTTGTTATTGGCACAAATTATTGGGACTAAGCCCCAAATGACGGCTCCTTTGGGATGCAACAAGTTAAAAACTTGTTACCGACGGCTACAAGAACCCAGACTATAGAAATATTGTAGCTGCATCCACATAATGTCGTATGCATCAAACACCTGTGCACCTTGAATGTATGTTGATTGGTCAGAAGAGTACTACACAAAGATATACATAAACTAACAATTACCAAGTTTTTACTATAAAGAAAAATATACACAACTACCAAAATACAATGCTGAAAACTTAATGACCACTTAATTGCACTAACTATGGACGACAAAATATAATGCACGAATGTGTACAGATGTTTTATAAATAAAATACGTTACCATTAGAAATGAGAAATGTTAAGTCACTAAATGTGTTTAAAACCATATGTCAACAATATACACTAATTAATGATCGTATAATATAATATACGTAACATTTAATATATAATTCTGATATTGAATGAAGTAACTATTGTAATATTATTCATCACTTGAACCCAAACTATGTATATGCCGCGTCCATTCAATTGTGCATCGATGTATCTATGCTGCCGCACTGAACTGAACCAACCGGACGCATGGTTCTAACGAACACATATTGACTTACGCTCTTTTGGCTTGGGGCGGCAACATCACCGGCCGGCTAATACAGTACGATGAGCTTAGCAACTAAACTCAACTTAGATTTACCCTCTTTAGTATACATATAAAAAAAAGTCTTAAATCATGTGTTATCCTAAATAGTAAACATGTTTAACGTTAGTGCTGCACGCTTAACTTACTAAGTAACTTACTTTTTATTATGTTAAATATTTTCATGTAAGTGAATTTATTGTAATTCTTATGAGAATAAAGATTCTTTAAACCGAACCTTTAAGATAACAAGGTGCTCATATCCAAGAGCACTTTTAATGGCATTTCATAGTAACAATACTTTGATCGCCCTATAAACTATCATTATGAACTTTAAACTATCAAGACTACTATCAAAAGTGGGACCAATTTATGATATTGATTTATTTTTACAGGTGTATGAACGGGTTAACAGAATATGCGTGATTGCTACAGCAGTAAGCCTGTCGCATGTAGTTGCAGTAGGCATGTTTTATAACTTGGTGCCTCTTTATAAAAACTTTAAAGCTGGAATGTTTTCTGAACACAAACCTGAAAACGGAACATTTGAATTTTCTGTATACTATGAGTTGCCTTTCGATCAGAATACCCACGGCGGTTATTTCGTAGTATTTTTTTACAATTGCTACGTATCGTATAATGCAGCTACAGGTATTTGTATGTATGATCTACTAGTTTTTACCATCGTGTTTCATATTTGGGGCCACTTACACATTCTCATTCACGACCTTGAATGTTTCCCACGACCGAGGCCCCTATTTTGGAAGCAGTCTTCTTCAGTGTGGCCAACTCAAGAAGAAATGTTTATTCGGCTAAAAGAAATAATCAAACATCATCAAACTATTAAAAAGTAAGTTATGCGTTCTTAAAGCTAGGGATTCACGGGAGGGCAAATGTTCTGCTAAGATGTCACCAGTCGGTGAAGTGGCACAATGTTGCCAGACATCTCTCAACATGCCGCGAGATTCGTAAAATAATGAATTCACCATATTTACGGCGAAAGTGACCGACACTTTCTGCCTTAAATGAAAATTTCGTGTAACACCAGAAATGTCAAGCAGTGACACGAGTAATCGTGACACACTGGAGACAATGTCACGAGACATTTGTCCCCTAGTGAATCCCTACCATTATTCGTCGAAACATGTGGCTTAAAGTACCTGGGCGACCGAGCTTTGCTCGTGTTTTCATGGAGAATACGAGTTTTCCGAATAATAAATTAATAAATGAATAATAACATCGATAGAGCAGTTTTCGAGATTCCAATTGCAAACAAATAAATATACAAATGTTGCCCGTTTAATAGTATAAAATAAATAAAAATATATATACTGGAAGTTAGAGTCACTTCATATAGGCATGAATTACCAATTACCCAGGCATTACGAGTAGTACTGTATCAGTAATTGTTACAGTTTAATTTTGTATTAACCAGTAGCGTCTGCAAACGAAAATCCTATACTTCAACTTAGAGGGAAAGCTTGAAAGATATATTTATAAAGATTGTACATTTTCTAATATTGTAAATATATATTGATGTCGTTTGGCTATAGCAATTGGCCGTGTATGCCGTGATGTCGGAGGTTCGAACCCTGCTCGGAGCCCAAAATTCATATTTTCCCTTAAATTTGAAATATTGTATCACAGGAACAGGATAGACAACTCTCTCGTTATTTATATGAGGCTACTCACGTGGCTTATAATATGTGTAAAGTTTGTAGCTTCGAAAGAAGGGGGTAGTCAACAAAATTCCTTCAATCGTGCATGCAGAAATAGCTCTTCAACTGTTTAATTTTTTTCTTAGTTTTATCCACATAACGCGATTCATGATTGTAAGTTGCCTATTGTTTTCAGATTTATGTCAGATACTTCAGAAGCTTTCAGTATCACGCTGTGCTATTATCTTATTTTTCACCAGCTTAGTGGCTGTGTTCTCCTCTTAAAATGCTCTTCACTGGTAAGTTCACATACCTAAGTAAAAACGTCGTTATAAAAAATACTCTTGAACTTTGCCCACTAGATGCACTGTATTGTATCATAACAAATAAAAGCTAATAGTAGTAGCTTTACCCTTAAGTCACTATTACATGCGTTGAAAAAACAAAGTTTTGACAAAGGCGCCAAAGTGAGCAAAGTTGGCAACTGTTATGACTCACAATCATCCGTTATGAACTGATTTGCATTTTAACTTTTTTAGGTATTCATATTTAACCTATTATATTATTGAGGTAATAGAAAAAGATATATTTTTATTTGCTGTAAATGTGGCCATAAGAAAGAAATCCTTAAAGTACACGTTTATAAAATCTAAACAAAAAATCAATAAAAGATCTGGCGATGAAGCCCCTGAAAAGCCTATTTTTCTAAATAATGTTTTAAAGAGTAGAAACATTGCTGAGTATGGTAGAAAAACAATTTATCTTTAAAATTTAGAAGTTTATCTTCTGTATTTTGATATCTCGTGTTGAAGTTTGTTGATTCGCATTTCGTTCTAAAAATATCAGAATGCAATTTTAGGAAACACATACTTCGTAAATATATAAAAAGTTTACCGTTAACAATTTAAAATTGATAATTTATTCTTTACAAGACGTACGCTGTGAGATATTTGACATTGCATTATTGCTCGGATACATTATTTTTGAGCTACTCATGAAATTTTCATATACAACGGTCACATCGTTATAATAATTTATATAAAGTTCGTGTTTTTTACCTCGTTGATTAATAAATTGGATGTATTGTTTTCTTCCATATTAACTTGAAAATTGTAATCATTAACCATGTCATTACATCAGCATTAGTAGGTGTTATAAAGTGCTGTAGTTTTGCTGTAAATAATCAATAATAAGTACACCAATACCTTGGGGTACTCCTAACCAATTCAAGTTCGTGTCTGGTGTCTGATCTATATTTTGTTTCTACTTTTCATTGTCTACGCCTAATATTTCTACTGCTTGTTGACGATCGCTAAGATAATTTTGATCCATTCTCGTTTAGACCCCTCACGCTGCTCACCATATTTCACACTTAATATTAAGCAGCAGATTATGAGACACGTAGTCAAATGCCTTAATTTAATAAAAAAATATAGCTCTTATATTATTTAGTACATCTACGTCATCTAGAATTTTATTCACTAATTTCAAGGCAGCTACTGTGTGGACTTACCTTTTTGCAAGCCATGCAGTTACATCATAATTTATACAAAATTCATTATTCTAGACCTTTATCAATTTTTTTGCAAATATAGCTATTTGTGTGATCATTTTCCCTGCCTTAAATATGTGCCTTGCTCTAAAATGCCTTACTCAAAGGTTAGATCTATCAAATTCGAAACTATTGTACATGCGCAATGCAATCATAGGGAGAACTTGATTATATTTGCAGATATGTCATCATGACCCACCGATTCAGTCTTAGGTACTGAGGTTCTTTATTATTTCGAACACTTTTGTTGGGCCCGTATAGGAGAGAGAAAGATATTTTGTATTTCCACTATTAGATGAATTTACTAGTTGTGTGAGTTTACTGTTTTATATCTGTATTTTTTTAACTAGTTATAATCTGTATTAGGACATTGCACAAGATTTTCTTGGGTATTTTTTATTCATTAGTCCACATTTTCTTTGAGTGTGATTTACGCACTTCAAATCTGGCTGAGCTGAATTACCAGAAAAAACGCTCGAAAGACATACAAGTCATGAACCGTATTGTCCGCTACTGTGATAATTTAATTGATATCGAATAAATACATAATTGTTTTTTTGTCCAGGACCCCGAAGCTTTGGGAAGATACGGATTATTGACGTGTATGATATTCCAATTATTAATTGAGACGTCAGTTATTTTTGAACTCGTCAACTCAAAGGTCTGCTTTATGAATCTTCTATATATAAATAAAAATAATTGAAGAAATGTGTTCACGCATCACTTCAGAACGGCTGCACCTATTTGGTTGATTCTTTTTCTTGTATTTGTAATTATTTTTTTATTTGAAAGCTGTTTTCCTGCAATGGTTCAATATGTTTTATCAAAATTGGTTCAGCCGTTTTTGAGATATTGAACTTTGAAATGACAATGGCGGTACTTTTTTTAACTTTTATAAGTTACCCGTTATTATGTCTATGGGCAGAGCGGTATTCTTGCGGACTGCGTGTACGGGTTGCCATGGGAACACATGGATGTCAGCAACAGGAGGATCCTCGTAGTGTTCCTTAACAACGTGCAGACGTCTCTAGCCCTCAAGGCCGGCGGCATGGTACCGGTTGGAGTGCTGACTATGTCCACGGTAATCACCTTTTCGGCAACGATAATCAGCAAATTGTTTTGTTAAATATGCTAGGATATGTATTCTTTATGGTTATAGTAACAGAGTTGGAAATACCGCTTTAATGTCTAATGACTAATTTTTTTGTTTTGTCATAGGCATTTCATAATTTTAAGAATCTCTATGGAATTCTATCCGGTAAAGTGGCCCATACAATGCTATTTAGTGAACGATATTATTGGAAAAATTAATATATTTCGATATTGGCATTATGAATTATTACAACTTGTCTATGTTTTGGACATATTTGAATATATTATTGTGAAATATTTGCACAAATTATGGACTGTAAAAATCACAACGTATTAGTGAAAATCGCATTAAATGCAACCAATCATTTTCCGAAAACCCCTGCCCTTATGTGCCTAATATCACTGTTTTTTTTTCAGATTATAAAAACATCGTGCTCTTATTTCATAATGTTAAGAACATTGACGGAATAAATTAAAGTAGAATAAATTAAAACATATCTACGAACACAAGGAAAACATAGCAATTTAATTATTAAATCAAATAAATAATTTTATCAACACCAGCATTTCTTTTATTTATTAAGTTGGTAGGTTTTACAAATTTTAAAAACATCATATGGCTTCCAATTATTCTGTAAGAAACATCAATATTATCATCGATTAATACTAATCATTAGAAAAGGATAGTCTTTAATTATAGAAATAGAAATAGAGAAGCTTTATTCATGGCAAACAGACAAAATGTTAAAAAAGTTTTACAATTTTCAAAGTTTACCATGAAATGGTCCCGCCTCAGCATGGTGCTGACTCAGGAGTAAGCGCTGGTCTTCCGGCAGGACCATTGATGGGTCACGATCTGTGCGGCACAGCCAAGTTCACACACACGTACACACTTCATAAACAATAAATAATAATAATAAGGCACAAATGCGTGTACGTGTAAGTGAACCCGACTGTACCACACGGCCTTATACAAAAATTGAACGCATCCAGGCATCTAGCTCGAAGCTAATCTGTGGCTTAAAGTACGACTTTTTGCAAAGGATGCTAGTTTAACTCGTTTGTATCAGATGTCACTGGGTGCTTCCTCTGCCGCACTTACGTATTGGAGTGACAGAGATGCAGCGGTCGTACGGTTAGTTCTTACTTTATACCACAGTAGCGCTCGATCTATGTGGAGATTGTGGAGTATTTCACTGACATCTCTATGACTGTTTCTTATCTCTGTAATCTCTGTATATATATTTTACTTAGTGCTATTCTCTTCGAACATAATAAAATTAATAAAACATACACAAGAATTTCACAGTTTTTAGGGCAAGAAGAATATAATCAGTATAATCACTACGTTTTAAGGACAGGAAACACAGGTAAGTAACACTTATAAAACAGATACATGATAAAATATTGCGTCACTTATCTATCGCCAACCTCTAACTTTAAACTTCTGAATTATTTAGGTTCCCCGCAAGGCAACAAATGTAATTAGATGAAGAATTAAGAAATCAGAACATAAACAAGACACAAAGCGAGACAATCATAAGACAGAAGCGACAATTTAATACATGCAAATAAAACTAATACATGTAATCGAATTACGTGCCTGTAGTTTGAAATATGTATAATAAGCAAAATAATGTGTCTGTATTATTATCACTTTACAAAGCAACAATTATGATTAATAATTAATTATAGGTATGCATTTCATTAAAATGTCAAGTGCGTGTTGTAGGTCGCTATCAAGCAAGTTATTTTAGTACTCATGATAATAATAAGAATTATGTAGGATTTTCTACAGGGTTTGATTGAGTTGATAACGTATTGCCTTTAATAAAAAAAGTTAACTAAACTTGCATACAAAGAGTAAATTTTGTAAGTATGTATTTCATGTAGATTTAATTTAAAAATATTCTCATGAAAAGTTAAAATCGTATCGCCGAGGATCCCTATTTTTAAATACCGTTCAGTTGTTCGATAATTATTGACTTGAGTTTATGAAGTACCTTTTTTATTCTGATAGCCGAATGGAACGCACAGCGAAGGACGTAGTAGACCACTATGTGCAGGTAAGATAGTTAGATTACATACCTATAATTAAACGTGAGTTCAAGATATCAGTAAAAGATAAAGCATAAATAAATCAGACCCGTAAATTAGCCCACCGAAAAATTGTTTGTAAATAGCAAATTAAGTATAATACCTACTCATTGAATATTTGATAACTACCTATTTAATAACAATTTTAACAGTCCAATCTTGTCTTAAATGGAATCTGATTAGTGAAGGCTTAGCTTTTGGGCAAAGTTGGCTGGTTTGACGGAAATGTGAACTTACCAAAAATTTCAAGCAGTTCAATACTCGTATTCAATGATACAAATGATCTACGTATATTTTCAAATGTTTTTTTTTTACTAAATTGTGTTGCAACAAATATATATGTTTAGTTAATCAATATGTTTCTTTTGTTGAGAAACGTATATCAGATCCTTTTGTCTTAGGCCGAGTTTTACAAAGATCCTTTAACCCAATGTCGGATCAATCTTTGGTAACTTACCGATATTGAGGTCTAACGGATCTATGCAAAACCGTACCTTAAACATCCATAATGATGTTGTTTTAGCCACTCAGAGGATGTATTTTCTCTGAACTACATGAACAAACTTCGATTCTACCTGAACAGTATTGCGGATTGGCCAGTCAAAGGACTTGGGGCCTCGAACACAACATCAACAATATCAACGGTATATCGCTGTGTACTGATTACATTGATGTGTTTGAACATATATAGTACGATAGCATATTCGAAAAAGCATATGGACACTGATTTGGGACAAACGTATCTCAACTGTATGTTATCTAGCGTATATCTTGTAAGTATATTTAGTGCTTAAATTGTACTATAGTCTTATTATAATCTCATTATCTCCGTAAGGAACTGAACCGCGAGATGAACCCCAATAAAAAGCAATATCCACCACCACCACCATATCAGCCAAAGGACGTTCAGTGCTGGACATAGGCCTCCCCCAAATTCACGGGGGGTATTTGCCATAACCGCCACGCTTGGCATGCGGGTTGGCGATCGCAGTATCTGCACCGCACTCCAGGGATGCTGTTGCCCATCCCCCGGTGGTCTTGGTCGTAGTTTTAGGACATACCCGGGTCCCTATACATTAAAAGCAATATGATAAAAACTATTATAGTAGTTTGATTATGTGATGCTCATTCTACTTATGAAATCTGATATTTTCATTTTTACACTTAGGTATTCGCAAGTATTCCAAATATAGGTAGTCAAATTTACGAGATGAATAATAAAAAAATAAAAATCTATCACAATACTCGTAAATAAATTAGAGATGAGAGATGAAACATTAAGTATAATATAAAATGAGAAATTACTGTTGTTTTAGTAAACGAAAAGCTAACAATATACCTAGTCACGTTTAACATGTCAGCAATAATTTAGTAGTAGTTCAACTGGGGTAAAACCTGAATAGTTTAATGCAAATAATTCAGTGTGTAAACCTTACTTCAACACTGACAGGATTTTAAATAATGATTTATTTTTCAGCAAAGATTATTTCTTCCCTTTCAAAAGAAGTTCTGTTTGGTCATTAAGAAGTTTATTTTGGAATTTCATTTAATCCATCATAAGCACAAGACAGAATATGCTACAAAGGTAAGCATTTCTTGACCAAGTACTTACTACGATTACGAGTATGTCGTCAAAGCATGAAGTTTATTATGAAACTTTGCCCATCTAGGATCCAGAACACTTAAATTACATTATCTTTTACAACTAGATCCATACAGTAGATATTATGATAAATCGTTTTTTTACAGGTGTATCATCGGGTTGATAAAATTTGCTCAGTGGTTTCTGTAATAAGTCGGTCGCAGATGGTATCATCAGTTATTCTTTACAACGTTATACCTCTTTACAATAACTTCAACGCCGGCATGTTCGCTGAACCCAAACCCCAAAACGGCACCTTTGTCCACTCTATCGACTATGACCTACCATTTGACCAGTACACAACCTATCGTGGTTATTTTATTATTCTTATTTATAGTTTTTATAATTCCTATAATGTTGCTGTTGGGATCTGTATGAATGATTTATTAATTTTCACGATTGTGTTTCATATTTGGGGTCATTTAACCATACTTATCAACGACCTGAAATATCTCACACGGCCGAGTCATCAACATTTGAAACGTAAATCCGCAGTTGACGCCACACAAGAAGATATATTTAACAGATTAAAAGACATTATAAAGCACCATCAAATGATCAAGGAGTAAGTATGTATAACCATTTATATCCACCACCAACACCGTATTAGCCCAAGGACGTCTACCAATTCAATTGAATTGGCGACGAGGTCGGGAGGGGCAGTATAGGCCATATCTCCACTGCAGTCCATTTATATCATTATCATCATTATATTAGCCGAAGGACGTCCACTGCTGGACATAGCCCTCCCACAAAGAGTACCACAATTACCAATCCTTGCATGGGGGGTAAAATGCCATTATCGTCACGCTTGGCATGCGGGTTGGCGATGGCAGTGCCCATCTAACCCTTTATATATTACTATAATTTTTGCTCGCGACTTATAGAACTTTTAACCCCCTTAAAGGATACTATCCTGTCTTTCCCGGGGTCTCAAACTATGTATCTCCATGCCAAATTTCACCTCAAAATGGTAGTTTTCTTTTTGCAATGACTTAAATAACTACTAATTGCTGGTATATACAAAACACACTACACTTTTCTATGTCTTATAGCTAAAGAGTGATCTCTTCCAGGCAACCTTTGGGTAGCCAACAAGTTACCTAGTTAATATTTGACTTTAAAAATGCGGAAATATTGATGAAAATAGGATAATATGAGTCTAAAGCAGTATAAAGAAAATTTCAGATTCATGTCAAGAACTTCTGAAGCGTTTAGCATCTCGTTATTCTGCTACGTTATCTTTCACCAGCTCAGCGGCTGTGTTTTGCTGTTGAAAAGTTCTTCGCTGGTAAGTTTATATTAATACTAGCTTTTGCCCGCGACTTCGTCTGCGTAGAACTCATTCTCGCTTTAGAGTTATTTGTTTTCCCATACATCATTCACCCTTCTTTACACCCCCTTAAGAAATGATTACATTCAATGTGAAATGCTCTTCACCGCGCACGGCAAATATTATAGGAATCCTTTTTTCAAAACGAACCATCATCATCACCATATCAGTCGAAAGACGTCCATTGCTGGACATAAGCCTCCCGCAAAGAGTGACACAATGACCGTTCCTTTGCCATCCGCATCCAGCGGACACCTGCGACCTTTAACAGGTCATCAGTCCACCTTGTGGGGGGCCTACCCACGCTGCGCCTTCTGGTACGTAGTCGCCACTCGAAAACCTTTCCTCTCCAACGGCCAACGGTTCTACATTCAATATGCCCCGCCCACTGCCAGTTAAGTTTAGCGGTTCGGAGGGCTATGTCGGTAACTTTGGTTCTAATGCGGATGGCCTCACTTCTGATGCGATCACGCAGAGATACTCCCAGCATAGCCCTCTCCATTGCTCTTTGGGTGACTTTGAGCCTTCTTATGAGGCCCATAGTAAGCGACCACGTTACAGTGCCATATGTCATCACTGGCAACACACACTGGTCAAAGAGCCTCATCTTGAGATACTGCGGAATATTGGACGAAAAGATGTGCCATAGCTTCCCGAACGCTGCCCAGCCGGGTCGGATTCGAAGATTAACCTCTTTCTCGAAGTCGGACCTACCTAACTGCACAGTCTGTCCTAGGTATATATAATCCTCAACAGCTTCAAGTAAAAGTGTCCGAGTGTAACGGGAGTTGGTGCTACGTGCGCGTGCTTTCAAAACGAATGATTAAGCTTATTTCAGAATATCAAATGTACCGATTCTAGACGAATGAAGCCCGTAAAATATTACATGTACAATGATAAAAGTCTCGCTAAAACGTAAACGCAGTTCTTCCGTAAAACGTCCCAACAGGCGGGCTATGATGGTTAATCGTTTGTCGTTTGTCACTTATCGTTTATCACTCGTCGTTATCGCAATCTTGTCGTCTCCTTTACTATGCTTCCTGTCAAAGGCGTCGATAGCTTTGTCACTTATCGAACGATAAGAGTTAGTCTTGACAACCTTCAAAATGTAATGTTGGATAAATGTTTGCTCGTTAGTAGGAAGCTTTATTATTATACCAGTAAATTAAGACGGTTTAGAAAAGCCTTGTAGTTAGCAAATTTAAGTGACTTTTTAAAATACACGGTTAGTGTTTGATAAATGGCAAGTCACACGTTTAAACAAGGTTCAAAAGTGTATATCTCTTTGTAGTCTATTACATGTCGATTTGTTCTCCGCATTTGTCGATATATATGGAGTGTTTGTATTGATTTTTATTCTCAAAATATATGATGATTATCACGATACACGTATCAAGTGAATATTGAAGTAAAATCCATACAATTATGAAAAATCGCAATTATATTGACATCCCAGTAATACTAATCGTGTATTGGGCCCCTATAACAAGGTCCCATTCGTTATGACCACAGACTAGTAACGGACCTAAACACTTTTGACAATGATAAACGACAAGATATCGTTTTGCATAACATGGTCGTTAGTTAAAACGACAAATTGTCGTAATTTGACGTACCAACTTAGTTAATTTTATCTAAGTGCTTCTTAGGTCACGATAAGCTTTCTCGAGTATAAATATCTTGGTTTTTACCAAATTAAATAACAAGTGAGTATTTGATTTTAGTTATAATCATATTAATTAGTTTATTATACTTGCCTAAAATATACTTCTACAATTATTTAGATACTTTTTTGTAGGGATGTCAAGATATCATTTTTATCTAATGGAGGTTGCTGCTGCTGAAAAGCAGCGTAGGAAAATTCAAAGGAGAGCCATCCGGGATGCCTCCAACCCATTGGAATTGCCGGACGCTGAGTTCCATCACATATAGAGTGCGGAAGGAGCTGGCATTCTATTTATGTGATGAACTGAACGAGGACCTCCGGCCTCATCATGCCCACAGGTTGCTGGTTCATATAAAGGTAACTTAGGTACATTCTTTCTCGAGTAGAATGATGTATGGGAGTAGGCTATAGAGTGTGTATAAATAACAACACAGTAAATTAGTAACACATTACCTTGGTCCTTGTGTTTTAGGTACTAACATCGCTGCATCTCCTGGGTGATGGCAGCTACCAGCATGGGACTGGACAAGACCACGGCTTGTCCATCGCACAATCTACAGTTAGCCATTACCTAGGTCAATTTGTGGACGCCGTAATAGAAGGTAGGTATCTACATTTGTTGGGCGCGACTATTGAGTGCAAAATTCGCTTACTTCATTCTATAAACACTGATGTGGATTTTAAAACTGACAGTGACACCTTTTTTTATGGGTTGTATTGTAGTACAGTCAACAGCAAAAGTAGATGATCATTTTAGTACTTGTCACTTTCACTACTTTGACGCATTCCAACTGTCGCAGTATTGTTACGTTAGAGCGACAAAGCACTAAAATGATCACCTACTTTTGCTGTTGACTGTACCATCTACTGTAGTATGCGTGTAGTAAGTACCATTCGAATAATATAATAATAATAGTAATAAAGTTTATTTCATAAGTACTTACAACTATGTCACTGTTACATCATGGTTTGAGATAATAATAAATATTAATAATATGTGACGTATTATTTATAATAGATATTGTGAGGAGATCAGTCTAAACCCAATAAGGTGTAGTTTTCCCCAAGTCTGGGTTGGCAGTCACTTTCGAAAAAGTTGTGCCTTCGCCAACCCTTGGGACTATTGCTCCTTTAGGATACAATCGGGAAAAAAACGCTAGAAGGATGATGATTACCAATGCTTATTTGATATCAGTTTCCTTAAATAATGCTTTGTTTTGTTTGCAGACTCATGGGAAGGTGGATAGTTTTCCCAGGCGTTGACCAGTCCCAGCGATCCACAACGGATGCCTTTTTACAGGCATAAATATGGGGTGTCGCACATCTTGGGTGTAATACACTGCACCCAAGTTAAAAATATTTCTCCCGCCACTGCCGCACGGGGTTCAATACTTAAATACAAAGTGTGTGCACTCGCTCAATGTACTGTTAGTTAAGTAATATGTGATTTATTAATTGATAAATATATATAATAACAGGGATATAGCACATACTCTCTCATTTGTCAAAGGCGTTCATGCTAATATTATGATTCTCTCCCACAGTGGAAATATTATGTTGGTATTATATTTTTAACTAACAAAGTATGAGAAATAGTGTTGTCATATCAACTGTCAAATCTCTGTCTGTCAATTGAAATTAATTGACCGAAGGAGCGAAGCGTCTCCGTTTCAGCTTTCGACAAAAATTCTTTCGTATGTCTGTCTGTCCGGATGGAAATGGGAAGGACACGTATGTAGAATGCCATGTGATAGATGGGCCAGAAAACTGGTATGCCCGCTCCACACTCGCGGCGCGAAAGCCCGTGAAAGCTGCGAAACGCGAGTGTAGATGTTGTTCACGCCTTTGCATTCGCAATTAATAATAACAGTGTTGCATTTAATTATGATACCTGCTATCCGTTTCTTCCCAGCCATAGATACACATATCCCACAAGATGGGTCAGCTCTCCTTAAATTGCTTCCCTATACCTACTACGAGTATATGTATACATATTATAGACGGAACAAGTGAAGCGTCTCCGTTTTAGCTTGCGACAAAAATTCTTTCGTATGTCCGGAAGAGAACTCCTCTTACGAAAATCGGTTAAGAAATGCGTCTCAACCGATTTTCGTGAATTTTGTGAGCAGGTTCGATAATTATATAGAATTTTATTGTCAAGCCAGTTTTTGGAAATTTTGAAATTTGAAAAAAAAAAATTTTTTTTGAGAGCTCAGAGCCCAGAGCCACTAGTGATAACCTATGCATGGGCTTCTTCCTGACTTGGCGGGGAGGGATCGATATGTGGTAAGTATTTTGTTGTTTGACGTGAGGTTACTGATATGCGATTTACTCATTGAACGAAATACTAACAGCATATGTTAGCGCAAAAGTGAGGCAGTACTGAAGCGCTACCGCAAACTGAAAACGAAATACAATGCCTCTCTGTCGCACTTGCATATTCGAGCACATTAGCATTCGTCTCGGTTGACACTGACAGCTGACAGGACAGTCTCAAATTGTACCGCCTCCGCATCGACGAATCAGGAAGTCACCTTACTCTACAACCCCTTAGACAGTATCACTAAAGCGGCGCGGGTGCGAGCCAGAAGCGGAGCGAGCGCGATTATATCAGAATTTATGACGCATACAGCTCTACACTACAACGCGGGCCCACGAATTATGTGCTTGCTGTAGAAGTTCCACTATACTGAGGTCTCTATGCTGTGTGCGCCATAGAAAGCGCTAAAGCGCTATTGTGGTAAACACAGGTCTATGCGCCATACCAACTGAATGGTATAATAGAGTCCTGTATTAGTTGCGGCAACTATATATTAGTAGTATGGTCACGGACTTTAATTGATGAGCCATCCAGAGCTCACTTTATACTGGATACTTTATAGCTAACTATGATGCCCAATATAAAGCGAGCTTTAAATGGCTGAACAATTAAAGTATGTGAGTGTACACTTATTGCGTTAAGGGTGTTCCTCATGCAAGAAGTAGTCAATGCACAACTTGACGTAGATAGGCAAGTAAGATAAAGGCTAAAATTTTAATGTATATATAATTATATAATCAAATGTCAAGTTATAAAAGTTCTTCTAAAATTTGGATTTCCTCCATAACATATCTGAAACAAAAAAGACAATGTTATAATCCGTTACATTGATGAAAATATCTAACGCGGCAGCGTGTCCATCCAAGTTCAGCCCAGGAACTGGCGGACAGCAGCCGAGTGTTATTTTACACAAACCGTTTGGAGCCACTTTTGACCCGACAATAACTCCAAATCTATTTAACATGAAAAAATGAAATTTGGTATATGTATTAAGATCCTTTAGTACAACTAGGACCCCAAATTCCATAAATATAGGTGAAATGTGGTAGTAATCAAAAACCTAACCCACTTCCAGGTGACCTAGAAAGGTGAAATTTGGCAGACAGCTTGGTAATTGTGTGTGCACACCAAAAAGTCAGAAAAAAAGTGTTTTTTTTTCAGTTTTATTATTATTATTTATGCTAGTTACCTCAGAACTCCGTCATTGAACTTGGCAGTTTTCTATGCAGTATGATATAATACCATGAAAGCCGTTGGATATACAAGAAAACTGCCAAGTTTAAGCTCAAAATGCATTAAACCGCAGTAAATTAGTTTTACTGTAAACAGTGTAGTGCCAGACTTGGCACCTTTTCAGAGAATCTGTGGAACTTGGCACCTATTTAAATCTCAATTTTTTTGTCTGTGTAGACGAGAACCAACCAATACAAATAAATAAATAAATAACCAAGTATCACATATTCTTATGTGATTATATTGACAAATAAATAAATAATAGGGGGACAATCTTACACAAATCAAACCAGCCCGATAGTATGAACATATTATGAGATTATATTTTAAAATTAAATTTTAAATTAAGTAACAAATAATAGTAATCCTTAATCCTATATGTTTAATGTCTCTTTGGTGTTGTCAGGGCAAATATATGCGTGACAAACATGCATATTTATTTGTTGCTGAGACTTTGATGGTTTCTACATACTTATTTATTTAATTTTTATATAATAATAATAATAATATTGGGGGACAATCTTACACAAATCGACCTAGTCCCAAACTAAGCAAAGCTTGTACTATGGGTACTAGACGACGATATACATACTTATTATAGATAAATACATACTTAAATACATAGAAAACATCCAAGACCCTTGGGTCGGCATTTATTTGACAAATATCCGTGTTCCTGAACAAATATCCGTGAAAAATGCACAAATAAATGCCCTGGCCGGAATTCGAACCCGGGACCTCTAGCTTCGGAGGCAGAGTCACTACCAACTAGGCTAAACAGGCCGTCGATAATATCAATTAAATATATCATATACAAAATGTCCTAACGGGGATTCAAATACGGGGCCATCAGATTCGTTTTTAAATTTTAAAAATGCCTTAACAACAAGATCAGCATTGGCCTAGTTGGCAGTGACATGAAGTTGATGGCCCCGGGTTTGAATCCCCATAAGGGCATTTTTTTGTGATAATCATTTGTTGACATGTTTTGGATATTTTCTATGTATTTTATATAAATATTATACAAATGTTTATTGTTTTCTGGTACCAATAGTAGGTAATCAACTTCAAAAACATGGGTGCATACAACTTGCTCAAAAATATGTCCTATAGCTCTTATGTCATCGGATTAAGGTTGCTGTACGTATTTATAAGGATTAAATCGATACGTATTTTTGCAGTTGACCGTAACAGTCTTTTGAAATGGTCCCAAAATATTTATAAATTGTTAATTTATTATTTTACTTGATTTTATAATCACAAAAAGTGTATACTCACATCACCGATCCGGGACTCTGGAGGACCAACCTCCTCGGAAGACTCCAGCATAATCACCGAGGGCACCATCTACTCTTCCTCCCTCACTGGCGGAATGGCGAGAGTGTTTCCGGTGGCCGCTGTCGCCCGCTTTGCCACAGCTTTCTCCTCCCTCACTTTCCGTTTTAGGTCCCTCCGTGTCTGTGAATATCACAATGCCATGTGTGTGTGTGGTCATATCATATACCTTCATATACATCTTTATTAATTCAATTCAATTCAATTAATTTATTTCAGATTATAATCCATATACACATTTGTTAGTAACAATTAGAAACTTACAAAACTATGTTAGTGAAACATTTATGAAAATAAATATAAAATAAAATTAATTTTTAATTAATAATTCATATAAAACAAGTATCAGTATCTGTCAATATAAATATATTGAGGGCATCAAGCTATAGGAGTTTATCATGTTTTATGGCCGGAATGTACTCTTACAAAAACCGTCACATACAATACAAGTGAAACATAGGCTGTAGTGACCGGTTACCATCAGGTGGGCCGTACGCTTGTTTGCCACCAACATGGTATATATAAAAAAACATGACAATATGATAGCATGATAAGTCATGCTAGAAAGACTAAAGCCCTCTTAAATATAATTTTATACTATATGATTCAGACAAGATTAAGTCACAACATGGTTTATAGCTATAAAACATAATTAAAATCCCTTTTGTAGCTTGTGTATAAAAAAAAATTGTATATTTCCATAAATGTTACAATTTTTTGAGCAGCCATCCACCACCACCATATCAGCCCAAGGACGTCCACTGCTGGACATAGGCCTCCCCCAAATTCACGGGGGGTATATGCCATAATCGCCACGCTTGGCATGCGGGTTGGCGATCGCAGTATCTCCACCGTACTCTAGGGATGCTGCTGCCCATCCCCCGGTGTCTGGATCGTAGTTTTAGGACATACCCGGGTCCATACTTTGAGGAATTATGTATGTAGTTGTGGCATGTTGTTGTTGTTATGTTGTTGTTGTTGTTGTGGCTGCGATCGCCAACCCGCATGCCAAGCGTGGCGATTATGGCATTTACCCCCCATGAAATTGGGGGAGGCCTATCTCCAGCAGTGGACGTCCAAGGGCTGATATGGTGTGGCATGTTCGAATATGCATTAGTTTTTTGTCCATTCAAACACACCACAACTACATACAAAAGGAGATTTACTTAAGTTTTTACCTAATATACCTCATAAACCAACTTCAATAAAAGGAAGGAAGTTTTCAGTTTGTCTGCATGTTTGTTGTTATTTTATTTATGTATGCATGTTTCCCGATGACTCTTGACTATGTTGGCCGATTTTGATAATTCTTTTTTTGTTTCAAAGCAGGTAACCCATAAAAATTTGGTGATAGTCTAATGGTGGGATTCAGGAGGAATTGAGTGATACATAATTATTATGTATCCATTACTTACGATTTTCCAAGCCACCGCGGACTTCTCCGGGCCAAACTTCAGCAGCGCCTCAGCCATAGCTTGCCAGTTTCTTTCATGTTTTTGATCACCGAGTGGCTAGTCGAACTCCCCGTTCGCTATCTTCTGTGGCCGAGGCGGGATCGCAGGGGAAGAGGCGATTTGGTATTACGATGCGCCACTCTCCCTACCCCCTGCGAACATGGCGAGGCCGTTCCACGGCAACGGCGTTGGTAGGACCACAGAAGCAGAGGAATGTTTTCCCTATCCTTTGCGATCGAATCCTCTTCCTCTGCAGCCGAAGCGTGGTTCGTGGCGGAACGGAACCACTGACCTGCTACGTCACCGGGTGCCGGAAGTTTACCGGAAGTCGGCACCCATGACCTCTTTGTAGCGAACTCAATGGGGTCCGCTACGCTACTATATGAGGAGGTCGAGGAGTAAGGCGCGCCAAAACATCTGGCGTGCCTGTCATGGAGGGCCTCTGGGCATCCGCGAAAGAGCCGCTTGGGAGAGGCTGCCGCCGGCGGGGTCGCGGATGCGTGCGCAAGCGTTCCCGTGACCTCAGCAGAAAGCGGCGAGGCGAAGAATGGGTTCTAGTGGGTACACCGTGAGTCTCATAAAGCCTATACGGGAGTCCCACATAATCTCTCGTGTCACCCCCTGCGCCCGAGTGGTATACGTAATGCATTTTCCCCTCTACAAAAAAAAGGTTTCTGTACTATTCTCTTGTAAATCAAATACCTCTACATCACGGACCCACCTCTCTTTTTCATTAAGTTCATAGATGGCGATGGCTCATACTGTTAAGTGTGTGAGTGGTACATTGGTCATGAATGGTACAGTCAAGTTAAGAACTTAACTCTATTAATATAACGTACGAATTAAGGTATAAGAGTTGCACATCACTTTCTTGGCTGACTGTACACAGATCTTACTCTAGTTACACCAGCTACAGTAATTTCTTTATTTTGATGAAATTCGATTTTGAACAAATATTGTTCTTTTGTGTAAATTTTTTACAAGCCATATAGATATTATCTTCGTCGGTATCCTAAATAGATTAATTTTTTTTTTCAGGAGTTGACCAACTTGTCTAGATATGGATTAGTCACATTGATTGTGTTCCAGCAATTGATAGAAACGTCAATAATTTTCGAACTTATACGATACAAGGTTTGACTTTTTTTTCAGTTTTACAATGACGTTTTTTCATAGTACGTCATAGTGTCAAGAATTAAATCTTTATTTTTTTTACTCCAGCATTGTAATCTGTCGATTAAATAACTGAGAGCAGTATTAAAACAATAAACTTTATATACCAAGGCAAGTCTATACCATAGACAATTCATTATATGACTGGTGGGAGAATCATAATGGATTTCCATACATTATTATACAACTGTTTTTTAAAAGAGGCACGCGTCAATGCCACCATTCAGATTTTTTATTTAAATCGTATTATTTTGCTGTAGTAGAAAAAATATTGTATGTAATGTTACATAATTAAGTCTTCAAATTCTCAAGTCTTTAATAACAACGCTACGTTCGTTAGCGACTCTCGAATTTTTAGAACTCGTATTATGTAACTGTTGTATTATAGTACATTGCACAACTAGGGTGGTAAAGCAAAGAAAGGCTGAGATTTCAGATTTTGCGGCCCGAGCTGTAGGCGAGGGACGTATATATACGCGATCGAGGGCATTATTTATTACCTCCCGTTGAGAGCGTTCGTGGCCTAGCGGCGCCCGCGTACCACGTGCGGTATGCGAGGTTAAGCAATGTGGGCGCAGGTCAGTTCTTGGATGGGTGACCGCTTTGAGTGGTTACTAACTGAGCGCTCCCGTGCTTTGGAAGGCACGCTAAGCCGTTGATCCCAGCTGCTGTCTACGACAGCAGTCGTTAAGCCAAGTTAGAGGCCTTCGGGCGGCTTGAAAACTTCTAACAGTCAAGTTGCCCACTCACTTGACAAAGGGAGGTCGAAGTTGCACCACGTCCATAGGGAGTACCCACCGTTACCCTACACGTGACCCCTGGGTGGTGCTAAAAGTGCAACAAAAACTGGCAACCGTACTTGTCTTCTCAAAGATCTCACGGTTCGTAAATAAATGCCATACGATTAAATAAATTACCTCCCGTGTTGTGTACATCATTTTATTACTACACTTCGCCAGAAAGCGGCTTTTTCCGTACGCGTAGCGTGCGGTAAAAGCCGGCATAACAGTACATTACGATACAAGTGCAGATAACAGGAAATTCGCAACGAGTGGTGATAAATTAAAACAACAAATCGACACGAGTTGCGAATTACCTGTTCGCACGTTTATCGTGCAACGTTTTACAGTACATATTGCTCTTTAAAGTTTCGACATATGCACATAATCTGCTGCTTACCGCACTCGTGCGGTAAAGTAGCCCCATATGTACTGTAAAATACTATTTACAGGGTGATATTCTTGCAGACAAAGTGTACGAGCTGCCCTGGGAATGCATGGACACCAGAAACCGGAGGATCGTTGTGATATTCCTTAACAACGTGCAGACGTCGCTAGGCCTGAAAGCCGGCGGCATGGTGCCTATCGGAGTCATGACTATGTCTACGGTAATCAAGAAAAAAATATAAATTCCACTTATATTCCAATAATTGACTGCATTTAACGTCACGTTCTATGCCAGTTTCGAGCACTTTTATAAGCTGACTGAATAAATTATTTATTGCGTATATGGAATTCAGGTTGCAATTCGCCGCCATCTAACATTTTCTCTGAGACGCAATACTAAATTATTTTAAATAACTAACCATCTTAAACTAGTGGCTCTGTGAGTCTCAACTAAAGAATCTTATATAATTATCGAACCTGCTCACAAAATTTCACGAGAATCGATTGAGAAATGCGACCTGTAGAGGAGAACATCCAGACAAACACACAAAAGATTTTTGTCGAAAGCTGAAATGGATGATTGAGACCATTATCGTGAATCTAAGACATCTAAGTGTTGTTTTTATCGAAACTGCGAAATGCTGTTTTCCTGTAAAATTGATATTGGGATTTTTTTTACAATCCAGAAACATTATCAATGTCATTAGTTCAGAAAAATTACCTGAAACGAAGTTAAGGTAAATGTCCCAATGACCGACACCACGATGCCCTATAGATGGCACATTTTGAACATCTCAGTCATTATGTCATAAGATTGAAAGTCACAGTGAAACTCATGACGTCCCTTGAGATTGTGGGTAGGTGAACAAAACACAACATCACTGTTAAAGCTCTTTTATATTAAAATTAATAATATTGTTTATTTACAATATTTGACATCAATTATTTGATGTTCATTTAGTATTTTACCTACCTCAAGCAGTTTCCTACTTTTACTGGACAGTTTTCACTTGCATTGTTCACTCAAATTTATTCTTTGCAAAACTATGGCACAAGTGGGCGCTATCAAGGAATCCATTGCGGAGTTGGCAGAAATTTTCCACAACCGGATGGCAGAGCTGCAGCAAAACTTGGACCGGGCAGGGTCGGCAGGCTCAGGCAGTCCTGCAGCTTCGGATGTGGCGACAGATTTTAATGCCTTCAGAGCTTTCATCTTTAAATCTCTGGATAACCTACAGAAACAAGTGGAGCTAATCTCACGACAATTGGACGACATGGAGATGCGCTCTCGACGGAAAATGTTAGTGCTTCATGGAGTCAATAGACACGGTTCCGGCAATAATCCAGAAGATGTTACTAGTTTAGTGATAGAGAAGTTGCAGCCCATTAAGAGTGACATATGTGCCGCAGATATCCGACGGTGTCATAGACTGGGCAAGGCTCGAGGCAGCAAACCACAACCCATTCTAATCAAGTTTCGTGATCTAACAATACGCGACGAGTTGTGGTTTGGTAAGGCGGCTCTGAAGGGTTCCAGTGTCACGTTGGGTGAATTCTTGACGAAGCCTCGACATGATCTGTTTGTGGCCGCTCGGGAACGGTTTGGCGTTCGCAGCTGTTGGTCGTGGAACGGAGATGTATTTGTTCTGGACGCAGATGGAAAGCGGCATCGAGTTACCGGCGCGGCTCAGTTAATGGAAATTACGATTGCTTCGAATGTGCAAGTACCCACGGCGCCGGCGCAGGCCGCACAGCCGGTGAAGCAGCTCACTGCGAGGCCGAAGCGCGGTCAAAAACAATGAACCTGATCTTGTTAACATAAATGCAGGCTTCTTAATTTGGTCCGATAAATTGCTACTGCACCCTCTTAATTTAGGTGCATAGTATCGTTTTGTGTATACCCTCTTTCTTATTCAGTGAACTGGTTCTATAATTATTGTTTTGTTTTTATTTCGTGCATGTGCAAAGCAAATTTTACTGACGTATGCCATTGTCAATGTCACTCAAATCAAAATTGGCACTCTATTAAGTGACAGGCAAGTCAGTGTTGCCATTATGTTAACTGCGTTTTGTTTCTACACAATCAATGTTTACATAAGCTGTCCTTTTCATTTGTTTTCTTTTTTTTTCTGTTCATACTGCTGGCGGGTGGTGTTTTGATATTAATTCAAGTTTATAAATATTTAATACTTTATTTATATATTTTATTTTATATTTGTAGTAATTATATGCATTTTATTTATATATAATGTCACAGCACAATAACAACACTGATATTTCTGATAGTGATCATTTTACTTCTTTTTCCTGTAGTGAGTCAAATGACGATAGTTTTCACAGCTTACCGCCATCCCTCCATGATACCTTAAATGCGCAATTTAGAGACGTTTCAAAAAATTTCAACATTGTTCATATAAATGCTCAAAGCATCCCGGCTCATTTCAATGACTTCTCTATATCTTTTGATTTGCAGAGTGTCCACGCAATTCTCGTTTCAGAATCCTGGCTTAAGCCTTGTTTACCATCAACTTCATACTCTCTGCCAGGGTTTACTCTAATTCGTAACGATCGTTCTCCTAGAGGTGGCGGTGGAGTTGCAATCTATCTTCGGTCGCATATCCCCTATTCTGTTGTCAGCATGTCCGCACAAACCCCTTCCTCTGACGCCGCAGAGTTTTTATTTCTAGATATAACTATTTCTCACACCCGATTGCTTCTTGGTGTATTTTACTCGCCTTCTCTCAATGTCAACTATTTCGCCTCTTTTGAGAAACTCCTAGAAGACCTTATGCCATCTTTCAGTCATCATATCATCATGGGTGATTTTAATACATGTCTCCTCAAAAATGATCGTCGGTCTAGATCTTTACAATCAATTGTAGCCGCATGTAACTTGAACATCCTTCCTTCACAGACCACACATCATTTTCCAAATTGTTCTCCGTCACTTTTAGATCTTACCCTGATTTCCTCCGTTTCTCATGTCGCCAAATATGGCCAATGCTCTGCGGACGCTTTCTCATATCATGATTTACTCTATCTGTCCTACAAAATCCGGCCTCCTAAGTTAAAACCCAAAATATTACTTCAGCGCAGTTTTGGTCGCATGGATGTGGAAAAGCTTCGTAATGATGCCTTGAAGGTTGATTGGAATGCTATCTCCAATGCAGGCACTGTAGATGAGCAAATCACACTTTTCAACTGTTTTCTGACCCAGTTATACGACGTGCATGCCCCAGTCCATCCAGTGAAGGTCAAACATCTTCCTGCTCCTTGGCTTACAAAAGAAATTAGGTTACTAATCGAAAAAAAGAATTTCGCTAGAACTCGATACAAAGGCGATCCTTCTGACAAAAATAAAACCCGGTATCATAGATTGCGCAGCCGATGCAGCACCATCTGCTGCGATGCACAAAGGCGCCATATTCACCAGTCTGTTGAGAATGGCGACCCCGCTAGAGTATGGAAGTTTCTAAAGTCACTCGGAGTTGGAAAGTCTTAGCAAAACTCCTGTTCCAATAACGTCGACATCGATTTATTAAATCATCATTTTTCCTTTTCCCCCACCTTCAGTGGTCCTGCTAAATCCAGGACCCTCGATTATCTTTCATCTCTTCCAACTCCGGACTGTACTCCATTCTGTCTTTCTCAATTTTCCGACAGTGATGTTAAGAGGAATATACTATCCATTACTTCTAATGCCGTAGGTGTCGACTGCGTAAGCCGTAATATGATCCTCCCCCTACTCGATCTCCTAGTTCCTATTATTACCAGCATCCTTAATTTTTCAGTTTCCTCTAGTGTGTTTCCTTCAATTTGGAAGGATGCTGATGTAATACCTCTTCCTAAGAAGCCCAATCCCTCAGCGTTCTCCGAGTACCGTCCTATTTCCATTCTTCCTTTCCTATCCAAAGTACTTGAACGATTAGTTTTTCAACAATTTACGTCTTTCCTTAATAGTAATGATCTCCTGAATCCTTATCAATCCGGTTTCCGTTCGGGTTATAGCACGGCAACTGCTCTCGTAAAAATTACGGATGATATACGGTCAGGTATGAATGTCCAGAAGTTGACGGTGTTAACGTTGCTAGATTTTACCAATGCTTTTGGCACCGTTGATTTTGACATCTTACTAGCGATACTGTGTTCCCTTAACATATCTCCTGCGGTTATTGATTGGTTTCGTAGTTATCTGACCGGCCGTCGGCAGCGTATAAAGGTGGATGCTTCCCGTTCTTCTTGGTGCAACATGTTGGCCGGTGTTCCGCAGGGCGGCGTGTTGTCTCCTCTATTATTTTCTATTTTTATCAACTCCATAACACATAAATTATTTTCATCCTATCACCTTTATGCCGACGACCTTCAAATTTACTCTCAAGGTGTACTTAGTGATCTCCCTTCAGTTATCTCCTCTACGAATAGTGACCTAGTGCGCATCTCAAACTGGAGTGAAAATTATGGGCTGACTGTTAACCCTGATAAGACTCAGGCTATCATTATTGGTAGTACTAAGATGGTCTCTAGAGTCGACTTCAGTAGTCTTCCACCTATTCAATTTAATGGCGTACTTATTCCATATTCTACGCAAGTAAAAAACCTTGGGATTATCCTGGATCGCACTCTCTCTTGGGTTCCGCAGTTGAATGAAGTTAGCAGGAAAATGTTTGCTGCCGTAGGCTCTTTAAGAAGGCTTCGTAATTTTCTACCCATCGCCACAAAAAACTGCGCTCGCTCAAACGTTACTGCTCCCAATCTTAGACTACGCTGACGTGTCCTATATCGATCTTTCACAGGAGCAACTGAACAAGCTTGAGAGAATCCAAAACGTTTGCATCAGGTTCATATTCGGGTTACGTAAATATGACCACGTATCTCATTTTCGTTCTGAACTCAAGTGGCTTCCAATTCGACTAAAACGTAACTTTCATATACTATGTCTTCTTTATGGAATACTTTTTAATCCTGCAACTCCCCGCTATCTAAAGGAGCGTTTCAACTATCTTTCTTCTATAAGGTGCGCTAAAAATTTTCTTCTATCTGTTCCATCCTCCAGCTCCAAATTTTACAATAATTCCTTTACATTTCAGGCGGCTCGTCTGTGGAATTCTCTGCCTGTAGATATAAGATGTGCTAAATCCCTTTTAATCTTCAAAAATAAGTTAAAACTATACTACTTGTCACTGCGGTAGTTTCGCATTTCTCCCTCTTAGTGTGTGTTGTTTGAACAATTTTAGAGCTTCTATCTAGTTTGACTGTGTTGTTAGCATAAATTTCTATTTATTTTTGCGTATTTTTATGTATGTTTACATATCTATGTATATATGTATGTGTATGACTCTTTTATCTTTATTTATACCTAAAGACTTATAACATATTACGATGATTATTATTATTTGTTTGCCTACTCAATATTTTTTGCGTCAATTCCACTTCCCAAAGGTTGTCTGGAAGAGATTGCTCTTTAGCAATAAGACCGCCAATTGTCTACCGTTATTTAATTATTTAATTACTGTTTAACTGTTTTTGTTTTTGGTGAACAATAAAGAATAATTGTATTGTATTGTATTGTATTGTCCCTGTGTCGAGCACTGGGACCTTATAAGTTTCCGGTGCCATGTCACTTACACTGTGTATAATTTTCTTTTCATTTCCAGATTATAAAGACATCTTGCTCCTATTTCATCATGTTAAGAACATTCACGCAAACTTGAAGAAGAATTAAGACAGAATAACTTTAAATTAGAGAACGTAATATTAGTAACTTTGCAAATAGAATACTTCTCAATAAAAAGCACGAAAAGGTATGGTTTTCAGTCAAGTCTCATTACAATAACTTTAGCTGTGTAAGGCCCCGCCAAGAAAAGGGTGAGATCGGCGTCGATCCTTAAAATTTAAATTGGTCTCCAAAAAAACATGTAGGAGTGCGTTGTTTTTTTTCCTGCTTTATCAGTTTTTTTTTCTTTGTTTGAAGTATTTAGGTATAATTGGGCGAATATTCAGCGTTTATAGATACTGTTACGTAACGTACGTGTATGTACGTGTGATACTGATACTGGTACGTAAGAATGATCACCAGTGTTCACTTTTGTTACAAGATAAAAAATTGAGAAACCCCCGACATTTTCATTTCAAAGTTCAATAGCCCAAAAACAGCTGAACCGATTTTGATAAAATATGTGTACGAACAATCGCTGGAAAATGTGCTTTCAAGTAAAACAACGCATTAAAATCGGTTCACCGGTTTACGAGCTACAATGCCACAGACAGACACATTCATACACAGAGTAAGTTGTCAGAGGTGTGCGGGTCGGTTTCCGAGGCACCATGCCATTAACGAGGTGGTTCGCCGGGCTTTAGTTTCGGCCAACGTGCCGTGTGTCCTGGAGCCTCCAGGGCTATGCCGCACTGATGGAAAAAGGCCAGACGGTCTGACATTGGTTCCTTGGCGGAAGGGTCGGTGTCTCTTATGGGACGCAACGTGCGTGAGCACGTTTGCCCCATCCCATTTGAGTCACACGATTAGATTCGCGGGGTCAGCGGCAGAGTCGGCGGCTTGAGCGAAACATTTAAAATACACTGCCTTGGAACCAGTGTACGACTTTGTGCCGCTGGCGGGGGAGACTGCGGGACCCTGGGGTGCAGAGGCCAGGGACTTTTTAAAAGATGTGGGTCGGCGGCTGAGAGAGAGGGGTTGCGATCCTCGTTCCGGATCGTTTTTTGCTCAACAGATTTCGTTGGCCATTCAGCGTGGCAACGCCGCCAGCATCATGGGAACTTTTGAGCCATCTACGATCCGGGGCGGTCCTTTAGATTAGGTTAGGTTAGGTTGATGGTGTTGATGAAGCCTGTTGCGGATTTTGTAATAATTAGTAAATAAACTTATTGAAATATTAAAAATTGCATTCAAAATTTTTCATACACAGATATACATGTTAAACTTATAACACCCGTCTTTTAACGGAGATTTGACACCGCCAGCTTATAAAACGCCTTTCCTATTTAATACCGAGTTACTTTTTAAGGATGATTCACAGTAGGCCGTGTCCAGGCCGGCCCGTTTTCTATGACTCTGTGAGACGATGCTCAACTTCCATGTATTTGTTTTTGTTACATATTATAGTAAAAGATAATTTGTTAGTCTAAGTTTCGTGACGCATTGGTTATACGAGGCTTGCACTGAAAGTGGCGGGAATCGAATACTTATTAATTTATTTTTAACATGTATTATACCTTTTTATAATCTCTGAAGTTTCCTTATCTCAACACACTGGCCACTTAGAAAAAAAAAAGCATGGTTCGGTTTCAATTGTTTATTGAAGTCGTCGAGTCACTGCTTAAAATCGAATTGTGCCGTGAAAATTTCAGAGCTATGATTTATTATGACTTTAAAAGTGGACTAACACAAAAACAATGTGAAGAGCGGATGGTTGCTGCTTTTAATATTGAAGCTCCTTCAAAGACTACAATATACAGGTGGTATTCAGAATTTCAACGTGGCCGTGTATCCCTCACCGACGAAGTGCGTGAAGGTCGACCAAAATCGGCAGTCACGCAAGAAAACGTCGATGTTGTGCGTCGTCTGATAAATGAAGACCGACATGTGACATATCGGGAAATTCAAGAGCACCTGGGTATTGGAATGAGTCAAATACAAATTATTTTAAAAGAAGAATTAGGCGTGAAAAAGTTATTTTCCCGTTGGATACCTCACCTATTGTCTGACGAGCAGAAAATAGTCCGTGTCAATTGGTGCCGCAAAACTTTGAAAAGATTTAACAAGGGACGCTCAAATGCTGTTTTTAGCATAGTATCAGGTGACGAGTCGTGGATATACGCTTATGAGCCTGAAACTAAAAACCAATCCCGAGTATGGGTCTTCGAAGACGAGCTCAAACCCACAAAAGTTGTTCGTTCTCGCAGTACGGCTAAGAAGATGGTGGCTACGTTTATCTCTAAATCTGGTCACGTAGCTACTGTGGCTCTTGAGGATCGTAGAACAGTCAATGCTGATTGGTACACCACTATTTGTTTGCCGAACGTCTTTGCTGAACTCCGAAAAACAAACCCTAGTCGTCGCATCATCCTTCACCACGACAACGCCAGCCCACACACCGCTCGGACAACAACTGAGTACCTGGACGGTGAAAAAGTCGAAATATTGGACCACCCTCCATATAGCCCTGACTTAAGTCCCAACGACTTTTTTACATTCCCCAGAATCAAGGACAAACTGCGTGGTCAGCGGTTTCAGACGCCAGAAGAAGCAGTGGAGGCCTATAAAATAGTCATTTTGTCGACCCCTACTTCAGAGTTCAAAAAGTGCTTTATGGACTGGTTTGAACGCATGCATAAGTGCATGAAATACAAAGGAGAATATTTTGAAAAACAATAAAAATAAATAAACTCACTTATACTGCATATTTTCTTCTATTCCCGAAACTTTCAGTTTTACCCTCGTACTGTACTGTAATGTCATGTAAACGTTTTTATCAAATAAATGAATACAATAAGAATTACAGCAAAACGCCGACCGTTGCACCGCTTCCGAGCGTCGCCGCGCGCGGGCTCTTTGGTCAACGCAAAATTCGAGTCCACGAGCGCCACTCGTGAAAATTGAGATTATTTAAATTTAACGACAGATATTTAAAAAAAGGGACTGCTATGTACTATATTTTGTATTTTACTAACTTTTGAATACATTGAAACACTTATTACGTTAATTGATTCGTCAATCTATGCGTCGAAAGAAAAACGGCCGTTTTATTTTTGAACTCAAAGATCGCCAATTAGTTCGATGTATTCAAAAGTTACTTAAATGCAAAATACAGTACATAGTAGTCCCCTTTATTATTATTTTTTTAATATATATCGTTAAATTTAAATAATCTTATTTTTTACGAGTGGCATGAGTGGATCCGTTGATTCCCTATTAACGGCCAATCTAGCTACGGCCGACCGAAGCTTCCGAGCTTCGACTTAATGTAGACGCACCGTAAAGAAGCGGTACCAACCCAACTCGTCTGACAGTTGACAGATCTTTGATATCGTACCGCTGCCTCGCCGACAAGTCAGGAAGTCGCCTTAGCTTGAGTTTAACTTTCCCTCTGACCTTCCTCAACCATAACCATAACAATGCATCTCAATTTAAACTCCCTTCTCAACGGCCGATTGTTAGGGCGTTTCAAGGTCTCGCTAGGGCTACCAAATATTTTCTGTGTGCCAGGAATTTTTAGAATATTACAACTAGTAAATAGTAATAATCGTATGGCATTTATTTTCGAACCGTGAGATCTTCGAGAAGAAAAGTACGGTTGCCAGTTTGTTGCACTTTTAGCACCACCCAGGGGTCACGTGTGGGGAAACGGTGGGTAGTTCCTACGCACGTGGTGCAACTTCACCCATTCAAGAATTGACCTGGCCCCACTTTGCTCTACCTCGCGTACCGCACGCGGTACGCGGGCGCCGCTGGGCCCCGAGCGCTCTAACTAGAAATACGTAAATATGTCTAGGTTTTTTTCAAATACACGCAATTTTTATGGTTGTGTGACGTGACACAACCACTTAATCGCGACTTACGAAACTAGTAAATATGGATTTCATAATACTTAAGCCCGCAAAAAAATATTTCATAGTTTAATTTACAACATACTTAATATATTAAAACCCTATCCCATCAAAAACATAAATGTGAAATTGGGAGCCATGTTCAATGTTAACAATATGCGATGCGTGGTCATCGTCTTCACCGTCAAAAGGATTGAGATCTAAGTGGGTGCCAAATTCCGTAGATTATCTGAAAACGTCCCAAGCCTGGCACTAGATTGTTTACAGTAAAACTATTTTATTGCGGCCTAATGCATTTTGAGCCTTAACTTGGCAGTTTTCCATACAGTATAAGGTGAATTCCAAGTTTAGTCCCTACTGTTTCGACATTTTAAGTTATTTTTTATTTCGTTCGAGTCCTGGCTGGAAGCATTGTGAACCCTATTGGAAAAGGCCTCGTTATTTACCGATACTTCACGAACTCCAGAAAATGGAGAAGTTTTATAAATTACTCTGCATCGTTGCTCAAAATTGTTTGGAACAACCATTTGGAAATAAACAGCAACGGGAGTGAGGATATAGCTATTCATAGTTCACATTGTTTTGGTTTGTTTCAGGGAAAATTTCGTAAAATCTAAATTCAAATATTATATTGATGTTTTTTTACGTCGTCTCTTGTTTTTAGGTTAACGCCTCAATGCTCAACACCATAATACCCAATAGATGACACCTGATCACCTTTGCCATTATAACACTGGACTTGTATGTTACATATTTGAGGGCGCTGTATTTACAAAGAAATACCCAGGGTTATTTAAAAGTGCTAAAGATGTATACCCCAGACATACGAGATTTCCCAGCAATAAACATGTACTGGATTTCATACCTAATAGTTCCATCTTTATGAAAGGTAGTTATTATATATATATTTTTTTAAACACAGCTTCATAGATGGCTCCAAGAGCGAATGTTCTATACACTAGCTAGAGTAGCTAGACGAATTATTTGAAATATAAAACTACATATCTAATTATCAGTCCAAATTTGCATGCTAAAGTATCTAGAAAAATGTGTAATAGTACAGGGATATTTACCACATAGTCCATATACCACCATATTGTACCATATTTTATAGCAAATAAAGGATTTTATTATTATTTACTATAATTGAAAGATCAAATTGAACATTATTGGGTTCGTGTCGAGAACTGAGACCTTAAGGCGACTTCCTGCTTTGGCGGGGCGGAAGCGATATCAGATATGTATTAGGTAGGTACTCTTCTCTTTGACGTGAGATTTTCTCACTTGATGAAATACTGTCAGTATTACGTTTGCGCATATTACTACATACCATGCGCAGTTTTCTTATATCGTACCGCCTCCGCATCGACAAATCAGGAAGGCGCCTTGATGTCGCAAGCAGATCTAGAGACGCGGTAGCGTGTCCAGCCAAGTCGTGAACTTGGCTGGACACGCTAAATATAAAAGGAACTGGCGAGCAGCAGCCGTGTGTTATTTACACGAAGCATTTGGAGCCACTTTTGAACCCTCAATAACTCCGAATCTATTTAACACAAAAACATGACATTTTTGTGTAAATAATTCGAGTGTATACTTTTAAATAGCAAACATTTTGCTTGTTGCCCACTCACTTGACAAAGGGGGGTCGAAGTTGCACCACGTCCGTAGGGAGTACCCACCGTTACCCTACACGTGACCCCTGGGTGGTGCCAAAAGTGCAACAAAAACTGGCAACCGTACTTGTCTTCTCGAAGATCTCACGGTTCGTAAATAAATGCCATACGATTAAATAAATAAATAGCAAACATTGTTGTAGCAGATAAATGAGAACTTGTGTTTATAATTTATTTCAGAATGTTGTGTTCTTAATAAATAAATATCAGTGAACTAGGCATAGATTTAGATCTCAATTCTTTTGTCGGCGAAGTCGACATCCACGCATCGCATATACTTAACATTTAACTAGGCCCCCATTTTTACATTTTGTTTTTTATGGGATTTCAGATCTTCTAAAAGGTTCATATTTTTTTCCTTACATATTGTTTTTTTTTTCTTTTGTTGCTATCGATCGCTGTTTTGTGTGATTTGGCTCACATTTGACGTTAGAATAAAGTCTACTGGGAGAAGCGTTTATTTTAAAACTGGTTTGATTTCTACAACTGATGTAATTACACTTTATGAAGTTTTCCGCATAAAACAAATTCTTTTTGGATGTATATTTATATAACTTGGTCATTACCAAACTCTGATTTGGCGCGTTACGTCAGTAATAGGGTAAGTCGGCGTAATAAGAAAAGTTTATTTTTATCTTTCCCCTTCATCTTCAAGGTGAACCCGTAAATCCGAACTTAAGTTATAACCAATTGTTATAAAAATAAATTTGTCTGCAGTTTTTGGCAAATGTTACGTAAATATCTACCCTAGATAGACACCGGATGGCCCTAGTACTTGTTAAATTATGCTTTTTTATAATACTTAAGACTAATCAGCTATTATAATACTGAGACAGAGAATTCATTCCAAAATGTGATACTGACGTGTTTCATTTGCATTCGTAGAGGTTGGTGCGCTCTCGCTTGCGCTAAAAGTATGTCAGGCTTTACGGAATATGACACTAGTTAGAGATAGATAGTTAGGCCAAGTCAGACAATGTTTTTCCGTAGCGGAAGAAAAAAGATAAGCAGAATCCACTGATTTGTAATGAAAAACGAATGGTGATAGATAATGATAACTGATACACTTTCACAAATTAAGGATGATTCACAGTAGACCGTTCCGTGTCCGGGCCGGCCCGTTTTCTATGACAGGCAAGGCAACGGCCGGCGTTTTTCTCTAGAGAAAACGGGCCGGCCCGGACACGGAACGGCCTACTGTGAATCATCCTTTAGTCTGACAAGGTGAGCAGTGCAGTACATGTTAAAAATACAAGGTCTAGACACTCACACATTGATATTACGTCAACTAGGGTATAAACAATTTTAATTGGTTAGAATCACCAAAACTCGCCTCTAAAACTGCTATTCGCAGCATTTTTCTTTGACATTATCGCACTAGATACGAGTATTCTACTCTTTGATACCTCAGCCCCAACAATAAATTAAAAAAAAGCTGTTTTGTCCCTTATCCGGCTGTCAGAAACATAGCCCTCTGTGACTCCGAAATGAGGAAGTGAATTTTGGTTTATGTCTGACGACCAGAGGGGCGATTACGACTACATAATGTTTTACAGCATGCGTTAGGTAGATCTTAACAATAATAATAACAACTGTTTATTCATAAACTCTTATGACAAATTACACTCCACCACAACTGCCAGTACGGGTTGTTATTGCAGAGGCCGGGAAAAGCAATATACGTGGACAAGATGATTTTGACGGGCGATGCGAAGTTGAGTCCGTTAGAAGAAATGGTAGCGCATATTCTCCAACAATTCGAGAAAATTATTATGAACACACCTAACCTTTTTTTTTACCTGAGGAAATGCATTTACGCATCCCGCCTAGCCGGGGAACTAGGACAGGTATGACGGACTCCCGGGAACCGCTCGGACTACCGTCTAAAACCACCAGGGTATGCCCACACGGGATCGCCAAGACACACAACCGCGAACACCGCCTGCTGCGATAGCCGAAGCTGTCCCCTCTCGGAAGAGGCTTGCGCCCCCCACCCGACGGCAAGCGTGCAGGGCGACACCACACACTTGCCGACCAAAGGACCTCCACGCCAGGAGAGAATGAAAAACCCCGTATTCACTCCCTCAGGTCCCCTTGTAACTTTTTATAGAGGTTTTCTCCCTCGCAGCCACCACCCGGCCCCGGCCTGACGGTGACAGCCCCCGCTCCGGACTATAGCGGCCCTCTTCCGAAGTCAAGATTACGAGTCCGTAATTCTTTAAACAGGTATACGGCATGGCCTGTCCCTCTCGCCGCACCTGGGGAGTCTTGCGACTCCCTGATGCGGAACCCCCTATCCCACCCATTGGACCCATCTGCAGTGTCCTCCGCTACACAGAGGAACACCCAGAGCAACCCCGTCTCCGAGTTATTGGTAGCACCGTTACTACTAGAAAGCTGCGGAGCTGCCGCCGGCTCTGCCGCTGCTGTTTGGATTCGAAGTCTAGCTTCTATATGGAGGGTTCGAATTCCTATGACTCTGGTGGCGTGCGCGCTGACTCTGGCCGTTTGCTGTGAATCGTCCATTAGTACACGTTGCATAATCCATCAACTAGCTGTATTACAAAATGTAGGTATAAAATTCAAGACTGTCGAACAAGTATGAAACGCTTTTTAGACTTTCTAGGATCTTTACGTAGTTATTTTTTATACAATAATAATATTATTATAAGAGACAGTTTTATTAGGCGGATGTCCGTTGTGTCACGTCCCCCCCCCCTCACTCCACTTAATATTAACTCCCTTGCTAAAAGCCCCACTAAGCTACCGCACCCCGTGAAAACTATGACTAAACTTATTAAAGTCGCTTTGAGAAAAACGAGCTTTATGAAAATGATTTGGCCTTGTGATCGTCTATGGTAGAACCCTATTAGTGTTGTGAACCGTAAGCAACCCCTGAACTTTAATGTGAAGCTGGTAGGATCGTTGGACTCTTCATCTCTACTAATATTCGCGACCTAATCTATCCTTACACACAACACTACTCAGTTGACCTAAACGCTACCTAACTAAGATTGGGCTGCGCTGGCAGCTTGTATCATTAAAATACACGCTTGAAACTAATTCTAATAGGGTTTTACTTAGGAATAGCCTATTTGAGAGGAGCCTAGAGATTACTCTGCCTGTCCTAGTCGTTGTAATGGTCATAATAGTACGAAACTTAGAGCGTTACGTAGCTCACCTAACCGACTTCTCTCCTAGCTGTTCCTATAGGCCCTAGCGCTTGGAAATAAGGTTTTATATTTGTATAGATAATTTATCCCCGACCACACCTGTAAGCGTCTCTCTCTGCCTCTTGCTGACGGGGGCGTGTCGTCGAAAGAGGGCAAGTCTCCCACCACAGCACTTTGAAATTCCTAAACCAAGGATACCTGCTAGTCTAAGCGCTACACTTTGACTACCCTAATCTTGCGAAAGTTATCCTTGGTTGTATATGTTGCGACGTGCTATTTTTAGCTACTGACGCTGCCAGCAAGAGTAGTAGGATGGGGCAGGACGCGCTATCCTTACAGCTTTACGACTATTCTAGCTTCGCAAAACAGGGTAAGCTGTTTTGCTAGGCCACTCAGATGCTCGCGGGCATCTCTAGTCTACACTACCACTGAAGGCGCTCATGCCTTATTAACCCTATCGCTCCTAGCGGCTCTAAGCCCTATCACTAACTGGCCTAGCTCCCGTTGAAGCCGACAATGCCGAACCGTAACAAGTAGCCCACCGAGTTCCCCTTATTTGAAAACGAGTTAACCACGTCATGAGCGTTCAGCTACCCATTGTGGAAAACGTCTGATGTACGGCTCTGCTAGACATCAGTCCCTAGTAGACATGTCCCAATACTCTGGGTATATGCCCACTTCCTATTCACAACGTACACTGATCACTTTAAATATACAACACTAGGATCGGCATTTTCAGCCTCACCGTAACTAGGTCCCTATCAGGCCTATGCTAAATCCCTAACGACTAGCGGCTTTAGAATCCACTTATCTCACTATTCACTTAACACTTTTACACACGTATACTGAAGACACTTCGTTCTCTGCCATCGGAGCTATAACTATTCCGCGACTGGAACACTACAAACACTAAAAGAATCCCTACTGTGATCCTGGAAATAAAACACTTCACTTACAGAAATATTACCCATCCTAGATGCCTAATATTATCCCTGTGTATGAATTTAACCTAACACTACCCCTTCTCAGCCCTACTCTGCATTATTCGCAACTAATTCCAGGAATCTGGTTTTAGTTCCGAATAAGGCCGTGAAGTCCCTACTTTAAGCTGTAAAGTCTAGCCGGCGAAGCTAGGATTTAGAAACCTGACACACCTGTGTGTTGTGCGTTCCCCCCGACACGCCCGAGGGCTCGGCGGTGGCGGTAGAACACCCTATTGTGTATATAAATTGGATATATAAATATATTTAACAAGACTGCACCTCGGATACTGACGTCTTCCGCAAGCGGAGTAACCTCCTGTGCTGAGCCTTCAATCGTGCCAGTCATGCTTCAGATCGTCAGCTGGACACCGAGAGTACAGGGGGGCCTAGACGCATCACCTATGTTGGTAAAGAGGTGATGCCAGACGGACACCCCAATCTGGTAATTTACGGAGCTCCAGGGTAAACACGCTTGACAGCCGTTAGGTTGTATGTACCCTGTCAGATTAACTGTAATCTGGTTAACGTTCTGGCTTTTTACAACGAAATAAACAATGTATCATTATTAACACAAATAAACTTAAGTAAGAACAACAAATACATCCTTTCGTTACTCCAAAGTCCTTGGTATAACGATAGGATTTCAACTAAAAATACTACAACACTAAACCCCACAAAATTAAACAAACTATAATATTAAGATAGAAAATCCTTGTATCATGCAGCGCGCCGCGGCATAACAGAGAATTCCCTACCCTAATTACTCGAAACCCACCGATAGATTTGTGCTACAAGCCAGAGGTATGTTAACAGCCCACCGCCGAATCACAAAAAGCCCCAACTGCAGTCCGCCGCTTGCTTTTATAGCCATTGACAAGTCATTCGCGTCAAAACGAACATCCGATACAGCCTACTCTTTCCCACCAGTGTCCCCACTCCTACCAATCGACCGTAACCAACCACGCTATACCTTCCGTCGTTTCGCCCGACGTGACGTCACCGCCGTTCCACACTTTTTCCCATCCCATCTGAGCCGAACGTTTTGCCGTCCAGAATAGAGAGAGCCCTCAACCTTAGCGATATCGATGTGTGCCAGGGTTCAAGTACCAGTGGCGCTGCCTCAACTAAAAATTCATGTTCTCGTGTTGTGAGGAAGGAAGTACCCTACGTATTTGCTAATAAAATCGAAACTCGTCAACCGCCCGACAGATTGTTATGATTTTAGACTCATTATATAGGTCTGCTTATTTCTATGCATTGTTTGTATCTTACGTTCTTAGTTTGTATGATTGAATGCCAAGTTGAGAATTCTAATTAGTAATATAATTAACACCCGCCTATTCTTTCTATTAAATATTTACTTTTCGACCGAGCAAGCGAAGCGGGCGAAGCGTCTCCGTTTCAGCTTTCGACAAAACTCCCCTGTATGTCTATTTTAAGTATTTTCTTTTGTTTTATAGTGCTTGTTCAATGGCAATGCTCAAGCTTATTTAGGAAACTACTTAGCATTTACATATATGACATGGTTGTGCTTTCGCCAAAACTCCTATTTCCGACTATTTTCTTAATAATGCTTTCAACGGGGAAACCATGAATTTATCTGACTGTCTCTTGGAAAATATTTCAATATGGAAGTGACGGAGCGCAATGGCGTTCTGTTACAACTGTCTCACTCAAGTCATTAGTCCATCATATTCACCCAATAATCGGTTCCCTAATTTAGATTCCATCAACCTGCCCTAGTCCCTGTACACCCTGACAGGTGCTGTCTCTGTGTACGTCCCATGACACGGACAGGGACAGCAATCGCTCGGTTTACCCCTTGCATTCCATTGAATTGTCAAAAGGGCCTCTACGGTTGGTACTTCGGCTCCACGTACGCCTTCCAAAGGTCCGGGACACCATTGTCCCGTGAGCGGACAAGTAATATTATTATTATTTTCAAAGGAAAAAAATATTAATTGACCAGGCACGGAAAGTAGGGTAGGAATCGCCAAACGATAGATCACAACACAAGAGACCGAGTCAGGCAATCCCGGTTTTCACCAAGATTACGAGTAATAGTACTTCTCTCAAACAATGTTGTTAAATAACACAAAAATATTGCAAAAAAATTTGCTGACGTACCTACCTGAGTAATAACGCTTTATTTTGACTTTGATTTAGAGTACTTTTTCGACGACATGATATCTTTCAACGGGCTGTCTTCAACACTCCAATTCGGTTTTGAAAATTTAGTTAATTTCGTGCTCAATGAATATGTAACTTATGTAAAGTTGGTAATTTATTATTCTTATAATCATACACAAAGAAAAGCATAAAAGAATATTTAATAAAGGTGCTTACACACTGGAAAAGTCGTGGGTTGCGGGGCGGTTTTGTTTGGCTGAATGTATTTTTTTCCTTAGTCGATTTGATTTAATATGGCTCTTCCAGAATTTTGAACAGGTTAACGCAGCGGGAAATAATGTGTTTTGGTAGGTATTGTTCTTCTAGGCCTGAACCCGGGTATGTCCTAAAACAAAAGGACCAAGACCACCGTGGGATGGGCAGCAGCATCCCTGGAATGCGGTGGAGATACTGCGATCGTCAATCCGCATGCTAAGCGTAGCGATTAAGGCATTTATCCCCAGGAAATTGGGAGAGGCTTATGTCCAGCACTGGACGTCCTTCTGCTGATATGGTGCTCCCAGGCAGGAAAAAGTTTTAACGTTTTAAATTTGGGCGGATAAAATTGGTACTTCGCTTGTTCGTTTTTCAAACAAAATAAGACAATTACCTATATTCAATTGTAAAAATGAACAAGGAATCGCATTGCATTGTAAATACGTATATATAGGTAAGGTCCATTCTATGCAATGGTGAATTTTATTGTAATCGAATGAATAATTTTGGAGATTGCGCCCGAAATACCTACTTACAAAGCTGTAGCACCTCACAAAGCTACAGGCCTTAAGGTCTGACAATTCGATATTTAACTGTGTTTACATTCTATGTAAAACTTGCTCAGCACCACAACACCACCACCATATCAGCCCAACGTCGTCCACTGCTGAACATTAGGCCTAGCTATTTTATGGGGGTAAATGCCATAAACTTGCTCACAAATATATAAAGTATGACGGATTTTACAATCTTGCGTCGAATACAAGATAATAATCAAATCCTCATATAAGGAACTAGAACACCGGTGTATTTGAGTACCTTTAAGAGGGCGCAGTACGTTTGGTTCTCCATACAAACGTATTTATGCTCTCATTTTAAAACGCCATGCTAGAATAACATGAAACTTTGTATACACAATAGGATCCGGCATACCTAGGTCGAAAATTAGTTTTTGTTGCTTGAAATTATAATGGCGAAAAAAATACAGCGATTATTAAGGTTTTCATACAAGCCGTAAAAAACTCAAAAATCCTCTGTATTTTTTTTCTTTTTCAATTTCTAGCAACAGAAACTAATTTTCGACCTAGGTATGCCGCCGGATTCCATTGTGTTTACAAAGTTTCATGTTATTCTAGCATGGCGTTTTAAAATGAGAGCCTAAATACCTTTGTATGGAGAACTGATCCACACCGATCGTACTCCGCCGTCTTAACTTTATTATTTATAAATAAATAAATAAATAAATATATTGGGACAATTTTTTACACAAATCGAACTAGTCCCACAGTAAGCTCAATAAGGCTTGTGTTATGGGTACCAGACGACGACATATTTAATAGATATATACATAAATACATAGAAAAACATCCAAGTCTCAGGAACAAATGTCTCTGCTCACCACAGAAACAAATGCCCTTACCGGGAATCGAACCCGGGACCTCTACTTAGCTTCGGAGGCAGTGGCACTACCAACTAGGCTAAACAGGCCGACAAACCTAAAGTATTTCCCCTTGAATCTATCGGTTACAAAGAAATACAGGGTAAGGGGCTAAGGGGGTAGGGTTTCAGTGGGGTTTAGCGTGTTCTATAAGATAACCTTTACATTGTGTAGAATGCCACGTGGCAAACACAAGAACAGTAATAAAACACTAGAAACAAGTGCGGTCACAGACCTGCCTAATAGAATATATTCCAAAGGGCCTTCACTTCAGTAAAATGGCGCCCCGCAGTTCCCATAACACAAAAATCGCTTACTTCAACAACAACGCATCGTCACTTCGTCTTAACGAATTAAGTCTTTATCCCATGGATAGAACGCTCATTTTCTCAACTATATAATCTCAGATATGACTTAAGGAAGTTTTCAGTCGATATTTGTGTGCCGATATTATTACGTCGTTACGGCGTGATTGGTATGTGGGCAGGAAATTCGGATATTATGTGGAAAAAGCAATGCTAATCAAACTAATACTGAGACGGTGTTATTATTGGATAATAATAGTAATAATATGGATAGGAATACGTGATATTTGCGTTGGCCTTAACGACAACCGTCGTCATATATATTAATAACTAGCTTTTGCCCGTGTTTTCGTTTGCGTAGAACTCGTTCTCGCGTTAGAATTATTTCGTGTCTCATACAATCTTTCACCCTTCTTTACACCCCCTTAAGAAATGATTACATCCGATATGACAAGCTCTTTAACGCGCACGGACACTTTTAAAAGAAATCCTATTTTCAAAACGAATCATCATCATATCAGCCGAAAGACGTTCACTGCTGGACCTCAAAGAGTGCCACAATGACCGATACTGCGCCACCCGCATCCAGCGGACTCTTGCGACATTTACCAGGTCATCAGTCCACCTTGTGGGGGACCTACCCACGCTTCGCCTTCCGGTACCTTTCTGCCCCAAGAGCCATCGGCCGGTCGGTCATCACTGGCAACACACACTGGTCAAAGACTCTCGTCTTGAGACACTGCACAATTTTAGACGTCGTTTTCAAAAAAAATGATATTAAATAATCGGGGAGTTAAATTACTATGCGTTCTTTTGCCACAGTAATTGCTTGAAGACTGCGTTTTCACAGAAACGGACAATTTATTATAAAAGCCCACGTATTCTTTTCGTTTCATTTGCAGTTTTATGGCGGCTCAAAAGCATTTTACTATAAGACGATAGTATAGTGCCGATGTAGATTTGCAACTCCCACGAAAGGATATTGAATAAAATGGCAAAGAATTTTTATCACGTTTGACACGTGTCGTTTTAAAAGCCATTAAAACTTATATTTAACCAATTTAACAGCAGTCAGCTAAGAAAGTGGTCTACGACTTTAGAACCTTGTGTGTAACACGTTGTTTAATAAAGAACAAGTAAGTATTAGAGGCCCTCCGAATCGCTAACTTAAATGGCCGTGGGCGGGGCACATTGCACGTAGAACCGATGGCCGTTGGGGCGGAAAGGTTCTCGAGTGGCGACCACGTACCGGAAGGCGCAGCGTAAGTAGGTAGGCCCCCCACAAGGTGGACTGGTCAAACTGGTAAAGGTCGCGGGAGTCCGCTGGATGCGGGTGGCACAGGACCGGTCATTGTGGCACGCTTTGGAGAAGGCCTATGTCCAGCATTGGACGTTCTTCGGCCGATATGATGATGATGAGTGGTAGTATGGCTGCGGTCTTCTGGGTGTAGATACTTTTGATGCAGATGTTACGGTCCTCTGTGAGATGGATTAGTATGGGCGTGGCTACATCAGTCAACTACCATTATGAACAGCAATTATGAGAGCGACAGACAAGTGACATTTGCAGGTCTTCGCCTGTCAGTGTCTCCGTCTTCATAGCTGAAAATTGTACTAATCTAACGTCTGTCGTCTCATTCTGTTGTGTTAACTTTGTATGGGATTTAACATCCTGGTATGCTTTCAATTGAAGACAATTCGTTAACAGACAAAAATGATTGTACTATCTGTCGCATTCTAACTCATTAACGAGACAACTATGAAAAATCATCTGGCTTAATACTGCGAGTCTGCTTTTCTCTGATGTATGTGCACACAATCCAGCCACCATTTCTTTGGCCTATACTTCGTTTCTCACCCCAGATTTGTCTAAAGAACCCTGAAAGGGATCATAGAATCGAGTAGCTTAGACAGCTTTCCTGGCAAACGTGGCAGAAAGAAAGGTGGCCTTGATGAGTTGTAGTAACTCACCAAGTGGCGCCAGAGGCAGAAGAAGCTCAAGGCTAGAGAGTTAGTGTTGTTCAAGGAGGAGAATATTGTACTCGGGGGAGTCCTACAGCTATAGAGATAAACTACGATAACATGGCCCGCCTTCCAAAATTCAAAACGCTTCAATGTATTTATGAAAGTATTTATTAAGCACCACCAATACTCCCAACGCATGTGTGCGTGCTGCGACAGCCGTCAAACAAACAAACACACTTTCGTAGGGATGTGACTAAACACATTGAAAAAGTAATTTGGAGAGGCGGGCCATGTTATCATACTTTATCTCTACCCTGGGTCCGATGGCATTACAATTCGTTAACAAAGTGGCCATTTATTTACAGCAGAAGCAATGAAACAACTTAATCAATATTGTGTAACCTCGACTGTTTCCGAGTAAATTAAAAGAGGATGTTTATTATCAAGGTAGGCAGGTACCTGTCTGTTATCTATTCGAGCATTGTTCTCCTTCACAAGTTGCCTCTCATCGATATTCCGATTTAAGCCCGTTCATTTTTACTGAGGCGGGACGAGGGCGGCAGTAGAGTAACTGCGTTATACTTATTACCCCTTACGAAATTATTATGAGAATATATTCCGTACATTTCTAGTGAATCCCAACGGTGCCGACCGGTACTCTACTGCTACGGCACTTCCCGATGCCAGTACCCTTCACAACTCACCCCCACCCACTTTTTGATGTGGCAGTTCTGCCTAGGAATATTGTGAAAACGAAAATAGTACATTACGATACAAGTGCACAGAACAGGAAATTCGCAACGAGTGGTGATAAATTGAAACACGACAGTTGCGAATTACCTGTTCGCACGTGTATCGTACAACGTTTTACAGTACATATGGTTCTTTAAAGTTTCAACATATGCACGTAATCTGCTGATTACCGCACTCGTGCGGTAATAATATATACACCATATGTACCTACTGTATTTTTTTTAACCTTACTTTTATATTGATGCTAGTTACCACAGTGTTACGTCGTATCCACTTCCTTCCATTCGCGTAGACTAAGCATTTACTATTAGTAATCATAAAATTAACGCGGCTAAGTAAGTACGATAGAATTTTCGACTCTATTGGTAATGTGTGAAGGTCCAAAAGTAAAAGACCGCTTTCTTGACTAACTGCTACGTCTGCTACGCCGTAGCGGAAACCGCACATAGAGGGCCATAGGATGGCGCATACGGATACGTGGCATCATGGGCCTTGATTGAAGCCGAAAGTCCTTTCTGCAGAACGTCATTTCTACAGTAGAAAAGTACGTGAAGCCGTTGAAATCAAAACACATCGTAATTTTAACCGGGATGAGGGTTCTAAGATTTCATCTTCGTGGAATCCAGTTATGAGTGCAAGCGTCAAAATACGTCGTCCATTACGTTAACGGATGGTGTTAGTGTTGTGTGTTGGGCGAATGACAACCCTTTTGTAAATGTGAATAATAAATACAAAGTGCGGGTAGTTCGGAAAACCCGCGCGGCGCGGCTAGACGATGTTGATACCCGCTCAGCTCAAGCCACAGTCAGCTCGTGACCACGGATGTTGTGATACATTCGAAACGTCGGGCACACCTCAGGTGAATAATTTTCAGTTGTACGCGATTAAGTCCCGTTTAAGTACCAATAATAATGTGTAAAAATCGTGCAAGTTTAAATCAATATACTAATCAGTGCTAATTGCAAAGCCGTTAAAGTGCAATAATAATAAAAATACTACTTTAAAATAACACTAACTAGTAGTGGTATGCTATCACGCATGTCTTGTAGTTTTGTTTATTACTCCGATTGTTGCAAATAAACACGCAACCGACCGTCATTTCGAAAATAATATGGAGCTCTAGCGTGAACAATGGTCGCAGCTTAGGGCGGTGCGCGCCTTCATGGTCAATTGGCCATATAGAGCTCCTTATTTCTTTGATCTGAGCATCGAATGTTTAACGATAGTATATGTTTACCTATATTATTTTCACATTGTAATAGCATCTCCACGTCATCCCTGTTCCTACCTTTCTCGCAGTCTGAGCAGTTATTGTTTCCAATAATGAACGCGGCTAGTTCGCACCGCCGTACGTAGCTACAGACTAACTTGTGCCATTGTGGTTCTTTCTACTTTTTCTTATTACAATGTTTGAAGTTATTCGTTCTCGTTGCTTTCTTTGTAGGTATTAAATTAAACTAGTACGTATACTCGTAGTCTAACATAGGTTAACATCTATTTTATTGTGAATTATGCATTGTTGTTAGACACAGATTTTCCGGGCCTTTCTCATTCTTGTACAATATACACACTGTGACAGCAGTAGAATCAGAAGATCACGTGGACGCAATTATGAAACACTATAATTATTTTAATTATTGCGTATCTAAGTAATCAATTAGCGGTTTTTTTTTTCTAAATAGTGACATTCACAGTTTGGTCAGTGTGCACAAAAGTGAGAATGGGCTATTCCTATTATAATGTGTCTGTACCAAATACCCGGACTAGGGTATGTCCTAAAACTACGACCAAGACCACCGGGGATGGGCAGCAGCATGCCTGGAGTGCGGTGGAGATACTTCGATCGATTTGCTTGAATGTAAGGTATAAAGAACAATAATCACAGATGAGAGCAAGAACAATCCAAAATCAATATTGCGTTGTAACTTTTTCCTCATTTCGATTGTACCTTTATAATGAAACACGTCACAAGCAATAATTTCATTTCATATCGATCAAAACGTGAATGAAGTAAAAAAATTACAAGCATTGTTAAGTACCCTCAAAGTGTGCCCTAAAAGAATTTGTCCAATTATTATGTGATTCCTTAGGAATACGAAAAACTCGCGTAGGAGTTTTTGAAGCCCAAGGGACAAAAGTAACTTGTTTGTAGCCTTTGTGGCAATCTCGACTTTGTTGATAAACTCGTCGGATATCGCCCACAACTGACATTTTAATTCGACGAAATAACTGCGACCCAATATTTGGCCGTAATAAATTAATTACATATTCAATAAGGTGAAAAACTGGATTAATATCGTGTGTATCGCCGTTTATGTCAAAATTAAGGAAAACGTGCCAGTGACCTAGTACTTGACACTTTCAATCTTATCTGTTCACCTTCCAACTCTTGTCGGGTTGTAAACTCGCCCGCGTTACGCGCCAACTGATCTTAAAAGTAGGTGACTTTACATTTTCTTGGTAACACAACCAGTTTCAGTTTTTTTCTTTCTACGTATGGTAGTGTGTCCGGCCCGAGGTCGAAACAAATTATATATACTACTACCATGATTTTGTGGTACATACCCAGTAGTAACCGTTTACTGATAGAGAGAGGGTGGGGAATGGGGGGCACACTTAACTCCAACAACAATTATCAATTTAAAAATTAATATCACGCAAGCGAAAAGCTTAATCAAAAAGTGGTTAAACAAAGCTCGTGGACAAAAAAACATGCCAAATAAACTTTGACAAGTGATTACAATTGTCCATTTGGTAAATGGATAATTTTGTGGTTTAATTTGACCATGTAGATTGTAGCGGTCAAAACTGAAGGAAAAGGCCACCTCATGCGCAATACCCGACCACATCATAAAACTCGCATGGTGATCAGTTGCGGTACATTCTGCACAGTAGCCAAAATATCTATCAACATTTTCGTGTGCAATTTCGTGGTGGTACAGTATAGAGGTTAAATAAAAATAACAAGCTTAACGGAAATAATTTAAATAATTAATTTAAGCAAGCCCAACGCATAAGTATTGCGATCCAGCGAGGAAATGCTGCCAGCATCCTCGGCACCATGCCACAGGGGCCTATTTTAGACTTAGGTTTTTAGATTTGTAAGGTTTTAATTTATTTTATTTTTAATAATAATTAATTATTTCTGTTTTATATTGTACGTACTGTAGATTAGTTTTCTCTGTAATAAAATTTATTTAAAACAATATTCGTCTCAAAACTTATTACCATACGAGGTATACGAAATCTCAGAGCCATACAAGCCATATGGAAGTAAGATCTCTTAACGAGCTCTAAAACAGCGCTAATTTTCACAGGTTATTCAGGACTTCACATATTACGGCCAACTTCCGTGTACAACCGATCAGCGTGGCGGTGGTCAGTGCGATGGTGGTGGTGGTATTCTAATATCATCCACCACCACCATATCAGCCAAAGGACGTCCGCTGCTGGACATAGGCCTTCCCCAAATTCACGGGGGGTATATGCCATAATCGCTACCCTTGGCATGCGGGTTGGCGATCGCAGTATCTCCACCGCACTCCAGGGATGTTCTTGCCCATCCCCCGGTGGTCTTGGTCGTAATTTTAGGACATACCCGGGTCCTTCCCCCTGACCCCCAGGATTCTAATATCATATTTTTATCTAAATACAAATAAATACAAAAACTACGTCAACATCTTCAAGATGTACTCCTATGAACTATTACAATATGAATTCTTTAATTAAGTTATTCTTGGAATTTTCTCAGGACGAAAAGCATAATACCGTCGTCTCATTACTCGAGAGAAAAATAATTAAAACTGCGATGCGGCCATCTGTCAACGACACAACTGACAACACCACAGTTTGTCTTGTTAATATTCTTGATTGGAATTTGTAGGATGCCTCGTACATTACGGCAAGGCATTGATATGCGACGTATACAGGGTGGGCCCTGTAACAGGAGCAAAAAAATTAACGGTCCACTAATGAGCCACCCAGCAATTATTTCCAGTCGAAAAAACATGTTTTTTTTCCTTTTCTTCAATGTTAGTTTAGTGCACACTACACAGCGTCCCGGCGCAGTGCTAGCGTTTACCCCTTTTTTTCAGTATTTATCTTAAGATTTAACGAATTTTGAATGTAAATGTTTTTTCGTTGTTGTCTAGTATTTGCTTACCAATTTTCAAACCTGTAACTCATGGATTATAGGAGTTCCCATACAAAATTCAATCCTTTTTAACCCAAATCTGCACAATTGTTATAGCCTAAACCTGACCGGGCATTTTCTCGACAGATTAGTAAAGTTTGTATCAAAATCAGTTCAGCCGTTTTCACGTGATGCGCGGTCAAGTATACAGATAAACAGACAAACAGACAAAAATTCTATAAACTGTTGTAACGTGTTCTGTTATCGATTCTAAGTATCCCCAGCTAAATTTTTTTCGAATATTTTCCTTGTAAAGACTGGACCTTCTTCAGCTTTATTATATGTACAATGTATAGATAAATAGATTTATTTTTAAAACACGAAAAGTTTGAAAAAAAACTATAAATATATATCAAAAACTATTGTAACTCATAACGGGATACTACCTCAAAAACTGCATTGACTGGCGCGCTATAATCCCGTGGTGTCGAGATCCATTTTAGAACAAAATGTCTACGAATTGAAAAAAAAATGGATCACAGACGATTCTCTAAGTAAGTGTATTTTTAAATATTTGCTCCTGTTACAGGGCCCACCCTGTATATTGATAGTTTAATTTAATGGTTCTTGAAATGGTCGACGATGAGTTATTCCAGAATTATTAGAACTCTACACACTCTAACAGAGTTAACTTCTTAAGTTAATTAAAATATATACAATAACTTCAACACTCATACTATAAATAAAAGAGTATTTAAACTAACGTATATCTAAAAAAATCGACCAAGAGCATTGCGGGTCATGCTCAGTTTAGGGTTCCCTAGTTGCCCAATGAACTTACCTAGTTAAAAAAAAAACAATAACAAGTAAAAGGGAATACGTCAGCAGCATTTCATACGTCTTTATTAAGAAGGAAAGACTTTTTACGATAACTCAAAAACAGCTAATTTGATCATGTCCGCTATGGTTTTTATTGAAAGTCTTTATTAAACTTTACTTTCATGTTTTGTTTTTCATATTTTTTGGACCCATAGTTCAAAAGTTAGAAGGGGGGGGGACATTGTTTTTTTTCTTTTGGAGTGAATATTTCCGAAAATATTTACTTTATCAAAAAGTGTTTAATAAAGATAGGGTTGAAGCAAAAAAAATTGCATCCCCACTTTACGTGTAGGGGAGGTACCCTTTAGAAAATTTATGTTAGGTTTTATTTTACGACTTTGTCAGTTTTATTGATTTATATATCCATACCAAATTGCAGCTTTCTAGCACTAACAATCACAGAGCAAAGCACTCGGACAGACAGACAGATGGACATGCGAAACTATAAGGGTTCCTAGTTGACTACGGAACGCTAAAAAGTTATTAACCCTTAAGAAATTTCAAGTTTCTAGCCCTAAGGGTTTGGCCTGTGCGTTGATCCTCGGTCAATCACTTTTGCCTTTTATATATATATAGATAAATAATGAAATATTTTTATTGCAATTAAATGTAGTTATACTTACTCCAATCTAATATCAAAATGTCAGTTGTGGAGTTCCCTAATTGAGCCACAGGGCCCGGAATTTTCTTCTTCAACTTCAGCTAAACACAGCTTTCGCACACCTCGGAAATGTGATGAGTGACACCACAGAGTGACACTCATCCGTATCCGTATCGCGGCTAATTTTGTACCGACGCGCAAGCGTGAAGAGTTGATGACCCTAACAAGGTGAAAGAGCAGAGCACGTGCTATGGGATAAGACATCGTTTATTTAGGCAGAGTACCTTCTGTACGTATATACTATTATTTATTCTGTGCCCACGGCTAGTTGAGAGTTCTTACCATTTATTTAGTTTACTAAAATGAAATGCCCTCGTAGGCATCAGGCATCTTAGTCCACTTTTCGAACGATTTTACATTAAGCGCTGTTTGCTTCAAAATTACTTTCTTATTGAGAGCTTTATGATTGGAAGCCAACGAGAGCTCAATTAAACACTCGTGGTAAAAGCCTAAAAGGAAATTCAATGTAACTGTAGCAAACTCGTTACAAGTCGTTGCATGACAGTCAATTTGATCCTTAAACGTACGGCATAAAGTTTAAAATTGCCGTGTGTAATGTAATTTAATAAGATAAGAGCAGGTATATTTTACCCATAAAAAACATTCCATGTAAAAAAGGGGCCAAGTCGAAACTCTTCCACAGTAAAAAGTTGAAGTTGTGAGATATTTCGTATTACCAAGTCTCAGGCATTCTTATTATTCCTTATTTGCTAGCTAAATAAAATTCTGCAACTTGGCAATCACACAACTTTACTGCATTTATGGATTTTTGCATACCTAAAACTATGTAGTATTGTGTGATTGCCAAGTCACAAAATTTTATTTAGCTAGCAAATAAAGAATAATAAGAATGCCTGAGACTTGGTACTACGAAATATCTCACAACTTTGTACGGTAGAATAGTTTCGACTAGGCCTCTTTTTTACATGGAATGTTTTTTATGGGATCTCACTTATTTTTGTAGGTTATTATGTTATCAATACATACAAATTAAGAATGCAGTCCCATTCTTGCTTTTGATTTTTTTGCCCCATTCATTGCAAATGTAATTTTTTTAATCCTATATATTTATATTGGATTACAAAGTTATTTGTGCAGTTCATGTATCTAGAAAACTAGACCGAAATTATTTTTGTTTTCCCTTGATTTATACACTAAACACCAGATGTATTCTAAATTTGAAGCTTCTGGGTCTGCTAGAAGTGCCTTAGAGTTTGTATGATCGGTCAGTCAGTGAGTGACAAGATTAAGAAACTTTGACTAGTTATAATTAAAGTACTGGTTCAAATTGAATGAAATTTGAAACATAGCGTGTTTACACAATGCCTGCTTGGTTATTCAAAATTTTGGCGTCTAGTTTTATCCACAACTAAGTTATAGGGGGGTTGAATATGGCCTGAACTGCTTCGAGAAAAGGATGGTAGGTACGGCCGTGCCGCTGTTTTGCTCGACTAGGCGGGGGCCCTGCCATGCGCCCTGATTCCTACGATTTAGTTATATCGGTACAAGATCCTAGGGCCATAATTGACCTGCACAATAAGTAGGTAGATCAAAATCATTACACAATAATAGTTAACGATTCAGGTACTTACATGCATCGATCATACCTTGTTGCGGTTTTGAGGAGGTGCGTTAGTGCAGAATTGCAAATGGTAAAAAACGATTTCCATAGTGTAATGCCGAGAATATTCCATACAATCTAGAACTATATTCATATACGTAAAGTATGGTATGTAGTTGGTCGCTCAGATGATGTACCTATGTACCTATAGGTATCTAATTATTCTACAAAGGTACATAATTCAAAATGTTAATAACTTTTGGTAAACTTCCATTTATGTATACGATCCGCCCCAATTTTAAAATTACAATACCTACATTACGAGTAAACTTTGGCTATCAGAATCAAGTCCTAATCGAGTGAAAGAAAACGCTAAAATCCCTTTTAAAAGTTTTTTTATTATCTTAAACCTGTAAGCTTTTGGGGGCACTTCACAGGCTGGTTACACCATGGTCAGTTAACGTACAAGCCGTCGGAAATATCTGCGTGCCTGGCTTCATGACGTCACGCAAACGGGAGAGACAGCAAAAAAATCGAGGTGTAAACATAAAAAATATATATTTATTTGTGTGTATCTAGTTTTTTACACTTTTATACAACTTTTACATCAATATGTACTTTATATGGTAAAAAAAACACAGAACAAGTTGAGAGCAAGAGATAATGGCGAAACTAAAAGTTTGTAATTTTTTTGCTTCACGTTTTATTGTCATTATTGTCGTTCTAGATAAACCAGTTGCTGCACACGCCCTTTTTCTTGCTTGTTCAACCAGTATAGTGAAAGAGTCGTGTTTTTTTTCAGTGTCAAAGAATTGTTTTACTTTCAGCACTAAATTCCGCTCTGCGCTACGTATAGTCCCTACCCATCTCACAATACTAAATAGGCAGTTTATAACTTTTTAACCGACTTCAAGATTTCCAAAGAGGAGGTTATCAATTCGGTTGTATGTTTTTTTTTTTTTTTTAATGTTTGTTACTCCATAACTCCGTCATTTCTTAACCGATTTGAAAAAATCTTTTTTTGATTGTATGTATATATATCCAAGTTGGTCCCGTTTTTGTCAAAAGGCAGTTCTGATAATGGAATCCATGAGGAATTGAAGGAACTCCTCAAATCTTTAAGGCAAACATATAGTGATTTTTGTGTTTTTATCAACAAGTCAAGCATTTGCATCCAAAAATGTGACATTGGATGAAGTGGAACTGCTGATGATGATCAGAACAGAACTCTTCAACGACGAAAAGTTCACGTTTGGTGATTTGTCCTCCTAGCTGTGTTTGTTAAGCAAGTTCTATTTTCACGATTAATTTTTGTTATGCTCGAGTTCTGATGATGGGATCCATGAGGAATTGAGGGAACTCCTCAAATCTTAAAGGCAAATATATAGTGATTTTTGTGTTTTTATCAACAAATCGAGCATCATCATACAAAAATGTGACATTTGATGAAGTGGAACTGCTGATGATGATCAGAACAGAACTCTTCAACGACGAAAAGTTCACGTTTGGCGATTTGTCCTTCTAGCTGTGTTTGTTAAGCAAGTTCTATTTTGACGATATACTAACACTTACGGTATTACAATTATGCGTTATAATTAATTAACTCCATCAGTAAAATACTTTATAAGTTTCAGGCTAAAAAACCGCTGTACATGCAGGTAGTGGTGAAATTGGCTACGTATACAACGGTTACGCAGACAGTTTGGGGTAATAGGTTTCTTTTTATATAACGACGGTAGCAAACAAGCTTACGGCCTGCCTGATGGTAAGCCGCCTATGGTTGAGAATCACAAGCGCGTTGCCGACCCTTTATTAACTTGACGATTCGGTGTGATGACAGCTAGAGACATAAGCAGATCCCTCACTCCAACACAGCGCATTCTCGGGGCTCTGGCGACCTTTCTCACCACCAGGAACACAATACCTCATACCTACCTAAGAAGCGATGTAGTGGTATTAGGCTGCGGTCTTCTGTAAAGTGGAGATGCTTCCCCAGTTGGGCTGCTACTGCTACGAGCGAGATGACGTCCCGCTGTGCCCTACCTCTCTCAAAGGATACATTTTATCCGTAAGGGTGTGAAATGGTGGACAAAATCGGTTTATATCTAAGTGTCGGCCTCATAAGTAGCTGGACACTTTGGGACTTTGTCGCTTTCACCCGTGAGACATTTAGTATGACAGTTTAAGCATGACGTTAAAGCGACAAGGTACAAAGATGTTCAGCCCCTTGTGAGGCCGAGCGTACCATAATTAATACCATACCGAAGTACCATAAATGCCTACGGGAATCTATTGACATAAATTCCTTAACGTGCCCTCCCTTCCTTAACTTACGCGAGCTGAATCGCTGGCAAAAGCTCGTTGGGATATTATGCGAATTACCTCTACACGTACCGAACTACTGCCCTCGTTTTCACAACTTTAGATGTTAAAAAACGAACCTAACTGTTGTTTGTTTAGCCGGCCCCTTGTAAAGGTCAACAACTCGTGAACTCTGCAACTTCCACGACCGCCTTTATGAGCTGTTTCACTGCGCGAAATTAGTTTTTATTTTGTTTCATAAATAACGAAGTTGTTGGAAACGCCTCGTCAAAGGGTTCCGAAAAGATTGATATTGATTGTGGTTGTTTACCAGTGAACCAATTCGTTTTCAATAAAAGATGTTTATTTTGCAGGAAAGGGGACGATAAAAATCTCTATCGATCCGGGAGAACATTTACCCAGTACGGTCTTATTTAACGCGTTAAAGTTCAATTTACTACAGTTAAATTAAATGGGTTAAAATGGATCGCAGCTACCGTGGTACTTATGGGCAGCGGCATCCTTGGAATGCGGTGGAGATACTGCGATCGCAAAACCGCATGCCAAGCGTGGCGATTTATCTATTTATTTACTTTAATTGCGTCATCGACAGCAATAAAAAAGAAAAAAAAAGGTGGTAATACAAATATGAATAATAATAATAATAAGGCACAAGTGTGTGTGAGTGGGAATGCGTGGATTATAGTGATAGTGTGTGTTTATGTTTGTGGTACAGTTCATATGCGTAGCTACTTTTGATGCTGACTGTACATGAGGTGTGTGACTGTGTGTGTATGACAGTAAAATACAGTATGCGATGCAAATCATTTTTTTGTCAACAATATATTCACTTCGCATCGATACTGGTATATCGTCATCGTCAATAATTACCTAATACGGTCTTTCAGGGTTCTTTTGGTCCAATCAAATAAGCCGACTTTGCTAAATTGCTCGTTATACTCTCGCAAAATACGGCTAATTGGTGAATTTTGAGCGTATTTATTGTGAAGCTAAAGCACGTAGAATCGATGGCCGTTGGGGCGGAAAGGTTCTCGAGTGGCGACCACGTACCGGAAGGCGTAGCGCGGACAGGCCCCCAACACGGAGGTCTGATGACCTGGTAAGGGTCGCGGGTGTCCGCTGGATGCGGGTGGCGCAGGACCGGTAATTGGGGGAGGCCCATGTCCAGCTGTGGACGTCCTTTGGCTTATATGGTGGTATGGTGGATTTATAGACATGAACTTGTCAATTTTTTAATGCGATAATTGACAGTTCCTAGGTATATCAAATCAAAATCATTTATTTTAGACAAACGATCCATAGGTATTTCGTGAATTACAAAAGGAGAACTTAAAAACTAATGTTAGAATTTAATATTAACAAAAAGACAAACTTAATCCACCGCCACAATATGGGGCAGTTAGTCATTCCATTTTTAAAAGCCTTCAAAACTCAATCAGACACATTACTATTATTCCTTTATTTATTTTTCGTCTTAGGTTAGGTTTGTACAATGGATTTACAAAAGGTAAAATATAAAAATACACTTACAAAATATAAAAACATTATAAAAACCTAACCTAGGGTGCCGCCGGCAGCGAGGCAGGGCCTAAGCCACCGGTGGTTAGGGCGACAGAGAGAGGAACCTCCGGACTATCCGCGCCGTGTCCAGGAGTACCGCCTTCTGTATTTGACCCTTGACCCAGCCATCTAGCGAGAGTCTCTTAAGATGTTGGTCGAGACTCTTCGCTATTAGACCGTTCGCAGAAACGACTATCGGGACAATGATCGTCGAATCAACATCCCACATGGCGGTTACCTCGTGTGCCAAGTCTAGGTACTTGCTGACTTTGTCCTTCTCGGCCTTCACGAGGTTCTCGTCATGGGGGATGGTGATGTCGACGAGCACTGCCTGGCGCTTCGATCGATCTATCAGCACGATGTCGGGCTTATTGGCTACAATAGTCCGATCCGTGATGATAGATCGATCCCAATAGAGCGTAGCACGACCATTTTCGAGAACTGGCGCAGGTAAGTATTTATAGTACGGCACTTCGAAGTCCACAAGACCGTATGAAAGAGCAAGTTGCTGGTGAATAATTCTGGCTACCAAGTTATGCCTATGCAAGTACTCGCCGTTAGCAAGATGACTACAACCGGAAATGATATGCCTGAGTGACTCTCCGGGACGGCGGCATGCCCGACAAATGTCGACCGTACCGTCCTTCAGGATATATTTCCGGTAGTTGTTCGTCATGATAACTTCGTCCGCAATTGCACAGACAAAACCTTCGGTTTCCCCGAAGAGATCCCCGAAACGTAGCCAGTTCACCGACGCGAGCAGGTCTACGTCGGGCCCCGTAAGGGCCCTGTAGAACCGCCCGTGTAGCTCCTTACTCTTCCATTCCGCCTTGCGGTCCTCGGCGCTCAGTACTTTAAATCTGCGCCAGTTCTCGTTTGCCATGGAGAGCGGGGTGAAAGATGCGTCTACTGCCACTACGTCTCGATGCATCCCACATTCGCTGTTTAGGAAATAATCCCTGAGACTGCACACCTCGCGGTTGTGGAGGTCTTTGGCATTTAAAAAGCCACGACCTCCACACTTCCGCGGGATGTACAGTCTCATAACAGACGAACGTGGGTGCAACATGCGGTGTGCAGTGAGCAGTACACGCACCCTTCGATCCAGGGCATCCAGCTCAGTCTGAGTCCACCTTAGTATGCCAAAGGAGTATGTGAGCAAGGGCATAACCCAGGCGTTGAAGGCGCGCGCCTTATTGCCACCCGACAAAAAACTATTAAGTACTTTTGTCAGGCGACAGAAAAAGCGCTCCTTCACCGCCTGCTTTATGCCCTCACCCTCAATACCCAAAGCCTGTGACATACCAAGATATTTATAGGTTTCTGCTTCGGAGAGAGATCTGAGCGACATTGTCTCAGAAAGTTGTAAATTTGTTGAATTTACAACTTTCCCCCGCTGTACATGCATGACCGCACACTTATCTACACCAAATTCCATTTTGATGGCGCTACTGAAAACTTCTGTCGTTTTCAGTAGCTCCAACAGGTCCTGTCTATTTGGTGCAAATAGCTTAAGGTCATCCATGTATAGCAGATGAGAAATGACCTCACCCCCTCTCCGAAGCTGGCAACCTAGCCCCGAATCCTGCAGCAGAGTGCTGAGCGGATTCAGCGCTAGGCAGAACCACAAGGGACTCAGACTGTCACCCTGGAAAATGCCTCGCTCAATCCTGATGGAGTCCTGCGGGCCAGAAGGGCCATCTCCTCCACCCGGTTGACGAAGGACTGTGGTCCACTGCCCCATGCAAGCACTTAAGAAGGATCTTAAAGCTGCATCAACTTTATACAGCTCTAAGATCCTCCTCAGCCATGAATGAGGCACCGAATCATAGGCCTTATTATAGTCAATCCAGGAGGCCGAGAGGGTCCCTCTGTTCCGCCGTACTCGTTGGCAAATGGTCATGTCTATGAGGAGGAGCTCTTTAGTACCACGCGACCCAACCCTACATCCATTTTGAGCAGGGGCCAAAATGTTGTTCGTAACAATGTGCGTGTTAATTTTTGCCCTCAAAATGGATGTAAGGAGCTTGTACAGCGTAGGCAAGGACGTGATGGGTCTGTAGTTCTTCGCTTCCGTGGTACTACCGGACTTGTAGAGCAGGGAGGTAACACCAGTTGTTAAGGGAGGAGGTAGGGAACCGAGCTCGAGGGCTTGCTGGAACTGTGTTGCCAAACGTTCGTGTGAACATCGAAACCACTTCAGCCAGAAGTTGTGCAATCCATCCGGTCCCGGACTTTTCCAGTTCGGAGCCGTACGGATGGCACAACTTACGTCTTCGGGGCTGATGGTAACAGACCCCATGGGTTCGATGGATTCACAGTCACGTTCGACAACACCGATCCAGGCACCCTCAGTGTGTTCGACAGGCACCGACCAGATACTACGCCAAAAGTTAACCATGGCAGTAGCATCCGGTCGCTGACCGTCGCACACACGATGGTCGGTTCCCTCCCACTTCCGGTATACCTTCCTTTGGTCACTCTGGAAAAGGCGACTCTGCTGGTATCGGTCCACACGCTCTCTGTAGCGGCGAATACGGCTTGCCCATGCATAGACTTTCTGCTTCAGGAAGTCAATGCGTTCCGTGACACAGGCCATGTAGTCACGGGGTCTGACACCAGTCCCCGCGAAGGCCTGGTTCACGAAACGCATGACTCGGGGGCGGTTATTGCCCCCCCTGAAGCAGATCAGCTTTGCGATGAGAGTCCTAAACGTATTGATACGCCGCTCAATTCGCACTTGCCAGGCAGGGACACCCCCGGCGGTCCTAGTTGCACGGTCAGCGTCCGGAAACTTGACGCGAGCAACACGGCACGCCGCGATGGCCCCGCAGTACATAATTGAGTGTGTATCAATCAAATCATCGCTAGCCCGCAAATACGGGTCTAGGAGATCGTTTAGGGCTCCCATTAGCGCTAGATTGCGTCTATTTACGGGCAAGCGTGGTAGTCGCGGCCTAGAATTGGTGTGGAGCGATACCGCGTAATCGCCTCATCCAGAGCCCTCCTCAGTTGCTCATGGGCCTGGGTACTCACACTCTGATCCGCGCAGTCCCCGTCGGCACTGGGATCGACCCGCGGCGCCCTCGGTGCCGTGTTGGGAGCGGGCACCGGAGCCGGCGACGTGGCGGGTAGGTCCCGCGCCGAAGTGGGGGCCGCACGAGCAGAGAGTGCTTCCAGGCGGAGCCGATCAAGCGTCAAGTCATCCAACCGCTTATTTCGTTGAATGACTCGCACCTGATCCGATAGGCGTTGTGCAGACACGGTGATGGTCGGTTCAAGAGCCTGGAACAGAGGAAGCATCCGGACACGATACGCGGATAGGTTAGTTTCCCCCTCTGTCGCCCCAAAGTACGCTCGCATGCAGTTCTCGTTCATTTCTTGAGTCCATCGCATGCGGCGCACTACACCACCGGCAGCGGGAGCCGTGGGTGGAGCGGAATGCCCCGTAGGCCCCAAGCGTGCCGGCAGCGGTCGCCTTCCTCGTCGCGCTGATGTTTGTGGCGGCGGTGGCGACGGCCCGCGCTCGTCACTGCTCGACTCGCTGCTGTCAGGTGCCGTGGCAAACTCGTCATCTGACGACGAGGGCGAGGAGCTGGACGGCGCAGGCGGAGATGGTAGACGTGCGCGTTGTTCCGCTCTTGATCGTAGTCTCGTATTCATTTTTCATTGTAATTTATATTCATTTTATAGCTTACGCTGTTTGACATTTTCATTGACAGTTAAGCTTTTCCTTTTGTGCGTACTGAAAGTGTATTTCATCGTATTATTTTGATAATACGGTATTGCAGAGTTGTTATTTTACACAAAAACTGTCGAAAACTGTAATTACAGCATAAAAAGGGCTAAAAATAAAAATATACAAATAAAATAAAGAAACGAGGCACCCGTCAGTGTCAGCGGTTTTTTTTTTTTTTTTTTTTTTTACTATTATTATTATTATTATTACTATTATTATTTTATTTTCTTAGTGGATCCCTATAAAGTATCTGGTTTTTCAGCCAAAAAATTCGTTACACTTTTCCCATTTATAACTTAATACTTAGTCTAAATCTAAATTAAGTTTGCTTGATATTAATCCTGCTTCCTGGGCTTGATTTCATTAACTCTGTTTGCAAATTCTTCTGAAGCTTTTACTTGATATTTTTCCAATAAGTGGGAGCTGTTTAGTGTTTACTCCTGGAAATTAAAATACCTGAGCTTACATTGATCGTAAAATCAAAATGGCCGAAAGTAATAATCACCAAGTTGCCTAACCTAACCAAAGAACTTCTGCTCCAAAACGACATGTTACTCGTACTGGAGTATGTTTGTTAATTTCCTTTTTTAGGGTTCCGTAGTCAACTAGGAACCCTTATAGTTTCGCCATGTCCGTCTGTCTGTCTGTCTGTCCGTCTGTCTCTCCGAGGCTTTGCTCTGCGATTGTTGGTGCTAGAAAGCTGCAATTATTATGGATATCAATAAATCTAAGTGTTAAAATAAAAATAAAAAATTTAAGGGTTCCTCCCCTACACGTAAAGTGGGGATGATTTTTTTTTTTGCTTCAACCCTATGGTGTAAGGTCTTGTTGGATTAGGTCTTCCAAAATTAATACAGGTCTTCATCAAACATTTTTTTAAAGTGAATAATGTTAGAAATATTCACTCCAAAACAAAAAAAAATACGTGCTGAACTATGGGTCCAAAAATATGAAAAAATCATGAAATTAAAGTTTAATAAAGAATTTCAACGAAAACTATAGCGGATTTTTTATAATCGTATGGCACATATATTTACGAGCAGTGAGATCTTTGAGAAGAAAAGTACGGTTGCCAGTTTTTGTTGCACTTTTAGCACCACCCAGGGGTCACGTGTGGGGTAACGGTGGGTACTCGCTACGGACGTGGTGCAACTTCGACCCCCCTTTGTCAAGTGAGTGGGCAACTTGACTGTTAGAAGTTTTCAATCCGCCCGAAGGCCTCTAACTTGGCTTAACGACTGCTGTCGTAGACAGCAGCCGGGATCAACGGCTTAGCGTGCCTTCCAAAGCACGGGAGCGCTCAGTTAGTTACCACTCAAAGCGGTCACCCATCCAAGAACTGACCTGCGCCCACATTGCTTATCCTCGCATACCGAACGCGGTACGCGGGCGCCGCTGAGCCACGAACGCTCCATATAGAGCATGAAAACCGGTCTTCCGATAATATCAAAAAACCGGAATAGCGGACCAAGTTCTGATATTTAAATATCGATTTCAGTTTGTACAATTACCGGTATTTCGATATTTTTGCGATAATTGAAGTAAGTAAATTACCAATAATACGAATTAAATTTATTCAATTATTTAATGTTTTAATTGAGCACTCGTGGCCCAGCGGCGCCCGCGTACCGTGTGCGATACGCGAGGTTAAGCAATGTCAGGCGAGGTCAGTCTTTGGATGGGTGACCGCTTTGAGTGGTTACTAACTGAGCGCTCCCGTACTTTGGAAGGCACGTTAAGCCGTTGATGCCGCACGGTTGCTGTCTATGATAGCAGTCGTTAAGCCAAGTTAGAGGCCTCCGGGTGGCTTGAGAACTTCTAACATTCAAGTTGCCCACTCACTTGACAAGCCTAATCCCAATAAGGTCCTGGTTTCCCCCTCGCGTTGGAAGGTCAGATGGCAATCGCTTCCGTAAGAACTAGTGCCTACGCCAATTCATGGGATTAGGTACAGGTCGCGCCACGTAAGTCTAGCGGTGAACGTAACGTGGAGGGGATAGCTGCGCATAGGTACTGTCGTGCACGCAATTGTTATCTCTACAAATTGATTACAATATCCTTACTAATAAATAACGTGCTTTTGTATGTCGTTATTTTATATCTAAGCTAGCTCGTTTAAACTAGTGGCTCTGTGAGCTGTAGACCTCGCAAAATTAGGTATATTGAGGTAATTACTTGATTTGAAAATACGAGTGTGTTAGGTAAGTATATTATCGATCGAATTGACTCAACAAAAGAATTGTATATAACATTTCTGATAAGAAATATGACCTGGAGAGGAAAACATCTCGATATAAATAAGAAAAAAAAACTTTTTTTTTCAAATTTTATCTAATCATCAAACCTGCTTACAAAATTTCACGACAATCGGTTGAGAAATGCGACCTGTAGAGGAGAACATCCGTACATACATACGAAATATTGTTGTTTTTTTTTTCAAACCTCAAAATTTTCAAAAATTGACTCGACATAAGAATTTTATATAACATTTCTGATGAGAAATGCGACCTGTAGAGGAAAACATCCGGACAGAAGTACGAAAAAAAAAATTTTTTTTTTCAAATTTCTAAAATTCTAAAAACGGGCTCCGACCAAAAAAAATTATCTAATCATTAAACCTGCTCACAAAATTTCACGAGAATCGGTTTAGAAATGCGACCTGTAGAGGAGAACATCCGGACATACATACGAAATATTGTTGTTTTTTTTTTCAAACCTCAAAATTTTCAAAAATTGACTCGACATAAGAATTTTATATAACATTTCTGATGAGAAATGCGACCTGTAGAGGAAAACATCCGGACAGAAGTACGAAAAAAAAAATTTTTTTTTTTCAAATTTCTAAAATTCCAAAAACTGGCTCCGACCAAAAAATTTTATCTAATCATAAAAACTGCTCACAAAATCTCACGAGAATCGGTTGAGAAATGCGACCTGTAGAGGAGAACATCCGGATTCCGGACAGACATACGAAAAAAATTTCGTCGAAGCTGAAACTAAGACGCTTCGCTCGCTTCGCTCGCTCGGTCAACTAGTCTCATAACAGTAATAACTAATATTATAAATGCGTTAGTGCCTATCTTCTCAAAGCAGTATTTCTTCTATACATATTCACTGTTTAAAATCACAAATTTAATTAAAACAGTCAATAAAAGACAAACGCAAACTTAACAGAAAACAACAACAGTATTAACAATAAAATTTGGAACGCGACTGTACACCAGAAGTGAGCGGGGCGTCGTATCGGTGCGCGGGACGGAGTAAGACAGGAGAGCCAATAAGCGCTTACGCACGCCCGCGCGCTCCCCTTCACTCCCCTGAGATACCTTATTTATTTTCGACTTCTGCGCATAAACTGCGCTGACCGCGCTAGACGTGCCGCGACCTGTAGCGGACCCCAGGCATCCTGCAGGATGCAACTGTACTAGGCATAACGCTAGGAGGATGATGATTTAATGTTTTAGTGATTCATGTTGCTGTTTTTACAAAACAGTCTAGTTAAGTAAGGTGTACTTCGTAAGTGTCCACGTCTTGACCACGTATGTGAGGGCCGGAAGGACGCACTGGTCGAAGACTTTCAACTTGAGGGACTGGGGCAGTGGCGATTCAAACAGGTGATGAAGCTTCCCATATGAGGTCTAGCCCAACTGTATTCTTCTGTTTGCTTCCTTGTCGCAGTTGTTTTTTCCTATAGCTGGACGATCTGCTCTACGAGTAAATAGGTGTACTCCTGAACAACCGCTAGCGGGACACCATTGTCCCGTGAGCGGAAAATAATAATAATAAGTATGTGGGGAAAGTGCCTCTCAATGCGACATAAGGCGGCGCGCTTTATTTATTTATTTATAATTAACAACAACTATTATTATTACAGGTTGACCTTAATGCAATAGTGCCTTAAATATGATTTGAATAAAACTAATTAGAGTAAATGAACATTATACACAATTTCACAAACATACATTCACAAATTTGGACATAGTACGTACGTAGAATAAAACAGATCAGTTTGGCCATCAAATTGTTCTGGTATCGCACACGTCTATAGGTTAAGGTGCCTGTCGCAATATAATACGTGAAAATAAGAAATGTGTGTATAAATCTTATCAACATCTATATCCGTGTCCGTGTCGGATAGCCCCATTCTTCTATAACAATGGGTACATTTCCCCAAACAATAGCTCTAAGGCTATTTCAATTATATCTGTCAAAATGATTCAGTCCCTAGGTCTGCAGTCCATAGGTACCCTTGTGTGATGAAGCGTGAAAATCAATCGGCACTGTTGTCTCACTGACCACAAAGGAGGCGTCGAGCCGTGAACTTTTATGTGAAGGTTTGATGAGGGTCTGGTACAATTCTATGGGCTGCCGTTTGTAAAGATTCTGATTGCAGTGTTAATAAATGAGTATCTTGTAGCCCGTGTTTATACTTCCGATAGGTTCCAAGCCGCGTTAAGGGGATGCCTCTCAGAGTAAGGATTTCTATAGAGATCCTATATGAGTTCCACCAAGGAGAGAAAAACTCCTGAGCAGCTAAATTGAGAACTAGTCTTTAACGTCTGGCGGCTTACCATAAACAACCTCTTTTTTTCTTATGTGTATTTTGCCTCTACTACCTCTAACTATTTGACATGGCGAAGAAACAAAAGACTAACCCCCTTATTCATAAACGTCCATCAAGCCTCTATTAGTTAACAAGCCGCTTAAGTTGGTTTGTCCTTATCTGTCACTTTGACATTTATGTTTGTGACAAAGGGACAAAACAACTTTTAGTTAACAGAGGTTTGTTAAGTTTTATGAATAAGGGGGTATGAGTCTTTATTTTCTTTTTTTTTAATCAGCTTGTGTTATTGTTTTTTCTGTTTTTTTTTCTATACAGAAAATTTTAAGTAATCATGTCATTAACGTCAGAAAAACAATAATATAGTCAAGAATCATATACCTGAAAAAAATTCACAGATCTCGTGCACTACACGACCATCAAGGTACATTGAAAATGAACTCAACAAAATAAAAAAATGCATTACATTTGCTAACGTTATGCCAATTTGGTTGATATATAATATATAAACATAGCTCACATACAAAATTCCTATTAAATTGGCAATTTTTTAAAGCGCAGCCAAGTTACGGTAACCACATAAAAAGGCATTTGCCACTTTACTAATATTCACGCAAGATAACGGCGACTTCAAATTAACTCGACCTCCAAACTCCGACTATAACTATAACAAGAATTTTCAAAGTCGAATTCAACATGACACCCTAGGCCCCAGGAGAAGGATAAATTATATGATATCATAACCTTGATTATTTGTTTAATTTTCTCGCAATCGAAGTGAAAAGCAGATGCATAACTCATGTATAAAACTCATTTTATCCGAGACAATTTATCGACCCGAGCCGCAGGCAAGGGTCGATATAAAGTAGAGGCTTGTTTTATGCAATCTCAATCAACTATTTTATTTGCCAAGGTTTTGGAAGATATTGGTCTTCCAAAACATCATTGACTTATCCACGAATTGCTATTTCCCGGGCACTGCAATAATGTGTTATTGTTGTCTCGAACTATAATTAATAATAATTTATTATAGAAACAATACATGTTTAATTTAAAAAATATGAAATATAAAACTAAAACTAACTACAATTGTACAATTGTGTTGATTTAAAAAAATATATATTACCCACTAATAGTCGTTCTGACTTTTTGACTTCTTTCAAAAAGGTTAGGCTACAGCGCAAACCCTTGACCCGATCCTCTTTGTTTTAGGCTCAAATTGTAGCCGACTAAATTGTCTAGAGGAGTTTTGATCAAAATTTTGATATCATTCTTCGTTTCCAAAATATCGAGTGCCAAAATGAAAAAATCGGAGGAAATTGATTTTTTTTTTCACTATTTCTGGACTTTCTCAAATAATTCTCTTTGCATCTTACACATCTCGTAAATACGCGTCTTTTGAGCCTAGTTTGAATATCATACATTCACAACTCTCTGAAATATAAGGGGATCGCACTATTTCGTGAAATGGGACCCTATACTGGAGCGAACGAAAAGACATTTTCAATGTCAAAAAACAAGAACGCGATGTTTTTGCTTGCACAACCTTTCGCGAGGGTTTTGCATGCAATTTTTTGTGGGGGACAATCTTACACAAATCGAACTAGTCCCAAACTAAGCAAAGCTTGGGTACTAGACGACTTATTTAGATAAATACATGCTTTAATATATGGAAAACATCCAAGAATCAGGAACAAATATTCGTACTAAACTCCGGCTTCGTAGGCAGGACCACTACCAACCAAAAACCAAAGTGGTCGTCGAAGCCAAAGTGGTCATCTTTTTTTCTTGCACAACCTTCCACGAGGGTAAGGTGCATACTTTTGTAGAATTCTGTGGATTTACATACAATTTGACAAACGCAAGCGACGGCACGCGTTTAGTAAAGCGTGAGCGTGTACGCAGTTACGGCTATCTATCTATCTATCTATATCTTCTATATACATATAATAAAGCTGAAGAGGGTCGAAAGTCTGTACATGGAAGATATTCGAAAACAAGTTGGCTGGGGATACTTAGTAACTTTAACAGAACACGTTCCAAGAGTTTTTAGAATTTTTGTCTGTTTGTCTGTTTATCTGTTTGTCTGTTTATCTGTATGTCTGTTTATATGAACGCGCATCACGTGAAAACGGCTGAACGGATTTTGATGAAAACATTACTAATCTGTCGAGTAAATACCCGGTCAGGTTTTAGGCTATACAAATTGTGCAGATGTGGGTTAAAAGGGGGTAAAATGTCAGTTCCCGGTCAAAAACTACATATATAACTTTGTAATCCTATATAAAAACATGCAATTACAATGTTACTTATGTTTATTATAAAATGCGAAAGTTTAGATGTTTGGATGTTTGTCACTCAATCACGCAAAAACGGCTGAACAGATTAAGATAATTTGCATTCTAATAGTATATAATCTGGATTCACTAATATATATTATAAGTGTACTTTTTATCCCGATGATCTTCCATCAAAGGGATATTAAATCGGGGATGCAAGTAAGGTCTATGAAACGGGTTGGTTTAATTTTAATCCTCATACGCCTTTCTACGAAATAAGTTTCAGCCAATTGGGAGTATAACAGCGTGTCAAGAAATTTAACTTAAAGCATAGCAGAATTGTAAACGATTCAATGTCAAAACCGAAGTATCATAATTCCTTCTGATTGTTGACGCTATTTTAGAGCACAACCTGTTCGCAATAAGTTCTACTTTGCGTGTACATCAAAATGCATTTGCGATACTTTGGCATTGTTTTTATTCATATGCTTAAATACAAAAACAGCTGTTTCAATGCACACTTTGTATCGTCGGTGTACCATTTAATCCCATCAAAAACATAAATGTGAAAATGGCAGCCAAGTTCACCGACAAAAGAATTGAGATCTAAATGGGCGCCAAGTTCCGTAGATTATCTGAAAAGTTGCCAAGTTTGGCACTAGAATGTTTACAGTAAAACTAATTTACTGCGGCTTAATGCATTTTGAGCTTTAACTTGGCAATTTTCTTAAATATCCAACAGCATTTATGGTATTATAACATACTGCATAGAAAACTGTTCACTGAAAAAAGTTCACCGACAAAAGAATTCAGATCTAAATGGGCGCCAAGTTCTGTAGATTATCTGAAAAGTTGCCAAGTTTGGCACTAGAATGTTTACAGTAAAACTAATTTACTGCGGCTAAATGCATTTTGAGCTTTAACTTGGCAATTTTCTTAAATATCCAACAGCATTTATGGTATTATAACATACTGCATAGAAAACTGCCAAGTTAAGGCTCAAAATGCATTAAGCCGCAGTAAATTAGTTTTACTGTAAACATTCTAGTGCCAAACTTGGCAACTTTTCAGATAATCTACGGAACTTGGCGCCCATTTAGATCTCAATTCTTTTGTCGGTGAACTTGGCTGCCATTTTCACATATATGTTTTTGATGGGATATCATTACTTTTTGTCAAACTTCATCCAATGGTGCTTTCCCAGAGCGAATGCACGAGTTACTATACAAAATACCCAAACCGCTATAGCACCTAAAATATTTGAAGAGTTCCCTCGATTTGTCCAGGACCCTTTGATCAGATTCTGACCCGATGACAATAGGACCACCCCGGAAGTATACCGTTTCAAACAAAAAAGAATTTTCCAAATCGGTTCATAAATGACGGAGTTCTCAGGTAACTAGCATAAATAATAATAATAATAAAACTAATAATAAAATCACTGTTTTCTGGTTTTTTCTGGTGTATACACATAATTACCAAGCTGCATGCCAAATTTCAGCTTTCTAGGTCATCTGGAAGTGGGTTAGGTTTTTGATTACTAGTCAGTCAGTCAGTCAGTGGTAAAAAAGCCGTTTTTTGGAAATTAATATCTCAATAACTATTAAACCTATATTTATGAAATTTGGGGTTCTAGTTGTACTAAAGGATCTTAATACATGTACCAAATTTCATGTTTTTATGTTAGATAGATTTGGAGTTATTGGGGGTTCAAAAGTAGCCCCAAACGGTTCGTGTAATATAACACACGGCTGCTGTCCGCCAGTTCCTGGGGTGAACTTGGCTGGACACGCTGCCGCGTGTCTAGATTTTGTCGTGCGTTATTTTTTACGTAATTGTTGACCCTTCACACCATAAAAACTGTTTGATATAAAAGATCACTTGGGCTGGGCAGCCCAATCGTCAGCATAGACAGTTGGAGCATCTTAGATGTACACTTAGAAGAGGGTCGAAAGTCTGTACATGGAAGATATTCGAAAAAAAGTTGGCTGGGGATACTTAGAATCGGTAACAGAAATCGTTTCAACAGTTTTAAGAATTTATGTCTGTTTGTTATCTATATGTCTGTTTATATGAACGCGCATCACGTGAAAACGGCTGAACGGATTTTGATGAAAACTTTACTAATCTGTCGAGTAAATATCCGGTCAGGTTTTAGGCTATAAAAATTGTGCAAATTTGGGTTAAAAGGGGGTAAAAAGAGGGGTTGATTTTTGTATGGGAACTCCTATAATCCATGAGTTACAGGTATGAAAATTGGTAAGCATATACTTGACGACAAAGGAAAAACATCCTCATTCAAAATTTGTGAAATCTTAAGATAGAAACTGAAAAAAAAGTAAACGCAAGCGCTGCGCCGCGGCGCTGCCCAGTGTGCGCGCCAGCCACCACGGTCTCTTCAAATTTTGAACACTATTATGATTTATTCCATTAAGTAACTGTGACTCTAAACCCAAATTTCAGTCCCGTTTTCTAGATTCAAAAACTACATATATAACTTTTGAATTGGAATCCTATATAAAACATGCAATTACAATGTTACTTTTGCCGTTCACTTCATGTGCTCTCACTTTATACCATAATCCCACTACTTAATATTATAAATGCGTAAGTTTAGATGTTTGGATGTTTGTCACTGAATCACGCAAAAACGACTGAACAGATTAAGATGATTTGTATGCTAATCTATATATACTAGATGAAAGCCCGGCTTCGCTCGGGTAAAATAAATAAGAAAGAAATAAAGAAAACATTTATTCGTGACAGTTATGCAAACGACGAAAGAAATAGTGTAGGTACAAAAATGTATAAAATAAAAACATTACAACAACGGATTATGATGAAACTTCGTATAGAAATATAGTCTGTAGTCTGGATTGGGAATAAAACTATGGAATGGAATTATATGGAATTGGGAGTAAAAGATTACGCAAACGACGTCACGGGCAAAGGCTAGTATCTTATCTGTAAGTTAATCCTAAGCATTTTTATAAGGGTAGTATTTAAAGGCACATAAAAAATTTGACACCGTAATCAGTACTGATTTGTATAGCTAAAATACTAATCGTTCATTAAAATTCAATTCAGATATGCATTGTTAAATATTGATGTGCCAATCAGTATTTTTGGTGCGAAGTCGGAGCTGCTAACGCGAACGAAAACAAATGAAGTTCGTGTGGGAGATACACATCTCTGTCGCACTTGCAAATTCGAGCGACACAGAGGGAAGTACACGATGTACGTTCGTTTTCGTTTCGCGATAGCAGCTCTCTATTCTCCGCCAAATTCTCCTAAGTGGGGCCCTTTACACTCAATATTATGTGTCAATATTATCGCGATTTTTAAAATTGTATGGGGTCTGTTAAACGCTTAATATTATCACAATACTGGTGTTTCAATATTATCGTGGTTTTCAAAATCGTATGGACTTTTCTTCAATATTCATTGCACGTGATACGGATCGTGATATGAGTATATCGCGTGATAATAACAACCATGTAACAGGCCCCTATGGATGTTGCTTCAATATTCAGTGTTTCGCGTGATAATAATAACAGTTGGTAATAAGCGCATGTGACACCCCTAGGAGTTGCAGGAGTCCATAGGCTGCGGTGACCGCTTACCATCAGGCGGGCCGTACGCTTGTTTACCACCGACGTAGTATAAAATAAAATACTTTCTCCAATTAATGGAAGCTATTTAACAACTTGTTCCGTTTTGCCAAAGGTATTTCACATTCCGATACGCGCACCATCCAGGAATAGGAGCCGTCAGACCAGAGGGCCTACCGTGATCTGAAAACGAAGTATTTCCCTCTCCGCGCTCGAATATGCAAGTGCGACAGAGAGGCATATATATTTAGTTTTCGGTTGGTAGCAGTTTAGGTCGAGCGCGGCGGACGGTCGAAGAAAGTCAAAGAACATTCCGTGTGTTGTCTGTCACACATATAATTTTTTTACTTCCCATCGACCTATGAACTTGAAATTAGGTGATAATGTTTATTATGAAGTATATTTTACCAAAAATATCAATATATTGATAAATCACATTTGTTTTTTAGTTGTACGGAACCCTCAGTGTGTGACTCCGACGCACTTGGCTGGTTTTTATTACATTTTGAATTTTATTTCTCTTATAGTAAAATACCCTATTCGTTTTAAAGTTGACGCCTGACGGCCTACCACGAACCGAAAACGAACTATCTTCCTCTCTGTCGTTCGAATATACATGTGCGAGAGAGAGGCAGATACTCCGTTTTCGGTTCGCGGTAGCGCCTCTAACGTCCGAACGCGGCGAACGGCATGAGCTGGGGGTCTACTCCGAAATTCAAAATCTGAACTTCGTATAGTGCCGTCCCTTTCACTCTCCTGTCATAGACTATATGAGTGAAAGGGACGGCACCATACGAAGTTCGGATTTCGAATTTCGGAGTAGACCCCCAGTACCACTAAGTTATAAGATAGAGCGAGATAGGGATAGAATTTTGCTAGACGTTTAAAAGCCATAAATCACCTAGTAGTTTGTCACAACAAAATAGAGACGCAGCTTTAAGATGGCGGACAGACTCAGCAAACATTCAAGTGGTGTCCTTTACACGATTAATATTATCACAATACTGGGGTGTCAATATTATCGCAGTTTTCAAATTTGTATGGATTCTGCTTCAATATTCACGTGATACTTATCGTGATATGAATGTATCACGTGATAATAATAACCATGTAACAGGCCCCATACATTCGCTTTGAAGGCGGTTGTTGTGACAATCAGCCTAGCTAGCACGATAGATTATACCGTTACGTTTTAATACATTTCGCCCATATAACGTGACGGTATAAGTTATCGTGCTAGCTAGGCTGATAGGTGTATAGAACGCTTGAAAACTACAAAAACAAAACGCTGCAGACGCGGCTAGCCGAATCCACACAATGGGCGATGATGGCCCCTTACCCAGAACGCAGCCCAGCAACCTGGCCAACAGACCGGACGCAAACATAGTTTACAATTTCCGAACGTACCCAACCCGACGCTGTCAACCAACGAATTTAATATGGCCGACCTTTCGTCATAAAATTAACACTTTTGAATGCAAAATACGCGACAATCCGAATTTTGCGGATACATATGTTCAACTCGAAATCGTTATTTTTATACGTTCTTCAATTTGAGACAGGTCTCGTTCGGGTCTACCGTACCCCTGCACGAAATTATTAATATAGATAAACGTCTAAGTCCTGACTGACTTATTTTTTCACGACATTTTTAGAAGGCTTATTTTTTTACGATTGGTAGAATTTATAACGAAAGTACCCACTAAGAAGGGATTTTTGAAATTTCCATCCTCAAGGGGGTAAAAAGGGGGTTGAAGTTTTGTGTGGGGATGGAGTAAAATTGTAGGTGAGCAACTTTGTGTACGGATTCCTTATTACAATACAAATAAAAAATCCACCCCTAAACGGGATAAATAGGGGTGAAAAGTTTGTATGGGGATGGAGGAAAATTTTACGTGAGAGACTTAAAACTGTGTATAGACTCCGTATTACAATACAAGAAAAGTTATTTCAGGGTTTTGGAAAAACCCACCCTAAGCGGGCTAAATAGGGGTGCAGTTTGTATGGGGATGGAGTAAAATTTTAAGTGAGAGACTTCAAACTTTGTGTATAGACTCCTTATCACAATACATGAAAAGTAATTTTAGGATTTTGGAGGAACCCACCCGTAAGCGGGTTAAATAGGGGTGCAAATTTTGTATAGGGATGAAGTAAAATTTTAAGTGAGAGGCTAGAAACTTTGTGTATAGACTCCTTATTCCAATACAAGAAAAGTCATTTCAGGGTTTTGGTAAAACCCACCCTTAAGTAGATTAAATAGGGGTGCAAAGTCCTGACTGAAATCAACGCCCAGCTCTAACCGTTTGACCTAAAACTTTGAATATTTCACAGTAAGCTGTTTATATGACGTAAGTTGCCACTATAAAGGGATTTTTAGAAATTCGACTCCAAACGGGGTAAATTTGGGGTTGAAGTTTTGTATGGAGATCGTGTGATTTTTAAAGTAAATATGTAAGATTTTGTACAAAGACGCTTCATCTAAAGATATGAAAAGTGCTTTCACGGTATTTCAAAATTCACCCTCTAAATGTGCTCACGAAGAAGCTAGAAACGAATTTTTGGAAATTTTCCTCTAAGGTGGTTATATTGGTGTTGAAATTTTGTATATAGGTCGTTAGATTTTTGTCACCCGAAGGTGGAACCGCTACTAAAGTGTATAAGGAAGTGTTACAATAAAAATTAACCATGCCTGTAGTTGTAATTGTCTACATAATAACTACGATTTCTTTCGCATTACCAGAACGGATGCGTGTGTGAGTTGTGTTTAGTTATTGTTAACTTGGTATATTTTTTTAAACAACAACAACATACGAGTAGGCTACTGTTTATTGCAAAAGCTAGTGAGAAAATAAATACTACTACAATCATGCATACGTGGTTGCAGAAGTACGTGCTGACTGGAATATTCAGATGAAACGCTCCGACCCAACCTAGTATCTACGAAAATAGGTGCAAAATATATTCAAGTCTGGGAATCACTACCTACTTAATTGGAATAATCCGACGTCGGCGACGGATGGGTCTAGCCGTCTGCAGATCTGCATAGAGGTAATTAATAACGGGATCCGACCGCGTCTACCTAAGATACATAAACGTTAAACAAACTTACTTATTTACTTACAAGGTTAATTATACCTGAAGCGAAGTTTGACAATACGTAGTTTGATGATTATACTAACTGTAGCATAAGAAGAAAATAAATATTTCTAGCAACCGTTATATTCGGGAATCCAATGTATTTTTTTATAATATAAAAGGCAATGGTGATTGACCGAGGATCAATGCATTAGGGCTAGAAACTCTAAATTTCGCACACTTATTCCTCTTATGACGTAAGCATCCAGTTTAGTATAAGATTTTTCAAAATTCAACCACCAAGGGTGCGAAATAGGGGATGAAAGTTTGTATGAAACTTTTTTTCCTTGGACATATTTGCTGTAGTTTTCTATGTAGTATGTTATAATAACATGACAACTGTTAGATATTTAAGAAAACTGCCAAGTTAAAGCTCAAAATGCATTAAAGCCGCAGTCAATTAGTTTTACTGTAAACAATCTAGTGCTAGACTTGGCACCTTTTCAGATAATCTACGGAACTTGGCACCTATTTAGATATCAATTCTTTTGTCGGTGAAGACGACAACCACGCATCGCATATTGAACTTGGCATTTTCACATTTATGTTATTGATGTGATTTATTTACTCTTAAAAAATGTTTTAGGACCTAAATTCTCATTAAATTTCATAGATTTGATATTTTTTTGTAATTTACAATTTATTGTGAACCTATTTTGTTGATTAACTATCCTATATTGTGACCAAGTTATACATTTTAGCATTACTAAAGTATCCAACTATCGTAGGTACTAAAAACTGCAGAAACTGCGCATTGTGATTAGGGACAACAGCTAAAAGCTATCTGGGTTCCGAAAGCGCATTCCCTAATAGCGTTGATGCTCACTCGGGGTTACTAATAACCTCACTACCCTGAAAATTGTTGCTGAAACTCTGTAATGGGTTTCGTTGGGATGCACGCTGTTTTTCAGAGGCATTTCGTCAGATTTTTCACATTCGAATGCCGATGATTATTCACTTACCTAAGTTTAGCGATTCGTTAAAGGTTGCTGGATGCGGGTGGCGCAGGACCAGTCATTGTGGAACTCCTTGGGGGAGGCCTATGTCCAGCAGTGGTCGTCCGTCGGCTGATATGATGATGATGATTCCCAACTGTAGTAGTTACCACTGCAAATAGCGGAGTTTTCCCATCTGCTTCCAGTTGTCACTACTAGGAAAAATCCTGGTAATGCCACTAATGGCAGTTCATTTGCAGTAAACATAGATATAGACCCATTGGTTGTGACCAATCCATTGTCCTATTGTACGGCTCTGCTATCCCATTATCGTTATAAAAGACTAGCTGTTGCTCGCGACTTCGTCGCAGCGTGATGTTATATAGCCTAAAGCCTTCCTCGATAAATGGACTATCCAACACAAAAATAATGTTTCAATTCGAGCCAGTAGTTCTTGAGATTAGCGCGTTCAAACTAACAAACTCTTCAGCTTTATAATATTAGTATAGATAAATATACTTCGTAGACAAAGACTGCATGCATTAACATTTTAACGGATAATCAACTCTAACGACGTTAGATGCATTCTGCATTTTATGCCCGCCATTTACCTGAATACCCGAGAATGGTACAAGTCATAGATAACCCCCTCTAGATGGAGATTATAGGGCGACGTGCGATCAGCTCACCTATGTACCACTAGTACATGTAAGCAAAAACGCCTCGCGCTCTCAGCCAGACTCGTCCAGGTTCGCGATCTATACGTACGCCAAGTAAACAAGCATTAATAATAGATTTCATCCATTAGAAATGGTTTTTGTTGTGTAAAGTTGTATAGGAAAAGCTCCCGAACAAGTTTTTAAAAACACTATGTATAAGCATGCCTAAAATATTATTCTAGATACCAAGTCAATAGATAAGCATATACGCTGTAAAATTGTTAACTTAAAATAAATGGCATTACCGGTAAAAGCCGGTAATAAACAACGCGTCCCATCCCTACGCCGCGAGCGCCATTTTGATTGAACCAAAGCGCGCGCTCTATGAAACAGCCAATGGCAGTGACGTTACCGACCTCCCCACGACCCGCACATACCGCTTACTTTGGTGAGTTTTGATTCGAACTAAATCGTCCATAGGGGCTGTCTAGTGGGGGTTATCTATGGGTACAAGTAGAAAGACATATGGGCCGCCATTTTTTTATTAGCGCACTCGTAGATTTGCAACAGTTTTTAAAATTTAACTATTTTTTTTTATTTAGTCCTTGTTATTTGCAGTCGGTTAAAATTATTTTTCACCTCAGTGGCACGAACATGACGGTTTTGATGCTTGAAACCAGTGACCAAAATGCAATTTAGCTGCAAGCATGAAAAAAACTTCCTTTTGAATTTTTCATATCGTAGGTTAGTCGCAGGTCATCTTTTCATACCACGGAGTGTAATACAAACTTGGAATATTTAAACTTCATTCTCTCTGTCACTATTCCTTTACGTTATATATTCTCGCGGCTGAGGTGAAAAGTTGTATGTATCTCACGAGAACAAAGATATTTGCATCTAGTGTCTTTGAGTCCCTCGCTACGCTCAAGATTCTGATTTTGAATCACTCGCAAACGTAATTTTCTTTTTGACATTGACATTTTTGTTGGTATCGTCACAGAATAAGTAATAGTACAAGTAGAGAAGTTTCTCTGTTAACAAATCCCCCGTTTAGGTATGCCGAACGTGCCTAAACGTGGCCATCTCTTTCTATCGCACGCAACGCGCTCTTTCGTGGCCCCGCCCTCAGCACTAGGGTTACCACCAGCGAGAACCTATTTCAATATATGTTCTTTATTATTAGTAGTGTTGTTTACAATACAATTACGAATAGTACTTTTAAGATTCCGTAGCCAAAATGATGAAAACGGAACCCGTCCGTCCGTCTTTTCGTCTGTATGTGACAGCCGATGTACCTACTCGGAGACTATAAGCACTACAAATAGGTACAATTAAAATATTTCGCAGGAAGGTGTGTTCTACTCGTATGAACCGCTACGTAAAAGTTATGTGAAATGACGAAAAAATATTAAAGTAGGGGGAGGGGGCACTCCATACATGTAACCAGGGGATACAAAGTTTTAGATAATTTTTAAGGGCATCACTTTAAAAAATAAAAAGATGATTCTTAGAACCAACGTTTTCATTTTCGTTTTCTTTTATGTCAACCGTTGGTGAATACCAAACTCAAGGACTGCTAGTTTTTTGAGTGATAACGGTCAGGGGGCCAATTCTCGGGTTCGATCGAGATGATCTCTATTCGAGATTCCATACAAGTGACTCTACCATTCTATACAATGTCACGATAGACATGCATCTCGATCGGACCAAGAATTGTCCCCCTATTTTTTCAACATTTTAAGATAAAGACACAGAATTTGGGTAACTATATAAAGATATTTTGTATACAATAATGCTGTGGTTTTGACATTATTATTTAACACGAAACGGATTATTTTATGATCGTACAGCGGTACAGCAGCGCGTGCGCGTGCGATCCGTAACGCTGCGCCGCAACCATTGAATAGTCACACGACGTGTGAGCCGGCGGCCGCATGTACTTTGCGCGGCGCGATGACGTCACGGTAGTAAACCACCCCTGGTATCGTTATTGATCATTGATATTCACCTCCAGTATCAATCCATGATCGCTGGGGCGTCCTAGGTTGCGAGGTGTGCGCAGCTGCAATATTTCAACCAATGACAAAACAGTATTCTTGCAGCGTCCTGCCGACTAGATTTTCAGCTTCAGTATTTTAACCAATCACAGAGCAGTATTCTTGTGGAGCGCTCATTTCTCCCTCGGTAGTTAGGAAAGTCTATAACACCCGTGGGAGGTAAATCGGCTATAAATGTTCTATACGCCTGCGTACAATAAGACTCTTTACAAGTACAAGTGATGAAATAGGTATTTGTTATACAAGGGTGCAAAGTTGTATTTTACCCGCGAGTGTGGAATTGAAACACGAGCCAGCGAAAGGATTCTATAGTTGAACCACAAGCGAAGCGAGTGGTTCTAAAAAAGAATCCTGAGCGCAGCGAGTGTTTCAACACACGAGAAGTAAAATACTTTGCTCCCGTGTGTAACACAAAACTTTTCTCCTCACTATAGCGAGGAAAGTGCAACATGAAAAAAAACCCAGTTCCACAGGCATGATTTTCATCACTGGAATCACTGATTTTTTTACGATATTATAACAGAAAACTCTGGAAGTTGTGTATATTTACGTGAGTCGGAGTCGGTGAGAAGTTATGTATGTCAACTAAAATTTTATTTTAGTTGAGATTGACAATGATGACATTTCTGACGATGCGTTTTGAAATTGCATCGACTCACCTTGTGCGTTTACAATTATATAAAAAAAAAGTTAGTTATGGAATTTTAAGGTTTACGACTTAAAATCATTAAATAAAGCTAAATTTGGTATTTTTTATTAAATTCTCGAACCTTTTATTTAATGATAATTGATATCAAACGAACCATTATTATGAGCGTTTAACGTTTTGTTATCTGTCAAAAGCTACTCAAACACGCTCCAAGGTCAAATTACTTTCCCCACTTGTGGATAAAATGCGTTTTTACCCGCTTGTTTCAAAGGATAAAAGACGGCTTTCCGAGCTAGTGAGGAGAAAAATTATTATTTGTATTTGGCAGAGCGTTAAAAAGGTTAACCTTTTCGCCGCCAGACGTCAAAGTAATTCGCCGTGCCCCTGACGCCACAACGGTAAAAAAATGATGTGTAAAGAAATAATGCCAATATAAAATTAGGCAGCTTCTCAGTAGTTTTTCATTAAAAAAAATTGTCGGCCAGTGCCGTCTATGGCCGACCGTGGCGTTCAAAAGGTTAAACTCACTTCAGTAAGCCTTAACCTGCCGCATTAAATGAAACTCCCCAAATAAGGTTATTTGTTCTTGGGTCTTGGATGTTTTCTATGTATTTAAGTATGTATTTATCTATATAAGTATGTATATCGTCGTCTAGTACCCATAGTACAAGCTTTGCTTAGTTTGGGACTAGGTCGATTTGTGTAAGATTGTCCCCCAATATTATTATTATTATATGTCTTTTCCGCTCACGGGACAATGGTGTCCAGGACCTTTGGAAGGCGTGCGCGGAGCCGAAGTACCGAGGTACCGAAGTACCAACCAAGTACCACATAGCCAACACGTATACACGTAGAGGTCCTTTTGACAATTTAAGGAAATGCAAGGGGTACACCGAGCGGATGCTGTCCCTGCCCGTGTCATGGGACGCACACAGAGACAGCACCCGCCAGGGTGTACAGGAACTATTGCTGGTTGATGGAATCTAAATGAACCGGACTATTGGGTGAATATGATGGACTAATGGCTGGGCTATTGAGTGAGACAACTGCCGTCTGCCTAATAAAACTGACTCACATTTTTATCTCACATTTTTATTATTATTATCTCTGTATTTATTTTCGTACTTAAGCTAGGTTTTTTACAATAATTTTATAAAAGTAAAATATATAAACATACATACAAAATATAAAAGCATTATAAAAAACCTAACCTAGGGTGCCGCCGGCAGCGAGGCAGGGCCTAAGCTACCGGTGGTTAGGGCGACAGAGAAAGGAACCTCCGGACTATCCGCGCCGTGTCCAGGAGTACCGCCTTCTGTATCTGACCCTTGACCCAGCCATCTAACGAGAGTCTCTTGAGATGTTGGTCGAGACTCTTCGCTATTAGACCGTTCGCGGAGACGACTATCGGGACAATGATCGTTGAATCAACATCCCACATGGCGGTTACCTCGTGTGCCAGGTCTAGGTACTTGCTAGATTTGTATTATTATTATTATCCTTATTTATTCTTTTTCACATGTTAGGTTTTTTACAATAAATTTATCAAATGTAAAATATAAAAATATACATACAAAATATAAAAGCATTATAAAAAAACTTACCTAGAGTGCCGCCGGCAGCGAGGCGGGGCCTAAGCTACCGGTGGTTAGGGCGACAGAGAGAGGAACCTCCTGACTATCCGCGCCGTGTCCAAGAGTACCGCCTTCTGCATCTGACCCTTGACCCAGCCATCTAGCGAGAGTCTCTTAAGATGTTGGTCGAGACTCTTCGCAATTAGACCGTTCGCAGAGACGACTATCGGGACAATGATCGTCGAATCAACATCCCACATAGCGGTTACCTCGTGTGCCAGGTCTAGGTACTTACTAACCTTGTCCTTCTCGGCCTTCACGAGGTTCTCATCATGGGGGATGGTGATGTCGACGAGCACTGCCTGGCGCTTCAATCGATCTGTCAGCACGATATCAGGTTTGTTGGCTATAATAGTCCTGTCCGTGATGACAGATCGATCCCAATAGAGCGTGGCACGACCATTTTCGAGAACTGGCGCAGGTGTGTACTTATAGTACGGCACTTCGAAGTCCACAAGACCGTACAGAAGAGCAAGCTGCTGGTGAATAATCTTGGCTACCAAGTTATGTCTGTGCAAGTACTCGCCGTTAGCAAGATGACCACAACCGGAAATGATATGCCTGAGCGACTCTCCGGGACGGCGGCATGCCCGACAAATGTCAACCGTACCGTCCTTCAGGATATATCTCCGGTAGTTGTTCGTCATGATAACTTCGTCCGCAATTGCACAGACAAAACCTTCGGTTTCCGCAAAGAGATCCCCGAAACGTAACCAGTTCACCGACGCGAGCAGGTCTACGTTGGGCCCCGTAAGAGCCTTGTAGAACCGCCCATGTAGCTCCTTACTCTTCCACACCGCCCTGCGGTCCTCGGTGCTTAGTACTTTAAGTCTGCGCCAGTTCTCGTTTGCCATGGAGAGCGGGGTAAAAGATGCGTCTACTGCCACTACGTCACGATGCATCCCACACTCACTGTTTAGGAAGTAATCCCTGAGACTGCACACTTCGCGGTTGTGGAGGTCTTTGGCATTTAAGAAGCCGCGACCTCCAAACTTCCGCGGGATGTACAGTCTCATAACAGAAGATCGTGGGTGTAACATACGGTGCGCAGTGAGCAGTACACGCACTCTTCGATCCAGGAAATCGAGCTCAGTCTGAGTCCACCTTAATATGCCAAAGGAGTATGTAAGCAAGGGCATCACCCAGGCGTTGAAGGCACGCACCCTATTGCCGCCCGACAAAAAACTGTTGAGTACTTTTGTCAGGCGACAGAAGAAGCGCTCCTTCACCGCCCGCTTGATGTCTCCACCCTCGATACCCAAAGACTGTGACATACCAAGATATTTATAGGTTTCTGCTTCGGAGAGTGATCTGAGATCCATTGTCTCGGAAATTTGTAAATTTGTGGAATTTACTACTTTCCCCCGCTGTACATGCATGACCGCACACTTATCGACACCAAATTCCATTTTGATGGCACTACTGAAGGCCTCTGTGGTTTTCAGTAGCTCCAACAGGTCATGTTTATTTGGTGCAAATAGTTTGAGGTCGTCCATGTAGAGCAGATGAGAAATGACCTCACCCTCTCTCCGTAGCTGGCAACCTAGTCCTGAATCCTTCAGCAGGGTACTGAGCGGATTCAGCGCTAGGCAAAACCACAAGGGACTCAGACTATCACCCTGAAAAATACCTCGCTCAATCCTGATGGAATCCTGCGGGCCAGAGGGGCCCTCTCCTCCCCCGGGTTGACGAAGGACTGTGGTCCACTGCCCCATGCAAGCCACTAAGAAGGATCTCAGGACTGCATCAACTTTATACAGTTCTAAGATCCTCCTCAGCCATGAATGAGGCACCGAATCATAGGCCTTCTTATAGTCAATCCAGGCGGTCGAGAGGGTCCCTCTGTTTCGCCGGACTCGTTGACAAATGGTCATGTCTATGAGGAGGAGCTCTTTAGTACCACGTGACCCAACCCTACATCCATTTTGAGCGGGGGCAAAAATGTTGTTCGCAACAATGTGCGTGTTAATTTTTGCTCTCAAAATGGATGTAAGGAGCTTGTATAGCGTCGGCAAGCACGTGATGGGTCTGTAGTTCTTCGCTTCCGTGGTACTACCGGACTTGTAGAGCAAGGAGGTGACACCAGTTGTTAAGGGAGGCGGTAGGGAACCGAGCTCGAGTGCTTGCTGGAACTGTGCTGCCAAACGCGCGTGCGAGCACCGAAACCACTTTAACCAGAAGTTGTGCAATCCATCCGGACCCGGACTTTTCCAGTTCGGAGCCGTACGGATGGCACAACTTACGTCTGCGGGGCTGATGGTTACAGACCCCATGGGTTCGATGGACTCACACTCACGCTCGACAACACCCATCCAGGCGCCCTCATTGTGTTCGACAGGCACCGACCAAATACTACGCCAAAAGTTAACCATGGCAGTAGCATCCGGTCGCTGTCCATCAGACACACGATGGTCGGTTCCATCCCACTTCCGGTATACCTTCCTTTGATCGCTTTGGAAAAGGCGATTCTGCTGGTATCGGTCCAGACGCTCTCTGTAGCGACGAATACGGCTTGCCCATGCATAAACTTTCTGCTTCAGAAAGTCAATGCGTTCCGTGACACAGGTCATGTAGTCACGGGGCCTGATACCAGTCCCCGCGAAGGCCTGGTTCACGAAGCGCATGACTCGGGGGCGGCTATTGCCCCCTCTGAAGCAGATCAGCTTTGCAATGAGAGTCCTATACGTATCGACACGCCGCTCAATTCGCACATTATTATTATTATTAAGGATGGTTGAGAAATCAAACAAACGAGTAAATATTAATACATCAATTTTATTCATGTTCATTTATGCAAGGTAAATCCTAAGATCATCAGTGTCATATACTATGTATGGAGCAGTCCATACGAGGAAAACTTAAAACCTATGACTAAAACCTAGTGAGGTATCAATCGATTTCCCTATTGCAAAAAATACAGTTAGTTCACATTTCTAGTGCAATAAGAAAATAGATTCAGCTCTTTTATAGTGTATTCTCACACAGTTACGATATCCTAAGCCCCAAAAGAATATGTCGAATTATGGAATGTGGTTCCAAAAAGTTAATTTGAAATCAGTGAGTCACTTTCTTACATTGTGTGTTGTCATTCCCACGCACAGTATAAAATATGTAGTTAAACGGCCTTGCAAACATAATTTCTTTTAAAGTAAGTCACCGACATTTTTTCTAATTCGACCAGCAACTTGAGTCACTTTGCTGTTTTAGAATAACAATTTAATAGATAATAATTTTCATTGTCATTTTAGAACTAAGTACACGTTTCCATGTTAGATACATTTGGCATGTATTAATTTCCCGGAAAGTAGATTACTATCTACAATAATAAAAGGACCACATGGCCGTTACAATACACAACTTCAGTTACATATATATCAACAGCTCAGGAATTAATCTAACAATGATACACCTACTTTTTTGTCCCTATTAAGTAGAATATAAAAAATAAGACAATCATTACGGGAAACATGCCACAGTAATGCCAAGTGACGGGTTCATTGCGCTTTTTCTCATACATCTGAAAGCGCGGCAGTACCGCACCGAGTCAGCACTGCTTGTCCGTAGTTTTAGAGAAGATTACGGACGATTCACACCAAACGGCCGGAGTCGGCGCGCACGCCACCAGAGTCAAAGGAATTCGAACCCTCCACACAGAAGCTAGACTTCGTATCCATACGGCAGCGGCAGCGGCAGCCGACCGGCTGCCTGCAACCCATTTAAGTATGCAATCTAACTTCTATAATGGGTTTTCGAATTCAGAGTCTAAGGAATTCGTGGGATGCGCGCCGACTCCAGCCGTTCGATATGAATCGTCTATTAGGGTATTTTCGGTGCAGGCACTGATAGGTACGCCGTTTGTGAAACAAAGTTTCCTATCAATAGTCTCAAGCAAATGTTAATAATATTGGGTAATCGCTCACAGGAAGATGGACATAAAAACGCCGATTTTGAACCTGTTTTGAATCCGTACATTGCGCGGTCGCGACGCGCAACGCACTGGGGTTACTTGGGATCACACGAAATGTATTAGGAAAACCGCTAGTCCGCCAATCGTGGCCAGGCTGTTACGTCAGACATATTGCATTCGGCCCTTACTAGCAAGTACGTATGTCCGATATAACGGCCAGGCCGCGACTTCGAACGGGCTCAATGTATGAACGACCGCTACCCGCTCCAGTCAGCGGCCGAATACATTGCGCGTCATTCCAACTAACTTCGTTGCGCTTCATCCCAACTAACTTCGTTGCGCGTCATCCCAACTAACTTAGTTGCGCGTCTCGACCGTGTAAGGGTCTCCCCAAACCTATCAACGCGGAATCGGCAATAACTTATAGAAAAAAAGCTTTGTCTACGTAATAAGAGCGTAAACGACGTCCGATCCGAGCCGAACCATGCCTTTGTAGCTCTTATTGCGTAGACATAAAGCTTTTTTCTATCGGCTTTTCCCGATTCCGCGTCGATAGATGTGGGGAGACCGTAATAAACTGATAAAACGCTTGCCGCGAGGTCGCGGCCGAGCTGTAAACGCAATCGTACTAGGCTAGTTTGGTCGGCGGTGCGCCTCGGTCCGACTGCGTGGGTCGGGGTGGGGGGGAGGGGGGGGGCGGTTAGTGGCGCGCGTCGCGGCGATGGTCGCGCTCGCGCTCTCGCTCGGCGGGCGGCGGGTCGCGCTCGCGCCGCTCGCGGTAGCGCTCTTCGTAGTACGGCGCGGCGCCGCTCCGCTTGGTGCTCGACGTGTCTCCCGCGCCGCTCTCCGCCGCCGCCTCTACTGGAGACTTGCGCGGCCTGCAATAGAGATTCATTTATACTTCACCCTTCATTTGACATCCACTAGTTGGACATACTCTTCGACCGTCTTGTTTTTTCATGTCTAGAATCGTTTGGACTATTCAGGGCTTTTGCAATTTTTATTCGATGGATTGCGGCGGTAAGTTTCTCGAGTGGCGACCACGTACCGGAAGACGCGGCGTGGGTAGACCCCCCACAAGGTCGACCGATGACCCGGTTAAGGTCGCGGGAGTCCGCTGGATGCGGGTGGCGCAGGACCGGCCATTGTGGCACTCTTTGGGGGAGGCCTAAATCCAGCAGTGGACGTCCTTCGGCTGGTTTACAGGATTGACTGACAATAAATTCGTCAGTCGACAACACTAAGCTTTTCTTATAACAAAAGATTGATGCGCCGCATTTTTTTTATTTCCACTACTTTATAAATATAACACAAACTTACTGCAATATTACTAATAAGCAAACCAAAATCACGTCTGTATATCCTAAAGGTATTCCTTTCACGTACGTGATTTCATGTATGAGTCGGATCGTGGGCGTATTCCATTAGGGCAGGTTCATGTCCAGGGGTTCCTCGGGCATTTACAAAAGACGGTACTCATTTTACAAAGTCAACTTTTTACTCCCACTTGAACATTGTTACAAAAGTTACGCAAAATACAACGAACTAGTGATTTCTATTCTCAGATACCGTCACACCAACTCCATTTCTCCGACAGGAGCCTTCGTCAACTCCCCAAGACTTTCTCATCAATCACAATTGACAGAACTCGTCTGTGTCTTGTTCTGTAATCATCTTTTCCTTGCAACAGCCATCTGCTGGAGTAAAACGGAACTATCGAGCAATCGACTTCACTCAGATGTGCTTAAACACCCTTGTTCGTTTGCATTTCAATCAGTGGCATTTGTAGAATGACAGCAAAGCGCAAGATGAATATATTCACGGCGGATTTAATAGAGGGCGCAGAAGGCAATTATTCCTCTTCGACATATGTATAAATGTAGCGTACCTCTCTTCCCGGCTGTGTCCACGGTTGTAATGGTCCGTGCGTTCGCGGTCGCGAGAGCGGGAGCGGTCTCGTTCACGCTCGCGATAGTCCCTGTAGTACCTACAACAAGTAAACAGATGCATTACACACGAGAACGAACAATGTTTAGTGCTCGGTCCCTACTGCGAGCGGCTGCAGCGATACCGGGTTACTCCCATCAGTTACTACCAACTTGTGATCCCTGGTAACCGCTGAGATTTCCTTTACCAGTAGTTACTATCAGGAACAGATAGGCAAAAATCCCAGCTCTTACCACTAAAGTGGCGGTGGTAACTACTTTTACTCGCTTTAGTGGTAAGAGGGTGGACACTTTTCCCCAGTAGTTGGCACTGGGAAGAGTTGGGAAAATCGCCGCTGTTACCAATGGTAGCCAATGGGCGGTAACGGGTGGGAATAACTCGTTTTCTCGTGACCGCGTTCGGGCTTTTCACTCCCAATGAGCACTTCAGTGCCACTAAGTCGCTAAGATTTAAGCAGTCACGTAGGCAGCACCAACTCACGATATTGTCATCAAAACGGATGTCCAAGAGTAGCTTAAAACTACATTACATACACTACCGTCAAAAAGTTTACGACCAAACACAATTTTTAGTTTAATTTTCATAAATTATTACGCAAGCCAAGCAAGGCAAAAAGATTGCAATGGGCTATTTTTCACAAGGATTGGACTTTTGCAAACTGGTTGAGAGTACTACGGACAGATGAATCAAAATTGAGTGGATAATCAACCAATGTTGATTATTTGCATACTTTGTGTTTGGTCTTAAACTTTCTGACGGTAGAGTATAAGTCATATGCTTCGCCTGTTACGGTAGGCACACATCAAAATATAAACATAAATCATATACTAAAATAAATTCGTAATGATAAAGGTACACATTAGGGAAAACCACATCAGCAGTATAATAGTGACAGATTTTTTAAAAATATTTAAAGGCATTATGATTTTTTTTTTGCTTTAATTTGCTCCATAGTAGACACAGACAACATTCCGCAGACATAATGATGTAAGCGTGACATAGGCACATTTTATAGCAAAAGCTATGCTTCTCTAAGCATGAAAAACAAAACACTGCGCACAAACTAAATAAAAATTACTCATCAAGTCAAGTTAGGTAAGCTAACTAAATAATAGACTGATAGACTTCAGGTAAGGTAGGGTGGAGGGTGAAAGAGACTTACGCATCACGATCGCGATCTCGCTCCTTTGACCTTTCCCTATACCTGTAATCAAGTGATCATGTTTCAGTACAAAAATCACTAATCTACTTTCATGGTCTTTAAAAAAACAAAGCAATGTGTTGCGTGCTCGCGTTGATTCGCTCGGTTGGCGGGTGAAATGGTAAAACTGCAAAAATTTTCTTTTTGGTCTGTTTGCATATGATTTGATCAATCAATGTCGTATTTAAACGAAAATAGTATAATGTGCATATACCATACCTTTTTATGATGTAAAGACGTGGTCTATTAATTTACTTGGCTTCTCGTTCAGAAATATTTTCACCCGCAGACGGTGAATTAGGAATTGGCTTGAACTGATAACATTTCAAATTTCCAAGTAGTATGAAATCTTAACTGATTTCCTTAACTTGCTAACAAATATGAAAAATGCCGACCATCGTCCATATGACGTCACGGCTGAATTATGACAGTCACAACACAACGCTATATCTTCAATTGTAATTTCGCCTTAATAATTATTAGTGTTTCTGTATATTCTTTTACGCTGTGACGCCTTACTTGTCATTTACTTTAGTTTTATAATATGAAATTGATTTTTTATACGGAATTGGGATTTTTTGGAGAGAATTGAAATCAACGGAAAAAAGCCAGTTTAAAAAATTCAAATGTTGTCCATTATTCACTTCGTACTTTTCTAACGTACCTACCCACGTTCTCTCTCGTGCCAGACTAGGTGGGAACACCATAGCCATGGGGTGCGCGTGCTAAGGCCGGGTCTCACCTGTCGCGGTCCTCGCGGTCGCGGCTGCGGTCGCGGTAGCGGCTGGCGGAGCGCTCGCGGCGGCGCGGCGCGCGGTGGTGCGCGCGCGCCTCGCGCTCGCGGGAGCGCGACCGCCGCCGCTCGGTGCTGCTGTACGACTTGGTCTCCACGCCGTGGAGCGTGTCTTGGAGGGACGAGATGAGGATCTTGCAGCGGTCGTCATGTGCCACCTGTGGTCAAAATAGCCCGCAATTAACTAAAAATTCTAGCGCACGACTAGTAAGTAATTTCGTCGTAGTTTGTGTGTGTGAGTAGACATGAAAATAAACGACAAACGACCACTTCACGAGAGAACACGTAGCTGGGGGAGTGACCCTAGTCAAATAAGCAAGAATAGAGATCTCGCCATTCCGTTAAAGTTCGGTTTCTCGCAACCGCATCAACGTGTAACTAGTAAACATCTATGTTTACTTGGGTTGTTACCATACCACCAATTTTTATAGCAGGAAAAATATCGCAGCTGTCACCAATGGTAACAAAATGATGAATACATGTGGGAATAACCCTTTTTTTACTCAACCGACCTTGCTCTGGTTGGTGAGCGATATAGCGGTGACGACCATCTCGACGGCGGAGGTGTATTCGCCGGCGACCGCGTCGCTGATATATGGACTACTCTTTCTCAACCTTACATGTCGACCCTGCCAGGATTGATGCCAGGAATGGCTGCTCTTTTCCTTCCCGTTTCGTCCGTCGCCTGCGGCGTGTATATGGTATGTTCGTAAATGTTCGGGAGCGGTCGTTATCGCCCGGGTGAGAACGCACGGGCTGGGCTTTATCGTGTGAGGTATACTGACCTTGCTCTGCTTGATGAGCGATATGGCGGTGACGAGCGTCTCGATGGCGGAGGCGTACTCGCCGGCGGCGGCGTCGCTGACGGCGCGCGCGATGGCGCTGGAGGAGACGGTGCGGTTGCGCGACATGACCTCCTCGAACTCGGCCTCGCTGATGACGGGCGCGAGCGGCGCGTGGTGCGGCGCGTGCGGCGTCAGCGGCGCCGCGTGGTGCGGCGCGCGCGCCGGCTCCGCGGCCGGCGGGTAGCTCTGTGTCACACACTTCAGCGTTAGCCGGCTTCGATGTCTTATACACTGTTTTTTCGTTAACTTTAAGGGAAGATTCTTAAGATAAAATAAAGTTATTTTTCCCTCAGAAACTAGTGCCTTAACTCACTATTTTTGAGATATTCAATATTGCAGAGGCCGGGAAAAAGCAATTCGTGGACAAGTTGATTTTGACGGACGACGCGAAGCGGACTCCGTCAGAGGATACGCGTCCACGAATTTCCATTAGTATGTGCTTTTCTCCGATAATGCAAGGAAATAAAATTATTATGAATAATAATTAAACATATAACCATAAAATAACCATATAAACGTCAAACCCTAGTTCGCCTTTTCTTTTATTATGTGTCACTTCTATGTCATATTAGTTGACACAAACTTTTGGGTAACTCTAAAGGACCCTTTACACTGTAATATTCATTTATTACGAATGCAAAATATAAATAAAAACGATTAACAAAAAGCGATACACGTATATTATGTTCTTTTAATGTACCGGGCAACATCTCAAATTGAACGGAAATAAAATAAAAACGTGGTGTATACATGTAGGTAATCGGAATGAGATAGCATTATGCATATAGTAATCTGTATATGCATATAGTAATCTGTATATGTCCTTTTTTATTAAAATTGATATTCTTGCAAAAACTCAATTTTCCCGCGCCTCGGTACAAACTGTCGTGTAGTTTTAAAATCAGCAAAAAAAATAATGATAAGTTAAAAATAGAAATCAAATATGTCCTGGAAGCCTGCCTGCGTATCGAAGGGGTTTGATTCGGACACTCGGCGAGACCGCTGTTTGCTAGTGCTAGTGTACGAATAAGGGCACAAGACGTTACCTGTGGCGGTCGGCCGTAGGGCTGCGGGCGGGCGCCGGGCGGCGGGCCGGGCGCGGGCGGCGCGTGCGGCCCGTGCGGCGCGTGCGGCCCGTGCGGCCCGTGCGGCCCGTGCCCGTACGGCGCGCCGGGGCCTGCGCACAATACTACATTGTACAACAAGTGCATAAAGCAAGCCATTCACACCGAGACAATTTATCGATCCCGAGCCGCAGGCGAGGGTCGATATAAAGTAGAGGATATAATGGGTTTTCTACACGAGTAGTACACTTTGCTTTTCACTTCGATTGCGAGAAAATTAAAGAAATAATGAATATAAATGTTATGCTATGAAATTTATACTTTTGTGCTCGTCGACGGCGGGCGCGCGGCGAGGACGCGTTTTATTTAAAGCTCTAGAGCATGACTTTATGTCGCCGTGTACAGGCATACAGAAGAACTTTTAAAGCACGAGAACTGAAAAATCATACAAGATTGAAAAAGCTTTATACGCAGCTGGGAATCGAACGCAGCATAATTTAGTAAGATCAGGTTGATGTATTCCATTCTTCTTTGAATGAGTTCACTAAAGTTACTTTGTGTGCATTATGTTATTGTAAGATTTCGAGTTATATAATTACTAATTACCCATAGATATTTGTTATATAATAATTTGCTACACTATCGCGTAGGAAAGCTGTAAAGATAATGTATTGTTAACATAAATAAATAAAAACATCGGAGTTCGTTTTATATGCTGAAATGAACAGTATCTAAAATGCAATTACAGAAAAATGCCGTTTTTCAGTTTCATTTCCAGAGAGGAATCTCCCCATACTAAACCCATCCAATTCTTTGTAACCTTTTATTTTAAAAATTAATCAATTGTGATATTCAATCCATCGGCGTCTTTTTTAAGTTCAATACAAGATCGCGGATGCCTGCATCTGGGTGACGGGCATTCGGTTTGCGGAAGCGTCGGCACCGCGGCGCTGTTACCTGGCGGCTGCTGCTGCGGCGGCGGCTGCGGGCCGGGCGCGGGCTGCGGCTGTTGGTTGAAGAACGCCGGGTTCACGTGCGGCGCCGGCGCGCCGGGTCCCACCCCTGCGACAATGGAGAACTAGCTGTACTAGTTGTATATGCAACTGTTACATAATGAGAAGCATTAATGCGGTTGCATACACTACTCATATCTACATCCATATATTAAATCCTCTTTCATGTGTTTCATGTACAACCATTGAGCCGGCGGAAGCATGTCAGTAAACTCCCCGATCCCGGCCCCGGCTCCCCGCGCGCGCGATCCGGCCTGTTTTTATTGATTTCCGTTCCTTCTAGCATATAGCCGTGTATAGCAATAGAAACGACGTAGCATATTTAGTTTTTCGAAATCCAAGAAAAAAAAATATTTTTCATTTACATACAAAATAATTAATTATATCACCACGGGTGAATGAAAAACGGCCTTAAGAGTTAACGCGGAGTTAAGCAAAAGTTAATGTTAAGTATGACAATTCGAAATTCGAATGACACGCACGTCAACATTGTTTAATTTTTAAAGATCTTTTATACCATATTAACGGTATAGTGTTAATTAACGAGAATGAATTCATGAATATCTTCGAAATAGTACGAATTGGGATACTAGTGTCTTAGAGAAGGTTACTTTATTTCATTAACGTAATTCAATAAAAACACCCTGTATATCATGTAATTGTGGCGCGCACGACCCGAACTGTACTGTAATGTTGTATGTGATCTCATAACTACATGATATATGCTGTAGTTATGGTGCGTGCGCGGGGGAGGGGCGTTCGGTGTTCGGTGGTTGGGGGTATATTGTTAAGCTGATGTTTACAGGTGGTTTTTGAACAGAAAACAGGATTTACTATATGGTATGGGTGTCGATAAACTAACTAAACGGGTCTTCCCAGCTGTTACCTCTGATATATTGAACCAGTAATTCCCACTGGTAACACACGGGGAACAATTAGGTAGTAACAGGTAGGAATAAGCACCCCGATAATAGCGGGACTCCACATTCGATCATGGCTGTGAATAATTTTGTAAGGAAATAGTAATAATTGATTTAAGTAGCTGATTCCAGTTAATTGGGTCGACCAACTTTTCCTTGTTGTTATTCTGTCCCGTCAGCGAGTAGACAACAGTAGCAGTTTTTATAAAAATAATGTCGTATATGGACTTTTTGCATGCTCAAGAGATGACCGACGTAAAAATGGGTTTATAATCATCATCGCTAAAACTCATGTTGGGTAGATCATGTTGGGGAGACCTTAAAAAATAGTTGATCGGCCCAATTATACTTCTCTATCTAGTCTTTGCTTTTAGCACATGCATAAATTACTATAAAAATTAATTAATTATGTATAAACAACTCTAAATCAAAAGTGTGGTAATTATTAGTTCGTGCTTAGGTTAGTATTTAAATCTAACTAAGTACTACGGGTTAGTTTGTGGCATCATTGGTTAATGAGTGAGTTTTAAGAGTTAGGTAAATATTAGTCCGTCAAGTAAGTTAACGAGATTATAATGAAGTGTATTATTATGTATGCTAATTGAGGAGTGTCTTTTCAAAAGGGTTTATTTTTTCTGTAACTCTACTTACAAATTGGACCTTAAGTTTTACAGAGCAAGGTTCTTTTTAGAAGTACCGCTAAGATAAAGATAAACCCTTTTGAAAAGACACTCCTCAATTAGTAGTGTTCCTGTCTCGTTAATTTAATAATTTATATTAGCTATTTTTACATTTTTTCCTCACGGCATAGATGTTTGGGTGTATTTTCCAAATCAACTGCTTGAAATGTAAATACGGCCAAAGCAATAATCTATGCAACGGCAACGATACATATTTGTATTTTACATAAACTTGCCAACTTGTCAAAGACGAAATACTGTAGTTTGATTACCAATTCTAATTCAAACGTGGTTTTTAATTTACTTTTAGGCTACTGTATGTGGGCAAAACTGTGTTTTTTTAATAACATATTTTCTCTATACGTAATGATTCAAAAGACGTAATCAGGAATCACATTTCCCGTCATTTCAATGCAATAAATAGTATTTATGCGAAAACAAACCTGTTTCTTCTTTTAAATATTTCTGAATTTTCTTTTACTCAATAAGTCATCTCATTACTATTGTCACAATCTGTATGGAAGAAATTACAACGTGCGGTGTAGGGTGACCTAATTTTGTTTAATTCGACTACGCTTACATACATATCCGAATTGTGCCAGCGTGGGACTAATGCACGTTTCTTCTCACCAATGAGAGGAGGCATATGATGTGCCCAGCAGTGGGACGTCTACTGGCAGATGATGGTACATACATATTAAGCATATGTAGCTTGTTTAAAAATTAGTTTAAATTTCACCTGCATTGAAACAACATGTATTTTACTTTATCCCCGCTCCCATACACAACTTTGAGCGAAAATCGAATCGGTAGCGATGCAAACGAAGGTCGATAAGCAAATAAGCAGACTTCTTTACAGCGTTTAGTGCTAGTTTTAAGCTACGTATAGTACGTATATTACCAGGGGCCTTTCAGCTCGAAGAACGAGCTTTTCCAAGGAGATGTAAGTTTTTACTTTAGCCAGCAGATGACACTGTGTGTACTGTTTCACCTGCCTCTCTATCGCACTTGCACATTGTGAGTGACAAAGAGGCACATCTTTCGCGGTTGTACTTCTGTGCTGTTAATAGTAATAGTCTCAGTAAATAATTTCGACCCTACAACGTGACGGTAAAAGCTATCGTGCGGCTAAGCAGAGTGTAATGGATTCATTGAAAACTGAATATCTTCGAATGACAAAGCCGCTTCCTACAAAATATAATATGCCACTTTTTACGTGTTAATTTTGTGTTATTGTTTATAATACTGATAAATTTTGGTGCGATTGCTAATATCGAATGTTTGTAAGTAAAATTGTGTAATAAACGATATTTACTAAGTTACCTATTTTGTTTTATTGTCAGAAGAATGTCATGCCCATTTTATTAAAAATGGTCTGAAATTAATGCAAAGATAGCCAAATAGGTAATGTAACTATTATTTCATTACTTATTTCCGTATTTTTGCATTAGTTTCAGAAAGGAACTTGAAATGTATTTTAGTAGTTAGTACCTGCCGCCGAGCGGCCGTGCGGTTAGTTTTGTACTAATAACACTGGCGCTACAATATATGTGGAGTATTTCACTGATATCTCTATCTCAGTCTATATATTGTACTTATACTTTGTGTATATTACTCTAATTAGACTATTCAAGACTGAACAAAATTGTGGCGTCTGCTGTAGCAGGTGGTGAAGTAATTATGAGTTAGCAATGGATATTAAAGTGCAAAATTTAAGCCGTGACTATCGACTATATGAACTGATAATAAGTTGAATAAAATAGTTTTAAATATTACTACAATGCCGCCACAAACTCCCGAACAAACTTAATTACGAATTTAGAAGGTATGGCCGGCGTGATACAAAAGGCGCAAACAAAACCTCTTTAATAGAATGCCGCGCGAACAACGGGGAGATATGTAGCATTTTCTAAACGAAGCTTATTTATGTTTACAAGCAGACTTAAAACTTTCAGTGCCGGGATCCCGCTAGGCGAGTAGCGCTACGAAGCAGCAGTCGTTGGCAGTGAAAGTGTTAACAGATAATTATTGAACAAATCGGACTATAATTTGAATTATAGACCCCTCGAATTTGTCAAACGATGGGCATTGGGGAGTTAGTGTTTGCGAGTCTTAAAATTCCAATTGTCTAGGTTTTCAGAGGAATACGAAGGTTGAACAATGTTACAAGATTTGTTCACAACACAAGATAACAAAAACTAGACTATTAAATATAAAAACTAGTGTCTTCCACGCAGCTGAACTATTATTGCGGCATATACAAATAAAATAACTGACGACATTTACAAACAGGCGTGGGGTTACTAAAAACCGCTACGGGATTAAGATGATGGTTAATTCTGTTTTAAAGAAACTAAATTGGACAAAAGAAGATTCATACTCTGTCTGTAAGTCAAATCAGGAATTTTCTCGATAGTAATGTGGAATGTTTCAACAGTTTAAATAATCTGAACGGAAATACGCACTCTGTGGATCCTGTTAATAGTTTAATTAAAGACTGGGAGCAATCTATACACAATGACAGTTGTGATGGCATGCCTAAGTGTAAGTGGGTAGGTTTACAGAAGTTTCCCGTCGCTAAGTTTCGCACATTGAAATTAGCTACGGCAGTTGCTGCGACGCCTACACGAGAAAAATCACAAATTCTCAAATCATTCTACGTAACTGAAAAAGAATCACAAAGTTCATTTCAATCTGGAAATGCTAGCGTAACCCCTTCACCACCAACTTGTCCCTATTGTCAAGGTGGCCTGATCACTGAACAAAGAATCTACAAAACAGCTGGTGGAACCTAGACTAGATTTCGCAAGAAAAAACCGATTGCGTTACGGCTTTCATGTTCCATATTTCAGTGTTATAAGAGGTAAACAAAAGATCTCGTGCCACATCAGTAGCAAAATGAATCATTCTCTTCAATATTATGTTGAATAAACTAATCAAGAGGAAACTGCACAAGCACATATACAACCAGAACCTGAAATAAATAACATTTTTAAGCAACAACTTATTCCACAGCACAAGTAGAAGTCTTGACTTCTACATGTGCTGCCGCTAGTAACACCTATCACTATTACTAGCTAACTTGTCTTGTAATGGTGATAGATGATACACACATACTTCGTGCTCTAATCGACTAGCGTAATTCAGGGTTCAGAGCTCATTTATATCGGAGAGTCTAGTTCACCTACTATACTAGGTTTGCCGAGAACCAGTATCAACGGTGTAGTATCCGCAGTAATCTCTTACTTTCTCAAGTGCACAAATAAAGACAAAACACTTGGTTGACCTCAATCTCGTCTAGATTAAAAAACATTTGACAATTCGAGTAACGGCTTAGGTTTTGAACACTATATCTACACGTGCTCTCGAAACACACCTTGATCGATTCACAAGATGACCAATCATTACAATTGACATTAAGCGGGTAATCTAGGCATACTAATACTATGTGATAAGTGTTTATGTGTAGCGGACGTAATCTCCGACTCTACTAAATTGACATTTCAAATTTTTAAGTACATAGTATGAAATCTTAACTCATTTCGTTAATTTGTTAACAAGAAACCCCAAAATATATATAAGTATTTTTATTTTTATAGCTATTAGTTTTCTAAATATTCACGAAAATGTGAAGAAAGCCTGCATCGTAGTAATGACGTCACTAGTATGAAATTGTGACAGTCACAGCGCACAAAAAGAACAGCAGTTCACTTTCTTTAGTAAATTCGTCTTAGTAACAGTGCTTCTGTATAATTTGTTATGCTGTGACGCCTTGCTTGTCACTTACTCTCTTTTAGAATGAGGAACTTTTGAAATTGATTTATTTATATGAAATTGGGATATTTTCGAGAATTCAAAGGTTTTACTTAACTTTTTATCCTCTATTTGATTTCATCGAGAAAAAAGCCTGCTTAAAAAAATTTAATGTTGTCATTTGGCTATATTTTATCCCACAGCAGCTTCGTTCACGTTCTTTGTAATACACGGGCGGAGCAGCGCGGCCAGTTGCCTTTATGAAATAATGATACCTACTATTTTTTTGGAAACATGTCTAAATTGTTTTATTATGGCTGGCCAATAATCATTCGTGTCACTGGAGAGTGGCTAAATACTTCATCTTAGCTTTTACTTACGCTACCAAATGGCTCGTTTCTTTTCCAACATTTTATCACATTTTAATCAAATAATTTGTTACGTCACGTCCCGTCAAATTAAAATAGTGACCAGCACGCGCTACAAATTAATTAAAAAATCTTAACTATTCTAAGCGCAACGTGCGAGGGCACTCATGACAGAAACACCCCGAGATGCTCTTAAGTTTACTGTAATGATGTGTGTCTGTGTGGGCCTGTGGGTGCGTCAAATCGGACGTTTGTAAGGACTTGTTTTACTGCTATAAGCCGTATTTCTACTGAGCTATTCGGCTCAAGAGTCATCAAGCAAAATTTGCAAAGAATGACTTTGGACGTTTGTATGGACTGGTTTTACTGCTATAAGCTGTATACTGCTACTACTTATTTTTTTATGCTGCTACTTATTCTATTAGGTTCAATTCAAAAATCACCAAAGAAAATTTGCAAATATGTAATGACACGTTGAAAATGGAGATCACCAAAGGAAGATAAAGACAATGACAGATCAATACATCCACCTCATTTCGCTGCAGTTCGACAGGACAAGAACACCAGTAAAATAAGAGTTGATCCGTATGCAAAAGGCTCACACGGTCACTCTTGTACCGACATCATGATGGTCGGTTTTGCAACCTGATCTTCGGAGCCTGATTATGTCATAGAGAAGTATAGGATGATTAACATGTTCAAGTGTAACATGAAAGAATATCACACGAGTCTTCAACACGTCGTCTCGCGAGATAGACCTAATGATAGTAGTGCAGCATAATGATAGTAAATGATGAATTTGAGAGCTATGATTTGACGACCGTAACATTCGGTGCCGCTACAGCACCATGCTTAGCAGTGCGTACATAAAATCAGTTGGCCGACGATGAAGCACACGATATCCCAAAATCTGCACCTGTAATCATGAATCATTATACATGGATGACTTAATGGTAGGAAATGAATACATTGATGAGACAAAGAAAATGTGTCAAGCATGACATACCAGGGATGGGTGATAAGATAAATAATCTACCTAAATACGAAGAAAACTACATATCTGCCTAGTTTAATTTTATTTTTCTATTTCATCTCCGTCTGCCGGAATGCATTAATTATGTTTTAAAAAATCTTTTGTTTTGTCATCAAGAAGCTCGTTCACGGTGGCTATCGTCTCATCATTAGTGGAAAAATCTTCGCCCTCTGAGATATTTCTTTGGAATTCTTAACAGGAATGAATAGTCATAGGGGGCTAAAACACTGTAAAGGGGATAGTTGATAACGTCGAAGCCATTTCTGGTGATCTGATTACGGCTAGCTGCCGCGAGCTAGCTAGCTGCGAGCCGTATGCGCAGGCGCATTGTCGTGTAAACTCAGTATTCCATTCGATTCTTCTGTCCGCGGTAAGCCGCTCAATAACCGTTAATAGTACAAAGGTGTAATTTGGAATAAGTCTACATATCAATCAGGCAGGCCGACAAAACGCTATAATAAAATCATATTTAACGTAGGGATGCAATTTGTCTTGCAAACTCATCGTCTCATCGTGTGGGGTATCGTTAGATGATCGATCTTCAAATTTTTTTTTCACCGTGGCCCCAATTTCGTTCCAAAACTTTATAGTAAATCAGAAGGACACGAATCAACAAGTAAACACTGACAACATACGTTGTTTGATCTATGAAAGCGTATTTCCTTCTATAGTGAGAAATATTATCACTGCATGCTGCTCAGTTTTGAATAAACAGTTTTTATGAACTATTTAAAGGGCTAGGTAGATTACTATTTAGCCACCCGTCCCATAAAATAAATATTAAGAAGAGGATTACAAATGCAAAAATGATCCAGCTATGCAAATGCGAAAGAAGAAAATAATATAAGAGATACACAGAACTAAAACTAGGAAAAATTATAAGATTCTGGGATTGACATGGAATAAACAACATGATGCATTTTAAATCTCAGTAAACTTACTTGAGAAGTGTGGGAAGAAATATTATGTAATGTAACGAGCCAAGAGAGATCTACTAGTTCTTGTAATTGCCACAAGTTCGCCCCATATATCGGGCGAACACCTGTAATAAAAATCACTAAAGTATTAATACAAATATTATGACTTAGTAATTTGGAATGGGACAATAGGACGCGTGGATAAGCTACCGAGAAGAATTAATACATTTTTACAATATCAAAGTATCACGATGATTGGGCACGTCAAAAATGATGAAGCTGAACAGTTACACGGTTTTGCGGATGTTTCGACTCAAGCTTAAGCAGCAGTGACGTACCTGAATGTTGTTAGAAATGGCGATGGCGTAATGATGGCATCCTGGACTAGAGTATCACCTTTGAAGTAGCTGATGATCGACATGATGCCCACGGCCGCTTTCTACCATCGCACCGCTCGCCGTCAGCCTAAATGGTCGCGTAAGGTACGGTTTCAAAGGAATTCCCTCCCTCGGACGCTCCGGTTGTGGAATGAGCTCCCGTCGAGGTTTTCCCGAGGGACTATACTTATAGTATGGGGTTCTTCAAGGAAGGAGTGTATCCATTTTTAAGGCACGCGCATGTGACTTGTGTGTTTAAAATAAAAGATGTTGGAAATTGTATAGGCTTTCCTTTGTTGTTTAGTTCTTCTCCTTACGATGCACCATTCACGAGATGTAAGTAACGTAAAAATGGGACCTTTTTCGTCCTCTCAAAACCCCTATGCAATCAACACTACCTAATGATACAAACATCCAACAAAAAATATTTCCCCGAGACGAGAATAAAAATATACACTTGCTCAAGCCTCGTTGAAATGGATTACGCCGTCCAAACTAGAGCTCCTACGCGTTGATGGATTCAGTGTAGCATCGTTCTACTGCAGACCAAATCAGGAGGGAGGAGGAGTTAGCGCGGTAATAAAACAAGATATATGGGAATGTGAACATTGTAGATATGGCAATATTCGATGTGTGTGCAATAGGATGCCTGAACGAAACAAAATTATTGTAAATATATATATTCAAGGTAGGAAAATATGCCTGATAGGCTTTTCGAGTTGATGGAGCTACTCTTAAAACACTTACATGTAAATACAAAAAAAGAAATATAGTCATTTGGAGGTTTCAATATAATTATTTGTGTTATATTGTGTGGTAAATAACCTGCAACATTGATACATTTGATGTCAAGCTGTAACTACAGATAACATGTAAATATACTCGAATAACAAATAATAGCGCACGTGCTTTCTAAATGTAATTGTAAAGACGCTACTGCTACTACGATCGATATATATTTTAGAAGCATGCGTTTTCAAGCACATCTTAACTCTACCATCGCTGTATATTTTAGAAGCATGCGTTTTTGTCAAAAACAATATCCGGACGTATGCTACATGAAAATATGCTTTTTGTTGGTGGTATGGCGACTGAACTGCCGTCGAAGTTCGAAACGCACACGGGCGCGGCGAGGAGGCGGTTTTGCATTTTTGATCTTTAAGAAACTATCGACTGTCACTACTGCTTCATATGTCACACGCCGCCTCCGCTCTACCGTGCTATCGAATACTGAGCGGATTTTTTGGTACGACGTCCCCAGGACCACGATCGCTTCACTAAAAAACCGGCTCTGCCACGCAACGACGCTGCGCCGCGCTCTGTGCGTTTCAAGTCTTAAGTGTCGGTGTGTACCAATTCTCCATGACGTTTTGTCATTCCTAATCACGTCTCCTGAATCATCCTGTATGTGGCTTATTTTTCATGAAAAGTTTGTTTTTTTTTTTAATTTTATAGTGAAACTACTTTTTCCCCATTCCCCTTAATAACTACTACATCAATGCCAGGAACAGACGTATCAAGTAGCTGGTGCCACTCTCGCTGGACACGCTGGCAGGTTTACTGGCAGTGTTTAAATATATTCGTTCAAGTCCAGCGTGACTGGATCCATGTAAACGATACAGTGCTAGCGCGCCGCCATTTTTCGCCAGCAATTGGATACGTCTAAATCCAGCTTAAGAGCGGTTACACGCGGCGACTAATTACGCTCCCCTCGTCTCCTCTTCTAATTACAAAGCGTAATTCAACAATATTTGATTGGTAACTTGTGCATGTCTCGGAACGCACCTATACTAGCCATAGGGCTGTTATGGGCTGCACTACATAGACACTGGAGCTGCGAAAAGCAGCCCTGTGTAACTGCTCTGCGGGGTGAAGTTAATGATCGAAACTTGTGTTAGTACGCGTTCAATGTGAGTCCCACGGCCGGTAAGCATGCCAAGTATAGTGTTGTTCCGTACCTGGGTAGCCGTTCATACCTGGATGCTGCGGCAGGGGCGTGCGCGGCGGGCCCTGCTGGTGCGGCATCGGGTGGTGCGGGGGCATGCCCGGGCCCGGCTAGAAACCAAACATTAGGTTAATATATAGCATACATGGACCCGGGTATGTCCTAAAACTACGACCAAGACCACCGGGGGATGGGCAGCAGCATCCTTGGAGTGCGGTGGAGGTACTGCGATCGCCAACCCGCATGCCAAGCGTGGCAATTATGGCATATACCCTCTGTGAATTTGGGGGAGGCCCATGTCCAGCAGTGGACGTCCTTTGGCTGATATGGTGGTGGTGGTGGATAGCATACATAGAGCGGCAAAACTGGCAATGCCTCCGATCGCAGGCATATGCCGAAAGCTAAGCGGCAGAAAAACTATCAGGTGGGCTAAGCAGCGATGTCCTATCCCACCCGAACTGTACGAATTAAAGAGGAGGGTGGATTTTTATCTACTCGCGTCGCTTCGCATTGACAGTTGCGGTAGACCCGCAGGGGCCCGCTTCACGCTGCTACAACTTAAAAAAAATACATGTAGTAACGAATGATTGTGTTTAATTTTGGGAGCGTATTCATTAACTTTGTTAATTAACAATGTTTTAACTAAATTAAACACTAAACCAATATGTTACAGGGCCTAAAATGTTTCCAACACTATCAGACATTGGATTGCTGCCACGGTGGTGTTGGAGTTTAGACGTGTATGTTGTGACTTCTAGAAATCGCCCATTTTTTTTTTACTGTCAGTAATAAACAAATTGTTACTCTTGTCGCTGGCCCGTAATGGATCTCTGGTAAGCGAAAGAATAAAACAGAATCAAATTCATATACTTTCAATTCTTCCTTAATTTTAAGAATTACACATGACCTAAAACAGTACCTATGTTTTTTTAACAGGTTTAGTTCACGAATGACTGACTGTAGAGTTTTTATGGGCGTTTCTTCTCGGCAGTGGTCTTTTTTTGCAGAAACGCTAGTAGATTTTGACTTGTAAAAGTGCCAATGCCGCCTACTTGCAGAATAAAGTTCATTTATTTCATTTTCATTTATAATATGTAGTGATCGAGTAAAGTCCACTTTTGCGGCCATTTTTGAGTGTATTTTTCCAACATACAAAATCGACCAAGAGCATGTCGGGCTATGCTCAGTGTAGGGTTCCGTTGTTGCCCAATGAACTTACTTTTAAAAAATCAATGACAAGCAAAAGAGAATACTCCCACAGCGGCTCATACGTCTTTTAATAAGAAGGGAAGACTTTACGATAACTCAAAAACTGCTTAACTGATCATGTCCGCTATAGTTTTCGTTGAAAGTCTTTATTAAGCTTTACTTTCATGATTTTTTTCATATTTAATGGACCCATAGTTCAAAAGTTAGAGGGGGGTACACCATTTTTTTTTTTGGAGTTTGAACCCTTATTTTTTAGATGCTATTTTAAATCAGTTTTATTGATATATATATCCATACCACATTGCAGCTTTCTAGCACGAACAATCACAGAGCAAAGCCTCTGACAGACAGACGGACATGGCGAAACTAAAAAGGAACTAACCTGGTGCGGGGGCGGCATCTGGTGCTGCGGCATCTGATACTGCTGCGGTTGCGGCATGTGGTGCGGGCCGCGGGGCGCCCACTCGGGCCCGGGCCGCGGGCCCGGCGGCCGCTGCATCTGCGGCGGCCCTTGGAACTGCACAGGGAAATAACAGCTATTACTTAACAATCTTAATAGTACATTACGATACAAGTGCAGAGAACAGGAAATTCGCAACGAGTGGTGATAAATTATCGACACGAGTTGCGAATTACCTATTCGCACGTGTATCGTACAAAGTTTTACAGTACATATGGCTCTTTAAAGTTTCGACATATGCACGTAATCTGCTGTAGCACCACATGTACTGTAATAGTACATTACGATACAAGTGCAGAAAACAGGAAATTCGCAAAGAGTGGCGGTAAATTGAAACACGACCGAAGGGAGTGTTTTAAATCGACACGAGTTGCGAATTACCTGTTCGCACGTGTATCGTACAACGTTTTACAGTACATATGGCTGTTTAAAGTTTCGACATATGCACGTAATCTGCTGATTACCGCACTCGTGCGGTAATATAGCACCATATGTACTGTAATAGTAGTACATTACGATAATAGGGTTGTAAAACAAAGAAAGGCCGACATCGCATATGTTAGAGGCCCGAGCCGCAGGCGAGGGTCATAAATATGCGAGAGAGGGCTTTCTGTTTTACGACCCGTGTTTTGTACACAATTTTACGTCTCCACTTGGCCAAAAAAGGGTTTTTCCGGACACGCAGCGTGCGGAAAAACGCGCTTTTTGGCAAGGTGTGGTGTAAAATCATTTACCGAATTGTATGAAATTAGTCCGTCCAAAAAGCGACTTTACTGTTTAAGCAAGAAGGTTCAAAATGTAAACGCAGTTTTTTTTTAAGTCAGGCATTTTAAGTAATTTCAACTATAAGACATTGGTGAAACATTAAGGGTCCTTATCACGTAAAAACACTTATCTATACAGGTTGTTTTTATTGAATTCCGTTAATTAAGAGGGCACATTCCTGAGATGTAATAAAGTATTCCTATCAAGGCACTAGTATCTCAATTCGTACCATTTCGAAGATATCCAAGAATTCCTTCTCGTTAATTAACACCCCTAGTAGAGTATAAAAGATCCTTAACAATTAGACAATGTTGACGTGCGTGTCATTCGAATTCCGAATACTGTCATACTTGACATTAACTTTTGCTTAACCCACATTAACTTTAAGGCCGTTTTACATTCACCCTTGGTGATATTATTGATTATTTTGTATAAAAATGAAATCAATATTTTTCTTGAATTTTGTAAAACTAAATTAGCTACGTCGTTTCTATGGCTATACACGGCTATATGCTTGAAGGAACGGAAATCAATAAAAACGCCCTGTATGTAAGTTATTTTCTGTGAGTATTGACACGTATTTTGACACTCTTTGTTACAACTGCACCGTCTCGCTTCCGCCGCTCTGACTGGTCAAATCACTTTTTGTGTTATTCTACGCTTTGACCCTGGAGACACCAGCTTAGTTTTAAAATAAGCCTCAGAAATTCGTTGAAATTTTTGGCCTCATTTATTTATTTATGTTAGTTAGAGCATTGAATCGTACATGCAATTATGCCTTAGGACAGGGACGGCCGTGTCACTTATAAAAATGAAATCTTAAAGCACTCAAATTGCTCAACCAAAATTAGATGCAGGAGCATTTCTTGTCAACCACCTGATTGATACTAGAGGCGATGATTGCTATTTCAGGCGCAATCAAGGTGCAATCTTATTTGAAAAAAAAAATTGAATCACATTGGTTTTTTGTTTTTTGCAACTCTAATACCAACTGTCTTCAATATTTCACAATTTTCAGGTACATGCGCTAATTTTTGGAATGAAATAATTTTCTAGATACATTTCATTAAAGGGTTTGAATTTAAACCATATTCGTATATGTCGTTCGTGCTCGGGCGAATCTCCGAAATTTTGAAACTCTCGCTTCTAACATGAGCCGACAGTGCTCAAGATTTTTCAGACAGCGTTATCCCTGTACACTTCGGGGTTCGCTGCCTAAACCCAAGAATTGGTGTAGACACTAGTCTCCAGGAATCAACTACCATCTGACCTTTCAACCCAAGGGGGAAAAAACCTTATTGGTATTAGATATTAGTAGATATATTTTTAACAGAAGTTAACTCTGGTTCCTTGACAATATAAGTACAGGGCATTCTCAACACGAGCGCTGATTGCGCTTCATCGCGTCTTCAGCCTTAGTCAAGCGATAAATACGAATATAATTAAAATCTAACGTGCAAGTTGGTCAATTCGTCTTTACATCTGACTAGGGTTTGTAAGTAGGCCCGGAACCAAAACGGCCCCAGTATTATGAACCCTTACGCCTGACCGGGTTTCACTTCACACACCTGCATGGGAGGCCTGTGCGGCGGACCCTGTCCGTCGTGCTGCATGTGATGGGGCGGCGGTCCCTGCTGATTGCGAACATTGCATTAGGTTAGGAATTAACTGAAAATGGGCCCATGCGTAAAGCTCCCTTTTCACTTGAAGAAATACAGATAGAAAATGTTTGGACCAACTTAGCTCTTATGAAGGCAGAGGCGACCACAATCGTGTCAATAGATGTTCAATTTTGTGGTTTAAGGTTGAAGTTAGATTGCATCTTCGTAAAAAGTGACTCGTCCTAATCACTAAAACGTTACTATTTGTATATATTTCGTTTTCTGTAAAGCCTTCTAGATTGGTGGTGCCTAGTTAAGGGTTAAGAATAAGTTGCCACAGATTGCACAGAATGATCTAAAATAAAAATAAGCAATTAATTACATTTCAGTCTCTTTAAAATTCAAGATTCTCAGGTTCATTTAATGTACATTTTTTAATAACACGTATTTCTGAGTAACTGGTTGAATGCGGAAAACACTAAATTAAAAGGTACCTACCTATACAATTTCCGACGTTCATTTATTTATTTTTTATTTTTAAATCACAAACAAGTCTTGAAAACATGACTTTCATTCCATTTCGATGCCTTAGTTCACAATCGTACTAATTACAAAAAAAAAGTTAACGAAATTAAGACTTCATGATTTGACAGTGCAGTTCTATTTTCAGCAAACTTTTCCTCGTAATTAGTACGATAGTGAACTAAGGCATCGATTTGTGATAAAAGGCGACTAAAAGGGGGTCCTTGGGGTCGAAGACGGTCGCAGTTGGGGGCTGCGATCGTCTATGAAAACAGACGGCGGGACCCACAGAGGTGCGACTCTAGGGCGGCACTGGTGCGTTCCGACGGAGATCCCAGAGCCGTCCGAAATGAGTTGAGGAGGACGATCGGGGGGTTTTTAGTCGGTGCAAGTCCGACATAACCTCCGCACTGTCCCCGCGGTGCAGTGGTATCCATAACGGATTTTACCCCCAGAAGAAAAAAAAATGGCATCGATTTGTGAAGAGAGTCAACACGATCTTCCGCAGCCCTAATCGGCCGCGGCAGTCGGAACAGGAGACATCGTGTATTAAGTATTTGGTTACCTGCATGGGCGGGCGGTGCTGTGGCGGGCCCTGGTGCTGTGGCGGGCCCTGGTGCTGCATGTGGTGCGGAGGCGGGCCCTGGTGCGGCATGTGGTGCGGCGGCCCCGGCGGCGGGCCGCGCATCTGGTGGTGGCCGCCGCCCGGCATCATCATGCGCGGCCCGTTTCCGGGGCCGTTGGGGCCCGGCCCGAAGAAGTCTACGTGACAAGTCAAATTTGGGTGTCGTTCTAAGGCAGAAGCCATACTGGGTCCAAGCGGGTTAAAAGATGAACGGGGGAGTCATCAGACTTGTTTAAGTACAAGTTGTAGCACAAGTGGAGTCTCCTCAAATCCACCGTATTAGACCCCAACGAAGGATATATTCATACCATCGGTTCCACTTCAACAACGGATATATACGTCACGGTGTGCAGTGGATGCAGTGCGATATCGACCTTTCAACTGCGCGTTTTACATTTCGATGTCATGGCGTGTAACGTACACGCGTTGAAAGTTTTAGTAATTTATTGAGAGTTGTAGTTCTGATTGTTGATATAACAGCTTACACACGGTTCAGCCTTTGTGAAAAGGGCCTGCGCTTTTATCAAGAATGGAGACCAGAATGTGACGCGGACGGCTGTCGTCGTCGTCGGCAATAGTCATTTTGAATGTCTCACGACACGATACTTGAAATTCGATTATATAATATTTACCTCCTGGATGTGGTCCGGGGGGGCCACCCTGATGTGGGGGCCCGCGCATGCCCGGGTTGTTCGGCCCGGGCGGAGTAGACCTCGTCTTAGACTGACTCTCAAACTGGTTCAACGCCTGAAAAACAACCAATCATCTACTTGACCGGCACCCTAAACCTTGTTACATATTATCATTTTACCAATCCCAATATTTGTAGGTATTTATAATCGTAAAGGCCGTACGTACACTTTCCTCTTAATTCCAAAAAATACTCTGCAGATTTACTGTTAGATCAGTGCCATCAAAAATGAACTCTATACCAGAGACGAAAAAAATCCAATTTCTGCAGCCCTGACAAGTGACTCATTACCATAACATACGAAAGGTTAAAATACAGGGTGGCTAGAATTTATACGTGTACTCGAACAAAGTAGCGGGCAGCAGCGAATTAACTGATAATTTTACAGTCAGCGTCATGTGTATGGCATATATTTCGTATGGTGTACCGTACTATTCGGCCACTTTGGCCGCTAAGCAGTATATGACGCTGACTGTACTATTTTCGTTGCTCTAGTTAAGATTCTTTGAAGATTTCGATGTTTAACCATGTCAAGCTTTTCTAGTAGCGCTGTGAACTTCTGTGTTAAAATAGGTACTGTCATGATCCTGATGATGTAGTGATTGTCCTGAGTATAACATCCTGAATAGGAGGAGTTGAAGCCTCTCGCTCTAACATATTATATCTGTACCTACGCTCTTGTCATTAAGGCTGGGCTGCACCGACTTACGATCAGATGATCAACGTTAAATAAGACGCCGGCATGTGTCATCCATCAACTTGTCAAACTTTCCATACATTCAGATTTTAACGAACACAGCTTACGATTACAGACGGTTTGGTGAAACCCACCCTTAGGCCATGTTCGGAATTTTTGCCAAAGTCCGTATCAGTATTTTCTATGTTGACTGAACCTACATGCCATATTTACTAGTTTTCTAATATTTATTTACCTGTTTAGTAGGCAGAGTGACAACCGGGTGTTGTCCATGAATTTCTTTCTTGGATAGATGGTCCAGGACCCTCCTGAGCGACTGGTCAGAACCCAAAGAAATGACACAGAAGCCCTTGGATTGTCCATTGGACCTGTTCTCGAAGAACTTGACATCTTGGAAATCGGTCACACCCACATCAGCGACCGCATTCGCTATGTCCTGGTCGGTTGCCCACTGAAAAAAAGTTGCATCCAAAACTAAGCTACGCAGCAAAATTACCTAAAATAGTGAATGCAGAATACATACGTGAAGATGCGTCAGCAAAATGTTTTAGTGTGGAGACAAATACGTTAGTACGTACCTCATTACAACACGTGTCGTATGGTTATTAGACGATCCTGTATAGGTCCCTAATTTTCAGCGGCCTACTTTATAGCGATATTTACTCGTGTTACGAAGACTAGATCCATGCACGCGCACGGAGAAATCGAGAAGAGACGTTATAAAAGCCCTAAACATACTGTAGATAATGTATTATTTGTAACATGTGTCGTACGATATCTACAGCGAATTTGACGCCGGCGTAGTTAATTGTCTATCCGCCACAGGATACGCTGGGAGAAAAGGAAACAGTTTTGTATGTGACCAGTTTTTTATTTTCATTTCACAGAATGTTATCACGGCTACTATTATAATAAGCGAAGCAGTTCACAGCTGCTAAACTCTCCCCTACTGGACAAATCAGGAAATCGTCCACTTAACTGGATAATAAAAAGGAACACGAATCCCTCGGACAATGACCACTATGATAATTACAGACATTTTTAACCAATTCTTTTAGGATAATAATACCAACAATGACTATGTATTAATTGTAAAATATTTTCGCCATAGTAATAAATTAAAATATGTACTTTATACAATTTTTTACAGCACACAAATGGTACAGGACACCGTTTTAATCTGTAGTTATGTATTACTATTACATGAGGAAATTAAATTGTATGGCCTGTTAAAAAAACAGTGTTCGGATCGGAAGATAGGCCTTTTACAAGAATCATATGATTCGACAAAATGTTTTTCACATTTTATTTAGCTTACAATACACATCTAAGAAAAAATTTTTTTGACTCGCGGATTATATTTTTTTATAAACATTGTTAGGTAAAATCAAACATAAACATTAATAACACCCGGTTGTTAAAGATTATTAGAAACGTCATAAAAGTAGAGAAAACAAAGTTTAATAAATACACTGTCACATTATACAACGTGAGTACTTGAAGTAATTGTATTAAATAACATCAAATGATGCGAACGTTCGAAAGATACAAACTGCGCGACATAAATATCATCCCTACCATCAGTCACAAACAATACACAAGAGTCCACACCCATCCCTACATATCTTATAAAAGTACATCCGAACACAGATCTGTGCAAATAGTCATATCATATATCACAACAGAATAAAAATAACCATGTAATTTATAAATAAAATAAGACAATCAACTACATAAAACAAGCAGTAAAACGTCTTACCTCGTTGAACACCTGATAAGGGAAAATATTAGTGATAAACATACAACAAAATTTTAGGCAAATGACAACATCTAGGTGATTGAAAGTATCAGTAAATACTATATTACTATTATCACCACACTGCTAAAGCGTGATGTTTTTGGAATACAATTATTTATTATATACAAAAAAACTGCATAGATGAAATGCCCAAGATTCTGTTTGCTAGGAGACATAAGTAGGATGTCAGGCTGATGTTATCTATCTATACTCAAATCTATTTTAGTTTCAGATTTACTAAAGATTTTTTATCCTCTTAGGTCACCAGCGAAATCTATAGTTAACCTAAAACATGTGACACATTTTCTCTAAAATAATTTAAAAGGCATATATCTATAACACGTAGTGAATGCATTATAATAGCGCAATTCAACAACGCATGATGCATAAATACTATATTGTCAAGAAAAACCAACATTTTCAACCGTCAGACAATTTGTAAAGGTGATGTTAACAGAGTTTATGTTATTTATAACTTACCAATCAAGATATGGTTAACATGTTTTGGAGTAAAATATTGTAACATTGTTACATAGTCAAATAAATAAATACATAATCCAATAAGTCATCCTTCGCCATTCAAATTTGTGTATCTATGTTTTCTTACATCATAAAAAATGACAGCGGCATTATTTGATTAGAGATATTTACATCTTTGTTAAAAAGAATTGCTAGAACAATTTATTAATAAGATCACTACTTACCTAAACTAGTAATCAGTAGAGTCTGCTATAGCTACGAGCATTATTAAGGTTTAGAGAAAAATGCCACGAAGCATTTGCACAAAAATGATATTATTTCTCTAAATCTAATTGTACACATGGCAGTATAAGCAGATGTAACATACCTATAAAACATTTGAACGTAGGCAGCATATTTACAAGTTTAATTACTTATTTTAAATTAAACTAATTATTTCTTTTTTTCAACATTATCTGCAATCCTCATTTTTAATTGTGATGCAATTCACATGAACCTCAGAAATTTTCGATTTCCTTCGCCAAATTAATAATATTAACGGAAGACATGGATTGGTTCAACATTCATGACATGAACAACTACATGGCAAACTATAAGTCTATATTGAGTTGGAGGGACAGCTTGGATTGAAATTCATATTATCATACATCTATTATAAGTATTAAAATAAACCAACAACCACCAACACAAAAAACCCACAATAACATTGATAATGCCACTAAAGATGTAAATATCTCTAATAGTCTCAGGAGTCAACAGGACATATTTGTACCTCTAAATAGTTCAATGCCCAAGAGCCAATGTATTTTAATAGTATGCATATAAAAGAACCCCTTAAATAAACAAAAATAATTTACTTTAAAATTGTAATTACCTAGAATATTTTTCAGTCAATGACAAAATTATGCCAGGATATCCCCACACTAATTTCATCCCACTGTGTATGGTTATACACCATGGGCCCTTATAACCCGAAAGATTTAAACCAATGATTCTAGAGCCTAATTAGAGTATATAATTGGAATAATAAATAGTCTAAAAACTCATAATTTAAAACAAAACACAAGTCCAAAAACGTCTAACACACCCCAAAGGCGTGATGTAGCCACCTACTACTTTTTTAACTTGACACTTCTTGTCTTGAACACATTTGCAAGTCACATAAAGATATGTTCACAAAGAAGTGGTTAATTAATTTGATTTATTTTGTACTGAAATAGTAATTTAATTAAAACAAATAATTGGCCCCAAGTTGATATAACGTTATTTACTCGTAGTGTCGTCAAAAATACGTGGTTAAAATCTTTCGGATTATTCGGGCCCATGGTGTATGACCTAGTGACCCCAATGATATCAGGAAACAGACAAAGCAATATATTGGATCTAGATTGGAGACATTGCCTTAGGACATGTCTAAAAAATATTTATGCATATTATCAATAGATCATCTATTTGCATCACTGATGCTTTAATGAAATATGGGATATACATTTTGTCACCCCGGTAAAACAAAGATTCACACAAGTTCAAAATTCCCTTGTGCATACAGGTACAAGCAAAACTGTATTAGTACCAGATCTAGAAAATGATTTGCGATTTTTAACTCTTTCACCACCCCCCAAAATGCAAAATGATAGTGCCAAGTGCCCTGTACATAATAAACATTATTGGGGGGCATTAGAGTAGTGAAAAGGTATAGTTGAATACATATATTTTTAAGGGTATTGAAGTAAAATAATGCTTAGTGGTTGAAAAATTAAATTATCTAATTTTCTACAAATGGTACAGTATTTGGAAGACATTAAGTCAGAAATTTCTCACATAAAGTCAGTGTGCAAATGTATATTTGTTTTGACACATTATCATTGGAGGATGTGGCCAAAAACAAATGCAGTAATTTATTGTGAGTAGCAGAAATGCGCCGAATATCGAATAGTGATCGATTATTAGCACACCACTAGTTGTGAGCACATTTTAAACAGTATAAATCATATTATACCTAAGCCATGCTTCAGTGAAAAATTTACTGTTTTAACTTTTTTTAAGACTATCATACTCAGTACTGAAGCAAAAACAAGTTCTATGAAGTAACAATGAAATAGAAAAATGTTTTTTACCCTTTGAACACATACTTACTATTGGGTTTAAATATTAGTTAAATATAGTCAACATCAAAGCTATGTTTAAATTTTTTCGCCTTATTACAATGGAATAACATGCAATAATGTAAACATGTATTTGACATCAACTGTACAATGACAACAATTTTCTGATGTGGATAATAAATTAAGTTTCTTTTAAAGTAAAATACACACTTTCCGCATGTTTTATTGTAAATGTATGGATGTAGTGAATAAGCGGACATTATATTGTCCTGAATTTAGCATCCTGAATAGGGGGGGGGGGGTCTCACTCTAATGTATGTACGTCCCCCTCTAAAGGTTCTGAACTCGGGAAGGTGTAGTAACTCCTTTAATGCTATACCATTGGCTAAACTCGGAAAACGACTAGACACTGGCTATCAGTTATCAAATTAAATCATTGACACATGAAATTCATGTCTGTCAATGTGAAACTTTATTAGTCAATGACAACCACTTTGGCTTAGTTGGTAGTGACCCTGCCTATGAAGCCGGAGGTTCCGGGTTCGAATCCCAGTCAGGGAATTATTTGTGCATTTATCCCAAATATTTTTCCTGAGTCTTGGATGTTTACTATGTATTCATTTATATAAGTATGTATATTGTCACCTAGTACTCATAGTACAAGCTTTGCTTAGTTGGGACAAAGTCAATTTGTGTAAGATTGTCTCACAATATTCATTTATTTAATATTAAATGTCTCAATGAAAACTTGTAGTATTTTCCCATTTGAAATTATAGATTTTAAATAATATGGTAATTGATTGACACATCGTCAGGACTAATTGTATTCTGAATTTAGCCTATGGAAAGCATTATTCCTTACATCTGTATATAACTCATTGCATAAAGGCATCGAAATCATGAACAGAATAAATCAGAGTTGCACAACTTGTTTTTGCTTCCTAAACATATAGCATTACTTTAACCCACATTAGTTTCAAGGTTTCAACTAAGGACAAATAAATTCATATTGTATTATCACACAATCATGCACTCCATCACAAATGTGAGCTTGGGACTAGAGCAGCTATTTAAACAATTATGAATAAACCGTTTTTGTAAGGAAGCTTGTTTCAAATTAGTTTTATTTATTCAGATATTCCTCTTATTTTGAGTTACTGATGACAAAATAGTGTTTTCGATATCAGTGTCTAAGGTTGCATTAATCCAGAATAACATTGTTCATATATTCCATACTAGGGCATTTATTTCTAATTCATGGGAGCAAATGGTTAAGAATAATGCTATATTATTATGTCATTTATCCTAACACTATAATTACTTAATATTTAACCGTATAAAACAATAGCATAATAATAAATTATTAATAGTGAATGTTCCCTTAGGACAGCAGAAAAAGCAATCATCAATATAAGATACACTCACTATTGGGAGAGGTAACCAAATAAAAAGTAAAAGAGACAAGGTGCGCAAACCACACAAACTTGTCATTTTTTCAGATAAAAGAGCAACTGTACGCTGCTAAGGGAGGTTATTCCACTCATCCAATATCTTTGTCCAATATACATTTGATCAAAGAAATTGGATGATTTCATCCAACTTGGATGGGACCCCGACATTTGATCAAAGATTCCGATGACAGTTAAATCAACTTGGCTACGCATGAAAAAGAATAAAACTTGGACAAAGATATTGGATGAGTGGAATGGGCCTCCGTCAAAGAACTTTGATCAAAGATATTGGACGAGTGGAATACCACCCTTAATTTGCGACAAGTACAAAAATCAAGTTCTAACTAAATTCAAGACCCGCTAATATCAGCAGCAGAGAAAATCACAAACAAAATAATTATGTATGTCACAGTCAAAACGAGAGGTTAGGTAACAAAAATAAACATATCTTTATAATCAAATTTAATTTAGTTACCCCTCCTACATCATCTTATATTTACAATAGGGATCTAAATAAAATAAAGTCATGTACAAACCCAAGTTAAGTTTCCGACGTAAAGTTGAAACCGGCGGCCATGATGCCCGTGGCTATGTACGTTGTTGTGATAAGGCGCGTTGCCGTTGGTCTCCTCCGGAGGATGCTGCGATGGTGGGGCATTCGGCGGTCCATCTGCTTCCTCTGGCTTCGGTGCTGCTGCAGATATAACGTCGTCGTACAAATCCACGTTATCACCTCCGAACTCGTCCTGAAATGGGCCGCACATTCGCATTACGTTATGATGTTCAAATCCTCTACATGAACTTATTTTACACTACAAAACATAAATTTACACCAATTAATCTAAACATTTGCAAGCTGTTTGGAGCTTACCTGTCTATTAAAATCAGATTCTATATCATCGGCGTACAAATCTATATCGACGCCTCCGTCCGCCATCTTGACAATGATGTGATGTCGACTCGACTTATAGAATTATATGTAGATGTTGAAAGAATCGAGCGAGCGCGGAGCCAGTGCTGCCAGATGAATTATTTGGAAGTCTATAAAAAAATGTGTAATCCAGCAGATTTAAAAAAATGCTTCATTCGTTTGTACTTACCTTAAAAAGTTGTTATTCATTTATTTAATTGATTTATTATTATTAGGTACATGCAATTAAACACATAGTTAAACTTAAAATCTCAAAAACTGCACTGCAGTTTGTCTACGGATCGCAGTCCCAAGCATTTTTTTAACAAAACTGATTATGAATTTATAGAAAAAGAAAAATACTATTAATTTGTAGTCAGATGCAACATAATGACTTATACGTTGCCACAAAAACACCCACTTAACAACTCACAAGTACAGCAGGTATTCACTCAATCCCCCACGAGGGTGCTCAATTTTCCCGGGCGGCGCTTCGTTAACGTGGACTGGGTCATCCACAGCGAAGCTAAGAGGCACCCAGGGCCAGCCTGTTAGGGCCGATGGCTGGCCCGAGGAGGGCGCTCCAGCGCGTTCAGCTAGCCCACTGAGGTTGCGTTGAGGTGGGGCCGCAGGAGAAGAGGAGTGCCGGTATTTCGGTGCGCCGTTCTCCCCATCTTCTGTGACCGAGGCGGGATCACCGGGGGTGAGGCATGTTGGTATTACGGTGCGCCACTCTCCCTACCCTACCCTCTGCGAACTTGGCGGGGCCGTTCCGCGGCAACGGCGTTGGTGGTTGTAATTCGTGATGGAACTACCGACCTGCTCCATTGCCGGGTGCCGGAAGGCTTAAGGCACTCATGAACTAGTAGTTGAAAGTTATATAAGAGCAACAAAAAAGAATTACAATAATTGAGTTATTTGGAGAAATAATAAAAGTCCCATTTCATAAGTTATTTTTATAATTATTGCCATTGTCGTTTGTGTTAAATCGTTAAATGAACACATTTGAGAATTAAATAGTCTCAGGTGTTCCGTTTTTATTACGTTACCTACATATTTTAAACAAATTAGCTTTGACCAGAAAAATAATGAACAAGTAGAACGCAGAACACAATTAACGGTGAACAAATACCTACTAGACACTGAACGACATATTCAAAAGCAGCATGCCAATTAAAATTAAAACACAGGTGCCTAATGTAGGCTTGCCAATTGCGAAAGTTCAACAACAAAACAAAAGGAAAAAATAATATCATGCCAACGAAGAATAGAGCGCGGTATGATGAATATTTAAAAAAAATACAATACATGAGACACACGAAAATAAGACATATCTCCATGGCAAGGGATGGATTGGTACTTGCTCAATCACTAAAATGGAAGTGGGCCGGTCATGTAGCGCGTCTACGAGACCAGAGATGGACCAAACAGGTAAGCACAAGGTAAAAGAAGGAGAGGTAGACCTGTAGCTAGTTGGGAAGACATACTAAAAAAAAACAGCCGGCCACAACTGGATTATGGCTATCTTTGGAGGAGCCTTGCAGAGGGGTTCTTGCAGATAAATCAAAAATAAAATATATTTAATACATGATAAATAAATATCTAAACAAGAGAAAAAAGTACAACGAAACTTATTACGAGCGAAATGTTTAATACTAACATAGGATAAAAAATATTTTGTATTCTGCATTGAAATAAAAGGATTTTTATTTTTTTGATATATTTTATTGATAAAATAAGATTAGGCCGAATTTCTGTAGGTTCACCCACAATTTCCCTAGGTCTAAGCATAAGAACTAAAATCCGTAAAACTACGGACTTTTTCGTAGATCTGGTAACACTATGCAAAGCGCCGGATATTAGTAAAGTCAATAACCGGAAACTTGTAAGGATGCCCTATTATTTGTTAATACCTAAACAAAAAACACTGCTATGAACGAGTAATCCACGAAGTGCATTTTGTACAACATAGTTTGCATTTGCACATCCAATACCTTGAGCAGAATATTTTTTTACTTCTATCTAACCAAACAAAATTAATCAAGATCTACATCTTAAGTTTTAAATAAAATACCGATTCAGTACTATGTACATCACTAGCATAGTGTACCAACATGATAGAGAAAAGTTATTGTTGCCAGCATACATACATAAAATATAGGGAGCATTTCCTCTCGGAATTTTCGTAAATTAGTGACATCTACAGGAATAAATTGAAATCATGACTCAATTGTATTACAGCGCCATCTAACTACACATCTAGTATTTTTTGAAGACCAATATTTGTTTTTGTTATTGTTCAAGTGCTGCCATCACTGTAGAACTGAAATAAAACAGCATCGATGGCATGCGCGGGTAGCGGGCGGGAGGTACGTCAACCATCCCTCGCCATTTTCCGTCAAGCTCACTCAAGTTAGCTTCTGTCAGTCGCTGTGTTTGTGTATTGTGTTGTGAAAATTATCCGTATCGATGCATATCAATGGGAAATCTTGCTGATTACGTCGCCAGACGATGGGTCGATTGTTGTGTTTGTGGTTTTAATGCATTGTTCGAGCAGTGATGATGGCCAAGTGAAGTGTTTTGTGTCGTATGCTGGTCTGTCAGCAACAGTGAGATCCTTTCTCTGGATATATCGTCCTCAAGACGACGTCGGATCATAACACGGGAAGGTGACACACCATGTCGGCAAAAAACATCCCAGGAGATAAGGTATGTGGACGTGTAGACCCTAACACTAGTCCGCATAGCTGGGCGTAAAGGTCAATTCTTTTTGTTTATTTCTGTAACCACTCGCTCCTTTCTCTTCGCGTCGCGTTCACAAAACGGACCCGAATAGATTTTACGATGTTTCGATTACCAATTACGTTTTCCAGTTGAAATTTATAACAGCTGGTTATCATAACATATTTACTAAACATAACTTCGTTATCGCAGCTTTCGACGAAGAGAGATTAATTGTAGCATGTTACTCATTAAAAGGGTTATCAAAATATTAATTAATATTACTTGAATGAATTATCAATTTATCATGCCTTAAAATATAATATTTTTAATTCTAAAACATATGTTCGATTTAAGATAATGACAGCTTGTTAAAAATTATGTAGTTATATAAAAAAGGTTTCTCAATGCATATATATGTTGATTGACAGACTTAGTAAGTATGCCATTGGGTATTATTATGTGATGTGGTTTTCTTTTACTTTCCAACTGATTACATGACCACAACATTGTCAGGCAGTTGTTTTAACCCAAATATTGTTTCTGTTGCCTCAATTAAATTATTTTGTTAATCTCATGTATGGGTAAGGACCATATTTTTGGACCTCGGGGGTTTTAAGTCGTCTACAGTTTAATTGATTCTGTTGACACGAAAAAATTTCACACAATTTATATTGAATTGTAGATGAATTAACCTTTAACTGACGATGTGAGCGATGTGGGACCCGGGTATGTCCTAAAACTAGGGCCAAGACCACCGGGGGATGACGCCACGGTGTCAAAATATAGTCATGATGTCTGTGAGACGTCTACCACGTCAGTTAAAGGATATAACCCTTAAGCATTGTCCAAGAATTTCGTCCTTACCCATATGTTTCTTAGTTTTTCACAGAAATGAATGTCTTTACTATTTAATCATCATCATCATATATTACGGAGCTTGGCTCTTGTCAATGGAGTAATTACTAGGGATGCAATGCAATTTGCTGGTTGCAAATGTTGAGATGAGCATGTCTACCCGGCCTCAAACTCCCTGACAGTTACTCACATAGCATTGAAATAAACAAATAGACATAATTGACATAATAAAACTGACTGAAGTTTGGCACTTGTATTGGAGTAGCTCAATCCTTCTTGAAACGCATGTGGTGTAATACTGACAAACAACATGAAAACAATCAAGATTGTTTGTTCACAATTTGCTTGGGGCCTACCGCACATCAAACATACCTAATTGTTTTAGAAACCTACTTCAAATGACAGCTATAAGATGTTGGTATTTTTGGTTTTCAGTACTATTCCTTATCTAAACTAAAACAAACTATAGCTTCCATTCGCTAATAAATAACAGTTGAAAATGTATTAGTTGAATATTATCCAAATTTGTTGTTATTAAATAATAATGTTATTTTCTACAAAGGTATGATTGTAAATGAGTAATTTTGTTATACCTTTTTATTTGAATCTTTCATTTATCCATTACCAGCTGATCTACTGTATTATTTTGATCTACTGTGCTTGTCTTTTCTTAGTGTTAATATGATAATAGTAATTTAATGACTAAACATATTTTAAATAAATCCATTTAATATTTTTATTGTAGGGGACCACCCCATTTGCGGATAATTACTATTTAAATAATTTCTCACAGTGCTCAATTTTATAGATAAAAAGTGGGCTTAGTATTTAATACAGTGGAAGTGACCTTGCTTTGTGCAAAAGACTGGGTTCACATTACTGAATTTAGGGACTTCAGGCTAAATCAAGCAAAAAAAAATGATAATAGGTTTTTCTTATCTCTGTATTCAACTAGCAATTTAAATAAACATAAAAAAGAGCATAAAGGTTTAATAACTTCAATACAAGCACAGTACAGAATGACATTGACAACTTTGTATCTACATCTACACACCAATCAATTATTTCTACTATTTTTATATGTTTACTAGCATTTGCCCGCGGCTTCGCCCGCGTACTAAGCGTAATTTTTAACCGTCTACAAAAAAGAGGTTCACTTTTTGACCCGTATGTCTCTGCCGGCGTCTGTATTTCCGAGTTCATATAACCTGGACCTTTTTGAGGCACGAGTGAATAGGCATCTTCTGGGTGAGCTCGCTTCATCGTCGGCCTCATCTTTGCCCCCTGGCTAGATGCTGGCCAAGAGCAATCCCATTTTTAATAAAAAAAATATGTATGTAGGTATGTATGTATGTTTGTCCACGATTATCTCGCGTTTGGCTGAACCGATTTAGATGCGGTTTCCAGAAAAGTAGTTGTTACATTCCGGGGGTTTCGGTATACGAAGTTTGGTGATTGTGATTCATTAAAAGGAGCATCCAAAAAGAAAATTTTGCGTCACTTTCATTCGCACTCCTTACTGTCAGTCCGTCTGTTACAACCGAGTTGCTTTTACTGGACCGATTGAATTGAAATTTGGCACAAACTATCAAGAATTCAGAGCGCTCATGGCCCAGCGGCACCCACCTACCGCGTGCGGTATGCGAGGTTAAGCAATGTGGGTGCAGGTCAGGTCTTGGATGGATGACCACTTTGAGTAGTTACTAACTGAGCGCTCTCGTGCTTTGGAAGACACGTTAAGTCGTTGATCCCGGCTGCTGTTTACGACAGCAGTCGTTGATCCCGGCTGCTGTTTACGACAGCAGTCGTTAAGCCAAGTTAGAGGCCTTCGGGCGGCTTGAGAACTTCTAACAGTCAAGTTGCCCACTCACTTGACAAAGTTGTCGAAGTTGCACTACGTCCGTAAGGAGTACCCACCGTTACCCTACACGTGACCCCTGGGTGGTGCTCAAAGTGCAACAAAAACTGGCAACCGTACTTGTCTTCCCGAAGATCTCACGGTTCGTAAATAAATGCCATACGATTAAAAAAAATCTAATACCTAATCTAAAGGTTGATTTAACTGGAAAAAATATAGAAACCTCTATGTCGTTTTTAAAAGCCAATCCATAGATACCCCACACGCTTATATAGTAACATTAAACTTTTTTTAACAATCCCTGGCATGCATGGAGTGCTAAATTTTACCTCAGATTCGTATTCTCGGACGCTCAGATCTCGATTTTGAACGAAATCGGGACGAAAAAAAAAACAATATGGCCGCCACTTTCACAAATTTTAGCTCGGATTCATATTAAGAGACCTCTCGGACAATCAGATATCGATTTTGAACGAAATCGGGACGGAAATGATAAAAATGAATATGGCTGCCACTTTTTCTTTTTCAACGAAATCGGGTTGGATATAAAGAAAATCAATATGGCTGCCACTTTTTCCAAATTTTAACTCGGACTAAGAACTCTCTCGGACGCTCAGATATCGATTTTGAACGAAATCGTGACGGAAATGATAAAAATAAATATGGCTGCCACTTTTTCTAAATTTTACCTCGGATTCGTATTACGAGACCTCTCGGACGCTCAGATATCGATTATGAACGAAATTGGGAAGGAAATGAAAAAAATCAATATGGCTGCGACTTTTTCAAAATTTTACCTCGGAGTCGTATTAAGAAACATCTCGGATGCTCAGATATCGATTTTTAACGAAATCGTTAAAGAAAAGAAGAAAATCAGTATGGCCGCCACTTTTTCCAAATTTTACCTCGGTGTCGTATTAGGGGACCTTTTGGACGCTCAGATATCGATTTTGAACGAAATCGGGCCGGTAATGAAGAAAAGCAATATGGCCGTCACTTTTTCCAAATTTTACCTCGGCGTCGTATTAGGGGACCTCTCAGACGCTCAGATATCGATTTTGAACGAAATCGATTTGGAAATGAAGAAAATCAATATGGCTGCCACTTTTTCTAAATTTTACCTCGGATTCGTATTAAGAGACCTTGTGGACGCTAAGATATCGATTTTTAACGAAATCGGGACGGAAATGAAGAAAATTAATATTGCCGCCACTATTTCCAAATTTTACCTCGCATTCGTACTACGAGACCTGTCGGACGCTCAGATATCGATTTTGTACGAAATCGGGAAGGAAATGAAGAAAATCAATATGGCTGCGACTTTTTCCAAATTTTACCTCGGATTCGTAATAAAAGACATCTCGGACGCTCAGATATCTATTTTAAACGAAATTGGGACGGAAATTAAGAAAATCAATATGGCTGCCACTTAACCCAATTTTACCTCGGAGTCGTATTAGGGGAGCTCTCGGACGCTCAGATATCAATTTTGAACGAAATCGCAACGGAAGTGAAGAAAATTAAAAGGGCCGTTACTTTATTCAAAGTTTACCTCCTTTACCTTAAGAGTCCTCTCGGACGCTCAAATATCGATTTTTATCGAAATCGTATCGGACGGCACTGATTAATAAAACCACTTATTTACAATACATTGAATCAAAAAAGGTCAACTCTTCATAGGGAATTCACGGCATTTCATGCACCTTAAGATCTTATAAGGAACCTACATGCCAAATTTGGTATCTCTCGAACCAGTAGTGTGGGCTGTGCGTTGATATGTCACTCACTCAGTCAGTCAGTTTCTTCTTGCAATTTGGCAAAAACTTTTAAAAGTTTTCATGTCCGCAATATAAAATTTTAAATGAATGCCATTTCCAAAATTAACGACCCAAAAAACCATAAAAATGACACCCATATTAATATTTAGACATTCCAACCCCCTTGGAACCCAACAGAGGGGATGGTATTTCACGTCCTCCACGTAGGATTTTAAAATCATTGTTGTATTCGTAATCAGCGACCCGATAAACCATAGAAACAATACCCATATCGATTATCAGAATTTGTCACCACATTTCCCCCTTTTAGGGGTTGATTTCTCATAAAACCTGAAACACATGTTTACTCATTTATCGTTAGAAATACTCCTGTGAAGTTTCGAATAAAATAGTCCAACTAATGTTGATTCCCCACACACACTTCGAACCCCCATTTTACCCCCTTAGGGGTTGAATTTTGAAAAATCCTTTCTTAATGCACCTCTGGACCTTATATGGAACCTATATACTAAATTTAGAATCTCTAGAACCAGCAGTTTGGGCTGTGCGATGATATGTCACTCACTCAGTCAGTCAGTTATTTCTTGCAATTCGGCACAAATTTTCAAAAGTTTTCATGTCCACAACATTAAATTTCAAAATCGATGCCATTTTCGTAATGAACGTCCCAAAAAACCATAAAAACGACACCCATATTAATATTTAGACATTTCATCCCCCTCGCACCCCAACAGGGGGGATGGTATTTCACGTCCTCCACGTGGGATTTTAAAATCATTGTTGTTTTCGTTATCAGCGACCCGATAAACCATAAAAACAATACCCATGTCGATTTGCAGAATTTGTCACCACATTTCCCCCTTTTAGGGGTTGATTTTTCAGAAAACCTGAAACACGTGTTTACTCATTTATCGTTAGAAATACTTCTGTGAAGTTTCGAATAAAATAGTCCAGCCAATCTTGTTTCCCCATACAAACTTCGGACCTCCATTTCACCCCCTTAGGGGTTGAATTTTGAAAAATCCTTTCTTAGTCCAAGACCTTATAAGGAACCTACGTGCCAAATTTGGAATCTCTAGGACCAGCGGTTTGGGCTGTGCGTTGATATGTCAGTCAGTCAGTCAGTCAGTCAGTCAGTCAGTTTCTTCTTTTATATATTTAGATTTAGGTGTTCACTGTTCGGGTATTTGTTATCCCTTAAAACACTCGTGCTATTACTTTTTGCTCATTACAATATTATTGTGTTGTCTTTAGAGTTTGCTTTACAATATTATTGTGTTGTCTTTAGAGTTTGCTTTGACACTGTGATGTTAATTAACGTAGTTTTAATTTCATCAAATACATGTTTTGTCAAATACATTTCAAACCCTTAACGAAACTTTTGGTCAATGGGTAAAACATTTTCTCTGTCAAAGTGCATGTTACAAAATTATTCTGAATTCGCAAAATAATTGTCACTAATTATTTATTATTGTGTAATTTGTATAATTACTTATATATTACATATAATAGAATGTTGATTTATCTTACAAGGCTAAATGTCTGTACCAAAGTTTCTCTTTATCTCCATGCTCGCCTGGTAGAGAATGCCTTATTCCATTAAGTCTGTTGTACTTTTCTTATATCATGCAATTAAGTTCAAATTACCCGCATATTGCTAAAAACTAAGGGTCATTGGACATACCAAATAGGCTTTTAAGGCATCGAGAGTTGCTTTCGTTAAATTAGTGCCTACGCCAAGTCTTGGGATCAGGTGCCAAAGCAGACCCAACAGGACTAAAACACAACCAAGAAAACATGAGGGCAATGGCTTATCTGATGTTTTCTTATACAACTCAGGGAGGAATTAATACCAAGGCATATGTTGCGTATCTTGACATGCTATGCACATCAGAAGTCATGGCAACAAATTTATTTTATGTTCAAGGAACATATGCATAAATTTCTGATTATGGGGCAAAAAATAAAAATCCTGTGCTCCGATCGGACTCGAACCAGCCATCCTTCACTAGTTCCCTCTCACAACGCCTTACGTTCATATCTCAAGTTTGTTAGAATCAGCAGTAGCTACGCGTTCTAAGGGGTCAAAATTATCTATACACGTCTTTATTATAATAAGGGAATTAGAGCTTGTCGGGTTATTTTGGGCACTTTAACCGAATTTTCTGCAATCAGTAGGTACTTACCGAAAACCAATAAAAGTGAAAAACGATTCATGCTTAAGAAGAAACCACAAAAAAGAAGATCCTTTTTGTCTAATGTCGCTTTGATTTTCAATCTCGTCAACCACACCCCTCCTAGCGCGAGCCTCACCCATTTTCGGCATCGCGACTGGGCACAGATTATACCGACATAAATTTCCAAATCCAGTCCATTTACCACGGTGTTTTTTCTCCACACCAGAGGTCAACCCAGCGTTGTCTTTCCGACACTCGACTTACTGAAAACCGAGGGTACGCAATTTGGGAACGATCCGCCTGTGGCTTTGCATAACGTCTTTCCGCTGCAAATTTATGTTTATTTCTTTACGGTGCGGGGACATGAATATCTCAAGCAGGCCGTGATTAAAAAAGAAACAACGGGGGAACTGGATTGCAAGCCCATCGGAGATTTCAATAATCTCAGAAGGAATCTGTTCTTTATTTAAATTTTACTGCAGATTTTGCTGCTGAATGTTGAAGTTAAAATAATTCATTATTAAAAGGCACTCGTTATGGGTATTGCTGATCATTTTTTCGTTAAGTACAATGACTTCGTCTTTTCATTATACATCGATCGATCACTTGGCCGATCGTACAAAATTAATCGATTGTCAACATCTTCTTTCTTTGACTTACTGCCAAATAACAATCATGCATGTCTCTGGGAAATAAATATATGCGTAACCCTATTATGTATTTAGAAAATTTGCACACATTGTTGATAAATAAAACTGCCATATTACTCCTTTTTTCTAAAAAGTGAATTGAGAAGAAACCACCCAAATGCTACAAATGAACAGCACGCTTTACTCACCCTTACGTCTCTTGTAGCTAATAATGAGACTGCTTTGTCAGGGGTACAGTACTGCCTTTATATCGTCCCCTTGATAATCACTGAGATTCTTCCTGGCGTAAATTTTACTCATTCCTTTTATTCGAGAACTGCGAAATGGTATCTCCACTTTGATGGTTTGTTTTGACAATAAGAACCTTTGATTTTAGTAAGCGTACCTTCCAATCATACATACAGCAAATTAAGTTCATTCATTATTTTTAGAGTGTAAATTTTTAGTGGGAGTTGGTCAACAAGACTTCTCTCTCGAATAAAAGGTACTTAAGGGTCGACGTAAGATATGTTCGACGGCCTGTTTAGCCTAGTTGGTAGTGACACTGCCTCCGAAGCTAGAGGTCTCGGGTTCGAATCCCGGCCAGGACAAAATCAATTATTTGCGCATTTAGCACGGATTTTGTTCTTGAGTCTTGGATGTTCTCTATGTATTTAAGTATGTATTTCTCTATATAAGTATGTATATCGTCGTCTAGTACCCATAGTACCAGCTTTGCTTGGTTTGGGAATAGGTCGATTTGTGTGAGATTGTCCCCCAATTTTTTATTTTTTATTATTATTATGTTGACGCGTTTTCAAACTCATTATAATGAAGTGATAAAGTGCCGTCAACTGTGCAAAACTAGTAATCATCATAATTACATATAAAAATTCTGTCATTTATCATCATCATCATCATTTAGCCGAATGACGTCCACTGCTGGACATAGGCCTCCCCCAAAGACTTACACAATGACCGGTCCTGCGCCACTGTCATTTATAAAATATAATAAATAACATGCGCTCGCCATGAAAACTACATTGTATGCATATTTGTTATAGTAGAGTAGTTCGAATAGCACTACACTGTTTTAGTATGCAGTAAGTAAAGACAAGTGACGTTCAATTCTTTATAAAGTAAAAAGGTAACTGATAAATTGGTTGTCAGTAGCTTTGTTACTTTATATAAAGTACATACGTGATATCTGTAAGATGGGTCTTGACAAAAGCGATCGCTGCAGTGACTTCAATCCCGATGTCAAGGTTTGTTAATTTACGAATTATGACATCCGTTTACAATACCTCACCAAAAGGAGAACTATCGTTAAAGAAAGAAAGAAATCGTTTATTCATGACAAAACAATGAATTAACAAAAACAGAGACCGATACATAATTAATTTTGTCACGAAATGGTCACAACTTGATGCTGGCAGAGCCAGCGCTGATCTTCCGTTGTGACCATTTGGTGAAGACACGGCGCCGTGACTGACGCCATGATCGCTCTCAAAATTGTAAACAAATAAAATCCATCAAAACCACACGTCAAAACAACGAAATAAAAAGAAACTTATGGTATGCCACGCAACATAACGCCATCATGCAAACACCGCTTTACACAGCTTTATGCTATCTGTGGCTTTAAATAAAAAAGAAAATCCAAACTAGGCCTTATCTGTGACAGATGTATTGACATTATTTATTTACTTAATAATTGTCAATATTGTCATTAAAAGTAGATCAAGGGCCATGTAACTAATTACTACCGCGGGATGAATGTCGCGACAGTGATCACTATTACCATGACTTCTGGCAAGTAATAGTTTGAAAAGTACAGTGTAAGAAAGTTTGTTTGCTTTTGCCTCGGTGTGCCATACCGGGCCGGTTCAACAAAGGACAATGGATCCCGACCCGACACCGGGGCTGAAATTTTTCAGAAATGCTGTTTTACCCTTTTTCTCGGTACTGCATCGGAAACAATGGCCTTTGTGCGGCGTCCCTCATTCGAGGTGGATGGATCTGTTTTAATTATCACAGATTGTATCCGAAAGGAAATTATAAAATTTACTTCCTTTGCATTCGTTTTCTAAATTTTAAACAGGAATTTTTTATACCTCCGTGGCAAACAAGCTTACGGCCCGCCTGATGGTAAGCAGTCAACACAGCCTATCGACGCCTGCAACTCCAGGGGCGTCACATGCGCGTTGTCGACCCTCTAAAAACGTATACACTCCTTTCTTGAAGAACCCCATACTGTAATAGTCCTTCGGGAAAACCTCGGAAAGGAGTTTGGTACCAGGATTGACTATTTATGTATGACTAACGTCCTGTTTGAGTACATCTAATTGTACAAGGCCTGTTTTAGTCTCAGTCTCGCTGCACACTTCTCGAACCGCAAGAATCGTAATTAGTCTTATTTAATTTCCAACCCGCTTGTTGAACAATAAAATCTGGCCACAAATTTCCGATAGCTGATCACTATCCAGGTCACAAGTTGGTCAGTATTATTCAGTGGCGACCTCAAACGGAGGGGTTAACGATCCACAATTACGACAACCAGATGAGTCTCGCCGCGTTGGATTTGAACAATGCTCGGCTAACTGTGAAGTTTCGTCACGGCGAACCGTTGCGAAACGCTCCCTTGCTCTAGATAGAAAAATAATTATTTCCACCATCCGCAACGTTTATGGAGTTTTTCAAGGCTATGCCTAATCTATACCAGGTTAATGTTTCGGTGTGATTTTGAGATTGGCTACGGTGTTGCTTAACTTTCTTGTTACTTTATTGAGCAGGTACGACTTTAGTTAACTACAGTCATTTGCTTTATTTGTATAGAAATAATCAATAGACGTACTAAACTAAAAACTTGTTAGTAAACTAAAATAAACAAGGCTTAAATAATTCATGTAATCTCAATTAACTAAGCAGAAGAGGCTTCGGTGAAAAATTGGATTACAAACAACAAATATATCGCGTAAATATACTATACGTCACAAAAAATGAATGAAGGACCTCTTAAGACGGCGGTTTAAAACTGACTCACGAACCGTAATCCTCACCGTATTATTATGTTAATTTCGTTTCAATGCGTCTTGAATCTAACTGTATACCGAACTCATCAGTTTGCCGATAATTATGATAATCATTTTGGTCTCTCACGAATCCGTTACTTACTCTTTTCAAATAGAAAATCGTTAATTGGTGTTTAATGTTGCGTGATAAGCAAAATCCTATGTCGATATTTAACGTCCACGTGTTGTGTGTCGACAAATCAATCAAGAGACACACACACAATTTTTTTTTAAAAGGTACAAGTATGTGACACCCCTGGAGTTGCAGCAAAAAGAGGACTGCCAATCTGTCTTACATGGTCGCGTGCTTTCAAAACAATAACCAAATTAACCAGGTAAGGTTTCGCTATAGAGAGGTCAACATCAACAATCAGTTCAACTTGTGTCTCTTTCGAGTAGAATATTTCACATCTATCTAAATATATAAAAGAAGAAACTGACTGACTGACTGACTGACTGACTGACTGACTGACATATCAACGCACAGCCCAAACCGCTGGTCTTAGAGATTTCAAATTTGGCACGTAGGTTACTTATAAGGTCTAGGGGTGCACTAAGAAAGGATTTTTCAAAATTCAACCCCTAAGGGGGTGAAATGGGGGTCCGAAGTTTGTATGGGGAAACAAGATTGGCTGGACTATTTTATTCGAAACTTCACAGAAGTATTTCTAACGATAAATGAGTAAACACGTGTTTCAGGTTTTCTGAAAAATCAACCCCTAAAAGGGGGAAATGTGGTGACAAATTCTGAAAATCGACATGGGTATTGTTTTTATGGTTTATCGGATCGCTGATAACGAAAACAACAATGATTTTAAAATCCCACGTGGAGGACGTGAAATACCATCCCCCCTGTTGGGGTGCGAGGGGGATGAAATGTCTAAATATTAATATGGGTGTCGTTTTTATGGTTTTTTGGGACGTTCATTACGAAAATCGCATCGATTTTGAAATTTAATGTTGTGTACATGAAAACTTTTGAAAGTGTGTGCCAAATTGCAAGAAATAACTGACTGACTGAGTGAGTGACATAACATCGCACAGCCCAAACTGCTGGTTCTAGAGATTCTAAATTTAGTATATAGGTTCCATATAAGGTCCAGAGGTGCATTAAGAAAGGATTTTTCAAAATTCAGCCCCTAAGGGGGTAAAATGGGGGTTCGAAGTGTGTGTGGGGAAACAACATTAGTTGGACTATTTTATTCGAAACTTCACAGGAGTATTTCTAACGATAAATGAGTAAACATGTGTTTCAGGTTTTATGAGAAATCAACCCCTAAAAGGGGGAAATGTGGTGACAAATTCTGAAAATCGATATGGGTATTGTTTCTATGGTTTATCGGGTCGCTGATTATGAAATACCATCCCCTCTGCTGGGTTCCAAGGGGGTTGGAATGTCTAAATATTAATATGGGTGTCGTTTTTTTGGTTTTTTGGGTCGTTAAATTTGGAAATGGCATTGATTTAAAAATTTATATTGCGGACATGAAAACTTTTAAAAGTTTTTGCCAAATTGCAAGAAGAAACTGACTGACTGAGTGAGTGACATATCAACGCACAGCCCACACTACTGGTTCGAGAGATACCAAATTTGGCATGTAGGTTCCTTATAAGATCTTAAGGTGCACGAAATGCCGTGAATTCCCTATGAAGAGACGACCTTTTTTGATTCAATGTTTTGTAAGTAAGTGGATTTATTAATCAGTGCCGTCCGATACGATTTCGATAAAAATCGATATTTGAGCGTCCGAGAGGACTCTTAATAGGAATCCGAGGTAAACTTTGAATAAAGTAACGGCCATATATTTTCTTCACTTCCGTTGCGATTTCGTTCAAAATTGATATCTGAGCGTCCGAGAGGCCCCCAAATACGACTCCAAGGTAAAATTAGGATAAGTGGCAGCCATATTTATTTTCTTAATTTCCGTCCCAATTTCGTTTAAAATAGATATCTGAGCGTCCGAGATGTCTCTTATTACGAATCCGAGGTAAAATTTGGAAAAAGTCGCAGCCATATTGATTTTTTTAATTTCCTTCCCGATTTCGTACAAAATCGATATCTGAGCGTCCGACAGGTCTCGTAATACGAATGCGAGGTAAAATTTGGAAATAGTGGCGGCAATATTAATTTTCTTCATTTCCGTCCCGATTTCGTTAAAAATCGATATCTTAGCGTCCACAAGATCTCTTAATACGAATCCGAGGTAAAATTTGGAAAAAGTGGCAGCCATATTGATTTTCTTCATTTCCAAATCGATTTCGTTCAAAATCGATATCTGAGCGTCCGAAAGGACTCGTAATACGAATCCGAGGTAAAATTTAGAAAAAGTGGCAGCCATATTCATTTTTATCATTTCCGTCACGATTTCGTTCAAAATCGATATCTGAGCGTCTGAGAGAGTTCTTAATACGAATCCGAGGTAAAATTTGGAAAAAGTGGCAGCCATATTGATTTTCTTTATATCCCAACCCAATGTCGTTGAAAATCAATATACGAGCATCCGAGAGGTCCCCTAATACGAATCCGAGGTAAAATTTGATTTTCTTCATTTCTAACCCGATTTCGTTCAAAATCGATATCTGAGCGTCCGACAGGTCTCGTAATACGAATTTGAGGTAAAATTTGGAAAAAGTGGCGGCCATATTGATTTTCTTCATTTCCGTCCCGATTTCGTTCAAAATCGATATATGATTGTCCGAGAGGTCTCTTAATATGAATCCGAGCTAAAATTTGTGAAAGTGGCGGCCATATTGTTTTTTTTCGTCCCGATTTCGTTCAAAATCGAGATCTGAATGTCCGAGAGGTCTCTTAATACGAATCTGAGGTAAAATTTTGCACTCCATGCATGCCAGGGATTGTTAAAAAAAGATTGGCTTTTAAAAACGACATAGAGGTTTCTATATTTTTTCCATTTAAATCAACCTTTAGATTAGGTATTAGATTTTTTTTTAATCGTATGGCATTTATTTACGAACCGTGAGATCTTCGGGAAGACAAGTACGGTTGCCAGTTTTTGTTGCACTTTGAGCACCACCCAGGGGTCACGTGTAGGGTAACGGTGGGTACTCCTTACGGACGTAGTGCAACTTCGACCCCCCTTTGTCAAGTGAGTGGGCAACTTGACTGATAGTAGTTCTCAAGCCGCCCGAAGGCCTCTTACTTGACTTAACGACTGCTGTTGTAAACAGCAGCCGGGATCAACGACTTAACGTGTCTTCCAAAGCACGAGAGCGCTCAGTTAGTAACTACTCAAAGCGGTCACCCATCCAAGACCTGACCTGCACCCACATTGCTTAACCTCGCATACCGCACGCGGTAGACGGGTGCCGCTGGGCCACGAGCGCTCTGAATTCTTGATAGTTTGTGCCAAATTTCAATTCAATCGGTCCAGTAAAAGCAACTCGGTTGTAACAGACGGACTGAGAGTAAGGAGTGCGAATGAAAGTGAAGCTAAATTTTCTTTTTGGATGCTCCTTTTAATAAATCACAATCACCAAACTTCATATACCGAAACCCCCGGAATGTAACAACTACTTTTCTGGAAACCGCATCTAAATCGGTGCAGCCAAACGCGAGATAATCGTGGACAAACATACATACATACCTACATACATATATACGGGTCAAAAAGTGAATCTCTTTTTTGTAGACGGTTAAAAATTACGCTTAGTACGCGGGCGAAGCCGCGGGCAAATGCTAGTTTTCCATAAAGTCTTGCCGAGTGCGAACGAGACAGTATTATCACCTTAGCTGTCATTTTGGTTGCGAACACTATAGTGTAAATAGTACAGAAAGTAAGTCATTCCTTATAATATTGTGATAAGACTGAATTTCGCCGGGGTCTTTTGTAAGTTATTATAGTTATGTGTGGACGCATGGTAAAGGGAAAATGATAGCGTTCTAATAATTTACGGCCTTTATAACCGCTCGGAATGCCATCATTAATGGTAAGAGCGTTTTGTTTACTATGATGTATGATCACGGCCGGATAATAGTGCGTTTGGCGTGGATGGAGATCGGTGAGAAATTGCTTGGCTGTGATGTATGCGTTTTTGAGCTAGCGTATTTGTGTAACCGGAGCTAGTACACAGTCGACTACAGATATTATGTATCGATTTTTTCACCTTATTTGCATTCCTCAACTAATAAACAAAGAGCGTTCTCTTCCTGTCATTTTTTGGTCACCAAGAAAAGAGGGTATAAACTCAATTTAAATTAAAGAAAAATAAAATGTAATGTAATAATATACACAGCCATATTATAAACTCAAGTGTTTAAATTGCTATGACATGTTTTCATCGTCACATTAATTACAACATTGTCCATTGTTTAATTTTGCTTTCTCATAACAATGACATACTGGTCATCTTTACAAAACTATAGTATACGACGGCCGCCATTTTATCACTTATCGCTATGGATAAGTCACCCGTCACTATTCTATTAATATACAAATTATGTTAAAAAAAAAACAATTGTTTACTTATTAATCTCATGAGATGCAGCTCACTGACAGACGAACAGACTCGCAGACAGCGGAGGCTTAGTAATTTAATAGCGTCCCGTAGCCACCTAAAGAAGCAGTAGATATAGATAGCTTCACTCTCACATGTTTCTTAATTGGAATTTATTTTCTTAACTCATAATTTTTAACACGTCAAATGTAGTCATCGTCATTATAACGTCAACGTAAGATTGTTTTATATACAAAATCCGTGTTACAATTTTTTACCTCTATAATTTCACAGTAGACATGGCTGTCACGTTTTTTGCGTGTTCGCTCGTGTTCGTGCACGTCAGTAACGGTAAATAAATGGTGAATATGGTGATCCTACGCGATAAGGTGCGAAAAGCTTATTGCTCTTTATTAAGGCTCACAGTTTTATTAGGGGCCAGTGAACCTTGCAATGGAACAAAGGGCCGTGATGCAATTTCAGTGCAATGTGTATGAGTAATTGTGTGTTACCTGTGGCAACTCTGGGGTGCTTCCTCCGAGGATGAGATGTGTTCAGGGAGAGGAACCTGAACTTGTCTCTATTATAGCTGCTAACAAAGAGTCCTCTATCTAGTCAATGAAGGGTTTAAAAACGAAGCGCTATTAAAAAGTAGAACGCGTTATAATATTGAAAACCTATTACTACTATGGATTTATTGCAGCAACGATTTGCAGCCTAAATCATCTCACTGAGACCACCAAGATGATGCGAGTTAACGCTGTGCGATTTTTTTTGTTAAATAATCGGGACATGTGTACTTCACACTGAAATAAAAATATCACAACTCTCTCAAAAATACTTGTTTTTAATTTTTAATTTGATATTTGCCCACTCACTTGACAAGCCTAATCCCAATAAGATCTAATCTCTCCCTTGAGTTGAAAGTCAGATGGCAGTCGCTTGCGTAAAAACTAGTGCCTGCGCCAGTTCTTGGGATTAGGTAGCGGACCCCGGACATCCTTCAAGATGCAACTGTAATGGGGTAACGCTACTCGGTCAGGACTAGACTGGACAATCTTATCTAATCTGTGGCTCACGCTAATTGCTTATGTATGTTTGAGTTCTATAGATAATGGGAAGAACACCAACTTTACCTTCTTATGGTAATCCCCCGTCGCAATAAACAATTTTTGTAAGCTTAGAATATGCTTAACCCTTAAATGCATTATTTTTGCCTGAAATTGACATTTGTGATACATTATAGTTTAGTGATACCGGAAAAAATAATAAAAAAATAATAATCTGATTTTCACTGAATTATCGGTGTTAAAAGTTACACAGGGCCAAAGCCATTTATGTAAATATCTAATTGTACACTACATATGTATGAAAGAATTTATTATAAGTAAGGTACTGTATTTGTGATATACCTATAATAAATCATTTATAAAATAAAATAATAAATAAACCCCTAAAAAACTCGTTTAAATAACACACCGAAAATCGACAACTAACTTCTTCTTACAAAATAGCCACCCTTATGCTTAAAAACAAGTGTAATTATTTTTTTACAAAATCGTACAAATCAGAATGATAAATATAAAAATCAATTACTTTTCCTGACGAAATAATATCTAAGAACAGTTCATTATGTTTTCACATTGAATAAATTTTGATGATTTTGTTATGTAGGCTGCATCCTACACTATGCATTTAAGGGTTAATGGTAATCTGTGTAGATTTTAGGGTATTTGCATTAAAATAAAAATGGAAGTAATGGCAAAGGAAGAATTGCCACGGGTAAGCAGTTGCCACAGTAGACGGTAGGTACATCAGAGCAAAATATGCACATCATGCATCATCGGATTATCGGGCACTGAACGTGTTTAGCAGACCGGAGAGTTGGAAATACAGATACCTTACTAACACCGGTACAGTGAACAGCTAAAAAGTAAATACTTTTTCACCTTACAACAACAGGATAAGGTGCAAGTTACACTTGATATTGACTGTACAAATTGCGTTGCAAGGGGAATCAAGGAAAGCTGAAACAAAGTAAATTGTGTAGAACTTTTAAATAATTCAGTACTTAGTTACTTATATTTATCTTCATAGAATGAAGCGGCCTTTCTCTTGTGAGCTCCGCATGTTCGGTATGATTAGAAGACATCTTAATTACTAAATCTTAGCCTTAAAATACATTATTTATTATCTTACTACTGATAGATAGTACTAACTTTGTTACCCTTGCCGTGCCGCTACCATGACTTGCTTACTTGCGCTGAATATATCGTTTAATACTTCTATTACATCATAGTCCTAGCAATAGACTCTTTGACTTCTTAACTTTTAACTGAAGAATGTCATAGCCATATCTAGACATGCGGCAGCGTGTCACGCCAAGTTCACCCCAGGAACTGGCGGACAGCAGCCGTGTGTTTATATTACACGAACTGTTTGGAGCCACTTTTGACTCCAAATCCAAATCTATCTAAAATAAAAAAATGAAACTTGGAACATGTATTAAGATCCTTTAGGACAACTAGAAACCCAAATTTAATAAATATGGGTTTAATAGTTATTGAGATATTAAATTCCAAAAAACGGTATTTTTACCACTGACTGACTGACTGACTGACTAGTAATCAAAAACCTAACCCACTTCCAGATGACCTAGAAAGCTGAAATTTGGCATGCAGCTTGGTAATTGTGTGTGTACAGCAGAAAAAATCAGAAAACAGTGTTTTTTTATTAGTTTTATTATTATTATTATTTATCCTAGTTACGTCAAAACTCCGTCATTTATTAACCGATTTGGAAAATTCTTTTTTTGTTTGAAACGGTATACTTCAGGGGTAGTCCCATTGTTATCAGGTAAGAATCTGATCATAGGGTTCTGCAGAAATAGAGGGAACTCTTCAAATATTTGAGGTGCACCTATAGCGATTTGGGTATTATGTATAGTAACTCGTGCATTCGCTCTTAAAAAGCACCATTTGGCGAAGATTGACAAAAAGTAATGATATCCCATTAAAAACATCAATGTGAAAATGGGAGCCAAGTTCAATATTAAGAATACGCGATGCTTGGTTCTCGTCTTCACCGACAAAAGAATTGAGATATAAACAGTTTTCTTAAATATCCAACAGCTTTTATGGTAGTATAACATACTGCATAGAAAACTGCCAAGTTAAGGCTCAAAATGCATTAAGCCGCAGTAAACTAGTTTTACTGTAAACAATGTAGTGCCGGACTTGGCACCATTTCAGAGACTTTACGGAACTTGGCACCCATTTAGATCTCAATTCTTTTGTCGGTGAAGACGAGAACTAAATTCTTAATATTGAACTTGGCTCCCATTTTCACATTTATATTTTTAATGGGATTGTACCTACGTGTATCAGTCCTGAGGGCGAACTCCGAACTTCGAAAATCGAACTTCGTATCATGCCGTCCCTTTCCGTCATATACTGTACAACACGAGAGTGAAAGGCACGGCACGACACGAAGTTCGGAGTAGGGCCTCTGTCTACGGTAACACTGGTAACAAAGCGTGCATTTAAAACAGTTGCATTTGCAACGGATGCTAGGCAATTTTACGCGGTACGGTCTGTTCGAATTCCCTAGTTGTTAAACGAGCATGGCTAATTATTTGAGGCTTCATGCTTTTTGAACGAACTGTAAATGTTAAACCGAACGATACTACGCAGGAATGCCAACAGTCAAACACGAAAGCCCGGCGCGCGATTCGGTTTGTATTAATGAGTGTTTTAGGGTATAAGAAGAATGTTTGCGTGACCGGCCAAAAATAAGTCCGCTTTTGGGACTCAATTCGCTAAGCGTTTTTGACATTTGAAATTATGCGAAAATATGTTCTGCGTATGAATTTTCTTTACGCAGCACGTATAAGCCAAGTGTGTGAAATCGCTTAGATTAAATTGGAATAACATTAAAATTAACTTGTTAGACGCAAAACGGAAGACTTGGTCATAATTTATCCGTAAAATATTGACTTTTAAATTAATTTCCACATGCCAAGGAAACTTCCGGGAACGGAAATGAAATATTAGAAAAGTTTAAATTCGACACAAATTGATATTGTTTTACGTAAAGTTTCGATAAGTCGGCAGCAATTTCATGTTTTGCGGTCGACAGTTGGGATCCTTTGATATGCGCTTCTCCGACAAATACACCTACGTATTTTCCTCATCTTAATTAGGTATATCAAATTTGTTGAACTAAATGTACTAATAATTTTAATTTGTATCTGTTTCTTATGACATAAAATAAGCCTTCTGCATTATTGAGGCTTTGGTATATATATATATATATATTATATATATATATATATATGTAGTTTGTGGCTTGATAAAAATTGACAAATTCTTTTTAAGGTTATGCAACTTTACTCAACAAATCTAGTCACGCCGCAGCGTGTCCTGCCAAGCTCACCCCAGGAACTGGCGGACAGCAGCCGTGTGTTATTTTACACGAACCGTTTGGAGCCACTTTTGACCCCCTTTGATTATCAAATTTCTAAAGTACAAAATAATGATGACCCTAATTAGCTGAACGCCATTGTACTGTACATACCTATATATCCAAAAGCCTGATTTCATTACTTTAACGATGTTTCGTTAAGTGAAAATTATTTATCGATAGTCCATAAAACACTTTGGTCGAACCCTCTCAAAGTTTGATTTTTTGCTATGAAGAATTCCGATCCTTGGTTATAATACCATAAAAGCTGTTGGATTTTTAAGAAAACTGCCAAGTTAAAGCTCAAAATGCCGCAGCCGCAGTTAATTAGTTTTACTGTAAACGTGGTGCCGGACTTGGCACCATTTCAGAGAATCTACGGAACTGGGCACCCATTTAGATCTCAATTCTTTTGTCGGTGAAGACGCTACCAAGCATCGCATATTCTTAATATTGAACTTGGCTCCCATTTTCATATTTATGTTTATGATGGGATGGGATAAACTAATACCCAAAGTAATATTACGTTGGTTACCGTTTATTTTTGGTACCTCATCAGACTCGCTTGACAGGATTAATTATTAGAAGGCAGTTTTTTTTTCTCAGGTAAATCGATAGTGTACTTATTTATTGCACCACTAGAAATGCCTCCCTTACGGGGGGATCCCCCGAGACCAGCCAGGCAAACACTTTAATACACCACGAAGCAATTCGTCCGTCTGGCGGGGAAAATTAAGACGAACCACCCCAAGAACTGAGAAAATTAATTCGGATAATGTTTTACGAGAGAAGTAATTAAATTTAAATTCTAGTATGTTTCCTTAGGAAAAACATGGGTTTCAAGTTCTAACCAATTACCTGAAGCCGGGGAAGCTATTTTGCGTGTAAATAATACAAGTTTGATTTGAATAGAGAATGCATTCTATTGATCTTTGCCTAGTTTGCAAATTTGCCGAAAGCAATTTTGTAAACAAGGACATTTTTAATGACTTTTTGGTAGGTATAATTTCAGTGACACATCATTTTGCAAGAACCGAGTAAAATTCGCATAATGATTTACGAGATGTAATTAATTTCAAATTCTATAGTCTGTATATTCTGAAGTTCTGGACAATATTGGATTGTATCACGTGTGTACTGGTAATGGTACTTATTTTAGGACAGAATAAAATCCATACTTTAATATTATAAATGCGAAAGTAACTCTGTCCGTCTGTCTGTCTGTTACCTCTTCACGCCTAAAGCACTAAACAGATTTAGATGAAATTTAGTATAGAGATGGCTTGAGTCCCGGGAAGGGACACAGGATAGTTTGTATTCCGGAAAACATTCCTTAGGGGGCGAAAAAGGGGGGTATATAATAATAGTTTATCCGAGACAAAGAACAAAGTGAACAGAAATATATTTTTAAGTCAGTTGAAAAGATACTCAGAAACCTAATAATTATTTTTCTTAATGTTCACTCTTTTATATCCTCTAAACGAGCATTATACGATTACGAGATTCAAAGAGCATTATACGATAAAATTGTTGATGATGATGACACTGAAATTCCATAGCTGCTCCCATTACATCATGGGTTCATTGTAGTGCGATGTGGCCATCTCCAACGCCATAGGCGAGTGACTCAGCTATGATAACTCTTGTCCCGCCCACGCGATGTCACTTACCCGTCAGTTGTTTGGAAGACACTTAATGACACCGAGACGTCATCAACACGGTGACAAGCACAATTATAACATAAAAGCCTAATGACTGAGACAACTTTTTCGATCCAACTCACACATGAAAACGTATAGCAACTCCCAGCCGACTTTGATTATTTGTTCCGCTTTTCAAACAGTTAAACTTTCAAAGAACTCGGGAACTTAAATAGTCTATTGTTAAAAAATTCCTTTTCAGAGAAAAGAGTAAAGAATTCTTACTTCGTTCACTAGTTGTTTCACTATGATATGCTTTTAAGTCTTTTGATGTTACTTGAAGTGTCATTGTCTTGTTCGATTTGTTTTCAACAAGAGGTAGTTCATTTACTTGAACTAAGGGCTGAGTCATTGGCATAAACCTTTAATAAATAAATATACAGTTGCATTGGAAGGGATATGATTCAAAGGGGATTTAGGGATCCAACGTTTGACAGGCCGTTAATAAGAACGTTGCACCCTTGTTAGTTTAACACCCACCCTTAACGTAATCTTGCCAGCTGTAAATAAGTTAACGTCATACCTCATATCTGAAGGCAATTGGAATTGGAGATATGATGGAAGTCTATAATACTTTGTAATGTCTGACGGTATCTCATGGAATTAGATTCGGGTGAGAGCGTTCGCTTATGCACATCAGAGTAACACACGGGTAGGTGAATCGGTGTGCGATCGCAGGCAAACGTTTTTCCATTAGAAGCCTGCCGGCACTCTCCACCGCGCCATTACCTCGCAAATGGCTCGAACATGAGCTCTAGGAATTTTCGCGCGATTCTGCTTTATCCACGCTGAATATTTTATTCTAAATTCCAACAGGATATGACGTGCGGTGCTCGTCGTATAATTCTTCAATCAGCGGCTCCGATCCGCCTGACATTGAGCGAAGACACGTAGTGTAGTCTTTTTGATTGTGTGTCTAACCTTGAACTAAATCAATTCATTCGTTATTTATTTGCACGAGTACAAGGCGTTCACATTTGAAGATTCCTGTTCTGAAAATATTCTTCGATGACTTATTTTCTTGAATACAAATACTACAGAAGTTTATTCTGTATTCATGAAAAGAATTCCGACGTCATGACAGATGTATTCTTTCAAAATATTTTGCCGAGCCGAATTAAAATATGTCAGCAGATTTGACCATTATTCATCCAAATTAAGATTAGCGGATCAAAAATATAAATCACTTCCTTTATTGCAAGAATGGACCGAAAAAAGGAGGAAAGATTGATGATTCCCATTTCGATTCCTAATTCAATAGCGTCAGACGTAAATAAATTTACAAGGGAGAAATTTCCGGACAAATTGTTGGAGCATCGGGCAAAGTACACATGAAACCTGCCGCCGAACTAATTGACACGAGCCCTCGCCGTCATGCGAGCTCATTTGTCTGCACTAGTGACTCATCGGAAACCCGAGGGAGATACATTATATATGAACACAAGATGACCGTAACTAAAGTTGCTCCTTGCACAGAATTCAATCCCAAATTTTAATCCCGGCGAACAATTAAACAAAGAGTTCTTCGAAAGCAGTTAGTGATCTATAAACTCGATGCAAAGCGTTTTTCTATACAGAATAGTTTTCGGTCGACTAACTATCGATCCGATAAGCGTTATTGTTCTTTAGACAAAGCCCATCTTTAAGATTACAGTGACTTATCGAGTAACGTAATGCGTTGTAAAGAGATATACCAATAATCCCTACTAATGCGTTAGGGTTGTCGCCCTTCTTTGTAGTACTTCTTCCAATATGTGCCATTTGGGCCTATGCGGCGAGGGTGCATTCTCAAGTGCGGGGGCATAATCCCCCGTTGGTAGCGTGACTGTCGCGTGTCTAGGTCTCTAGAGGGCGTTGTGTAATTTCGTTTTATTCGTCCCTATCGCGCCTCGCTGAAGACTATCGTCTCGCGTGGCGATGTAATCGAAACTGCGATATCCTAGCGCTTTAGTGACATTATTGCGTTGCCTTCTAAAACGAATAACATTAAGAAGAAGGAATGTGTTTGTTTAAGTTTAATTCCGAGCATTTGTGTCTGCATCGTATTCTTTTGTTTAATGTTTAAGTGATTACACACAGTTGTGGCAATAAGCGTAACCCTAGGTTAATAGAGTCAGCTCAGTTCAAATATAGCCGATCCTTGACCAACTTTGGCGGGATCCTCTAGCGAAGTAGCAACTGCACCGTTAATAATGTAATGGCTGGTAAGTAGCGTTTAGCGCACCTCGGCTATCCGCTCACATGGCCCGACTGCGGCCAAGATGCGGGCTGATCGTGGATGCAGATAAAACGTGGGTAGTTGGAAGTTTTATGGGGCGGCCAGTAGTCGAGCCTGTTTGCTCGTTATCGCCGACAAGGGGCCTTAAATCAGCCGCCTTTTATTCTTAAAGGCTTTAAGCCCGACAGCGTTCGACGGACTACCGGCCTGAGGGACCGATGTAAGTAGAGATGTTGGCCGAACTGGCCCCTTTATCTTGCCACTGTAAAGTCCGTTAACACGGAACATTCGAGGCACTAGGCACTTATATCTTGTTGTATCACGTCAGTTATGTTAATTAAGTTTTACTGGTTAGTATTTCCATTTCTTAAATACTTTCTAGACTTTGATCGTTACGTAATCCTTGTGTGAGTGGAGCATTAGGAGAATTTCTTTCGGGTCTACTAATTAACTGATGCGACAAAAACTAACAAACGTTGCGCGTTACGTAAAGAACGGTAGGAACTGTTCGCGAATTCATTAAACTTTTTGCCAATGATGCGCTTGGCGGGACATAAGGAAACCAGGTATTCGCTGATTCGTAACCTATGAGATATACGCAAATGTCTACCGGAACACCCGTACTAGATTGTGCACAAAACGAATTTAGTACAGACTAGCTTCTGCCCGCGACTCCGTCCGCGTGCAACTCGCCCCCTTTTCACCCGGAGGAACGATTTCCAGAATAAAAACTATCCTATGTCCTTTCCCGGGACTCTAACTATCTCTATACCAAATTTAATCTAAATCGGTTTAGCGGTTTAAGCGTGAAGAGGTAACAGACAGACAGACGGGTGACTTTCGCATTTATAATATTAGTATGGATTTTCTGGCATTTGCCAAATAGTCTAATTATGTAATGAAGCTAGTCGTGTCTACAAAATAGGTTTTTATTAAAATATTGTCTGGGGGCTATAGTTTAACAAAGCATCAATTACGTAACTTTCTAAACTAAATATTGTATAAACCAACAATCATAACTAAGAAAAATCTTATGCCGAATATTAAAATTCCAAAAACAAAACTACTCTTTTGAATTACAAATTTTGTTTCATTAAACTAACGAGACTCAACCGCGTATATAATATGCTACTTACATATTTACCCAGACGTTTCGGAGGACGTATTTCCTCCGTGATGACAGGTCGATCACAACCACCTAATGGAGGTGGTGCAACGTCTGCATAAATGAATAGCATTGTACGCGATTAAGTCGCGTTAGTAAAACAATAGTAAATATGAGTGCAAATCGCGTTAGTTTAAAGCAATAGATTTTTATAAGGTCAATTTTATTCCCTGGTTGATTTAAAATCCCACTGATTATAATTATGTACCTTTATTCGTATTTTTTGTTTTCCATTTCCAGATATTTCTAAAGATGAAAACGTTCGATTTCCCGGGGAAAACAACTCTGATCTTTAGCGGTTCTGACCCGCCAACAACTCGACGGAGCCCCGCTTCGCTTTGCGAGGCTCCTATTTTCTGCTCTGAATGACACAAGGTAATCAATGAACCTACCTGTGGGAATTCCGCAATAACAGACTTAAGGTGCTTTTAGATAAAATTGGCGTCAGGGTGTGGAAAAGCCTTTCTTTTTAAGTATATTTGACGGCATAGTAAAATTGTGGCAAGCCTCACATCGACAATTCCCAACATCGAAATTATGAAAATATGCCTAGCGAGTAAGTAGTAAAATGTAAAAATTGGAAACTGTAGAGCGGGCTGTTGAATTTCGGACATCGACATTGTGGTATAATTAATCAGTTCAGTGGTATTACAAATACTTGCAAAACAAAATGATTGGATTGTAAAAATTCGATGAACCTTTTTGGACAAGTGAAATTTAGAAAAAAAAAATACTAAACAACTATAGGTTACCGTTGCACGTTGTATTCAATCATCTATCTCAAGAATATTCAGAACACAATTAAGAATTGGAAAAAAAATAGGAATACTCGTAACTACTCTTAGTTCCAACAAAATTACTGTACGTGATGTACTGTAACTCGGTATTGAATTTTGATAGAAAAAGTACAATGTTGATTTTATAGTATTTTATCATTTAATAATCTTTAATTCATCACTAAATTTAATTAATGTTTATCAATCAATCGCTCTAAATCATGTTAAGAGCGAGTGTAGTACAGTCAAGAGCTAAAATCAGTTAACACTGCATCTTATTCCATTGTGATAGTCGATAGATAAGGTGAAAAAGTGGTAACTTTACAACAATGAAGAAAAGCGAACTGTTTGTCGTAGAGAATTTATTGGCGATCCATGCGGGTACGGTGGCAAATCCACAAACGTCTGCGTCGTTTGCGAACGTTACCGACTACTGGGTAGTGGGTGGTACTAGTCTACAAACTGGCAGGTGTAAATGTAAATTCTATTTAGTATCAGCTCTTGGAACAGTACTCGGGTTCGGGTGAAATAACGTACACGAGCAAGCGAGAGAGATATTAAAGCCCCATTTACACACGTGATACGTGCGATTTACAGCATTGCATGTTATCTTAACGTTAACTCCTTGTTTTAGGTACATTGCTGCTTTGATAGACCGATGGCACTCATTATACCTCGGTAACCCGCACTGTACAGTATTTTCAGTATAGCAAAGTGCGGGTGACACTTGATGCAACGTTTCGTTTTGCCCAAAAAGGTGTGGCTGCCTTACTATATTGAAGCGAGTATTTCAGTTGCAACAAAATATGAATGATTGCAACAAAATTTGAATATAAAATAAACTATTATATTGAAATAACTGTAACCCACTAGGTTTTTTTTTTCAATTATAAACCATGAAAATTACCAACCAGAAATAAACGTAAAATGAATGAAACGGAACATGAGACATTTGTTAACGGATGGGACACAATGGAATCTTGAGTATATCGATAAAAATAAAACGAGAATATACGACGCGAATTTGATGTTTGATAACACAAACAAAATGGCTGCCGGCGTCCACCAAGGAATAAACAAGTATCTTATTTTTTTTGTAATAACGACGTGAGAAATCTCTTTCTACTCTTAATAGGTTTTGTTTTGAAAAAATGATACCTCGCTAAGTACCTATATTGCCGGTATTATATGTGTAATACTTCTTGGGACAGAGATTTTTTTGACGTTCGTAAGTGCAGTATACTTCAAGCTGTCCGACTATGGAACTCTCTGCCCCTTGATGTACGACGGGCTAAATCTAGTGCGTCTTTTAAATGTAGTCTGAAAGAGCACTATTTGTCTCTTCCATAATATTTTTCGATACTGGTCTGTAGTTTACTTTTGGGTCTCACTTAATTTTGTGGTATATATGTATGTTTATTTATTTACTTATTTATGTATGTTTATTGTATATATATTTATATATAGTGCTTTATGTGTTTATTATTATTATTATATTTCTTTTTATTTCTAGTAGTTATTCCTTTTGTTTGCACCACCCACTTATCATGTTTGTTTACTTTTTTCTCCGCTACCCAAAGGTTGTCTGGAAGAAATCGCTCATTTAGCGATAAGACCGCCTGTTGTTTACCTCTGCTTGTATCTTTATGCTGTTTCTATTTGTAATTCTTTTTTGAGGTGCGCAATAAAGCATATTGTATTGTATTGTATACTATTCCTAAACTGAAATAAAGAACTACGACTTTAACTTTTATTTTTGTGGCAATAAAAGTATAGTTAAGCTTTTAGAAAATTACAAAAAGTAATTATTAAATGTCATATTTCTATTGACATTTAGGCTGGGTTGCACCGACTTCCGATCACAGACTGATCAACGTTAAATATGGCGCCGGCAGCTGTCATCCCATAGAAACTTGTCAAACTTTCCATACATTCTAATTTTAACGAACACAGCTTACGATTACAGACGGTTTGGTGCAACCCAGCCTTAAACTATGTTCCTAATCTAATCACCGATCTTTTTTTAGTTTTATCGACTCAAATTTCGACACGTACGCCTTCCTAGTCTGTGACTTTGCTATAATGAAAATACTGTAGTAAAACTTGCACGCAATTCTTGTACGAGTATTTACATATCATTGATCATATTGTCTGTGCACAACTGCACATATTTTTAACTTATAAATCCCATCAAAATCATAAATCTGTAAATGGCAGCCAAGTTCAATATGCGATGCGTGGTTGTCGTCTTAACCAACAAAAGAATTGAGATCTAAATGGGTGCCAAGTTCCGTTGATTATCTGAACAGTTTCCAAGTCTGGCACTAGATTGTTTACAGGAAAATTAATTGCAGCTTAATGCATTTTGAGCCGTTGAGCCTACGTTTTTTGGACTTTAATATAACTATTGAGATATTAAAGTCCAAAAAACGTAGGCTTTCATACTTGAAGTGTTACTGCTTCTTGTTTTTGCTTAAATCTTATTAATTATTATCTTTTCAATAACAATTTCTTACAAAACCTACCCAATTCTAATTAGTTTTTTTAATCACTGAAACGAAAACAACGTCGAACTGGATTTGATTTGAATGTAGCGCCTCGTCTGGAGGTTATCTAAGGTTTGAGTTTTATTGAACTTCTGACCTATAACTTTTTCAACGAGCGATATGCCCAAGTTATTGTAACCAAAACCGTAACTATAATACGTATTTTTAGGGGTTTCGGTTTTTGTTAAAAGACAGATATTTTGATTTACTTAGATATTATGCATCCTTCAGGATATAACTGTACTGGGAATAACGCTCGGATGATGATGATGACTTAGATAATCTTTATTGGACAAAAGAAAACTTTAATATACAAAAGGCCGTGTTTTCAAAAAAAATACGGGACAATATTACACAATTCGAATGTATCCCATAGAAAGCTCATTAAGGCTTGTATAGACACTGATAAATACCCAAATACATAGAAAAAATCTCTGACTCACCAGGAAAAAAAATTCGTGTTCATCACTCAAATAAATGTTCTTACCTGGATACGAACCCCGACCGCCGGTTTCATAACATGAGCTCTCAATTAATTTACTAGACTATGTAGTCACGAAACGTTATGATTTGACTATGAGCTCATCCCTAGTATACTGTTGACCCCAGGTTCATAACAACTTGCCCAGCGGGGTCAGGCATATACCGGTGCTCCTGTAACGGAGCGCTTGGTAAGCTTTATGAATATACTCGTATTAAAATCACAGCTGTTGGCTCCTTTGTTTTCATCACCGGTGATTGGTGAATGCATCTAGCATTATTTCTCGTGGACCTGTTGTTATGCCCTGAACTTACTCTGATTGATTTATTAGTGGTATTCATTGCCAATTCACTAGTGTAGCTGCTTTATTTTAACTTCAGTATACCATATTAAAATTATCGCGTCGTCTGTATCTTGACATATGCTCATAATTGGCACACACGCCATAATCTAAAATTGATAGCGAAGCGATACACGAAGTAATTATATACACAAAGTATATAAGGTAGTAATGCACGTAAAAAACAACTGCGGTAAACAAGATAACGGTAAATTATTTACTACATAAGTATAAGTACATACTCTTAGTATGTTATCACTTGTGAGTCATACTCTCGAGTGAGATGTACTTACCACTAGCTGTATGTAGACACTGTCTGCTGTTGGTTAATGGTGCTCCCACACTTTTATAAATGTTATTTAACATGGTGTAACAGGGATAAGGATATGTAACACTATGATGTTGAAGAAGGATAGTTCCTGTTATATAACATTTATAACAGCCAGCGTGGGGGCACCATATCTTAATTAATTGGTTTACGTACAATCAGTCACATATGCTTATAAGTGAACTAGCTGTTGCCCACGACTTCGTCCGCGTCTTCGCTCCTATTGGTCACAGAGTGATGTTATATAGCCTAAAGCTTCCTCGATAAATGGACTATCCAACACTAAAAGAATTTTTCAATTACACACACTATTAGCACTCCGTCATCAGAGTAGTCCTGTATGTTCTTTATTAACGAGTCTAAAAGAAGGCACCACATCAGAGGGGAAAGACATCCCCCTCGCGGGAATCCTATTTTTGGATTTATTCTCTTTATGATTCCTCCTAGTCCTGCCATGATAGCTCTTCCTTCTAGCATCCTACATGGATATGTAAGATGCTAGAAGGAAGAGCTATCGAACTGGATAGTTCGATATAGCTGGCTGGATTTCTTCTCTTCTGAGGCTTTCCTCGACAGCCCTGAAGGTTGCCATATCAAAGGCTCCCTCCACATCGAAGAAACATCCCAGTGCATATTGCTTCGCATCGAGGGCCCTCTCTGTTCTCACCGTTAGGTTAGAGCTGTTTCCGTCGATTTTCCTACCATATAAGCATGTTGGTTCCCATGTAGAGGTCCCTACTAGCTTGCATTTTCTTCCTTATTGCTGCATCTATCATTTTTCCAAGTGTTTTCAGTACAAATGATGACTTATGCTCCTAAATGATTTTACTTCTTGGTAAGTTTTCTTCCCCGGCTTTGGTAGGAATGCCACCCTCACCTCTGTCCAGCTCCTAGGTATGTAGCCCGTGGCTAAGCTCACCTTGTAGAGCTCTATCAGTTTCTCCTTGATATGCTCATATCCTCTTTGTAACAGTACAGGTTGTATTCCATCCCGGCCTGCAGCCTTGAAGGGTGCGAAGGATTTGATCGCCCACTCCATCCTCTCCTCCTCCACAACATCCCCTACAGCTATCCAGTCCGGAGCAATACCTCCTACTGTATTATCCTCCTTTCCTGTCTCCTCTACAGAGTCTGGGAAATGTGTTTTTAGCATAGTTTCTAGTATTTTCCCCGAATCTGTGATTAGCTCTCCATCTACTTTCAGACTTCCCAGCTGGCACGACTGCTCTCCTGCTAGCAGTTTCACAACTCGTGCCCCCTCTGAGTAGCTGTGTATATTCTCCGTAAAATTTCTCCTGTCCTCCCGGCTCGCTTTCTGTCTAAGCCTTGTATATCTATTTCGAACTTCTCTATACACGTCCCAGCTCTGAGTATCGCCCTTTTTATTGCAGTTCTCATTGCCTTGCGTGTTTTCTTTCTTTGTTTCTGTAGCACCTTGTTCCACCAAGGTTGCCCCTTGCCTGTCCTTACTATTCTTTCTGGGCACGCCTTGTGGTATGTTTCTATGATATCTTCTTTTAGTGCCATTGCCTCTATCTCTAAGCTTTCTGGTCCTTCACACTTGTTGTGTCTTCGTGCTTAGTGCAAACGGGGACAAAGACACAACAAGTCCCTCCCCCGTCCCCGTTTGCTTAGTTCCTACTCATACTTCGTCCAGTCCGTTTTCCGTGGATTTCTTATCTTCATCTTTTCTATGCGACGCTCAATACTGTAGAGTAGTCTCCGATGGTCAGACATGCTGTCCTCTTCATCCACTCTCCAGTTTTTGATGATGTCGCTTATTTCCTTCGATGCTATAGTGATGTTTAGCACCTCTCTCTTAGCCCTAGTTATAAACTTTGGTGTATTACCAGTGTCCAGAATATCTAGGTCATAGCTTGTGATAAATTCTAGCAGTGCCCCACACCTCATGATGTGAGTTAGCATCGCATCCCACAAGTGGTATATTCTTACCTTTGTACCGTAGTACCGTCTCCTCTAGCTCTCTTGTAGGCACCTCTCTGTCACTCTGATATGAATAATAGGTTTAGGTACTTTGTTTGGTGTTAGTACCACTGTCATTCTAATAAAATAATAAGGATCAAAGCCTTTCTTTAAAAGAGCTATGAAAAATGAATGAACTATAAAAGCACGCTAAACAGTCCGTTTATGGACCATAAAGCATAGAGTATTTACCGACGTATTGTCGGTGTCATTGCATATGAGTTAACGAATATGTAAATGACTGACAGTGCAGGAGTAAAAAAAGGAATCTGTTAAAATTAAACAGCTGAAAGTTTAAACTTGATTTAAAACGTTGTCATATAAACAAGCTAAATGGGCTCCATTTAAGATTCCTACGTGATCTCGAACTTCGTGTTAAAAATACAATTTAAAGAAATTTACAAAAAAAGCAGCGGTGGCGAAAAAACGTTCGGTTTCCAAGTTTGATTTATTGAATACCCGGTGGCAAAAAAGAGTACGGCCCGCCTGTTGGTATTAAGCAGTGACTGCAGCCTATGGACGCCTGCCACTTCAAAAGTTCACATTTGCGTTTCCGACCCTTTAAACATGTTTACACTCCTTTGCTGAAGAACCTCATACTGTAATCCCTCGGGAACACCTCGGCAGAGAGCTCATTCCACAACCGAAGCGTCCGAGAGAGGAAAAGTACTTGAAGTATGTGGCTTTTAAATAAGAATATAAAATACCAATAGTAGGTTTTAGAAACATTATCTAACTGCACAATTCCTGCTCGCATGTAAATAAGGAAACTTGTGTAATTCTACACGCCACTCGACATACATAATTCTCCCAGACAAGAGGTCACAAAAGAGCCAGGACGGCACATTCCAAACAAAAAAGTTGTTAAAATAGTCTGCGTTTACAGTAAAACGATATGTGACACATTTAGCCCATTCCCGGAATTAGAGGAGTTACTAAAACAGCTTTTTAGTGGAGCTATCCCCTACGGGTGTTCGGTTACAAATCTCCGTGATAGGTCCCACACGGAAGCACCCCATCTTATAAATCTTGTCGGCACTGCTGAGATCTTCCATCGTCTGCAATCAGAATCGTCCAAGTGCATGAATGTGGGATGATAGATGAGCACAGGAGATGAGTCTGAACAACATGCCTGATATTAAAATTAAATTATAGAACCATTAAGCACTTAAAATTCTTCTTTGATCGGCAGCATATATAATAATGCGTCTTTCATTAACACTATGACATTAAAATTTAATTGTGCAATTCAACAATTTTTATTAGAGCTCGATATCGGGTAAAATAATTCCCCTTCGGAACGTGATCTATCGAGAGTTGGAGAGAGATGCATATGGTTTTATGGGCGATGAAAATCAAGGGACGTCTATTTTTGGAGTTTTTATAAAGGGAAACATGTGTTGATACTTAATATTGTTAAATAATGTTCGGCGCAGTATGCGTTGCACCTGTGACCTGTGTCGCACGCATTATTTTTCGAACTGAATTTAGGTATAACTGCTAATGGTTTTTTTTTCGAGTCTAAAAACTTTTAATTTGTATCCTTGAGTAGGCAGTTAAAGATTATTATCTCAGTAAAGTTTCACTTTTCTTTTTCGAACTTTTGCACAACACGTAACATTTGGACTTAAGACAAGCGTTTTCTTTTTCTCTTAATGAAGTTGTATTGACGTTTCGGGCGTCTCGCAAGGTCGTTGCCCGTCGTCGTGTGTTCGTCATTATGTGAGTTGACATGCGTCCATTACCAAGGGGATATATTAGACAGACGGGACTTCAAGACTGTTGGTGATAAGATAATGTTTAGTTCAATTCGGAGCCTCATCATAACATATGGATTACGCTTACTGTGATTATCTTTGTCGGCTTGATTCATTACTTAGTAAGAATAGCACAGCTGTAGCTATTATGGTATAGTCAACAGCAGAAATAAGTTGAATTATTCCACTTTATCTTATCATTTCCACATCTTCCACTAGGCATCTCAATGGCGATTCTATTATTGAAATGCGATTAAATAGCTTTACTAAGGCACATCGTACAAATTGTACGAGTATCTACAATGAATGAAACATCACTTTGAAATAGTTGGAAGTAAAGTTTTTAAATTAAATACCTACACTATCATATGACAAACTGGCTAAATCCGGTCGTACAAGTATTATGTTTTTGGGACATAAAATGAAACACATTGCATACTTACTCGAAATAACTTTTATAAGCACCTAAGGGCCTTGTTTAGATTTAATATAATTTTAATTTGATTTATATTAAATATTTATGTTATTTTGGTTCACTCTTGTATATATTTTCTTTGTTTTGTAAATAGATTTTTATAAAAGCAAACTAAATGCGGACATTTTGAAATTAATTTTTTATAACATCGCGAATTGTATATAAGATACGAGGTTGTGAAATTACTCAGTCGATACCCTTGGATCGGTCGAGATTAAACGAAATCTCCGACGCGCTGGTTGCAGCAACGGCAACCTTGGGCCGCTGCGCAAACCAACGCACGTTAAATATTGCGCTGAACTAACATTGCTGTGAAAATTGGAAATGGGATTTTAATGAGAGCGACCGTGTCTTGGACATGGTTTTTAACGTTCGAAACATAAAATTACTAAGTTTCATTAGACCTTTTGTTTGCGAGTTGCGCAAAAGACTTTCAAATTGGTTTCTAAAATGGGGCCGCGGACTAATTTTTATACGAGGAAACAAGCAGATTTTCTACAAATATAACTAGAGAACAATCAAGAACCAATAGAACGGATCATATTTTACAGATCAAATTGAAATTGACGGTGGTTTCGCGGTCGGCGTTTCCTATATTTAATAGGTACATCATTAGCTACTTAATTGAGCTTGGTCTAACTTATATTAAAAACTGTTAACATGATGCATACGACATTTATGCTTGTAGCGTAGCTCAAATTCCAAAATAGTATGGGAGATTGTAATGAAAACAGTTGAACAAAAGTGGTATTTCAGTGACATTTCCAGCAGGACGTCGACACTTCTGGATCCTTTCAGCGCTATATAACCAAACTTGGTATAAGGGGTATTGACTATGTGAACTATGTCTGTCCAAAGATTATTAATCCCATTCATTAATTCCATCATAACATATCGTGGGTCGCTATAATGTTTGCAAGTACTTTTTAGAGCATTTATGTAATCGCAACCCTGCCCTCCAATAAACAGCAATGTGTGTCGCCGCCTGTATTTGTTTGAAGAAGAATGCTGCAATATCCTGCCACGTTCAATTAAGTCGAATGTTTGTTGCCACTGCGCAATGGTGGGAATCCACCACGTTTACAAATAAAGGTAGCGTTAAGTTCCAATTCAGTTTCAAGTGTCTCTGTTTATTTCTAAATATAGCATAGCGTGTAGAGGATACAATTTTTTTTTGTTATTCATGTACAATAGTTTTGAAACTACATATAAATTACCTCTTTATACTATCCAACTAATATTATTAATTTATTCGTAGTTCGTAAACATCAAGTACAAGAGTGCCTTGTAATTAGAACTTTTAGAGTAAATGTAAATGCTACTCCTCATATCTTTATTTACAATGAATAATGATGTTGTAGTGAAACTGATAAAGTGGAATAATGGCTAAATCTATTATGTGACTTTTCAATATTTATGAGAAAGAAGTCTGCTGGGTAGTATAAGTGTGCAATCGCAAATAATATGGTCCATATCATATCGTTTTTGTTAATCATTAGAAAGTAATGTTCTTTATCTACCTATTTTATGTTCTGAGGTTAAGGTACGGTAAAAATATGTATCGGCCTCGAATAAATGGCATCTGAGCATACACGCCGTGGATCGCATTTAACTTTTTTCTCAAGTACACCTAAGAAGTATTTTTCTAAAGCGACTCCACACATTTCCGCGTCATGGTAACAATATTTCATCCGAGTTGGAAATATCGATGTCTAGTCAGGCAGAAAGCACACTTGCCGGAGAGCACTTCGTACATAATCGATAGCCATTGTTTATGAAGTGTCCCGAGCTTTTCTTGAGTCGATATTGTTTTCGTCCTCTACCGTTTTCCTTGTTATTACCTGTCTTTTGTATCTTCGCCCCGTTTGGAGCCACTTGTTCTAAGCGTCTGCAGATATTCCGTATTTTACTGGCTCGATAACTGAACTAATGCTACCATAACGTTCAAATATAATTATTATAAACTCGGAAAAGTTGGGGTTCAAATTGTTCATATCATAAATCGTAAATATGAACTCTATTAATAAAATAAAACAAATCCAATAAAGATTATAACGTCTTTTGGTTGAATGGCTACCAACTTGTGAAAAACTCTGAGATCCGCCTCGAAACTTGCATGTAATGCGTAGGTAGATAGGTACACGTAATTTATGTATATTTAAATTTTATTGGACTCGCACTAATGATTCTAATGAAGCATGCATTTAATTCCTTAACACTGCTTTAATGTCTACGAGTAATTTAATTTAAACGCATATTGGGTATGCGATGGTACGAAAATATTACGACAGCCAGTATCATCAATTAATAATGTAACAGCAGTATACATATTCCAAGCACATAAAGACTAAATGAGATTCGAATGTTCGTAGCTAGAATTTGCGACCATATTAAACCTTTAAAATTTACGTAATTGGTATGTTATACTTGGCTTTTTTTTCTTACACGACCGCGACGAATGGAATTCTAACTTTCCCTTTACAAATCCACTGTATTTCCAGTTTTTATCTACAAACGAATACAATCGACCTTTGTTACTAAAAAACTTACCACTTTGTTTCTGTTCATTATGAATGTGTTTTTTGCACTTTTTGGTCGGTCGCATTTCGCAATACATATTATTCATTGTGTTAACAATAGCAACGTAAAAACTTATGTCAGATACAGCTTTTGTTGAATATTTTATCCCATCAAGTAGTTTATAAAGAGGAATACAATGCTTATCTAACTTTTCTAATGGTTTATTAATATTTGTTATTATTTTCAGGTACACAAAGTTTAAATTTTTGAAGCATCAGTAAGTACGCATGGGAGAAAAATAAACCATTACTATATAGACGAGAACTCTCAGGCGATATAACTTAATGTCATAAAAATAATTTCTCTTTTGTGGCCAGTTGAAATACCACATCTCTTTTACTCAGTGATTCCCGAAATTTCTCCCCGAAGTTAGTAAATCAATTAGTCCGAAAATTACTGCTTGTGCTACTTCGCTCTCCCCCTTCAAGAAAATATATACGCTTTGTTCTACTACTATCCATATATTGCTATAAAATTATGCTTAAATTAACGCTGTAGGTATCTACATTACCACTGAATTAAATAACCATCCACCAAGAAACGTAAACACCCAGTCCGAAACAATACAAATCTTTGTTCGTAATGCCGCAAGCTCTGTACGTAACCATGGCAACTGTCCGGGACCACCTCGAAAAAGAGACGCAGGATATTCCAAATTGGCGAGCGAAAGAGGGATAACGCGACGTTCAAAGTTCACACATTTGCATACATCTTGATGTATTAAAAGGAAATTAGGTTAGCCGAGCCAATTTTGCACAACGTGGTAATATGCTGAAGTGATTTCAACTCGCGCTTGACTTATGGTGAGATCTCCCAGAGAGTCGTGTATCGCGATATCGGGGTGTTTGGAAATAAGTACGTCGAAAATATGCTTAACATTTCCCGTATTTATAACTACTCGTTTAAGCACAAGCTATTTTCTTTAAAAATAAAAGAAAATCTCGTTTACATAGGTAGCCCTTGTAGCTTTAGTAACTTTATGCAAGGCTATCTGGAGATGGAATAATTACTTAATAATTTTTTATATAATCTAGTTTTAATTATATGCTGTTTGAAAATTGTATTGACCTGTAAATTTGCTTTACAAAATAAATGAGTATGAGTATGAGTAATAGGTAAGTTTACTTGGACGGGATTTTTGCGAAGGGTACTTCATTTTCCTTTTCCGTGGCATTCTTATATCCGTTATCAAGGGTGGCATTTTGTATTTAGTACATAGGGAAAAGTCGGTATTATGGTACCACATTTTACTCATTCGAAGATATAAGTTTGTATAAGTACTTAAAAATATGGCTGATAGTGCATATAAAAGTTTAGTACATTCCATCATATCAGCCCTAGGACGTCCACTGCTGGACATAGGCCTCCCCCAATTTCATGGGGGGGTAAATGCCATAATCGCCACGCTTGGCATGCGGGTTGGCGATCGCAGTATCTCCACCGTACTCTAGGAATGCTGCTGCCCATTCCCCGGTGGTCTTGGTCGTAGTTTATGGACATACCCGGGTTAGTAATTCATATTCCTTCATTTATTGAATTTTATGGGTTTTACAAGATCTTGGCCTCCTTTAAATAGCAAGATGAGCATACTGGAATTAAATTAACATCGTCAAAATGAACTTTTTCAAGGGGACTTCCATCGGTACGCGAACTACTGATAAAAGGCCGGAATTTCTAGAGTACGTCAAAAACTATTCAAAATCTTTTAAGATAATGTGTATCGCTGCTAAAGCCAATTACTTGTCAAAAAATATCCAGCACTCCAGTGACAAGATTAAAACTGTATGGCAAGTTATCAAGAATGAAACTGGGAAACGTAAGATAAAAGATCCGCACTTCAGCCTACGAGTCGATGATACTCTAGTAAGTTCTGACCACAAAGTAGCAAATCATTTAGAGCGGTTCTTTTCTAAGACCACGAAGTCTTTGAAGTCATCACCAAATGTCGCTGAATCCTTATTGAAAGAAAATGTTACGGAATGTACAGAAATCTTTAGCTTCACTTACGTAACCCCCCATATTCTAATTAAAGCATTTAGATCATTAAACTTAAAGAAGACTGAAGATCTCTGGGGCCTTTCAGTGAAAGTATTACATTCCGTTGTAAAATCAATCGCACCTTTCTTGGCTGATATTTTCAATAAATGTATTGATACTGGAGTTTTTCCTAACCTAATGAAGCACAGTAAAATTATCCCGTTGTTTAAATCAGGAACCAAAACTGACCCTTCCAACTTCAGACCAATCTCAATACTACCGGCATCAAGCAAAGTTTTTGAGAAACTTATTCTTAATCAGCTTGTGTCCCATTTTAATCGCAATAACCTGCTCAATAGCAATCAGTTCGGATTCACTAGAGGTCGTTCTACCACTGAAGCCGGTGTGGTACTAATTAAACATATTTTTGATGCCTGGGAAGAGGCTCAAGATGCTATTGGGGTGTTTTGTGATCTGTCAAAGGCATTTGATTGCGTTAATCACGAGAATTTAATTAGAAAGTTAAGTCACTATGGGATAAAAAACGGTGCTCTTGACCTTGTTACATCGTATCTGTCGGAGAGAACACAACGGGTAGTGATCAACGGGACTCAATCAGCAGGAACAACGGTTGCTCTTGGAGTTCCTCAAGGATCAATTCTGGGACCATTTCTGTTTCTTGTTTATATCAATAATTTACCAAACCTTGTGAAAGATAAACATGATGTAGTGCTATTTGCAGATGATACGTCGCTTATCTTCAAAGTAAGCCGCAAAGAGAAAAACTTTGACGGTATTAATGAGACACTAAGTACTGTTGTAAACTGGTTTACAGCAAATAATCTACTCTTAAATTCCAAGAAAACAAAGTGCATCAAATTCACTCTGCCTAATGTCAAGGAGGCAAACAATTCCAAGATCAAATTGAACTCTGATGAACTGGAATTTGAAGATAGAACAGTGTTTTTAGGAGTCACCTTAGATTCAAAACTGCAATGGCACGCGCATATTGCCACTCTGGCTGGCAAACTTAGTTCTGCGGCCTATGCACTAAGACGTATTAGACAGTTGACTAACGTTGAGACGGCCAGGCTGGTGTATTATAGTTACTTTCATAGTGTTATGTCCTATGGAATCCTTTTGTGGGGAAAAGTGGCAGACATCCAGACCATCTTCGTGCTACAGAAACGAGCTGTACGCTCCATATACGAACTAAAGGCCAGGAAATCCCTCAGAGAAAAATTTAAGGAGGCAAATATTCTTACTGTATCATCTCAATATATTCTTGTAAATATTATGTATGTTCGAAAAAATCTTCATGAGTTCAAACTTAACAGTGATATCCACGACTACAACACTAGAAGTAAACACAAGATTGCAGTGAAAGCCAGTCGTCTCCGGAAGGTTAGCACGTCGTTCGTGGGGAACTGTATACGATTTTATAATAAAATACCTACCGAAATAGTTAATCTGCCACTGAGTAAATTTAAGTCCCATATTAAACGTTATTTGCTAAGCCAGGCCTATTATGCTGTAAACGATTTCTTAAATGATAAAATGCTTTTAAGCCAGTGATAGTTTAATCTTGTTAGTTAAAATATACCTATGCTTCACTTAGCCTATTTCCTTGTACAGCTCTTTCATTGCGTCTTATGAAACATGATGCTGTTTCTTGCCGAACAGTTGTTTTAATCTTTGATATTATTGATTAATGTCAGGCAGCCTGAATATGTCATGCTCGCTTAAAAGGCTTTGCTTACGGTGGTGTCGTTGATCGGGTCGCCACCTTCCCTAACAAATGGTCGATGGAGGCGATGGCTGAGATACGCGTCATACTCGTGATCGGGTGCTGTTTGTGGAGTCCGGTCTGTTCATGCTTGCAAGGGCATGATTAATACCTTAATACTAGTGTTATTTTATTGGAGATTGACGAGAGACATCATCCTGTTTTGGATTAATTTTATTGTTATTGACGCTTAGAGACCTTATACATCTCTGAGAATATTAAATTACTTAAGTGCTATTTTCATTTACTACTTATTTTAATTTAGACGCTTGGAGACCATGTACATCTCTAAGGACTTAAGAATAATCGACGCTCAGAGACCATATACATCTCTGAGATATTAAATTTATTGTATATACTTTTGTGTATTCGGACAGAGACCGTATATACGTCACTTATTTTTTTTTAATGTAATGTATTGTAAGTTTATTTTAATTGAATATTGTGAGTTTGTTAATCACTATAGTTTTGAAATCATTATTATTATTGTCTACTTTTTTTAGTTCTGCAATTCTGTTTTGAAAACATAATTATTGTCATTGTCAATTTATTTAATTGTATAACTCATGTGTTGACTTGTAAAAGTGCCCTTGTGGCCTATTTGCAGAATAAAAAAAATTATTTGATTTTTTTTTGATGGTACGATTTAGCCGACGAGTTGGTTAAATCGTACTATCAGCATTTAAATCGTATTTATGACGCATTTTGCATAAAAACTGATTTAACTTCGGTATACACACAAGAGATTTATTACCATACATTTAAATTGTTCTGCTACAATCCAAAAATACTTTTCTTCTCACTCACGTGCATGCTTAACCGTATGCCATTTTTGATTAGGTTTATCGACGGTGATACCAACGGAGCATTCTTAGTGCACCCCTAGAACTTATAAAGAACCTATGTGCCAAATTTGGAATCTCTAGGACCAGCGGTTTGGGCTGTGCGTTGATATGTCAGTCAGTTAGTTTCTTCTTTTATATATTTAGATGTAATGTACCATTGATCAATTTAATTTTTTTGCAAGAAGTGGTTTTGTCGTATACTTCATACACAGTTAGGGACGAAGCCCTTGATGCATCTTCTTTTGTTTACGAGTAATAATAATTTCATTTATTTCGACCAACTGAGATCATATCACAATACATTATAATGGTTTATTTTAATTATTTAATACGGTATAAATCAATGCGGAAATATTTTTTACATTCCGTGAAAGAATTAAATACATGAAAAAATGTGCGCTCAATTGAATTCGTTTTCCTGCTTCACATCGAAAAAATAAACGATCGATAAGCTATTTATACTTTTGAAATTGGAACGCGAAATTAATATTCCTAGCATTGCGGGAATAACCGTGATATTCGGAATCTATTCCGAGTGGTCCCCCGGGCGGTGTCCGCTAGAATTAACACGGCTACTAATTAGTGATGTCTTCCCGGGATATGAATACGTAATCGCAATTAATATGCAATAACATTGCACGGTATCGCGGGACTCATTATTGTTAAATGAGAGTCAATTTGTAGTCGTTCATACTGGTATCGCGTTAAGATTATTGTTATCGCGTTGCCTGTTTCAAAACTGAGCTAATGAGTGTATAATTACAAAAGCGTTATTAGTATGAAAAGGACTATTGAGACAGTAGCAAACATAACTTCATAGTTATTTAACTTCATGCTCTAAAGCAGCCTCCACAGTCTATAACAGTATAAACGCTTCACTGTCGCTTTAAGTTCAAGATTAAATAAAATCATTTAGGGAAATATACTTATGACGTAAACATCACATTAAGGAAAAAATGTAACCGTATCTCGAGTCCATCCGTCCGTATGAAGCACCGGCGGTAATTTCATTTCACCCTGTAAAACTCTACGGCACTTGGAGCTCAAGTAGGACGCCGTTCTACAAAAATTGTGCGTGAAATAAAATCATTACTTGTCCCGTTATATACAGGGGGCCATTACCAGCAGTTATTCAATTTTTGAACGCACCGAGTAAATCAAAATCACGAGTTCCCCTTCACTTCTCGGCAATCAGGGTTAACGATGTTTCACATCACTACTCTCTAAGCCGGAACACTTTCGTTCGATTATGGACCTATGCTCTTGAGGTATAAAATACAATTTTCTTAGTAACGAACGAGAAAGCTAAGTAATAGATTTTTCGACTAGAACAGAACAGCGCGCATTAGAGGATATGCTATGACATGTTTGTGACAAATCCTGTTTGATGATACGGTTATTGTAAGCTTAGCAGCGTAATAGTAGCGGTCAGCTAATCGTAGATGTTTTAAATAATAAAAGTTGCTGTAACAGATTATTTCCTTAACGTCCTTCTTTAAAAGTAAATATGTACTTAATACAAGGTATGACACTTCGGGTCCTCCGGGGGAAATTCGTTGTACGAGTGACATACTCGTAAGCCTACGTCATCACTGCTATCGAGCCTATATCGGCGGCTGGAGGTCGTAGTGTGAGTTCCATCATATCTACATACATTCGGAGCGTTCGTGGCCCAGCGGCGCCCGCGAACCGCGTGCGGTAAGCGAGGTTAAGCAATGTGGGGGCAGGTCAGTTTTTGGATGGGTGACCGCTTTGAGTGGTTACTAACTGAGCGCTCCCGTGCTGTGGAAGACACGTTAAGCCGTTGATCCCGGCTGTTGTCTATGACAGCAGTCGTTAAGCCAAGTTAGTGGCCTTCGGGCGGCTTAGAACTTCTAACAGTCAAGTTGCCCACTCACTTGACAAAGGGGGGTCGAAGTTGCATCACATCCGTAGGGAGTACCCACCGTTACCCTACACGTGACCCCTGGGTGGTGCTAAAAGTGCAACAAAACTGGCAACCGTACTTGTCTTCTCGAAGATCTCACGGTTCGAAAATAAATGCCTTACGATTATTATTACTACATACATATACAAAATGTTTGCAAGTACATAGGTAGGTACTGATCTAATAAGCTTTGAATAAGTAGCTAACAGTTGATATCAAAGAAAAATATGCGTAGGAAAAAAATATTGCGTTCATTAAATTTATCTTAATAACATTACGAACAAAAACTAAACGCTGCGGATTTAATTGTGTTTATACTAAATATAAACTATACAATTTTTAAGAAAAAAAACCGACTTCAATGGGGGAGTCCGGTGAAAGATTATTAATCTTAGATGGTGCACTCTTAGATTCCATACAATAAAATACAAAAATGGCTATAAGTATGTTTATAATGGTAGAAGACTAAGTACCCTCAATTCCTCATGAAATCATGGAAAAAACCTTGCTTGCTTGACAAACAAAACGAAGAGAACAAATCGCCAAACGTGAACTACGCGTCGTTGAAGAGTTCCGTTCTGATCATCATTAGCAGTTCCACTTCATCAAATGTCACTTTTATGAATGAAAATGCTTGATTAGTTCATGAAAATACTAAAATCACTATTTGTGTGCCTTTCACATTTGAGGAGTTTCCTCGATTCCTAATGGATCCCATCATCAGAACTCGAGCATGACAAAAATCAATCGTGAAAATAGAACTTGCTTAACAAACACAGCTAGAAGGACAAATCGCCAAACGTGAACTTTTCGTCGTTGAAGAGTTCTGTTCTGATCATCATCAGCAGTTCCACTTCATCAAATGTCACATTTTTGTATAAGTAATAATGCTCGATTTGTTGATAAAAACACAAAAATCACTATATGTTTGCCTTTAAGATTTGAGGAGTTCCCTCAATTCCTCATGGATCCCATCATCAGAACTCGAGCATGACAAAAATTAATCGTGAAAATAGAACTTGCTTAACAAACACAGCTAGGAGGACAAATCGCCAAACGTGAACTTTTCGTCGTTGAAGAATTCTGTTCTGATCATCATCAGCAGTTCCACTTCATTTAATGTCACATTTTTGGATGCAAATGCTTGATTTGTTGATAAAAACACAAAAATCACTATATGTTTGCCTTAAAGATTTGAGGGGTTCCTTCAATTCCTCATGGATCCCATCATCAGAACTGCCTTTTGACAAAAACGGGACCAACTTGGATATATATACATACAATCAAAACAAGAATTTTTCAAATCGGTTAAGAAATGACGGAGTTATGGAGTAACAAACATTAAAAAAAAAAAAAACATACAACCGAATTGATAACCTCCTCTTTTGAAATCGTGAAGTCGGTTAACAATAATTTTTAAGAAAAAAAAAACCGACTTCAATGGGGGAGTCCGGTGACGGATTATTAATCTTAGATGGTGCACTCTTAGATTCCATACAATAAAATACAAAAATGGCTATAAGTATGTTTATAATGGTAGAAGACTAAGTACCCTCAATTCCTCATGAAATCATGGAAAAACCTTGCTTGCTTGACAAACAAAACGAAGAGAACAAATCGCCAAACGTGAACTACGCGTCGTTGAAGAGTTCCGTTCTGATCATCATCAGCAGTTCCACTTCATCAAATGTTATTTTTATGAATGAAAATGCTTGATTAGTTCATGAAAATACTAAAATCACTATTTGTGTGCCTTTCACATTTGAGGAGTTTCCTCGAATCCTAATGGATCCCATCATCAGAACTCGAGCATGACAAAAATCAATCGTGAAAATAGAACTTGCTTAACAAACATCGCTAGAAGGACAAATCGCCAAACGTGAACTTTTCGTCGTTGAAGAGTTCTGTTCTGATCATCATCAGCAGTTCCACTTCATCAAATGTCACATTTTTGTATGATAATGCTCGATTTGTTGATTAAAACACAAAAATCACTATATGTTTGCCTTTAAGATTTGAGGAGTTCCCTCAACTCCTCATGGATCCCATCATCAGAACTCGAGCATGACAAAAATTAATCGTGAAAATAGAACTTGCTTAACAAACACAGCTAGGAGGACAAATCGCCAAACGTGAACTTTTCGTCGTTGAAGAGTTCTGTTCTGATCATCATCAGCAGTTCCACTTCATCCAATGTCACATTTTTGGATGCAAATGCTTGACTTGTTGATAAAAACACAAAAATCACTATATGTTTGCCTTAAAGATTTGAGGAGTTCCCTCAATTCCTCATGGATCCCATCATCAGAACTGCCTTTTGACAAAAACGGGACCAACTTGGATATATATACATACAATCAAAAAAAGAATTTTTCAAATCGGTTAAGAAATGACGGAGTTATGGAGTAACAAACATTAAAAAAAAAAAACATACAAGCGAATTGATAACCTCCTCTTTTGAAATTTTGAAGTCGGTTAAAAAGACATTAACAGTAATTGTGGTAAACGTCCCAGTGCTCGATATTGACCTAATACATGACACATGACACGTCCAATCGTAATAATAAAAGGGGTGACCACAGGTGTCATTTACTATTACTACTATCAGCCGAAGGACGTCCACTGCTGGACATAGGCCTCCCTCAATCTCATGGGGGGTAAATGCCATAATCGCTAGGCGTAGGTGTAATTTATTAGGTAAGATGTCAAACATTTGCCTTATGTTGTTTTAATCGGGCGACTGTACTTTCCTGTCCGCTATCCGCTACGATCGTATACTTTTTGTAACTTTTATTTAGCCTAACGAGGAACTTAACTGTGTTTCGCTTTATTTTTACAACAATAAAGCGAAACACAGAAAACCCTATGTTGATGAAAATGATTTTCCGAAACCCATGATTCAGCATAAGTCCAGCTCACGTCATGTATGATGAAGGTAAAATGCAAAAATAGGGTAAGTTATTCAGGGAGCAAGTCAAAATGCAATCTACTTTGTGGGACGTAGGTAAAGTACGCCTGAAATCCCGGAAATTGAACAACTATATCGAAAAATACGCTAGAGGTTCCTGCGCTGCTTTTAAATCCTTAACCATAACCATAGTACCTACTGTACATCACGTTATCTTAAATAAACTAAAAAAAAATATATATATGGAGGCAATGAAAAGAGTTCAACTGCGAATGTTATGTAGAACGGTGTTCTCTAAACACACAAGTATCTAGTATACCTAAAAAGAGATACCAGCACAGTCGTTCAAACTGAACTTGACCCTGAATAAAATCTTTTAATTTTTTTTTAAGACCGGCAACTTACGAATGCATTATTCTGAATATTTATCCAGCCAAGTTTTTCCCAGGAACTGGCGAGCAGCAGCCGTGTGTTATTTTACACGAACCGTTTGGAGCCACTTTTGACCCCTCCATAACTCCAAAACTATTGCATATACTAATGCATTTTGAGCCTTAACTTGGCAGTTTTCTATGCAGTATCTTATAATACCGTGAAAGCTGTTGGATATTAAAAAAAACTGCCAAGTTAAAGCTCGAAATGCATTAAGCCCCAATAAATTAGTTTTACTGTAAACAATCTAGTGCCAGACTTCAGGCAACTTTTCAGATAATCTATGGAACTTAGGCCCCGTTTAGATCTCAAATTCTTTTCTCGGCGAAGTCGACAACTACGCATCACATATTCTTAATATAGAACTTGGCTCCTATTTTCACATTTTGGTATTTGATGGGATCGTCGATCGATAAAAATCTGTAGGTACTGCTACTGAGGACCTAAGTACTAGCGTCTAGGTATTGCGAAAAGGCAATTCTTGCATAAGTTAGCCGAAGATTTTGACGTTAAAAGCAAATTCCGTAAAGTTCTCTCCAAGCCGTCACTGCCACTACATACTTACTTATAAATCTTCTAAGTCAGGTTCTCTGTGTGTTGTGACCAGACGTTCAATAAGGTACCATATTTGGTTTTCCGAATTCGTCGTAGGAGCCCAAGCTCAGGTATTTGAGGATTTCCTTTCTTATATAAATTTAATAGTTTTGCCCTTGATAAATACGTCGGCGAGGGCATCATCGTGTATAAAACTTGTATAAAGTCTTTAAACCAAATTCACGGCATCAAAATATCCACAAAATAAAGATTCCAGATTCAGGTATAAGGAAAGGGTGTCTACGAAAATCGTGAATGAGACGACTATTTATATCGGGATATAAATGCACTACAGTCGAGATTCGCCCACTTCTTAAATACTTTGTTTATATTAATCAAAGTTTTATTTTCTCAGCCTTGGATTAATAAATCTTGGTCTATCTACGCAAGCGTGGCACAGCCATATCATCTGCATGCGGTGTCGTAAATTATAATTTTTTATGGCATTTTTCGTTCCTTTTGCTATTGACCTAACAGATTTGTTGAAAATAGAATGGTTCTGTCATTTTCTTAAAATTAAAGAGTTTTGTTTATCTAATTCGTACATTAATTGTATTCATGATCTTTTCGACTATTGAAGCATATACATTACAATCCCTATCTTCAGTTTTTGTCATTCAAAGACATTTAAAATAACTATATGACCGACGACGCTGTCAAGTTTTTTTTATCAGCAAGATATACTCAAGCCACTTTCTTAAGTAAAAACGCAACGAAAACAAATAGTTGCTCCAAAAATTCACCCAGAAACGACTTGCAACTGTGTCCAAATGAAGCGCTCGGTCGGTTCCGATATTATCGACGTTAGCGAGTTTGCCATGCGGGCCGATACTCTGCATTCCGCAAGATCCCTTCCCAAACCTCCTACCACTCGATTGCATCATTTAAAAATCGACCGTATTCCTTGAGCCTTAAGTGTATTTTTCAAAATAATGGCGATAGTGATACGAGGTCGAAGAAGTGATGAGTCGATTTTCCGACCGATTACCCCCGACGGACGGTGATGAAAAATTGCCATCGCAGGCGAGGCACGTCCACGGACATGTTCTTGAGGTGAACCGTCTATTGATTTACATTATAATGCGTTTAGAATAATGGATTTAGTTTATAGTTCGGAATTACGGTTGGTGGATGAAATTTGCCTTTAGTGAATAGCTTACTACCTACATACGTTAACTGCCTAGTGCCTATAGTGAAATAAAAGCATTATTGTATTTTATGTTCATGTTCATATGTATTTAATGATACATTATTCCACGAAACAAATATGTAAATAACAGTCAACCATAGGAATGGGTCCTATTCCTCACAAACTCAATGTATCATACGAAAATTAACGTAAATTAAATATAGAAATAACAGGTCCAAAATTTTTACATGATTATGGTTGGCAGGCAAAATGTAACAGCTTCAATAAATATTCTGAATACACAAACTGGACCGCGCCTTACCGTACTGTGATCAAATTTACCGAAGCGCAAGAACTGCGCGTGGATGCATAAGACAAGTGTCAAATAATGCTAATTCCGTATCACAATAAAATTGTAGGCCACAATTCCATTCATCTTAATTGACAGTCGTGATAACTCCGCTATTCAGAAACATGAAAGTAAGAATGTGCTAATGTCATTTTAAGAAGACACCCGTAAGTTTCAAACAAGCCAACGACAGAGTTATAATGAATAATGATATCCCGCATCAGGGAAGGGTGATACATTTTAATCTCGAATGCAGCCCTTGCTACAACATCGAATACCTTTACTGAATATTGAGAATTTATAACCAATTTTATTGAGAAATAACTAAAACGATAAAACTGTTTAGGGGATGCAAATTACGTAGGTAATGACCAGTATACATACACTATAGGCCTTTTGATAGCTTGTTTTAAGAACTTTCTACGTGCAATACCATGTATCCGGCGTATTTCCACTATGCTCTGTTTATAGTTGTTATACACGGTCGGCTACATCTGCAGAAACCGTTTCACCTCGGGTGCCAATTTTTTACGCCACTATTCCGTCTGTACTTTCTACCCCAGATTAGTTTCTACGTCGAAATGCAAATTTAAACAAACAAACGAACAAGCGACCTACACCTACTTAAAAAGACTTCTCACTCTGAATTGTTTTGTCTTTGCAACGTTAAGGGGCGCCGATTTAAGAAGCTTTGTAAGACAAATCTTGAGATATTTTCCATTTGCAAGTTATTTATTTCAGTTATTTTTATAAGCTCTTTTTATATTCTCTGACATCTAACATCCTATCAGTATCATAATAAGCCGTAGTAAATATCCACGAATTATCATTTTTGTTAATATGTAATGAAATAAAAGTTTCCTTTTGTATGTTTATTCGTTATATATAAGATGGGATCAATCTTTATATTCTCAGAACTGCGTCGACGTTGATAGATCATCGGTAGGTTCGGTCCAAAGACTCGGTAGTAATTGTGTGATTGATAACATTACTGTTATTACGTTTTCAGGGATTGTACTAATGTTGTGATTTTGCTGATTGCTGTGATTTTGGAAATAAATCATATTCATGTTTTGTTGTTTATTGTCACGAATAAATGCCTATTCTATTCATAACATTTGTGATATTTCTCTACTGAAAAAACCAGGATGGGAAGGAATTCTTTTAGGTAGCTAATAGTTATAAACGTATAGGATATGATGAACGATTGTGTAATTTTTACTAGTGGCTGAATAGTTATCGTAACTACTTCATAAAGACATTTTAATATTTCCAACTTCATTTCGTTCTTCTTATAGTGAAAATGAAAAGCCTTAGAAACTAAATGCGATATAAACTTCATATTCCATATTCAGTTTCTATATTGTTTTCTTTATGCTTAGCTTTTCATTATGCGCTACACGTCACCTTTGCCCAATTTCGTTTACAGCCTCCCAAATTTATACCGTCGATACTCTCAAATTTTACCTGCAAAATCTGACTTATTGTTTCCAAAAGGGCGTAGATACTATAGAAGTTCCAATACACATATGTCTTTCTTCATTGTCAATGTAAAAATTTGGACGTAATTTCGCAACGGACTAATCAAAATCAGGAATGTCGTATTTATGGGCGCTGAAATCCAGGTCAAATTGATCTTGGCGCTCCCATAGCCCTGAATGCTTATATTGGGCTCGTGTAATCCTGAACTTCGATTTAGCGACTTTAGTCGGTTGTTACTCTCGCGTCTTTTTCTATCACTTTTTAACCCACTTCAAAATTTCAAAAGAGGAGGTTATCAATTCGGTTGTATGTTTTTTTTTAAAATGTTTGTTACTCCATAACTTCGTCATTTCATAACCGATTTGAAAAATTCTTTTTTTGATTGTAAGTATATATATCCAAGTTGGTCCCGTTTTTGTCAAAACGCAGTTCTGATGATGGGATCCATGAGGAATTGAGGGAACTCCTCAAATCTTTAAGGCAAACATACAGTGATTTTTGTGTTTTTGTCAACAAGAAGCAAAGAGATTGAGGATTGTTGAGGATTTGCATCCAAAAATGTGACATTGGATGAAGTGGAACTGCTGATGATGATCAGAACAGAACTCTTCAACGACGAGAAGTTTACGTTTGGTGATTTGTCCTCCTAGCTGTGTTTGTTAAGCAAGTTCTATTTTCACGATTGATTTTTGTCATGCTCGAGTTCTGATGATGGGATCCATTAGGAATCGAGGGAACTCCTCAAATGTGAAAGACACACAAATAGTTATTTTAGGATTTTCATGAACTAATCAAGCATTTTCATTCATAAAAGTGACATTTGTTTTGATGAAGTGGAACTGCTGATGATGATCAGAACGGAACTCTTCAACGACGCGTAATTAACGTTTGGCGATTTGTTCTCTTCGTTCTGTTTGTCAAGCAAGCAAGGTTTTTCCATGATTCCATGAGGAATTGAGGGTACTTAGTCTTCTACCATTATAAATATACTTATAGCCATTTTTATTTTATTGTATGGAATCTAAGAGTGCACCATTTAAGTATAATAATCTTTCACCGGCCTCCCCCATTGAAGTCGGATTATTTTCTTAAAAATTATTACTCTTGGTGTCCGCCTATTCCCCCCTATGATATTCAAGCTCAGGGTTTCTAAATGTCATTCACTTCTTTTACTGAAGTCGTAGCCTGTATTTCTTCTTTTTCTGTCTTCTCTGCATCTAGCTCTCATTTCAAACACCGCTTACCTACCTACATAGGCAGCCCTCCACCGGTCTCATGTATCAGAATCCTTTTAATAACCAAGCAAAGCGAAGCGATTTGCTTCTTCTTTCCTAATGCGAACAGCTAATGACTGGATTTTTTTGCCGCCGTCTGTATTTCCTGAAAGTTACATACTATCTGGGTGTCTTCAAGAGTGAATAGGCTATTACTGAACCAGTGAGCAACATCTTAGGCCTTATCATCGCTTTCCATCAGGTGAGACTAAGGCCAATCGCTGGTCAGTCTACTATAAAAGAAAATCTCCACCGCCCCCTTTTCAAGCAGCCGAAATAGCAAATTCCGGCTCACGCGGAACTACAAAAACTGGCCGGATTTAAGATCCTCTTTTCGGGGCTGGCTTGTAACAACCCTGTTTTACCAATACCGATATCCCTTCCCGACCAGTCTAATCAGCATCTAGCTCTCGCGAGTCTCTGCAAATGCATAATCCCCGGTCAAGTTTAATTACCCCAGCGCGCGCCGGCCACATCTGCGGCCGGCCATTTTTTGCCCATTGGCATTTCCGCCCGTACCACGCGTTGGGCCATTCAAATTCCAAAACGAAATGATTTTTTTGTAACAGTCGTGATGGTTTTAGCTTTAGTGTGTGTTTTTAAAAAAAGACGCTTTATGTCACATACATTGGTCAATTTATGATGGTTAATTACCTAGTTAATGTCCACTGTCCAGGTATAAAAACAGCGACGTTAGGGCAAGGTCGGCTACCACCCATCATTTGGAATTGGTTTACTACCTGTGAATCTCTTATTGGTTGGTAGGGTAGTCTTTCCTTCTCCACTTCTTACACTCTACCAAGTCTACCATGACTATTCACACTACAGCTTTTTTTTTATCTATTTTGGGTCTACCCGTTATTTGGGGATTATTTGGGGTGGTTGTCTTCATGGGGGTCTACCCGTGGAGTAGTACCAGGGTTTCTTTACAACTTATGTGATATCATTTGTTTACTCCTAATGCAAATCAGCTTTTTTAGCATAGATGATATTGTATTAACTTAATTAACGATGAAACTAAAATGTCTTAACTTGTTTAAAAAAAATAAGGATATCCCTATAAGTAATATAACATTATTTTATAATTTTATAATATTCAAACTTTACATTACCTAATCTCGTTAACGTAAATCAATCCATTCACATCACAATATTTTGTTATTTTAATGTCATTAAATCACTTTTTTAATCTCTTGACAAGGTGCCTACTCCATTTGATCAAAAACTCATTCATTAGAGGGACGACAAAGGGTCGCTATGACAACCCCTTGCTTGAACTCTTTCAAGATTGATGTTCTGGACACCGGCGGAGGGTAGATATGAAAAATTTGCATACATATCTATGGCGAACGCAATCAGTTTGCCCTCTTGTCATTATACGCAGTCATTCGATTGTGACCCTTACGAAAAATAGATTTTAGTCGTTTTCGCCTTGTTCTTGCTACACAGAGATTGCTTTAAAGACTAATAATAGAAGGGCGGTCCTGCCATAATGAAAACCTGTCCTGAAGGTGGACGTTTTTGACAATCTGTTACCCTTTAAACCGCTTTGAGAATGTTAATTAGAAGGTTAATTTTAGAAATGAATTAAGGTTGCTCGTTGATTATTGTTTGACATATAAAGTATACGAGGAATATAAAGATCAATTATTTATTTTGCCTTTGCGTTCTGTATTGGAAGTAAAGTTCGTGTATAACAAACACCGTTACTATCTACTATGTTCGGTCAGTGTACGGGCCTTAACACCTTTGTACCGTGTCGCTTTAATGTCACGTTTGAATTGTCATACTACCTCTAAATTGCTGACGGGTGAATGCGACAAAGCCCCAAAGTGTGCAGCTACTTATGAGGCGGGCTGTACCACCAAACTGTCACTAGTATGCACGACAGTAAGTAAACACGAGATACACTTTCAAACACCGAAACCACCGAACTAGTGATGTACCATCGACGTATCGACGGAGCGTTGACACTCATCGACTATTCATCGTCGATTCAACGTCGACTCATGAATATTGATGGGACTTTCGCGGGCATCACGTAATCCGTCCGCGAACTCGCGGGCTGATTGGGTTCTCCAAGCCCTTTTCGAATTACGTAAAACTCGTATTTTACTAATGAATGAATCGTGTAACCGACCATATTATGTACTAATTAAAGTACAAATTTAAAGGCAACGCGCCGGTAAGAGATGAGTTTGAAAAAATAATTATCTCTGTTAGAATTCTAGGGAACAGGGAATTCTAGGGGGTTTTAATTTAGAACGATAATTCTCGCTTTTAGGGTTCCGTACCCAAAGGGTAAAAACGGGACCCTATTACTAAGTCTTCGCTGTCCGTCCGTCCTTCCGTCCGTCCGTCCGTCTGTCACCAGGCTGTATATCAAGAACCGTAATAGCTAGACTGTTGAAATTTTCACAGTTTTGTGTATGTGTGTATTTCTGTTGCCGCTATAACAAAAAATACTAAAAACAAAATAATAATAATAATTAAAGGGGGCTCCCATACAAAAAACGTGATATTATAGCCCTTTTTCATGGCTACCACTCGTCGAGCTAGATCTCAAGAACCGTAATAGCTAGACAGTTTAAATTTGCACAGATTATTTATTTCTGTTGCCGCTATAACAACAAATATTAAAAACCAGCCAACTGCGAGTCAGACTCTTTTTATAGATCATGCGATTCGGAACCCTTCGTGCGCGACTCCGACTCGCACTTGGCCGGTTTTTTAAGATTATGTACAGTCCTATGAGCTCAAAGCTTTCCTTTGTATATTTTTGCCATTTAAAAGATCTGTTCAGTTGTCGACTCATTTTTTTATTTCTTTTTTATATAGTAGTACCTGGACGACGGAGCTTTGCTGGACATCTTTCGTGTTTTCCCGAAGATGAGACCTTGCTAAAGAGATAGATTTTTCGCCTTTCGTATAACTATCTGAATCGTAAATTTCATCGAAATCGTTAGAGCCGTGTCTGAGATCCCAGAAATAAATAAATAATTATACATAATGTCAAAAAATATGTATCGATTTAATCCCCCATGCGTAATTATTGTAACGAGACCATAATTCGCCGACGTAAGTGTTTAGGTTTAGTGCTATGGGACATTATTGAGTAATTGTATGAAATATCGATTATTGTGGCGGTGGCCTACGTTCAGCAGTGGACGGACTATGGCTGATGATGATGATGATGATATTTTTTGCATTTGATTGTACAAGAATTGCTCGTTTAAAGATATGAAAAATAAACTTCAGAACTACTTTATCACAATAACGTAAAATACTCACGTAAAAATAGTCTCGACATACCAGAACAGTAGGTAAACGAGACAAGGTCTAGAAACACCCATTCTGTTGAGGCTGAACGTATCATGATATTTTTATAATGCACATACATTTGCGTGCTTACCCGCTCTGACGCATTCTGTCAGGTACTTAAGTTTATTCAGCCGTCAAATTGATCTCACTGTCCGCTGCATGGATGTACTGTTGTACGTATTCCATCGATCGGGAGTTGATAGTTTGTAAAAAATCTATAGATTCATTCAATGTATTATCTTTTAATAATACATTGAATTAATATCAAATTTTGGAATGTAGATGCTTTAGGATTTTGTACATATAAAACATAATAATAGAATGACATATTTATTTAACTTAGTCTTATCACTTATTTCATGGAAATATGACTGGAAGATTGTTACAACAAATGAATAGAAGTTGATCGGGTCGCCACCTTCCCTAACAGATGGTCGAGGGATGGCTGAGATACGCGTCATACTCGTGATCGGGTGCTGTTTGTGGAGTCCGGTCTGTTCATGCTTGCAAGGGCATAGTAAATACCTTAATACTAGTGTTATTTTATTGTATGTAGATTGATTTTTGGACGATTTTTAAATAAGTACTTTGATTGTCTTGTACGGGTAGGTATATATATCTGTCAAACTGTATACCCCAAACCCAACTCCGACACGCCCCTTTACAAACTGTCTGCATGGAGTCCGGTAAATTCAAAGATCACGAATTTCTAAGTGGGGGCAAACACGACTTAATCCAAAACTACTTGCTACCAGATCACCGTAATGGCAAACTATGGCGTCGCCTCATGAATACCGAAACGAGGTTCGCTCCCGAAGACCATTTAGATGCCACAGCTGCTTTAATTACGAGGAAAGTATTGGGTTATTTTAAACTGGGTTAGTACACTTAGTATGACTAAAGCTAGTTCGTAAATTACTAATACGTGACTTTGTGAATTTGTTGGCCATATTAGACGTGATTAGCCGGTTTTTAGGAGTTATAATTAATTTTATTTGCTAAGTATGATATCGGATATGAGCTACCCTTTCTGATCGGTGCCGTATCAGTTAGGTGTCAACTATCAGTCATGTCAATACAGATTCTTTACTACGCCTTAATTTAAATATTCCTTGATGCGGGAATAACAACATAATTATATATCATACAGTAGAGTAGGACATACATTGCCCACTAATCTAAATAAACAGTATCTTTGTATTGTATACGTGGCTATGGCAAAAGATGATACCGATTATGTTAAAGATTATCTTCACGAAACATAGAATTGAAGTACGAAAAAAAAACATTTCGTGACGGTGCGTAGCAAAATGTTGAAAAATTTTAGTCTATTCTAGAATGTGTTATCAGCGGACAGTTGCCGCGCTCTACTTACCTACTAAGTATACTTATAGTCTGCGTTTGTAACCAGAGTCCACAATACCGTCGCCACCCCCACCGCAAAGCCTTCTGTTACGGTTGATTCACACAGGAATCGTAATTTGATCCTGACACCCACCCTGATCATATGAATCGTCTCTCATAAGATACTACTAGACGTTTACGATGTAATGCGAGCAACCGACTCGTTCTAAACAGACGACACGACCTCTTCAACAAAGTTGGGAACAAATGTACTCGTGCCCAGATTCCTGACAACTTCACCCCTTTTTGACACACATGCATTTACATTCATTCAGACAAAGCGGAGTCTTTGAATCCCTGCCTCAGTGCTTGAGCCGCGAACACGCGGTGTCCTACTTTCATTCATTGTTAGACACGCTGATGCCCCTGTTTCGGAACTTTTCTGTGGGCTCAGTTCGGCAACACAAACGCGAACCCACTAACTAAAAGGCCCCTTCAATGTTGCTTGTTCCTGTTAATATTATACTTCCACTTCCAAACAGATGTCGGCAGCTGTCGACACGCTCGCGCTTGTATCATAAAAATATATTGACAATGTCTTTTTGCCGATATCAATAGACAAGTTGTTTCTACTACTCTTGTGAAAACTTTGTTCTTTTTACTGTTTACATGCAAAACCGTGCAGAAACATATGCCATTATGTTTTGTTTCTAACGGAACTACTTGTATTCGACATACAACAACAAATCGAGCGATACTCGTGAATGTAGCCTACCGGGTGCTATCGGCCAGCTGTAATGCATTGCGCTGTTAAACATTTAGATCATCAAACACATTTCAGTAACTTTGTGTATCTAGATCTCGTTACGGGTATCTTGTATGTCATGTCGATCTGATACCAGACCTGAATCGTTACATAAAATTAGTTTCTGTATCGGCGGAGGCCGCTCATTTGGCAGGTAGATAGACATCTACGCCAAATGTTATCTGGTATGCCGGGTTAGTTTATTTCTGTATTTTGCCATCGTATAGTTCGTTATAGTACATTACGATACAAGTTCAGAGAACAGGAAAGTCGCAACGAGTGGTGATAAATTAAAACACGACCGAAGGGAGTGTTTTAAATCGACACGAGTTGCGAATTACCTGTTCGCACGTGTATCGTACAACGTTTTACAGAACATATGGCTCTTTAAAGTTTCGACACATGCACGTAATCTGCTGATTACCGCACTCGTGCGGTAATGTAACACCATATGTACTGTAAATTATATTACTTACTTGCGCTACGAGCATGTAATATCTAAAAGAAATAGCTTTTGTTACGAATGAGACGACGCCTTACGCCCTTACGCTGAAACTAAACACTTATTATGTGTGAAAAACATACAAGTTTAACACACATTCCAGTTTACTTTGAAGAACGGGGCTAATTGTAAACCCATTGGGCCATAGTTATACAAATTATTATGTAAAAGATTCACACTAATTACATAATCGCCACTTTAGAACGCCGGACCGGTATTGAATAGCCCGCCGCTTGCCCCGTGACTTGACCTCCATTCTCACCAGACGGGTCTAACATGTATGGTAATTTTCATTTTTTACTCTTTCCCTCGCTTGTTGGCGACCAGATTATTGTTGTTGTTTACTGTGAAAAGTGCAGTGTCGTTTAGTTTTTAGGGTCCGATAGACGAACCGCAGACTGCAACCGCTTGAAAGGTTTTCAATTATTTACGTCCGAAATGTAATCCGTCTGGATTCAATGTCATCGGAAAATTCTCCTTCACTTGGGACTCCGCAATAAATGAAAGTTGTTTTTGTGTACTGACAAATTTTAATCCATTTTCTGCGTTGAATGGGTTCAGCCCATTTTATGAGCAGTTGATATAATTATATTAAAAATAATGTAAAAATAATATTATTTTATAACTCATTTTATGACATACTTAGTCGGGGATCACTGAACTCCTCGTCTTGTGGCGTATTTTATTCATTTCTTTCTATTTAGCAAGATAAGTAGACTAGAGCAGAAAGACATACGAAAACATGTTGCAAGCCAAATATCACGACACGTAATACCACATTTACCAACGGAAACCGTAAAGTACTTAATTGGTATATTATTAAAATGCTCACTCTGTCTAACCTCGCCGGTTAAAAACCTACAGGTTTACTAATATTTAGAATATTTTTTTATTTGCAATTTGATTTCGCCTAAGTTTTATTTCACATATTTATATTTTTTCTGAAACCTTTAAACTTTCACGATTCTTATAAAACAAACCTAACCTAATCCAATGAGTTAGGTTTTCTTTTTTAAGTCCTGAACAGATAATAAGTTACGAACTAAAAAAATATCACAATAATAACTCGCGCATACGAACGAACAGGCCTAATTTTACGTCCAACAATTAAGGCCTTCACGTAGATGATAGGGAAATGGACGGTGCGGGTTAATAGGGACTTCAGGCACACCTTTGAATTTATTAGACGCATGTAAGTTCCGTTGCTGTTTTCTTTCACCGAATAAGTACATATAACAGGATTACATAATGTACGTATGGTATAGTTAGAATAAGATATCCTTTCTTCATGTGGGTGTCGCACGGGTGTTGTAAGAGACGACTACGAAACTTTAAGTATAGGGTTGAATAGTGTGGGCGATGGATCTATAACCTGACACTACTATTCCACATTTTCGGCATCTGTAAACGTACAAATAGTAGAAGTAGTACTAAAAAATTATTTCCTGTGATGGACAAATAAAACTCTTTGAATCTTTAAAGAATGAATGTGCTCTGTCTACCCATTTGGAGAATGCAAGCGTGTATTTAGGTTAGGTTGCATGTATGCAGCATCCCAGCCACTGTAGAAGCCTGTTTATCCTCTCGAGCCCCGCTTTCCACGCCGCGTGTAGACACAGCTCTCTAGCGCGCAACCTGATTCTGCTCCGCGTTTTGTGCGCGGAAATAGACGATTTTTAATGGAACACGAAAAGGCGAATAATTGTATTTTATTTTTATTTTAGATGAACATTAAATATAGGTATAATTTCTGTTAGCTAAAACATGCTTTTTGTATCGCAACACGCCCCTACTTGCTTATGAGTCATGCTTGGTCGTTGGCCACAGATATCAGATCTAAACAGCATATTATTTTATATGTGCGTTCATTTCACGACGTAACCCTTGACCTTATAATAGCATACGTCTCAACGTTTCATTCTACAAAAAACTCGGTACTTTTTAGCTTTTATTCAAATTTTATTTAAAATTCCCGCATACCTTCTAAGACGATCTGAATTACGATTATTACCGTCTTAGCGATTGCGACACGTATAGAGCATGAATGTTTAGAATATTTTCACTAAAAATTTGTATGTCGTAAGAATGTTAAAGCTGCGACGTTCTTCTCTCGTATTTTTAAAAACGAATAACTGCGGTTTTATTCACTTTACTAATAATGTAGTAAGAATATTAAAATACAAAATGAAATAACCGTGTGTAACGCACTAAGATAATTATATAGCTGTTATGGCTGACTATTAGATTGATACAGCTTATTAGATTGATTAGATTCAGTTCATTTGTCAAAGCTGAGTGCATACAGATTAGAACGTCCGTGTGATAGTACTATACTATCAGACGGTCTGTCGGTGACACATGTTTGTTTGTTTACTATATATACATAGACAAATGGGATCGCCAAAGAATACAACCGCGAACACCGCCTGCTGCAACAGCCGAAGCTGTTCCCCCTCTGCTGAGACAAACGCCTCCACCTGTAGGCAAGCGTACACACCATATAAGTATGTGGCGTCACCCTGTAAGTGCCGACCAAAGGACTTCAGCGCCGGGAGATGGTGAAAACCCCCGAACGATAAATGCTTCTTTTAGCATTAAAACAGCAATATTTTAAACAAGCTCTATGGCGTAATTCTGAAGATGGAGAGGAGATACTCCTGGACGGCAAGCGTACCCGAAGTGAGGCCATGTAATGATGATGATGAAAATCATGGTCGTCTTCATTTTAATAACAAAAAACCGTTGTTATAGTTAAATTAAAGTAAAACCCATTCTTATACAGAAACTCTCACATTGACTCGAAGTCTACTAAGAGAGGGATATTCATTCTAAGGGTCTATTCATTCATTTTAAGATTGGTTTGACTTAAACAAGATTGGTTAATGCCTGACGCCCTGACGCTATCCTATAGTAATGGGTTGTGAATTATTCCTCTAGTTGAGGTCATGTTAATATCGGGTATATTATCTGCGCGGATTTACAGCCGTCGTAAATTAATTTAATTAATATTAGTCTAACTTGACTTGATTGTTAACGGCATATGTAATATGTAATGGTGTATAATAATGTATTGTACAGTCGCGGAATGAAAAGGTTCGTCACTTTTTAATTCTATTTAATGCCGTGAATGTCGAAAAGTGAAGAGCCTTTTCATTCCACGACATGTTTGCAGCCGAATATATTTTAGCCGACGTAATTTTATATTCATTACACACACAATTTTTTTGGTATTGAAATAGGAGGCAAACGATATCGTATGGATCAATATGTACATATATTGTTACACACAATTTCGTGGTCTATTCTGTATCTAAATATTAAATTTGGAACGACGATGAATAACTAACATTATGTAGACATTGATATGTGATATGTGTGTTGTCGTGATTGTTCATTCGCATTTTGGATTTTATTATATTTATTAATCTTTCTAGTCTTTGTTACATACTATCATAGTGACAGATCCCTTTCATTTATGTGCCGCTTTCATCGGTGGGATGACCGCTATCATTCACTGTCGTTGGTCGCTCTTTCTGCTATACGAGAATTTTCTTGATAATGAATAATGGCGTGTATTACAAAACCCCAACCGAATAAAACATCGGTTATGGAATATTTATGCTGCTGAAACGGAGCTAAATATCAATTTGTTTTTTGTTTTCTACATAAATGACACAAGATTGTCCCTTACAAGCAAGTATAGTAAAGTAAGTACTTAGGGGCGAGAGCGGCAATTACTTATAATCTGACATAAGGCGCATAACACACGGTACCGCGACGTTGCGCATATTTCGAAACTTTGCTATGACCTGTAATGACCTTGTATATGTAAAACGCGTAACTGGATCGAAACGGAAACGTAGGGTAGGTTTATCTTAAAATTGTCATAATAGCAAATTCCGACAATTTCATATATGTACTTACTAAAACTGTAAGTCTACGGTATTTTATTTTGAATTGACTTAACTAGATTTCAGTTCAGCGTCCTTAGGGCGTCGTAGAGAATATTTCTCACGCCAAAATTAACGAGATATCTCAAATAGGCAGTTTATGTGCGGCCATGAATTAATTCTATAGGGACCCTGGATGCGTTCCTTTAAACAGTCACCGCTTTGTAAATCTATTGCATTTTTATTCATGAGCACACAGATTTTGCGAAATTTAATGCTGCCCGGCTTTTTACCAAGAAAAATATAACGTTCTTTTGTGTCAATTCGACCACACAAGTATAAAGTTTTTCCCTACACTAGCCCAATACCATTGTGACGTTTTTACTATTATGTTATTGTTATTAAAGTCCTCATTGCAGATCCATGGTCAAAACCTCCCTTAAGAAAGTGAAGAAATATCGATAAATTTCGTTTACGTTCTGCGTAGTTATCTCATAAATTTTGTGCGAAATATGAAAATACTTAATATCCATTGAATATATAAGGTGCTAGCTGTTCTAATTAAAATAATACTTCATTCCGAACTGTTTAGAATTCATTGTGATTTACCCTTCTTAGGCTAAATCACCCACCCAAAATAATAGTCATTGTAGCGCAGTTTAAGCAAGTTTGCTAACTGTCTTAAAATAAGGTTGCTCGTGCCAATATGGTGGAGCGCTGTGTACCTATCGGTACATTTACGCTAACAGCTTGATACTCATGTTATTAAAGGATCGGCGACGAGCATGTGACAACCCTGGAGTTGCAGGCGTCCACATGTTTGCCATCGACGTGGTATAAAAAAAAGGCATTTACCCATTGAATGTCAATGAAGTTCGAAAGATATTCGAACAGGTTTTACCTAATTGTAAGTTAATATCAGCACTAAACTACGAGTAAGTAATAAATATGTAAAACTAGTGATTCTGTGAGATGCATACCCTGCCTTTTTTTCAATTTTAAAAATTTTCAAAAACTGACTCGACAAAAAAAAATTATCAAACCTGCTCAAAAAAAACACGTGGGTCGTCGGTTGATAAATGCGACCTAGTAGAGGAAAACAGCGTTAAATCCGGACATCCGCCATCCACCGGCCGGACATACGAATGCTTTCGTTTTTGTCGAAGCTGAAATGGAGACCTTCGTTACACTCGGTCAGTAAGTTATATGGCATTTAATTGCGTGATGAGCACGAATATTTGTTCGTGATTCTTGCTTGGTTTCTATGAATTTAATTTTATTATTTTTCAATATAAGTATGTTGTATATGTATGCATAGTACAAGCTTTGCCTAGATATATATATAGTATATATATATATATATATATATATAGATATATATATATTCTTAGACTCTATAGAGTCTAGATATTGGAACTATTATCACAGAATAGTATAATATTACACTCTTATATATTGAAAATAATTGTGAAGGTGGAAATGATGGTGGATTAGTAATATGTAAGTACTACAAGTTTCTGTTGAACGCGTCGTCAAATAAAAATACAAATACTAATATTTTTTATTTAGCAAGAGTAAATTGGCATATAAAACTTATCCATCAGCCTCCAAACTAGGCTGAGCCTGTATTTTGGACGTCTGCGAGAGCGATTAACAATTATTGATTTATTAGGACATCACACTAGTTACATGTGTTTTAACTTGGGTATTGAATACCATATAAATGTGAAGATTATAGAATCAGGAGATAAAATAAATGAAACAGGTTTGAAACAAGGAACCAAAAAGTAACAATAATTATTATTATAGCCTTATTTATTTCCTTAATATAATATAATCATACAATATAAGTTTCAGTAAACATTTAAAGAAATATTACATATTAAGGACCTCTCGTCGATTGAAGGCCTCCTTCATTTTCCTCCAGATAGTTCGGTTTTTGGCGGTGGTAACATAATTATACCTAAACAATTATTTACAATAAAAAGCTAATCAATCAATATGTTCATACCATGTGTATGGGTGGGTGTGTGTGTTTGTGGGTGTGTATGCGTGCGAGTGTGTGTATCTCTCTGTTTGTGTGTGTGTGTCCCCTTAAGCAGTCTTCGTAAAAGTTCACAAGTCTTTATTATTAGAGAATAAGAACTTTTAACACGGTCATATGCATATGCGTAGCTATTTTTAATGCTGATCTCTCAAGGAACGGCTCTGGTTTGTAGGGTCCTTCTCATCTCCATCCTGCCCTTTCGCAATGAAAACCCCTATTAGCCCCTTAATTTAGATTTTAGTACCAGTGACGCAATATCGATTGGCACCGAGGTCGGGGCAAGGTCGGTGTCGCCACACGAGACGTCCTCACAATTTGTTCTTTATAATATTTTCATATAGAGCAGATTGCATTTTATTACAATTTTTGGGCACAGAATTAAATTTTTACAGAATTAATTTTTTTATTTAATTATTATTATTTTTTATTTTTTATATGTACAGTAGAGGAAATGTAAACACGTACCTTTTCCACCCTTATTGTCATTGTGACAAGAGCGAAAAAGGTACGTGTTTCAGTTACCTCGACTGTACCTATCGTTACTAACGTTTCATAAATTTAAACCAATCGGTAAGTTATGTCAAAACATGGATTGAATTACCATAATTTGATGTGACGGGTCATTATAAAATACAGCCGTAGTCTCACATACAACTATCCGGACACTGCGTAAAAATTAGGACTTGGAATTCCTTCAAGCCTCATATTTAAAGTCTGACGTCAGTTGTAGACGGTGGTTGAAAATAGAGCGTAATTACGAAAATGACCGCTATATTTGCGGTATGTTATTACTGCCTTTTGCAGATCGTTCTATGTTAATAGGCATTGCCTTTCAGTTGCGTCCTTCTGGTCACGAGGAAGAAGATTACTGTTAGACTAGACTGAGTTAAGGTCACGGGTCATGGCACTGAAAGTGAGTGGCATTTTAGTGTTCGGCTCTGTTCTTTTGCGATCGAGATTTTTTTGTATAGATCTCTACTCGCAAATCCGATTATAAACTAAGAAATAACTAGGCCATAGAGCATTGCATATTTTTAAGATATAAGCGTAGATATTTTACTATAACAGAATAGCAAGAGCGTTTGCTCTTGTCAGAGATAAAGTTTCCAAAGCACTTGACTGTTTTTTTTTATTTATTTTTTAGAAGGGTTTTTTAGCGATTGGCCCCAAACCAATCTGATCACGGAATCCACGAGAAATCGAAGGATCTCAAATTTTATGCTCATCTATTGTTTTTATTGTATACATTTGTGAGTGGAAAATATCTTTCGATAAAGTGTAAAAACATTACGAGTATTCATTACAGCGCTTAAATAAATCCAAAAAGGGCATTGCAAAATTGTTTTCAAGTATTTCGTACACTAAGTTAATTTTTCACGGTTAGTGCACTAGGTTTAGTAGCGTCTAGTTGCCCCAGGTTCAGCCCCGTCCCTAGAGGGCAGAGGGCACTCCCGAGCTAATATTTATTATTACGTCTGCCGTATGAAGGGTTGCTCTCGGACTCTTGATTAATATTTACTCCCGCGCAACACATTGTGGGCCAGATTAATTAAATACGTTCCGTTGTAATACGAACGTTTTGTTTATTAAGTCGGTGCTTTGTTGAATTATCCCCGTATGGCGTGTCTTTTCAATAAAATACAATTATAATGAATTGGCACGATGCTTCGTATTCCTGTACCAAGTAAATACATTTCTTACTCTAGTTCCATTAATAATGTCTAAGGACTTTCCTGTTGTTGTTTTGCCTTGTCAACACTCATCCGTATATTCAGAAAATCGTTTAATATGTCAAGTTAAACCTATTTTATTGTACGCGCCGTCATAAATATCTGCACGCTGCCGCTTGAATTCCCTTGATAATGTCGCAGTGACGTGGCTTATGATGTTAAATGCGACAGGGTGCTAATATGTGTAATTAAAACGACAGTATTTGTTAATTTGTCGCTCGGCCTGCGCTTAGTTTATTTCATTTTGTCGTTGCATTCCCCGAGGTGCACCGATTAACCAAGAAGTGCGCATAAACCAATATTTCTTAGAGAACATACTTACCTAATTTATTAACGGCGTCAGCTGATGTATTTTTAGCTTTACGTTATTATGCTGGACACGCGACCGACCGAATGCGAGGTGTGATTTTAAATTTCAAAGTTAAAGTAAGAAGCGATTTAGGTGACTACTGTCTATAAGGAAAAATAGCGAGGTACCGAAATGTATGAATACTGGATATGACCAAGAAATAAAAAGGTCGAACATTTTAATTTACAAGGTATTAATAGTACACAATTTCCAGATATATAAAATACTAACAACGGTGCCAAAGCAAAAGTGTCTGATGTACAACGGCCCCCAAGGGCCAACTGCACAGAAATAAGAACCCCGCGGAGCGGGCCTCCGTCAAATATTAACAGAGGCTCATAAGGCAGAGTGAAATGAGTCTTTTCAATACTTCCACAACATTCTATCTATTTCGACATTTTTATTCCTCAACCCTATGTATAATACTTTGTCATTTTTCCATATCGTCATTTTTATAAAAGTTTTTCTACACATTTTAAACCGCACCAAGGGAATTCCATTAAATACATTAGTCGCCTATATCCAACGAGGCCATATAAATGTTGTTCGGAGCTACGAGAATCTGTCGGAAGGTGAACTTTTAGGCGACCGATCGTCCTTCGGTTTCGCTCTTGGGTCCAGGCGGCAGGTATGGTATCATCCTAACCTAAATAAGAAAGGGGAGTCATACGTTCGCATCAGAGACCGAATTTGGAAGTGGATAAAGTTAGACTTTAAATTATTATATTAAATTAATTAAATTAGCCAGTGGTCATGTTAGGTTAAAGCTGACTGATGATTGAATATTGGCCTCATGTCAAGCTATTAGTGCTATTACACTAGTAATTCGCTCTTGCTTTAAAAAATAAGGCATATTAAAATACGATGGATGTTTTAAGTGTAATTCATTCCGTTTTGTACATTAGTTTGTTATTTGAATAAATGCACTTGTAATATAGCAAACAATAAATCTGAAATTAACAAAAGCGAAGCATTTGTAGTAATTATTAGAACAAACTACATAATTTGAGGTTCATTTGCCACATTAATCATTAGTGCATTGACGTGTATTCTATGTGTCATCAGATTTAACCGTAAACCATCATGAATTGTTTAGCATAATGGAATACAGCAAATACTGCATTATTGTGTCAACATTTGTGAGCATTAGGGGTCGCTCATAAAGACTGCACTATGAATCATCATTCATCACCTTATATAAAGCTAGACTAGAACTAAATTAATATAAATAAATAAATATTGAGGGACAATTTTTACACAAATCGAACTAGTCCCACAGCAAGCTCAATAAGGCTTATGTTGTGGTAATAAACGACGATATATTTAATAGATATATACTTAAATATATATACACGAGAATGTTTTGTGAACATGTACCTACGGTCAACTAATTCGATTCCTAGGCCACTTCGTACCTTGTAACACTGAAAATCAATATGAAAGCTGCTAGAGATCTCATATTATTGTTACAGTGGCTGAGAAATCAAATAGGTACCTAATGTACCTATGGTTGTGTTGTAATTGACTCTTTCGCGGAAAAGTATCGAACGGATTTAGATGAGGCTTTCTGGTGAGATAGCTTATACATCAGTATAATTTATAGGTTTATGAAGGACAGAGGCTAGAGTAACACATAAAATGTTTACACTGCACCAAACTAAGCAGCAAACAACGCCAAGCCAAAGTGCACTATGCTGTAGCGTGGTATTCCTTGCGAGTAAGACCGCCAAGATCGCGCGACCGCATCCGCTCCCCAGAGACGTACTGCGGCTACCGAACTTTGCATTAACATTTATGACGCTGCCGGCTTAGTTTGCCAACGTTTTAGCAAGATTAGGTTTGGATATATCCCAGTATCAAACTGGCGAATTAGAGGTCAAAATATCGATCTCCGGCGATCACAGAAAGCGCTCGTTTACGTTGTGCCGTGAGCCTGACTCAGGACAACGTCAGTAAAAAGTATAACGCTGTCTACCCTTGAATTCATCGGACGACTTAGTGGCGAAACCTTAAGAACAATGCTATGTACTCGTACTGTACAACAGAATATCCTGAAAACAGTGGCGGCTGCTGACTACGAGAACCGGTGGTGCGCAAATTTATGGATTTATGAAATACTATAATATATAACTCAAAAATTGCAATACAACTACATTTTCCTACTAACAATCAAATTTTATATGTAATAAGTACCACAATCCGTCGATTTTGATTCCTGGAAAATGGTTTTAAATTAAGGCATGACCTTGGCGCCCAGCCGATTTTATTTCTAATTTATCAATCACTAAAAGTTTTAATATTGTTTTTAATATTCTCGATATTCAAGTTCACACTTATTTTTTCTATTAAACACATAGTCACACTCACTTTACAAAACAAACAATAAACACGAATTACGAATAATGGCGCGATACGAGAAAAGTGAAGTGCATGCCATGTTATTAACCACCTAAGCCAACTTTACAACTGAAGCGCAAGAAAAGGTTTATATTTTGAGCGTTAACTTCACTTGGTCGGGTAATATCGCCGCCGGTCCCTCGTGTGGGCTCCGAGCGCCGCACGAGATTTACCTTTTTCTTCATTCAGTTTGTACGGAGTATCTTCCGTCTCACGCGCCCGGCGTTCTAAGGCTGTGTTCCGAATCACGCTCACAGCGCTGTGAGCGCGCTCACGGTCGGACCGATTCACGCTCACAGCGTTTACACGAGATGTCGTGACGTCATTGATGACGTCATGGACGGCGCTCACGGTGCTCACACTCCCAGCCGTAAGCACCTTGAGCGCAAACGTCAAGTTGACGTTTGACATTTCATTTTAGGCGCGAAAAATAAACTTTACAGTTATATTAGTTTATTTACTAGTTTTTTTTGTACTTTGTCGGTAGCAAACAAGCGTACGGCCAGCCTGATGTTAAGTGGTCATCGCAGCCTATGGACGCCTGCAAGTCCAGGGGTGTCACATGCGCATAACCAACTCTTTAAAATTTTATATACTCCTTTCTTGAAGAACCCGATACTGTAGTCCTTCGGGAAAACCTCGGCAGGGAGTTCATTCCACAGTCAGAGCGTCCAATGGAGAAAATTCCTCTGAAACCGTACCGTACGCGACCATTCAGGTTTTAAGGTGTGAAGATGAACTATTCCCTATGCTCTACAATTTGGTCCTGGAACATGTCGTTTGTCGTTTTATAATAGTTAGTTGTAGATTGCGATTAATTTCAATTTTCTACAGATCAAAAACCCAGCCCAGAATATCATACTATGATTAATTGACGAACTCAAAATTCAAATTCAGTTGACGTTTGACAGTAAACACGCTCATGACCGGTCCGAAACAAAACACCGCTCACGCGGCCTTGAGCGCGCTAACTGATTCGGACCGGCCGCCAGCACTGTAAGCGTTGTGAGCGCTGTGAGCGTGATTCGGAACACAGCCTAACGCGATTCTCATAGAAATTGTACTGGCTAGTGCGTGCGCTCCACGAAGCGCACGGAGAGGTTTTTTGAGACTGAGCGAAAAATAATTTTATAGACTACGACATAGCGTAGTGGTTTCTTAGCATTTTTTTAATGTAACTTATGTATGTATATTACAGATTCTTGAGATTGTTTTATTGATGACGATGGTATTGATGGTGTTAAATTGTTGGTAGTGCAACGCACGAGTGCACTCAAGGTACAGCCGCCACTGCCTGAAAATGATTCCGACTCGTCGCGTCAGTCTGTTAGTGACATCATCCCTATAAAGACAACCGCACAGCTTCATCAATGTCGCAGCCTCTGACCAAATTCATAAGTTATTCCAAATTCTGAGACCATATTCGCGCCATCTTGGCGTCAAAGTGCTCCATCTAACAGTTTGAAATGGCTCCAGCTTGTCCGTACAATTTCATTTCCTATCCGGGTGCTCTCCATTATTCATAGTGACGCTGTGTAAAGGTGCTATTTTGCCGCACTAACGCGCCCTTGCGAGTATGACTCGAGTCACACTCCAGGTGACACTATTCCGTTGTTTATAGTGTTATATTATTTAAGTCATGCAGGAATAGGAAATATTGTGATAAGAAGGTTGGCGGTACTGCTAATTTGAGATTAAACGCAATTTTGGGGAAAGGATCAACGCATTCGCATCGAAACGTTTCCGATTATATACATAAGCCAAATCTAAGTACAACCTTTTGTTGTGTTTTCCGCGATTATAAGATGACATCTTTAATATACGTTTCGTACCTTCCTATACATATGTATATGTTTTTGTTTATATACTTATATCAGGCTTTTAATTCAAGTTGAAAATTGCAAATTATCAAAACAAGTCGCTGCCTTCGCTGTTATTTCAAGGTGAATGTAAAAGGGAGTCTTTTGGCGAAGATTTGTAAACAACAAACGAGTTATTAAATGTACCATGGCCACTCTTATGAGGCTATTGTGAATGCATATTGAATTAAATTTACCGTCGGGCAACATTGAACATTGATAACAGAGAAAAACAACTGAAAATATGACAATAACCAATAAGGATAAACAAAAATATCCATTTAATGTAACTGGATACTAGTTAATATTTATTTTGCTTTTAATTTTGTCCAGTAAAGTTCTCTGAATAGTGATATATACGGGGCTGCCCCGTTTTGAAATTAGGTCAGAGTGTCATCCCGCGCTCGCGCGAGTCCGTGGACTTGTCTGCCGACTGGTCGAGTCTGCGATCGACCAAACTCGTCCAGGGGGCCGGCATGGGCCCCATGAATGACTGGTAAATATTTGGGGATGCCGTAATTGGAAACCGGAATTCAAGATTCATCGTCAACGAAATGAGTTTCCACAACTGAATTGTACCAAATTTTTTATCGATTTTGTAAAACGATTCGAAGTAACTTAAACGCGAAAGATTTATCTGTTTATTTAAGTTATTGCGTTTGCTTATTATACAGAATGTGCAAACATACTTTCGTTTAATCAGATAGTAATTTTGAAATTACTTGCTTGCTCATGGTTTATCAGTTACTTAGTTACATTCCACGACGCGTCTCATGTACAATCCCACCAAACAATATGTAACATACCACCCTTCCATAAAGTTGGCAATAAAAATCCCTGTTTACTTTAGCCTGTTGCCTTAGTATCTTCTCGTTACATTATATCCGCGTTACCCTAATTCAGAAGTTTCAAAAGAGAGTGGGTGTAGATTAGTCGCTCGAGCGGTCTGCCTACTCGTGCTCTTGGCGAAATCTTCACTTGATCTTAACCTTTCCCTTACGTGATGAGTTGATGACTGATAAGACGCTTAAACTGGGTCTTCGCTACAAAGCGAACATAGACTAATCAAGCAATTATTATTCTACCTATATTGTTTTCGAGTGATGGGCAGCAGCATCCCTGGAGTGCGGTGGAGATACTGCGATCGCCAACCCGCATGCCAAGCGTGGCGATTATGGCATATACCCCCCGTGAATATGGGGGAGGCCTATGTCCAGCAGTGGACGTTCTTTGGCTGATATGGTAGTGGTGGTGGTGTTTTCGAGTTCTGTACATGACATACAGTTTTAATATTATGGTAGGTCATTTAGTTTTGGACATGTTTAAAACATACATTTCTTTTAAATGTTAAAATTGAAGCGTGTTAAAAAGTATTTTTACATTTTGACCGCAGTTTGTCGTCCGGGACTCTTATTAATGCATATGCTGCCAATTATCAATGCGAATGATAAGTATTAACCAGTAGGAGATATTTGATATTCGTATTACCTGGGAATTGTATTCCCGTCCAAATGAAATTGAATTCATCGTAATAGAAAGAAGCCGAAGACAATAGACTGGTCATTGTGGAAGTCTTTGGGGGAGGCCTATGTCCAGCAGTGGACGTCATTCGGCTGACATGATGATGATGATGATATAATAGAAACTGTGTTCGAGTAAATAATGTTTCTAACAAACGTTGGTGTTAAATGTGCAAATTCTACAATGCGGCTGTGGCGTTGAACATCAGCGCGCGTTTGATACCTCGCCTGTGAAATACTTTTTAAAACGCTCAAATCCAATCTACTCCATCAGGCCGCAAAAAGTGCTGAATCCTGAAAGAGATGTGAAACAATGGACGCAATAGTTGTTAGTCTGCGGAAATTACAGGGAGCCGGGATCGAAGCCGCGGGCGTCCTCGGAAAACAACTCGATTTCGGAATTGGTTCGCTCGATAGTTTTGATTGCTTTTCCGGTAATGTACGTGTCAACTTTTTATGGCATCGATGTTGTTTACTGGGTCTTGAATGTTAGTTTACATGATGGTTTACGACACAACGTTTTATTATCAGAATGCTTATTTTGCGTTACAGGTGCAATGTACATATAGGTTTTTTTGTACAACTTGTAGGTGCTTCACAGGTAAAATAAGGCTTATATTACTAAAGTATGGAGCCATGGAAACCCATAAAATATTATGGTAGCATCGCTTGCGTTACAATACTTGTTGCCTTCCTGAAATGGGCCCCGGGGACTTACTTGGAAATGAGAAAAGGTTATTGTTACTTGATAATAACTGGAAGATTTCTGTCTATTGTGTTCTAAAGAGTAATCATAAATGCAATGATCAACATCACATACGCACAAAATAGATAGGTAAACCTATCTGTTTTGTGACATACGCGACTGCACAGGCCAGGTAACATTCGTCTTGTTTCTGTATTTTTGACAAATATATACAAATAAAACAGCTGTCTATTTATTGGTAACTCGAGCAAGCCACTTACCAGAAAGCTTTCTGATGTAGTCGCAATTCCATACGGAATTGTTAAGTAGTTTAGTTACCGCTGTTAACGCGATCATACCGTTTTCGTAATGGAACTGGACAGCGATCTGATTAACTATCTAGGTCACTGGGCCAATGAGAGCGGCGAATTTTATTCAATTTCACACTCCAACTTCGGTTAGTTACAGCTTGATGTCTCAGTGGTAATTTGCGCCACCTATTTTCGTGTAGTGTCGGCGAAGTTTTTTTTTGTCCATTTAGTTAACGTCTTCTATGACTAACTGCCATTCTTTTCATAGTCGGAGTAATCTAAAATTAATTTTGAATAGCAGCAAAACGTTGATGATCCATCCAGTGCTTAAAAATGTAATATGAATATGTTCGGTTTTAAAAACAAGTCACAGATACGTGAAAAACACGTGCATAATACGAGTTCATTTTGTTGTAAAATAAAACAAACACGGAAAACTTACACACAGTTTACCAACTGCTCGCAACGAAACAAATGTTCATTTACCACAGAGAAACAGGCCGTGTTTACCGTTAGTATTAATAACGCTTGATTTGGCTTGCAATCCCTGTCGATGACCAGACACAGTGATCCCCTACTCACCTGTTCCCTACACAAACATTAAGACGTGTAGTAATCAACCAGGGCTCCTGCTTGTTTGGTCGAGATAACTTAGATTGTTTTCTTCCTTGGATCTGTTTGCATTAACGTGTATATTGTTTGGTTACAGGTAAGCCGGATGTCCCGCTTTTCTGAATCACCGGTTAAGGATTCTCCGAACACAAAGGGCAAATGGTAAAGGACAATGCTTAGAACTTTGAGGCGTTTAAGACAAGTGATGGCTATGTATTGTTTGTTACTTTAGGAATATCGATGAGCAATTGTATTCAAAACAAGAATATTTCCCTTACCATCTTCTATCTATTTTTATACGAGCAACTTTACCCAATAACGTATGATTTCGGAAAGAGATTCAGAATCGAAATTCTGTGCAATTGTGAGAAAATTTTCTTACAATTCCCTTTCCTTTTTTTAGCCAAATAATCTTTGTAAGAAATTATTGTAACCTACCACCAACAAACAACCCTGCTCCAATCCAAGAGTCTCCGACTTCGAACAACATCACAGTACCGTAGGAACTATATCTTTAGAGGTGTCTGTAGTGAGAAATTAACAAGTTTTTAAATTATCCTTCTCACGGAAATTACATAACCGTAACATTTTAATAATATTTATTTATGATATACCTACTAAAAGTATGCAATATTGTTGTAATCCCAGCCATAAAATATAACTTTCTTATCCGTAGGTATCAGTTGCCCATCTTTTTGCGTGATTAAGTGATAAACGTTCAAACTTACACACTAATAGTAATAGTACATTACGATACAAGTGCAGAAAACAGGAAATTCGCAACGAGTGGTGATAAATTGAAACACGACCGAAGGGAGTGTTTTACATCGACACGAGTAGCGAATTGCCTGTTCGCACGTGTATCGTACAACGTTTTACAGTACATATGGCTCTTTAAAGTTTCGACATATGCACGTGATCTGCTGATTACCGCACTCGTACGGTAAAGTAGCACCATATGTACTATATACGACAATAATGTACAGTTCATTTTTAGGGTTCCGTAATCAACTAGGAACCCTTATAGCTTCGCCATGTCCGTCTGTCTGTCTGTTTGTCTGTCCGAGTCTTTGCTCTGTGATTGTAATAGTGCTAGAAAGCTGCAATTTCGCATGCATCAATAAAAATGACAAAGTCGTAAAACAAAATCTAAAAAAAATATATAAGGTTACTTTCCCTACACGTAGCTCTTTCAAAATGAATAGAGGTCTTCATCAAAAATTTTTTTAATAAAAAAAAATTGTTGAAAAGTTGAAAAATATGAAATATATATATATATGAAAGTAAAGCTTCATAAAGACTTTCAATGAAAACTATAGCGGACATGATCAGTTAAGCCGTTTTTGAGTTATCGTAAAAAGTCTTCCCTTCATAGTAAAAGACGTATGAAACGCTGCGAAAGTATTCCCTTTTGCTTGTTATTGTTTTTTTTTAAAGTAAGTTCATTGGAAAACTACGGTACCCTACAATGAGCATGGCCCGACATGCTCTTGGCCGATTTTATTTAAAGTAATTTTACTGAAGTCGACTAGTGACTACGAAATATTCGTTTTGGTATAACTGCACTCTGGGGGCCAATTCTCAGGTTCGATCGAGATGATCTGTATTCGAGATTCCATACAAGTGACTCTACCATTCTATACAATGTCACGATAGACATGCATCTCGATCGGACCGAGAATTGGCCCCCTGGTCTGGTTTAGGTGCAAATTCCATATCAGCCGTAGCACTTATTTGTAGTAAAATACCCGCCATTTGTAGTAGTTGGCGGTTTATAAAAAATTCTTAAGTGATTAAATAACTATTTTATTCCATAATGAGTCTGTCCGAATTAGCTATTACATATGTTACACTTTATTTGACATGACAATGGCCAATCAATCGACATAGCCTAAAATAAAATAAAATAAATCTTAATCAGTAAGTGATTTTGTAAATCTTTTATGTATAAAATATCGTGAACCGTAACTTTTGCAAAATACAGCCGTAGGTATATTAATACGCAGTTCAAGTAAAAAAATAAAATTCCTCCAACAATACAAACATAGTCAACTAAGTAAACCCTACTCAAATAGTTCATCTTTGGCAGCTGTGATTCCACAGACAGATTCTAATCTGTCAGAGACAAATACACATCATAATACGTAAAGTCGTACACCTCGTTTGCATCAGGGGTGAAGCTTGGTCCAGATTTGTATCGTTTTAGCGTATCATGATCGTTAGTTAGGACGCGAAAAGTGTTGCATGATCGCGTATCTTTTCGCGTCCAAACTAACGATCATGATACACGTCGGTGCTACGCGACGTAGATACGATACCCTAAAACGATAAAAACGTGGAAAAGCTTTTAAAAAATGCCGTGGATACAGATTGGAAGCGATCCGATTCCTTCTGGGTTTAGTTATTCGAACGTACACCCACGCCTTATTGGGCAACCGTTAATGTCCCATGAGTTTTATTCTTAGAAGTTGCCTTGTTACAATTGCTTCCTTTGGGGATTATTCAATGATGAGGTCTTGTTACTGCCAAGAAATAAAGCTTGTGAATCTTGTTTGTGATGCAGGAATTTTTATTTCGCTAATGGAACAATTATTAAAATAAACTGCTTTAATGATATGTTCTCTATTAGGGTTCCGTACCTCAAAAGGGAAATAAACCGGCCAAGTGCGAGTCGGTCTCGCGCACGAAGGGTTCCGTACCATTATCTATAATAACCGACAAAAAAATCACGTTTGTCGTATGGGAGCCTCCATAAATATTTATTTTATTCTGTTTTTTAGTATTAGTTGTTATAGCGGCTACAGAAATACATCATCTGTGAAAATTGAAACTGTTGAACCTAACTATCACGGTTCATGACCCACAGCCTGGTGACAGATGGACGGATGGACAGACGAAAAACCGTATATTTCGACACTACCAAGGGAATAAAAAAAAAACATTTTTTTACTGCTTCACTGCTGGGTTTGCTATTGCCAGCCCTATGGGCCCTCTCTCTTATACGCCACTCGTCTCTAAACTAACTTCAAAAAAGTCAGAGTATCGGTAAATATGCAAAGTAAAGGTCTGTGCTCTGTAGACCGTACCTAAGATTTTAATTTAACAAGGTGAACAACCGAGGTCGTCAAAAGACTCTTACCCTTTTTTAATGTCCCACCCGCCCCAAGCAATAGCCAGTGAATTCGACTTACACTTAATTAACCCTCCTGTTTTCCGACGAAACGTCTTTGCAAAGAACATGTGGAAAGAAGGTATACGCGTGAAATCACCTACAACAACCCTACAATCCTAGGACAGATGTTACTGTATCATTCATGTTATTTTTCATACTAAAAATGTCATATCTACGTAACGCAAGTTTGACACGAAGCGTAATCAACTTGCAGGATGTCCTTCAAATTCGTAGAAAAACTTTTCAATATTGCTTATTTTAATTAAACTTTTGAATGACGGTTAGAGTTGTTAGTATGTTGAGGCATTAGTTCTAGACCTGACTACAGTTCTGTAGGGAAGTTCGCGTATAGAGTTTTTTTTTCGAGAAAGTTTATTAGGAGTATTTTAGACTTGGGTGAATATCCGTCACCTGGTACGTTTTACAGCTATGGTGTCATCCTTTTTTGTATTGAATAATCATTTATATCCTCATATATAAACTTAATGAAAGGAGTTTTAATAATATTAATAACTATTATTTTTTTAATATTAATTATGATTATGAAAATGAATAAAAGAATTCGCAGTTAAGCACGGGAAGTGAAATATCGGGTTTTTTAACGTGATTTTCCGAAGCTTTTAGCTGGATAGTTATTGCTGGGTTTAGAAGAAGTTTACAAACGAACTGCTAATATAACGCGTATAGTACATACGCGTTATATTACTAAAAACTTTGTTTCCTATTTATGAGCCGAGGCAAAGATGTACAGCTATTGACTTAATAATCATTATTTGGATATAATTTCGCTATTGTAAATAATTTGAGATTGGGTATTAATGTTCCATGTTGAAATGTCATGTAGCGTAAATGCCACTTCTTGATATTTTACTACTCTATCACATAAAGGAAGCAAATGAGACGAACAAAATAGTCTATATATTATTATATTTGTATAGGTTGCAACTTTATCAGTGTAAAACGATTTGGTACATATAGTCCGTTAAGATGAAATATTACTGAATAAATGTAGTAGGACCTAAAATACTAAATAGTTACACTTGTACATAGGTACATACACTTGTCATCTGATACCCAAATAACTTTGAGTACTACTTATTGATATGATCATAAATATGTTTAAAACTTTAAAATGTACATTGTTTCAGGGAAGTCAGTACTGAAAAGAAAGTAGTCAATGAAAAAAGTACGTACGTAAGAATAACGGCAAATTTGGAACCCCCACAAAGCATAGAAAAGAGCGTCCTCAAAAACAATGACTTTCATATATGACTCTATTCTCTATGCCTATTGATCTATGACTCTTTAATCATTAATTTGGGCGAAACCAATAAAAGATCATTTATTTTCATTTTCGTATTTATTTTTATAACTAACATAATGGATATATATATACCATATAATATTGAATATATTGTAATTGAATTTAATTATTATCATAAGCAAGTATCGGTCGAGTCCTAGTATAAATGTTGCCCGTTAAAGCACAGTGGCGTCCTCAACTAATTTCTACTCTTTATTGTCACACTATACATATTCCGCCTAAAAACAGAGATATTTCATTATAGAATATTGTTTCAAAGGTCACTCTCAATCGACAAATTTCATGATGAAAACCGGTTGCTTCCGTTTAAATTCTAATATGTACGAGTACATACATTAAAAACTAAACATGGTTTCCTTACTATCTTAAATCACCTAAACCTTTATTGATATATCATCGTATCCTTTAATTATCAATACTTTTTCCATTATTAGAGTTTGAAACATTTTAACGCCGACACCGCCCTTCGTTATGCGCTATTCTTTATGTGACTGCGCCGTATTTGTGAAAATATTTGTTATCTCCGCGAACAAGGAACATAAAACATAACATACCCATTCACACTTCGTGCCGGTATGCATATTCGACATATCCCGTGTCCTTTGATGTTTACTAAATCCGACAACTTGGCGGATACGTGTATTCGCTATTCGCGCTTATACGTTACGCGTGCGAATAAAACAAACATGACGAAAAAATTCGTCGAATAACAGACGCATAAATAAGCCGATTAACCAAATAGTGCATTGGCGAAGTGTGGTGCAAAATGTATAAGGTCGTAACACTTAAACCATCTTGAAGTCAGGTTGTTGATAAACATGTTTACCTCAATTTCGACGTATTAGTTACTACATAAACAAGTATTCCATCACTATTCATGATACCAAACCGACCTTTCGCTATTAACATTCATTACTACACGTTCCGAGATTGAACAACAACGGACTCATAAAAATATTATCTAATGTACATAAATATTTTCAGTACGCAACAGGGCAGGAATGCAGGCATGCTCCATTCGCTGCCTTGGCTAAACTCTTGCGCATAGACGACCTGTTTAGCCTAGTTGGTAGTGACACTGCCACCGAAGCTGGAGATCCCGGGTTCGAATCCCGGCCAGGGCATTATTTGTGCACTTAGCACGGATTTTTTTCTTGGGTCTTGGATGTTCTCTATGTATATGTATTTATTTATCTATATAAGTATGTATATCGTCGTCTAGTACCCATAGTACAGGCTTTGCTTAGTTTGGAACTAGGTCGATTTGTGTAAGATTGTCCCCCCCAATATCTTCGAGGAACACCGATTCACAGATCGCGGTTGATACACTCAATGTAGTGCGGCTTTTCTACATACTATAAGATATACTTTCGGTGCATACGCTTACTGGACATTAACGTTTCGTCACGTACACGTCACGCCTGTCAACGGGACGTGACAGCTAAACGTGTCGAGACGACGTGACACGATGCGCCGGGCTCAAAAAATAATGCGTCCTGACACGTATAGCGAGCTAAAGCCGTTATAAAGGTAAATTGGCACATCGAACGTTTTAGTTTATCGGGTTCACTTGTTTATCTTCTTCAACGTAGGCTTTTGATACGTAAATCACTGCTATTCGTGTTAAATACTACAATCAGTATTAGTTAGCACACGTGGATCGGGTGGGGCCATTGGTTATCCAGGAATTTTGTTTGGGGGTGTGGAGGAAATCATTGGGCCGAATTAGTTAAGGCAACTTAACTTTAAATAGCTGTGTTATACTTATATCCACATTCACTGGACACGTGCTTATTAATAACGTAATTACTATTTCAGAAAAATAATGTATTAATCATTGAATCCAATCCGTGCCTTCCGCCGCAAACTCGGTTTGCAAATCAAACATACGAAATGAATTCACTCGTAACTTTCATTTTCATTAAAGTGCGCAAGGACCACGACAAAATTAAAACCATTGTCACTTACGAGTATAGTGTATGCGACATTATCATTATATTTTACGGTTGATTGTCGAACGGCGCGACCGCTATATGCTCGTATGCGCATTTATGAATGAACGTTCGTTATCGTAAATGTGTTAAGTGAAAATTTAAATATATGCTCGTTTCCTCAGTTCATCGTTATTGGACGTCACGGCGATGTAACGGGTATTGTCGATTGCGTAAACGGAAATCGTTTGTAAAACGGTAATGCTATTGTAACATGACTGACAGTGACAGGTTGCCTGAAAACACGTGCATTGTTTTATACTTTGTACAGTCGAATTAATATAAATAATAAATAAATATTGGGGGACAATCTTACACACTAGTCCCAAACTAAGCAAAGCTTGTACATACTATGGTACTAGACGACGATATACATAGAAAACAAATAAATAATAATTAATTGCACAAATAATGCCCTGGCCGGGATTTGAACCCCGGGTCCTCTAGCTTCGGACCAACTAGGATAAACAGGCCGAATACAAAGAGATGTATCCACTTTTGGGCCTTGTCACACTGCAATATGCAGTTGTATTTGTGTAGAATTGAAAGACGATTTGCCGAATGGATTCTAGGGTTGAACGACGAGCTAGCGAATGGATTTCATGGTTGAACCACTCGCTTCGGTCTGTCTGGATTCTATTTTCGAACCAGGACCTGGACTGACCTTTACATGGTATTATGTAAAAAAAAGTACGTTCGGATTTCAAATATTCTTTGCACTCTTGTGGAAAAAATGCAGTTTTGCTACCTGTTTTTAAAGAATAAAGAAGGGCTTTCCGAGCTAGTGAGGTCAAAAAATGTATACATCTCGTTTTAGTCGACTGTACAGTCAACGTGATACGCCTACATTATTCGTTGTCGGTGGCTCGCTCTCAATACAGCGCATTAGCTTTGGTGGCCCCTTACCACCAGGAACGCATTAGGTACCATATGTGTTATACAGTGGTCGTCAGTGGTCACATATGTGTGTGTGTGATAATGTATACATGTCGTTTTTTTACCGACTTCAATAGAAGGAAGGAGGTACTCAGTTTGTCTGCATGTCTGCTTCTTTTTTTATGTATGTATGTTCCCCGATAACGCTTGACCACTTTGGCCGATTTTGTTCTTTTTTTTGTTTCAAAGCAGGTACCCCGAAATTGGTCCCATATAAATTTGATGAAGGTCTGATGATTTGATCTAGGAGGAATTGAGGGAACTCCTCGAATTTGATAGGCACCCATAGCCGATTTCGGTATTTTCGGTATAGCAAGTACAAAATTGGAGTCTGTTTTTTTTAGTATAAATTATTGTAATAATAGACACTAGCAGAATAGTAAGGTATCTAATAGGTACACAGCATAGCTCAATGTAATATTTGTGGTACCGATATCGTTGTAAACTTCAATGTCGGTTAAGATTATCGGAGGTCATGCTCTTTAGCCGTAAAATCGCTTATTTTATGTCACTTACCTTATTATTTTATTTCAATTTGATTTGTTATTGTCGCCATGTTTTCTGACTATGAGTTGATGTGTATAGAATAAGATCAACTAGTATACAAATGCTATTTCATACGTACCTGTAGGTTACTTAAAATGACACTAAATGCAACATTTTCTATTTGCGATGCGATATCGTAAACGGCCGCCATTTTAGCTGTGTTTTTGCATTCCCTTTCTCTTATTGGCTTTTGTGTGAAAGTTGACTGAATCAGAATTAAATCAGATTACATTGTCTTTTTTGTATGTTGCGGTAAAATAATTGATATTCACTGTTGGAAGTGTTGATTTAATGTTGTTCCCACTTCCCTGTTAACATTTGAATTAATATTTCACTTTATTTCATTGTGATCGTACTCGTAGTATCGAAGATCAATGGCAAGGATGTTTTAGGCTATACAAGTATATTTCCTTTTCTTAGTTCACATCAAGTAATAGAATATTGTGCCTTAATATTTATCTGGTGATTTTTTTAAATCACTAAAACATTTGATTCCCATAGAATTGAGAAGAGATTCCTTCCTGTTATATATCATGTACATTATACAACATCGAGTACCTATGACACTGAAGTGTAATGTTATCTCATTACAGTCATTATCATTACGTTACCTTGGCTTTGCCATATTTAAACAAAAACGATATAATTACTTACGTTGCAAGTTCTCAAAGCAATTGAAGTGTAGCTCGACAGACTCCGCCAAACATCCGACCTGGTCTCGTGTTTACGTTACGAGTACAACGACAACAGACTTTATTGAATTGAACGCCAAACACACGTCTGCCGCACGCCGGCGAGAGAAAATATAGAACACGTGACGATTTCTCTTACATGTTATAATATAACATGTAAGATACGAGGCGACATGACATGACACACATTACATTTATAGGTACGAGACGGTTACCCCCCGTGAATTTGGGGGAGGCCTATGTCCAACAGTGGACGTCCTTTGGCTGATATGGTGGAGACGGTTGACTGTTGGCGTTCAGAATGAAATCCTGGATCCAGGAATCCTACTGCATTAGGGCGCAGATGATGCATGGCCGCCTTGAAGTTTATAACCGAGACTTCGCCTCGAGACTGGAAAGATGGTTTGAAGACTTTTTTATTAAAAAAAAACCGTTTTTATTAAAAAAAAGTGCGTTCTTTCCTTTTGAGGTATGGAACCCTGAAAAGGGTTATAAGTTAAGTTGGCCTGGGCAATGGACACCAGGACACTTTGCGAAATTCAACGGTCATGGCACCCATGGCGTCTTTTTCACGTAGACTTGTGCCACAGACGTTATGACAAGGTTATACTATTGTAGAATCTCTCGAAGTGTCCCGATGTCAGCCTGGGACACCCATTAGAAATCAATTAAAGGTGAAATCAGATGCGCAAGTAAGCGATTTGGACTCAGGGCGGATTACGCCGACCACACTATTCTGACCAGAAAATGATAAAAGGGTACCGGCACCGCCGGCAGCTGCCGTCTAATAGAGAACTGGCAATATTCTTATACAAAGAGATTTTAACAGGCAGTATACAGTAATACCAACGCAACGTATACTGTCTGTTAAAATCTGAGTTTCAAAAAAGACGATTGCAACTGCTAATCTTCCAATCAAAAATTTGTACTCGGACAGAAAAAAAAGACTTAATAGCTAATAATAAAGTGAATTACAGTTACATATGTCCACAGAAATACAGATTCATACACACACATCATATCATCAAGTAAACTGCTTTTAAATGTTGGAAACATGCAATGTGAAAAACACTTATTTGAAAATATGAGAAAATGTAAAATTATGTACAAAACACGGGTCGTAAAACAGAAAACCCTCTCTCGCATATTTATGACCCTCGCCTGCGGCTCGGGCACCAAACATCTGCGGTATCGGCCTTTCTTTGTTTTACAATACAACCCTTGTATCGTAAATAGGTATTTTCGTGGGCACATAGTATTTCAAATTCGCCTGCAGAATATTATTTACATCGTGTGCGTCAAGTCAAGGGAAATCTGCTTTAACAGCAAAAGCCCCTTTTGGTTTCCTCTTATTATTGGGGTAATTCATTCAAATGTACATACATACACACATATATTTCCCAGAGGGGTAGGCAGAGATCACGAGTTCCACTTGCTACGATCCTGACATACAAATTTCGCTTCGTTCAAATGTGTTAAGTTTTTTTAGGTCAACTTTACCAAACAGCTGTCAAGACTAGACAGTTTAAGGTGGGTAAATTTAACTCTTCGAGACGAGTCTAGACTTCGTAGGTTTTGTGCTCAAGTAAAAGTAAGGCCTTTTCTACAACTAATTGCACTGTCAATTGCATGCCCATGAATAATAGCGCTTCTAAGTTCTAACAAATGTATCATTAATAGCTGTCCATCGCTTTACAAAAAAATCACAAAACGTTGACAAATTGAAGTCAGATCCTGAACTATAATAGCCTAACCAACGGATGCTCCCATTTTGCAGCTTTTGTTCCCACGTCATATTTTACGTCCGTCAAATAGATTATCTCGTATGCTCTGTTTTTGTTTCGCTCGACGTTTCAACTCGTTTTTACCCGCCACTGTCACGAGCTGTCTGTGGAATTGAAAACTGGGTCAAACTGGAATGTAAGTAAATTACACCGGTGTTTTTACTTTGCACTTGGATATAGTGAATTGGGTTTTTAATTTCAAACAGTTTCGACAATGCGAAAAAAAAAACAAGTAATCGAGCAATTCTTGTCATAAATTCACAAATCCCACCTGAAGAGTAGCTACTGGTAAAATAGTATCGCTCGCTTGTTTGCTACTTGTAGTACTCGAATCTAAAACTTGTAGGTATATTACTTCACATGTCCATATCTAAAGAACTTGATAGATGTATGCTGGGTATTTAAAGTTTACCGCAGATAAATTGTTAAGTTCAAGGAATCAATGGAAACCACGATGTCTCCGTATTATTGTTGTTTTACCTAGCTGAGAAAATTCATTTCCAAGACTGCTCTAAGAACAAAATTCCGCAAAAGCGTTATTCGGTGTAGCGAGGGCAAGAACGCTTTATAACACCCATACATCCAATCTCAGGCTCCTCTATAATGCAGCACCCGTATGAATAACGTTAAGAATTTAGATTGCTTTCGGCCCCTGCAAGGAATTTGGTCAGTTTGATTAATTTGTCCTCTTCGTGATTGCTGTGTGCACTGTTGGGCAACTTTGGCTAACTAGAGCAGTGACTCTTTAATTGAAGTTAGATCATCAACTTCAATTGTGTTAAGTCAAGTTTCAGAATGGTTCCACAAAAGCTGTTCCAGGCGTAAGTCATGCGTCGTTTAAGTTGGTTATGGTGATGGGTCTTAGGAAGAGTTTTGTATTTTAGTGGCGATGCACAGGATGCCACAATATTCTGTAGTAGATTTTTATGTATATATTTTTTTATTAACGCGACGATAAAATATGCCAAAGCCAGTTTAATTTTCTTCATCGTCGAACATAACTTACTTAGTAAGATAATACAGATTAAAAATGTATGGAAAAATATATATGGAAAAGCAATCATACACAATTTAAATAGATAAACTGCGTAATATGCTCACTAATAATTTAAGTTAGATAATAACCTTTCCACACCGGTTTTATTATGAATGCTTTGTAGTCTGCCGACTGGCATGATTATGATCGTGTACGCGATGATGACCATTTATCTGAATAATGAGCATCAGTTGTTAACATATAAACGTTTCTAAAGAGGCAATGATTGAATGACATGTGCGATATTGGTTTAGAATTGGAACCAATGATTCTTGAATGGTCAGTGGTTAACTATTTGTGTTCCTTAATATTTTATCCATTAACCACTGTATTTTGAAAATTGCGAGTAACGTATTGTCATTCGGCGGTTAAATTATCAAATTAAAATTTCTGTAAGTACCCTTACTTTAAAAAACTCAAACTACATGCCACCAATTGTACCAATTGGCAATTTTACGTATTGCTATCCACACTCTCCCGAGATTTTTACCCTATTTTCCATGCATTGGCCTAATGGAACTAAACCTTCGCCCGTAGCTCTGGGCGATTTATTGTCACACGCTGCTGCGTAATTAAATTCACGGGCAGGACGCGACGGATCGCGATAAATGGCCAGGAAATATCCTGGAAATACCCACAACTAACGGATATCGACTCCAGCCACGTATAACACAGAAGGTGCACTTTTACACATGTGCTACGGCTCGGCTGTATGACTAGTCAAACGCGGGGACTGAATGTGTCTCCAGCGCTCACTCAGCACTTTTAGGCAGATTTAAGAGATATTTTATATTAACCTATGAATTTCTCATATAGATCAAAATTCGTATCTGGGACCTAACATAATACGTGACACGGAAGGGAGGCAATTGGAGAATTCAACTGACATTTGACGGAATAGGTAAAAAGATAGAAAGAGCTTTAAAAATATTTCGCATCATTCATATTTAATACTATGAGCTAGTCTGGTCTCATGCATGACTTAAGAAAACTAAACTGTGGAGCGGAGGGGACCATCTGTATCTATTTCTATTGCGCTCCTGTAACGGCTGCGATATATGGCTCAGATGTGGTATTTAATATTCCGATATCGCGGTCGGCCAACATACATATGACTTTTGGGACTGCATAATAATTAAAGGACAAGGGTTCAGCTAAATGAAATGGATCACAGATGTCTTATTAATGTTCGTTGAGTTTAATTTACATACATATATAACTAGGGTACAAAGGATTACATTAACAGAATTAGATCAGACTTTGCTTCATTAAGATCGTGCACACTAGTCGGCCCCCGGAGTAGAATTTTAACCAGAGGCTATAATCGGTGAATCCCCACTACCTCTTAACTAAGTGTTCCTATGGAGAGGTACTGGGGGAATTCGCTCGTTGTACCTGGCGCCACGTAAAGAATGCAAAACTATATATACTAGGTAGTCGTAAGCAGGGTACGAACGACGTAATGGAGCGAAGCTATTGTCTATAACTTCAGTCTAGTTCGGTGATTATTCTTCTGTGGTATATCTGATTATCAATTTTATTTAAAAAAAAAAATACGCGGCGTTGGTGTCTGTCACGGTGGTAAATTTGATTATTCTATGTTGTATGGTTTAGGAGGAGAAGAGTCATAAAGACAAAAAAATACGTGAATCGGGGGTTGTGGAGCTTCTCTTCTCATTCGGTTTGCTTCGCTCTAATGAAAAGAATCAATAATAAGAGACGAGAGATAATGGACAGTTGTATCCTTCTTTTCTTTAATTTCTTATGATATTTATAATGTATTACGTATGTCAGGATACGTAACATAGATACATAGTGCAAGATGTTGATGCACCTGAAAGCAGGATATTGGGTCGTTATCTCTGTCCAGTCGGCCGCACCGGCGCCGGCGGCGGGCCATTCACGGCGTCGCATTGTTGCTTGCGGTTGACATTCAATTCAAACGAAATGCAATACATAGGGAATACCACTAGCTGTTTAGCTACATTGTAATATTCGACTCAGTGCTTTCTATCTCGCCCGCTCTGTAAAAATTTGGAAGGGGAGGGTAAGAAAAGGTAGAGGAGCGTGAGCGAGCTTCAACTGCTGCTAGCGGGCCCAGTACAAAGCCCGTCACAGACGGAACTATAATATACTCGTATATTAATATATACCAAAATATACTTTAGATCCGTCGGTGACCGGCATTACTAACGATTTGTGTTTGCTAACTCCGCTGGACGAAGTGGAATAGAAGTATGTACGAGTAATGAAAGGACGCCATATCCCTGATATCACGTTGTTCAATCCACGGAGAACCGCGGCACGCTCACTCTGAACTGCGCTATCAACAAAACAATTAAAGAGTAATCTATACAATTAAAGAGTAGGCGTGTCCTTGTGAATTTAACGATTTGTTCTACGCATAGGTTATATATACTAAATAACAATTTAAGACAAATTACCCATTCTGGCCTCGAATGTCCAATTCTCCGTATGTCCATTGCCCCGAACGTCCAGTCCCCGTATGTCTAATGCCCCCAAAGGTCCAGTCCCCGTATGTCCAATTTCCCAAACGTCCAGTCCCTGTACGTCCAAATATCCGTAGGTTCAATTAGGGTAAGGGATATGCAAATCCCTGCCAGTTACCCTAATTAACCCTACGGTCGCTTATATACTCGTATGTCCAATTACCCGAATGTGCAGTCAATCAATATGATTTATTTGCCATTATATGTAGAACTTTGTCACAGTGACAGTAGTATGAGATTTCTTATGGCTGTTATACTAACGTTAGCGTGACAAAGTACAAAGTTAGTTGAGACTGTTGAGAGATCGTTTCCGTTCGTTAATTTTTGCCGTGAACAAAATGTTAACATGCAAAACCAATATGGAAGATAATCAACATGGAAACTGCCATCGGAAAAAAACATATTGGGGTAAAAGAAACGGTCATTCAATAACAAGGCAACTATAAAGGCATACAAATGTTATTTTTTATACTAATAATAATAAACCGTTTATTCGTGACCACAATAATATCATAACATTATAGTACAACTGACATGTATTGTCACGAAACGGTCCCATCTCAGCAAAATGCGGGCATTGCTGCCAGTGCTGGTCTTCCGATGGGACCGTCGTCGTTTTAGGGTTCCGCACCTCGAAAGGAAAAAGCGGATCCCTTATAGGATCACTTCGTTGTCCGTCCGTTTGTCCGTCGAGGCATATGGACATTCCAGGAATTGGACATTCGAGGCATATGGACATTCCAGGAATTGGACGTTCGAGGCATATGGACATTCCAGGAATTGGACATTCGAGGTAATGTACATTGGGGGAATTGGACGTTCGAGGCATATGGACATTCCAGGAATTGGACATTCGAGGCCAGAATCAAATTAGAAATTACCTTTCAAATAGCAATATCGTTTGAAGGTCGTTGGCCGTTCGGTGCAACATGTTGGCCCGCAGGTTTGCAAGATGCACAAAAGAAGTCAAAATTACTCTATTTAAAGCCTTTTGTGTATCTTTTTAGACTTGCAGCCTGTGGGTCAATTACACGCAGAGGGCGTACAACGAACTTCGCGTCCAATACAACCAACAATGCGTTCCGGGTGCTGATGGGGCTGCCGCGATGGTGTAGCGCGTCCGGTATGTTTGCCGAAGCGCGGACGGATAACTTCGCGGCCGTGATGAGGTAGAGATACGCCTCAATTCTGTCTCCTTTGCGCCGCAGCCCCAATAGCATCTTAAGCGTGTTTGCTAATCGCTGGGACAGTCCTGTGTATACCCGTTGGACGTCCATGCATGTTTTAATAAAAAAGTAAATTTAATTTAAGTTAATTAGGTACTAACACTAGTTTCATTCATTCACTAACAAATTTGTATGGACATGGTCTGAATTAAATTATTATTTTTATTATTAATATTTTATAGATTTTTACACAAAAAAATATATGTCTTCGCATGTTGCGTTGTTAACTAGACGCTGCTTGCAATAAATAATGAACTTACTTGCATCAAATGCACGTTATACAAATGTTTTGATCATAATTTCGTTACGGTCACCATGATTACAGACTTGTAGAACATACACAACTTATGTAGTTGGAAACAGGCATTCAATAATCATTAATTATATTATTTTGCTTCCATTCTATATTAATATTAATTGAGTTAAGTGATCCGGTTCAGTATTCCACTAGGGCGCGGTAATTGGAGCATTTTCAGCACCTGTCAATTACCACTTTGAACGGTAAATTAATTAGTCAATTCTTCATAATACGAGCCAGTAATTACTGAAATATATAAACACATTCTTTATCAGGTTTAATAAATTATTAACATTTTACGGTTTTCATCAATATCGCTAGTTAGGTGTCAGGATTTTATTGCCAACAGATCAAATCTTCTTCAATTCGGTTAATATCTTTCCACATGCTCTACGCTTTTAAAATTCGCACTTCTCACGCTCACTGATACGTTAGCACGGCTAGCTAGCTGTGGCTCTAGACAGTCGTAATGGTCATTTATGATTTTAGATTCAGATTCAAGATCCAAACATTTATTCGTGGCAAATAAAAATAAACAAATCAAATGGCAGTGTCGCAAAATACGACGCGAATATTTTAAAAGTATCTTTCAGTTGTCCACGTCACGCCGTTTTTCGAGTCTTGTCATGCCTAATTTCTGCAGGCTTTCCTCGTATGGCAATTATTTTAGCTGTGCGGAAAGTCTGCTTCAAATATCAGAAATACCACCCGGAATACCTACGAGTATTTTCCTCCATTAACATAAACTAGTGTAACGCAGAATCTCGTATTGTTTAAACATTGAGCCACTACACGTCGCCGTCGGGCAAGTTCGTCGTACGCGAATCTATTCAGCTGGTTACAACCGACCGCACACTGCGAGATAAAGTTGTCAGCGGTCCTGTCAGCGACAACTCGCTAGTTGGAGTTCAACTCACACACGGTAGCGATTCTCATTTTTCATACTTTTCTCTTAGGACTGACATTGTAGATTGATGTAATAACTGACGATTCGAAAGTGCTTGTTGCTAGGCCTATTTGAATAAATAATATTTTGATTTTGACTTTGATCTACGCGCACGCTTGCATGCAAATCAGACTTAATCCCAAACCAACCACCCATTTTGCATATTAGGTTTTTCGAATCTCTTGAGTCTAGTCTAGACTCTAGTTGTTCCTCGGTCGAGACAAATGTTCAGTGGTTTGATATAAATGTTATCTCCGATTTCGCACAGGGTTAAGAATTTCTTGAGTCTAGTCTAGACTCTAGTTGTATGTAAGTTGTGTGTAAATGTTCAGTGGTTGTATAAAAATGTTCTGCGAGTTGCAAGGCTCCTCTTCTAGGTCGAAATAACAGGTACTGTTTGTGTATTCTATAAATTTGAATGCCTTACCTGGCTGCCCTTGAAAAATTATTCTCCAGCTTATCCATGTCACTGCCAGGCCTATAAAACGTTATGAAAATAAGCGATATTATAACGATTTATTTCGTTAGTGTTTAAAATTTCGTTATAATCATAATTAATATTCCTCTAACGGTATTTCATATCATAACATCTATACTATTGATTCTAACATGAACAAAATTAAGACCTTTTCAAGAGTGCTATTCTGAGCAGGAAAAACTAAAATGACAAAATTTTGAGAAAAAATTAAAGGCAGAATTTAGAGTGGAAACGCCAAAAAGGAACATCATAGCCTAGTCTGCGAAGTCTATAAGAGCCTACGCAGACAGAAAGCGGACACCGGAGTTCTGCGTTTTCGCGTTCCATTGGGCTAACTACTAGATGGAACGCGAACGCATAACTGCGTTGACCGCTCTCCGTCAGCGCGGCCTCTAGCAGCTAATATTTCGTAACTTGCACCGTATATTTTCACGCCCGTCCGCGCGTTACCTATTTCATGTGGATGAACACAATGTCCACTATGTATTGTCGGAGCTACGTGATTCAATAACTTCGTTTTTCATCGTCACGTAAAGTTTCGCTGCGTAATGAATGAACGCCACTTGGACGAGTGCGCTATTGTTTCCAAATGAATGACTTGCCAGTGTAGGCTAGCTACAACGGTATCAATGAGCGTACTCATAGAACCGTTACTTGACAATAAAGTTACGCCACATTGACGCACATGGCACATGTCACTAATATGGATCTTCCATTTAAGTACAAGCAGTTGTTATGGGGTTATTACACCATCCTGAATTCAAAACCTTTAGAGCGGGACGTATTTATATGTTAGAGCGAGAGGCTTCAACTCCCCTCCCCTATTCAGGATTCTTAATTCAGGACAATTTAATGCCGGCCTATCTGCCTACCGACCTATATGCCGGCTTTGATGTTTGAAGATATTATACACCTCTAAATGTTAACCCTTTACGCATTTAATTTTTGACCAGGGAGTCTATATAGTATGTTAATGTTCGAGTATTTTATTTTAAGGTAGATTTTAATGATGGGTCGTCGATATAAAGTTATTTCACATTTTCATTTGTTCTGTTGGAACACTAGAACTTCTAAACCAGGAAAAGTAACAGATTTACGTGTCACTCGCCTCACATTAGAAAGAAAGTGCTGAAAGCTGAACTCTGTCGGCCTGTAAACTGATTACGAACTTTTTTGTTTCAGGTAAAACTCAACTTTGTTACTTAAGAATCCTGCCGTGGACGTTGATAGAACAATATACGTGAGCATTTAATTTACTTAAAGTCCGTCTTTTATTAAAACGAAAAGAGAACCGGAAACGTTTTGTTGCTAATGTTAAAGCTGTACGAATATGTTTTAAGTACACCAATATGTATTTACCAAAACCCAGATTAGCTCAATCAAGATCATAAATTTAACTCCCTTTGAGCCTTCTAGCACCAATTTATATTAATATAGTGTGATAATTTAATTGAAAACCCTTCTCAGACCTAAAATTATCATTAACAAGACCAATTTGAGTGTGTATCCAGCTCGGCCGCTCGAGTTAGCCGAGGTCAGGCGGGGTCAAACGGGGAATTCGAAAGGACACACGATAATAAAATGTCATACGTGCATAAGAATTTCAACGATACGTACAACAGTTTAAACTAGTGTGTTTGTGTACTACGAACTATACGACGCAGGCTTCATAGTGTTTAATTGTGCATAGTATCGCTGGTGTACAGCTAGTGAGTTTGTTTAGGTCGGCTCACCGGTCAAATTGGACCGCAGGGGCTCAATTCACAACTGTTAAATAACAGCTAGCGTGTTAGTGAAAAATCGATGCTGTCATGAAATATTATATACCTTAGAGAGTAGTGTAAGTATTTGACTCTATTATTTAGGCACTAAATATACAGACCACGGGCGCGGGTCGAGAGCGAGTCAGGTCGGGACTACGTCGGGCCAATTCACATTTCACATATGAACTCTATATGAACAACAAACGGCGGGCGAGGTACGGGCGCTCCCGATCCGCGCCCAGCCTCTGTGTGTTTCGCCTTTACCAATAATACCAATTGTTTGTCTAGGTGGGTTGAATACGAGTACTTGTTTAAAAAAATACCATGACGGTGGTAAACGTCTGTTTTAGCTTAGCTTATGGACGTTTCCTATTCCAGAACAATTACAAGCGCGCTGCCGCGACAGTCTGGAGCTCTCGGGAGCCCTCGGGAGCTCTGTATACTCAAACGAACCGCCAGACGTAAGAAGCGGAATTATGATCCGGTACCCCTAGCACGATACTTACCGTTTATGGACGACATAAGACATTCCTTTCTTTTTACCAAGTATGCGGGACGAGCACGAATGTCGTATTACAACAGTAAACGGTATATACTGTGCTAGGAGAGTTAAAACGATTTATTATTATATGCATATATAAAGTTGTAAACAGAACAGCATGGCATTGTTGCACTAGTCTTTAATAGAAATTGTTTTCATTGAGATTATCTGTACCAGAGGCGCTAATAATCTCGGGGTGGATCGCCATGAGTATGTAACAATATAAGTCATCATCTTATCTATTGTCTAATAATGTATCCGCTCCTTGTGTTTTTTTTTTGTTACTAATAGCGACTCTTGGTGAAACACAGTTTCCAAAAGGAACCGTCAAATTAATCAAGCGGCCGCCACCGCAAAGCCATTGCCCGAACAACCAACGCTTCCTGAAAGTTTTAATAGTGATATAAAAGTCGTTTTAAAATAGTTCCCTGACGGAGACTCTCAAGTCGAAGTTGCGCCGTAAAAAAGTTTACCGCGACCGGTTTGCAAGACTTGCGAGGGAAGTTGGGATTTTCTTACAGATGTGTCGTGTCGTGTTTTACTTCGGTTTCGATGTGGTCTCCTTCGGGACAGAATGTACTGTTAGTTGAAGCAACTAACATTACCCACTTTTTTTGTATTTAGATTTCTTAACTACGGCTGGGTTCGATCATACAGGAATATTTAAAGACTTAATCTAAGGTAAGACATGAAAATTGTACCTATGAATAACGGTTTTGTTTGGTCAAATTGACACTTAATAAAAAACAATTAAATTCCGTCCACCGTAAAATGTAAAATAATATATATATATATATGCATATTTTTAATAATTGTGTCGTAAGTAGTTTTGAAATTCGCTAGGAATGATATTTGCTGTTCATAAAAATGGCAACATTAAGTTAGTGATTTATTTGCCTTACTTTACCTAATTTTGGAATATCAATAAATAATATATATATATATATATATGCATATTTTTAATAATTGTGTCGTAAGTAGTTTTGAAATTCGCTAGGAATGATATTTGCTGTTCATAAAAATGGCAACATTAAGTTAGTGATTTGCCTTACTTTACCTAATTTTGGAATATCAATTACTTTTCGTTTGTAATAGTTTCTTTTGATGTTGCAATCTTAATTGTATTATACACGCTACATTAGTACTGTATGGTGCCACATGTTGGAACATGTTCTGCTTTTGTCAGGAATAAAGTGCACGAGTCTGGATCCCCTCTGGTGATTTATTAGTGGAACAATTTTCTCATAAAACTCCTCAAGTTACCTACGTCGGTCGTCGTATGACATGGTTTGCTGTAGGCACTGTAATTTAGTGTTAGGCTCGGTTATGTCTCTTTATTTATAAACTCAACTTGTCCGGGCATGTGGCCGGCCATATCAACTGGACTGTACAGTCTGCGTCATACATATGACTTAGCTGGCATATATTTTTTATGGTGTACTCAACTATTTGGCCACTTTGCTACGTACTATATGGTATGAGTATGACGCTAACTGTACACAGACGACTGTGGACAAGTGGATTTTGCAGCAACGTCATTCATTATATTACTGTTGAATATCGCAAATGATCTCTTTTCTTGCAGTAATCTTATAGTATGGCGATGATATGTGTGTGATGTTATAAATAAGTAGATATTTCAACAATAGTAGGTAATTATGGAAACTAAAGATTTTTCTCTACTTCATACACTTTAGACGTGATCGCTTGCTACCAAAAGGTTGCCTACAAGAGATCGCTCTTTAGCGATAAAACCGCCTGTTGTCTACCTCTACCTAAGTACATGTTGCTGTTTTTTTTCTGTTCGTAACTATTTCATTGTGTGACGAGTGCAATAAAGAGTATTTATAAGGTATACTATTAGGTAGAGCTGTATGTTTCTTTTTATGTCGGTATTCATTTAACATGTATAATTACTGTTTAGTACACTAAAAGTACACATATATATAGTTTGCCATGCGACTGTTTGTGTTCTGAATAAATATAATTTTTAAGAAAAAAAACGACTTCAATGGGGGAGTCCGGTGAAAGATTATTAATCTTAGATGGTGCACTCTTAGATTCCATACAATAAAATACAAAAATGGCTATAAGTATTTTTATAATGGTAGAAGACTAAGTACCCTCAATTCCTCATGAAATCATGGAAAAACCTTGCTTGCTTGACAAACAAAACGAAGAGAACAAATCACCAAACGTGAACTACGCGTCGTTGAAGAGTTCCGTTCTGATCATCATCAGCAGTTCCACTTCATCAAATGTCACTTTTATGAATGAAAATGCTTGATTAGTTCATGAAAATACTAAAATCACTATTTGTGTGCCTTTCATATTTGAGGAGTTTCCTCGATTCCTAATGGATCCCATCATCAGAACTCGAGCATGACAAAAATCAATCATGAAAATAGAACTTGCTTAACAAACACAGCTAGAAGGACAAATCGCCAAACGTGAACTTTTCGTCGTTGAAGAGTTCTGTTCTGATCATCATCAGCAGTTCCACTTCATCAAATGTCACATTTTTGTATGATAATGCTCGATTTGTTGATGAAAACACAAAAATCACTATATGTTTGCCTTTAAGATTTGAGGAGTTCCCTCAATTCCTCATGGATCCCATCATCAGAACTCGAGCATGACAAAAATTAATCGTGAAAATAGAACTTGCTTAACAAACACAGCTAGGAGGACAAATCGCCAAACGTGAACTTTTCGTCGTTGAAGAGTTCTGTTCTGATCATCATCAGCAGTTCCACTTCATCCAATGTCACATTTTTGGATGCAAATGCTTTACTTGTTGATAAAAACACAAAAATCACTATATGTTTGCCTTAAAGATTTGAGGAGTTCCTTCAATTCCTCATGGATCCCATCATCAGAACTGCCTTTTGACAAAAACGGGACCAACTTGGATATATATACATACAATCAAAAAAAGAATTTTTCAAATCGGTTAAGAAATGACGGAGTTATGGAGTAACAAACATTAAAAAAAAAAAAAAACATACAACCGAATTGATAACCTCCTCTTTTGAAATCTTGAAGTCGGTTAAAAATGGATGGAATTGGGAAGTCTTACCGCAAAAAAAATATTATATTAATTTTCCTAAACAACAGTTTTACTTTCACCTTTTTCAAAATAGATACCGTAGCTACCTAGTTTTCCAATCTGAGCTAAAGAAAGTGCCAAACCACAAGCAAAGAAAGTTACGAAACACCCACTTATATCGTAAAATGTAGCCGCAAACATATAACTGTAGTGTTTACTTTCAACCAACAACTGTAAACATTGACACAGGCTAATAGAGCTATGCTGATCAGGCATGGATATATCGATTTAAATCTACGTGGATGTTCAATGTTGAACCTTATTTTATGAACTTCCAAAGTTACGTTTGCGTCATAACCATAGCAACTTTGATGTGCTAATTTTATGATTTTGGTCAGTGTTGCAACTTGCATGTGTGTATCTCAGTTTAAAGGGATCACTTGCGAGATGATATTAATTGTACGATCGTATCTATTAGCGCAGATGCGTCTAGATAAGTCACTACGTTATAAACGAAGTTGTAGACGTAATAATTATCGAGTAGAAAGTTTATTCCTGATTTCAGTAAAATTATTTGAATGTAAATAAAAACTTTTGACTACCCACTTAAAAAGCTTTTCCCTTTAATTTGAATTTTATAACGTTAATGTTTAATACTAAATTAATGAAATATCTATTCATGTCCTTTTGTTTCCTGTTATTTCTTGTTTAATCGAACGTTAAGTGTCTTTCGCACGTAAGTTTATATAGAACATACTTACTTCAATAGGAGGAAAGAGGTTCAGTTCGTCTTCATGTCTGGTTTTTATCTATTAAGTCTTTTTAATTCGAAAGCTGGTAGGTACCTTCAGGGTGGTTCAATATAAATTTGGTGATAATCTGGTGACAAACGAATGAAGGATTTCCTCAATTGTGATTGGCACAATGTCACGATTCATGGTAATTTCTGTTTTCTTTGAATTATTTTAGTAACCAGTGTAACCACGCAATAACAGGCCTGGACACTTATTTACCTCATTGTAACTAATTTACCTCACGTAAACTGGATGATGACATTTAACTGCACTTAGGTGCCGCACGCATGTCCGCTGCTTACCGGGTCGATGCGCTCTGACTCATGCGCGTGAGTCGAAGGTATTCACAACGGACAGTGACAACTCGTGCTGGTACACCGGTATAAGTCTTAGGGAAGGTTGCATGACAACACTTTATAGATCCCCAACCACCACCATATCAGCGGAAAGACGTCCACTGCTGGACATAGGCCTCCCCCAATTCCATGGGGGGTAAATGCCATAATCGCCACGCTTGGCATGCGGGTTGGCGATCGCAGTATCTCCACCGCACTTCAGGGATGCTGCTGCCCATCCCCCGGTGGTCTTGGCCGTAGTTTTAGGACATACCCGGGTCCACTTTTGTACTTTGTAGACCAGTAAACGTTAAAGGGCGGCAGCAGCTGTCATGTCATCCAAAAAGAACTGTCAAACCTCCCATATAAGCAGATATTAACGGATGTTACTTATCATAACTCTCAGTTCACCAACCGGCCCATTGTCGTCTTAAGTATCATTAGCAACCTAAAAAAACTCAAACTTTTCTGCACGTAGTTGTCGCTATAAATATATAGGCATTTATCTTCACACCTTAGAACCTAAATGGTTGCGTACGGTACGGTTTCAGAGGAACTTCCTTCCTCGGACGCTCCGGTTGTGGAATGAGCTCCCTGCCGAGGTTTTCCCGAGGAACTACAGTATGGGATTCTACAAGAAAGGAGTGTATACATTTTTAAAGGGTCGGCAACGCGCATGTAACGCCTCTGGAGTTGCAGGCGTCCATAGGCTGCGGCATCCGCTTACCATCAGGCGGGCCGTACGCATGTTTGCCACCGACGTGGTATAAAAAAAAGTTTGACGTTGTGGCCGACCTACTTTTGAGGCCAGCGTGCGCGACTGTCACATCGGCCGCAAGCCGCAACCCACGAAGTTACATTTTGAGTTATGAACTTATGAACAAGGACCCTGCTGTGTGTGTTCATACAATTCACCTAACCGCTTGTCCCGAGTAGCATGCGAAATTGAAGTTCAACGCGCACACCGGTTAGTCCGAACGCGTTATCGCCAAGCGTTATGAATGTCAACGCTGGTATGGTACAACGCGTGACATGCTCTTGCGTACTGTATCTTGTCTCCAAACGGTACTCGAATCATGCTGCTCTCGTTCCAGATTTATCATGAAACGTGAATTGCAAAACTTCCACACGGGAAAATTGTTATTGCGAAAATATTCCGAACAACATGCAGCTGGGCCTTTGCATGCTTTTTTGCAGGCTTTTTAGGGCTCCGTCTTTGCCATTTCAGCTAAGGAACGTTATTGTTTCGTCATGTCCGTCTGTCTGGCTATATGGCTCTCTGGCTATCCGTCCGTATGTCTTAGGCATTTTACTCAATGACTATAGGATGTATCTAACCCAAAATAAAGAACGCCGGGAGACTGACAGCCCGCCTGGTCCGGCCGGGATTCAAAGATTCAAAGATTCAAAAATTTATTTGCTCTGAATACATGAGTTGCTGAGATGTTGGTAATAATACATGTCCAGTGTATTCAGCCTGCATGCAGGCGTGCAAACATTGTTGAGGAGCGTTACAATTTATTAATTCAGTATAAAAATAAAATAATTAAATGATACAATGTCAATAAACAAAGAAAAACAGTCATAGAACTGTAATAAATAATAATACAAATGTCAACAGGAATAATTCATTTAAATAACAATCTCAAACATGATCTAGATATTTTTTTACACTATAAAAGCATTTGTCTAGGAGCCAGCTCGTAGTTTTGTTTTTAAAACTATTGCCCTGCAGTAATTGTATTTCCTCCGGTAGTTTACTATATAACACTATGCACATGTTAAATATGTTTTTAGCATAAATCATTTTGTGAGCTCGTGGCTTGTAAAGCAAGTTCATTATTTTTTGTCGGGTCACTCTGTGTATTATTTCTCCTCTTTTTTTAAATAAAGCTCGGTGGGTATTCACAAAGACACATATTTCTCTTATGTAAAGGCAGGGTAAAGGAAGAATATGTAATTTTTTAAACAAGGGGACGCAAGAATCGTCGGACCAAGCATTACAAATAACACGAATACATTTCTTTTGTATTATGAAGACTCGTTCTACATCGACAGAGTTACCCCACAGAATCAGGCCATAACGAAGAACTGAAGACACATACCCATGATAAGCCGTCAGTGCAGCTTCCACAGAGACAGTATCCCTCAGTCTTCGGAGGGCAAACACAAATCGGTTTAGTCTGTTACAAATCTGCTCGATATGACCTTTCCAGTTCAGGTGGTTATCTATGGTGAATCCGAGAAACTTGACAGACGCTACTTGATCAACATTTTCATTTTTGTATTGAACTTTAATTGGTATATTATTTGAATTATAAGAGTTAATTTGCATAAGTTTAGTTTTACTTATATTAATTTTTAAATCATTCATTTCCATCCACTTGATAATGTCATTTAAAGAATTATTAATGTCTTGATTGAAAGTTATCCTATTATTACACTTTACCATGATGGTCGTATCGTCTGCAAACATAATAACTTTATTAGGTGTTGCGTTTGGCAAGTCATTAATGTAGACGACAAAGAGAAGCGGGCCCAAGATGCTTCCCTGTGGGACACCAGCATGATTGATTTTGTAATGAGATCTAAACACTTGTTTAAAAATGACTTTATTTGTTTCTATAAATCTACTGATCTCTGTACATTGCATCCTGTCCGTCAAATAGCTTTTGATCCAGTCGAGCGCTCTGCCTCTGACACCATAATGTTCAAGCTTACTCAGAAGTTTAGAATGATTAACAAAATCAAACGCTTTGGTCATGTCCAAGAAAAGCGACGCAACTGGTACACTATTATTGATGTTTTCCGTGATGTATTTTACGAAATCAAAACTAGCATGTGTTGTTGACTTCTTTTCACGGAAACCAAATTGTTCGGGGCACAGTATGTCAAACTTGTTTAAGAAATTTCTCAGTCTACTATAGAACGCCTTCTCAAATATCTTTGATAAAATAGGTATTAATGCAATGGGTCTGTAATTGCCTGGGTCCTGCCTGTCGCTCTTTTTAAAAATAGGTTTGACTAGTGAAAATTTTAAATCCTTTGGGAAAATACCCTCGATAAATGATAAATTTATAACATGAGCAAGTGGAAGAGAGACATACAAGGCACATAGTTTCAAAATTTTGGTAGTAATGCTGTCATAACCACTCGCCTTGCTATTTCTCAAGGACATTATAATTTTATACAATTCCTGGGCATTTACCGGGTTCAGAAATATAGTAGCGTGATTTAGTGAGGATCCCTTTCTGACTGAGACAGGTTTGTAAGAAGAGCTCGGTGATACATTACTGGACTTTGTCGATTCTATAAAATAATTATTAAAAATATCGCATATGTCCTGAGGACTAGAAAATATTTTATTATCTGACTTTATTCTAAGTATGTCTTTTTCGTGTGAAATGTCTGACGTGGTGCTAGAAATGACATTCCAAGTTGCAAGACATTTATTTTTACTATTTTGAATGTAGTTTGTATTTTCAATTTTTTTTGAAAACAATATACATTTTTTTAGTATGTATCGATATCTGTTATACTGCTTTTTCTTAACCTGAATGTTGATTTTAGTTTTTTTTAGGTTAAAATAAAGGTTCCTCTTAGTCCTACAAGAATTTTTTAAACCTCTAGAGAGCCTGTTATTTGCTAAAGGTCTGTTATTGATTTTTACTTTTATTGTTGGGAAACACAGATTATAAAATAAACAAAACAACTCGTACATTGATTGGAATGCATGTGTTGCGTCAGTGCAATTGGTGACGTCTGTAAATGAAAGCGAAGATAAGCATTCGCAAAACTTACGAACATTATCACTGTTGTAGTCTCGTCTGTACTCATACCAGGTAGAGAAAACTCTTTTTCGTTTTACAGTCGTCAAAGTTATAGATTGTGCTGTCTCGTGATCCGAGAGACCAAGGTAATGAATATTTACAGTCACATTTTTTATATTGCTCGCAATTTGATCTATGCATGAACCCTGTCTTGTTGCTTGTGAAATATGCGGGATCAAGTTATAATTTTGAAGAATATTTGTTAAGTCTTTTGAGATTACACTTTGTTTTAACATGTCGATATTCCAGTCTCCACATATAACTATTTTTTTCCTTTTAAAATGAATGGTGAGGTAACTTAATAAACTATCTAATTTGTGAAGGAATAATCCGAGGTGAATTTTTTTCTGTTCGGGGATTCTGTATATATTGACAATGATAAGCCCTAACCCCACTATTTCTATGCCACAACATTCAAAGTAAAATTTGGTAGCTAGTTTAGTTATATGAGGCAGTGGTTTGAAGTCTAGATATTTATTAATTAATATACAGGTCCCGCCCCTACACTTATCACGGCAGTAGGACGCTGCAAGTTTCATATTGTCAAGCTTTATATTTCCCTGAGAACCCTCACTGATAAATGTTTCGCATAGGCAGATTACATCGAACTCGCTTCCTTCATCTTTTAATTCTTTCAGTGTCAGGTTCAGTAAGTCGAGTTTGGAACATAAGCCACAAATGTTTTGATGGAAAATTGAGATATTATTATTAAGAGTACGACTAGACTTTTTACTTGGTTGAGATGGTGCAGTCTGTTACTTGGTTGAGATGGACCTGCTGATGTGCTGAGAGATGAGGCAATTTTCATAATATTGCAGTGAAATCAGTAATGGACGATTCACAACATACGGCTGGAGACGGCGCGCACGCCACCAGAGGAATTCGAACCCTCCATACAGAAGCTAGACTTCGTATCCAAAGGCAGCGCCCAGAGCCGGCGGCAGCCGACCGGCTGCCCACAACCCATTCAAATATGAAATCTAACTTTGTATGCAGAGTTCCAATCCCTTTGACTCTAGAGTCACGTGCCAACATCAAGATTTGAATTGATCCCAAGATAACCTGCTTTCCTTGTTATCTAGCTAGTTCCGCCTTGGCACTCAGACACGGCTTTTATTTACTTGTCATCACGAAGACCTTCCATTAATTTAGGAGTTAATAATAGACGTCGAGTTATCTGTGCCTAAAACCTTTTTTTTCTGGCATATGACCCATGTAATATTTTGTAATTTTATAAAAAAGGTAAAGTTAACTTTGTTATTTTGCGATTTTGTAAGTGCATACACAGTTTATTTTAACTTCCAAAACCTTTAAGCTTATGTTAGGATTACGTGTACAAGTACATGTCATAAAATTAGCATCGCTTTATCACTTATACTAAATTGTTAAACCATGATTTTAATCACCACGAAATGACATGAATATGTTTTGCAATATTGCAGCTTTGTCATACAACATGAAATCATGCAATCCGTGAACAATAGTAAGTATTATCAAAAGCATTGACCGCTACTACGGCCGGATTTGCTCCGACTGAATATTCACTGAATGCAATGCATGCAATTCACCGGAGATAAGATTTAAGACGTGTACATCTTTATGGACGTAAAGAACGTAAACGTATTGAGTTTACTCTGTATACTGTGGTTACGCGTGGCTTTATATTGTTAAAACCGTTAAGGCTTTGCTTACAAATTGGCAACAAGAGATGATGGACAGCTCGTTTAGTTGCAGTACCAAGGATCAACGTGTGTATTTACAGTTTTAAATTGACCATGTTTATTGTTTGTTTATAATTATACAGGAGATTTTATGCCCAAAATGAAATGTTTAGATCCTATTTTAAAACAACATATCTACCCGTTTCTTCAATTCGAATGAGACATAAAGTTCAAGGTAAGATAATATTACTTACCACATTCAGTGGCCCTACACCATCGCTACACACGTATAGTCGTATAGTAGTAGGAGTAGTGTAATTTATTATTTCCGCTTTATATACAAAATGCACACATATAGCGAACTTTGATACGAACAGAACACCCGATCAGTGGCTTCCTGGCAGCGAAATTCTTCATTAATAATGATTTTGTAGCGACAATGCGGTTTTTTTCATAAAATGTTGAGATTTTAAACTGTCCATCCATATATCTTAACTCTCCACCAACGCTACAAACATAGTCTATAATGTATTCTTTCAGCTTTGTATTCAAAATGCACATATATAGCGACCATTTGATACGAACAGAATCCCCGTATAGTTCTAGGGTTCCTGACAGCGAAATTGTTTTTGATTAAATAAAGAGATTTTAAACTGTCCATATATCTAAACGAACTGTTGTAGGTATGTAATGTGTCACATGATGACCTTATTTAGAAACGATGTCTCACTTGTAATAATACTCGTATGGCATATTTATAATTACATACGAAAGGTCTGCCGGTGTCCTCCAGTGTGTTCATCTTCCTTGTGACCTAGACGCTTCCTTTTCGCATTTTAAACATTTTTTTTCTCATTACAACCACCTTGCCTTTTATTATTATCACTCAGTTATCGCCTCGTTTTCCTGGTAATCATGAGCAAAAAATATTTTAAGAATAGCAATTTGGATTCGCTTTCAACCAACGTAGGTATCATGCTCACACCAACACAAAAAATGTTTTTAAACTTGTAGTGTGTTTGCCTAATATCGTTTCCAGTATAGTTTTTATTACATTGATATTTTGAAAAATTGTAACCAATCGAAAGAGTTGATTTCACTATTAATGAATTTTGGATTCAGCATTCATGTAAAGTCACCAACACGAAAAAAGTCATGTATAGAATTAATTGCCTCTAATTTGGATACACAACATGTATTATGTAACACTCATAGCCTAGCATTGTCTGACCATGATACCGGGCAGTCTTTATCTATCCAAATTTCTAAACTCTCTAAATCTAGCAAGCAGATTAAATACTATACTGAACAAAGAAGAGACTATTGTCAACAAAACATAGATATGTTTTGCAAGCATATTTCATGCTTATCTTTCAATCAAATCTTTGAAGCAGTAGATTGCAATAGTGCGTTTGAGGAATTTCATGATTTAATTATTTTGCTATTTAATCTATGCTTTCCAATCTTAAATGATCGTGTGGAAAATAAGCAAATAAAAAATAAATGGATAACGAAAGGTTTAAAAAAGTCCTGTATCAAAAAGCGTTTATTATACTTTAAATACCATTCGGAAAACTCTAACAAACGTCACAATAAGCACAAGTACATACGGTATTCGAAGGTTTTAAAAAAATGCATTTTGAAGTCTCAGCAACTTAATAATATTATGCATATAAATAAATCAAAGAATAAGGGTAAAGCTGCATGGAAAGTAATAAAGGATAATCTTAATATGAATACTGGTGTAACAGAAGTTAAAAATATTAAATTAAATGGAGAAGTATTTGATAACCGCTTGCGAATGTGTGAGATTTTTAATAACTACTTAATTGGTCACTCCCATGTAACGACAAATACCAATATTGAAAATTCACATATACAAACAGTAAGTAATAGTATATTCCTCTCTCCATTAGACCAGTATGATACAGTAAAAATTATTAAATCCTTAAACGACACTAACTCGACCGGTTATGACGAGATTCCCACCACTGAAGCAATGTGCAGTCCAAATAGCATTACCTCTTAGTTATCTTATTAACTTATCTTTCGAGCAAGGTTGCTTCCCTGACCGATTAAAGTTGACAATTGTTAAACCTCTCCTTAAAAAGGGCGACCCGAGTGAGATGAAAAATTATCGCCCAATAGCATTGATACCTGTACTATCAAAGATTTTTGAAAAAGCTATGTTCAATAAAATTAATAATTTCTTTGATAAAGCTAATGTTATACATCCAAACCAATATGGCTTCAGAAAGAATACCTCTACATCAGATGCTTGTTTCACTCTGATTAAACATATTACCCAATCGCTTAACGATAAGCAACATGTCTTAGCTGTTTTCTTGGATATGAGCCAAGCATTTGACCATGTTTGTCATAATATTCTGCTGTCGAAACTAGAAAAGTATGGGATCAGAGGAAAAGCTATTAATTGGCTCAAAAGTTATTTATTTGAGCGAAAACAGTACACAGAGCTTACTGATATAGTAGATAATTTAAAAATAACCTACAAATCATCACCAATGTCTACAGATCGTGGTGTTCCGCAGGGGAGCGTTCTTGGACCGTTGCTGTTTTTAACGTATATCAATGACTTCCCAAGTACACTAAAACACATACATGTATTATGTTTGCAGATGATGCAACCCTACTTATAAAATCTAACAATAATATTGATCTACAAAATGAAGCCATTAATGAATTACATAATACTACTAGATGGTTAAATAACAACGGCCTTCAATTAAATTTGACCAAAACTAAAATAATTCAATTTAAAACTCGTAATTTTGTCCCCATTAACATTAATGTCCACTGCGACAATACAAAGGTAGAGCTTGTAAATTCAATCACTTTTCTCGGAATCACTATTGACGAGCATCTGAATTGGAAAGCCCATATCGAAAATGTATGTTCGAGACTAGATAGATTCGTATTTGCATTGCGACGACTTAGGTCCATAGCATCAAAAGAAGCTGCAATGTCTGCCTACCATGGATATGTCTCATCAATCCTCCGTTATGGACTTATAATTTGGGGTAACAGTACCGACATTCAAAGGGCATTTGTAACCCAAAAAAATGTGTTAGAGCTGTATATGGTAGTGGCTACCTTGCCCATTGTAGGCCTATATTCCAGGAACTGAGAATTTTGCCTTTACCTTGTCAATATATCTTGGAAATTACTAAATTTGTAAAAAGACATCCTCTGCTCTTTCCACGTCATGATGAAGTGATCAAAAAAAGTAGACCTAGCAGGAAGCCACTTAAGCTTTTCCAACCTGCACAAAAATTTAAAGTTTCTTGTTCAAACGTGTACTCTATGGCTATAAGATTATATAACCGTGTGCCAGAGGACTTCCAATGCCTACCGACGAGTCAATATGAAAAAAAAATGTTTAAGTGGCTCCTTGATAAGTGCTTTTATTCAGTTGCCGATTTTCTGAACACATGTTAGTAATGATAAGTTATAATATAAATTGATTGATGATATTTAATAGTCTACTTATAATTAGTTTTAGGAAAATATTTCTGCGTCGATTTTCGGCAGAATATGTTGAACTAACACAGTCTACTAACCAACATTGTACCATATTCTCAGAAATAAATATTATCTTATCTTATCTTATCTTACAAAAAAACGCAAACAAAAACTAATATATTTGCTGAATAGAGTGATGCGTTGCCTAAAATGTTTAAAAAAACCGGCCATGTGCCAGTCGGACTCGCGCACGAAAGATTCTGAACCATTATCTATAAATAAAAACGGCAAAGATTCCGACACGCACTTGGCCGGTTTTTAATATTTGTTGTAATAGCAGCAACAGAAATACATCATCTGTGAAGATTTCAACTGTCTAACTATCGCGGTTCTTGAGATACAGCCTAGTGACAGACAGACGGACGGACAGACAGCGAAGTCTTAGTAATAGGGTCCCGTTTTTTTTACCCTTTGGGTACGGAACCCTAAAAAGCTTTTTTCGACCATGTTTGGAAACACGATTAGGAGTTTAGGCCGCACGGCAATAAAATACTGGGAGGCACTATATTTTCTAGGTGTAGCTTTATTTTGGACATCTGGGTAACCTAAGCACGATCTTGGACCGCAACTGATAATAGACTACTGATATGGACCGTTTCAGCTCTTCAAATGTGCTTATTTATAGTGGATGCTTCTTCATTAACAGTTTTGGATATGTGCACTGATACTCTTCTAAATCAATCGCCCAAAAGATAGCTTAGTTTTATTGACCGTTTTCCAGACCGCACTAATCTAGAAGGCTTTACAAAATATATATTCGAAATAGTTACGTTTTGGTGATTCATTTCAAGCCTAGTAATTTGATACGATAACGCAATCTATTTTGAACCTTAAATCGGAGAAAAGAGATTGAAATTCTATTGACATATATGTGGTTCATATATATACGTACTATGCCTTGAAAAAGGTTAAAAGCACTACTATCGCCTCTCAATTCGTCATATAAAATAATGTAAAAAATAATAAAATATAGAAAAATAAAGTGGTACATTTACATGTTCTGTCACGTTTTATTGTCACATCATCATAAGGTTTTAATTGCGTCTAAGTTAAAGATATTCACCGTTAAAGTAACGTAATGACACAAATTAATTTATTAAAATAGTTGACCTGCACAACCTGTGTTGGTATTTCATCATCGGCTATTCTGGTGATTTATTCGTTTAATATGATTAAAGAAGTCTGATGCCATAGTTCGTTCTATTTAAATTGATTGCTCTTCAATGGTAGAGTAATTCGACAGATATTTTGATGGCCATGGGATACTCCTATGTGGTTCCTAACGACGGAATGGTAACTTCAGTATTAAATATTTTAGGGGCGTTTATGAAAGCTAGTAATTTATTTAAAAACATAAAAAGAAGTTGTGATACGTTAGAACCACAAATCGCCTAACGGAGGTTTCTTTTCCGATATTTCTATGATCACATTCTTTGACAAATTGTATTATTTCCCATATTGTCTTTTAGAAGGCACATAACTACTCTTGAGCCTTGTTTGCCTGACAAATAAAACCCCCTTTGTTTGCGCTAGTTCGCGCGAAACCGTTTGAAATATGCGATTGGCCTCGCCACTCGACCGCGATTCGTTACGAATTGTTGGCGTACTGGGCAAACGCGACGAAAAATCACTATACTTTTTTTTTTAATTTCGCTAGCAGTGTGAGCTTTGTACACTATCCCGGAAATTGATTAAAATGGACGTGTAATTTTAATACCGTAGAGATATGTACATATTTATTAATTTATGAATCGGAGTGGTGAGCACTATGCAATTATAATTAAATCCCATAAATTGTAAATGTTTAGCCGCTTTAGCCCTCAACCACATAACTCTATGCAAAGTTGCTACGACAAATCTAATTATTCAGACAGTGGTAATTCTGCTTACCATTTACCAAATATTAGATCATGCATGGTAGATATAATTATATCTTGTATTTTACACTGGCCACGCTAAATGCCAACTATTTCCTCTCACGACGCACCGGGATTCAAAGAAATGCCGCAGAAGGTAAGGTAATAATTGACAATCGAACAAGGGTACAACATATTACTGCACGCCTAAAAGTTAGGTAAAGGAAAAAGGGGCAATTTCACATGGGACTATCTCACATGGGACTACGAGTATCTCACCTAAAACTGAAATATTAATCATAATAGTGTTGACTTGACACCGTCCCACGTGTACATTAAAGATCTCTCCGAAATCTATCATGCCTCAAAATCCGAAAATGACTTCAAATTTATTTTCTTAGACTGGGGTTAGTGATTGATGCTGGCGAGGTAATTCATCGTTTATAAATTATCCTAAGGAGGAGATGTATACATAAAAGCATACGGCTTTGGTAAGGAGGATTTTCGATTGTGGAATTGTCTTGTCTACTGAATAAGAAATCCAACGAGTCCCTAAAGAAACATTATTTCTTTGCTATTAAAATAGAAAACGAGTATTTTCGAACAAAAGCTCACTGACATATTTGCAAAGAAAATTTGTTGTGTTCCCCGTAATTTTTTAATATGCCGTATAAATCCGAAAACAGCATTTATCTACACAATATAAACCCGTCTGTAACTGGCACTCAACTGGGCAACTTCAGCTTTAATTTAATGCAAAAAATAAAACAGTGTTCTATGCGAATTTTAATATAAATGGTCAAAGTTTCGGGCGAGCTATCCAATAAATAAGCGTTAATGAATCAAGCGAACGCCTTGCTACTGTGAATACCTAGAAAACATAAATTGAAAATTCCACCAACAGTATCGGATTCCACAGAACAAAGCGACGATCACATTTTCATGGTACGATCCAAGGCGCAAGTCAGATAAGGGTCTTGTTGTCTAAGGATAACCTACAAACAAATGAGGAGGCGTCGAGTAAGGGAACGGAGATAAGTTCCTCTAATAAATGGTTTCAGTTTGCTAATAACTCGCTTTAGCCGAGCTCCAAGAAAAGCTGGTTTGTATCGAGCTTGCGCTATCTTCTGACATCATTTACATCGTTGCAGACTCTTTCTTTAAACTGAATTATTGTTGAATCTTGTATCTTACTATATAGCTAGTTAATTTATTGAATAACTTACGACTTAGAATTGTTGAATTACCCCCGATATTTTCATTTCAAAGTTCAATACCTTAAAAAACGGCTAAACCGATTTCGATAAAACATGTCTAAGAAGTATCGCTGGAAAACCTGCTTTCAAATAAAAAAACGCATTCAAATAGGTTCACCTGTTTAAGAGCTACGATGCCAGAGATAGTCACACAGATACACACGTTAAACTTATAAACAAAAGAGGGGTGTTACTCTTTTGCGTTTCGCGTCGGGTGATAAAAACAATACTAAAGTACCCTAACGTCGACATCGCCTGTTACGAAAACGTAAGCAAAATCGAAAATTGTTCACATAGGGCAAAATAGCAAAGTGAACACAATCAGTGACCGGAAAAAGAAAAGCAGCCATTCCTTAGAGATTCAAGACCACTACAAGAGGAAGATAAGAGCCGCCTTAATTGCGAAGGCCTATAGAAGGGATTCTGCTGACGTTGCAATGGCAGGCAAAAGTCGATCCAGGGGATCGTACGAGGAAATGGAACGGATGAATCCCTCCCTAGCTCCCAAATGATCAATGGTTACGTCACGCTGTAACGCGCGAAGTTGCCGTCTAATGCATGCCGTTAACAACTTCAGATTTTCTTTCGCCGTTAAGAATTTTGAACTCGGCGAGATAATGTTAAAATAATAAAATTCCCTTTATTGCTCTTTCGAATATTTTGGTCGACTTGCGAGCGCGCAAGAGAAGTTTAGCGTTAGGGTAGGTAGGTATAACGTTCAAAGTAGGTAATTTCTGGAATCATTTGTGCCAAATGAAACTGAGGAGCGCTGAATTTATATAAAACACACATCGACTAGAAATTTCAAACTTCATTTACATGTGATATGGTACACATGGAACGGAATGTTGTGTTGGTATAGTTTATAAAGCCGCTGAACATATAGAAAACTGTGAAACCAAAGTGTGAGTTTCCAAGCTCTTTCATAATTAAGTGAGACTATGTAAGCTACACGTTACAGTTTATCAAAATATTTCTTTCGTACTTTTCTCTCAAGCCAATATTAACCTTTTTTCATCAACCTCTGCGCTCGGTTTTAAAGCTCCCCCATATACTTTATTGCCTAATCAATTAATTGCTTCACGTATATTGCTTGTATTTAATCGTTGGTAAGAACATCGGAGCGATAGAGTCCGCTCATTAAATCTTATTAAGTTGAGGCAAGGTAAGTGAAGTATTCACGTTTTATCCCTTCATTTGGGTTTTAACGTTTCCACATATACACTTACTTTAGACCTTAAATTAAATTTCATAAGTCACCTCGTAAAGTCTCATTAGAATTTTAGTGCGCACTGCGTAGCATAATATGGATGGTTACAACTTGAGATATTTGTCACATTTCGCAACTTCCAAGAAATTTCGTAACTTTGTTACTCGACACATGGAACGGAATGTTGTGTTGGTATAGTTTATAAAGCCGCTGAACATATAGAAAACTGTGAAACCAAAGTGTGCGTTTCCAAGCTCTTTTATAATTAAGTGAGACTATGTAAGCTACACGTTACAGTTTATCAAAATAGTAACATTTATTTCGTACTTTTCTCTCAAGCCAATATTAACCTTTTTTCATCAACCTCTGCGCTCGGTTTTAAAGCTCCCCCATATACTTTATTGTCTAATTAATTAATTGCTTCACGTATATTGCTTGTATTTAATCGTTGGTAAGAACATCGGAGCGATAGAGTCCGCTCATTAAATCTAATAAAGTTGAGGCAAGGCAAGTGAGGTATTCACGTTTTATCCCTTCATTTGGGGTTTAACGTTTCCACATATACACTTACTTTAGACCTTAAATTAAATTTCATAAGTCACCTCGTAAAGTCTCATTAGAATTTTAGTGCGCATTGCGTAGCATAATATGGATGGTTACAACTTGAGATATTTGTCACATTTCGCAACTTCCAAACCATTAAATGCTATGAAATTTCGTAACTTTGTTACTCGATCCTGGTATGTGGTAATTTATTATGAGTTGAAAATTATTCCATCCTAATTTATATCCATTTCGGCAAGAACCAAATTTACAAAACGTCTGAGAAACTTTACTATCTTTGAAACGAACGGGAATCTTGATTAGTATGGATGACACAAATATTTCAAGTCATTTCAGTCTGCACGGGTGCAATCTCAGATTCCCAATCCAATATCACAGCACTTTGTATAATTCTAATCTACTTGCAAATTTTATCGACGTCGGAAATGCTGTGTCCTGTTCGATTCCAGATTTATGGCTAAAGGTCGTTCATTGGGATCCTCTAATCCTAAATTTACGACGGTTTCAGGTCAGAATACATATTTTTATCGTGATGTTTTGTTACTAAAATTCCTCATGTGGAACGCGGTAGCGCTATTTGTAAATATTTTTACGGGATTGATAATTTACTTTTCTCAATACCCGAGTAAGCTTTTACGTCAGTTAAAATATAAATCGCGTGCATTTTTGAGGTTCCGTGAATTCTAAATGTATATTTTTTAGAGACAAATAATAACGTGAACCAACGCTCGTTACAAACAATCCGTCTATACCGCACCTTTAGAAGACAGTCAGTCAGAAATTTTCCCATCACCCCTGTACGCGAGGATTAGTGTTCAATTCGATATTTTACCTGAACGTTTAAAACTCAAAAAAATACGCTGCCCTCAACTGTGACGTTTGTGACGTTCTCATGAATTATTTATTTAGTTGTAGGAAAATTTAGAACGTGTTATTTGTAAAAGTTTCGCTCCAATTTATTTGGACGCCATTTGCATATTCGTGTGGAAGTTTTACGCGGTATCAGCTATCAGTTCCTGAACGAATCCTGATAAATGATTGACTTTTTGCTCTAATTTTTTTTAATAAAAAGTGAAAATGTAAGACGTTATAAAATTGAAGTAAGTTCAACTAAGTGTGTGGTTTTTTGGACGAAGTGTGTTGGGGATGCTAATTGTACTATATTTTGGACGAAACCTGCACTGCGGTTATTTTTGTGAGTACTTTTTCTTGTTAAATGGCAACATACTGAATATTTTGTAGACGCGATTTAACGGATAATATTTTGTGAAATTGCTTTTTATTATATAGCTTGTGTATTGTTGTAGGACAAATGAACCACAAAGTTCGTGAATACTATTATAAAATCTGGGACTGGGGTAAAAAAATGAGAAGACTGAAAGCAGAACACTGATGGGGAGTGAAATTCATTTACTTATTTGTCTTTTGCCAAAAAAAGTCTTGGTAAAAACTATAGCAACAAATTTTCGATAGTACGTAAAAATAACATATAATTATAGATACTATATTTACAGGAACGCAATGTTATAAAACTTTCAAACGGAGGAAAGGAGATAAAGACGTACAACGAAGTATATTGGCTTTTCCAAAGTATCACAATATCGGTTTTTTTCTCACACAAAACCAGAACTGTATAAAAATCCAGTTTCCCATTCCCTAGTAAGAACGCTCTAATCAAGGCTAGGCTGGGCGCCTTTCTCCGGGAGCCTGCACTAATTATGTGGCCGGTAACAAGCGGCCGTAGCTCTCCAACTATCATTGTATAATCAGTTTTATTTGTGTACTTGATCATATATGTATACGAACCCCGATGCTAAAGAGTTCGTCCTGTCATACATTGTGTGTTAAGTATTTACTCCTTTTATTCCAAAAAAGCTTTATACATTATTATACGTACTCCATTAAAACTTTCGAACAAAAACTGCATAGCGTACTATGCAAATCATTATGTTTTGTGTCAAAACAATGGACAAAGTCGTATTAAGAATTATTTCTTTATTAGTTTCATTGTTGTAAATATTTCCTGAATTCAAAATAACTCTTTAATCCGTATGAGTTTCCGAGGCATAATACCGAACATTAAATGGCTATGTTCAAAAGTGTCTGAAAGCTTGTTAACAAGTTCTTCACTCAGTTACTTGTTGGTGGTGGAACAGAGATTTCATTACCTTTTGTTGCCGTTAACAATCTAGCTTCATTTGGAATCCAAGTTGATCAGTACAGCGCGATGTTTCATAGGAAATATCCTAAGGGCTTTGCCCACATACTGTGAGATTGCGGGCTTGGAGGGTGCCAAAAATGCTTTTAAAGTTGCTTGCCCAGGTAAAAAATTTCCAGACAACCCAAAATCACAAAGGAGCTGGGATAATATTTACTGTGATTTAAATTATAATATTCTTCTAACCAGCAGTGCAGGTCCAGATCGTGCGAGACTTTTGGCGGTCGGAACCCGGGAGGCTGGTTACTGGCTACATGCCCATCCCTCGCCAAATACCGGTACCTTCCTGGATCCGACCTCGCTTAGATTGGCGACTGGACTGCGACTCGGGGTCGCGGTATGTACCCCACATATATGCTCTTGTGGCACGGACGTGGACCGACTGGGACACCATGGATTGTGTTGTCAAAAAAGTGCAGGCCGTTTTTCGAGACATGCGACGCTTAATGATATAATCCGCCGGTCTCTTGCCACCGTCAATGTGCCTGCTCTTCTTGAGCCGACTGGCATGGTCAGGGACGATGGTAAGAGACCTGATGGGGTGTCTTTAGTTCCTTGGAGCGTGGGACGGATGTTGGTGTGGGATGCTACCTGTGTAGACACACTGGCACCGTCTCACCTCCAACGGACTACAGTAAAAGCGGGTGCAGCGGCGGAAAACGCCGAAATTCTAAAGCGTAATAAATACAAGGGCCTCGGCAGAGAGTACATGTTTGTACCTTTTGGCGTCGAAACTCTAGGTTCATGGGGTCCCAGCGCGCATAAGTTATTTGCAGAAATTGCGAAGCGTCTGGTTGACGTAACTGGTGACCGAAGAGCTGGCGGTTTCCTCGCTCAACGTATCAGCATTGCGATACAGCGAGGAAATGCCGCCAGCATCCTCGGTACAATGCCTCAAGGGCCCGTTTTAGATTTAAGTTAGTTTTAATTTTCTTTATATTATTTTGGTTAAGTATTCTTGTATATATTTTCGTTGTACATAAATAAATGATTTATCTATGTTTTTAAATAAAATTAAAACAATATTATCCTGTCATAATAAGTTTGTAAAAACGCTGTCTGTATGTTCACTTTTGACTCAAGTTTTGTCAAACGGACTCCCATATTTTTTGTGTATATTTAGTTATCGGTTTTTCATGGTTAACTTATGAAGAAAAATGTTACTTTTATGGAATATTACGGCGCAAGAAAGAACGGATTGATTAAAACATAGGATACCTTTTCTCTTTAAAATCGTTAGTCACAGGCGGAATTGGGGATGTAATACGGTAGTCCATGTGGAAGAAGTTGCGTGCAAATACCAGTATTTCAGTACGATAACTTTACGCAAATGGGTTTGCAGTCATAAGCTGGGATTAATAGTAAAATGATTACACCTTTGGCTACTGTAATCTTATGTTAAAGATCACTTATGCATTTTCCCATACCACAAGATAATCTCACGTCACAATGCTTGTTGTTGTTGCGTACAATGTTGATGTAATGTTTCTTTCACACGCCAATCTTCTCAGCTAGAGTTAAACTTTTTATCTGGGTCAGCCCGGTCCTGATTAGCGCATATTCAGAGCAGAGGGCCTTTGGAGACCCAACTTGCCAGGGATGCCTGCAGCGACAATGGATAAAGGCGTAAACTTCCAAATTATGGCAACAACGTTTCTGTTTTATTTTATCTGCCGCGGTAAGCCCGGTTTAGCTGCGAGATGAAGAAATAAACCAGTTATAGACAGTAATGGTAATGATTCTTTGGACTGTTGATGATTTTAGTCACGGGTGTAAATAATATAGCAAAGAGCAACCGGCACCGATTACACTATATATATTAATTATATTTTCTATATTAATAATTTCGTGCAGGGGTACGGTAGACCCGAACGAGACCTGTCTCAAATTGAAGAACGTGTAAAAATAACGATTTTTGAGTTGAACATATGTATCTGCAAAATTCGGATTGTCGCGTATTTTGCATTTAAAAGTGTTAATTTGATGACAAAACGTCGGCCATATTGCCCACAGACTATATTGCTATATTAAATTTGTTGGTTGACAGTGTCGGCTACGTTCGAAAATCGTGAACTATTTTTGCGTCCGGTATGTTGGCCAGGTTGCTGGGCTGCGTTCTGGGTGATGGACCATCATCGCCCATTGTGTGGATTCGGCTAGCCGCGTCTGCAGCGTTTTGGTTTTGTGGTTTTCAAGCGTTCTAGACACCTATCGATTGTCATAATAACCGCCATCAAAGCGAATGTATGGGGCCTGTTATATGGTTATTAGTATCACGTGATACGTTCATATCACGATACGTGTCACGTGAATATTGAAGCAGAAACTATACAAATTTGAAAACTGTGATAATATTGACTCCCCAGTATTGTGATAATATTAATCGTGTAAAGGACACCACTAGAATGTTTGCTGAGTCTGTCCGCCATCTTAAAGCTGCATCTCTATTTTGTTGTGACAAACTACTAGGTGACTTATAGCCTTTAAACGTCTAGCAAAATTCTATCCCTATCTCGCTCTATCTCATAACTTAGTAGTACTGCTCATACCGTTCGCCGCGCTCGGACGTTAGAGGCGCTATCGCGAACCGAAAATGAAGCAGCTGCCTCTCCATCGCACATGCATTCGAACGATAGAGAGGGAGATAATTAGTTTTTGGTTCGCGTTAGGTCCTCAGGCGTCCACTTTGAAACAAATAGGGTATTTTATTATATGAGAAATAAAATTCAAAATGTGAGAAAAACCGGCCAAGTGCGTCGGACACCGAGGGTTCCATACAACTAAAAAAACAAATGTGATTTATCAATATATTGGTATTTTTGGTAAAATATACGTCATACTAAACATTATCACCTAATTTCAAGTTCAGTTAAAAAATTATATGTGTGACAGACGACACACGGAATGTTCTTTGACTTTCTTCGACCGACCGCCGCGCTCGGACTGAAGTGCTACTGGGAACCGAAAACGAAATACATGCCTCTCTGTCGCACTTGCATATTCGAGCGCGGAGAGGGAAATACTTCGTTTTCAGATCGCGGTAGGCCTTCTGGTTGGTGCGCGTACGGCTCCTATTCCTGCATGGTGCGCGTATCGGAATGCAAAATACCTTTGGCGAAATTAACGGAACAAGTTGCTAAATAAGTTCCATTAATTGAAGAAAATATTACCAACTGTTATTATTATCACGCGAAATACTCATATAACGATCCATATCATGTGAATATTGATGAATATTGAAGCAACATCCCTACAATTTTGAAAACCGCGATAATATTGACACATAATCTTGAGTGTAAAGGGTGCCACTGAATAGAATTTGGCGGAGAATAGAGAGCTGGGGGTCTACTCCGAAATTCGAACTTCGTATGGTGCCGTCTCTTTCACTCTCCTGTCATATACCATATGAGTGAAAGGGACGGCACCATACGAAGTTCGGATTTCGAAATTCGTAGTAGACTTCCTGTTACCGCGAAACGAAAACGAACGAACATCGTGTATTTATTTCCCTCTGTGTCGCTCGAATTTTCAAGTGCGACAGAGGGAGATACACGAACTTCATACGTGTTCGTTCGCGGTAGCAGCTCTGACTTCGCACCAAAAATACTGACTGGCACATCATCATTTAACAATTGCACATCTGAACCGAATTTTAATGAACGATTAGTATTTTAGCTATACAAATCAGTACTGATTACGGTGTCAAATTTTTTATATGCCTTTAAATACTAGCCTTATAAAAATACTTAGGATTAACTTATAAAGATACTTTGCCCGTGACTTCGTCAGCGTAATCTTTTACTCCCTATTTCATATGTTTATCCACACTACAAACTATATTTGTATACGAAGTTTCATCATAATCCGTTGTTGTTATGTTTTTATTTTATAAATTTTTGTACACTATTTCTTTCGTCGTTTGCATTACTGTCACGAATAAATGTTTTCTTTATTTCTTTCTTATTTATTTCACCCGAGCGAAGCCGGGCTTTCATCTAGTAATGTTATAAATGCGGAATGGCGTTTGATGTTACTTTTCGCTCAAAAAAAATAGCCATTTCGAACAACCAAAAGCAGATTTTAATTCACGATTGGTGCCTATAATGAAGACGTATTACCTCAAACTAATTTCAGCTTGTTCACATGGAGGTTTAGTTATCTGTGCGTTGTTTTATTCTCAATGTAAACACTAGTACAAATTCCTTGTTTGCAAATTATTCGTTAATGTAAGACATTCAATCGTGTGCAGATTAATTGACTGATTTAGTTCACTGGAGTGTCACTTAATTGAACTGGAACTGTAATAGGCAGTTACTGTCGTAATAGCAGCTGACGCATGTTATTACTCCGTATTGACATAAGCCGTCTCGGGGCAATGTCGCCGTCTCGAGTGCACTCCAAATTGATCTTTGTCTCGAAATTTGTCTTAGATCCGTTAGTCATGTGAAGCGTGATGCGAATTTGTCATATGTGAAAGATGTTGGTACTTATTTAGAATCTTAATTCTTAAATATTGTTTCCTTTACTGTTATGATTCCGGAGTAAGTTTTCCGGTATGAAGTATTTAGGGACAATGAGGCTGATGTAAGTATTAAGCTCAATGAGGCTGTAATTTGTATAGTTAACAACAGAAGTAAGTTAACACTTTTACATCTATCTTATTCTATTGTGAATATTGTGATATTAAGATTAATAATTGATAACTTACCTGTACTGTTGACTGCTAGAAGACCATTGTTTTGATATATAAATGTAATGTAATCGCATGTTAACCGGTAAAGAATGCTTGGTGTCATTAATATCGCGTTAACTACGATAAGTTTTTTATAGCAACGTACTCTGTGAATGTGGTACCGTTCAGACGACTCGGCACATGAGGCAGTGCTACCTGTGCCCGGTTTCGTGTACTATATACGGAAGACCTTATAGAAGCTGCATCTCGAGGGATAGAGGTGGCAAAATATTATCAAAAACAAATTTTGTGTTATTTCATCCCTTCACACGAGAAAGAAGAAGTTTTGTTATGTGCAATAAAGATAAATAAATACTTAAGTAACTCGAAGACAAATATTCATGCTCTACAAAAATCAAAAATATTTGCCCTCAACGCAGACAGGGTGGGTACCCACTACATCCTATTACAATAGTATTACAACGTATCGATGCTGTTCGACGCATCACGTCATCTTACGGCATAGAGCGTTTAGGACTCTGTTTTCGATAGCGTGAGTTTCCTATAAATAAAAAAATGCTACTAATAAACAAAGGAAACAATATCCCTCCCAACCCTAACAAAGGTAACTGCATTTGTCCACCTGATACGGTACTACTCCCCTAGTATACTACTTAGAGTATATATAGCCTTTCTGACTAATGCGTCTTGTTTTATAGCCACCACGTACAAGTACGCGAACGATGCACGTAGCACATTTAAGTCGCAGCTATCTGGTGCCATAGTTACAATGTTACTTACCGTTATATCGTTAATGTTATGGTATTTGGTTAAACTTGTTATTCACAAGCTCTGAGTACCTTGGGAAGTTCGAGTTTAGGATGTTTAAAGCAAATTATGTCATATGTGTTATAGAGGAACTTGTTATATTAGTCAGATGATGGTTAAATAATCTACATATACAAATCCAATCTTAATAAATAGTAGCTTGGGCCGAAATCGGTCAGGCCACTCAGGACGTCATCAATATCTTAAACGGCCTCCCAAATCAGAAATATTGTGTTTAGGTACTCGGATGTTATATGAACCACTTTTATTATGCTTCTACAATTTCTACATATATTCTATAGTAAATTTCAGTCAGTTCACAGGAGGTTCGGTCGTTTTTTCCAAACACGGCGATAACGCTGTCGCTTATAATCGTTTGTATCACAGCCGGTCACTTGTAAGTAAAAATAGGACTTAGATACGGTCCATAGTGTACTCGTAAATACGTCCTAGAATTGTAAATTCTGATTTGTATCAGACACAGTGGTTGTGTTTCTCTTAACAATCCCAGTTTTCATCTCATCGATGGTTTCCTATGTCCTTTTTTATTCTCCATAAAACCTCTTCTCGCGTCAAAACGCTGGCCCTCTGGCCGCCCTTATCACTGTTATCAGTCGTAACGCTCACTGTTTGCTCGACATGTTTCGTCGCGATAAAGTTTTTGTTCCTTTGTGATTTTATCACGGTTTTGTTATAGCCCGTGGTTTCTATAGATTCGATTATGTCTGTGCTTTCTGGTTTGTGTAAACTTTTTATGGCTTTATCTACTCTGAGATAAGGAGGATGTTTGTTTAGGAACAATATCATTGCTTTGAAATATATTGTAAGTACAGTTTAACAATATTAATAATAAATAATAACCCGACCCCTTAATTTTTTTTAACATTAAAGCGTAGTTAGTGTTAGTCAATTGAGTGTAGATAATTTCAATGGTCGTGGTTAAAAATAAGTTAATAATGATTATGTAATTCATTATTACCCCCTGTACCAAATCCAATAACAAGGCTATTATATTTGCTTATACTCGTACTCATACTATTTTTTTATTGATACCTCGCCGAGTTTTTAACGCCGGTTGTTCTCGTGGCAGACAGAGGTTTATTTTTCCGAACCGGTGGTAGTTTATTGTGACATTCATTATTTCACTTTGTCAGTAACATTATATGATACAGTAATGAATGATCCTATGTTACAATATTAGTACATTACGATACAAGTGCGGAGAATAGGAAATTCGCAACGAGTGGTGATAAATTAAAACACGACCGAAGGGAGTGTTTTAAATCGACATGAGTTGCGAATTACCTATTCGCACGTGTATCGTACAACGTTTTACAGTACATATGGCTCTTTAAAGTTTCGACATATGCCTGTAATCTACTGATTACCGCACTCGTGCGGTAAAGTAGCAGTAGTAGCATCATATGTACTGTAATAGTACATTACGATACAAGGGTTGTAAAACAAAGAAAGGCCGATATCACAGATGTTTGAGGCCCGAGCCGCAGGTGAGGGTCATAAATATGGGAGAGAGGGCTTTCTGTTTTACGATCCGTGTTTTGTACACAATTTTACGTCACCACTAGGCCAAAACGTGGGTATTTCCGGACGCGCAGCGTGCGGAAAAACGCGCTTTTTGGCAAGGTGTGGTGTAAAGATCATATCTGCATGATGCTTGCCCTGCTAATAGCAAACCGTAAACGAACTACGATATTTGGAACATTTAAATCAGCATTACCCAAATATTTGCTTGCTATGCGCTTAGTTAAATGAAAACCGAAATTATTAACGATTGTCTTTTATACCACGTTGGCGGCAAACTAGCGTCCAGCCCGCCTGGTAAGCGGTCACCGCAACCCATGAATGCTTGTAACTCAAGGCGGGTCACTTGGGTGACATGGGCGATGCCGATTGTTTAAAAATGTATACGTTCCATTTTTGAAGAACCCCAACCCGCGCGTGCCTCCTGGGACTCCTGGGGAAAATCTAAGCACAGCTCATTCCACAAGCCCGCTGCAGCGTTTGAGGAAGGAAATTCCTCTGAAACCATACTGTAATTGACCATATAGGTAAGAATTAAATTAAAATTCGACCAAAGTTTACATGTTGACCTCAGCTAACAAATTGCACCCCTTTCTAACATGGCGCTGTTTGGGCTTGCATTTTAATGAGTACCGGCCAAATAATTGGTTTGTAATTAATTGTTACGATCCAATTAAAATTGTTTATCAAACTGTGTCAGTGTTTAATGAGCCAAAACTATTTTCTTCTTTTTTAGCAGTCTGGCTGAAAACCTTAGTAAAAAGTGGATGGTCTTAATTTAAAAAAACTTGCAATTTCACGAGAATCTGCACATCAATATGAATTAATAATCGAAATTAAAAGATGGTAGCAGTCTAGTCCGGTTTTAAGTGGGTATGGATGGATTCTGACAATCGCGACGACCTTGCATATTTTTTTCTAAATTCTAATAGGTACGAGGGTAAAACTGAAAGTTTCGGGAATAGAAGAAAATATGCAGTATAAGTGAGTTTATTTATTTTTATTGTTTTTCAAAATATTCTCCTTTGTATTTCATGCACTTATGCATGCGTTCAAACCAGTCCATAAAGCACTTTTTGAACTCTGAAGTAGGGGTCGACAAAATGGCTATTTTATAGGCCTCCACTGCTTCTTCTGGCGTCTGAAACCGCTGACCACGCAGTTTGTCCTTGATTCTGGGGAATGTAAAAAAGTCGTTGGGACTTAAGTCAGGGCTATATGGAGGGTGGTCCAATATTTCGACTTTTTCACCGTCCAGGTACTCAGTTGTTGTCCGAGCGGTGTGTGGGCTGGCGTTGTCGTGGTGAAGGATGATGCGACGACTATGGTTTGTTTTTCGGAGTTCAGCAAAGACGTTCGGCAAACAAATAGTGGTGTACCAATCAGCATTGACTGTTCTACGATCCTCAAGAGCCACAGTAGCTACGTGACCAGATTTAGAGATAAACGTAGCCACCATCTTCTTAGCCGTACTGCGAGAACGAACAACTTTTGTGGGTTTGAGCTCGTCTTCGAAGACCCATACTCGGGATTGGTTCTTAGTTTCAGGCTCATAAGCGTATATCCACGACTCGTCACCTGATACTATGCTAAAAACAGCATTTGAGCGTCCCTTGTTAAATCTTTTCAAAGTTTTGCGGCACCAATTGACACGGACTATTTTCTGCTCGTCAGACAATAGGTGAGGTATCCAACGGGAAAATAACTTTTTCACGCCTAATTCTTCTTTTAAAATAATTTGTATTTGACTCATTCCAATACCCAGGTGCTCTTGAATTTCCCGATATGTCACATGTCGGTCTTCATTTATCAGACGACGCACAACATCGACGTTTTCTTGCGTGACTGCCGATTTTGGTCGACCTTCACGCACTTCGTCGGTGAGGGATACACGGCCACGTTGAAATTCTGAATACCACCTGTATATTGTAGTCTTTGAAGGAGCTTCAATATTAAAAGCAGCAACCATCCGCTCTTCACATTGTTTTTGTGTTAGTCCACTTTTAAAGTCATAATAAATCATAGCTCTGAAATTTTCACGGCACAATTCCATTTTAAGCAGTGACTCGACGACTTCAATAAACAATTGAAACCGAACCATACTTTTTTTTTTCTAAGTGGCCAGTGTGTTGAGATAAGGAAACTTCAGAGATTATAAAAAGGTATAATACATGTTAAAAATAAATTAATAAGTATTCGATTCCCGCCACTTTCAGTGCAAGCCTCGTACCTACTTATTCGACTCTAGCAAAGGACTTAATTGTCTTAATTATTAATTAAAGAATGCACGTTTGATGTGGCGATGAAGCAATCGTGATGTGATTTTTTCGAGTCTATTATCGAATAAAATGATTCCTGAACCATACGAAAGCTATTCCTAAGAGTGGAACGTTGTGAACGTTACAGTGAGTCCCGGTGTCGTGTCCCGAGGCATGTTAAGGCAGTCATATGTTCCGTTCAAGTTTTATCCACGAATAAACTCGCTCGGGAAATGTGAACTTAGATGCCACATCTTATATTACAACAGTTTCCCTTTGCGAGTTTGTCAGGATCGCGAGAAACAAAAGTCCGTGATCTGTTTTTCATTCATTCTTAGGCGACAGATGTATTTTGTTTGAGTTCGTACTCCTCCTAGACGCTTTAACCGGTCACGCTTACATTTTGCATGTCAATAGGTGACATCATAACGATGGTTTAATTTTTTTTTTTTAATCTGACATACCACGGATGTATAATCACCGAAAAACTGACTTTCCGTGTTTTTCAATGTAAAAAGTCGTGCACGCGCAAAATTGATGTAAACCATGGAAAATAGACGGAGTTTGAGACGCGCTCAGCTCAACATTTGCAACCATCAAACTCCATTGCATACATACCTATTTATTCCTTTTTAGAGACTCGGTCCTAAGGTGATCATCCATGGACTGATATCTGCCTACCCGTCTGGGGAAAAGGCGGTATATGTACATATACCGCCTTTTCATTAGAGGAAAAGACTTACAGATTGAACTCTTTTTGAATGATTATAATATTGAAATATTGTGTGTAACTGAACATTGGTTAAAAAATAATGAATTAATGCCTCAATTTAATAACCACCAGGTGGGAAGTTCGTTCACCAGACTTAGTTCCATACATGGTGGGTCATTAATAATATTACATAATAAATTAAAATTTAAGGAACGTAAGGACATTGTATCCTTGTCTGTTGAACGGACCATAGAAATAAGTGCAGTAGAATTAGAGCAATTTATTGTTGTCTGTGTGTATAGGCCGCCATTAAGTAATTTTGACCTTTTTGAAAGCATAATGGAATCCGTGCTACTTAAAATATCACTCTCTAGTAAGAAATTACTTATATGCGGAGACTTCAATGTAAACATTTTAGAAAATTCAACAACAAGTATCAGATTGTTGAATCTTTTCAAATCTTGTAATTTGAGTCATATATTTACGGAGCCTACTAGAGTCACTGCTACAAGCGCCACCTGTATAGATAACATTTTCACTAATATTATTCCAATCACTAAAAGTGTAATCAGTAAATTAGAATCAGATCACTTAGGTCAATTAATGGTATTTGAGACATTAAGAAGAAATACCCTGAGGAAACAAATAACTATTGTACCAGTAACCACGGGCCGTATGGAACGAATGAAGCAAAGTCTAGTCCAGGCGCTACCCTTTCTGTCTTCCGATATGAGTCCAAACGAAATGTACAATTCATTTTTTCACACTTTTATGAAACATTATAATGCGATTTTTACATCCAAATCGGTCGTGGTTGGTGGGACATCAGTTTTTAGTGAGTGGGCTACTGAGGACTTACATAAACGTAGACAAGCACTGTATGCTTTATATGAGGAACGCCGGTTTAATATGAGTGATGAATTTAAGGAACATGTCAAACAATATTCTAAGAAATTTAAAATAGATTGTCATATAGCTAAACGTAATTTTATAAGCCAGAAAATTACAAATAGTTCGGACATTATCAAAACAACATGGAAATTAATTAATGTGGAAACTGGTAGATCAAAGCACAAAATGAATGATCTTAAACTAAAAATTGATGGCATAATTATAGATTCAAGTTTAGAAGTAGCAACAGCATTTGAAAAATTTTTCACTGAGATACCAGTATCCACAACAAAGACATTAAATTCTTCACCTTCGTCTGCCGTTACATTGTTAAAAGATAACGCCTCAGAATGTAGTGGAAATCTTCATTTTGAATATGTTAGTACCCCAGATGTAATAAAGGCGTTTAAATCAATTAATGTCAAAAAAACTGGTGATCTCTGGGGAGTCTCTGTCCATGCTGTCAAATCTCTAATAGAAGTCATAGCGCCTGACTTGGTAGTTGTATTTAATAACAGTATTGACTGCGGTGAGTTTCCTGATCTAATGAAACATAGTAAAATAACTCCTTTATTTAAATCAGGTAGCACTTCTGACCCCACTAATTTTAGACCAATATCTGTGCTGCCAACATTTAGTAAAATTTTTGAAAAATTAGTTTTGTCCCAATTAATAAGACATTTTAATGCAAACAATTTAATGCATAATAAGCAATTTGGTTTTACGCGGGGTCGCTCGACAACCGACGCGGCTGTTGAGCTAACTAAACATATATTCGATGCCTGGGAAGAGTCACAGGATGCCTTAGGTATTTTTTGCGATTTGTCCAAGGCCTTCGACTGCGTATGTCATGAAACATTAATCAGGAAACTGCACTACTATGGAGTTAGAGGATCGGCACTGAATTTGCTAAAATCTTATCTATATGGTAGAATACAAAGGGTCGATGTGAATGGACAGCGATCTCCAGGATCAGTGGTCTCGATGGGTGTACCGCAGGGATCAATATTGGGACCTTTCCTATTCCTTATCTACATAAATGACTTGCCATACCTCGTAAAGACCCACCATGATATAGTATTGTTTGCAGACGATACCTCTCTTATATTCAAAGTCAAACGACAGCAACAAGCTAATATAGATATAAACAATGCTATTTCTAAAGTAGTTAATTGGTTCAATGTCAACAATTTATTGTTAAATGAGAAAAAGACCAAATGTATCAAGTTTGTCACGACTAACGTTAAGCACAATCAAACAAGTGTCATTGTGAAAGATGAGGAATTGGAACTAGTGGATAGTACAGTTTTTCTTGGATTAACATTAGATTCCAAACTCCAATGGGGTCCCCATATTGCTAATCTCTCGAATAGACTGAGTTCTGCAGCTTTTGCCGTGAGCAAGATCCGCCAACTGACAGACGTGAAGACAGCTCGATTAGTATATTTTAGTTACTTCCACAGTATTATGTCGTATGGTATTTTACTATGGGGCAGTGCTTCAGATATTAATACCATTTTTGTTCTGCAGAAGAGGGCTATTCGAGCAATATATAAAATGAACCATAGAGACTCACTTAGAGATAAGTTCAAGAACATTAATGTAATGACATTGCATTGTCAATACATCTATGATAATATTGTGTATGTACATAAAAACATTGTAAATTTCAGGAAGAACTGTGACATACATAATATTAATACTCGAAATAAACACAAACTCGCGGTGCCCACCACTCGCCTACAGAAAATTAGAAAATCATTCATGGGTAATGGTGCGAAGTTTTATAATAAGCTTCCAAGAAATGTAACTGAATTATCTATTAATAAATTTAAAAATTATGTAAAGCGTCAACTCATATCGAAAGCATATTATAGCACACATGACTAGATGAATGATAAAACACCGTGGGATTAATTGTGACTGAAATATTAATGAATTAATCATTATGGCGTTAGATATTAATATGATCTTTTTTTTTTGATTTTTGATTTTATCTAGAAACTGTCTAGATTTCTATTTTTTATATATTTTTCTATTATTATTATTATTATTTATTTTTTGACGATCCTATTGTGAATTTTACTACAAAATAATTTCTTACTTTGACATGTCTACAACAACAATATTTATTTTGAAGAATAATAATAGCATCAATAAATTGCTCTAAATAATTAATTAATATATATGTTAATAAATGTTATAACTGACGATTCGAAAGTGCTTGTTGCTAGGCCTATTTGAATAAAGAATATTTTGACTTGACTTGACTTGACTTGACTATATCCTTTGTGAACTTTCGTTGCAGCCCCTCAATCGTTTTATTCAGGAAGCGTGTAATTGCTGATTGATGTCCAAATCGTCACCAAATCAATCTCAATTTAAGATAAACGACTCGCGCCGACTCTAAATTGGAATTGATGGAAATACTTTTGAACTTTTGAGAATGCAAATTTCGCCTTCGATAATCTGACGACAGGAATATAAGTGGACTGTGGAGTAGGGACTGTTGATATCTAAATGGAAAGTTTACACGCCAAGTAGTTGCTATAACGATTCTTTTGATAAGTAATAGCAGAAGTTTGTTTATATATCTAGTGTTTTAGATTTCTTAGTTAACCTGATCTACTGGTTTAAATCAAACTCGTGGACCCCCGTGGATTCTTATAAAACTGGGTAAACTTATCTGCCCACTAGTTCAGTGACTCACTCATCAACTAGCACACACGTCGCTACCGGCTCGACTTGTGCGCTGCGATCACAGACCAGGTCAGTGGCTGCGATGGACGACAAATCATGGTGCTTAATACAAAGATCCAATGTAACATTTCCACTTATTTGTAATTTGGACCTTATTTTCGATACTGTAGGTTTGAATTATCATAGCGACTGTTTTTGTAATTGAAACCTTTTGAATGTTAACCTAAAAAATATATATGGTCATTAACATTTACATAGACAGCATAGACTGTAGGCTATGTCCGTTCCCAGTAAATGAGGCTGTGATATTTATTAGGTGATGTTATAGTTTCTGGTTGCAACAGTATATAGAATATAATGTGACATTGATTATCTTGAGTAAACCAGACGAATATATTGTGCAAAACTATATCCTACCAAAAACATTCTCATGTAAAATGTTGCCAGGACGAGACTGTATGCCTCGCACTGTAAAAAAGTTATCAGATCTCATGTAGAGCCAAACTTCTAACTCTTCACGCTATAACTTCACAAACTCTACACCTTAGTCAAAATATGTGAACTCAAAAGTGCTACCGCGAATCAAAAACGAAATATCTGCCTCTCTGTCGCACTTGCATATTCGAGCGACACAAAGGGGGATACTTCGCTTTCGGTTTTCGGTAGGCCCACCACCACCAACCGAAGACGAAGTATCTCGTTCTCTGTCTCTCGAACCAGGAAGTGCTATAGAGAGGTATGCATTTCATTTTCGGTTCGCGGTAGGCCCACTAGTTTCGTATTAGTTAAAAAAGTAACTGCGGTGACGTGCGTTGCTGAAGGGACTCTTTTCTGGTTTAGTAATGTAACATATTTCCCTTCGTTGGTGTTTTAATGGCAAACATCTTCTGTTAACAAACCCATTGCAGAAAGCTGTATCTGAATCGGTCAAGCCGTTTTGGAGATATGGATGTGCCCACACGAACAACCAAAGAACCTCTCGCGTACACCGAAACGCGTATATCTCTCGGTTCCATCTTGAGTAAAAATAAAAAATGTTTCTTTACAATACTTTACATAAACTGAATTTACGTTAAACTTCCTATAGCAAATTTCCAATTAACCAGCCATTACCGTTATCGCGTCATCTGCGGAACCGTTACTCGTTAGGGAGCCGCATTCGGATTTTATGCATTCGCCAAATGTTACCGGATCGCGTTACGATGGAGCAAAGGTTGCATACGAAATGCATATGAGCTGCATAGTGCTGGGATCTAATTGGTATTTCTATCGTCGTCACTGATTTAGATAATTAAACCTATCCATAAGTTTTCACAATTTAAAACTACGTATTACATACAATACTTTAGAGAACAATTAGGCTCCTGAGTGCAAGTAACAAGGTACAGATACAAAATGCAAACTTAACGCCATGAACCATCCTCTGCCAGTCAACCGTTACGTCAATGATATTATAATCATAGCTTCTGCGGAATACATGCACCACAGAAATAAAGAAAACCGACAAATTTTTAGGAACATTCAGCAAGAGGAAGACTTGTTTTCAGTCTGTATATTATCCTTTCATGTAAGGAAAAACCACAGTCTAGCAAAGCTACTGCAGTTAATGCCATCTTGATAGAGTCCATCCATACTTCCGAAGGAAGTTTGAAAATATTGAATCTTATGGTTTACTTTAAAGAAAGGATTTTTATTATGATATATTGATTGCCATAGTGACATTGGCTGTATTTACTTATTTCCAGCTTATTTCAGTTAATGAAAAAAAATCTCCATATAAATATAAAACCATCTTGTGACAAGACAATGTCTGTGTTTACACTGTTTACACATCACTATATCAGGGTTGCCGCCGAGGATATGCATATGATAATATGGAAACTTTAGAAAGTTAGGATCAGCACCTATATTTGCATGAAAGTTATGAAATCCATGCATTTATAATTAATTTCTGCTACATTTAGCATCTTCATTTAGAAAATTGTTTGAACTCAGTAACTCACTACATAATTTAATCTACATATACATAATATGTGTTCATATATGAATAATTAGTTGGAATACCGTACCGTGGTGCCGGGTTAGAATAGCACCATCCCCTTTCTTCCTGTGGGTGTCGTAAGAGTCGACTATGGGAACCAGGTTGAAGTGTTTTGTGGGAGATTGGCTAGCAACCTCTCACTACAATACGTGTATCGCATTTTCTCCATCTATATACATGCAATTGCTAAAAGTGGCACTGAAAAATAATTTTCATATGCTCTGCCTACCCCTTTTGGGAATATGGGCATGAGTTTATGTATGTATTATGTATGAATAATAGCAGAACATATTATGTTCAACAGGTGCGATTCAGTCTTGCTTATGATTTTAATCGCATCAAGCTGATAGACTTTGCTAAGATTACAACTCAATATGATTTTGATATTTTGTTTGTTTAATCCTAAATCTGTGAAAGGGAATCTTTTAATAAATTTGCTTTGCTAACAATAGGCATCTAATGCCTTATATACTTATACATAAACTACGCCTTATCTATAAATTCTCATAATTTTCCACGTTCATTCTGATCCTTTATATTTAAGTAAATGGAAACACGTTCTTATCGTTACCACCGAGATATATTACTATTCTTTTTGCTGGTTTCGATTTGATCGTCAATTCATATTTTCAAATCATCAACTACCCGAAAAGCTTATCATTATTTTCGAATTTTAAGTGAAATGGTTCAGCAAGGACCCTGTGGGTACGTGAAGACAAAACTGTCACGCAGCACGCTACACTCGATGACTCGTCTGTATTCACGTTTCCGTTCCATTTCCCTGGACCATTAGCCTAATGAAATTATCAATTAGACATGCCTACCGGGACGAGATGCAAACGATTCATTTTCAACTATGTTTGGTTTTAAAACCATGTGGAAACGATAAATCTTTGTACAAATGTAGTAGTAGTTAATGCGAATCCTTTAAACGGTATAGAGTTTACAGAACCACAAAACAATCCTTTATGGTTGAGGGCACTTACGTCAAGTAACGAGTTCCTCCCGCGTCTATATGTAGACTTTTAATGCATATGTAAATACTCGTAGTACTTGGGCATAGGTACCGTCAACCAATTTGATTTCGGGGCCACTTCGTACCTTGTCACAGTGAAAATTGATATATGAAAGATGCTAGTGATCGCATATTATTGTCACTGTGACAAGGTATGAAGCGGCCCAGAAATGAAATTGTTTGACCGTACGTACTATGATATTATATGAATGTGTTTATTTCAATTGTGCTGCATTTTATATATACTCGTACTCTTATATACATAATCTAAGATTAGAGAAATGATCAAAGCAAGTTCCAGTTAACCTTTGAGTAAATGAGTTGACGACGATTTTGGCTCAGTTCGTAGTGGCCCGTGTCTAAGAAGCTGGAGGTGCCGGGTTCAAGTTCAGAGCATTTAATTGTGTGAATATGTGATTAACACGAATATTTGTTCGTAAGTCTTGGATGCTTTATATGTATTTTTCTATTTAAGTATGTATATCGTAGTCTACCCATAGTACAAGGTCAATTTTTGTAGGGTTTTCCCTTCCCCCAACAAATAAATAAATAATAATAGGTATTTAATTTAAATCAACATTCAATATTATATTGTGCATTATTATCTACGTAAAAGATTTTTCAATATGGAATGTATTAAATTATCTACTTCGGGGGTTAATATTTTACTAGGTGTAGTAATTGTTCAGTCCCAATTTAGAAGTTCATTTTGCGGTACCCTGCATTATTGATGCCCGAGCGGGACGGCTCCGAGTGTTTGTTAAGCTTTCGCCTAATTGGCGATTGCCCTGGTTTGTACATTCTCATTTACCATGCACAAGTTTCCATTTATTCCATTAATGCATATGTTATTTTGGGTTTCCTTCTTTTACTACTGCTTATTCTGTTAAAGATATTTTATGATAACTTGATTGTTTGAACGCGCGGTTGTTTCATGTGTGAAACTTGAAAGGCCGAGCCACACCGAATGCGTGCGCAGCACGTGCGCGTGTGCGTGGCGTGGGCGCATTCGGTGTGTCTCGGTTTTAAGCGCGTTCGACGCAGTGTTTCAAAGTATGAGAGACGCAACGCAATAAACAATGTGTAGTAATTGGTTTATGTGGTATTAAATAGTGTGCGTCAAATGCATAAAACTACCACGCTTAAGTACATAAGGTTGCCGGAGAAGAGGTGAAACAGCATCGAAATCGACATGTATATTGTTATACTTGCTCATTAAGTTAGCCAACCGGCAGCATCCATATATAGCTCATGTTTAGGAGAAGTACTAGTTAAAAAATACATTTTTGTATAGAACTCAAAAAGAGGACGTCCTCTGTGTAGTTGAAGCAAATGTATCCTTTACATAAATAGTAGTAATTCCATAATATAAATCAGAGGTCGGTCAGTGGTACCTGTAAAAGTATTATTGCTTATTTTTATTATTTATCAGTTTGTAAGATACAAGTACGTACGACAATAAATGTAGTTCCACCAGATCGTTATTTAAGAGTGCGCAGTACGTTCGGTTCTCCATACAAACGTATTTACGCTCTCATTTCAAAACGCCGTGCTAAAATAACATGAAACTTTGTATACACAATGGGATCCGGCATATCTAGGTCGGAAATTAGTTTTTGTTGCTTGAAATTATAATGGAGAAAAAAAACGATTATTAAGGTTTTCATACAAGCCGTAAAAAACTGAAAAAACCGCTGTATTTTTTTTCTTTTACATTTTCTTTCAACAGAAAGTAATTTTCGACCTAGATATGCCGGATCTCATTGTGTATACAAAGTTTCATGTTATTCTAGCGTGGCGTTTTAAAATGAGAGCATAAATACCTTTGTATGGAGAACCGAGCGTACAGCCACGTACTGCGCCCTCTTAATATTAAAATAATTGACAATCAAATTAACTGTTTAGTTGAAAATACTTTCTAATTTTACCGCAATACTTCTCAAGTGGTTTTAAGTAACGCACCAAGTTTTATTCCATTTACTTGGTTTTAAATGAACGACTGTATTCTCGGGGATAATCTTGTGTTCGTTGAAGTATTATAGTGCCATGTTTAATTATGGATGATTCCGAAAAACAGAAACCTCAGCAAATCACTATAAATTAATATAATTTTAAACAAAACAGGACCACTGCCAAAAGTTGCCTATAACTTAAGCCTAAATATAAGTTATAAATTGCCGATATATATTTTCTCCAATATGTAAGAAAAAAGATAAAAGTATCATTATTGTCCTGCGGCAGCGGCCGGGAAAGTGTTTGAAATTCCATTATTGTATTCTTTTTTACTTTTTACGATCAAACCATGTTATCACGTTTCCATCAAAAGACGTCACTACAAACAGTCAAATGCTCGTACGAGTTGAGTATTCCCTCGTTTACTTTATTTTTAAAATTGCGATAGAATAAACGCTTTACTTTTCTAAATGGTACTGATAGAAATAACAGACACCGTATTAAATTATTTGTAAACCAGTTCAATATCTCATATTTCGTTTTCGTCACTCGATTGACCACAACATAAAGGTTCTAACATTAAAATAACAAACCTAATAACCAAGAATCCCAATTAAAATTCCCTTCTGCACGCGTCCCATTAATCTGCTGCGTGTACGCAATAACATAAATTGCTCCCTCAGCGTAAAAATGACCTATCTTCATTCTTATCGTAGTCAGATAAGTCTTTGTTTCACCGAAGTTGCCAGGGTAATCTTGTCGTTTCTTCTAATTCGCGCCCCCTGCCCTGGGCTAATTCACAACGCTTAGCTTCAAGCGAACCAATGTAAGTAGGTACAGTAATCCTATTATACTATTCTGTGGTACAGTCCTAGAAATCGAAACAAGTATACTTATTCCGCTCTTATCACAATGATAATAAGGTTTTTTTTAATACAACACGGTGGGAAACAGACGTTCAGCCTGCTTTATGATAAATGCATTGATGTCCCTTTATTCGTTTGCTTGATGTGTTGCCGGCAAGAGACAAAATCAGGTTTCTTATACATCTTTAGGTTCAGGTTATCTTCTTGGACCTATCCTTGAGAGCTCTGGTGAACCTTATTTACCACCGGGAACACTACACCACACAGAGTGAGACGTGGTAATATTATTATGGCTGTAGTCTGCTGTAATGTTTTAATTATTTATTTAAATAGGTACGGTATTTTGCTAATAGTCAAATTAGAATTTACGAAACGTCAAAAACGCTCGGTTGATATGACGTTTTTAGGGAAATATGGCAATTCACAATTTTTAGAGATCAATCACACAATTACCACAATTTTGGGTGATCAATCCGTACTGTACCCAGTCTTTTCATCTTAATGTATTATAAAAAAAAAAACAAGTTAGCATAAATAAGTTGAAGTAATGTCTTTCGAGTATTTCTTATTTATTGGTAACTTAATCATTCTGGATGGAAAAGTTGGAAGGTGGAAGACCTCGGCGAACGTACTCCGACCAAATCGGAGACATTCTGCAGAAAGGCCAGGTCAGGAGTACCCTAAATCGGCGCGCATGCATGAAGAATGTTATGAAGCGAAAGTTGTACGGGATCGTAGCAAGTGGAAATCCGTGATCTCTGTCTACCCCTCTGGGAAATAGGCGTGATTATATGTATGTATGTTTTAATAAACACCGTCTTCTCGGGATCAAGTTACTTAAAACGTGAGAGGTGAGACAGTTTGTGAATAGCTGAAGCACGCTGGAGGGTTAATTAAAGAATTAATCGCTGCCCGGACACACCGTGACGGGAATCCGTCGCGATATTTAAAAAAAAACACGCCCATTAACCCCTTTTTGGAGGTAGTGCTCGCAATTAGTTTCAGCGTCAATCGTGAACGACGTGAAATTTACGAGCATCTGTCACTGATGGCACGATTACGTGCGCCTACATGCATACACGGAAATGTTTTTGTCGATTTTCATCTCTGGGTTTTCGGATATAACTCTCTTTAGATAACAAAATGTTAATGCTCGTTTGTATATAGATAGAGTAAAAAGCAGTGTAATATTTGGTTTGGTAAAGTTACTTATAGGTATTCAAAACCCCAAAGACGTTTGCCTTCACTCGATTCGTACTCTTAGTGATAGTAAAAGTAACTTAACATTATTGTTTAGTTAATTTGTATATATGTAAATCTACTGTTATATTCACGTGAACGGGATTATACTATTTATTTATTTAATTTGGAAACTAAATAATCACGGAGATCGGAGATCAACTATGCATGCCCATTGTATTCTGACCTAGGTAGAGCGTAATTGTGACACAAGTTTGGAAGGAGCAAGGCGTGTGTAAAAGTCATAATATACAAAACTGTGGTCCTAGTGAAAAGGCATCCAAGTCCTACACATTGTTCGGCACTTGTACCCTTCTTGTGTTTTAATTGCGTGCTTCCGATGCCTTAATCAACTTAGTAGGTAGATCGTGTTAGCATGGATCACTTGGTGCTACATTCACAAGTTTCAAGGATGTTGGATTTCTTTTCTCATAATTACTTAGTTCAAAGTGTGCAAACTCCAAGTATAATAGAATTCAAAGTATACAAAAAGTAAAAAGAACGCTTAAGAACGCTTTGTTCGCCTGTTTAGCCAAGTTGGTAGTGACACTGCCTCCGAAGCTAGAGGTCCCGGGTTCGAATCCTGGTAAGCGTATTTGTTTCTGTGGTGAGCAGAGACACCTGTTCCTGAGACTTGGAGGTTTTCTATGTATTTAAGTATATATCTATTAAATATATCGTCGTCTAGTACCCATAACACACGCCTTATTGAGCTTACTATTGGGACTAGTTCGATTTGTGTAAAATTGTCCTCTAATATTTATTATTATTATTTATTAAAAGGGAGAAAGACTTTATGTAAAGCAACTTTCGCAATACTCGTTCACCGAACACAACTAATGAAATACATAAATTCATTAAATGTTATTGACATATTTGAAGACGCAAGCAAAGCTGAAGCGCCACCATATTAACTATTCAGCACAGCACGAAAATAACTACGAGATAAAGGAGCTACATTAAAATAACGTCTCCTACTTTGCACGTTAAGCCAAAGACACGCAGACAAGCAAGACGTAATTCAACGGGAATTTGAATAATGTATGAGTATAAAAGGTAGGAGCATTCGCTTTGCTTCTGCTAAATTGGGCTTAGACACAAAGTAAACATGGTCACAGCGTAGTTACAGTAGCGAAGTTATTAAACTTTTGGCTCAGCCTACATTTCGATCGTACTAAGAATACTCGTGACCACTGCGAACATACTCGTAAGGTATTTTATTGATATAGTGATATGTAATTTAGTAGTGCATACGAGTCTTTCAAACTATCATAAGATTCACAAGTGAATTATTTCTAATAAATTATACCATTTTGTCATATTTTTTATTTCCAAATGTGGAGACCACCACCATATCAGCCAAAGGACGTCTACTGCTGGACATAGGCCTCCCCCAATTTCATGGCGGGTGAATGCCATTAATTGCCACGCTTGGCATGCGTGTTGGCGATCGCGTATCTCCACCGCACTCCAGCGATGCTGCTGCCCATCCCCCGGTGCTCTTGGTCGTAGTTTTAGGACATACCCAAGTCCAATGTGGAGGCGTATGTACCTATTTTATGGTCATCAAAAAGTGGAATAACCCTTTTATTTGTGGGTCCGTTATTTAGGCTTGCTTTTGTTACTTAAGTTAGATACGTGATGTAAATAATAGGGTACTGATTACTGATCGAATTCATATTTAACAAGTATCGGAATAACAATTATTATTATATTAGTATCGGAATTAAATGTAAACTCAAGTATTTAAATGCCAATAAATTAACACATTTTTATGCAAATAACAGTCAGCATATAAACTCAAACATGAAGAGTCGTCAGTCTTTTGCATGAACACAACACATTCCCCGCTTTATCTTAGCCAAGTGAGTGAGCCATCTTCCTGTTATGATACCCTTTTGTACACGTCTGGAAATTATTGCCTCAAATGTGGGGCGACGTGATTTTCAGTGGCGCTTTGTTAGTCAGATACTTCGGTTCGCCATAATTGTTTCGCTTAGCTAGATATTAATATCAGCGCCGATAAAGGACTTAGCGTGAATATTATGAACGTTCATTAGTTTGATCTATCGTCCTCGTATCGCGCGTTTATGCTGCTCCATTAATATGTTATTGAAACTCACGGTAGCTTTGGATATGTCTAGCTACAAGGCACCTTTAGGGGGAAATATTTACTCACGCTAACTTTATCTCAATGTTTGTGTTCCCAGGCAAAATGTAGGTGCTTTGCTGGTAGTCAAAAAGCGCTATTGTCATGACAACAAAATTAAAACGTTTTTATTGACAACTGACAAAATGGACGAAGTGAGTGGTGGAAGTGGCCTTATGCGGGGTTGCTATACACGTTTAATCCTACATGTTAAATAAATTACAAAATTTGACTAACTTGCAGTACGTACAGGACTCTGCATAGTATGAAAAGGCATATATGTATGTAGGCATATCACATTCCTGATTTTTCCCCAACACAGCAATTCCAAACAAAACATTTCCCGGAATTAAAATAAGCCCGCCATTGTCTATAACTCAAAATAGTCCTTTTCCAGTCTGTACACTTTCGCAACGCCACAATGTGAACAACAAGGCTTGATAAATACCAGAGATATGAAAAAAGAACAATAAGGGCCGAGCAGAATACGAATAAAGCAGTCTGGCTCCAGTTACTAAAAGGACGAAATTATGAGCGCATAAAAGTGAAGGGAGAAGCTGGGATCCTCAAGGATCGTATAGCGGAGGTGCTTATTATGCCTTGACGCGAAATATGTGCGGTATTAACTTCAGAATAAATATTAATCTCGAGGTTTCTTTCATCTTTACGAGTCTATTTGACCGAACAATAACAGAGATTTTGTTTTCAAGATTAAACAACACAGATTTGACATCTAATCTTCGATAAATTCGTTTTTTTTTAAAGTGTCGGTAATTTTCAATATTCACTTTTATATACTACGACGGTGGCAAACAAGTATACGGCCTGCATGTGGTAAGCAGAAACTATACGCTGTTAGGTGGCAAGTACGTTGCGGATTCGTTGTGTTGACTGTAAACGCATCCGCGGGTATTCTGGCGATATCGACGTCACATGGATCGCATATCGTTAATAAGAAAGAAACCTCCAAGGACGATGCTTTCTCACTTAGTCATTTAAACTTTATGTTATCATTATCATTCACTAAAAATGTGTTTGTTACCTACTCGAATTGACTGAAATTTGCACGCTCAGTTCCCGGAGTTTTCCAAGCGCCATCTCATCAGAGAGTTTCAGTTGATCTCGGAATGCCCGTCACGTTCCGTCTGCGCCATAAACAATTAATTTATTTAATCAACCGTGCCATCAACGGAAACTCCGAAGATAAAATGTTGAGTACTCTTAATACATACTCTTTTTATTTGCTGAACAATTAAAACTGAAATGGAATACGATTTACGACACTAGTGCAGATTAATTCCTTTCTAACCACCAAAAACTGAATGAGGATTTTTAAAATAGAACTACAGATATTTTCCTCACCTCAACTGTTTGCTCAGTGGACTTGGCGCAAACAATATCTCCTGCCAGCATCTCCTGATGATGCCTCGTAGGGAGGCGAAACACGTGTCGAGGTTTTGTCATTATTGGTAGTGGTGTTTTTGTATTTATTTGCATGTTTGTGTGTCCGTCCGGAGGAAAGGTGGGAATGTTCCACTTGCGTATTATTTTCTAGAAACTTGTCATGGATTTCCGCAAAGTAACGTCTGATTCTTATTGCCAATAGAGTCGAAACTTCGAAAGACATTGGATATGTATGCGTACCGTACGCCGACAGTAGATAAAATATTTACTTTGGACATCACGCTCAACAACGCTTAAAAGCAAATGTATCTTGTATTTCGTACCACGTTGTTTCTCTCTAGTCTACATTTATGTTGTATAATTGAAACGAACTTTGTCTAAAAATATACAAAACCCTTGGACCGTTATCCAAATTTGTTTACAACTTGACACTATTCACGCAAATTACTGCTGTGCTTGACATCTCATATTCCCCGCCTTGGCATAAATCTTCTGCGTAAAATAGTTCTATTTAAATTCAAATATTCAGATTTTAATGCTATGGAAATGTTATTACTGGGTTCTGAAGATAAATGTGATTATAAAACTTCAGTGTTTCAGGGATACTGACGACGACTTTAATATCTTAACATTAAACATAAATGACGCTTTCGAGTCCATAAAAAGATATAAGGAGACTTTTATGTCACTCTAATATTGCCTTATTATTGATTTATTTACTTGCACCTGCATGCAACCAACCTTGACAACGTTTTAGACAGATGTTTTCTCTGCTTTTAATTCCACGAGTATTCCTATAATGCCGATGAAGACAACACTATTGGCGGAGTGTGCGATATAAAACATTTGCCCCTATTGCCATTGCAAAACAGTTGGATGATGAACATGAAATACAAGATAAAGAGTTCATTAATTTACAAAAAGTGAGTAAGATAAGGACAAAGTTTACTTCGTCTTTGCTGGTGTGGAACCATGTTAGATAATAACGATCACGTTTCCGTGCAACTGTTACACGAAATAGCCGATGTCCAGTTGTTCAGCGCATCTGGCCGTCAGGCCAGCAGACCGTCCGCTATCTTCCCAGTTAAACGTACAGAGTCGCCTAAGAGTAGACTATGTAGAGTTGACCAGTGACGTTTATTTGTTTGGGCTGATGTGCTACTAATTTATTAGACTAGGCCATTATGGAAAGAAAGATCGAGGGAAGGCGAGGCATGGGAAGACCAAGGAACAGTTACGTGGACCAAATAAAAGATACAGTTGGCGTCGTGTCGTATCTTGAAGTTAAAATACTGGCGTACGAGAGTGAGAAATGGAAAATATTCCATGATGATGATATTGATGATAATATTTTGCGCAAATTATTATTGGAGCTTAGTGTTTTTATCCTATCCTACATATAAAGGATGACCATATTGATAAATAATAATAAAAATAATAATAATAATAATAATGTTATATTTTCCTAACTTTGTTATAAAAGTAACGAAGTAACCTATTTTTCAAGCGTTCGTCATTTTGGTCAAATTAATTAGTGTTTAATATTGTATTCGTTATTAATACAATATTTCGCTTCCATTATCCACGTGACATTACAAACCACTGTATTGACCATACGTTGTTCGACTGCTGATCCAAGTAATGTTAAAATACACTTACACGAAATACGGACATTAATCTCAATCGCGTAAATTACTGTGATGCAGCAGCCGGTAGGTCTCTTATCACTGCCGCAACGGTTACTGCTGTACCCGTTACTTACAAAATCCTGCTATGGACTTTACAATCTGTTCGACTCACCCACTCATTCCTAGAATATGTCGACACCGAGATTCACAACAACTATGCGCAATTGGAGATCAATTTTATACTAGTTTGCCTGAGTTACATTGGTATATACGTTGTCAATACCAGCTTGCAGTTTATTGCCATAGCCGTCCTAACGGACAACGGTTAAACGTTTTTAACTTAATCCGATTTCGACTCGACTGTGACCAGTGGTCAGTTTTATCCCGACGATTTGTGTGAACGCGTTGTGTTTACTCTATTTTAGATGATTTAGAGTTCAGGTATTTTGAGCCTATACATGTATTCAGTTCTGTACACAGTTTCTGGTCGGTGTTCCAAAAGAACCACAGATGTTCACGCACTAGTGGTTGATTAGAACGTGGTCGAAAGGGATTTTTCGCTTAGGAGATTTGACAAATTTGTGCCAGGTTTTACGTCCTCACTGAAAAATAATCTTATGTTACACTCGTTTCAATAATAATCGAGATATGTACTCCGTAAATAGTATGAGAGTAACATAATATTCAGTGTATGTTCTTGAATAATATGTAGGTAGGTAATCACATAATGTGTATACTTTAGGTACGTAGAAAGTCTGTAATAATGACAAGTTTATATGCGCGGCTTTACCACATACATAATGTAGTACCTAGTCCCAGATAGCAGTTCTCTGGAATGGGAATAAACGAGGCTGAAAACTGTCAAGGAAACACTCAGACTGCGTACACTTAACTGCTTGTATTCTCTTCTGTCTGTAATATATAAACTATTAGGTTAGTTATATAAAAAGATTTTATTTGTGTTGGTGAAGAATAAAGTGTAGTACGTAAAGTACGTTGATTCTTTTAAAAATGTTCGAAGAAGAAAAATACTGCATTTCCGAAGAAATTGCATAAGTACAATAACCAAGAAAAAAAACATGGTGCGTGAAAAGTGTAACAAACAAAATTGATTTAAAATGAGTCGTAGAAAAAGTATTGTATGCAATGCAACGGTGTATAAGTGGTCTAAAAACGCTCGTGGCGTCTTTGCTTGCCCACGCCACTCGCGTTTTAAGACTCTTCTTATGCAAGAGTTACATTTCATTTCATTCATTCAAATATGTTCCAAAAATTAGGTTATGATTTATGATTATTTATTAATCGTTTACTAGAATTACTAGTAACGTCACTTAGGTGTGATAGTTTTCCTTTTATATTCTACTCGTATATATACTACTACCACGTTTTTTTTCACATTCCGAGTAGCAAGCGTTTAATTAGCACTTTAAAAATTAATAATGGTTAAAAAAAGCTCGCATTCTTTTTACACGAGCTAGCTAACATGCTCTACACGATGGATTATGCAAGGCAAAAAACATTGCATCCCCATTTCACGTGGAGGGGAGGTATAGTTTTCTTTTACAATAGTTTATTATAGCGTTTTGTCGGCGTGATTGATATGTATTATGGCCGTTGGAGTTCTCGAGTGGTGACCACGTACCGGAGGGCGCAGGGTAGGCAGGCCCCCGCACAAGGTGGACTGATGACCTGGGAAAGGTCGCGGAAAGGTTTAGTAGTAACGGTTACTGAGCAAAGCCGCGGACAGACGGACGGACATGGCGGTTCTTTGTTTACTACGGAACCCTAAAAAAGGTGTATTCTAGATTATTCCAAAACAATTACATTTCATAAGAAACTAAGGGGTGATCTGCCTCCGACCTCACACAGACAAGTAAATAAGGCCAGTCTGCAACAAGCTATGTGATATGCAAATAGCGTGGTTATGCGGAACGCAACGCGGTCATTTTCGAGCGCGTATGCGTTTCGTATTCAGCATCAGCAACCGGACTGCACAAGCATGTACATTATGCAAGTTTTGTGAGATGGAATTACAGTTTTTGTGTTTTAAATTCGAGTAGTTTTTTGGTAATAACTCTTTCACCCGTAAGTCCGGGTGAGCCAGAATGCCTTTATTGTAGCCACATAAAACATTTGTTGGTTTTTAGCAGTATAGAATTCTGAGAGGTGAACACTTGTGCTGCCGCGACAGACGGGGTTTCTTGTTTTAATTGTACCTAGTTGGTTACTAAGTTCTGTTACTCGATTTGCAAACTCTTTTCTTGCGTTAAAACAAATGCTACCGAAAAAATAAAAAATGACATATAATGGCGGGTTGTCAGTTATAATTTTATAGCACACACTACACTTATCTCGTCATATTTATAATGGATTGGGGTCTAAAAGAAAATCGTGTCGCTGTAATTGCGTTGCACAAATGCGGACATCCGCCAAACGTGATTTTGAAGTTGCTTCAAAATCTGAAAATCAACAAACAATTCGTTTATCGTACCATTAATAGGTACAATAGTACCCTGAGCTTTGATGACCGCAAGAGGTCTGGAAGACCACGCACCGTTCGGACCCCAGCTCTAATAAAGGCAGTGAAGGCGAGAATCGCAAGAAACCCCGTTCGGAAGCAAAAGTTGTTGGCAATTCAGATGTCTGTGAAGAGAAGCTCCCTTAAAAAAGTTATCAATCAAGACCTTAGACTACACGCTTATCGTAGACGGAAAGGTCATTTGCTTAATGGACGATTGAAGACTATGAGGCTGAATAGAAGTCGCGTGCCACTGAAGCGGTACGCACAAAATGGCCACCGAAATATATTATTTACAGACGAAAAAAATTTTACCATTGAAGAATGTTGTAACCGCCAGAATGACAGTGTATGCAAAAAACAGTCAAGAAGCGAGTGTAGCTGTTCCGAGAGTGCAACGAGGCCATCATCCCTCTTATGTCATAATTTGGTTAGGTGTGTCATACTCAGGGTTAACACAGGTCCATTTCTGTGAAAAAGGTGTCAAAACTGGGGCTAAAGTTTACCAGGAAACCGTTCTGGAACCAATAGTGAAGCCTTTAAGCCACTCTCTATTTCAAAACCAGCCCTGGGTCTTTCAACAAGACTCAGCCCCTGCTCATAAGGCAAAAACAACTCAAGCCTGGTTTCGAAGCAACAAAATTGACTTCATTGCCCACGAAGACTGGCCCTCCTCCAGCCCGGACCTCAACCCCCTGGATTATGCTATATGGCAGGTTATTGAGGAGAAAGCCTGTGCTAAACCCCACACAAATCTTGACTCCCTCAAGCGGGCCATAGTCAAGACAGTGACGGAATTAGATATGACAACCGTGCGTGCCGCTATTGATGACTGGCCTCGTTCAGGCCCAAGGAGGCCATTTTGAATGAAATTGACAAATGTAAATCCTGATTGTGTGTACTTCATTTTAATATATAATTTATTTAACTTTCGTTAGTATATTTTATGTAGATAAAGATTATTACAGTAACATAACTTAGTAATCAACTAGGTAGTTAAATCAAACTAAATAAGGCGGAACTTTCGTTAAGCGGTATTATTTTCGAGTCCATTAAGTTATTAAAAAATCAAAGGTGTTTGTTAACTCTTTGAGGCGACAACTAATAAATAATAAAACTGCTATTGAACTTAGCTCCGCTCCAGGCGGATGACTAAAAGTGAACCAATGAAAATTTATCTATTTGGTTTTTACTTTGAGAGAATAATTCCTTTGACCGTGACGCAGGTGGTAAACTATAAGGCGTGAATTACACTGAGACGGCGTAAGGCGAAGGCGAGGCGGAGGCGCGGCACAGATAAGCGTCGCCTCGTCGTCTGAAGGCCTGTGTTCAGGGCCAAGGAGGCCATTTTGAATGAAATTGACAAATGTAAATGCTGATTGTGTGTACTTCATTTTAATATATAATTTATTTAACTTTCGTTAGTATATTTTATGTAGATAAAGATTATTACAGTAACATAACTTAGTAATCAACTAGGTAGTTAAATCAAACTAAATAAGGCGGAACTTTCGTTAAGCGGTATTATTTTCGAGTCCATTAAGTTATTAAAAAATCAAAGGTGTTTGTTAACTCTTTGAGGCGACAACTAATAAATAATAAAACTGCTATTGAACTTAGCTCCGCTCCAGGCGGATGACTAAAAGTGAACCAATGAAAATTTATCTATTTGGTTTTTACTTTGAGAGAATAATTCCTTTGACCGTGACGCAGGTGGTAAACTATAAGGCGTGAATTACACTGAGACGGCGTAAGGCGAAGGCGAGGCGGAGGCGCGGCACAGATAAGCGTCGCGACGCTTCAGTGTAATTTACCGGCACGTCGCCTTCCTACATTTTGTATGAAAACGTTTGAAGCGGCATCGTGCCTCCGCTGCGCCTGCACCGTACCTTCGCCACGCCTGTGCTGCGCCTTCGCCACGTCGTTTGAGTACAGTAATAGAAATGTTCAGGATAAAATATAGGGAGACTGTTTCTCTCTAATTTTTATGCTGCTTCTCAAGACCGTGTTTTACTTTCGACAATATAATTTGGAAACATTCTTGTGACATTTTATACACTGTACGAAAACGATCAGGATATTCATGTAATTTTTCCATTAATTTAAAATATTGTTCTTCTGACAATTTCCACACTGGGTGGACCCAATATCTTCTGTGCTACTGTACATTAATGTGTTGCAGCAAAGCAAGCGCATCTTCGTCTTCTGAAGAGGAAGACATGCTATCGCAACAAAGTCAGCCTGTATAATGACGCATCGTACCGTCTCTTCGCCGCTTCTGTATAACTTTAATCGCGTCCGTACCGTATATATCTGTGCCATGCCACTCCTGCGCCACGCCTTATGCCTTATGCCGTCTCAGTGTAATTCACGCCTAAGTGGCCATTGAGTAGTACTAATTTGTGTATAGTGCAGCTGTAGCTTACTAAGGAGTGAGGTTATTTTATGAACGTGATACGTGAATAGTTAGTTAGGTAACTGACTATAGATAAAAAGCAATTATTACACCGCATGACTACTTTGTGTTCAGCAATTATTATAAGTGAGGTGGAGGTGACCTCTCCTTTACCGGGTCCTGAACACGGTATTTTGTAATAAGCGACTATATTTCTAGGGCCGTAAGCAAATGTTGGTTTGCGCGCTTTGTCATGGCAGATATAAATGCTGATGACTGTACCTACATGGAATTAAATCCAAAGGACCGCTTCGTGTCAGTTTCAAAACGTACGTCTAATAAGATTGGGTCCGTTCAGTTCTCACATTCGATAAAGCGTATTGCTGCCGAGTTTTCATATCGGCTAGTGATCGGGCTCGCGAACGCTCCTCGACTTGACGACATTACAAATATTGAGCTCTGGAATTGAATTTGGAATGGTGATTTTGAAATGTTGTTCGGTAAGGAGTTTCTACTTCTACCCTAGCGCGTAGAAATTGAAGTATTAGATTAGTTTAGTCCAATTCCGTTTACAACATTTTATTATCGCAAGCTACTGAGATGTTTGATCTACACTCGCGGTCAAAAATTTCGGGACATCGTGAATTTAATAACCGCAATAAGGTTTTTTTATAGTTACATAATATACTATTAGCAACCACAACACAACCCAACTACCAACTACGTAAGTAATTTCCGGGATCCTACCTATCATAAAAATATGAATGTCCAAAATTGACGTTTTTTGCGATATCTCGCTCCGTTAACGTTGTTTTTTTTCATGGATTTTTACGAGGCCGATTAAAACCTGGTAACGTTATTTTTTACTGTTATTTTTGCAGTTTAAATGTAAAATTATATAAAGATTATGACAGGATTAAAAAAACTGTACTACCTTGCACTATTTTAGGAATTTATGACGGTATTTTACCGACCCGTATTTTGTCCGCGAGTGTATTGAAGTTTAGTTCACTTATTTGTAACAAACCATTGCTGTATGAAATGAGTTATATAAATTATATTACTTCTATCTGGGATGTAAATAATTGTGTTGTCTGCACGACATAATATAAATATATATATATATATGTTATTGTTTCAGGTAACGTGATCACGCGGCGTGAAAACACGCTACCTGCAAGTGGTTTACTCGCAGGTGCAGCGCTATATTTTAATATCGTAAATTTTACCTGGTTTATAAATAACTTGAGATATGGGTGCACCGATAAAACTGCTCTCAGGACGTTATACTTGGCAAATATATACTTAATACTTACTTACGTTAAGTTGTTTTGTTAACTGAAGATCTTTAAGAAGAGTTTAAGTCGGATACAGTAACAAAAAAATCTAATATCAGGTCATTGCCGTTCGAATTGATTGTTCGTCTCTGGTAAGTTAATAAACAATGTGATTTATGAACACCAAAGTTAATAAACGGTCAGCAAAGCGCTTGTGAGTTTTCTCCAGCAAGCCTCTATAGGCTACAGTGTCTGCTTACACCAGGCAGGCCAGATTGTTGGTCATTGCTGTTGTATAAAATAAGTTTGTGTCAAAAATTACGTTTTTGGTACACAGTTTTATTGCCGACTGTACTTTTTTTCCACATCAACTACTAGTTCAGACGGTTGTAATGAGCCCATACACGACGGGTTTATCTTATGTAGTTTAGGAGTTGTTATGGCCTATGGGCACCTCGTGTCTCCATCATGGTATCAGCTCGGTGGTATCATAATACATATTGTATAATGTATTGTCACCGAACTTACATAAGTACTTATGCCAGATAACTGCTTTAAAATTCAGTTCCAAGATTTGAACCAAACACATATGAACAAATATTGCAAGTTAAATAAAAGCTTAATATCGTGCTGTCCACGTTGCATGTAAGACTGTATACCTTATACATTATATCGTTCAACCTTCGAAGAAACATCACATACAGGGTGTGGCCTGTAATAGGAGCAATAAATTTCAAGGACGCTTCCTTAGAGCATCTGCAGTAACCAATTGTGTCAAAAAAAAATCTTTCTTCAATTGGGAGAAATTTTGAGCTAAAGTTATGACCTCCAAGTAATGGATCTTGGCACCCAGAGAGTATAGCGCGGCAGTCAATGCTGATTTTGAGGTTGCTTCAAGCTATGACTCATAATCGTTGTCGAAATTTGGGAATTTTAATTTTTTTAAATATATTTTTAGTGTTTTTAAAATAAATAGTTATTAATATCACTCCAGTAGAGTAAAAAAGTACACGTAAGCTATTATTGTATAAAAAAAATAAAAACAAACTTTTTTTCAATTGAAACCATTTGGAAATTATTGATAGAGAGCTCAATAGTGTACCATTTAATTTATTGCTCCTGTTAAAGGCTACACTCTGTATATGAATGAGGAATGGGGAAATTCCTTATAAATTAAGCTAACTATAATGTAAATGTTGTGTTTGATGCAAGTTTGCAGATAATGGTCACTTGTCTTCACAATAACAGTGTTATAATATAATATAAACCCCAGAGGTATTAGTCTCTAGCTTTTTACGACGCCAGGATGCCATAAATAACTTCACCCTAAAGCTCAGCTCAGTAAATTAAATGTCACATGTATTTTCTTTTATTACTAGTTCAATGTTGTCCAATGGCGTGTACAGTCATAAACATGTATAATTTTTTTGCCCATATGTCTAAAAGCCAAGCCATGCCAAATTAGAGGGCTTTGGGAGACTTGAAAACTTTTAACAGTCAAATTAGTCAAATTACCTACTCACTTGACAAGCCTAATCCCAATAGGGTCAAGTTCCCCCTTGGGTTGTAATAAGGTCAGATGACTGTCGCTTTTGTAAAATCTAGTGCCTGTACGCCAATTCTTGGGATTAGGTAGCGGAGCCCAGGCATCCATCAGTATGCAACTGTACTGGGATAACGCTTGGATGCTGATGATGATTTCTAAAGTGCTAGAACGTATATATGTTTGTGTTGCTGACTGCAACGCTTTTGATTGTTCTGCAGACTTAAGCGTTCAAAGGAATCATGGGTTCACCACGCATATACTGTCTGCTTACTCGTAGTACGCGTGGTGAAAAAAAAAACTTACTTTTGTTTCTATTGAATGGACAACCTTGTGTTCATAAATAAGGTGACAAGACAGACGTAAACGACGACGTAGACGTTACGTATTTACTTATTAGATGCTCTCTGCTCTGTCTTAACTTGAAATTTTTTAATGGAGAATTCCTCAACAAATAATTCACTTGATTCATCCCTGTTTTGTCAACAGCGTGTAGAAATAAATGAAGTCAGAATTGGTTTAATTAGAATTAGGTACAATCAAGTGCTTATGGGTGTGTATACAACTTGTCTATCTGATAATTTGCATTTATAAACCACCATCAGGTGACTTAATATCTTTTATAGAAATTATGGAAGATGTACTTAGTGAAGCAACAAGTGGTAAAAAACCAGTAGCGGTCTGTGGCGACTTTAATATCGATATTTTATCACAATCAGTCGAAAAAGATAAGTACATCACTCTTTTTAAATCGTTCAATTTTGACTACTTATTTGAAGTACCTACCATAGTTCTCCGACCTCTGCCACTTGCATAGATAATATTTGGTTAAACTGTCCTCATCTAGACAGAAGCATAGTGAATGGAGTCCGTTCGGATCATAAAGCTCAGATGGTCAGGCTACCTTGCGAAGTAAAACCTCCAGATCGCGTTATAGAAATAAGACCCCTGAGTAGAAGTAGACTAGAACTACTAAAGTCAAATCTACTAGTCGCCATGCTGAACACCCAGATAGAATCAAATCATCCGAATGATCAAGTAAAAAGCGTATTAAAATAAACAATAAAATGAGATTTAATGATTGGGCAACTACTGGAATTCGAAAAAGTAGAGATAACTTATACCAACTTTATGAAAGGATATCTTGCACCACTGACGTACGCTTCCATCAGTATGTTAGGGATTATTCCAAATTATTCAAAACAGTGTGCACAAAGGCAGAAGCAATGCACTTGAATAATAAAATAAAATCCTCAGATAACAAAGCCAAGACTGTCTGGAAAATAATAAACACATAGACTGGGCAAAGAAATAATAAAGAGTCCACAATTTCTTTGAAAATAGAGGATAATTTATACTTATGCACTAAAAGTAGCAGATGAATTTAATAATTTCTTTTCCAAAATTCCTATAGTCACGACTCAAAGTTTGGCATCATCTACCACAATAGCAGAATCCCTTCTGAATGAGAAGGAAAAATTAGAGTCACTAAATATTTTCAAATTTCATCATGTTTCTCCTCTAGATGTACTGAAGTCTTTTAAAATGTAAAAAATAAAGAGCACTGAGGACTTATGGGGCGTGTCAGTCAAGATACTGGAATCTATTCTCGAGGTCGTTGCACCCACTCTAGCACTCATTTTTAATAGTTGTGTAGACAATGGCATTTTTCCAGACTTAATGAAGTGTAGTAAAGTAGTTCCTATTTTCAAATCAGGTCATAGAGATAATCCTTCTGATTATCGTCCAGTTTCTATCCTACCAGCGTTTAGCAAAACATTCGAAAAAATAATGCTTACGCAATTGGTTTCTTATTTTAATTCACACAATATTTTGCACACACAGCAGTTCGGTTTCACGAAAGGTAGATCAACTACTGATGCAGGTGCAAGTTTAATAAAGTCTTGGGAAGAGTCATATGACGCCATTGGAGTGTTCTGTGACCTTTCCAAGGCTTTTGATTGTATAGGTCATGGTACTTTAATTTGTAATCTTAATTTCTATGGTATCAGACGAGATGCATTGGATCTTATGAAGTCATATTTAACACAGAGAAATCAAAAGGTAGCGATAAATAAAGCCCTTTCGTCAGAGACAGTGGTAGAGATGGGAGTACCTCAGAGGTCTATTCTAGGCCCTTTCCTGTTCCTTTTTTATGTAAATGATCTACCATATATGGTAAGCCGAAGATCAGGCATTGTAATGTTCGCAGACGACACCTCATTACTGTTCAAGGTAAATAGGAAAGATACTGAACTCATTGAACCAAATAATACCCTGTCCATGATATCTGACTGGTTTGCTGCCAATAACTTAGTGTTGAATCCGAAAAAATCTAAATGTATGAAATTCTCTCTAGCGAACTCATCAAATAGAAACTTAGATACAAATATTAAACTTAATGGCCAAACATTAGAATTTGTTACGTCAACTGTATTCTTAGGTATTACATTGCAGTTGTGTTCCCATATAACAGCGATAGGAAGTAGGTTGAGCTCTGCTGCATTTGCAGTCAGGAGAATAAGGCAGCTTACCAATGTGGCAACGGCACGGTTAGTTTACTTTGCTTATTTTAATAGTATAATTACTTATGGTCTTATCTTGTGGGGATCAGCTGCAGATATTGAAACTGTTTTTATTTTGCACAAAAGGGCTATCCGGGCAATTTATAACTTGGGGTCGCGTGACTATTTAAGAGATTTTTTCAAAGAAATAGATATTCTAACCCTGCCGTCCCTATACGTATTTGAAATAATAATGTATGTTAGGAAGAATTTGTGCAATTTCCCAACGAACGCTGATAAACCAATAGCCACCAGAAACAGTGGGAAACTGAAAATAACCTTCTATAGACTAGTAAAGGCGAAAAAGTCGTTCTTGGGAAATTGTATTAAATTCTACAATAAAATTCCAAAACGCATTACTTCAGCAAATCTAAATTCAAATCTGTAGTAAAACAAACACTTATTTCAAAAGCATATTATAAGGTAAACGATTACATCATGGACAGGGATGTTTGGCAGTGATAGTGTCCTGCACGGCTAAGCTATCGCGAAAATAGGTTTTCTACTGTAGCATTATTATTTTTGTAGTAACTGAGACTGTAATTTTATATTTAACTATGCAATGTATATTGTTTTGAAAAAATGACACTTCGCCGAGTTTCTTACGCCGGTTCTTCTCGTGGCAGAGGTATACATTTTTCGAGCCGGTGGTAGTTTATTGACGTTCATAGGTGCATGTAATATGCCTAATTTGAAGAATAAACTACTTTTACTTTTTCACTTTTACTTTTGTCTCGAAGTATCGAAACATATTTAGAGACAATTAATTTTATACATATTTAAGTACTTGACTGTACATGACATAGTTGTGTGTTGTGTTGTGTCTTTTTACAAGCTTTTATTTAACTTGCACTATTCATCATGTCAGCCGAAAGACGTCCACTGCAGGACATAGGCCTTCCCCAAAGACTTCCACAATGACCGGTCCTGCGCCACTATTCGTATGTAAGTAAATACGTATAGGTGTGTAAGTTGTCATCAAAATTTGCAATCCATTTTTTATGCTACCACACGGCTGATGTAATGATGGTGACAGAAGGTGGCCATAGCAACTCCTAAACCACACAATCTGTTTGGGCTCATTGGGATTGCCTCAATGAGTAGTTGATGACTGTGGAACAAAAGACAATAAAAGTTTGTACCAATAATGATTTTTTTAACAGAAACTTATAGCTTCGTTACACATGTCGAAGAACGGGAAAAGGAAAGTGATTATCTTTGAACGACTAAGTGACCGACAGAAGTCGGCTTCTTAAGACAAAGTGGAAGACATAACTAAATTATTTCGGTGCAGTCGTCAGGATCTTGGCCTCTGAAACGAGAGCACGCCACCCTTCCCGATCCTGCACCGCTTCCTGTCAGTTGTCAATAGGAAGCTGAAGCAGATCTACCTCCAGACTGTCTTCCCAGTGATACCTGCGCCGACCGACTGGGCAGCGACCACACCCTCGGTCGGCCCATGTGTGCTCTCTTGAAGGCTCGATATCCCCCATTGTCAGTAGATGTCTGAACCAGCGAAGTCTGTGTGCTTTTTTTGTCTTGCCAATGATATTGGGTTCAGCCACCAACTCCTCTATCTCGGTATTCTATGCTTACCTATGATACGTAAATTTAAAAAACGTTTCGTAACGTAACAGTCAAATTGCTTATCTGACCATCTAACGTTGGCTAATTTTACAATTAGGCAATCAAGTATTGTTTTTCACGAAGGGACGATTAAGAAGTTTTGTACCGATAGAATCAGTGGTGCAATTTAGATTAGCTAACGGCCCAGCGCAATCGAAGTTAGCAAACGAACGGTTTTATCTGTAGGGAGCTATTTTTATTTGTTTATGACCCGATATCGTAAATTATGTGATCATGGGTCTTATAATAAATACTAAAGTTTATTTTTTATGTTTCATGTGAAAAACACGTTTTGGCGTGTTTCTATTGTATTTATTGATATAATTTAACGTTGATCAAAGGCGTCGGCCTACACGCTTCTCATATTCGAGGCAGTATGAATAGATTGCATGTTAAAATTAGGATTTAGATGAATCATAATATAAATATTGCTTGTTTGACGCACATGTCTAAACCAAATACTAGTAAGAATGTTGATAAATGTGTACATAATGCTGGCTTTATGATATATATCTCAACCCACGTAAACGCAATTCATCACCACCACCACCATATCAGCCGAAGGACTGTCGAGGGCCGCTTGACATAGGCCTCCCTCAATTTCATGAGGGGTAAATGCCATAATCGCCACGCTTGGCATGCGGGTTGGCGATCGCAGTATCTCCACCGTACTCCAGGGATGCTGCTGCCCATCCCCCGGTGGTCCGGGTCTTGGTCGTTAACGCAATGATTACGATATCAACACACACACTTTTATTTTTTTAAACTACATGTATATTATTAACTGAACTAAATTAAACCCTTACAAATCTAAAAACCTACGAAGGGTGTTCAATAAATTCTCGGTATTGACATCTTTTAAACCTCTTTGGTAAACTTTTTAATACTGGCCGGTAAAAGTCATTCATTAATATTTAAAAAAAGTAAAATTCAAACGGCGATGTTTTTTTGTTTTTTTGCAAGTACCGAACAAACGTGATCACTATGAGCGTTTTTTCAATGTTGGTTAATTTAGAGCACCGAGCGGTAGTAAAATTCTTGACCAAACAGGTAAAAAATCAATAAGCTATAAAAAAGAAATGGATTGAACCGTGAGTCTGCTCCTTCTTTATCAACAATTCAGAAGTGGTCAAGTCAATTTAAGCATGGGGGAGAGAGTATCGAAGACGACCATAGAGCTGGTCGGCCCGGTGAAGCTTCTTCATAAGAAAATTTAACAAAGTGGAGAAAATTATGTCTGAAGATGGTTGAGTAAAGGTGAAAGCAATAGCTTAAAGAACCAACCTTTCTATTGGTACTAGACACGATATGGTTCATGACCATCTTAATATGTCAAAGTCAGTGCGAGATGGGTACCGCGAACCCTGACACCGCTTCAGAAGAATACGCGTGCTGCTCTTTGTTCCGAATTTCTTGAGGTGTGCGGTGAATTTCCTGATAAGATACTGTAAAATTTTGTTAGTAGAGATGAAACGTGGGTTCATCATTATGACCCTGAGAGCAAACAAGAGTCCATGCAGTGGCACATTAAAGGAACTCCTCATCCCAAGAAGTTCAAGGTCGTGCCTTCAGCTAGCAAGGTCATGATCACAAAATTCTGGGATTGTGAAGGAATATTTCTGATCTATTTACAGAAAAGGGTGTAAGTATTAAAGGAGAGCACTACGCTAATATTATATGCCAAATAAGGGAAGCAATCAAACAACAGAAGGGGAAAATTACCGCCAAAGGTGTTCTGCTTCTTCACGACAACGCCTCTGTGCATAGTGCTTATATTGCCAAGGCTGCTGCTCTTGAATCTGGACTGGAAACTATTACATACCCACCGTATATTCGAGACTTGACCCCGAGTGACTTATATTTGTTTCCCAATCTCAAAAAGAATCAACGTGGAAATTAATTTTCTAACGATGAAGCATTGAAGACAGTAGTGTAGGAGCATTTTGACACCAAAGACAAAAAATATTTTTATGAGGGGTTAAAAATACTATTTGACCGGTCTTATAAGTGCATAAACATAGAAGAGGAGTATATTGCAAAATAAAAATAAAACACCTATAATATTCTTTTGTTTTCACTCTAATACCGAGAATTTATTGAACGCCCCTCGTAAATCTAAAATTGGCCCCTGTGGCATGGTGTTCACACATATTGTACATACATACTAATTTTCAAAAGTGGGTTGGATCGTACGCATTGAGCTAGCAGGATTTCCAGTAGGTAATGTAGGTATGTCATATAACGTTTTCAGTCAATTTTGTTAAACCCTTCATTGCCCTTCCGGCTATTCTAAAATTAAGTAGCACTCAATCGTCCGTGGAATAAGGTCGCAAACTATACAATAGCGAACAATTACATTTTAACCCGTAGCTGACCTTAATTATAAAAAAAACTAAGCATAACCAATTCAGTAATTGTACCTACCTTTCACAAGGCCATAGACAAATTAATACACATGTAAGTAGAGTTGTGGCAATTAAAACCGATGTGGACATCAAACAGTGGGCATTTACGTTACAATAAAACTTTTATCATTTCCTATGATAGTGGAAAACAAGTTTATTTAAACGGGTAATCATTACAACTTTTAATAGCTTGTTCATTTAGCAACTCTATTTTATTTACAGCACTCTATTTTATTTTTCATTTTATTTTTATTTTTTATTTAATGAAATATATAATATTCATTTATAACTAGGTAAACATGATGCTGGCTGTTAGGGACGTGATAAACATTTAGCAAATACAATTACTGTCCCTCGGACACGTGGTGGTGACAGCCACTCCCCCCGCGGAGGGATGAAGATTGGGGCGATTTTCGGCGAGCCGCAACGATTTCTAATATATCCCCAAAAGCTTTAAGTTATGGGTTTGATTTTGATTGGATACCTACAGTTTCGACTATTCCGGATGTTTCTTAATTCAAGGCATTTCTTATGTAAATCCCAACTGATGCAAATATCGCATTTAGAAATTCGCCAAATAATGAACTCTGCAAACTTTTAATGTTGTTTTGTTTCTGAACTTTTGCTGCGCATTTTGTCGGAAATATATCCCGTGTTCCTTTGTTCCCATATTGTAGAACGAATTTACTTATCAAAACAAGTAATACTGTAACGTTGAATGAATTTCATTAATCTGTTTCTTTCATATACCGCTCACCTGCTCTACGTCGGCCCTTTTGGCGTGCCTGTAACTGTATTTTCATATTATATGATTGATAAAATTTCGTGCCATTTGGTTTGTATAATTCAGAATATTATTCAATGAACAACTCTTTACTCATTTGTACGTCGACACCGTGTTTCACTTGAGTAAGTATGTTTGAACAATTTGATTAGTATATCTTTGTGTGAATTATCCATGAAGATGCGTACCAATCCTTCGATACGACCTTCACAGAGTATTTTAGTGTTTTCGAATCAGGGAACACCTTTCTTACTCAGTTAAGGTTCAGTCAGAAAGGTTGATAACTGATAAGTTAATGGTTTTTATACCATTCTGTACTAACTGTCTAACATTTGTTTTATTTCCTCACGCCGTTCCGTCAGCATTAAAATAGTGAGAATTATAATCGAGGTAGACATCAATGTGGGGCATTCATCTCGTAAAGCCAAGGTGTCCTAAGCCATACTAAGCAGCTCTGTTGGTGTTTCAATGGAAAAAGGTAATAACTGTGAAAGGGCTTAGTACATTCTTACTTCTTTTGCCTTTTACGAGCAGTAGCACTCAAGCGGGGACGTGATCTATTTTCTCTCACGCGGGGGTGTTACAAAAGAAAACACTTAAGTTTTCTGTCAACATCAAGACGAGACAAAAAATATAACGGTCCCATTAATATTATATAAGTTACTTATATGGCTATATTTAACAGTGAGGTCTCAAAGTACTTTTTTGTGTAACTTTGTTATTATAAGCGGGCGTGTTTCTTTGTAAATCTAGTGTTGAAGTGAAGTATATGGCAATTATGACAAAGCTGGCAACGCCTCGTCAGCAGAAAATAAAAACACTTCTTGGCCAATTGCATGGAATATGTGCAATTATAACGATACCTTGGGTTCCGTTAACAAATATTATTTACCCTTCTAGATAGTAAGTTAAACTAATACAATCACAGGCTTTGAATAATAATTGATATTGAAGACTTTGAGAAAAAATAGCGCAGCTAATTTAAAATATGTTTGGACGTGACGTTTTTGACAAAATTAACACTAATTTAGCCTGAGGAAACAATTTCATCCGAATGAATAAGATGAAAAGAAGTTATTTTTAATTAAAAATACGGAATTTTAATTGAGTTTCAAGTTCGGGTGGCCTGGATATTTTGGAGCGGCCAAATTAAAATGGGACTGGGTCTTTGCTGGTCATATCTGCCGCATGCTAACTTGTGGGCAAAGTCCACTAGGGAGTGGATACCTTATAACTCGAATGAGACGATCTAGGAGGACCAGGAGTAAGTAATAGGAGGAAGACCTCGTGGGCGATGGCGGGATGAGTAGAACTCATTTTTAATCCTGGCCAAATGAAGCTAAAAACTGAAACGCTAGAGAAATCAGGAGCATGGAATTAGGCCTTACCCCAGAAGACAGATTAGGCTTTATATTATTATAATATCTATGTATCTTCGGCATGTATGCGTTGTTGTAACGTCGTGTGTGTTAAATCCCATCAAAAAGATGAATGTGAAAATAGCAGCCAAGTTCAATATGCGATGCGTGGTTGTCGTCTTCACCGACAGAAAAAAAAACTAAAATTTAAACTGTTAATTTCCTTAAATGTTACATTATTGAGCAAACATAGTTTGAGGAATCTTTCATTATTTAAGATTTTATAAAAACTATGGTGTTGGGAGAAGCCCCATGTTTACAATTTATATATATATATACTAGTATGTTAAATTTTTTGTAGAGGTGCTTACATATATTCTGATTTTATGAGTGCTTGCTTAACTATATTTTTTATTCTATTAGGCTTTTCTATTATGCTATCCATAACTTGTCTAGGGAGGCTGTTCAATATACAAGGTAAGTAGGTCCTGCATACTCTTCTACCATATACATTGTTTTTTTTTGGAATCTTAAAGTATGGTTCATTAGGTAGGCTCCGAAGGTTGGATGGTCTCTTATATGTGTCCAGCGTCCCTATTATGTCTTTGTATTCTAGTATCACAGACAATTTTACCTTATCAAATACACTTAGAACTCTACAATACTGGAAGAGTTTTTTATAATTATTTCTATATTGATACTTAATTTTAACCTTAAGAAGTCTTATTTGTAGATTATAAATCTGCTGCAGGTAAGTATTATAAGTTCTACCATAGCTAGAGATGCCATAACTAATAACAGAGTCAGCTAGTGCCATATACAATAGCCGGAGTGTGCTATAAGGCATTTTGTGTTTGAGTATGACAAGGTTGCTAAGAATGGCTCTCAGCCTATTACATACATGATCTACATGGGGTCTCCAGTTAAATCTTAATGGGTGTCAAGTTCCGTAGATTATCTGGAAAGGTAATACCAAGTCTATAGAATATAAAAAGTTACCTATATAAACACAACAGAATTAATTAAATTGTAGATGAATTAAAAGCCTTAACGCCGGTCCAAAAATTTGGTCCTAACCTTTATATCTAAACGTGAGTTCCTGTAATTGGCTCTGTATATCTTTTTCAGCTGCGATCTGTCTAAAAATACCTGTTGGTTCTCCTTATATAAATAAATAATAATTAAGGAACCTTCCTTTCTATTAAGTTAATATTATAAAAGTGACTCGGCATTATAATGTTAATGAAAATGATAGTAGGTTATTGATAAGAATGAGTAAATCTTAACATTTCATATGAATTGTGTTAATTTGGTGTTAAATAAACCAAATAGGGATAGTTTATTTCCAGATTAGTACCTACGTTTTTGATGGTATATGATAATATCCCAGTTCTGCGCAATCGGGTCTTTAGTAGTAGAGGCGTTTTAAAACATATACAAAACATTTACTCGCTGTAGGTATAAGTAAAGATACGAGTTCACTTTAATAAAATGCAATCAAAATAAAATATGTTACAAATAATCACTACACACGCAATCTAACATTACCAAAGGAAACCTCTGCAAGGTTAAAGTAAGATGAAACCCGAAATGTCAATTACAATTTCACGCAGAGCAAATTGCTTTTAGTGTGCGAAACACCCCGCCATTCGTGGGAAGGCATAACTTCTCTGATAAGACGGCCGCGATATGCCTTTTAGTATTGTAGGATTCCTTTAGGCCTCTTGCCACACGTGACTTGGTTCGAAGTCTTTGATTGGCCAATTGCTCAGAAAAACCGATATCCTACCAATCAGAAAACGCTCTTGATTGTAATTGTCGGGATTCAGATGTTATTTTATTGTGTTAGCCGAATGTAATTGCAACGTAAATTAATTGTGGCGTTAAATTTGATTATTTAATTGTATGGCATTTACTATCACAATAGGCAAACATACAATAATTATAAGTATGCATGTCGGATCGAACAAATGTCAGTTGTAATAAAATTAGATGATGATTACATGTCAACATTCAGGGAAGTAAGCCAAGCGAGCGCGCCGGGTGTTAGTGTTAGGTGCAGCAGGTCCTCCTCTGATCCCATATAAGAGTGCAGAGGGCAGCGTCGGATAATGTGCTTTATGGTTTTAAATTTGATTAACGCAATGCATCTTTGAATGAGATTTTAAGTTAGTAGTAGTAATAGTTAATCAATTAGAACTTTCAATAACCCTGCACTGGGCTTGCGTGCGAACTATTGCCCGTTCTCTTTCATCTATGTGATTGTGAGGCCTGTGCCCAGAAGATGCGTATATCGGTTGTTGTTGTTGATGATGATGAACTACAATACAGTTCAGACTAACTATCGCTGTAGAGGTAATATTGCATTTGGTCCACCTTTAATAGGTTCAGAAAGAAGTGTCACTAAAATTGTTGTTTCATATGATCGGCCTACCCCTTTTAAGAATGTAGGCATGATGTTATGTGCGTAAGTAGGTATATCCGAAGGGTTTACTATCTAACAATGTATACGCTACGAATAAACTTAATTCAGATAATTTAATTTTATCTCCCAACGCAATTTGTCAACTTAAACGAATTTGGACGGACGCAGATGTTGACTTACTTTTTTTACGAGACTGGTGCGTGAAAATTGAAAAAGCTGCCGGCTATTTTATTATTCGTATTTTGATCTGCTGTATCGAGCAGGCAGAGCCGAGGGATTAATTTTTAATTATTATAGACGTTGTTTAAAAGTAGTACATAAACATCAAAATCACGTTTTCCCTTAAATAAACTGGGCAAGAAATTCACTGAACACGAGCCCTTTCAGATTATTCACAAATTACATCCAGGATCAATATCGCTTCTCATCAGTTTACGCGACATTCCAGAGTCGTACTTCAATGCATTTATACAAATTTAATAATTAATTATTAATAATTAACTATTAATTATTAATAATTTATTAATTGTTTATTTTATTTTTTGTATGTCGCAAACACAACTGAAGGCCCAACTTGCTGACTTACTAAATCCCTGTTTGTCTTGAGCAACATCAAACTCAGGAGTGGCTGTAATGAGGGAAGCGTTATTAGTCCCCTAGTCGTTAGTCATCGGCAATCTGGATGCGAATGTCATTTACATACTATCGCTGTAGCTCGAGAGCTTAATTCGAACGCGATTACATGTATCTGCTGGTTGTAAATATCCATCACACGGTTTCAATGTAAACTAGTGATTCATGAAAACAAGATCGAGCACAAAAAATGTCTTCCTTTGATTTGGATTCGAAGTATTTGGAACCTGTGTCTGTTGCTATATCGGAGCATTCTTACTGAGTCGTGAACATCAAGATGTATGAAATAAGTAGTAATAGTAAAACCATGTTACTTTAAATAAATGCGTTTACATTGATTTATGCGACTTAACAGTTTCCAAAGCTCTCCCTGAGTAGCACCGCTTCTTTAAAACTTTTATCGCTAATTAAGTGAACCATCCTCGACTCTCAAACTTAACTTTTAGAACATCTAAATTTAGCTCAGTTCCTTGTTCACCTGAAGAAGATGCTTTTTAAACGTCACTTGCGAACTCGGGTGGGCTATTAGCAGCAAGGCAAGGGTGACGTCACCGCGCCGTGTCTGAGAGCCTGTGCCCGCGCCAACTGGGCCACTGGGGTGAGCATTCAATGGTGCTCTACTTATGTGTGTTAAGGTTTCCCCACTGTGTTTGTTTATGAGCTTCACACATCCGATTTTGTGATTCGTCGTTAATTCCTGCACTGCAGTGGTGGTTAATTATTGTATAGATTTTCAGTTTAAAGCTCCGAATGATAGCGTGAGAATAGCTAGCGCCTGGTACAAATTACCGCAAGACGCGAATCGCGCCAATTTATCATAGTTCTGACAACATAAACGTCTACGCAGGGTTGGCGTTCACTTGTATACCTACTGTGGAGAATAGATACACGTTGAATATGTCGTGGTTTTTTAGTAAATACGAGCATGGAACATTTCTAAAATCAAAGTCACTTTGACTGTGACACGTTATCATCCAAAAACGATCGCACGGCATTCAGCACCGACGACTTGAAACGTTGAGCAAGCCCCGATTTACATTTTGATGTGCTTCGCTGACACAGATTTACTAAAAAATGTCAAATAGGTCACGAAGTGCGTGAATAAAGCTAAGTTTAACCGCACACTTGTCTAGTCTCGTTGTTTAGATATTCTTGGGCTTTCGATTGTCTGATCCCTTTTGCACATTATAGTGTCTAGACTATTCGATCAAATGCTTCGAGGCTATTCGTCGGGTGTGTAATACGTCAAGTATACTAAGAAGTAAGATTTATCGCCCGACACTGTCTTCTATAACGGTACGTGCAAAGTCACACATTTAAAGGAAGAAAATAATTTATTATAGCAACAATTAAAACTACATTTAAGAACAAATGGCACAAAATCAACACGCTTTTAGTTGAAATTCATAATAATAAATTTTACACTAAAAGGCTGAGCTTTGATATCTCGAAGCGAGCCCCAGGCCACGCTCCGTGACGTTGATTTTCAGTGAAGCAATTAATTGGGCGACATAAATGGCATGGCAGTGAGAAAACGTTACATTTACTAGAATATAACGATAACGTTTTTATATACTGACTTGCCGTGAATGGAGTGGAGGACGCCACGTTGGATTGTCAAATCTATTTACCATTTAAACAAGAGACCTTCACTTTTCGCGAACTCGTTTGCGAATGTTTTTTGGCAAGATCATAGAAGTCACGTATCATCAGTATCAGAATCACACACCAGTCAACACTACCTCTTTAAGAATAGTTTTTTTTTATATTAACCGCTCTTTATATAAAATCGACAGCCCTTTTCAATCCTTTTGTCCCATGATATACAGCAATGACGACTTCACGTCTCGTTCAATACAGGATTGCATGAGAATCAATCATCCGGGCCCGAATGCGGATTAAGTGGAAATTTCATATTCACCCGGACACGGCACGCTCCGCAGATTCGCTTTTGTCATTCTGATACTCTGATCGGAGGTTGCTTTTGATATAATACACGCCATTGATATCTATAAGATTCGAGATACTGCTACAAAAAGTAGACATGCATGTTCTATGCTTGTAGTTGTAATCTTTGACAACGAACATTACGATGTTGTTAACAGAGGTCGCTATTTCTCTGACCATCTAAAAGAGTTTTTTTTAAGTTCAAAGGCACACGACAAAGACAAATAGTGCCCTAATTTCCTGCAACTTGATGCATCAAGGAGCACATATTTCTACCTGCACTAATTGCACAAGAAGCTTTGGTCCCAAGGGCGGTCCTCTAGCTCCGGACCCTCGTTAGAGGTCCGATCGTCTATTTCCCGGCACCCCGCTCACGGACATCCGGTTTCCGCCTTCCCGGCACCGTCCGCAACTACTTTTTTTATTTGCACCAGAAAATGGCCCTTTGTTGGCTCAACTTGTAAATGATACTGTATGTATCAAAGGCTTACAATATCGGTTACCGATAGCATAAGCCTCTTGATATTTGAATGGATGGGTATTATGATGTACGATTAATTTGGCGGGTTTTCGATATCTGCCATTAATAATGCAGGGAGCGCTGAGTACATTTAAATAATTTTCGCTTTATATCAATTATAAATTATAATGAGGATAGTAATTGAACGCACGCTTTACAGTTCAAATGGATGTGGGTAATATGTGCGAAATATTATTTTTGTATTGTTTCGCCGCCGTTTCATCCTGGATATAAAGATTCTAGTCACGTTCTCTCCCCATTTCTCTCCATATTTCTAACGCGATGCACCATCAATAAGAACCGCGCCGATGTCGCCGCCCAAACGAAGAACGCAAGGCGTGGTAAAATAAAATTCAACAGATACAACTTTGGCCAAAAGTTTTGAGCACCCCTTATTTTCCTATTTAAATGATTTATAAATGAATCATTTTTTAATTACTAAAATAAACGGTACGATTTCAGAGGAACTTCCTCCCTCGGACGCTCCGGTTGTGAAATAAGCTCCCTGCCGAGGTTTTCCCAGTACTAGGGAACTACAGTATGGGATTCTTCAAGAAAGGAGTGTATACATTTTTTAAATACGCTTGTTATGCAAGGTTTTTCTTATATACCGACGTGGTATAAAAAAAACCTTAAGGTAAAAAATAAATATTAAAAAGGACCAATTGCATTATTTACGGAGCTATTTTTAACGTCAACGAATAACTACTTAGTGTTAAAAATTGTCTATAATAAAAGATACATACATATAAAATGTTTGATTCAAAGTTTGACTATTAATTAAGAAAAATGCGTGTGTGATGATCAATCCTTTTGACCAAGAATGTATCTAATACATTCTTGGTCAAAAGCATTAAGTTTGAGTTAAGTTCTCATGAAAAATAGAGAAAAAGGATATGGTGATGTTGAAAACTTCACAAAAATTATATCTGTTAATTTCTTTGAATTTGGTTCGGTTTTATAAAGATCCGTTGGTGTCGGTAACGGTACGTTATGACAAAAAATACCAAAATTGTCATTGTGTGTGTTGAGTTTCCAAAATTTGATCTGACACTGGGTCTGACGGATCTTTAGGAATCCAGGCCTTAGTCGTTAGATTTAACAGATCTTATCATGTTTAACATGTTAAGCATGTTCCACAAATGGAAAAAGTTCAATAAAAATCATCAGAGTTAAAAACATATCTCTTTCTCTAGTTATATAAATTCCGATTCCATACAGATACGAGCGGAGGTTAGTTTTCCTTCTCTTGCAGGATGTGCTCGGTGGATATACTCCCATCTAACGAACGAGTTTCTTCCTGACAATGAAGAGAATTTTGCTTTTCTTCTGAACAAAATCCTACGTCCTTGCCAATGAACATCCGCGGTTACTCGTACATAAACCGCCTGCTCCGATGACCTGCGCCCGCGCGCCTCAGCTGGCCGCACTGCAGGCTCTCGAACACGTCGTGGCCCCACGCTGTGTTTGATTGGAAACACTCGAAATTTTTCGCTGCACTCTCAGGACTCTTGCATAAACAGGAGCATTTACGCTCAAGTTGCTTGAGTACTTTGCGCTTTATGTGCTTTTGAGATCTTCCAGAAAATACAGTATATGACATCATAGAAAAAACGGAGGAAGCGGGCGAAAAATGTATATTCGTTTGTTTAATAACACTGTTTCTGTTTTATCTTAACAAATAAACAGTCACATGGAAAGGCAAGTATGTATAGACAACCGATGGCTGTTAAAAATATGGGAGTGTTGTACTTAAAATATATTATGTATTTCAAATATGTATGTAAAATGGACTTTTTCGTCCTTGTCTTTATTAATTTAATTGGTCATATTGATATTATTTTATTAGATAGGAAGCATATTTATTTCAATATTTGCAAGAGTAAGTAGGGAATTTTAAGTTCAAGGATCGATTCTGTTATGCAAACAGAACTATTCCTGGACTTTTAAAATAATTCAGAGTCACTGGCACTTTACCGTTCATGCATAACTTTTCCTCTCATTATAATTGGACATGTTTAGAAAAGGCCAGCTAAAACGAAAATCAAAATGTACGAGCATGAATAGAAAAGGGAATTTTTGTTGGTTTAATATTATTTTTGCTAAAACTAAGTACGTCAATTTATGTTGGTCAAAGGAAAAGCTCAATAAATATGTTATTGCCGTTTAAAGGTGGAGACTGTAAAATGTCTAAGCAGCACTTAACCTAGTTTCGTGCAGGTTTCGAGGCTTTATTTGGTCAAAGAACTCCATTAATACCCCCGGGAGTATGGAATTTACAGAGATAGAAAGCAATAAAACAAAATATACTATTGAGCCGTCAGATAGAAGCGCTCATAGAGCCTTAGCTAAGTCCGAATCCCTAGAGACATAAGCCTAACTAACAGTAAGTAATGATTCTACCACTGAAATGTTTATAAACAACAACGAAGGAATATCTAGTCTTTACAATTAATCTGATGTAAGCTGCAGGAAATAATTAATTGGACAGTGTTAATACACTGTAGCTGATATGTTTAGTCCACCATTTTCAACTACATCAATATAACCGTATTTGCGTCACTCATTGATAATAATGAGGTAAAGGGGTATCCTTGGCTCAATAATTGGCCGTCGGCGAACGGCGGTCTAGGGCGCCATGACGTCACGCGGGTGGCTGGGGGTTGAACAAGACCAAGTTTTATTTACGGGCAAGTGAAAAAGAAAAGAAATTGAATTGTATTCCCAAGAAACAAAAGTGTTACCTGACCCGACGTTAACTCGAACTTCTGAAGCGGTATTACTAAATCTACATTGAGTTTTTGTTGATGCTTAAACCTAGTGAATTCATGCACATACCTAATCAAAGAGAATTATATTCTAAATACGTGTATTTCGAGCGTGTATCGTACACGTTCTGTTTATAGGTCGTCGTGTCTGTCGTAATTAAAGTACGTTTGGCGCGGAGCCAAAACATTAGTGTCCGAAAACTGGACCGAAGCTAACATAGCCTGTGGACGGGCATTCCTTTTGCGCGGTGCGCCGCTGCCGCTGCTGGAAGTACCTATCACCAATTAACTTTTGTTTATAGCACATGCCTTGCGTTTTAAATCTGTAAAACTACGCCAATTTCGTTTTACTGCGCTGTCGGATGGTTGGCAACCAATAGAAATGTTTGTGGATTGCTTGGAAACTATTTTATGAGACGTAAATACGTTGCGTATGGTTATTGTTCTTTAAAACAATAATTCGATCTATTTGAATGATAGGCCCATTATAAAATTAGTTTTGTTTAATTTTCATCTTATTTATGTCAAGTGAACTGGTGCAATATGAGTTCTCTGATTGATAAAATTTGGTTTTCCTTCACGTTTCTGTATAAAATATTAATTGGCGAAATTCGGACCATTACGAACTACGAGGAAAACATTTACCAGACTGCCGCGAAAGGTTATGATGTGCTGTTAAAACGTATTTTTTTTGTCTATTTCTTTGAAATTGTCTATAAACCTTGACAGGTTTTAACATGAGATAAATCTTAAGTTCAAATTGTGTGAATATTTTACTTTTGCAGTTCTTTTACAACATTACTACGATTTTTTTTGTTTTACATAACGGCGGCGGCAAACAAGCCTTCACCCCGCCTTGTGGTAAGCAGACACCGTAGCCTATGGACACTTGCGCATTACTGACTTGAGGATTCGTTGTGTTCACGCTAGAGAGACATGCAAGTCCCTCGCTCTCAACACAGCGCATCCTCTCTTACTCCGGCGACCTTACTCATCACCAGAAACAATACCAGATACCTATAGAGAAAATCATATAGTGGTGTGGTTATGGCTGAGGTCTTCTGTAAGCTGGAGGCATAGGCACTTCCCCAGTTAGTCTTTCCAAATATCAGCGAGATGAAGTTCCGCTGTGCTCTACCTCTCTTTAATATTAAATGTGTTTAATAAAAAACATTGTCATTGTTTCAGGTAACACGAGTGTTGATGCAGCCACTTGTGCATGGAATGGCGTGATAATTTGTCGTCCATTAAACGAGCCGATTCCACTTTTAAGCTCAAAATCGGATTGCGATAAATAGGCCAGTACAGAGTACACGTGGCATTAAAACAGAAATACATCCAGCTTTGGTTTATAATACAATTTCACACTAAAAGTCATCACGCACTATTAAACACACATTACATATAGTGATTTACCATTGGCGCCTTGAGACGAAACGAAGCGGGATGTGAGCGATTTTTTTTTATTACTGATTCATGAAATTACATTACGCCGAGCTAGCGAAAAATCATCATTTTAAACCCTGATCAGAAAATCACTCATGCTTACTGACATTTTAGAATTATTAACTTTGGTCGCAAAATCACTTAAGTATCAAATCAATATCAATATCAAATATCGCAATAACAAACCGGTTTTGTGTAAGTAATGAGATAGTACCCGGACCTGTTTTTAGCAGACTAATCACCATATATTAGCGATATGGCCGCGATAATGCCACTATTAATATTATTTACCGGTCTCGTTAGAAGCTTAATTAAGGGAAGCCCAGGGTAGTCTATCCAAGGGTTGGGTTCCACTCTCCGCGCCGCCATTTTCTATTAAACCTAAGAAAAAATAGGTTGAATAGTGAAATATAAAAGCGAAATTGTGTTCAATTAATTCTTCCACCGCTTTGTTTTAATTGAGATAAATGCGGAGACTTAATAACGTTTCATTTTCTGGAATAGGAGTTCTGGTCTACTGCCGGCTCCCTCTTGTCTGTGTTAGGAGCCTGTGCCTGTGCCCAGCAGTGGGATAGGCTGATTATGATAATGATGATAATCGTCAGTTGCACCACGTCCGTATGGAGTAGGTACCCACCGTTACCCTACACGTGACCCCTGGGTGGTGCTAAAAGTACAATAAATTGGCAACTGTACTGTCTTCTCGAAGATCTCACTGTTCGAAAATAAATGCCATACGATTATTATTATTATCGTCAACAGCAATTCTGAGCTACTAATATTTGATATGATATAAGGTCTAACAGATCTATTACTAAAGTATAATACTATACCTAGCACGCAATCGCGAAACACAATACTCGTGATCGTGACTCGTCCCAACAACGATGCGCGATTGTGAGGTGAGGGATCGTATATTACAGTGTTTATTACACATTAGAACTGCTTTATGATAGCTATTTCAGCTATTAGCGCTTTTCGTCTCTTCAGTTCATGCCCTGTGAAGTCTATCCGTTTTTTGTCTTAAGCAATCTATTAATTGTTTCAACGAAACAAGACGAGGTTTATTAAATGGCCCCAAAGGTTTTAAAAGCTTACAGGAAAAGGAGATTTCAAAGTTCGAAAACTGCCGTCACTTTGGTTTCCACTTGGAAGTGATAACAAAAGACGCCAAGAGTTTCAGCTTCGTAGTTTACTTTGCATTTTCTGAAGTGATACGTCAAACATTCGCGAAGATAGTGCAGTTGCCATGTCACCAAGGATAGAGTGACCCACTTCTAAAATAGTCTGTGTAATGTTCATTTCATTATAATTTCAATGGGTCTAGGGTTGAGGAGCGTTCGTGGCCCAGCGGCGCCTGCGTACCGCGTGTAGTATGCGAGGTTAAGCAACGTCGGCCCAGGTCAACTGTTGGATGGGTGACCGCATTGAGTGGTTGCTAACTGAGAACTCCCGAACTTTGGAAGGCACTTTAAACCGTTGATCCCGGCTGCTGTCTATGATAGCAGTCGTTAAGCCAAGTTATAGACCTTCGGGCGGCTCGGCTTGAGAACTTCTAACAGTCAAGTATCTTGGAAGACCTAGTACCTAAAAACAAGTGCCCACTCCAATTCTTGGGGTTAGCTAGCTGACCCGGGGTATCCTTCAGGATGCAACTGTACTGGGATAACGCTAATAGGATGATGATGATGAATGAGGTCTAGGGTTGACGGTTCCATGACTTCCGTGCAAAGGGGCCTTTCTAAGGTCATGGTGTAAGAACTTGTAAGCTATTATCTTTACATAAGTAAGAAGGCCACGACCAAACCCCAGTGTAATGGAAATTGCATGCGAGTTCTTCCACTACATATGTACTTATAGGTATGTAAAACGACCTTCAGTGTCAGGGACGTCGGGCACTGTTGCAGTTATAAAAAGTTAACAGCCACGATTTTTGATGGTCTACGCCGCAATAATACAACAAAAGATTAGTAAATTGCGGTCGTCTCCACGTCTAAGCTTCCAGCGTTTCTTTGATACAAATTTTTGTGGAGAATTTATTTGCTATTAAGGTTTAAGATCTTTTTGATGGACGACCGAGGCCCCTTTCATTTGACAATCCTCAAAGCCTGCCAAGTAAATTGAGTTGTCTATTAGTATCTAGGCAATCTCTTTCAACGTTTAATATAGAACGGCTTAAGAAGTTCAAGTCGCGAACTAGTTCCGTAGGCTTTGAATATATAGGGGACGGAGTTTGGGGCTTAATGAAGCAACCCTAGTCAGGGTCGGCTTAGCCGGGATGGAAGTGGGCCAGGTTTGATACATTTTTGAAGTTATTGATTTCGCGCGGGCGACGTGATGCGGCCCGTGAATGTCGTAATTACAGCTGGTTCGCTTTCGAAGGCACGGATGTTGAGTGGGGATCCGGGTGTGACTCATGTGAATCACATGATACGATTACAATAATGAGATTCTGTTTTGATTAACTAATAACTAATTCAGTTCGATTGAAGTGATGTTACAACAGCATGCTTTACAAGCTTTAATGCAGGTCTTGTTTACAAGTGTGCTTCAAACCAACCGTATATTATAGGTTTTTATTGGCGGAGCATGTGGAAATTGTCGAAGTACGCTATGGCGTCCCCACTGTTCCCAGACCTGTAAACAGCCCTGCCTAACTAGTGGTTGTAGTTTAAACTCTCTTTACGAATAATTAAACTCGCCATAGTAAATTCCCATCCACAAAATATATTTCGCTTTGCATTCGTAATGCTTTGAATCCCGGGCTTTATAGCTTTTCCAATCAATTGCGCGCACAACGATACACACCACTTCAATAGCAGATTGTAAACGGCAAAATTCAAACGATATTTTGTACAAGCCTAGCAGCTGCATCGAAAACTTTAGCAAGATTTTTTTTCTTTTAAGCCATTTTGTTTTTGTTTATTTGATCTTTTCGGACCGATATTTTTCCGTTCACATCAAAAGCATAGCGCGTCATCAGCCCATTCCGCTTGACAGATTACCTAAACGAATAACTTTCTAAGTGAAAGTGGTTGACTACGCAATACCTAGGTTCCGTATTATAGCCGCTGTGTACCGTTTGGTTGCTATTGAGGGACTAATTGAAATCGTTGGACGTTTTCCAATTCGGGAAAGGTTAGTCGAGATCTAGGGTGGCGGGGACGGGAGGGTCAAGGATTCAGGATGCATATAATATGAGCCTGTGATTGTAGGTACGACACCTGTGTGCTATACAGTATGGCAGCAGAGGCACAACCTCTTTGGTAGCGACCTAATGAACAAATAACAAAATAAATCTGTTTAATCATACGTACCTACTTTAAATACAACAAGCTAACAAATGATCTGAAATGCAGACAGCGAGATCTCTTTACCTACTCATTAACCTCAAATAAAGTGCATAGAGCGTGAACATTGTTTATTGTTTGAGCCACATTTGTCTAAGGAACATACGTAACCGTGTACTACTTTTGACACGTCACACTTAAATTTCGTAAGACGACGCCTTTGTTTTTTTTACTTGCCATTTCCACCTGATTTTCCTTCACTGATCCACATGTGATTGTTTGCTTACCATTGACATAGGTTTGAATCAGTGCTGATCAGCTATAATATTGGCAGGGGAAAATACAATATTAAAGATGCCGTGGTATTTTTGACTTGAATTTGCTACTGTGTGACATAACATAACAAAGTCTCCAAGATATTCCTTTCTGTTAGTGCGGTTAGCGCTAGAGCCCTCAAACTGAAGAACACTATAAGTTTTTTAGCCTATCCGTAATGTGTGTACAATTACTCAAATTTTGATATCTCTTGCGATTATTTAGCTCGAAAAAATTAAATTCTCATACATCGACGGGACACCCAACTTAACTTCCCAACCTTGCCCAGAGCTGGTGTACAAATACACAAGGCTTATCGACAACTCAAGCGAATCAGTTTAAACTGAACTCCGATCACGCATGGTTCTTTCGATCTCGGATTCAAGAAATACTAACGGAGAGAGGTAGTCAGCTAGTCAGTGAAAAGTGTGAAAACAGGTTTTGAATAACTATGCAGAGCTCCACGTCGTAGCGTGCAAATAAGTGATTAACTCACTTAACTACACTGCCTTGTGAACTCGCAACGCATAGGTATAACAGTAAAGCTTAAAACAAGACTTGCTAAATGAGGCATTTAATGATATGTAACATTAATGTTAATGTTACATAACTATTCACATAGACATAATGGCGGTGGCTGATGAAAATGCCACGTTAGATAAATAATTAAAATGTATGGGACAATGTTACACAAGGCCTTCTAGTCCCTAACTAAGCTAGGCTTGTACTAAGGGCCAAGGACGAGGACGATATACTTACTTAGTACTTAATTAGGTAACACATGCATAGAAAATATCTAATATCTAGGAACAATTGAAATCATTAGTCGCTGAACTGCCTAAGGAAGCTAGGCCACGAGCATGATCTTCAAACAAAAGTCGGATCTGAAAGCTTTCCTTTCCTACTGTTATTGTAAGTACGTACTCACTAGTGGCTAGTCGTATCTGACCATCTAATTCTTTGTAAAATGCCAACTAAAGATGCCTATCGCTATCACAATTTAAGAGCATTTCTCTTGTTGATACTGGAACTGTTTCTAACCTGGCAATACAGACGCGACTTCAGCTTTCTCTGTTTTTATGACTAGGTCGTATTTCAAAGCTACGTGTGTTGAGTATTTATAGTGTAACATTTAAATACAAAACAGAATGTACTGGTTCCAGACGGTTTCATCCATTGCTCTTTATGGATGGTCAATATTATTTGCTAGAAGTCAGTAACTCCGTAAGTCACAGTTTTCAGTGAAGAAGCCGCTTCCTGTAATGAGTATTAGAAATTTCCGTAAATTTTAAAACTCGTAGGAAGTAATATAGGTAAAATAAATTTGAGTGTTTTTCCATCAATATTGGTAAGAAAAAACGAAATTAGTGTGAGACATATAATTTTGTTATACATATATGTAATATACAATCTATCTTTGTACCGTCTAAGGAGTTATTACACCTTTCTCAATGAATCTTTGGAGCGGGACGTACATATAACATACTAGCATTTGCCCGCGGCTTCGCCCGCGTATTAAGCGAAATTTTTAACCGTCTACAAAAAACAGGTTCGTATGTTTGTCCACGATTATCTCGCGTTTGGCTGAACCGATTTAGATGCGGTCTCCAGAAAAGTAGTTGTTACATTCTGGGGTTTCGCTATACGAAGTTTGGTGATTGTGATTCATTAACAGATGAACAGATAAAAAGTTAGCCGGCAAACTGTTGAATTTCATTTGATTTTGGCAAAAATAAGGATCTAAAACTATTATCATACATTTCCGAGGGGCCGAAGGGGAAAGGGCCGATGAAATAAAAGCAAGTCTGAAATGGCTCTTAGTAAAAGTATCTGTGTACTACAGTAACACCAATAGGTCTGTAAACGACCTAACAGCGCGCAGCGGCCATAAACTCTGGTCCTTTGAAGTACAGAAATACGGCTAATTCAATATCATGTTTAATATTTATTTTTCCTACAATTAAATTTATTAGGTAGGTTTTGCCAGTTACCATTGGAGCATCCAAAAAGAAAATTTGGCCTCACTTCCATTCGCACTCCTTACTGTCAGTCCGTCTGTTACAACCAAGTTGCTTTTACTGGACCTATTGAATTGCAATTTGGCACAAACTACTGCAATTTAGAGCGCTCGTGGCCCAACGGCACCCGCCTACCGCGTGCGGTGTGCGAGGTTAAGCAATGTGGGCGCAGGTCAGTTCTTGGATGGGTGACCGCTTTGAGTGGTTACTAACTGACTCTCGTGCTTTGAAAGGCACGCTAAGCCGTTGATCCCGGCTGCAATCGTTAAGCCAAGTTAGAGGCCTTCGAGCGGCTTGCGAACTTCTAACAGTCAAGTTGCCCACTCACTTGACAAAGGGGGGTCGAAGTTGCTCCGCGTCCGTAGGGAGTACCCACCGTTACCATACACAGAACCTCTGGGTGGTGCTAAAAGTGCAACAAAAACTGGCAACCGTACTAGTCTTCTCGAAAATCTCACGGTTCGTAAATAAATGCCATACGATTAAAAAAGAATTGAAGGTTGATTTAAATGGAACAAAAAACGAAACCTCTATGTCGTTTTTAAAAGCAAATCCATAGATACCCCACACGCCTATATAGTAACATTAAACTTTTTTGCATATAGGTATGAATGGAGTGCCAAATTTTACCTCAGATTCGCTTTAAGAGACCTCTCGGATGCTCAGATATCGATTTTGAACGAAATCGGGACGAAAAAAAAAGAAAATCAATATGGCCGCCACTTTCACAAATTTTACCCCGGATTCGTATTAAAAGGCCTCTCGGACACCCAGATATCGATTTTGAACGAAATCGGGACGAAAATGAAGAAAATCAATATGGCCGCCACTTTTTTCAGATTTTACCTCAAATTCGTATTAGGTGACCTCTAGGACGCTCAGATATCGATTTTGAACGAAATCGGGTTGGAAATGAAGAAAATCAATATGGCTGCCACTTTATCCAAATTTTACCTCGGATTCATATTAAGACACCTCTCGGACGCTCAGATATCGATTTTGAACGAAATCGGGACGGAAATGAGGAAAATCAATATGCCGCCACTTTTTCCAAATTTTACCTCGGATTCGTATTAAGAATTCTCACGGACGCTCAGATATCGATTTTGAACGAAATCTGGACGGAGATGATAAAAATGAATACGGCCGCCACTTTTTCTATTTTATACCTCGGATTCGTATTACGAGACCTCTCGGACGCTCAGATATCGATTTTGAACACAATCGGGACGAAAATGAAGAAAATCAATATGGCCGCCACTTTTTTCAAATTTTACCTCAAATTCGTATTAGGTGACCTCTAGGACGCTCAGATATCGATTTTGAACGAAATCGGTTTGGAAATGAAGAAAATCAATATGGCTGCCACTTTTTCCAAATTTTACCTCGGCTTCATATTAAGAGACCTCGGCTTCATATTAAGAATTAAGAATTCGAAGAAAATTAAGAATTCTCTCGGACGCTCAGATATCGATTTTGAACAAAATCTAGACGGAAATGATAAAAATAAATATGGCCGCCACTTTTTCTAAATTATACCTCGGATTCGTATTACGAGACCTCTCGGACGCTCAGATATCGATTTTGAACGAAATCGGGACGAAAAAAAAGAAAATATATGGCCGCCACTTTCACAAATTTTACCTCGGATTCGTATTAAGAGACCTCTCGGACGCTCAGATATCGATTTTGATCGAAATCGGGACGAAAAAAAAAGAATTCAATGACTGCGACTTTTTCCACATTTTACCTCGGAGTCGTATTAGGGACCTCTCGGACGCTCAGATATCGATTTTGAATGAAATCGGGACGAAAAAAAAGAAAATCAATATGGCCGCCACTTTCACAAATTTTACCTCAGATTCGTATTAAAAGACCTCTCGGACACTCAGATATCGATTTTGAACGAAATCTGGACGAAAATGAAGAAAATCAATATGGCCGCCACTTTTACAAATTTTACCTCGGATTCGTATTAAGAGACCTCTCGGACGCTCAGATATCGATTTTGATCGAAATCGGGACGAAAAAAAAAGAAAATCAATGACTGCGACTTTTTCCACATTTTACTTTGGAGTCGTATTAGGGACCTCTCGGACGCTCAGATATCGATTTTGAACGAAATCGGGACGGAAATGAAGAAAATTAATATGGCCGTTACTTTATTCAAAGTTTAGGTACCTCGGATTCCTATTAAGAGTCCTCTCGGACGCTCAAATATCGATTTATGTCGAAATCGTATCGGACGGCACTGATTAATAAAACCATCTACAATACATAGAATCAAAAAAGGTCGTATCTTCATAGGGAACTCACGGCACTTCATGCACCTTTAGACCTTATAAGGAACTTACATGCCAAATTTGGTATCTCTCGAACCACCAGTTTGCGCTGTGCGGTGATATGTCAGTCTCTCGGTCAGTCAGTTATTTCTTGATATTTGGCACAATTTTTCAAAAGTTTTCATGACCACAATATTAAATTTCAAAACCGATGCCATTTTCGTAATTAACGTCCCAAAAAACCATAAAAACGACACCCATATTAATATTTAGACATTTCATCCCCCTCGGACCCCAACAAAGGGGATGGTATTTCACGTCCTCCACGTGGGATTTTAAAATCATTGTTGTTTTCGTAATCAGCGACCCAATAAACCATGGAAACAACACCCATATCGATTTTCAGAATTTGTCACCAGATTTCCCCCTTTAGGGGTTGATTTCTCAAAAAACCTGAAACACATGTTTACTCATTTATCGTTAGAAATACTCCTGTGAAGTTTCGAATAAAATAATCCAGCTAATCTTGATTCCCCATACAATCTTCGGACCCCCATTTCACCCCCTTAGGCGTTGAATTTTGAAAAATCCTTTTGTTAATTTATTATTTATTTATTTATTTTTATTTATTTATAATTAACGTCCCAAAAAACCATAAAAACGACACCCATATTAATATTTAGACATTTCATCCCCCTCGCACCCCAACAGAGGGGATGGTATTTCACGTCCTCCACGTGAGATTTTAAAATCATTGTTGTTTTCGTTATCAGCGACCCGGTATATCATAAAAACAATACCCATGTCGATTTTCAGAATTTGTCATCAGATTTCCCCCTTTTAGGGGTTGATTTCTCAAAAAACCTGTAACACGTATTTACTCATTTATCGTTAGAAATACTCCTGTGAAGTTTCGAATAAAATAGTCCAACTAATCCTGTTTCCCCATACAAACTTCGGACCCCCATTTCACCCCCTTAGGGGTTGAATTTTGAAAAATCCTTTCTTAGTGCACCCCTAGACCTTATAAGGAACCTACGTGCCAAATTTGGAATCTCTAGGACCAGCGGTTTGGGCTGTGCGTTGATATGTCAGTCAGTCAGTCAGTCAGTCAGTCAGTCAGTCAGTCAGTTTCTTCTTTTATATATTTAGATATGAGAGAGGCTTCAACTCCTCTCCCCTATTCAAGATGCTAAATTCAGGACAATGTAATGCCGGCTTTAGAACTGCATGGCCTTGGGACAAGACAATCACGTTTACCTATAAACGACTCCCCTAAATACAAACGTAAATTGTAACTTAATAGGTACCTGTTGATTATATGCAGTCAGATATGTAAAAACAATTTTTAAATCAACGTTTTTACTGCATCTAATAAAATAATTTACAGTTAAAGTATTCATGTATAAAACTGTTTTGAAATAGCAATTAAACTTTTCGTTACTCGTGTCGCACCTTTTGTACAGTGATCGTAAACTGATGTGTTTACAGTCTATTTCATGTCTTATTGCTAATTACTAAAGGCTAAGGTCGTTTGCAAGGGATGAATTGTATGTAATTAACCGTGTTGGCCACCGTACAAGGTCACACGAACTTGGCAGGGAATGGCACGTGCTACAAATGTGTTTTCCCGTAATACCATTAGAATGAATGTTCATATTTTGATAACATTTAGAATTTCCGAATGGCGTGTTTGGAGTTTTGCTCAAATGTGGTTGGTATACTTACGTGTCAGAATACAGTAATGTGCGTAGAAGAAAACTGGTTTAAATAGGTTCGGTGATACTTAATCGTTTTGATTCCAAAATACTTATAGTGAATATTTACAATGCTAATTACATTTTATAATATTCAATTTAACCAGTAACGGAAACTGACATTTAAGTACCCAAGACATTTAAGTAATTTTACCGAACCAGATTGAATTTCTAATACATTTTATAAAATTTTAATGTTTACTTGGAAATGTCATTTTCTAACTTTCCGACATTATCCTCGGTTTAAATAATAATAAATTTGAAAGTAGGTAGTACTAAAGTAGGCATGGCATGTATATGTATACGATCGATTGATCGATTTGTCTTTTACAAAGTAGCAGCAGGCAGACAGACAGCCACTGAATTGACAGCGACCTTATTGCACACCAGGCTATTAATTTATTTTTTCGATGCCACTGCTTAATTTCACTTTATAACTAATAAACATAGAGTTCAACTGGACATATAAAAAGGCGGATTGTCATATAACTATTAAAGAAAAAGTCTATATCAATCTCAAGCACCATTACACCTTTTATCTCCGAAACACAATACTGGTCGAGAAAAAACTGCTAAAACGTCTAAAACACACGTGGGGGACGTAATTCGATAGATAACCGTTCGCGCCTTCCTCGCCCCGTCTTTTGAGTCCCCGATGTGCCATTTGCCGAAGAAAAGTTGGCCGACGCACGAAAATGCTTCTGCAGTTATTGGTTGAGTTACGGCCACCAAAAACTCGGCAACCGGGTCAATAGGCGCCCAGGCACACCCTAATTTATTGACGCTTCTGCCTTCGATTCTTGCTATTTACAAATTGATGCTTTACTTATTGTTCGCGTTGCGTGCCATTGGCACTTAGAAGAGGCACAGTGACTGTGACAAATTGGCCACTGTTTCTCAAGTTGACTAACACAAGTCCGTATTAAATAATCGCAAAGGGAACACGACGGGTTAAGACTGATATACTCCATTTTATTCAAAGTTCGTTGTCAAATAAAAAGCACTCAGGGTATGGATTTAATGTCTATCCAAGCGGATTTCTCTCAGATTTACTTGAAGGAGATTGTACTTACTTGGTAGAATGTTAGAAATTATTTAACTATGGGGTTGGTAAATAATAAAAAAGAGCTTGATATCAAATAATACCTACTCCGAATAAAAATATTAAAAATGTAGAACAGTAAGATTTGGAAGCAAATCGCGCTCCTGTCATAGTCCTTGTTATCCACAATCCAGTACCTATTTGTAATTATTAAACATGGGTTACATAGCTAAAGTATCATAGTTTAGATGTTACAGTCTCCTTACTCCGTTTTTGGCGACATTAGTATGGGTGTTCAATTTTTATGACGAAACCCTTTACCCCTCTTGTGATCCGAAACAAAATTTAAAGTTAATCTTGTAGCACCCTTTAAATAATAAAACGCTACAGCGCAAGCTCTATTTCCCGTGAAACGGGATTATTGACATGTGCTCAAAACCACCCGACCCTAATCCGTATCCGTTATTATTCGATAACAGACTATTGCTGTCCTTCTCCTTATTGTTGTAGCGGCGAAGGATGGAACATTCGATTATTGCCAATTGTAATCGAATGGGATCCCCTTAATCTCCGATTTCGAGTAAAGGCAATTGTTGTAGGTACCTGTGTCTCAATATAGATGCAGGAGTTTTAATTAAAAACGACTAAGAGGCACAGTTTGCTTTACGCACTTTAAATCAAACACTATTTCACAGGGCAGGTTTGTGGTGATGGTTCCGATGAAGGCCCGTGTACACAAAGCCCAATACCAGTCTAAACTGGCAACAAATTACGGTTATACCAGTCTAAACTGGCAACACTGGTCAAATGGCCAGTCTTTATTGGTCAAGCGCATGTCAAACGCGTCAGTATTGCCAGGTTAGAATTTTAAAATTGTAACTTGTGCCGTCGTAAAACGGTCCTCAAATTAAACGCGGGCTGCATTGACCAAATTGACGCGGGGGGGGGTTAATGTTAAATATGTATGGCGTAGACAGCTGTAATCCCTGACAGAACGGTGTCAAGTATCCCGTAGCTAAAGATAATAACTACTAATTGACGGTAACTTAAGGCGCAGGGTAGGGCAAGCTCTTTCCATACAAAGGTTGTGCAAGTTTTTTGCGTTAGTTTTGGCACTACAGCATTTAATTTTATTTTTTGTTGGTACATATTGGATATACGCAGAACTTCATTTGGAAATTTTGCATTATTTAAAAAAAAACACAATAAAGAAGTACAAAAAATAATTAAAATTAAAAAAGAAAAACATCAAGACATAGCTAACAAAAAAATAAGCATATGGACCAAAAATAGTAACTGGAGTGCAAACACAAACGAAGAAAAACTTGCACAAAGTTTGTATGGAAAGAGCTTGCCCACCCCTTCGCCTTAAAAATGGAATGAATTAAGGCGAAAAACGCATGCATATTTTTGGCGTCGACTGTACTGCTGTGTAACTCCCACTTCTCGCTTGAAAACTTGAATATTTTTTATTAAAATCTGTTATATAAGTATTGCTTGAAAAACTTGAAGAAACATTAATCGGTAGGTAATGAAAAATCCAATGTACATAGATGCAGTTGCAACTCGTTTGTTTTCGAAGTTCGACCAGGGCTCAGCCCACAGCTTACTTTGCGGTATAGCATGTTGCGTGCATGTTGCCTTAAAGCTCGCCTTGCGGTATAGCTGTTAATAAAAGTAAATACGCGAAGATGTAGGTATACGTAACGAATCACAAATGAATGCCATTCTATTTTGTCTCACATCTGGCCGTAGCTTTACTGCCATGGAAAAAGGCAATAAGTATATTATGAGCCGCATATAACATTAACGTTTTTTTATAGACTGACGTAATCGACGAATCGAATTAGATTCAGTCACGTCAGATCAGCAGGTACATAATGACGCAACGAAGCTGTTATCTACCGTTGGGTACTACCGCTTCCATAGCCTATCACTAATATGGTCACTTTGCAAAAAACATGTTCGTAACTGATATAGGCAAGTACCTACCTTAATATTTTCCAAATATTATAAAGAACAAAAGGCTAAGAGAAAGGAGCTTAGTTGCTTAATAAATATTTGGGACATTTTCTCATTTTAATAACATAAAGCAACAAAACGATGATTGTGACTAAGTATACCACAAAACTTCCAATATAAATAATAAATAAATAATAATTGGAGGACAATCTTACTCAAATCGACCGAGTCCCAACCAAACTAAGCAAAGCTTGTACTATAGGTAGTAGACGACGATATGCATACTTATATATAGATAAATACAGTCTTAAATACATAGGAAACATCCAAGACTCAGGAACAATATTCATGGTAAATGCACAAATAATGCCCTGACCGGAATTCGAACCGGGGACCTCCGGCTTCATAGGCAGGGTCACTAGTCACTACCAACTAAGCCAAAGTGGTCGTATGTATCTAGAAGTATTGTGAGTTAGTGATTTACCTATAGTAAGTTTATTTGTAACTGATTATTATCTTTGGAACTAACTATGGCATAGATAAAATATTAAATTAAAATATTTTGTGGGAAATTACCCTACCAGGCAACTCTGACTGAATGGACTGGGCAGCTAGACTATGTAGTTTTTAGTTAAATATTTCTAATAATTGCTAGCTTACAGTAAAGACAGGAAGACGAGATACTTCATCTGAGTCGTCATTATTATAATTTCTCACTCCTTTCCTGCACTCCATTTTCACGAGTAACCACACTCTTTAAAATGCTAATAATAAGTAATTAAAACAATCCGTAGCTAAATATAGGTGCGCTGAAATTATAAACAGCCATAAATCTACTTATTATGAGCCTTTGCTAGCTGCATTAACTAAATCAAGATAAATGCAACGTACTGCAGCTATGCAATTCACAACCTCAGATGACCATCTCCACTCGTCCGTTGCAATCACAGACTAGTAAGGGTTCAGACCGCCAACTCACGAACCAAAAATATAGACCGTAAGCAACCATATTTAATCTGTACCCGCTGGTAGATTTTTGACGTTTATTTTTTTTTAATTATTTAATGACACTGTGGCAATGGAACTTACTGTGAACATCCAACGCAACGATAAAAATATAACATATATAGCTCATTTAAATTTAACTTTGTGTAGAAGCTCACGGTATTTTCAATTGAACACCAACGTCCGATGTAAAATGAAACTGGTGTTCAATTGAAATACCGTGAACTATATGTTGTGCCGTAATTGACTTATCAACAGATTTATTTTTTAATGTATCTGTTTTCACATCCGGGAAAACGATATATCTTCGTCCTTTCACAGAGTTCTACGTTTTACGACCACAACACTCGTACATTTTGCAAAATGAGAACTTGCATGGCATGCCACATACGACGCACTTCACTATCTTCCATTTGTTGTCCAAACAATGGTTATTACTATTAGAGGTTTGGCGCAATGGAAAGCAAAGAAAAGATTATTTGAGCAGAATTGAATAATGGACGTTTATTGAACACCACTTGGAAGCAAGTATACGTCCGTACTGAATCAAAGAGGGTAGCGAGAGAATTGCCATTTACAAAATATAATAGTGTTGCCAGATCATGTTTCAATTTGATTTGACGTAGTATCAATTTATACATGATTATTTTAGATTGATTTTTGCATAATAAAATTAATATAAACCAACAATTACGCGTTTCCAGATGAATTTCCGATTAGCTACACACTGTTCCGTTGGTTTATTGCATAGTAATCTATCAATACTACAAATTAAATAACAACATTTGCAAAAATTAAAAAAATGTTCAGAGACGACTAGACGAAATTTCGAGGAGACGCCATTTTATTTTTATTTGTTACTTTATTTTGACGTTTGATGTCAATGAGAGCTAAGTATGTCGTCAAAATCTTTTTGACACAATATGGCCGCTATCATACACGTTCGTTCTACGTAGATAAACAGCCGTGGTTGCAATGTGGTCCCCAGAGTCAGAACAGCAATGCGTGATCGGAGTTCACTTATACTGATTGTTGTTGAGGCTTTGTGAGTAGCTCAGAATGCAGCCGCATTGTAAAAGAAAAAAACAATGCAAATTACATTATGACAAAGACATTTCGGTAGCCCAAAATAATACTCCGCTGCCCTAGCGCCTTTCTTTTATCATAATGCGCTAACATTAATTAATATCTTCTTAGTATAATAAAATTAGTTAACAACAATTTAATTACTATGTTAAACGTAATTCGTCGAATTAATTAATTTTTTTACGGGTATAGTTTATTGTGAGCCTATTTGAAGGTCGAATGCTAAACACGTAACATTGTTAATTAACGAAATTAACTTTTCGAATATTGGATTAACTTTAGAGTTTATTGTACCCAAAGGGTGTCACCGGAGCCCTATTACTTACGCCTCCGCTGTTCGCCCGTCCGTCTATCAACGGGATAAATATACATTAACAACTCCTAATTATCTGAAATTACAATTTATGTCACACGACACAACCCCAACATTGAGTCCAAAAGTTCATACAATTTTGGTCATTAGAGTAGAAAAAGTTAATGAAACGGGTCCTCCTACGTGAATCATATTACAATTAATGTGAGGTGACAGTTATTACGGCGACTAATTATCACCGCGGTACTAGGAATGTCCTGATGATAACCGCTTACCATCAGGCGATTCGTCTGCTCGTTTGCCTCCTATGCCATAAAAAAAAAGATAATTCTAGAACAGATAAAGGCAAGAAATTTGTAGCTAAATGGTACTAACACATTCGTCTTTTGACCTCTTTTAACATTTATACCAATTTCATCGAGCAAACTTGACGATGAGACTTAACTTGAAAGATTTATGCTCTCAATGTTGTTTTGCGAGAATCCTATTTACTATCTTCCTTGTATACCTAGGTATCCTGAATCAGAGAGCTCCACACTATAATGATATTACATACAACTTCAAGACCTGAATATTAGAATACGTTTCCGGTAATTTTCATCGAAATTAACAACAAACTATAGGTAACTGTTAGTTCGGTAACTTTGGTCGAGACGAAACTAACAACACTCCAATCGTACGCCAGTAAAGGTAAACTTTACATGTACGCTAGCCCAGCTTACACGATACTCCAGAATCGAACGCTGCAAATACATACATAAACCACATGGAAACTGCACTAGGCTGCAGTTGGAACAAAATTTGTGTGCTGGCGTCGATCGTTACACAGAAATGGGAGATTTAACGTGTGTAGCGTACTATTGTGAGAATTTATTTTCGGATATCCTCGTTCATCGATTAGTGAATGGTGCGAGTAGATATTCAGCGTTTAATATACCGGTACTCGCAAAATAGATCATGCTTATAGGCTTATTCTATGTGAACTCGCACTAAACACTAATCATTAATCAAAGTGTACATTTATTTATCCGCGCTTCAAGAAATCACCGGAAACAACACAAATACGAGGAGAAAGACACTGTGATTAAATTGTGTTATGTCTTGCGTCTACGAGTACTCAATTGGAATTTGTACATTACTTGACAACCATCGTCGTTATTTTGCTTCTCAAAGCGTAATACCTTTTACAATGTAATTCCCTTTTGTTTCTCATATTTCCTGTGCATTATTATGAATTTTTGCATTTTCCTTCACTCCTTGTTTTAACCCGTCAAGCGCGCTACGAACACACGTGTGTTCCTAACAAATTTTAAATTTCGAACCTAGATTTGTTATAGTTGAAATATCAATACACTTTTTATTGACATTTCGTTCCACGGATTAATATCCATAACATAGCTCGTTTCCATTTGACTATTAGAGTAATTTCGAATGTTTCGATAGGCGATTTCACAATAATCGAACAAATGGGAAAGTTGATTTTCCTTTGTTTCAATTCGTCCCGTCCTGTTCCATCGGGTGGTTTCGAAATTTGAAGAAAGTTTCTCGGTGCTAAAGCTACTATTGCTTGTCCAATATTATTTTTGTAAAGTAAAGGCTAAAGTTAAAGCTTAGTGATTAAGTTTTGTCGGTGGCACTAATACCTTATTAGATTACATTGTCCCTAATACCTATCTAAGTGTGTTTCCGTAGACCTTAATCCGAGTGCTTTTCATTGTCACAACAGACCTCCGCGTACATGAACCCAACATTAGATTACGTGTTTTGTTTTCAAAAACCTTTTTGTTGCCCCCAAGGTTCGTAACTTTCGAAAGCCGGAGGTGTTCTTTTCAGTTACTCTACTGAGTAATCTGTTCAAATATCAGGCCTTAAACTACGAGTATCAATACACAATTACACACATATCATACACACGCAGTTTCGGTAAAACTTGTATTGCACGACACAAATAGGCTACTTAAATCGATTTTACCTATTTACTTACGTGTTTTTGGCTCCACTTCAATTGCAGATAGTTTAGTTCCAGAACTTCCAGATATAAGTCTCGTATATTTGCAGCACAAGAAGAAATAAATGCAAATACCTACGAATTCTATTCTGGTATACTTAGTCATCAATGAAAATGTCATGCAGAAATTAAATCATGTTTTGTCTGTAAATGGGTATTGTGTTGTGTCAAGGAATTTATGAACTAAATATGTAATTATGTACTTCAATGAAAAGGGGGCACAAATCCTATATAAATGTGACGTGTTTTGTGCTTGAAGAATTGAAAAGTACCTTTAATTCCGAGACATATCTATTGTGGTACGGCACGAGCCTTACACTATATCACTAAATCTAGTACTTTCCGCAGTAATCAATTACATACAGTCGGTGGTAGCACGTCGCGAGACAGCCCAGTGGTGACTACCCCCATGCACTGCAATGCGGAACCTATAAACTTCTTAATGGCACATTACTTGTATTTATTGTTTAGACATTTATTATGGCAAACATTTCAATATGCAAATTGCAGTTGTTTAACAATTAAAACTGGACTTTTAATAAATAGGCTCTTCATGTCTTCGATTATTACAGTCGTCTTAATATTTTATGGAATTGGCTTCCTGACTCCTAAACTACAGTCCTTGTTCGCATTTACTCACAAAACCAGTCAATATTTATGTTACGATTTACGATACGAATAAGGGTCCGTAGAAATAAATGGGCTAATATATCATACGGTGTCCAGAACTGTCTATTTTTATACACCGTATGATAAATGGGTAGAAAACACTGGTTGCACTCTATAAGGATCCCATGCAGCAAAAAAAACTAAATTACCAGGAAAAATATAAAAATTCGCACGCCGCGGGCCCGTGACGCAAGAATAAAAATGGCGGATGAGTCCCCTGTTGGCGGGAAAAATGAAATATGGCCGCCGCAAGACCCGCGTCCCGGGGCGAACCCGCGCTTTCCTGCCTTTTTTACTCATTATTATTGAAAATTCTCTTCACTGCGAGTGTTGCGACGAATATTTGCTTTTATTTCGATGCTTTGCATAATGCATGGCTGAGTAAAATATGTTCTCGTGCGTAAATGAGTTAGGCAGCTTCGGTTAGCGATTTTATTATCTTTTCTTTCACACAATAGACCCAGTGTTATATTTTGATATTTTTTTTTATTATTCCTTCCTACGACTCAACTAACAGGAAGGTATTATATTTTTTTGGAATAAAAAAAATGTAACCGTGTCGCAATTTTTTTCTCATTAAAAGAATATTTCAATAAGCCTTATGCAAAAACGTCTTCCTGTGAAGTGTGAAGCTTTTCGAACTGATAGTGATAGTACCGTTAAGCACTGATGACGTCATCTCTACAAAGAGTCCAAGGTCGAGCGTTCCGTTCTTATTTGTTATTTTCGGCAGCTCGCCAACTGGCCCTGTGGCGCAACGGATAACGCGTCTGACTACGGATCAGAAGATTCCAGGTTCGAATCCTGGCAGGGTCGCTCTGGGTAACATCTTTTTGCCTTTTTTTATTACTAAATATGTTTAATCCATCATACCTATAAAAAAAGTTGTATTCATAGTACTTATTGTAATTAAAATATGGGTTTAAATACATAATTATTAACCTTCAATTGCGTAATACGTAAGTCGTCGTATGGCCTAACCGGCACTTATAATTAAAAGCATTTTTTAAGCAGAACCTTGCGACTAGAACTAACCTAGTTCTGGCTATCGAATCTATTTTATCCATACACGTGCCGTGTGCTAATGTGTTGTTTACATTACTTTTATTCTCATTTATAAACATTAAAAAGGCAAAACTTCCTTCACTCCTTTGCATTCGCATTCAGCTTGAAAATATAGTTTAATAAGGATATTTAACACCACCATGAGGATACCTTATTACACATGCAATAAGCCACGCCACCGTTATGCCACCATGTTTGTTCTAAAAGACTATAATCGCATACAGTATTTTAACATTTACGACCATCTAAAATGATGGTGTCATTTAGAATGGATTTTGCGACGTTTTCGTCCGGCAACGCTGTTCACATTCAAACTGTCTAGACTTAATTACTCAATTCTAGTGTGACATGGCCCCGAGTTTCGTAAAACTACGTGTAATCGTAGGCCAGACTTACATTGGTCAGCTTGAGGCGGTCTTTGGGTATTGTGAATATCGGCCCTGCAATTCCATACATATTAATGGCACGCGGGATGAGCTCCTTTAACTAGATAAACCTGGTTGCCGGCTTTGTTATGATAATCTGAGCATTTTGAGCCACTCTGTATGAGTGAAACGACATTTTCACGTTAATTAGGTGTTGTTTTGTGTCGGACGGTAGATGGCGCTAGTAGTAAAAACATGTTAGCAGGTCTCGTAGTAGTAAAAGGATTCAATAACCGATTTGAGTGCGTTTTCTTTTTTTTAAATCAAAATCACGACAGGCAAGACTGTCTCTCGTGATGGTTCTTTAATATGTTCGTTATATTCAATTGTATCCCGACCTGACAGAATACTCTACTAATCAACTTTAATATGTTTTCCCATAAATCTCCATAGGCTCCATTTTCCTAATAAATTTTAACAATGGAATGTGTACACGTTTGCAACGCTATCACAACTGCCAGTTTTGTTTTACTGTTTTTTATTTTACATACCTTAAATTATGATCGGATTTGCTTATATTTTCTGTGAATTGCTGTGTGTTGCTGTTTTAATAAAGAGCTTAATGATTAATAATGTTCCATCTAATTCACTTATCTCGCCCCCTTTTATTAATGCCAGCATTTCATATTTCACAATTCATAAAAACTCATTTTGTATCCCCAATTTATGCATCATAATTAGAGGGAATTGAAGAGTAAACTCCGGTTTTAAGCGAAAATAAAAAATAACTTGGTAAATTCTTGTTTATGCGTGTAGATATAATATAACTTTAACCATGCCGTTCATGACAGAGATTGAGACATTTTTTTTTAATACCACGCCGGTGGCAAACAAGCGTACGGCCCGCGTGATGGTTACCGGACGCCTGCAACTCCAGGGGTGTCACATGCGCGTTGCCGACCCTTTAAAAATTTATACACTCCTTTCTTGAAGAATCCCATACTTATTTCCTCGGGAAAACCTCAGCAGGGAGCTCATTCCACAAGCCGGAACGGAGGAAGTTCCTCTGAAACCGTACCGTACGCGACCATTTAGGTTCGAAGGTGTGAGGATGTTCATTGGATTTCATACGTCTTTAATAAAGCTAATATGAATATGAATATTGTAAGAAAATTATCCTATAAGCTTTACAAGCTTGTATGTAGATACTGTTTGTGTGAATATTTGTTTTGCATAAGCAAAGTACTAACAAACAAGGTGGCGTAACGGAGGAGGAGAGGATGAGAAATTGAGGAGCAAATTAAATATAAGTTGGTTGATTGTCTTAACAATAGTTCCTGTGGTTTGACATACATAAGAAAGGAATAGAATGAAATATATGCGCATCGTGCACATAAACCTAAAATTATAATTTTTACTATCACTTGGCACTTTTTTATCAAAGTGGAAATCAAATTTTATTCGCCATACCTTTGCATTCCGTGCCCTTGCAAAGCTGTCGTGGATTCCACTTGTACTTGTAAATTTACAGTTATCACTGGGATTCATCAAGGCAGGACTTGCTTGAAACTCCATATGAATATGTTTATAACTAAATGAATGTTTATTGTTCCAGATAAACCTGCGTCTAATCCTGGTGTCCGGCAAGACGAAGGAGTTCGTGTTCAGCCCAGTCGACTCGGCGGGCGACATCGCGATACACGTCTACGACAATTGGCCTGAAGGTACGCGCCATATTGTAAAAAAAAATGCTCATTCAGAAAAGTAGTTAATAGATAAATTTATAGTGTTGCGTCGGAGCAAAGGCCAAGGTCGGAAAAGGAAGTGGACGTCAAAAATTTAAACAAACAACATGTCGAGATGACTTTCCTTTTTAAAACCTCTTACCATTACCAGTATATAGGACAACACATATCTCTACAGATTTTTAATTAGAGACATCTTTGTTTGAAATTGAATTTAGAATGATATTTTTTGAAGAGGGTTTTAATGTGTCTACTAGCGCCAGTCTTAAGTAATTGTGATTATTTAAATTTAACGATAGATGTTAAAAACCGGTCAAGTGGGGTGGGGGTCCGACTCGCTCACCGAGGGTCCCGTATAACGACGAGTCAACCCGTCCCGACGAATATCCCGACGGAAGGCCAGCGTTGACCGTAAGGTTGGCACTATGCTGAGTCGGAACCAATTCGTGGCACTTTCTTCTCTTAATTATGTTATTATATTGTATTTTTGATGTCTTTGTTTTTATGTGTATCGTATTACTGTTTGTACTTATACTTATATATTTGTGTGATGTGACTGATGTGCTACGAATAAATGATTTCTATTTCTATTAATTCAGGAAAAATATTGTAAAAATTGACCGCCATGGGTACAGCGCCATCTATCGGTGCATTTTATGACTAATTTGCGCGACTGCAGATTAACGTAGTATGGATATTGGTTTTTCAAGGATAATTCTTTAGCACGTAAACAGATTTCAATAATTTCTTTTTCAACCTTGTTTCAAGGTATCTTCAGCATATTATCATACAAGGTTACAATAACAAAATACACGCAAATGTGATTAAAATACAAATTTAGTTTAAATAGAATTTAAACTATGACGGTTTTATGATGAGAAAATAATAATATGTGTATAATATATAACAAACATATCATTATATTCATTATATTTTGTAAAAACGTTAACGTTATGTAATAATTCCATTTTTTTTCTTGGTGAGCTTTGGAGTTAAGGAGGACGGTTTTTTTTGTACATTTCCTTCATAAATCGAAAGTTATCCACCGTAAAAAAAAACCGAATGTGTGAAATTTTTTGATCCCCTTTGTATCGGTAATTACATCATTACAATGCTTCTGGGTTAGCCTTCTTTATCAGAAAAAAGTGATTTTTAAATTAGTTTTATTATTATTATTTATGCCAGTTACCTCAGAACTCCGTCATTTATTAACCGATTTGGAAAATTCTTTTTTTGTTTGAAACGGTATACTTCAGGGGTGGTCCCATAGTTATCAGGTAAGAATCTGATCACAGGGTCCTGGAGAAATCGAGGGAACTCTTAAAATATTTGAGGTCCACCTATGGCACCTATACTCGTGCATTCGCTCTTAAAAACAGCACAATTTGGCGAAGATTGACAAAAAGTATGATATCCCATCAAAAACATAAATGTGAAAAAGGGAGCCAAGTTCAATATTAACAATATGCGATGCTTGTTATCTGTATTTCAAATTTTAAATCGATAGCTTTAGTAGTTAGAGATATTTAGCAAAACGTGATAGACAGACAGACAAGCAAAGCGTCACCATATGGGTTCTTTTTTTATCATTTTGGTACGCAACCCTAAAACGGACCCCCTTTTCAAATTAGTTTTTAAGTTGCGGTTAAGATACTTGAGATGGTTCCACTGAGCTCAAACACGACTGGTGCCTTGTGTAGTTTGGTAGTTCCTATGGCCACTTTCTGTTTCTGTCATCAGATCCGCTTAGTGGTACTATGGTAAGTACCATCGAGCTGATCTCATAGTCTATGATCTGGTGACAATGCAATATTATGATATTGCATTGTCACCGAACTTGCATAAGTATGCCAAATTTCAGCTCAATTGATTCAGGATTAAAATTAAAATTCAGTTCCAAATTTGACCCGAACATACATACTGAAACCTTTGTTGCTTATGGGGAAATGTCATGCTAATGTATCCTGCAAATAAATGTCACACAAGGAAAATATTGTCACATTTTCCTTGTTTACCTCCTTTTATATGTTTTCAAACCCAATGAAATATTTTATGAAGCTAATTGAATTAATTTAGTCATCACAATACTTTTGTGTACCAAACTTATCCAAAACGACCCCAATAATCGTCTTTACAACGTTATTATTTCCACAATGTCCGATGTAGCAAAACTTACAAATATACTCTTAAATGGACGTCTTTTATTCACGTGGGTCGAAGGGCCTATAAATATCTGATATTACGAGGAGGGGTGCCCAATGGGGTGTGCCCGATACGACACTATGGAAATCAGTTTTCAGCAGAATGGAGTTCGCGATCGTAAACTGTAATGGAAAAATATCATAGTTTAATACACTGTTGTAGGGCAGTGATTGAGTCCCTATCCATGACGAGGGGTTAAAGAAATATTGACACAACGGCCAGTAACTTACACACGTCCATATAGCACGTCAAATTCCAACTTTAATACCTGGTCATAAAGTTTATTCTGCAACTAAGTACTGAAGTTAAATGCGACGTTGCGAAAGTGTCACTCGAAGTGTGTCACGTCGATCCCGAGTGTCTAAAAGTTTAAATTGCTCTTTATCCAATGATAAACACTTGAGATGATGATCCAACTGCGGGGATACTAAGTTTGTTTGGAATTAGACAGGCTTTCACTGTGAATGAGGCCTCTAGGGAATCCAGGGCTACCGAAACTGTATTTTAACTACTATATCTACTCAGGCTTGGAGTTAGATACATAAATAGTTAACGTTTAATAACATTATATGGTTTGAAGCTTTCTTTAGGTCAATTATTTGTTGCCATGGTTTGGCGTTAGGCATTGTTATAATTTGATAGAGTATTCCGTCCTAGTCCAATCCAAATTTTTAACATGTTAGTAGGTAGTCCACATTATGATATTTTTTATCAGATAATTGTTGTTTCCTTTTTTACGGAACAGAACAATCAGATAAAGTTGTTCCACGTAATGACTATGTAGTTGAAGTATCTTTATACATATTATATTAGACTTATCTGTCCTAACTAATATGTCTAAATTGTATTGCCTGTATTGAAGACTTGCATGTCAGGTCTACAAATTCCTATAAATAAATAGACTAATTATTGCTTGAATTTAAGTCTTCATTCGCCTACAAACCTGCTTTATTTTCTAGGGAGTTTTAAATGAAACATCACCATACATCATTGAAATCGATTCAGCGGTTTATGTATGAAAAGGTAACAAACATACGTATCAATAGATAGATATTACTATGGAATTATAATATTACTATGTATATGTATACCCTTGTTTCCCTACAGTAATCAGCTCTTCTGCCCCGGGATATATACTTTTGTTTTTCACAGTTCATTTATCTCCTCGACGGAACAATCTGGTGCTGATTTGCATCTGTCTCATTTTGTTCTTACTTCTGTTCTGGCGTGGATTATAATATCTGATTCAGAACAACTTGTTGAATGGACTGCAAATTATATAAGAATTCGAAGAGCGTAGTTGAATGTTTTGTATATCAATCAACTTTTTTTTTTTGTTTTCTGTCCCGTCTTTTTGAGAGAAAATGTTACAATATAGATTTGTAACATAATTAGAAGATGGCTCAAATAAACAAGTATTATAATGTAATTTGGTGGGTTTACACCGCTGGTAAGGGTCGCGAGTGTCCGCTGGATGCGGGTGGCGCAGGACCGGTCATTGTGGAAGTCTTTAGGGGAGGCCTATGTCCAGCAGTGGACGTCTTTCGGCTAACATGATGATGACATCGCTAAAATCACAGTTTTCAAAAGTGACCCTGGAGACGTAACCATGGCAACTAGCGACAGAAAAAAGTTTGCTGATTCAAATATTACTAGGAAGTAGCTAAATAATAAAAAAAAACCTGCATCGGCTTTCTATCGCAATGCAATGGTATATTTGTTTGTCGGCGAAAACTAAGATTAACGAGTGACCTTAAGAAAGAAAAGAACACTGTACATATATTGACTTCTAACTTTGTATACCAAGACAAACAAAAAACATGAAATAATAAAACTTGTACGTAATACATATTCGTTGAAAGTATAGTGCTGAAATAAACACAGTTCTTTCACAGACTAAAAAAAGCACACTAATGAGTTTTTTTTTAATTCAACTGTAAACAACAACATGGCAAGTGTTACCTATTTTGTTAACAACTTCACATACGAGTATATGATGCAATAAATAAAGAACGAAAAGGATAAACAGCAACGATGATTACATCTGAAGTGGACAATAGTAGACAGTAGAAGCAATTACGCGGGCGAGGTCCTCAAAAAATGTACAGACGACCGCATTGTCAAGATAATGGATTGTGTACTGTATCTGTACAGTAAAGTGGAAAACATACAACTTACTCAAAAATATGTCCCATTGCTCTTGTCTCGATGAATTAAGGCTTCCCTACATATTGACTGTACATAACAATGCCAGAAGTATGAAGAGAATTTTGATGACGCAGTTTTAAATCCTGCTCGGGGGCTAAAGTTTAAACTTTTTCCCTTTCATTTTAAATTTTGAATTTAGTGTCCTCATTATTAAAGATGCCCTAGGTACCTGACAAAAGAGATAAGAAATATTCAATAAGGGGTCAAAAGGTTTGTAGACGTTTTTATGGGGTCGCCATTAACGAGTTCTACGCGGGAGGAGACACGGCACAACTATACCTTAATTTATGTGTACAAATTATTTGAACTTGAAGTTTTTACCGCTCTATAGATCTACATACAGATGGTATTGCGTACTGAGAGGAACCGCTTTATTTTAGAACAATAACGAGAATATAAAAAGACGAGAACGGGAATTATTCCGGAACGGCGATTAGGGTCACCTAATTTCTGAAATAAGAGGATTTTAATTTAAAACGAACGCTGCTTGAATACGAATCCGGTAACGTTGGTTTTGTACGTATACCTACTATTATAACAATTGTAATTGTACTAGCTGTGGACACAGGGTAACAGGGTTATATGTCTGTAAGTAAGCGTATATGCAAAACAGTTGGTTTTGGTATTTTGGAAAGGACTAAATTATATTCCCCGTTCGACTACCTAAATCTAGACACGCGGCAGCGTGTCCAGCCAAGTTCACCCCAGGAACTGGCGGACAGCAGCCGTGTGTTATTTTACACGAACCGTTTGGAGCCACTTTTGACCCCCCAATAACTCCAAATCTATCTCACATAAAAAAAATGAAATTTGGTACATGTATTAAGATCCTTTAGAACAACTATTAGAACCCCAAATTTCATAAATATAGGTTTAATAACTATTGAGATATTAAATTCCAAAAAACGGCATTTTTACCACTGACTGACTGACTGACTGACTAGTAATCAAAAACCCAACCCACTTCCAGGTGACCTAGAAAGCTGAAATTCGGCATGCAGCTTGGTAATTGTGTGTGTACGCCAGAAAAAATCTGAAAAAAGTGATTTATACATTAATTTTATTATTATTATTATTTATGCCAGTTACCTCAGAACTCCGTTATTTATTAACCGATTTGGAAAATTCTTTTTTTGTTTGAAACGGTATACTTCAGGGGTGGTCCCATAGTTATCAGGTAAGAATCTGATCACAGGGTCCTGGAGAAATCGAGGGAACTCTTAAAATATTTGAGGTCCACCTATACTCGTGCATTCGCTCTTAAAAAGCGCCATTTGGCGAAGATTGACAATAAGTATGATATCCCACCAAAAACATAAATGTGAAAAAGGGAGCCAAGTTCAATATTAAGAATATGCGATGCTTGGTTGTCGTCATGGGTGCCAAGTTCCGTCGATTCTCTGAAATGGTGCCAAGTCCGGCACTACATTGTTTACAGTAAAACTAATTTACTGCGGCTTAATGCATTTTGAGCCTTAACTTGGCAGTTTTCTATGCAGTATGTTGTAAGATCATAAAAGCTGTTGGATATTAAAAAAAACTGCCAAGTTAAAGCTCAAAATGCATTAAGCCGCAGTAAATTAGTTTTACTGGAAACAATGTAGTGCCGGACTTGGCACCATTTCAGAGAATCGACGGAACTTGGCACCCATTCAGATCTCAATTCTTTTGTCGGTCAAGACGACAACCAAGCATCGCATATTCTTAATATTGAACTTAGCTCCCTTTTTCACATTTATGTTTTTGATGGGATTATATTCACAACACCACCCAACCTAACTTCCAATTCAGTTCTGTAAATAATCCTAGCATTCTTCCAAAATATCCTCTTTTCAATTTTAAAATGTCTTTAAAAAACCGACCAAGTGCGTGTCGGATCACGCATAAAGACGGGTTCCGTACCGACATCTACTAATCCACATTTAAAACGACTATATACAATACATTGAATCCAAAAAAAGGTTGTATCTTCATATGAACTCACGGCACTTAAGTCCTTTTTTTTGGGCAAAACAGTTATTCAGCGATAACTCAAAAACCGTTAGACCTATATAAATCGTTGACTTTTTTATTAATGTACACCACCTCAATTTTTTTAGAATTGTAAACTTCGTAGTTTGGGGGCACATGTGCACTTTTTACGACTTAGATAGCTAATATCTCACCAACAGTTTTTAGAAAACTTTATATCCTTCTTAAAGATAGGTGTCACGCCTATGTGCAATGATTGTTGTTTCATCCCCCGGTTACATGTATGGCCAGCCTAATTTAATATTTTTTCGTAATTTCACATCACTTTTCTGTAGCGGTTCGTAGAAAACGCCATCCTATCAAATTTCATAATCGTAGTGCTTATAGTCTCTGACTAAATCGGCTGTGACATACGAACGGACGCACAGACATGATGAAACTATACCTAAGGAATCCGTTTTCGCCATTTTGGCTACGGAGCCCTAAAAAGATTATTTAATTATTCCGCTCGTGTGATCGAGGCGTGCACGTGTACCTGATTTCATCATATTTCTGTCGGGTATTTTTTATAAATTAATGTTTGCTCCCACTCCCTCCCTTCAAGTCCCCAAGTGTTCCCGAGACAAACCGGACTGACCTACACGCTTTTGCTTACAGTGGCTTTTTTTTGACCTAGACTTCTGGGTCTACAAGTAAACATCACTACTAGTAATGTTTACTTGGACACCTATTAAGCCAGAAATGAATGGAGTCACGTACTTAATAATAATTTGTTCCGTTTTCTAGTTGTCTGATCCTTCAAACAAAAATTCTTGCAAAATTAATTCGCAAACCCTTATTTCTTTCAATGATATCTTGACAGAAACAAACAAGAGAAAGGAATGAATTTTTAAAGACTAAATCATTAAAAATCTTTCTAAATTGAAATCTGATACTTAAACTTAACCAAAAAACAGTTTCGAACCAGAAAAAAAATATGTTGGCGAAAATTTAGTAATCAGTAATCAGTAATCAGTCATTTATTTGCTAAAACATGGTACAAATAGGTGTTTTCTAAAAATATAATAGAACTACATGTTTGGTCACAAGGACATGCAAATATTTAGTCATGTGTATCGCATGCATAATTAGCTTATACTATAGAAGTAGTACTCACTACTCACCCTTTATGTCGTACGTTTAAACAAAATTCAAATTTTGTTTCCACGAAATGTATGTAATGTAGCATTATGATTCCGGGTACGAATTCTGTGGCTGTAGTGAAAATTTGAAAAGAGATACAAGTCCCATACAATTGTACGGCACTTGTACCCTTATTCACTGGGCTCAGAAAATTGTAGTTTAACTCTCGACGGCCCAGTGACGCGATTGGCACAAACAAAGAACATTCCCGGTGGTAATTAAATCGGTTCACATCACAGTTCTCAGTATATAGCGACTGACAGACATACTAATTAGAGTAAAATCAATCTTAATCTGACTGCGCCTCCAATGTATTTACATTAAACAAATTTAGATAATGTTATGTTATGATTACTAAAGATTCATTGTGATTTATTATGAGCAATTTATTTATAAGCCATGGACCTTTAGTAATCATAGCATGAATGTCAAGTTTACTCTACCAACTTCCCTTATTAATTCATGTTCCAAATTGTATATTTAAAAATTTTAAGACTCCAATAGTTTAGGCTGGTCTATATATTATAGGCGCAGTGTGTGGTACGCTTTATGCGCTTAATAAACAGATACGAGTATAACGCTTGACGCGCTGAAATTGGCGTAAAGTCGTAGCCGATGGTAAATAGTTTCATTATAAATTATAATGCCGCGTTCCGCCGACTGCGCCGTGCCACAATCGCCATACGCTCCGCTGTCCCTTAACGGGTCTTAAGTTTTTACAGCATGTCTAACCATTCAGGGTTTAAACGCCAGCACCCATTCCGCTCCTTAAATGGGTGCATTTTTCTATATACAGCCTTGGCCAGAAGTATTAAGCACTCCCGCGTTTTTCATATAAAAGTAAAACTTTGAATAAAGCATTTTATATCTTTTATTATAGAAAATTCTAATATTTTTCAAGACGTTAAAAATAATTGCACTAAAAAAAAGGCATTTGGTCCTTTTATTGCGAACCCGATTATTTTTAAGGTTCAGTTTTCTAGGATAAATAGCTACTTCGAAATTATATCTGCTAAAGTTTTCTAGATGTTTATATACATTATTAGATTTTGCGTCAATGCGTAGTTTTGTAATTAAAAAAAAACAATAGTTTATTTATAAGTTACAAAGAAAAATAAGGGGTGCTTCAAACTTCTGGCCAAGGCTGTATAAGTATAACTTATAATATAGTAACATGATTTCTGATTAGTTGTAATCAGTAAAATCAGTGTTATTCGTAGCGTGACTGGCAAGAATCTAAATCTTGATGTTATTGTTCTCTTTAAATGACGTAGATTTAAAACAGTGTATTTTAACTATTAGAGAAGTACAATAGAAATAATAACACTTTATTGCACACCTCATTTCATCATGCGACCGCGTCATGTAAACATCAGGCGGTCTTATCTCTAAAGAGCGATTTCTTTTAGACAACCAATGTCGACATAGGCATAGGGTAGCATAAGTCGTAGGGTAGTATAATGAGAATTTCGTGTATCTAATATGTATATTCGTTCTACAAGGAATTGGAAATCCAAAAAGAGTATAAATGTATCAAGATCATAAGGCATAACCACACAAAGTTATAATTATTTTATAGATCAAACTAATCTAGCCTTTATTTCATCGCCTTAAGATCTCTTATGGCTTCACGTTGCAGACACGGCTTATGAAGTGCGAAAAAAGCGGTAATTAGTGGTGGCCTCGTTCAGCGCAACGTTGCGCGAGGTCAGTGTCCCACGTGTGAACACGCCTTTATCTGTACACCTCAGAACCGAAACGCACTAACTCCAACCTAATCAGGTACAAATTGAGTCTTAAAGCAAACACTTTAAGTCCAAAATTGATCTTGAAAATGGTCATTTTGCAGTTATATACCGTATTACAGCGATTACGCCACTTTGTCTCCGGCTACGTTAATTGTTGTTTATTAGAGTTAAATGTTTGTTTTGAGACTAATATTTACTGGGCCGCAACGGCCCAACTAGGTGTTCGCCGGCCGAGAGCAATTGGAGTGTCATTTTAAATCACGATGAACCGATGCAGTAATGGGTCATATAATATTATATTAAACACAGTTGAAATAACAAAAGTCGCCTCTCAAGTGGTCGATTTTTGGACCAATTTAAGGCATTTAATTCGTCTGCGATTTAATTGATTCCGTTGTGACACGAAAGTGACCCATATAAATTGTATGCGAATTTTTAGTGTCACAACAGAAACAATTAAATTGTAGTCGAATTACATGCCTTAATGATGGTCCAAAAATTCGGTCCTCACCCTAGCGTGTCACACACTGGAACGGCCTGCGGTGGCGGTCAGTTGTACCATATGAGAATCCTAACAATCATTCAGACACACGCGGCTTTGATTGTCATAGTTTACCGCAGGCCGCTGCAGTGTGTGGTACGCGTTATGTGCGTGTAAGTTTTATAACATACATTTGTATAAGACGCCGTAGCGTTACTTAGTGCGAGAGGGAAAATGCTATCTATGTGTACGACATAAAACGCAGTCATTGTAGGCTGGTATACCCATATAACAACTTCTTACCGCTCTCTATACCGCTGCACATTTAGACTACTCCAACCGATTGCTCATGAGCCGTATACTTTTACACTCCGATTAAGGATTTTTATAGAGATCCTATATGCGTTCTACCAAGAGTGACGGCGAAACTCTTATGCAGCTAAATTGAGAACTTGTGTTAAACCTACAAAAAAATAAACAGCTGGCGGCTTGCCATAAATAACCTCTTTAAATTAGGCGGGTAATCGTTTATTCGCCTCTATGTGTATGACAAACATAAAAAAGTGGAATTATGACATTGGACAACAAATGAAATGAATATATCCCTCTCTTATCCAATAGTGGTGTATTATTATTTGACGTCTTCTCGAGGGTACTCTGAGCTTTTGCGGTATTGCAGTGTAGTGTAGGAAACTCAGTTCTCAACACTAAACTGTGGTATCACTGGGCTTACTGCCGGTGCCGTGTTCTATATGTCAAATGACCTTCCCGCGGGATATTTCCGAAAAATTACATTCTCTAAACGTAGCAGTAGAGAAGTTATCTTGATCATAGTCTACTCTCGCCAATCCGATCGCTTTAATAAACCCCGTCCTTAAGAGTCCGCAGTAAGCTCGGTTCTCCATACAAACGTAATTTCACTCCCATTTTAAAATGTCAGGCTGGAATAATTTGAAACTTTGTATACACAAGGGGATCATGCATATCTAGGTCGGAAATTATTTTCTGTTGCTTGACATTATAATGAAGACAAAATACAATGATTATTAAGGTTTTCATACAAGACCTAAAAAATTCAAAAACTCGATGTATTTTTTTGCCATTCCAATTTCTAGCAACAGAAACTAATTTCCGACCTAGATATGGCGGATCCCATTTATTTATTTATTTAATAGGCACACAAAACAGACAACATTCATTGACAGAAAAATAGCTTAGTTCGCAGGTATTGATTTGAATGCTATCCAAAACATGTATGCACAGCATGATTAAAAGTAACAGCGAGCGTAAAACTAAAACTACAGTAAACTAGGTACATACATAAAAATAATATAATATATTATTTGAGCAAGCTACTAACAGATAATTGAGTAGACACATGACTAAAATAGAAATACAAATCAATCAAAAAATCAATTTAAGCTGATTTAAGCGGCGGAGTACTTTGACCAAGAACTGTGACCCATTGTGTAAGTATACAAAGTTTCATGTTATTTCCGCATGGCGTTTTAAAATGAGAACGAAACTACGTTTGTATGGAGAATCCAGTTCGGTCGAGCGTACGGGGGACCCTTAAAACCCAACTCAAATCCAAAAGAATCGTAGCACAACAAACTAGCGCGCAGCACGGTTATTCCCGGTAATCCCGGTAATTTTAGCCGTGCCTACATACTTGTCGACGATTTCATTCGCGTTCTATTCTAAAAATGCATTATAATGATTATACACAACACAAGTGTCTAATTGTACCGAATCGAACACTATAGAACTTCCAACTAGACATCCAATTATTTTTTTTGTAAATAGTTGCGTTATGGTTACTAAATATATTAGTACGACTCCCGGAGCACACAAACAGAAACCGGCGTAAAAGCGTTGCAAAAACCAGGTGTCTAATTTGTAGGTGATGGCAAGACTGGGTAGTTGCGAATTATAGCCTCCTTATGTTCAGGGCGAGTTAGTGTCGGTGATTTGTAGGGCTTTCGCTCGCCTCCAGCCGTTAGCGGCGCTAAAAACGTCCCTAATGTATAAAAGTTTCAAAGACACATGAGTCGTTTTTCCTTTAAAGAAGGTGGCATTGAAAATGTAGGAATGTTCAACGTTCACGCCTTAACGGTCGTATCTTCAGTCACTTATTTCTTTCCTTGTGACGTCGTGACGCGTCACTGATTTAATATTGTAATGACAGTGTTGTAGTTGCGGTTCTGCAGTAAAACTTACTGAATACATATAAATTGTTGTTCATTAAATAGTTTGCAGATCATTATAATATTTATATTAATATCAAAGTGAAAAAAAAGAAGCCTGCAGGATTTAATATTTTGAGATATAGCGGTTGAGATATCCTAAACGTTCTAAGACAAAAGTTGCTATTCCAACATATCTAAAACTTTTGACAAAAATGACAACCGACCACACTCAATCGCTAATCTGCATCCGTGTTGCCTTTAATTTTTTATTCGTCCTGAATTATGCCGATATTTATTTTCAATAATTATAAAGTAGTGGAAGTGGATCCGCAGTCACATCCAAGTAATAGTTCAAATCCATATTATTTCACTGTTTGATATCATTCATTACCTCAGTATGTACCGGTGTTTTAAAACTAGTTGAAGCCCTAGCCTAGCATTGCATGCGAATGTTGACCACAATTCCGGCCGTCTATCTGAATTATTATGCCTAAGCTTCTAGCCGGCTTATCCTGCCACTCAGAATTATGCCTATGAACTCAGAATTGTGTACTTATCAGTTGATAATCTAGGAAAAATTACCCATTTCGTTACTTGTCAGTTTAATCCTTAAATTAAGAAAATTAAAAAGGCGTGGGTTCTAGGCTTGGCCTTATAATAAACGGGAATGTTGTAAACATGGCTTCATAACTCCTAAGTCTTATTATATAGTAATAATCTAGTTTAGTCGTATTGCCATATTACACGATTCTTTTGTGGTGTAAATTTTCATCCGGTACTAGATCGCCGTATTTAATTACTCGTCACAAAGCGTAGCCGATCGCGGCGATATGCGCAATCCAAATTACTTAAGTTGATGCATCCTTTAATTATAATAACTTAAGTGCTAGTTTCTTCAATTTATGATCATTTCATAAATAATAATATACTGTACGTCGACCTCTGGTTTACATTAATTTGACAAGAGCGCCATCTAGCGCGCGCAGTGTAACTAAAAGCCGGCGATAAGTGACGTGCTCGTCAGTGTAGTTGTAACCCGCGCAAGTGTGTGTAAGCAACAGCGCTAGTCAATAGCAGCCGACATTTACACGCCGTGAGTCGTAAGCCTCCATAGCTCAGGGGTTAGAGCACTGGTCTTGTAAACCAGGGGTCGAGAGTTCAAATCTCTCTGGGGGCAGTTATGAAAATTACTTTTTATTTCTTTTTGTTTGTTTTATATAACTTTTATAATATGTTTAACATTAATTTAAACATTTTTAATATTTTTTTACGATTAAAATTTTGTAATTTATTCAGAATTCATTATGTACACAACATTACATTCATGTAAAACTTAACGTAAATTAGGATATATTATTATAAATTAGCTGTCCGGGCAAATGTCGTTCCGCCCCCGACCCTTTCTGTACAAAACGTGTGAGAATTTTTTTTTCTTTTTTAAATTTTACCGAGATCTTAATAGTTATTCTGCTATTGGGAGCGAAGACAAATCCAAATTATTATTATATTATAAAAAGTGTTTTTCTTTTTTTCCGCTTGATTTGTACATTAATTCATTCACGAAGGCGGCTGACAGGAAGCCGTAAAGGAACAAGTAAATTTTTAACAAAAAAACACCGACTCCAAACTTTGCCAGACCCCATCCTCCTGCTATATAATTTGAAGAGTTCCTTCGATTTTGCCTTACTTACCCCATCCTCTTGTTATATATATAATTTGAGGAGTACCTTCGATTTAGCGTTACTTACCCCATCCTCTTGGTATATAAGTATAATTTGAGGAGTTCCCTCGATTTTTCCAAGATTCCGTCATCAGATCCAGACTTGGTGACAATGGGACCAACTAGAAAACATACCCTTTCAAACAAAAAAAGAATTTTTGAAATCGGTCCACTAGTCTACATAAAAAAAAATATTCCGACGAATTGAGAACCTCCTCCTTTTTCTGAAGTCGGTTAAAAATGTAAAAAGCACAAGCAATATTAGATAAACAAGTAAAATACCGTATTAACGTATTATTGATACGTAAAGACTCAGAAACAGATATTCATTATCATCATTCAAATATTTGCCCTGCTCGGGATTCGAACCCAGGACCGTTAGCTTCGTAGGCAGGGCCATTAACCACTAGGCTAAAGCGGTCGTCTAACTACAATATAATGAAAAGTGATATTGAACGTTCGTTGTATATTAAGTAGGTACTTGTACGCCACTACTGGATGAAGGTAACTTTGATATTCGAAAATAGTTCCGTAAGAATTTGTTCCCTATTAAATATATTGCCCTTCTTTTGGTGCAATGCCACTACAGAATGAAGGTAACTTTGATATTCGAAAATAGTTCCGTAAGAATTTGTTCCCTATTAAATATATTGCCATTCTTTTGGCGCAATACGTACGTATTTGAATTTGATGATATACAAGAATACTTCACAAAAATAACTTAAATAATATAAAAATCGAAAAACGGCCCTTGAGGCATTGCACCAAGAATATTAGCTATAATTTTGACTTTTCTAATTCCAGCGGACTGGGCGGCCGAGTGCGTGTCGCGCGCCGAGATCCTGCGACTGATCTACCAGGGCCGCTTCCTCCACAGCTCGGTGACGCTGGGCGCACTGGGGCTGGCGCTCGGCCGGACCACCGTCATGCACCTAGTGCCCCGGGAACACCTGCCGGAGCCCAACTCACACGGTCAGTACCCGGCTCTGGCCGCCCTCTGGGGCCTACTCCGAACTTCGTATCGTGCCGTCCCTTTCTGTCATATAGTGTATAACACGAGATTGAAAGGGACGGCACGACACGAAGTTCGGAGTAGGCCCTCAGGTCTTGTGTCCTCATAAGGTCTGTTGACGGCCTGTTTAGCCTAGTTGGTCACTACCAAGTGTAGTGACACTGCAGCCTCCCAAACTAGATGTCCCGGGTTCGAATCTCGGCCAGGGCATTATTTGTGCATTTAGCACGGATATTTGATTATTTTATATCGTCGTCTAGTACCCATAGTACAAGCTTTGCTTAGTTTGGGACTAGGCCGATTTGTGTAAGATTGTCCCCCAATATTTATTTTATTTTATTATTTTATGGTCTAGACCAGATGTTCCCAAACTTCTTTTTCTCATAGATCACTTTCAAATGTTAACTGGTTCTGGTAGACCTCCTACCACACATTTCTACCATATTCCCAAAACCCCATTTTTTTTTGTCACGCCAGCTTAGACCCCCGTCGAGTCTCCTGTGGACCCCTGGGGGTCCACCTGGACCACTTTGGGTACCCCTGGTCTAGACAGAGGCGTCTCTAGCCCATGTAGCGCCCGTGTGTAAACATTACCCTAGCGCCACCCAGTAAGTGGGGCTCCGCAGCGAGCGGTGCTCAGCGCCCCCCTAGCACCGCTGCGCCCGTTTGCAACGCACATCCTGCACGCCTCTGCGTCTAGATTCTCATCTGGATCGGATGATAGCGATCGCTTCGTGGCGGCTTGTCCGGCTTGAAATCTTCGAAATCAAGTTACCCACTTAAGGCTTGGTCACACAGCGTGCGCGACCGCTGTGCACCGGAATTTACGGTAAACGGTAATAGGTTAGCGACACGCCACACAGGTATAGGTAGGTAAAAAAACCTAAGAAGATGACCTGTTGTATGTAGTTGTGACCAAGCCTTTACTTGACAAATGCCTCTCCACGTTACGGGTCAAACAGATGCGGAAAAAATGTATCTTGTTCCCTAAACCTCAGGACTTTTGATTTGATTGCGATATATATCGGCATTCAACTGCTGATGTAGTTTTGTTCTGCATGAAAGTTTGGATTATGCTCCCATATCCTTCTTTAACTATAGGCGCGTGTTAAAACAAATTAGTAGATACCATTATGACCGAATTCCGTCACACTGATTCTTGGGTATATTGTGTAGGTATGTGTGTGAGGTGTTCACATGGCCATTATAACCCTAAATAAAATGCTGATTGGCGATTTAACATAAAACGTTATATTAGCAACGGCCAAACCACATGATCTAACATAAAACTTTATTTAATGCTTCTTTGGGTGCCCAGAAATTCCCAAGAAGTCGACTCACGGGAACCAATATTTAATTTACAGAAGTACGCTATGTGTAGCCAACCCTCTACCTTCATCCTTTCCCTTCCTTCGCCTGTAAGTGACCTCCTCATATCAAATGTCATCATAATTTCTGGGCACCTAAATTCGATTTGACATAAGCTATGATTGTTGTCTGTTTTTATATGTTGTGTCATGTCATTTAGGTGCCTAGAATCGCACTTTTAGATGCTTAACTTCTGCACGAGTAGCATAGCATAGTGGACATAATAGTTGTTCGACTTATCTTACCCTCCCCATTGACAGCGATTTGGGCCAAATTTTTTATTAGTAATTTTAATTAGGTTATTTTTTGAATATTATTTATTATGCTTTTGGTACTAAGATTGTTATATCAATTAAGTAGTTCTCTTCATAAAAGTTCAGCTAATTTTGTGCTTGCCTGTTAAAGAGCCTGTCTATTAGGAGTGCGCAGTACGTTCGGTTCTCCATACAAACGTATGGAGAACCGAACGCTCTCATTTTAAAACGCCATGCTAGAATAACATGAAACTTTGTATACACAATGGGATCCGGCATATCTAGGTCGGAAATTAGTTTCTGTTGCCTGAAATTATAATGGAGAAAAAATACAATGATTATTAAGGTTTTCATACAAGCCGTAAAAAACTCAAGAAACCGCTGTATTTTTTTTCTTTTACAATATCTAGCAACAGAAACTAATTTCCGACCTAGAAATGCCGGATCCCAATGTGTCTACAAAGTTTCATGTTATTCTAGCATGGCGTTTTAAAATGAGAGCATAAATACGTTTGTATGGAGAACCGAGCGTACTGCCACGTACTGCGCCCTCATAAAGTATTATCATCCTAAACTTATAGGAGAACTCAATTAATATGGCGCGCGTCAAAGCTCTTAAGCAGTTGACCGAGAGACCATTATTGCTTAATCCGCGCGCCTTATTACTTGGGTCTTGCTATACCATGTAATGCGTCTGTATTTTATTTATTTATTGAAGGAAGTATACCTTTCAATCCTGACATTCATACCTTTCAGCAGTTGTGTTGTCCTTGTAGACATCCCTTTTTGCTATATTGCAGTCATACTAAACATTTCGTGTCGTGATTTCGGCAGCTAAGCTAAGTCGACTCAATGTATTGGTTACCTGCCGCAAAGTGTCGCTGGCACTGTCAAAATCACCAGACGAAATATTGTTTATCCCTTTGAACGCCATTCTTGATAAACGGCAATCACACTTACACGCTAACTCATTTTCCATAGGACATAGAATATAAACCTTTATACTGTCTCGATGGTGACTTTGATAACGTACAGTCAGCTGCAGAGAAACGTGACCTCCTCTGCATACAGACTTCTATGCAGAGAGGGTCACGTTTCTCTGCAGCTGACTGTACGTCATAATAACTATAGTCTTCATTGGCGGCGTAGACACAATATGCAACGCCTTTAGGTGTTCTTGGCGTTCGAAGGTTTAATAATATAATCCCAAATCCCAATATTACAATCCTTCTATCTGTGACATAAATGACCAATGTCTTATCTCCATTCCAGATCAACGACAAAAGAGCAAAGGCGGGTCGAGCAGTTGTTGTTCGGCGTCGTGCTGCATATTGTAATGCACCCCGATCTGGGCGCGCCGGCGCAGGGAGCGCGACCCGGAACTGTGAGGACTCCATGTGTTCAGTGAAGTAGCTCGCGGCGGACGCGGCGGGTGGGGTTCATTTTGCTCAATGCCTTACTAACACGCCTAAATCTCAAACGAGCCAGAGCTCCCGAAGATGCCGTCTTGAAATTGTGGGACCGTACATATGACCCTGTCAACACAGGGAATCCTTTCAATTAAGGGGAGGCAATTAGCTTGCGATTCTTTCTGCGGTTTCTGCTTATGATCAGGCAGGCCGTAAGGTTGTTTGCCTCCGTCGTTGTATAGAAAAAAAACCAAAATGACTTGGGCTTCGTCCCGGATAAAACAATAAGCAAAGTTGTTTGGGGTACCACGGGGAGAGGGAGGCATCATGGCTAGAACTGATTAGGGCATCAAAACTATTTCTTGTTTGGTCGAATTGGCACTTAAAATGCCTAAATACCTGAATGTCCGAAGTTACGTCTGTTCTGTATTTCAAGCAAGTATACATTTCAAAAGCCAGGAAATTTGATGTTTGGGTGAGTGTCATTAGATCTGATATTTTTTTAAGAATGAAATATTTTTTAATTTTAAACAGATGGTATGCCCAATTTGAAGTCCAGTGCTATTATAGTGGAACCACACTTGGAGTTGCGTGTTCGCCTCCCTTTCTTTTGCGATATTTAAGAAAGAGATGTAACACGAATGTTTGCAGAAATACCCGAAGTGTGGTTCCAGTATTAGGGGTGATTCACATCTGTTATCACTGAAGTTGTTAACACTGATAACATTTTTCAATGCCATTCCTAGCTGCTACACTAAAATGTACCTAAGTAGGTGTGTCACCTTTAGTGCCAAGCAAGTGCAAGCTGGGAACCCGAAATTAGAGCCTAAAGGCATTGTGCAATTTGATCATAATGAACCCTACTCCACGCAACGCACGCACATCGCGAGCTAACGTTTCATTTCTCATTTCAATAGCTTGAGCGATCTCACGCGTAGCTCGCTTAGTACTCGGACTTGCCGATTCGATTCTAGATCGGGACTCACTTGTTAGCTTATGCCAAGTAGTTCTCGGCGTACCGACTTGCTATCCCAGCAATCGAACACAAAATCTTAGTATTATAATTTAGGCCATCTACATGAATTTATATAAACGTTACTATGGAGATATTTATAAAAATTAAATGACAAATTTAGTAGTGAAACGAAGTGTGTAAATTACTCTCATTTGCATTGTAAATAGTACGTATATTTTATAATTCCTTAAGGAGCGATTTGCGGGATAACTCTTTTTTGTGATAAATTCATGCAATATATTTGATCTTTTAAATTAGAATCAGTGTTTGCCGCTAGATGTAGCCCCGGTCGCTCGGGCTTTACTAACTAGTATAATATATATACGATATACGAACACTGCGACTGTGTTGGACGATGACTGGACTGTAGTTTACTCTACGACTCGCTGTAAATCTTAGTATTACAAATTGCACCCTTTAACTGCCTCTGTATTACACTCTCGAAGTTTTATTAGTTTTATTTTCGTTGTATAGGATCATGAATCACTCGTGATCGCGTTCCACCTGCATGAGATTAATATATATCATAATAAATTCCTTTACATCACCTCGGGCCGTAAAATGTCAAATAATCGCCCGCTACGGGCAGAAAATCTCATTTCCGGGCCGGGGAAGATGTAAAATTTTGTAGACACCACGGGCGGTAAGCAAGCAAGCCATCAGAGATAGCAGAGACATTCTTTATTACCATCAATGGTGTTATGTAATTATTACCTACTAGCGTACAATGAATCGATCTGAAATTAAGTGTGCACGAAATTCAGCATAATATGAACAAATTTTGAGCAAGCCTTCATTGGGTCATAAAAATTTTGTAATAGCATTTTAACACTTTTACTAGATTTTATTTATTAGCCTCTCAGCGTTACCAGAGTCAGACTGCTTTTGTAAATATCGATTTATGTTTTACGTTTCCCTATATACATCACGTATCAACCTAAAGTAATCCTTTATTTGGCATTTCGTATTTAGTTATTAATTATATTTTTAAATTGGCTTAAGGTTGAGTTGTCGATGGATTATTTTGGCTTAGCCTTAATTTTTGTTATAAGCTTACAATTAAAACATGTCTTCGAAAATATTATTTTATACCTATTATATTTAGAGTTTTGTAATCCATCGCATCATTATGTAATGCGGAATATTTTGTTATAGTACAAATTAAATGGAACGATGAAGTTGGCAATAGGCAGGGCTCCGTGCATGGTATCCAGTATTAGTCTTGTTGCCGTATGAATGACTTATATTTTGGTTGCTGTTCAGTTGCTGTATGTATGTATTTTGTTAAGTTGTGTAAAATATCTAGTTTATAAAGAGAATAAAATTAATTTCAACTCGATTTCATGTTTTATTTTTGGTTACGCTTTTTCTTCCTGTATATATTAGTAGGTGTCCGATTTCGGTGAATACATTTAAATAAATAGTGGCTTTTGTAAGTTCTCTAAGTATGTATAGTCTGAGTAACGTAGGCGACTCATTAAGGTGATATCGTAGGCCAGATAGATCGATGTCTTCACCGTATTTTAATATTTCTATAGAATAGCTCTTACGGATAATCTGAAGCAGCGTTACTTAAGGTCCGTTGTTTGTGTCGTGTCGTAGCTGCTAGTCTACACTTTTAATCATGTGTAGTTTAGCGATTAGGAATCAAGCCTGTAGAATACCTACATTTTGTGATTAAGTCTTTGGCAAGAACAAACTAGATCGTCAAACAAACAGCTATTATACGTGGTTTTCTCGGCTATACAGCATGTCAAAAGTAAAGACCAGTTGTTGTAACAAACCAAAATTAAATTCACTAACTGCGCACACCAATTTGCTAGAATAATCACACCAATTTGCTAAAAAATCGCACTAATGCCTGCCTAGACAATAGGAAGTATTGATATTTTCTTCTATTATTTTTGTACCAATACTGTGATTGCTAAATAGGTGTAAGGTACAATGGTACACTGCCATATTGACACTTATCATGTTGTTACTTAATTATCTTTGATTAACACCTACGATCATAGCAGTACAAAGCCCTAGAATTGGTTAAGTAAACTACGTTGAATATTAGGATGATATTCTTATCCAATATATTTGTCCAATTTGCATTTGATCAAAAAATTGGATAAGTGGAATACCATCTGTCATCAAATTTCCATAGATATTAAACTTATTCAAACATTGAACATAGAAATTGAACAAAGATATTGGATAAGTGGAAAACCACCCTGAGGGTTATCCACTAGTGATGTGCTAAACTGTACAAGTGACAGTTTTCTATCAACCTTGCAAGGTTGATAAACCAAGAACAAAAAACAAAACAACTCGAGAACAAAAAAATGGGTACACTTCGTATGGAAAATCAATACACAAATACTATTTTATATTTTCTTGACTGTATGTTTGATGTTTTCATACATCTGATGTTACGTATAATCACGAAATACAATGCGAGCTGGCAGCTACGACACAGCAACGTTCTCATATAGGAATGTAAATATTCGATCATTTTTAATTTAGTCGATAATAGCGATAATCTAGCTTGGGAGTGGATATCTTAGACCGCCGCATGAAGAGCGAATGACGAAATGAATGTGTTTTGTATGAAATCGGTCTCATTTATGTTATTTCTATTAACTTGTTTATCGTTCATTACAAGTGGAGCTAAACTTATAAGTAACAACGAATCTGTGTTAGTGTGACGGAATGATGCTATGCTTTCATAAGGGATGATTCGCATCAAATGGCCGGAGTCGGCGCGCACCCCACTATAGAGTCAAAGGAATTGGAACCCTCCATACAGAAGCTAGACTTCGTATCCAGTTGACCGGAGCCGACTGCCTGCCCGCAACCAATTCAAATATGAAATCTAACTTCTGTATAGAGGTTCGAATTCCCTTGACTCTAGTGTGGTCGTTCGGTGAGAATCGTCCATAACATAAACCTATATTTTAGAACGGCGTGCTATGTATAGTCGAGGAATAAGGGTTGGCCAATTTTCGTCTTTATTTTATTTAAGTTAAGGTTCAAAAAGTGACGAACATTTCATTCCGCGACTGTACAATACAAGCGTTTATTTTATAACCTTTTTTTACTCATAGGATTTTACTTTATTGGTACTGGATTATTAGGTAAATTCAAAAAAGCTGGGGTAATTCTAATAAATGAGTGAATGTAAGTATCTTTATTGAAACTGTATCTAAAGCTCTGGCTACACGGTTGTAAACAGCAATGTCATCTTTGTGGATAGGGCGTATTGTCAGCAGTCTATCCAGAGCTTAAGTTTAAACAGATGTCAGTCTAGCTGGCACGATCGTGTATAACGTCACGTTATATGGCCGGAATGTACTAAAAATACAAAACGTGATGGTATAAGCTATCGTGCTAGATAGGCACTCGCGCAATAATACGAGTACATGTCATTCTTTCCATTCGGTCGCTTCGCACCAGCTTTTCTAGATATTACCGACGAATAAGGGTGAATGTACACCAGATATTGTAAGAAACTGTGATTTCCGACAAGCTTATGAGATGTCAAATGTATAAAACACAGCACATCTCTAGTGTATATCCCCCCCAACATATAGATAAAATTTTCTTCAATAAGTTGACTATTTAGTAAACGTATGAATATGAATATCCGATCATGCGGCGGTCACCTCTGTAATAAATTAAATAATAAAATGTTAGGTGTCACTGTATAACAGGTGTTTAACTACGTACATACATAATCTATATACTTGTTAATATTAATTAATAGTTATAATAATGTTGATTACATCGTCTCCTTGGTTGGACGTTACCAAACTCATTTAATAGCCGTTAATTGTCTTCAGAACTCAGGGTAGAATTTGCTTGGACTTTTTTTTTTTATTAAGTTGGAAGCGACTGTTTCTGTATAGATAGTCGAATGTTTTATAATTGAGCAACCGCCGACACTAATAGGTTGTATTCGTTTCGATGATTTGAGTTTCAATGGGGTGAAATAAAGTTTTAAGAACATATCTTCTTCGGTCTTTTATTGATATCTCTGATATCAGCTACAAAAATAATATTTATATTTTCAACAATTCTTCTCGCCATTGCCAGGGACAATGTATTAAGCCAGTGTCTGATACGCAATGACGCCTGACACGGCATGAGCCATAACGAAATTGATCTTCGTGTCACGACACGTCAGGTGACAAAAATATGAATCTGGCTTCAATCACTTCAGGGCGTTTGTTTTATTAAATATATTCGATATATTATTAACAAAACAAATTTTGTTATCTAACTAAATGCATTGATGGAATACAATTTATTGAACATTAACAAAAGTTGTATCGATTTTTATTTTAATCGGTAAAAATATTTTTTGTCAACCATACACGCATGTCACATGTTCTTTGATGTGTCGCATGTGGATCTCAACTGTTAGGATTCAATCTTGCCATTATTGCACACGAGAACACAATAACAAAAAAAGTTGATTTCAATTTCAAGTTAAATTCACTCCTGCACGACCAGAAGTCGTGATGCGTATATTCTATACTGTTGCCATACAAATGAAGCCCGTGTTATTATGACAACACATTATCGCACTTCACTTTGCCTTGTGAATAAACAAAAAGTTCACTAGGTACTTATTTAGTAGATTCGTTGGAATAGGAGAGGTACCACTTGAGTATGAAGATTGACTTGTCTAGTTCTAGTTCGGCGCAGCTGAGCTGCTTGATTCGTTTCTCCACGCCCTGTAGCACCATGTGTTCTGGGGGCGTTATGGTTTCCTCCACCTGTAATGAGAACATTGCTGTAGTGAAAATTAAGACGATTTCCAAAAAGCACTTACTTAACCCTTTGAACGCTTTCATATTTATGAAAAATTTAAGTAGCGTTTAAACCAATAAAAATAATTCATAATAGATTTTTAAGATTTTTGTCATGCTCAAAGTACACCTTCACTCCGACTTCTTTCTTACGTTTGACTAGCCTATGGATCCGGTATGGCGACTATATACATACTTATTATACTTATATAGGTAAATAAAATACAATACATAGAAAACATCCAAGACTCAGGAAGAAATATTCGTGTTGTTTAAGTGTCGTGTCGTTTTGCCAAAATAAGATTGCACTCGGACCCGAAGATTGTTCTAAAAGGCAAAAGACAATATAAATAATACAAAATGTACCATGACATCAACACAAAAAAAGGAATTTTAAGAATTTTGCACATAACAAAGAAAAAAATAATGTATATATATTTTTACTCTAATTTAATGTTGATTAGTGTCATGGTATAGCCCACATTAAAAGAATATCATTAACAGGGTAGTTCATACCGATTATCAAAACTTATTGAACACCCCTCGTATACTTTTGAAGCCTTCCCTAGGACACTTAAATTAACAAGCCTCGAGGTATCAACATGGTATCTTTTCGCCACTGGCACGTAAACGTCGCACCCGCTTAGATTAAGAGCTTTAAGGCGGTGTCTTCCTCTCGGACATTGGTTGGCGTTCACTTTGGCCTAGTTGGTAATAATCCTGCCTAGGAAGCCGATGGTCCCGGGTTCGAATTCCGGTAAGGTTTGTTTGTGCGATGAGAGCGAATATTTATTTCTGAGCCATAGATGTAATATATAAATAGAGAACATAAGTATTTATCTTATCAAACAGCTGCGCGTGTCGTGCGTCAAGTGTTTTGTGGTGACAAACGCGCAATACAATGTGCAATTACTTGAATTGTTCTTATGTAGTACTTTCATAAACAAGGGTTTGTCATTCGGTAGTAGTAGGTTCATACAGTAGTTTGAAATTACAGACATTTTGCCGACCCTTATTCATAAACAATGTATGTCATGTTGGGGACTGTTTACGGCTTAGAATCTATGCCCTTGATGATGCATGTTTTAGTAATACCAAGTGCTCACTCCATACATCATTTTTTACTTATTATTCCGTTGCCGACATCTAGCGTCAAATAGCGGAATTATCAGTACTGCTATAAAGATACTAGATGTCACGTATGTCGCTACTAACGAAAAGTGTATTTCTCAACAATTTACTACTAATAAAGTAAAAGTAAAAAAGTAAAAGTAGTTTATTCTTCAAATTAGGCATATTACATACACCTATGAACGTCAATAAACTACCACCGGTTCGGAATAATATACCTCTGCCACGAGAAGAACCGGCGTAAGAAACTCGGCGAAATATAATATTTGAAGCAGAATGAGTTCAAAAAAGAGTTCCGGCTAATCCGGTTATAATATTAGCTAAAAATGGTTGAGCATTCGATTGTTCGTTCGTCACGGCGTCTATTGTCGAGTAGCAGTAATGATAATTCCGCTAATTGACGCTAGATGTCGACTACGAAATGATAAGTAATTTTTTTTTAATGATGTATGAAGTCATATGGAGTGAGTTCTCTATTCTTACTTATTTTCTCTATTATATTACGCAAACGGTTAGAACCCACGTATAAATTGTCACTCCGGGCGACATGTTTCGAACTCTTCGGGAGTTGGGGAATGACTCACGAAAGTTTAAATTCAAGTATTTTCTCTATGGCCATGGATGTAATGTATAAATAGAAAACATAAGTATTTCTCTTATCAAGCAGTTGCGCGTGTAATAATCCTGCCTAGGAAGCCGATGGTCCGGGGATCCAATTCCGGTAAGGTTTGTTTGTGCGATGAGAACGAATATTTTTTTCTGAGCCATATATGTAATGTATAAATAGAAAATATAAGTATTTATCTTATCAAGCAGCTGCGCGTGTCGTGCGTTAAGTGTTTTGTGGTGACAAACGCGCAGTACACTGTGCAATTACTTGAATTGTTCTTATGTAGTACTTTCATAAACAAGGGTTGGTCATTCAGTAGTAGCAGGTTCATACAGTAGTTTGAAATGACGGGCATTTTGGTACACGGGAAGAAACGACCTTAATTCATAAACAATGTATGTCATGTTAGGGTCTGTTTACGGCTTAGAATCTATGCCCTAGATGCATGTTTTAGTAATACTTAATTTGTAAGTTTTCTTTCCCTACATCTATGTTTGTATGTTTTCCAAATAAATAAATATGAACGGTACTTTTTTCTAATGAGTGTAATAGTACATTACTGCAGAGACCAGTAAGGAAGCTTTCCTGGCCGAGTATGTACTCGTAAGTAGCCAGCAACGATGCTGCGCACGCGGCGGCGCTTGGCGAGCAAGTAGAGGAGAGTGTACTGACGTCGGCGATGTTGTGCTGGGGCTCGCCGCGCGCGCGCATGCCGTGCACGATGCTGCGCACGCGGCGGCGCTTGGCGAGCAAGTAGAGGAGAGTGTACTGACGTCGGCGATGTTGTGCTGGGGCTCGCCGCGCGCGCGCATGCCGTGCACGATGCTGCGCACGCGGCGGCGCTTGGCGAGCAAGTAGAGGAGAGTGTACTGACGTCGGCGATGTTGTGCTGGGGCTCGCCGCGCGCGCGCATGCCGTGCACGATGCTGCGCACGCGGCGGCGCTTGGCGAGCAAGTAGAGGAGAGTGTACTGACGTCGGCGATGTTGTGCTGGGGCTCGCCGCGCGCGCGCATGCCGTGCACGATGCTGCGCACGCGGCGGCGCTTGGCGAGCAAGTAGAGGAGAGTGTACTGACGTCGGCGATGTTGTGCTGGGGCTCGCCGCGCGCGCGCATGCCGTGCACGATGCTGCGCACGCGGCGGCGCTTGGCGAGGAGGCGCGCGTGTCGCGCGCGCTCGTGCGCCGCGCGCCGCAGCGTGTTGTGCAGCGCGCGGTAGCACATCTCCGTGCACGTCAGCGACACCTGCCGAACATTTACCCGAATACGATATAAAACTTCACGAGAGGTATCAGTACATAGTCGCCGAGAGGAGCGCGCAGCTTCAATATTGCAACCAATCACAAAGCAGTATTCTTGCGGCGCGCGGCCTACTAGATTTGTCAGCTTCATAATTTCAACCAATCACAGAGCAGTATTCTTGTAGAGCACGGCCATCTAGATTTATTTAAATCAATCAGATCACAGAGAAACTCATAATTCCCTAGGGAGTTATGAAATCCATAACTCCCGTGGGAGGTAAATCGGCCATAACTGCTCTATAGGCATGCGTACAATAAGACCCTTTACGACCAAGTGTTTTACTCACGTCGGATTAAAAAGGATTTATACTCACGTCGTGCAAGTCGATGTGATAGAGATAGATAGCCTTCGCCATCCCACCGGCAGTAGCCGCTTTTCGCATCGGCTGTAAAGACAGAAATTTCACACTATGGTCGTTTTGAGTGGTTATTGGTTACTAAACTAACCAAGGGCCCCCGTGCTTTGGAAGCCACGTTAAGTTGTAGCATTCAAAGAAGCCAATTATATCGCAACACATCTCTATTACCTGTAGGAGCAAGGATGAGTTATCCCTTAATTCTGTCTGTCTGTCTGTCATATTACTAAATATCTCGAGAACTTCTTATGCTAACCATTTGGAATTTGAAATAGTTATAGAGAAAGCTAACCCAGGGCCATAGAACTTGTTTTTTTTTAATATATATATTTTTTCTGTTTATAATTACCGATACAACAGGGGGTCAAAATTTAACGTCAAGTGAGGTGTTATTTAATATCATATGAAAGGGCTTGAATTGCACATTCTGACACTGTTTTTATTACGGAGGATTAATTTCGATTATATATTTTTTATCATCAAAAAACATTTCTAAACTAAGTTTTTAATTTAATCACCTTAGGATATATTTTTGTTATGTAAACTCGTATGAGAATATACTGAAAATACCTTGTTACAAATAAAACGGAAATTATTGTAATCGGTTTACGTGATAAACAATTATCCTTGAAAAACACCATACATACTACACTATTCACTCGCGCAAATTAGTAAAAAAATGCGCCGATAGATGGCGCTATACCGATTACGTTCAAATTGTACTCAAGATTTTCTTGAATTAATGGGATCGGTATATTCGGGTTGGGTACACATACACAATCGTTGTACGGATCCCTCGGTGTGAGAGTCGGACTCGCACTTGGCCGGTTTTATTTTTACCAGTTATTGATAGAATTGTATCAACTAGCGCGATATTACTAACTTGATTTACAGCAAGAAAAAGCAAACTATGTTACGTTTTTATGTACAGACCTGTACACTGATGAAATGTTCTTCTAGCAGCTTGTAAGTAAGCTCTTTACATTCCTTATTTGGCAACATAGCGTATTTTTGTATGTCTTCCTCTTCTATGTATTTCTTAGCACGAATTAACCTGAAAGAATTAAACCATTTTTAATTCTTAAAAAAATTGATGAACTTGACGATGACATGTCGTGATCACACATAAATTAATTAATCTCAATGATAAGGTTAATAAAATAAAAAAAGGGTAAAAAATACAATAGTCCCGGTAGATGGCGCTATAAGTTTATTTACTAGATGAAAGCCCGGCTTCGCTCGGGTGAAATAAATAAGAAAGAAATAAACAAAACATTTATTCGTGACAGTTATGCAAACGACGAAAAAAATAGTGTACAAAAATGTATAAAATAAAAACATTATAATAACGGATTATAATGAAACTTCATATAGAAATATAGTCTGTAGTCTGGATTAACATATGGAACAGGGAGTAAAATATTACTTACGCTGACGACGTCACGGGCAAATGCTAGTATCTTTGCAAGTTAATCCTAAGCATTTTTATAAGGGTAGTATTTAAAGGCACATAAAAAATTGACGCCGTAATCAGTACTGATTTGTATAGCTACAATACTAATCTTTCATTAAAATTCAGTTCAGATGTGCAATTGTTAAATATTGATCTGCCAGTCAGTATTTTTGGTGCGAAGCGAGCTGCTAACGCGAACGAAAACAAATGAAGTACGTGTATCTCCCTCTCTGTCGCATTTGCAAATTCGAGCGAGGGAAATACACGATGTTCGTTCGTTTTCGTTTCGCGGTAGCAGCTCTCTATTCTCCGCCAAATTCTATTCAGTGGGGGCCCTTTACACTCAATATTATGTGTCAATATTATCGCGATTTTCAAAATTGTATGGGGTCTGTTACACGCTTAATATTATCACAATACTGGTGTGTTAATATTATCGTGGTTATCAAAATCGTATGGATTGTTCTTCAATATTCATTAAACAGCACGTGATACGGATCGTGATATCAGTATATCGCGTGATAATAATAACCATGTAACAGGCCCCATTGGATGTTGCTTCAATAGTCAGTCTTTCGTGTGATAATAATAACAGTTGGTAATATTTTCTCCAATTAATGGAAGCTATTTAACAACTTGTTCCATTTTGCCACATGTATTTCACATTCCGATACGCGCACCATCCAAGAATAGGAGCTGTCAGACCAGAGGGCCTACCGCGATCTGAAAACGAAGTACTCCACCTATCTAAGCAGCGTCTAGCAAGTATACCTTTAAGCGCAAGCTTAAGGGCTATTTGTTGACGCTCCAAAGATCCAATTCCTAACCCATCCAGCACATAAAATATCCCCACTTTATCTCTTTTTCCCTTACGTTCTTCTTCTCTTGTAGCTTCCTATAATTGTTTCGCTCTAAAGCTGTTATTTGTTTTTAGCGTGTGACATTATTTATTATTATTATTATTATTGTTATACAGTCTTCATCATTATCGCACTTTGAATCTTCCTGCTCGGTCGGTAAGGAACTCTGCCAATTCAAATTATTTTAAGAATATTATGTTTTTAAGTATATTATTATGATTATATTAATATGATTTATTTATTATGTGTACCTTTTATATATTATGTTGTGTTGCGTTCCGTAGGTCACGTACGGTGCTGTCTGAAAACCAGCGCTGCAGGTGTCTGACATCTCAGCATAATGCTGAGACAGCAACCGATTCACTGCCGCGAAGACACACGTTATTGTGTTGTATGTGCGTTTTTTTTCCTTTTTTTTTGTATCTGTGTGTCTTTTGTTTTGTGTAGTGAATAAATGTCTTCTATCTATCTATCTAAGTATTTCCCTCTCCGCGCTCGAATATGCAAGTGCGACAGAGAGGCATATATATTTAGTTTTCGGTTGGTAGCACTTTAGTCCGAGCGCGGCGGACGGTCGAAGAAAGTCAAAGAACATTCCGTGTATTGTCTGTCACACATATAATTTTTTAACTTCCCATGATGACTCTCTATGAACTTGAAATTAGGTGATAATGTTTATTATGAAGTATATTTTACCAAAAAATATCAATATATTGATAAATCACATTTGTTTTTTAGTTCTACGGAACCCTCAGTGCGCGAGTCTGATGCACTTGGCCGGTTTTTCTTACATTTTGAAGTTTATTTCTCATATAGTAAAATACCCTATTCGTTTTAAAGTTGACGCCTGAGGGCCTACCGCGAACCAAAAACGAACTATCTTCCTCTCTGTCGTTCGAATAAACATGTGCGAGAGAGAGGCAGATACTTCGTTTCGAGTGCGGCGAACGGCCTGAGATGGGGGTCTACTCCGATATTCAAAATCCTAACTTCATATCGTGCCATCCCTTTCACTCTCCTGTCATAGACTATATGAGTGAAAGGGACGGCACCATACGAAGTTCGGATTTCGAATTTCAGAGTAGACCCCCAGTACCACTAAGTTATAAGATAGACCGAGATAGGGAAAGAATTTTGCTAGACGTTTAAAAGCCATAAGTCACCTAGTAGTTTGTCACAACAAAATAGAGACGCAGCTTTAAGATGGCGGTCAGACTCAGCAAACATTCAAGTGGTGTCCTTTACACGATTAATTTTATTACAATAGTGGGGTGTCAATATAATATATCACGTGATTATAATAACTATGTAACAGGCCCCATACATTCGCTTTGAAGGCGGTTGTTGTGACTATCAGCCTAGCTAGCACGATAGATTATACCGTTACGTTTTATGTGACGTTTTAGTACATTTCGCCCATATAACGTGACGGTATAAGTTATCGTGCTAGCTAGGCTGATAGGTGTATATAACTCTTGAAAACTACAAAAATAAAACGCTGCAGACGCGGCTAGCTGAATCCACACAATGGGCGATGATGGCCCATCACACAGAACGCAGCCCAGCAACCTGGCCAACACACCGGACGCAAACATAGTTTACAATTTCCGAACGTACCCAACCCGACGCTGTCAACCAACGAATTGAATATGGCCGACTTTTGTCATAAAATTAACACTTTTTAATGCAGAATACGCGATAATCCGAATTTTGCGGATACATATGTTCAACTCGAAATCGTTATTTTTATACGTTGTTCAATTTGAGACAGGTCTCGTTCGGGTCTACCGTACCCCTGCACGAAATTATTAATATAGATAGTTTCTATGTCTAGGTATCTGAAATTATCTACACGTATTTTTTATCTTAACACCCCTGCCATATGGTTCCTAATATGATCAATGTCATTGCTCTCGTGGCATATTAGGGAAACTGATTGTACCCCAAATTTTAATAACCGCTAATATCCTTATCTACTAACTTCTGTCCTTTGGACGGCACTTTAAACCGTTAATCCCGGCTGCTAGCAGTCGGTAAGACAAGTTAGAAGCCTTCGGGCGGTTTGAAAACTTCTAACAGTCAAGTTGCCCACTCACTTGACACGCCTAATCCCAACAAGGTTTAGGTTCCCCCTGAGTTGGAAGACATGGAAGGTCAGATGGCAGTAGGTAGCTTCCTTAAAAACAAATTCAGATTCAGATAGGATGTGGTACAGGGATAACTGTAGCGTAATGATGACGGTGTATTGATTTAAACTTGCACGATTTTTATACATTATTTTTGGTAAACGGGACTTAATCGCGTACAATGAAATTAATTTACCTTTTTTCTGAGGTTTGCTCGACGTTTCGAATGTATCGTATCATCCGTGGTCACGAGCTCACTGACTTGAGTGTATATCAACATCTTTTAGTCACACGAGTTTTCCGAACTACCCGCACTTGGTCTTTATTATTTACATTTAGGTAAATAATAAATTACACAAGGACTGGCACACAAAATAAATAAATTTCAGTCGTACGCGATTAAATCCCGCTTACCAATAATAATGATGACGGTGGCCCTTATCTATCCATTCACGTTAGATAGCAAATCTGTTACCCCCAAAGAATTTTTTTTTATCCTCACGGAGGTAATTACCCTCAGGTTCAGAACCGCTAGTGTATCGTATGAATTTCGCGTTATCTAGTGTAGTATCTGCGTAGAACGAATCGCTCTGTTCTTGTGTGTTGTGTGTCTCTACGACGTGATACTAACGGTCCAATAAAATAATAAGTTATAATTGATACCCAAATAAAACAGACTCCAATTAACAACAGAAAATACCAAAGTCGCCATACTCGTGCCTATCAAATTTGAGGAGCTCCCTCGATTCCTCTTGTATCCCATTATCAGACCTTCACTAAATTTATATGGGACCAACTTGGGGGTACCTGCTTTGAAACATAAAAAGAATTATCAAAATCGGCCAACGTGGTCAAGAGTTATCGGGGAACATACATACATAAAAAAACATGTAGACGGACTGAGAACCTCCTTCCTTCTGTTGAAGTCAGTTAAAAATTCAGTGTCTTTAATTGCAACATTGGCGAGGAGGATGGGATCGGACGCCTCGCGTGCAAGCACCAGCATACCTGAATATCCTAGCCGCCTTGTCCCCGAGCCGCTCGGCCACGAGATGGTCGAGCAGCGCGCAGGCCAGCTGCTCGGCGGCTCGCCCCGCGCGCACCACCCACGCGCCGCCGCCCGCCTCGCCCACGCGCCGCACGAACCCGCACCCGTTCTCCTCTTAACGAACAAGGTTTACAAGTAAATTTTTAACAAAAAAGAACCGGCTCTAAACATTTCCATACTCACACTCGGCCTCTCCTGCTATATAATTTGAGTATTTCCCTCGATTTCTCCAAGATCCCGTCATCAGATCCAGACTTGATAACAATGGGACCAACTAGAAAACATACCCTGGCTGGCAGTGAATGTGTTAGCCCTTTTCTTGACAGTATAGCTTATAAGATACACATTTTTGGATGGTCTTTTTGCATTTTTTTTCTAGACAATTTTTTAGGTTCTACATAGCGTAAATAAGGCTTGGACTCAGTTTTTTTTAGTTTGCCAAAAAAAGGGCATAGCTTTACTCTATGTAATATTGTTATTTATGCAACAAGTGCGGTAAGTGGGTGGTTTACGATTACGACGAGTTTCATTATTATAGTGATCGGCGGTTACGAAGTCCTGACAACTGTCATTTCCATAGATTTTATAACCTAAAAGTCACTTTGAGGTTATAAACTGTATGGAAATGACAGGTGTCAGGATTGACTTCGTAACCGCCGACCACTATATATATACGAGCGATCGTAAATTCTGTACAGTACATCAGCGAAGATAGTAGAGTACAGGACATCGGCCGACCGACATATACCTAGCACGCGGGCGTAGTGCGGCGCGTGTTGCGCGAGCAGCGGCCGCTCGCGGCGCGGGTCGCGGAGCTCGGGCGCCGGCGCGGGGTTGGACTCGGCGGCCCACGGCGCCGACGACAGGTACATCTGCTCCAGCATCAGCCGCATCAGCTCGCCCGCTGCCGACAATTGTAGATTGTTGACCGAGGGCTGATGGACACTCATCTGTGCCGAGAAATTTTGGCGCTCGAACAAAGTGAGTGCGCTGAAATGGGTGATTTCACCCGAGTTGAACACTCCGCTATTCATTTCAAATACGGGGAAACAAAAAAACTGTAAAATATGTAAAAACTTTTTTTTTTAATACTTTTCTGCTCTAGACCAAACGTGTATCACTTTCTGCACACCTCTTAGATGAACAATGCCCTACTTACTCACAAGTAATGAATGAGTATGAGAAATGAAAACATATATGCGTTCGTGAAACAATTTACATTTACAATAAAAAAAATTAAGTAATGGTAAAATATTAGATTAGTCAACTAATAAACGCAGGAAGTGCCTGTGAAACCGAAATTAATCAATTTCTGTTTCCTTACATGAAACCATGCATGAAGATTATACCGTTCCTTCCCTGATGGAGGCAGCCATCCATTTTATCCTGGAATGTATACACTTTCTCATTTAATTTTAAATACATAGCCAAGCGAACCTTTAACTATATTATCTCATAGCAACAAATATGTCTCTCGGCAATAAATTATTAGTGTTCTAAATTAAAATTTGTAAAAACAGAACAGTTTTTCACTAAACATGAAATGCTTACCGTACTCGTCAATTCGTCGTGTGATTGCCTTGATCATGATGTCGTCTGTCGTCTCATAGCAACAAATATGTCTCTCGGCAATAAATTATTAGTGTTCTAAATTAAAATTTGTAAAAACAGAACAGGTTCTCACTAAACATGAAATGCTTACCGTTCTCGTCAATTCGTCGTGTGATTGCCTTGATCATGATGTCGTCTCTGAAGTCCAGGTGGAATCTGTCGTAGTTCACCTTCCAGTACACATCTGCAAATATATAAACACTGTCTATTAAATAAACACAGTCATGCCTTAACTTTTTTGTTTAATGTTCGTTTAGACATTTACAGACACTAGAAAGATGAAGCTAAAAATCTTTTTATATTTCACTCACTAACACTATTTTGATCCTTTGAAAATTTTAGGACAATTACCCACACGGCCTGAGACCAGCAGTGGGATAAGAGTATAATAAATAATAACTAACACTTAGAAAAGTTGAAAAATCCACGACATTTTCTTTTCAAAGCTCATCAAAACCCCCAAACCATCATTCATTCAAAAACACAACGTATTCAAAAACAAAACAAAAACGGCTGAACAGATTTTCATGAAACATGGCAAAAAACACTCGTTATAAAATTATCTATGACACAAAAAAACTAAACGAACATAGGTTCATCCGTTTGGGAGCTACGATACCACATACAGATACACAGATACACCGACAGACACGTTAAACTTATAACACCCATCTCTTTTTGCGTCGGGGGTTAAAAATACTCACTATCATTGACATCAGCCAAACTGCCCGCAGCCATAGCTTGCAACAGCACCCTGCTGTCAAGCTCTGGTACAATGGTGGCCACCGGCACCAGGTTGGGCACCTCCGAGCCCTCCTTCATCTCCGCCACAGGCGCCTGCTGGATGTAACCGGCTGTGGCCAGACTGGTGAATGTGTCTTTCAAGGTTATTATGGAGATGTTCTTTTCCTGAAACAATCAATTTTTGCCTTTGAAAATGTCAATAAATATTAAGCATGTAAAGTGTTGTAAGCTCTAGCTTTCAAAACAACAAATCCTTATATCAAAGCGGCCAAGTGCATGTCGGGCCACGCGTAATGAACGGTTCCGCAGCTGTTATCGTTAGATAGTTATAACCTACACGTACGTTTTACGTTTTAGGTTGTCTGGTAGAGATCGCTCTTTAGCGATAAGACCGCCTTTTGTTTGCCTCTACTTATTGTTATTACGTACTGTACTGTGTCCTTTAATTGAGGTGTGCAATAAAGAGTATTGTATTGTATTGTATTGTTTTACAAGAATACGCACTTCTAAGGTTTGGAATTCTCTGCCAGCGTCTGTATTTCCGAGTTCATATAACCTGGACCTTTTTAAGGCACGAATGAATAGGCATCTTCTGGGTGAGCTCGCTGCATTGTCGGCCTCATCTTTGCCCCCTGGTTAGATGCTGGCAAAGAGCAATCCCATTTTTAATTTAAAAAAAAACAAGAGAAAAAGAGTTTGCGTCCCCAGTTCCCCACTTTCAATGTAGGGGAGATACCATAAAAAACTATATTTTAATATTTTATTGTACCATTTTGCGTGATTGATATGTATACCTTTGCCGAAATACAGCTTTCTAGTAGGAACGGTTACTGAGCTAAGCCGCGGACACACAGACGGATAGACATGGCGAAACTATAAGGGTTCCTTGTTTACTATGGAATGGAACCTTAAATAGACAGCAGCATGCTTGTGATTGTTCTGCAGTCGTAAGCGTGCATTGCCGACTTTGACTTCTTATTCTTACCATCAAACAGGCTGTTTGCTTATGCACCATAAAAAAGTAGTATGAAAGTGTCACCTCATCACTTTTGGTCCTTCCTCCTTCTCCATGCGTCGAATAGAGGATTATGACCATAACCTATATTTTCTCAGCCACATATAAACTTTAAAACAAACCAACACTGGGTTGTAAAGTTCATAGCAACTGTATGGACATTGTGTCGCCTACAGCAACTGTTTCACTTTCCAACTATACATTTGAGCTCACCTTATCATCTTTGTACTTGATAGCAATAGTGAACAGCAGAACATGGGCCGTAGCAGTGGCCATCTGCAGCAGCTCTTCAACCAGCAGTTCTGCCTCGCTGCCATACTTGGTCTTCATCTGTAGGAGGTACCTAGATGGAATACCATCAGTATGTACATTTTTGTAGGAATAAAATGAACCATTCCTGTGATAGTTAAGATTTGGGAAATAGGAAGATTATAATTAGCAGACTGACACAAAATATGAGGGTACAGTTAATTGGAAAATGCATTAAAGGATATACAGGTTCCCAGTAAATACTTCAACTGCTTCATGTCCATACCAAAATTATTATAAACATAGCATTTTAACCAATAAATTGGATTGTAATCATGTTAATTAATAATTATATTAAAATTGTCCAAAAATATTTATATGTCCAAAATATATAAAATCAACCTAGTCCCCAAATAAACAAAGCTTGTAATATGGGTACTAGGCAACAATATACAGATGTAATCAATAATGCTTTCCCATTGGCCAAACTCGGAATATGCCTGGACCCAAAGAAGTATCAATCAATTACTGTATTATTTAACATCCGGCATATCAAACGGCAAAATGCTACCAGTTTTCATTTGGACATTAGGCTACACACACACACACACACACACACACACACACACACACACACACAGACACAGACATCACATTAACAGAAATCAACTTGCCTATCATTTAAAACGGTAATTCATAGCCACATTGGATCTAGTCGTATTCCAATATTAGCTAATGGAAAAGCATTATTTAATGTACATGTGTGCATAATTTAAATAAATAATTAATTATGGTAGTCCATGTTGGACCCTGGTACGTCCTAAAACTATGACCAAGACCATCAGGGGATGGGCAGCAGCATCCCTGGAGTGTGGTGGAAATATTGCAATCTCCAACCCGTATGCCAAGTGTGGCAATTATGGCATTTACCCCACATGAAATCAGGGGAGGCTTATGTCCAGCAGTGGACGGCCCTCGGCTGATATGGTGGTGGTAGTCGATGTTGATAAATAAGATCTGTATGATCACCTGGGATATCTAATCAGAAGAAGAACATTTTCAGGGATTAACCGGTAGTCTGCAATCACTTCATTCGCTGATGGCTCAAAAGAGGCCAAGTCATACTTCACCAGTGTTCGGAGACTTTCAATAACCTGAAAGTTTGTGTTATTTTAGAAGCCTTTAAAGTACATTTTATTCACTAGAAGTAAAATGCCTCATATCAACATAACCTCAAAGTACCGATAAAATACCTGCGATCTGGGCAATCCAGTACTCCTAATTATCATACCCATGGGCCGACTTCCGTAGGAAAACAAGTCGTTTCCGACTTTCTGCACTATTTCACCATAATATCGAAGGAGAATCTCCGAAACCACCCGACCAAGTTGGTGAGACATTTTGTGTGCAGAAAGATATGTTTTCTACTTAATGTCTAGCCTATCTCTACAATAAGATTACACATAAGTACGTCGATTAAATAGCACGAAGATATAAGTCATGAATAAATCAGTAAATTAACAAAGTACACATGTTTATTTCGGATGCATGTTTATAACTTTTTTTGACGTACCGAACGTCACATTCACATCACATGTCACATTGACGGTACGGGTCGTTTAATTTTTCCATCGGCTACAATATTCGCCCACAATTTTCACAATTGAATTAAAGTATAAGTAAATTTTCATTCTCGTTCCTGAGGGGCTAGTATGATCGCTTATATGTCGGACATATAGCATTCGTCCCGTACTGTCAAGTATGTAACATGATATAAGTCATGAATAAATCAGTAAATTAACAAAGTACACATGTTTATTTCGGATGCATGTTTATAACTTTTTTTGACGTACCGAACGTCACATTCACATCACATGTCACATTGACGGTACGGGTCGTTTAATTTTTCCATCGGCTACAATATTCGCCCACAATTTTCACAATTGAATTAAAGTATAAGTAAATTTTCATTCTCGTTCCTGAGGGGCTAGTATGATCGCTTATATGTCGGACATATAGCATTCGTCCCGTACTGTCAAGTATGTAAGTGCGAGAGGGACGAATGCTATATGTCCGACATATAAGCTATCATACTAGCCGGGCTGGTACAACTTCCTTCTAATTTATTTCTTATACATAATAATAAACAGTTTGGTGTCATTATACTGGTTGTTGTACGGAAAACTTCTAATAAGTTTTGTTTCTGAATATACCGTGCATGTTTGGTTTTCGTAATGTCCGTCATAAATTCGATCCGTAATGCACTATAATGTCTTGAAACGAAGTCCGACGTAGTTTTAATCATTTAATAAAAAACCTATAACAATAAATATTACGTATTATTTCTATAATAGCAGTACACATCATAACAAAATTTGCGTATAAGGTTGGCGTAAGACTTCTAAAATCGTAACCAGAAACATATACTTTAATTTTGGACAACTAATACATGTCAAACATGTAAAAAAAACTGAAGTAACGTCCTATTTGACACATATTTGACAATTGTATGATTTTTCTTATGATTTTGCGTTTGTTTATTTATTATCATAAAGTCTGAAGTTATCAATGAATTCTACTTAAATGGTTACAATATTTTAGTACAAACAGAATCATGAGCACATCAAGTACCTTGAATGCCGCAAAGAAAATTTTGATTCGGGGGGTGGAGCTGGATACCAAAAAACGATATACAGAGGCACTAATATGCTATCAAGAGGGTCTACAACTTTTGGTAGACAAAATGAAAGGTTTGTTTATTTATTATCTCAATCTGTATTACCATCAAGAGCTGAGATTAAGTTGATTAGTTGATAGAAACTGAAGGTAAACAACAAGAACGCAAACCCGGTTTCTTTAGAATTGTCTTAACCAGTAGTGGCCGACTGTCCAAAAATAAACGTATAATAACTTTAATTTCAAGGGTTTAACATATACAAATTACTTTACAGAAGAGGTGGATGACAAAGAAAAAGCATACCTCAGAGAAAAGGTAGAGGAGTACATGAAGAGAGCAGAGACTATCAAGAAGTTGGTGCTCCAGCAGAAAGAGGCTGGAAAGTTCCATGAGCAAGTACGGATTGAGGACAACTCAACCGGGCACAGTTACAAATCCCTGTTTGGGAGATTCCTGGATGATGATGTGGAGTTTGTTGTGGTTGAAGACCCCTATATTAGGAGTTTTCATCAGGTATTCAGTTTGAATAATTATTGATTATTTTAGTCAATCCCAACATACAAAAATACAACAGGTCTTTCTTTTTGCTAGATGGCCAAAATAAATGTTGCATGAATGCTCAAAGGTAAGTGTGTCATATGACATAGTATTTATTTTAAATGAATCCACACCCCTATACCTGATGTTCTAATACTTCTAATTAGAGCACCTACCTGGAATACCATAATTTTTCAGAAGGGGTCTTTTAAGAATTTATCTTGTACTTACACAATTGGGATGTTGACACCAATAAAAATAAATTACTCTTACATTACCAATAAATAAATCTCACGAAAATATTTAGAATATATCACACTTCTACTTATTTTTGCTATTTTAAAGATTTTTAAATACATAAAGAACAATAAGGGACGCTATTTGATCATACAAAAGGTGTGACATCACTTGTTCCTATTTCCTTACAAACTACATACTAACAGAGCGTTTTTGACATTTCATTAAAAGTTGCTGATTTGACTATCAGTCAACATCCCTACCACATTGAAAATTACAGATAAAATGAAAAAAAAAATGAAATGATAATTTAGTTGTATCTGGATAACTTGCATGAACTGGAATATATTTACACCTCAAACTACTTTAACAGTTTAAGAATCAAAGGATTGTGCTATATAATTCTAGCAAATCAACAAAGTTTGTAATATAACTAGTTTCGATGCAAGTGGAAACATGCAAATTAATGCTGAATGTTCTGTTACTCCAGTGTCAAAACTTTCTCCGCCTCTCTGAGCTGCTAGTGCGCTCATGCAGTAATCTAAGGCACATTAAGCTACTAACATCACGGGACGCAAAGTCTGAGCAGTCCAAGAGAGAGCAGGCTTCCTGGCTGCACACTCTGATGGATGAGCTCGACAAGTACAATGTGAAACTAACTGTGCAGTACTCAGAGACTCTGCATGACAGACAAATTACGTAAGTACAAATCAATTTCAATGTGAATAATATGGTAAGTGGATTATAAAATTGACCCTTATTAGGGTTCCATACCAAAAAGGTAAAAAACTAATTATGTTGTCGCTCTGTCTTGTCTGTCACATCACTATATATCTGTCAAGAACAAGATCTTGATATTCTTTATATCGAAGTAAATATTCTCAGGATAAATCTATATAATTTATATTTTATGTTATTATCAAAAAACATTTCTAAACTAAGTTTGTAATTTAATCCCCTTTGCATGTATTTCTGTCTTCGAAACTCCTATGCCTATGGTAATCCATACCATAAGAAAGTATCCTCTTTCAAATAAAAAATATATAAATCAGTTCTCATGACAGATATTTAAATAATTATCCTTGAAAAACCATCATGACATACTTTGTTATTCAGTCACTCAAATTAGTAACAAAATGCGCTCATAGATGGCGCTGCACAGTGTGTGATTTTGCCTTAGTTGCGGCCATCCCTATTTTTTGCGCTTTTTGGATAGACAATAACCAAAAAAAGCTTGTATTAAAACTCCAATGGCTTTAAGTACTATAGTTTTTGAGATATTTAAAAAATCGAGAAAAGTCCTGAAATAACATAGAAACGCATTTTATGCTCTGTCGAAGCAGATTAATCAATGAATGCTCCTTGGTATGCTAGACATGCATTAATAGCACCATTATACGCATATAAACATAAAGATATACTCTCATGTAGTCGTCAATTAATTAATTTCTATGATATGGCAAAATATTTTTTTTCGGCTATTCCCTTCACGGTCGCATTTTTTTTCACTGTATAAATGTTAAGCAAGATTATACCTATTACCATAAAAAATATCAAACACAACCAAGGAGATATAATTTTTTCAAATTTTAGGTTAGGGTTGTCACATCTCTAGTCTGCTAAAACAAAATTTTTTTTCTTCAGGAAAAATGGTAGTGCGACAGTGCTCCTTTCTCATCATCACATCATCAATAGTTTTCATCAACAATCTTCGATGAAAGATATTATGTGGGATTGGGAAGGGGTCCGCCCTCGTTAGACAATAGTCGAAACCCAATTCCTAAACATAATATCTGGAGAAGCGGGGGTGAGGTGTCATGGAGCCGTTAGAGACCCATGGCACTGCTTTGCCTCAGCAAGCACTGACCCGTCCTGCTGAGGGATGTCCTTCTGGGCCCCGACCAGAGGACTTAATGCTAGGGGGGCATGAGGGCGCCAACCCTCATGCTGGTCAGCGAGTGGCAACTCCAACAACCGACGACCAAAGCATGAATGACGATCAAAAGAAATCGCTCACGAAACTAGATATTTACAGAATTCTACTAGATAAGGCACATTCACATGGGGTTAAGACGAGACCATTGAATCTTGATAGTGACGAACGATGCCTTACTGTATTACAAGCTTTATATCCGAATGGGATTCCAAGCATTATTGACACCGAAAACAAAGAATTTAAAAACAGGATTACTAAGTTTTTAGACAAATGTGAAACCTTATACAAGAATAGTAAAAGAAATTTTAACCGATTTTGCAATAAAACAAAACCTGGCTATCCACCATTTTCGATATCGAAGTACCAAAATTGAACATCCAAGAAAGTCCTTTATCACAACCTAACGTTATAGATCCGGAAACAACACATATATTAACTTCAGATAATCCATCAACTTCATTAGACACAGAAACTTGTAGCTTTGCCCTACAAGATACTTTAAAACTACAAAAACATGAACTATCAGTAGATCCAAAACCTGGAACTTCTTTTGATGGTCCTAGCTGTTCTACCCATTGTTTTGAAGATTTAAGTGACCGCCAAAAACGTCGTGCATGCAGAACTCTCCAGGAGTCGCTTCAAGAAGAACCTCATTCCAAAATTATTAAAGTTATGTCACGTATTGTTAAGGATGAAACCGGCAAGAATCTTGGCAAAAGTTCAGCTCGGGAATTAGAATTTGTAATAAATGAATGCTTGAAAAGTCCAAAACGTCCTAAAAAAATTGCAACGGCCATAAAATCAAAGTCGGCACCTAAACCCTTTACCTCTGACGAAGCTCTGTCATACTAGAAAATTAAATCGTATGACGACTATTTTAGACTTGTTCCACAGAGCCTTAGAATCGTCCGACCCCTACTTGTCTTCCATCAGTTTACGAAATAAACAACAAAAGCGTTTGCCTATACCAAACAAAGTACTTCGCCTCCTGAAAGTAACGTCTGATAATATTCATTATAATGCACTGAACAGTGAAACGGATAACATAACTTTAACAAGAACAGATGAAATCATAACATTGATCCCGATAAACAATTAAACTCTCAGTACAAATCGTAGTATACAGTACTAATGGAATCAATTTTACATAAATTTTGTGATAACCTTATTTCCATAGAAATCGGAAAAAAACTTAGAAACGCAATATCTCCGAGTTCCTACAAGATAATTTAACAAAATTTTCCAAGTTGAAAGGTACATTTATAAAGTTAATTTTACGAGTAAAAAAAATGCGACCCTTTTGTAGTTAATTATTTATTAACACTTTTTTTAAAATTTATTAATATACCGTTATCCCTTGCAATCAGCAGTCCTAAAACTTTCACAACTAATGTGTTTTAAACTGACAAACATTGTGTATTTAATTTTAAGCGGTAATTGGATTTTTTTAGAAGATTTCGATCGAAACATTTTTTATGAAGGTCGTTGACCTCTCAGAAAAAAAATTATAATTACGAAACTAAGTAAAATATTGCAACGGGAGTTTCTGTCTAGGCTTACTTACAACCAAACACGTCATAATATTAAATAAATTAATGATGTCCGTAACTGAGGCAAAATCACACACTGTGCGCTGTACCCATGGCGTTCAATTTCTTTCTATATGTAGCTGTTAAGATTTTTACTGAATTAATGGGTTCGGGACGGTAGGTAGAAAAATTGTTGCAGTCAAATTGTATCCTGTCTTCATGCCCCTTTTTAATATATTTGTCTTAAATAGAATAATGGGAGACTTGTGTCCAGCCTCCAGCAGTTATCTTACTTGATAACATAAAATACAGTTTTCATTTCTTCATGCCATGCTCTAAGTTGGGCCTCAAAGGGTTCAATTAAAGTTAGGCCATGAAATGGAGTGATGTGACAACAAAAATGGCGTGACTCCGAAGGCGTTAATTGGTATTGCACTCTGACCAGAAATTTGTAGGTCAATATTTTTTGGTGTAACTTTTTTCCCTTGTGTGTCCCCACTTGGCAAATATTGTCGAACCTCCCCATACAAAAAAAAAATCGTTGAAAAAAAGTTCAGCGTTTAGCTTACATATTTCTAATATAAGAATGCGATACCAATTAACTTCTTGAACTGATCCACGCAATTTTTGTTACAGCTTGTATTATTAGACAAGGATGAAGTATATCTTGTCTCATTGTTGGATTGGTATTAATACAGAAAATTTTCAGGTTAAGTTCGGGTTGGATAATTAAGATTGGGAGAGGGCTAGACTTCTACAAGGCGCCGGAAAACAAGTTCTGTCTCGGCGTGTACGACATGGATCTTAGGCAATGCCACGAGACCACTGTGGACATCGTGCATTCGAAAAATGTAAAGCAGTCTAATGGATGAAGTGGTTCTAAATGTAAAACTGTTCGATATATGATGTTAAGATGAAATGTTTTTATGAAATATATATATTTTTTCTTTTTTGTTGAAAGAACAAAAGCTAGTCAAAGTTAATTTAATTTCAAGTTGTAAAGTAATTCAGAGGAGAACAACCGGACAGACAGACATACGAATGTTTTTTTGTCGAAAACTGAAACGGAGACGCTTCGCTAGCTCGGTCAATTAAAGTCAATAGAAAAAAAAAACAAGTTATGAATAATATATTTTATTTGAATAAAGATAACATTGTGGAATGACCACAGATTAAACTTTTCGCGACGATATTGTCAATATCAAATATATTGCAGTATAATTTCTAAAATATCTAACTAGTATCAATTAAGACACGTGTCTACGTCATATACTTGTAAACATAGGTGGTATCGAAGTACATTGATATTTCTTTACAAAGAATCTTATAAAATATTAAACTGTAAATGTGCAAGTTTACCAACTTTGTCACTAGATGTCGCTAGCAGCAACAACGCGACATGTAAATAAAAGTATACAAAATATCGACCCATGCAAAAAATTAAATGTCTTTAAAAGCAAAGCTTTTTATAACCAGCATTGCTTCCACTTAAATACTATTAATAAAATACCGAGGACTAGTATAGTAATTTCATAGAGTATGGCCTCTGATTACAAATTGAGTGGGTAGAATATTATTTACAAGTAAACTGTCGAGTGGGGACAAAGTAAACATAAAAAATAAAGCAAAAGCAAAGCCAACAAGACGGGATATGTTTCATCTTCGTCTAATACGTAATCACAAGTATCTGACTCTTTTTCTCTCTCTCATACCACAGGTAATTTGATTCGTCTTGTTGGCTTTACGAGTACATTGAATTAAGTTATGTAATTATGTCTATTAGTGCGAGTTATCTACATTTAGGAGTAATACTGGTAAAAAGAATACAATTTCTAGCTGTATTTACAAAGCAAACTGAACAGTTTAAAACAATCTATAATAACGATTTAAGTAGTTCATGTAGTATTTAAGTCATATACACTTACTTAATCCCAAATTCAGATATATTCATTTGAAGTCTATAGATTATATCAACAGTACAGTTCATTACCTTAATGTATGATTGTATTGTCTTATTAGCCAATAACATATTTCATTTAAAACAATATCTGTAGCACAAATCACAATGCTATCAAAACATAAATACATGAATTTTAACCAATCTTGTTAGAAAATTTTTGGTAGTCTATTTTGTTATGTACCTTATGTTGCGTGGCACTAGGTAATTTTTATGTTTAGCTTGACTAACGAAATGTTAAACCCACTAAAGATAATTATGTGGCAACATTTTGATTAGAATGTCACGGTAAGTATACTGTATACTATATGCAAATGACGTATAGTGCTGCCGCGTAACTGAATCTAGTAGGTTCAATTTTGTTAGTTAATTGGCACTGATGTTCCATTTTCAAAATAGTGTTAAACCATGTTAAACATGTTTTCCTTTCTGGCCGAGAAGAGTGTAATAAAGGGGCTTCATACAAATGCGATCTAACCATTAGTATCTAGCCTCGCCGCGAAGGTCAGTCGTCAGGTCGGATAGTCTGTAAAAACGTATAACTATTAAACATAGCTCTCCTGCTTAGCCGAGAACAACATAAGAGACTCCATCAAATGCGGCCTAATCATTTCCTCCACATCAGTCTCCATGTCTTGGAAAGCGGTTGGGTTGTGCCTGTAGATGGTGCGAAGCGCCTTGAGGCAGTAGATGAGGGTCTGGTCGGGGTTGACGTCGAGGTGCGGGCGGGTCCGCTGCAGCCTGACCAGCCGGGTCAGGTGCGGGACGCCCTCTAGTTGGACTATCTGGTTGGCTACGTCGGGGACTACAGATAGTCTGCAAAAAAAAGGTGATTTAAGTATGGTACAATTTATTGTTATTAATATTATATTTTTATTTTAGACTAGCAGCTGTCGTTGATTGATACGTCTAGATCATAGTTCATAGCACAGGTTCACACTGCTTAGATCATAAATTGTGAAGCTTGTTTTTAAACTGATTAAAGGCTTTGTCACACTCGAGCGCGATGCAGGCGTGGCGTGAGCGGGACGCGACCGCGGCGCGCCGCGCTTCCGTCGCGCTCGCAACGCGCTCTCAAAACGCAGCGCCGCGCGTTTGCGGTCATTGGTCAGACACAACCCAGCGTTCGGCGCAAGTGGAGTGGAAGTGCGACAATAATAATTTGAATTGATTACATAATGAAAAACCTTATTGCTAGTGTTAACATTGTTCTTGCGTATACATAATAGTGGGTGTAGATAAGCTCATTTCAATAGTAAAAAATCATAGAAATACGACCTTATCTATAAATTATAATAATGTGACTATGAAAGATCTTGTTTGGGCGGATATATATAGAGCGAGTTTGCTGAGAGCGCTATGAGGGCGCGACGCGAGCGGGATGCGGGCGTGCCGCGAGCTTAAAACTTTTAGCGTTCACGAATTGATATCGTTTGTGGTTCACTACTCCTGAGGGTAATTTGTTCCATGCCTGAGTTACTATTCGATTAGAGTGTTGGCCGATATTTGTTTTTAAAATATTTTTGCTGACAATTTTGGGTGGGCTGCACCAACCCGTCTGTAATCGTAAGCAGTGTTCGTTAGAATCTGATTGTATGGGAATTTTGACAAGTTTCTATGGGATGATAGCTGCCAGCGCCATATTTAACGTTGATCGGTATGTAATAGTAAGCTGGTGCAACTCGGCCTTAGACTCTAAAAGTGTCAAGAACTGAATAGTTTTTTACTATAACTAACATTGATGAAACCGGTCTGAATATTAGAAAAATCTAATTTCATGTTTGGCTTTGGCATCGTCATTATTAGGATTGTCGATCTTTTAAGATATAATAAACGACGGGAGCCTACAGTTCGCATAAAAAAAAGAAATTATCAGGCTGTGTCGCGGTTCATCATGCAAGATGAAGAACAGCGCCATCTCATGTCGGCACCTCACTCCGCTATGCGCTATTCGTTATTGAATTTATGCGTCTGCATTCGACAAAGTGTGGAGTGTTTATTCGTCTATGTTTGCTTTATTCGCAAGCATAAGAGCGAATACGCGTATCCGTCGACTTGTTGGTTTTTGGTTCACATCGAACGACACAAATAAGTTTAATAAACATATCGGCACGAAGTGCGGGATGGGATTGTTTGTTGTTCGCGCACAAATACGGCTAAGTCACATTTAGAATAGCGAAGTGTGGTGCCGGCATCAGGATTGTCGATTGTTTAAGAGAAATGGAACGACGGGAACCATTTTTGACGAAGTCTTTTGGCTTAGTTGGTAATGACCCTACATACAAGTCTCAGGTTCGAATCCCGGTGAGGGCATTTAGGTATTTGTGTGATGAACACGAATATTTGTTTCTGAGTCTTGGATGTTTTCTATCTATTTAAGTATTTATTTATCTATGTAAGTATGTACATCGTCGTTTAGTACCCATTCTATAAGTTCTGCTTAGTTTCGGATTGAGACTTGTGTAAGATTGTCTACCAATATTTATATTATTTTTAGTAGGTAGTTCGCAGAAGGAAAAAGGAAATAATCATCACATTCAATTTCATGATGCCCAATGTAGAACAGCGCCATCTGTCGTTTAGTTCCGTACCTGGAGACGGCCTCGGCGGCGTGCGCGTGGAGGCGCGCCTGCGCGCGCAGCTCGGCGGCGCGCGGCGCGTGCGCGGGCGCCGCGCGCACGAAGCACACCAGCGCCGCGCACACCGCGCCCGACAGCGACAGCGGCAGCACGCAGCGCGCCACGCGGGACAGGGATGCCAGGTAGGATGCGGTTTGCTCCTGCAATCAACAATTATGTTATTATTATTATCTACTAATACCTATGATGGTGGGTACTCCACTTCACTTCGGGTATTTGTGCAAATTTTCTTTAATATTGCAAAAGAAAGGTACGCGAACACGCAACCCGAAGTGTGGTGCCACCATAACATCTTCAACTAAATGGAAACGTTAAATTCATTCGTAATGGGGAGAAAGCCTGTGTCCAGCAGTAGGATATACTCTTAGGCTGCGTGCTGCGTCACTTCCTTTTGCGGTATTAGACAAAGAGATGGAACACGAATATTTGCACAAATACGGCCAAGTGAAGTGCTAAGCTGCAAGTCACCTGTAGAAAAACTTTTTTGACGGTATCAAGCAGCCGCTCGGTGGTGTGATGGTTCTCCATGTCCTGTTGGTCCTGCTACCTACTGATCTATCACTTAGAAAGAGTCTCACCTGACGGAGATAATGGGCTCTCGTCGTTTGACAGCATCTCGCAGTCGCTCGGTGGCACGATGTTTCTCGATGATGGAGCGCTGCCCGTGCTACCTACAGATCCATCACCTAGTAAGAGTCACCTGTAGAAACACGGAGATACTGGGCCCTCGTCGTTTGACAGCATCGAGCAGCCGCTCGGTGGAACGATGTTTCTCAATGATGGAGCGCTGCCCGTGCTACCTACAGATCCAAACTTAGTTAGACTCACCTGTAGAAACACGGAGATATTGGGCCCTCGTCGTTTGACAGCGTCGAGGAGCCGCTCGGTGGAGCGATGCTTCTTGATGATGGAGCGCTGCCCGTGCTACCTACAGATCCAAACTTAGTTAGACTCACCTGTAGAAACACGGAGATATTGGGCCCTCGTCGTTTGACAGCGTCGAGGAGCCGCTCGGTGGAGCGATGCTTCTTGATGATGGAGCGCTGCCCGTGCTACCTACAGATCCAAACTTAGTTAGACTCACCTGTAGAAACACGGAGATATTGGGCCCTCGTCGTTTGACAGCGTCGAGCAGCCGCTCGGTGGAACGATGTTTCTCAATGATGGAGCGCTGCCCGTGCTACCTACAGATCCAAACTTAGTTAGACTCACCTGTAGAAACACGGAGATATTGGGCCCTCGTCGTTTGACAGCGTCGAGGAGCCGCTCGGTGGAACGATGCTTCTTGATGATGGAGCGCTGCCCGTGCTACCTACAGATCCAAACTTAGTTAGACTCACCTGTAGAAACACGGAGATATTGGGCCCTCGTCGTTTGACAGCGTCGAGGAGCCGCTCGGTGGAGCGATGCTTCTTGATGATGGAGCGCTGCCCGTGCTACCTACAGATCCAAACTTAGTTAGACTCACCTGTAGAAACACGGAGATATTGGGCCCTCGTCGTTTGACAGCGTCGAGGAGCCGCTCGGTGGAACGATGCTTCTTGATGATGGAGCGCTGCCCGTGCTACCTACAGATCCAAACTTAGTTAGACTCACCTGTAGAAACACGGAGATATTGGGCCCTCGTCGTTTGACAGCGTCGAGGAGCCGCTCGGTGGAGCGGTGCTTCTTGATGATGGAGCGCTGCCCGTGCTACCTACAGATCCAAACTTAGTTAGACTCACCTGTAGAAACACGGAGATATTGGGCCCTCGTCGTTTGACAGCGTCGAGCAGCCGCTCGGTGGAGCGATGCTTCTCTATGACCGCGATGATGTCGGAGCGCTGATCTTGTTGCTCGAGCTCCAGCTCTCGCACCAGATTCACGAGGCACGCTGTGCAGAGCAGGAGGAGCTGGCAGCACTCCGTACGGGACAGGATTCCTATACAAACATAAAGAAATAATTTACAATCATGTCGCCAAGGACTACGAGTAGTTAAGCGTTGTTTCAGGTAAGAGGGCATATTGTTTCTTTACTTCTGTATAAAATGCATCATTCATCATTTTTTTATCTGTACGAGTAGTTTAGTTATTCAGGTCAGATTGACACGTAAGATCAAGCTGTCACGCATATTGTTGATAGTTAATAAAAAATATTCCGACGAATTCAAAACCTCCTCCTTTTTTCGAAGTCGGTTAAAAAGGTAGGTAATTTGTAACATTTATGGCAGTTGCTTAGCGCAAAAATTTAGTGCTTTAAATATTTTTACAAGCGGAATCGAAATTATGATTTCATACTGGAGTGAAAAAATGATCACCCCGGGCGGGATTCTCAATGTAATTTGAGATGTTGGTGCCTGTTGTGTTGTGTGTGTGTGTTGTGGTGTTGTGTTGGTGTTGGTTCCTGAAGTTGTAGCAACTTCGCGGTAGATGTCGCTACAAACCTCCCTTATGCTTAATTAGAAGAGTGACCTGATTGAAAGATTCGTTGGCACGAGCGATACCCGCGGTAGCTCAGTTGGTAAGAGCGATGGACGGATTACAGAGGTCGTGGATCCCGCCCGGGGTGATTTTTCACTCCGGTTGGAAATTATAATTTAGTGCTTGCCATTCCTGGAGGTAGTCGAGCGGTACTCAGTTTTTTGCAACCAGAATAACATTAAAATAAGGAGGATGATGATGAGGAAATCTGAGAGTTCCTCTAATCCTATCTGTGAGTTCCTTTAATTGGCATTGTATTATTTCCTAAGTCACTATCATGTTTTTGTAGGTGCTGGTACTCCTTAAAAAATGAAAAAAATATGCAACAAGAACCTGTGATATTTTCGACGATGGTATCCAAGTAGATATGGAGTTGTGTCAGGTCGTAGTGGCCTCTTAGCCAAGGCGCCGTGATCTGGGTGAGAACGGTGATGACTTCTCGCATCTGTGGTTCGGGGTTGCTACGGTCCGAGAGGATGTCTGAGAGGATCTCGATGCCACCGCCCTGCAAGATACAGTTGATTAATCATAGGCGGATGCTACACGCTCGATATTTATCATGATATTTGGAGAATCACGATGTTTATCGAGTGTGTAGTATAGGCGTATCACGTATCCTGAAACGGATCGCTGGATTTCTAGTAATCTAAAAATCCACGATATGTATCAACGATCCAAATATCACGATAAATATCGAGCGTATAGCATCCAGCATCCGCCATTACATTTTTAAGTACTTCTGTTATTTTTGACCGCGATATGATCATCGATGTTGGCTTAGAGAGAGAAATAAAATTTAGTGTCTTTGATAAAAACTGGCTGTAATGCGGAGTGCAGGTACGTCGTTGAAGCAACTGTGAAGAGCATAGATACGTATATATAATAAAATTAAGAATATAAAAGATCTAGGCTTTACCATTTATCAAACCAACCAACCACCAACTTACCTCTTCAAACTGTTTAACCGCATCCCCAGTGACACATACAGTAGCAAGCGCTCTCAGCGACAACGCTTTTATGGAGCTCTTATTGCTCTCAATAATGGCTGTCAACAGTGCCCTCGGAACTCCGCACTCCACAAACGGAAGCTCCGTAATACTCTTCATGATCTTGGAGCACTTGTCATGAAGAGAGCCTTCCGAGCGGTCACTCAGCATAGCTAGATGGCCGATTGAAGTCAGAGTGCTCTTGAGAATCAGGTCCGAGGGCGGTTCTTCGATTATTGATACTAGCGTCTGAAACAAGATTAATCAACTAAGTGGATTTTGACCTGTGTTCATTTTCTATACCTTACTCATCCATTATGTACCTATATGTAGGTAAGTGAGGGAATACCTGGGGATACTGCTCTTTTTTCGTTAACTCAAAGGAACGGTCCCACCTCCAAGGCATAAATCTCCTGATTTTTTAATGATTTATTACATTTTTAAAAGCAACATTTATATGAAGTATCTACTTAGTTTCCAAACTCTATTCTTATTACCTTCATTTGCTGTACCAAAACAGCCTTAGTGGTCTCTAAGAAAATCCCACTCAACGCTTCCAAATGCTTCAGCACCACACTGCACTCCACTGTGCTCTCATTAAGTTCCACTTTCACGTCATCACCGATGTCTATCAGCTTTTGAAGGTACTGCTGGAGGGACTTCTTGATCTTGTCCCATCGCTCCGGTGTCTCTCCTGGTGGCTTAGTGTTAAGAGTTATGCTGTGTGCTAAGACGAACTCATTAATGTTTGCTACTAAGAGGCAGATCTGTTCTTCATTCGGAGTGTTGGCTTCTAGTTGTCTGAAATTAGAAATAGTAATATGAAGTGGTATTATGATAATTCTTGTGATTAGAATACAACCGGGCAAAACGTTAGGAGGATGATGATTATGATGAGGAATCTACACTTACCGAATCACGTCACTGTACTGATGAACTATGATCTGTCCATGCGTCTGCACTTTTTTAATATTCCCTGTGATAGTAGCAGAACTGGCGGAGACAAGGGCCTTCATCTCCGCTCCTAACGGCTTGCTCTGCAGTGTCGTCATGCACTCGTTTTCACACGAACCGACCAAGTCACACAGCCAGTATTGCACTGGCTCTGGTTTCCGCTCGCAAAGCCTTTCTAAAGCCGTCTGGTCTATGCTCCGCTCTCTGTACAATACTTCGTTTTGATTGTTAAATATTATACTGAAACAAAAAAAAACATTTAGTGACCATCCCGCTAGTTTCCTGAACAACATAATTCTGATAAATGTCTCAAGAAGCAAAATGGTATTTGATCATGATTCTCACCCGCTATTAAAATTTTCTAACAGATTCACTCTACGAGGATTCTTAGCGGAGTTTCTCGGTGGCGCGGTGTTCATGTATTCATGAGGAGCTAGCATTTTTGGGGTTGATGTGCAGGCTAGATTACATTGGACATCACAGAAATCCGGCTCGTCGTCTTTTAACTTTTCCCGTTTGGTATCGTGAGTTAAGTTTCTGTCTGTTTTAGAATCTGTTTCATAGGGTATTTTTAGTTTGTCTTGAAATTGCGGTGGAGGAGATATCCTACTTATTCTGAAGTGATGGTCATCTTCTGCGGTGTCTTTTGCTCTTAAATTGATGTCACTATCGGTAGCCACTAACCTTTCATTGTAATTGGGAAGCAGCATTTCTTGTTCTGGGTAACCGACAATGACCCATGAGTTTTGATCTTGTGTTCTCGGGAGACCGAGGGAGGGTACCCTACTCCCATTGAGAATTCCACCGGCATGAGTATCGACTACACCTGGTTTCTCTTTTTTTCCGGGGAATATCCTGAATATATCCTTATTTCTGTCACCCTTTGACGCCATTCTCTGTTTAGCTTTGGGACCAGGTTTCTTTGTAGGTTTAAGATGAAGACTATCCATTATGTTTTTGCCAAGCAAAGCGTTGGTTGGTTTGTGGAGTTCATCGCGATCTTCTTTAGAAGGCTCCTCGTCAATGTATCCTAAGGAATGATAGCCGTCTTGAATATCAAGTATTTGTTGGTCTAATCTCTGTGCCTCAAAGTTGAGAGATTTGTTTAGCCTGTTTCTTTGGAATTTTGGTGTGTTTGTAATTGGGAGGTTATCTTCGTTGGACATGCTCCGTTTGTACTCAGGTTTTGTCGCTGAACTCCTTTCAGTCGGGTAGTACGATATGTTTGATATGGGTGTTCTGTTCCTTGGTTGGTTATTGACTGCAATTTCATTGTTGTCAGCTAGTTTTATGTATTCTAAACTTTCATCAGACTTGTTTTTGCTCGTTTCTAAATCTTTCACTTTTGCTACTTTGATTACTTTTGAACTATCGCTCTCGGTACTAGAAATGAATGATTTTTTTACAGGATACTTCTTAGACGGGCTAATAATATTTATATTTTTTACCGGTACTTCTTTGGTATCGTTGGGTATTGCACTGTTATTTGGATTGTTTTCTTTATTGCTTACATTACAATTTGTGTTTTCTCTGCCACCGTTAACTTTGGAGTTATAAACATTCTTAGGAGTTATATTTTTAGTCGTCTTATCTTTTTGCGAATCTTCATTGTTAATATTCTTTGGACTGTGATATTTCTCTTCATGTTCCTTATCCTTTAGGAGCTCCATATGTTCTTCATCATGATGTATTTCATAATACTTCTGCAAGTCGTATGGAGTCTGTATGACGCTGCTGCTTCGATTCCTCGGCTTGGGGACCGGCGTCAGCATCCCACTGATGTCCGCTACTTTAGCATCAACAACATCTTTGCTGGTAGTGTTTTGAAAATCGATCGCCTGTTTGACGGTCACATTTTCGTTATTATTAGAATCGCTGCTGCTTGAAGATTTGTTTTTGGAATCTTCAGGGGAGGGGTAGTATTGCGAAGGGGGAGGAGAGCTGTCGGAGTCGGAGAATCCGGAGTCCTGGCTCTTGTGGCTACCGGGGCTGCCGTGGCGCAAGGGCCACTGGTTTTGTACAGCATTTGGCTGCGCAATATTTTCGACGCTGACGTTGTGCTCCTGCTCCGGCTGGTTGGCGATCCAGTGAGGCAGTTGCGGCTCCCAATCATCCTGGGCCCTGTTCTGGCCCCAGTTTTCCGCCTGCGCTACCGGGCTCCCGATGTTCGGCGGCGAATCTCCCCACCACACTTTACTCCGCGTACGTTGGAAGTTGGACATCCTGCAAAGAACAAAGTAAATGTAAATGACCCGTGGGAAAAGCGTGTATAAGGTGACGCGTAATGACGTGCCCAAATGACGTAATTTCTTGGTCCATTATAAGCCTATGATTTGGGAGTAGTCGGCCATGCGTGAAGGCCCGTCCTATGGTTGAGGATGAATTGTATTTATCAGTGTTGTTTTTTTGCGCGTCATGGGAAAACGTTACAAAAAGCTTGTTTAAGTGTAGGTACAAAATAATCCTCTCAATTCACAGACGTTTTTACATGCAAAGTACGAATTCAAAGTAATAATAATGGCATATCACGAACGTGGAGTCGCGGGCAGATGTTTAAAACCGTTGCAGAACCTATTGTGCATCGCTATTGAATACTTTGCAGTGCAAGGGTGCGGGCCACGGGTGACTGTGATTTCGTCTCAAGTCCCCTATTTATGTTTGAAAAACTGACCGAACAAATGTTTCAACACATACTTTAATATAATCTGCAGCCGCATATTGTAATTAATAAATATTTTTAAACGATTTACCTATATTAAGGAGCATTACAATACACAATAAGCGATGATAATACATAAACAAATAAAAACCTACGCATTATAAAAATTAAGGTTAACTTTTAGGAAAACTATCGGTTCCCAGCGAGTCAGTGTAACAAATGAATTGTGTAAAGTCGGCCAATACGGTTCGCGGTTTCCTACCTCATAGGCTATGAGTCAATTGTATGTGGTGTTCCAACTACTCGTCGACATTTGCTGATTCACAGTATAAACACACGGACCTACATTATCTGTGGCTTTTGTGCACAACACAGAATCTGTGGGCTTTTATTTATTTGCTTATAAATTTAAATATTCAAGACGTGGCTTTGGACTGTTAGAAAAGTGGTGGTTATCTTAGATATAATATAACGTGTAAGTATAGGGATATTCACGAGGCTTAAGCAACACTATACCTAATTAATAGTCTAAACTTTTTTCTGTGAGGCTATCAACGAGTTAAGTTTAATGTAGACACATTAAACTTAATTGTAAGTCAGAAAATAAAACCAGGCATCTTGTTCATCTATCCCGGGCTATAGCTACGCCCAGTACTTAAACCTACTTTTTATTAGGTACTTAACTAACATACAAGCAAAATTTTCCATAAGTAAGTATTTTTAGTAAACAAAATTAAAGTATTTAATACGAAGTCTTATTCAATCAACTCGCGAAGTACCGGTAGAAATTCAAGTTGGCGACACTTACTTACATAACGGTTTTAACCTTTGGCTTCGCAAAATGACATTATCACCACTTTTATAAATTAAACCGTATTCAAGGCTGACCTTTTCGTTGGATAGATATCAGTTTATGCTTACGACCTAGACTAGTAATGGGACCTTTGATTCAAGTTAGGAATAGCTTTTATTATTTAAATCGGGAGCGTTGTGAATGGTAAATGTTTATTAAATTAAATGTGCATCTTAATAGGTTTTCGTGAGACTAATGTTTTATAAAACTATATTAAACTTAGTATTGGTACCTAATAAAGGTGGTCTAGTATAAGATACAATAGACAATTTCGATTAATAAAAGTCATATCATACAAAAACGTTGTGACCTATGAAACTATTATCGGTATTTTGTCTATCAAGCGTTTTTCGTCATAATTATTCATGAATAAATTCCTTTCGCTGATGTTACAACATTTATAAATAACTCAAATAACATAGAAATAAAGTATATTTTTGAGTTGTAATAATAATACATTACAATTGATTGTACCAAATTTTCTTAACTGTTCATGAAATTAAGTGACTAACGCAATACGTACAGGCAAAAAACTAAACAGCCGTTTTATTAGTTTAGATTTACTAATAAAACCGCTTTTTAGTCATTATCATTGGCGCCGCCGGTAGCCATGTTTACTTCGTTTTTATTGACCCGTATTCCACAACTCCTAGCACCACTAATATTACTAATGGCTACTAATAATCACTAATTATCGACCAGTCAGAAGGATTATGTCGTCACTACATCTTGTATTTCCAGTGGACTAGTTTTGACAGCCGGCATTGCGCATTTCGCAAGCGTTTAGCATAAAGATGACAATGGAATTAGAATCTGGAATATGGTAATTAGGTGTGATGCAAAATACAAATGATTAACATACTAGTATACCTAGTCTGGGGCAGTGAAAAAAGTACTTAAGCTAATACTAGCTGAGGGCGCGGCTCCGTCCCGACCGTGTAGGCACGTACTACTCGTCAGTTAAACCTATAAAGTTGCTTCAAACGACTCAGTGCCTTATGAGAAGATTTCCGAGATAAAAAAATTCATGTCCCTGGGACTTTTAAACTATCTCCATCCATACCTTCCATTACAATCGGTTAAGCGGTTTAAGCGTGAAAAAATGAGAGAAGGACAGACACTTACGTATTTTACATGGATAACCATTTGTATGTAGCTACTATACTCGTATTAAGTCTTAAGATTAATTGATCATAGTTGATTATAAAACAAGCAACACTAACAACTAAGTTTGAGTTTACCTCTAGTATAAGAAGCTTGTCATCCAAGAAGGTTGTTATTTTTATGATAATGGGAAACTCATTCGTTTTTTAGGATAGGGGCTGCGGGATAACGTATTTTTGAGAGAAATGAAAGCAGAAATTGGTACCAACCAATCTTAAAATTAACAAAATTTGGTGATGTTAGGTAAGTATATCGCCAACCCGCATGCCAAGCGTGGCGATTATGGCATTTACCCCCCATGAAATTGGGGGAGGCCTATGTCCAGCAGTGGACGTCCTAGGGCTGATATGGTGGTGGTGGTGGAGGTAAGTATATTAATTTATTAGTGATTTAAATTACTGTTGAGTAATACTTAGTACCTTATCCATATAGTAATGTCTATACATATATAGTCTTATCCGCTATCGTTTCCGAACTGTTTTTATTTTGAAATCGAAATAAGCTTTGAGTGCATTTGCTTGACACTAAGTAGGTGGTTTAAATGTGTCCCAGTTCTCAAAACAATACGTCTGCTTAGGTCAGCATAATTAAGGAGCCGTCATAAGCATAATCGCTCGTACCTACCTAGTACCGAAACCTGTTTGTTACAACACGCTTATGCGAATGCTGAAAACCTTCAAGTGCTATCATTGACCTACCTCCGATAACACCCTGCTTCTTATGCCAACCTAGTAACTAATTAGGTTACATAATAAAGTTAAGTCTACAGTAAAATAACTAGGTAGCTAATGTTTGTAACCTGAATCTAAAATGTAGGAGCTATTAATTATTCTAAATTAAACATTTGATTTCAAAAGGTTTTGCGTAAGTACGAACCAGGTAGATCCTACGAGGATCGAAGAATAATAATTAATATTTCATACTTAGTGGAAAATGGTGCATGCCTTAAGTGATTTTTAACGAAGTCTTCAATCGTTAATTGTTAAGCAACAGAAAGCATTAATAGGTACTTGAGAAGGGTTTACAATTTAAGTAGGTCACGATACCGCGTCGATTGTGTTATATTCGTAAATGCTGTAAACCTTCAAAGTCTTATCAATTGGCCTTTAAGAAATTATAATATCCGTAATTATACCTCCGAAAGTTACTCCTCTATTACGCTAGGGCATCTTCTCAATAATCAGTTTATTCAAGAGCGTGCAAAAGAATTGGCGTGTGCATGTTCATCTGAACTAACTAATTAAGGTAGGTTTTATTTACCTAAGTAGTAGTAATTTCAATTGTAACAGTCAATACATATTCCATTTCACCACTAATACAGAATAAAAAATGTCTGACAATAAATAAACTTAATCTACATTGAGTTCCCGTGCGTTCTTCCTTATCATATATTCGTTTGGATATTGTTGGTACGAGTAGGTATCTCAATGTTCAGTGTCACATTGAAGCTGCCAGGCACCCTTGTCTACTTCCACCTCTTTCTTCTAGCCGTACGTGACACGGTTGACTAGACACAATGCCGTCATTTGCCTGCTCAATGGTGTGACATTGAATATTAAGGTTTACCCGAACAATGATATAACTTAACTTTGTGTGGTACATTGTTCGTACCTAGAATGCTAGTGCAGTGACACTTAAAGGTGTGCTTTGTCTTCAAAAAATCATGCTTTCAATTACATTTACGACAATTTTATAGTTATTACAAGAAAAGGTAATACTACAGTAGTAAAACAGTGTGTAACTCGCTTTGCCACTGATTCACGATGATAAATTGATAATAGTACATTACTACAGAGGCCGGGACGAAAGGGGTTGCCGGCCGAAGACATATAGATATGTCTAAGGCGGGCAACCCCAAATTTCCCGCCGAGGTATGTATAGTGCTTTTCTCAAACATGCAATGAAATAAACAACAAAAAAAACTAAATTTTATTTTTAATACGCATAGTGGCAGAATGTCATGAATGTCATGATGCCTGTGCCACAAATTTATGTGGAATGGAATTAAAAAAGAGGACTTTGCCGGCCTAGGCCTGCAAGATTTGAATGAAATTCCATTAACGACCTCTTGTCCTAGCCGCACCTGAAACGTCATACTTCGCAGCCTATTATAAGGAACATAAAACATAACCTCAATATTTCATTGCATGTTTGAGAAAAAAATATTATGATTTTTTTATACATATATCCAAGTTGGTCCCTTTTTGGTCAAAACGCAGTTCTGATGATGAGATCCATGAGGAATCGAGGAAACTCCTCAAATGTTAAAGGCAAACATAAAGTGATTTTTGTGTTTTTATCAACAAATCGAGTATTTTCATACAAAAATGTGACATTTGATGAAGTGGAACTGCTGATGATGATCAGAACAGAACTCTTCAACAACGAAAAGTTCACGTTTGGAGATTTGTCCTCCTAGCTGTGTTTGTTAAGCAAGTTCTATTTTCACGATTAATTTTTGTCATGCTCGAGTTCTGATGGAAGGAGGAATCGAGGGAACTCCTCAAATGTGAAAGGCACACGTATAGTGATATTAGTGTTATAATAAACTAATCATGCATTTCCATTCAAAAAATGACATTAGATGAAGTGGAACTGCTGATGATGATCAGAACGGAACTCTTCAACGACGCATAGCTCACGTTTGGCGAATTGACCTCTTTGCTGTGTTTGTTAAGCGAGTTAGATTTTCAAGACAATTATTTGTCAAGCTCTAGTTCTGATGACGGGATCCATGAAGAATCCAGGGAACTCCTCAAATGTAAAGGGCATACATATAGTGATTTTAGTATTTTCATAAACAAATCAAGCATTTAAATTTAAATAAGTGACATTTCATGAAGTGGAACTGCTGATGATGATCAGAACAGAACTCTTCAACGACGCATAGTTGGAGTTTGGCGATTTGTTCTCTTCGTTATTTTTGTCGAGCAAGCTAGGTTTTCAAGACATATTTTTGTCAAGCTTGAGTTCTGATGGAGGATTCCATGAGGTATTGAGTGTACTTAGTCTTTTACCATTATAAACATACTTTTAGCCATTTTGATTACATTGTATGGAATCTAAGAGTGCACCATCTAAGTATAATAATCTTTCACCGGCCTCCCCCATTGAAGTCGGTTTTTTTTTTAAATTATTGACTAACTATTTGTGACCAAAACCCTAGATGTTTAGAAACAAAAAAAACTCTTCTGTTCAGGAGCTTAATAGGGATGTTGACGGATGACCAAATCAGCAACTTATAATGAAACGTCCAAAACGCTGAGTGTGAAGTTTGTAGGGAAATAGCAACAAGTGAGGTGTGAGGTGAAGTGAGGTCACGCCTTTTCTATGGTCAAATAGAGTGCATTTATTTATGTTCTTCATGTATTTAAAAATTCTTCCAAAAAAACAAACATCAGTAGAAGCGCGATATTTTCTGAGTATTTTCGTGAGTTTTGTTTATTGATAGTTTCTTTTTATTGCTGTTAACATACCAATTAAGAAATAATGGTTAAAATTATGACTGTGGCAGCTCCCGAAAGCATTACTGGCCTGTGCTGTGCCTATAACAAACACATGTGTGATTTTCTATAGACATCCTGCAGGTAAGGAATCGACTGATGATACAAACTGATGCTTATATTAGTCTGGAAACATTGATTGGAATCAGTCAGTCGGGGAAAGCATATCGGAGCCGGCCAGGCCGCGGCCGCGGTCCATTAGCGATGCGACGAGTTACATCGCTCAATAGATTACGTTATACGCTCTCTTGTTAGCGGAGAATTAATTTCCAATAACTAGCTTTTTATTGCTTTGCTTGAAATAATTTCATTTTTAGGGCTCCGTACTTCAAAGCAAAAATGGAACCCTATAAGTCCACTTTGTTGTCCGTCTGTCCATCCGTCAAGACTCTTCTTCTCGGGCACGCGTGGAGGTATCGAGTTGAAATTAAAACCATATAACTCAGGTCCCTTGAAGCTGTAAAAAAATCAAACTTCTAAGTCAACGCAACAAAATACCGGTTATGCTGCAAGAAACGTATATTTCGGCACTCAACGGAATCATTATAGGGTACTTTCCGTTGACCTAGAACTAAGTGACAAGTAATATCGCCTTTACTACAAGTACGGGGAAAAGTCTCGAAGTACGTAATCCTATTGTATATGTTTACTTAGCAAAAAAATTGGTATTTATTTAAGTTTAGTGATGAGGATTTATTTGCATTTTGCATGAATTTCGCTAGCGCTCCTAAACATAAGTGACAGTTTTTTTTATTAAAAATGGGATTGCTCTTGGCCAGCACCTAGCCAGGGGCAAAAGTTATAGGAAAATATTAAACATAATCTAAACATCTATTTTCATGACGATTTTTTCAAGGCCCCGGACTCGGGCGACGTCCGCAGTATATCCAATCCAACTAACACTAATTGGCTCTGGTGAGCCAACTAGTGTTGGTTGGCTACTTACTTCGCGATATTTTAAAAATTCCAATTTTTCGAAAAACTGACTCGACAAGAAAATTCTATATAATTTTAATTTTTAATTATCAAACCTGCTCACAAGATGTCACGAGAATCGGTTGAGGAATGCGATCTGTAGAGGTGAACAGCCGGAAATCCGGAAATACGAAAGCATCTTAGCCGATGCTGAAACGGAGACCTTCAATTCACTCAGTTAACTACCGACAGAGAGATACAAAATGTTGAGGCATATTCACCTTAACGACAAGCAATTTACAATTTTGTAACCTAATGGGGCACCTGAAGTTTAAATAAGGAAAACAACATCTGAAATGGAATTAATTGAATTTACCTTAAAGGTAAACTCGTTTGATAAATTCATGATAGGCAGCTGAAACACGATCGACGTAGTTAGAATGCAATTGATGGTAACGAGATGACATCTGCGAAGTTACTGCATTCAATTTTGATACTACTCACATATGCCTACACCTTGCAAACCATAAAAGGAGTAAGTTATTTTACCTTGGACAGAGTAATAATATTAAAAAGTTAGCCGATTGCGCCAAGAGCCCCATGCTGTTAAATAAAAGTTATGTTGGTAGCGCATGATGTTCGCTAGAATATTGTTCGGTGTCTATGGTGCACCTGGCATAACGGTCGCGTGTCATCTGCTCGTCTTCCATACGCCACGCTCGGCTGTTTGGCACGCGCCCTTGCATTAAAAAAAAGGAATTTTAAAATTCGATTTCATGCAATTCGTATTTTTAATTAGTTTTGCCGTTTATGGTCATATGAAGATTAGTTTGTGAAAATGCAAGCTTAATAAAATTTAATTAAGAGTTAATGATCTTTTGTTTCGACTTTGAGTATTTTCAGTCATCTATTAAGTTGGAATGGAATAGATTTCTATCCCGCTTTATTGCTTATTCAGAATCAGATATCTTGTCTACTACATGATCATTGTTTTTAGACAGATTACAGGCAATTATTACATATCGTGATCAATTATCAATCATTAAAGCTGAAATAGAACGTGTGTAAAAAACGAATCTGCGAGATATACTAAATACCATATCAATGATAGTTAATGGCTGTTTGCTTTCATTTAAGTAAACGGTTTTACCAAAATACAATGGTAATAAATGAAAAATGGTAAATTGAATAGAAACTTACGAAAAGATTTGGAAACTATAACCAAGAATCTTACTTAAGACATGCCTAGGTCATATCCACTTATTGATGTACCTATCGTTGAATGTGCGCGCAATAGAAAACCGTTACAGTTATCGATCGCTGCGCAGTGTCATCGGTTGTGATTTGATCGCTATGGTTACTGCCAGGTGTTGGCGCCGAACGGGGGTCGAGTGCCGGTCCCGAAGCCGACGATTAGGGTTTATACAGGGTGTAAAGTAACATTCGCAAATTAATTTATTGTATTTTATTAATTTACCTGAATATAGTCAATGATGATGACATGTTTATAATTTATATTAGTAATGAATAATCATTGATATTTGTAGAAATGTAGGTAAGGTACCTAATATAATGAGAAACATGTGTTGTTCATGAATTTTGTTTTCTGTTTGCGTCAAGACTCGCGTCATTTAATAATCATTTAGTTAAATTCAAGGTTATAAGTAATCGTCACTAATTAGCTCACATTTGATTAAATACGGCCATTTGTTGTAGCTGTATTGTCCCATTGTTAAAATTGCTTACCAGTGACGTCTGAACACTTAGTCACCACGAAAACCCAACATTGGTAATTATACCATGTTTAATAAGTTAATTACTCGCTTAATCTTTGTTAATATGATTTATGAGACATTGACATTAATGACTTTAAAAAATAAAACGCTCACAAGATGGATTTGCTTATAACAAATTGGGGTAAAAAGAGTGGGTTATTAGGTTTATTTTCACGTGACCATATATTTTTAAACTCCGCTACGCAAGATATAGCTAATGTTTTAGAACAACCTGTATAAGCGTCTAAGTGGGCTCGCTCCCCATCGCATAAGCATTCCCAAACACCCTTACCGGTCCTATAACATCTGTCCATAAACAATTATACACTGTTTCTTTCCATATTCCGAAGACGGGACTTCCGCACCCATTCACAACGCAGTGAAAGTTTAAACTTAATATTACACAACGAAAGGTGATAATCTAATAAGGCGTAACACACGAAAATTCATTATGCAGATATTTTATGTAATCTAAATAAACATTATGAACACGCTAATGCACGCTGGCCGTCAGGAAACAAACGACAAATATGGAGTGTCAATTTATTGCCTACGAAATAATGGAAATAATGAATAAGTCGACGTATGTACGTAATACCTTTAATAACGCGAAATCAAAATTTTCATATGTTCTTTTCGATCGAGAATCTATCGGTTTGTTTACGTAAAAGATTGAAAGAAAAAACTACTTCAATATTATTCAACCGTGCATGTTTTAGTTGTTTACCTCGTTTTAACGATACAATTTGGATCAAAATTGCGACATAAAACGAATATCAATATGTTGAACCCATTTTTATGACAATTTTACCATTGAAAGCAATTAATGAAATGAGGTAACGGTTCGCCGATCGCCTCAAGGCAAGGCCCGTTCATAGGGCACGCGTCGGTGGCATATGGCAGATAACACTTACGGTGATCGCCTTTTAAAAAAGTTCAACGGGCTGGTGGAAACACGCGCCAGTAGTTAACTTTTTTTTAAAACACGTGGCTCAGGAATTCAACCATAACGTTCGCTCCAATTCGAGTTATTGAGCTTGGAATTCGATGCAGTTTTCTTACTCAATAATCTCCATATTTAAATTTATTAGAGATGTAAAAATCCAAGACTATAATTTATTAAAGTTGCTTGTGATGATAAGTAACTACCTAAGTATCGGATAGGGAAATAAATTACTTAGTAAGATTTATGGAGGAATGCTAAGTAGTCCCGAATGACATTTAAAGCTAAGAAATTAACGCAGTACTCACTGCGATTATCTCATTTGATTTCAGCTGTGCCATCAGTCTGCCATACCATGGCATCCGTTCAATCCAGTTGATCGAGTAAACGTCGGCCTTGGGTTGTTATTGGCATTGAATTGATAGCTGACATTTAGATTAACCGCCAGGCAGCTGCGAACTGCAATTAAACGGCAACAATTACTTAAGCTTCTTCGAGCAGATGTGTGTCCGTGTATGGCCGGCTTTACTACCGTTTGACATTTTTCTTTTTTATCTATGGTTAAAGGGTTTATGCGCACGTGAGTACATTTATTTTTCTATTAATGTTTTAACTGCCACGCGACTACGGCATGTGTTTATAACCTGTCAAATAGCCGTGACATGTAATAATCAACAGCAGAAATAAGTTAACAAGTTTCACGTTATCACGATGGAAAATCTTAACTAACATTAGACGTTGACTGTACAGTGTACTGTACAGTCGCCATCAAATATATCTCCACTCTTCAAGGTGCTCAAAATACCTGAGGATGCACTCTTACACCTTGGCAAATGGCAATAGAGTCGTGTTCCGATATTTATAAGCAGTTTATTCGCTTCGTACGACGGTAGTTACCTACATCATTACAATATCCTTTGCAATTAGGTATACGAGTAAAGTTATGTCATAAAAATCATCATCCTATTAGCGTTATCCCAGTACAGTTTATGCACCCTGAAGGATGCCCGGGGTCCGTTACCTAATCGCAAGAATTGGCGTAGACACTAGTTTTGACGGAAGCGGTGGCAGTCGCTTCCGTAAAAAATGAGCCTCCATTTTATTTTATTTACAACCCAAGGGGGGAAACTAGACCTTATTGGGATTAGGCTTCAAGGCTTGTCAAGGGAGTGGGAAACTTGACTGTTAGAAGTTCTCAAGCCGCTCGAAGGCATCTAAGTTATGCCATTTAAATATGCTATACTAATATAATATTTTATTAAAAGGGGTTGTTGTTTTGTGAGTATTGTGTTTAGGGGGTAATCTCCGGAACCTATGTAACCTATCTCGGGGCAGCTAGAGTGAGACCGATGTAACTATGTAATGTAGGTACGCATTGAAATAACATTTTTGAAATAATCTATAAGCGGACGACAATTTTCTCTAACCTTAAAGATACAAACTTGAATAAGCAGGAATTGCGCTATACAAGACCTATCCAAAGTGTACGAACACCACAAACAGGACGTATCTGATCCTGAAGCAAAGCTTTAAGTTAACGTCGTTATAGGGTATAGTGTAATGGCATGGTTTGTATTACCGTTGCAGCAGTTTTTAAAATTTAATAATTTAAATATTTAGTTCAGTACCTAGTAGATTTAAGTAATATGTGTTCATTTCTGTACATTATAATAGGCCCTAGCTCAAATATTGTTAATTTTAAGAAAAATATTGTATGTGGTAAATGTAATAAACATGTATATAAATCACCTAAGTGCGGTCATGTGACACTCGACAGGATCCACATAATATCAGCGTCGGGTCATCTACCTATACTGTGGCCCGACATTGTGCTGAGTGGACTCCTTTTTCGCACTTAAAACACATAAGTGATTGAATGTACCTAAATTATGTTTTGCGAAATAAATTTCTTTATTATTATTATATTATATTATTATATTCAGACGATTGCCAGCAGACTTTTTAACCCAGAGGGAATACTAGACCAAGTTACCTGCCAATTTACGTGTTGCATCATAATGTCCTTAAAAGTCCCAACAATATACAGAAGCTGATGTGACCATAGGCTAGTGAATCCCTGACGGCATACGTACCTAGTCACGGCGGAAAGGTCCCACGAAGCAAAATACACAGAATTCAAAATAGAACGGTCAAGTACCAGTCTTTTATTTCAAATTTGGTATATTGTCAAACACATACAGAAAGACAGGTGTTGATTGGAAACATTCTCTCTCTCTCTGGGTCGGTCCCTCATGTCAGAGGATCGTGGTCAGCATCAGGGTTGTATCTGGAGGGGATGATCTGCCTCCACCGGTTTCGGTCCAGCGCGTCTCTTACAACCGTGTAGAATTTGGAGGACGACGAGTGTTTTACTTGATCGGTCCTTTTTGTTGGTGAACGACCGCGCGATCTTTTGCCTACGGTGTTCCCAACTACAATAAGTTTCTCTAAATTTTCGCCGGGTCTCCGCATTGTAAGGCCGAAATATGCAAGAATGCGTTGCTGGCATATAGTGGATAAGCGGGTTTTAATTGGAAGCTGAGTCAGGATCGATGCATTGGTGCGTTTCGCAGTCCAAGGTATTCTCAGCATTCTTCTCCAGAACCACATCTCGAAAGCATCAATCCGTTGTCTTTCTCGCGCCAGGATGGTCCACGTTTCCACTCCATATAAGAAAATAGGGAATACCAGGGCTCGTATCAATCTGATCTTGGTTTTGATACCAAAATCAGAAACATTAAGCGTAGGAAAAGACACTGAAGTTTCAATATGACCATAAACAATTACAACACCATGATGACGGTTCACGTACGTGTAAGTGATGGAGGAAAAGTCCTACCACCATACACAGTTTACCAATATGACCATAAACAATTATGATACCATGACGGTTCACGTACCGTACGTAAGTGATGGTGGAAAAGTCCTACCACCATACACAGTTTACCAATATGACCATAAACAATTATGATACCATAACGGTTCACGTACCGTACGTAAGTGATGGTGGAAAAGTCCTACCACCATACACAGCTTACCAATATGACCATAAACAATTATGATACCATGACGGTTCACGTACCGTACGTAAGTGATGGTGGAAAAGTCCTACCACCATACACAGTTTACCAATATGACCATAAACAATTATGATACCATGACGGTTCACGTACCGTACGTAAGTGATGGTGGAAAAGTTCTACCACCATACACAGTTTACCAATATGACCATAAACAATTATGACTCTATGTCGTCACACGTAGTCGCGGCGGTATGCTCTTTGTCGCGTTCTGGCGAATAATCGCGGTTAATCACGGAACAGGAATGCACACGTGCAAATGACATTTATGATAAGTAATGCTCCGCTACAGAAATTCCGAGGCTTCCCTAGAAGTACTGCTAGTTTGAAGACAAATTGTTGAAAGATAAATTCCTTTAGGTAATCACAGATTGCAGACATTATTTAAAAATGCTTGGTGCGAAGCAAAAACATCTCGAATTGATCACATCTAAATTATCAATAGCTTCTTTAACATTATGCTAGTGACTAACCGATACGAGTACAAGAAAAAAAAGTTCATTTGTTGACATTTTTTAATTGTTGTTGTTTTATACTTCTTATTACCTAATTGTAATTGTCACGAATAAATGATTTTCTATTTCTATTTCAATTCAATTTATTTGCAACCATGTACATACAATAAAGAGATACAACGTCCAATTAAGGAGCTTCTTTTATAATGAAACAACATTTGAGATCCTCGTCTGTGACATTCTTGTAGTGCTAATGCTTAGAGCAGGCGGTTTCTTAAACTTTTTCCAGCCATGGACCCCTTTTCAGATTTCAAAGAGCTCGCGGACCCTTTCGGAAAAAAACGAGGTCTAGCTATTACTTACACCTACTTGACGAGCCGTTTTTGCTAACGCAGGGCCACGGACCCCTCATTAGGGGTTCATGGAGCCCAGTTTAAGAAACTCTGGCTTAGAGAATGACTATCGCTACGTGTGTGTTATACCAATAATGATATGATTGCGTTCATATAACAGTTCCACGATTTTCACAATACAGACAGTATGTAGAGCGTCCAAGAAAGTAACCCAATAGATCGCAATTGTTACTAATCACCACATTTTTCACTGTAACAATTCAATCACACTTATCGCCAGTTTATCACCAATTAGTCCACTAGGCCTGGAAACTATCGAGTCTACTTAATACATAATAGGCCGCAAAAACGATAATTACTGAAACAAAACACTGCGACCGGATTCCAATCCGCCATTAACATCGATTGTTTTTGTTGTATTGTGACTCGTGCCGCTTCTCATGCACTAGTTCAGCATATCGTTCTTTAGGTGACATGAGCTTTGAGAGCGACATCCACACCAGCCCGGCTAGTATGATAGCTTATACCGTCACGTTTTATGTGACTTTTCAGTACATTTTGGCCATATAACGTGACGGTATAAGCTATCATACTAGCCGGGCTGAAACCTTAATACATATCATGCATATAATATAAATATACATAATGGTACCTATTTATTTTTCACTTTGGTCAAGAACTTTTTTGTGTTTTTACCGCGTGACTGTACCTTGAACCCTACGAATCCATGATTTATTTTATTTACCTAGTCTTGGAGTTACATTTTGTTGGTTAAAATTGATAGAAGCAGAATGTTTGACAAAATGCGATCCTGTAGTAACGATGTTATCAGAAAAAAGATAACAAAATATCACGTCAAAGATACTCAGAATAATGTAAGTACCTACAAAACTTATTAAGACGTATTTGTACTCGACTAGTAAGTACATATTTGTAATTGCAAATCTAATCTAAACGCGTTTAGTTGACAATCCGTTAGTGGCGTGACGTTAAAAAGCGGCCAAATGCTTATCAGGCCACGCGCCATGGAGAGTTCTGCAAACTACATAACTTATATTTCAGAAACTTATATTTAATAAGTACATATTTGACACAACTAACAACATATCTAAGTAATCAATATATAGATATTTTGCGCGAAAGCTATCCAATGATACCCCGATATAGATCCACGATGGATTTTGCAATAAAAAATGCATCTTCACTTTACGTGTAGGGGAATAACCCATTTTTTCCCCCCATATTTTACTATAGCGGTTTGTCGTGATTCATACCTATGCCAAATTACAACTTTCTAGTAGTAACTGTTAGTGAGCTAAGCCGCGGACATACATGACGAAACATAAGGGTACCTTGTAATGAGCCCTTATAATCCGGAGCGTTTCTGATTAATTCTTATATATTTTATTGTTTACTCTAAGTAATTAGTAAGCCAGTTGAGTTACATGGACGTATCGTCACTGCATTTTGATTAATTCTTATATATTTTATAGTTTACTCTAAGTAATTAGTAAGCCAGTTGAGTTACATGGACGTATCGTCACTGCATCGATTGTAATTTATTCGTCGTAGAGCATTGGCAAAGGTTCGCGGTTAGTGACTGCGCGTGCGAAACATTGAAATCAAATTGGAAAGCGATATATGCATTAGATTGACCCTCTGGTGAACTAGATACTATGTGAGATACATTTTGTGGAACGCACTTCCCTTCGCGGCCGGAAAAGCCGCGGTATCTCGACGACAGCTTAGAAAGTGAAAACCGACGTTATCGGGCCGACAGTGCCCGGTGCCGGCTTAATTTATTTGATTGGACAGAAACACGACCTATAGATGCGATATAGATTATATGTTGGCAAGCTGATAAAATAATATCCTAAGTGCTCTAGAACGAGTGGCAGTGGCAGTGAAAAAACACGAGATCATTGTACGTCTTTTTAACTCATATGAGATTGAAATCCATAACGGCTATTTAAAATAACGAATTAAAACAAAATTATGAAATAAGTTATTTTATAATTTCGATATCATTAACAGTATATACCTATACTATACCCAACATATACCTACCTATAAGTATTAATTACAACTAGTATGTCTGCTCTTCGTTAAATGACTGATATTCTAATGAGAATACGTAGATTGATATCATATAATCAATCTGTTCAGTAAAATTAATCATATTGTCGGTCGAAATTTTACATAATCTACTTTCTACTACATAAGCGTTTACTGATCATGAGCCCGATATATGATTATATTGATTATAGCCCTCCCACTACGCCAAATTATTGCTTTACTTTAATAAAACTACTTACTTTAAAAAGAAGGAAGTTCTTAATTCATGGATAAGTTTTTAAGCGATGATTCCTTACTTCTACTTCCGATGGCGCTACAAAGCCTCAACCCTTTGTGGGTCTTGGCCTCTTCTACAATTGTCCTTCAGTTGTCACGAGATGCTTGGCGACTTTCTTCCAGTTCGTAAACTTCCCCATCTTTCTCAGATCTTTGTCCACACAATCACACCAACGCTTCTTAGGCCTACCGTTCAGTCTTTTTTGTTGCGGCGCCAGTGTCCCTCTTGTCATGATACTCATGATTTTCGTGGCTCTTAAGTCTGGCATTTTCTCAGGGTGACCCGCCTATATCATATATCGCCTTTGCGACTCAAAGATAATTTCATACATCTACAATTTCATCGTTTGTTTGTAATTCTAGGGCGATTCGTAACTTTTTGAAAACGATAATTATCTTTCAGGAATCGGTGGAACTCCTCAATTATGCAGAATAATACGCAAGCGTATCTGGCCATTGTCTCCCACATTAGCATGTATGAGTATACATTTCCTCTCGGACAGTGTTATTTTTGCTAAACTGATATGAGTTTTTTTTTGATTGAGTTATTCTAGAATACTGAATACAAGATTTCGAAAGCTTATAAATTGACCTAATGTAACATTCCATTAATCGCGGTCTAAATATCCCCACAAACAACATCGGATCATTACCTATTTCGTTTGTACAATTGTACACACATCCAGCAAATATTAAATTAATAACACCTTTAGTAGTTAATTCACCATCCGTGCACATATGCGTCTCACATACTCGAGAAAAGGTATTATTCGATTTCTAATAGGTACTTTCGCTTTCTTTGTTACGACTGATAGTACATATTTTATCTTATCGATGTTCTTTAAGATATATCTCAATCGCATCGCAATGAGAACGTATATGTTCTCATATGCGATTGTGATATTTTGAGCTGCTTATCGTTCAAGGATAGTTTCTTAAGCACCTAGTTTTACGTAGGTATTATTTATTTGGATGATCGACCACAATATTTTGTTTTTGGTAGGAAAGATTGAATGGGGTATCTGATCTGATTCGACAATATCAAACCCTATGTGTGTAAATATTGCAAAGCAAGTGAAGTTTAATAAGGTTTAAAAACAGCCTAATAGTCTCAGTTTTTAAACGCTTTTATTTTATTATCATCATCATATTAGCCAAAGGACGTCCACTGCTGGACACCGTAGGCCTACCAAAAAGTGCGCCTTTTATATGTTAATAACAATGTTATTCACTGTCACTGATTTTGAGACTAATTTAACCATACGTATGCTTTTTAAGCTGTTGCATTAAATAACAGAATTAGATAAAGAGATATTTAGCCATGTACGCTCTAAAAATGACCCGGGGACCCGGGTATGTCCTAAAACTACGACCAAGACCACCGGGGGATGGGCAGCAGCATCCCTGGAGTGCAGCGGTGGAGATACTGCGATCGCCAACCCGCATGCCAAGCGTGGCGGTTATGGAATTTACCCCCCATGAAATTGGGGGAGGCCTCTGTACTACAGTGGACGTCCTTCGGCTGATATGGTGGTGGCTCTAAAAATATTACCCTCTACATTGCCGCAATTGTTTGAAGACAAAAGATTTGTGTCCTATAATTGTCAGTCACCGCAATAAATGAGCCACACCTTGTCAATAAACATGCGCATACGACTGCACAATTTATTATAAACTGCTACTTTACTCTTCTAGTGCAAAAGGTCTTAACTATTTTCCCGCTAAGATAACTCTTTTTATGCGTCAGCAACAAGCCCGGTAGCCAGGATTGACACTCACAACACAATGCTTACTAGCTAGTCGCCTGATAAGAACCAGCGTAAGTTCGATATTCGTAGTTTTTTAGATCTTGGTCTCAATTTACACCGGGGGTGAGTGAGACAGCTTATGAATCGCATAACGGATGCGTCATAACTCTGAGTACTCTGACCAATTGAATACCGATTACGGGCTAACATTGTAACGCGTTAACTGGGTGCTCTGTCGGCCACTCGTGCGCAGGAATGCAACAACTAGACTGCGGCGATCACCTGCAGAACGGATATCGATTAAGTATATGGTCCGCGTGAGAGTTTTATGACTGAAGCTGAATTGTATAATAACTAGTAACAGATACCGTTTCGCGTAGTATTATGTGAATCACTACATAGTAATAAAACAAAGTCGCTTCCCGTTGTCTGTCTGTCCCTTTGTATGCTTAAATCTTTAAAACTTCGCAACGGATTTTGATGCGATGATTTTTTTTATAGATAGAGTGATTTAAGAGGTGTATATGTGTAATACATGCATAATATATCAGAGAAACACTGATAATTTTATAGGTTTCTAATGTGATGTCGTAAATAAACTCATTTTTTTGCGCTTACATATTTTAATTTTATTGTCTTTTCTCTGATACGAGTTACACTGTGGAAACTCCCCAGTACATCAGTCTGAGCCTTGGCCATTATGCCAGCACCAGTACTGAGATGGAATCGTTTCGTGGTACTGATGTCACAGCGGCAAACATCTTTAGGTATCTACGAGTTATTACTCGTAAGCTTACAAAGTCATCATTACAATTTGTAGTCTATGCCATTGCAAAATAGAGATATAGTTATAAACAGTACAAGAGAGGGTGGCGCTCACCTAGGAAATGTAACGGAATTTAGTGCAAGAGATAATCGTAATTTTTTTTATCACTTTATCAGAAATATTATTTTGATAAAGATTATTTGTCAAAAATTGGAAGGACATAACATTTGTTTGGTCGGCAGTTAGCGTCAAATCCGTGCAGCCATTCATGCTTGTAGAAAGTTACGTATGAATAGATTTTTACTTTGATTAGGAGCACGGTTCGTTTATTGGCGCTTCGTGAGTATTGATGGTCGATGGTATCTAGAAAGATGCATATCATATCGTAATTGTAGGAACCTACACTTCGCTACCGCATTTTAGTAACACCTAATAGGTACTGGACTAGACAAGTCCTGCTTCTTCCAAATAAAAACATAAAAGAATTTAATGCGACTTATTATTTGGCTAAATTGAATTACGGAAGATCCAGCCGCGGTCTTAAACATGCTAGAAAAAACTTAGGTAATGAGCATGTAGTCACTGAAAAAGAAAATCGAATCCAACCTCGTTTAGTTGAAACCGTTGAGTCGCATGCAGTAATTAGCTTTTTGCACATTGCGGAATAGTGCTAAATGGTCCGAACGCGCGCATGAGGGCCTAGTCTAGATTCTGACATACTTACATTATTGGCATTTTTGACAGATTCTCGTATCTAACCAATTAACCATTGCGTAGTGATTTGTAATTCATTTTATAACAAACTGCCCGCCCGGCTTTGCCCCGCCTGCGCTATACCAAGAATGCCGCGGTGGATAATGTCCATCTACATATTGTTCATCCTGAAGGTGCAAGAGTGGTTCAGAAGATCACCCCTTAACTACAAAAAACAAACCTTAAAAAACTGCCTCTTTATAAGGTTTTAGTTATAGAACTGATTCTATCTAGAAATAGTTGGCTGTTGAGTTGGGAACTTAGGGTGACTTAGGCCTCGTGCAAGCAAATTCATTCCGAACCGAGTTGACAAGCGGCCATGATAGAATCCCGATTACTCAGTTTAAATTCAGAACACGTCGAGTACGACTGGCATGCTTGACCGCATCGCCTTGTTACGTTCGAAAACGAGGAAGTCAAACTTTTTTAAACGTAATGTGAATGCGGCTGGATGGATGGATGCTCTATGGTTTGTAAAGCCTACCGACATGATAGGTGTTATTACGCGTAACCCGCATCTCTGGTTCTTGTTAGTGTTTCCTTAAGGAGTTGTAGGGTATGTGTTTATAATTTATTTTCAGTGGCGCTATACGCATATTTATTGAGACTTATGCTCTTATATCTACGGCTCTTTAGCATGCTAGCTAGAAACTCTGGCTGGCGTAATTATGTTAAAAGCTATGCGGGTATCGTTGTGCAAAAACTAGTGTACCTACATTAAATGCAGGTTGCGTTAATTTGCTCTAGAAACAAAAAAACTAATCATATTAATCACATACGTTCTGAGGATATTTAGCAAATGAATGAACTAGGTAGTTACCTCCCTAGCTTAAGGAAAGCGAGACGAGATCACAAAGTGATGTACGACTTATAGTCAAATCAGCAATTTTATATGAAACGTCAAAAAGGCTCTGTTACTTTGAATTTGCAGCAGTAAATGACGTCACAACTTTTCAATAGCCAATAGCGTCCAATTTTGATCTTTGTGTATTAAAGATGGTCAAAATTCCAGAAATAAGTTGACTATTTTCGTGAGTTTTGTTGTATAAATATTCGTAATGTTTTATAACTTGTTTTTGCTACACCGTATTACAAAATTCTAACGACTGTCATCAGACACCAGAATCTTGTACCTAATCAAACTGGTTAAATTCTTCAATTAACAGCTCTTCTATCGAATTCTTTATAATTAACAAGTTGGAATACCTCGAGCCAGCACGGCATTTTGAAATAATTTGAATTAATTACATAACTATAAATTCTCGCATGTTTTAGATCTCGTGACTTGCGCAATTTTGTATAATGGATGTATTGGATGAAATCAAACTTTTGACTAACTTCACCGTGGTTACGTAACCTGGATAGACGGTACAGTTATGTTCGTGCATGTTATTGGTGGCATGTCTTGTCTATGGTTTATGGTTCGAGTAGAGCTGTAGTAATGAGGTGAAACGTGCAACTAGAAGTGTCACGAGAACCGGCGATATACTAATGCCAATACGATGACAATCGTACAGTCGCCAATAATATCTGCACACCTCCTCAAGGTGCCCATAAATTACTAACATGTATTTTATAACCTTGACAATACAGTCACGTTCAGATACCTATTTGAAAACATCTTGTTAGCTCCGATATAAATGGCAAAGATACCAAATCAATTATTTAATTTAATAATACTTGTATAAAAATAATGCCTCTTTATGGAATCCTTTTTAAGATTAAACTGGATAGCAAGGAAATAAAAAGTTGTCAAATTTAACGATGTTCACTGTCAAATTTAACGTAAAAAAAACTTATTCACACGCTCAAAGCCCCTAAGAAAGGAAGTAGCATCAGCAAATCAATATAAAATTAGCTTCCCGTGCGATTGACACCTCCGGCAATAGACGCCATTATTTACGTATTAAACACAACCGATATTAATACCCGTTATTGTAATTTTACAAGTGTAAAACGGGTCCCAGCCGCTGCTATGTGTTTTTAACTGAAGACATTAATGTTCAGTTCAGCCTTTAATGACATGGCTATCTTTGTAAAGTCGTACGTAGGTGATGTATACAAAATAGTTAGTGGCTCTACAGCGGCACCATATTTTCTGAAAGAACTGATTGGTTGGATGGTTGTTTGTTAGCGAAGGTTTTTAACAAATACACCCGGCGCGCGAATACCTCAAAACACAATCTTAGTTATAAATTAAAACTCACGGAAAGCGTATAAACTATTTGTTACACTTAAATTGCGCAGTTCTAAAGCGTAACTTTTCGATATCGATAATACAATTCGCGTATAGGTACGAATGATAATTTACTGTTAAACGGAAACGCTAAACCGGAGATTAAAATACTATTAGTTGAATCCAAACGGGCGTGTCTCATACAAAGCCATACAATCCATAGGGCACACTTGAACAAGTCGGTAAAGTACTTACGATTTGCAATGGCGTCATACTGGTGATACAAGGAAAATTCCAGTATACGTAAGCTCAGAAATTATTTATGTCATGTTAGTCAGAATGATAATTAAAATAATAGTATTGTAACAATATAAAAAAAATTGCGAAATTTTCTATTGATAAAATAGGATGTTTAGGTATATGTATACATTACGATGGAGCCCTAGATTTACACACAACTTCTAAAAAAGGATGATCATTTAGGAAACATCTTGATAAATCTTTTTTTATTTGAAAACTTGAGGCCCCTTGACTAGTCGCATTTTTCATCGAGAACTGAGATCTGGGAACCAGGAGAAAATAACGTAAATAACCGTAAGTGCCTACTTATAACAATTTATTTTCTCTTTCTTAAAATCTGACGTTCTTATCATTTCTATCCAACGAAACAGTATAGATATAGATCACGTATGGATAGAAGTAGTTGCTAGTTTCCATATATTTTTAATTTAGTAAGTAAGTACTTAGAAGGGTACTTGTGTGTACGGTTTTGCAATGTGTGCGTGATTAACTGGTCACGCTCACGATAATGTTCAAAGCATCAATCACCTGATCCTCATCACCTAAATACCTACATGAATTCAAAATTAATATGTTAAATGTGTAACCTTACAATGTTTTCTAATTGCACTTATATTTTATCATATTTAGTTAGCTATGCCTATTTTTCGAAGTGTCAGAGGTCTCACTGAACTGACTTACCTATTTGTAAAAAAGTTACGTCTACAGATGATAAACATTTAAATATTGTTTTTTTTTTTCATAAATAATGACCTATAAATTCATTATACTATAATCCGAACGTTCCACGAATCTGAACAGGGGGTAAATTTTCGGGGTTTGGTGTATTAGGGAAACCAAGTATTTCCCTCTCTCTCAATCGAATATGCAAGCGCGACAGAGAGGCATATATTTGGTTTTCGGTTCGCGGTAGCACTTCGGCGTCAGTTTGCGAACACACGACACGCGAGGTCGTAGTGTCGTTCTTAATAAGAAAAGTGACACTTAGTAAGATCAACGTTCGAAAAAGTTTCACGTATATGTAATCAGTAATCACCCCGTCATGAAGGACAACATTTCTACAGACCCTAATAAACAGTTAATCGATGTATTTTATTTAGTAGTTATTAAAAATTCGAATTCTTTGAAAGTAGTAGATATCCTTTCAGTTCACCAACTCAACAAGCTGGTCACAATCACAACCGGCGCACTAAAGCTGGACGCTAACCGACATACTTTTTTCAATTTATTTATTCAGAAGACTAACAGCGACACAGGATGTCTACCTAAAATAAATGCTAACTGACTAAATATCACGGCCAATTACAGGGTGACAATGACTATATATTGTGAATATTGCGATCCCAATCAGTCTAACCCTTATGCAGATCGACTCATCTTCTCTTTCTAGAACGAAGGCTTAACTGACAGTCTGACACAGTTTGCTACACTCTCTCCTTACTCACAGGCCTTGCAGGTAACTCTGACTCACCAGTAAGGCGGCGACCGTCCATTCATGATTGTAAAAATGTCAGTTTTGTTCCGAGAACATTTATCTTACGAGCGACGATCATATTAACCTACCACTGACTCATGTGAGGTTTTATATTTTGATTTGATTCGACCTCATGTAACCTCTTCATATCTCGTCCTCAATCTTCAATTCTCAAGTCATCGGTACATAAAGTTACCTACAATTACTAGTACCTACCTGTTTTTTTTTTAGGAGGGGAAAATGCGTTACGCATACCACCCGGGTGCAGGGCGTGACCCGAGTGGTTTATGTGGGACTCCCGTATAGGCTGATGAGACCCACGGTATACCCACTAAAAACCCCCCCATTTGCCGCCTCGTCGCCTTGTGGCGAGGTCACGGGAACGCTTGCGCACACATCCGCGACCCCGCCGGCGACAGCCGCTCCCAAGCGGCTCCACCGCGGATGCCCGGAGGCCCTTCACGTGAGGCACGCCAGACGTTTTGGCGTGCCTTCCTCCTCGACCTCCATCTTGTACAGTAGCGGACCCCCCTGAGTCCGCTACGAGGAGGTCATGGGTGGCATGGGTGCTTAGCTTCACCGTGGATGACCAGTCCACGGTTACTAAGCCCCCCCGCCCCGACAAGGCGGGCACCCTCGAGGGGGTACTAGTACCTACCTGGTCTATAAGTAAATGTAGTGTCACGTAGAGTGGACATAATAGTAAAGTTACCGAATACAATGGCAGGCTGTCAACCATGAAATTAAGAGATGAGCTTTGATCAAGTTATTAATCCAAAAAATAACGTTTTTTATTTAACATAATGAACACATTTTCCCGCTTTTTATATATCAATAGATAAATCGAAGTGCACTCTATTGTAAATATACTATGTTTACTGATTTAGGTGTGTTATTAAATAAAATAAAATAAAATAAACAATTTGGGTTTTTGTGAGGTAACCGAACAAACAAAATAATTACTGCTTGTCCGGAACATGACAAGTCAACCAGAAAACTCAACCTTGTACCAGCACTACGGGGTTCAATGCCATGGCAAGAATACAATTCATTAAGCAGTCAAACTGGCGCGCGATGAGTAGTGGTTTTGGGAACAAACTTAATGTGTGTGTAATAATGTCTTGATTATAGTGTCTGGATAAATTTTACACCGACGATGGTTAGGTTTTTTTTTATGAAACAATACACATTACACACGCTATGACACGATGTGGTTGTAGAGTATCACGTAGCATGTAGGGCACAAAGATAATCATTTGTTTTTTAGATACTGCGAAACTATTTCAAATGAGTTTTGCCCTACTGACAAAGAAGTACTCACTACAGTACGAAAACATGAGCTATTTTGTTAGCTCTGGTAATTTAAATAATAAACTGGCCAAATGCGAGTCGGACTTGCGCACCGAAGGTTCCGTACAACCAAAAAGCAAATGTGATTTATCAATATATTGGTATTTTTAAGTAAAATATGCGTAATAATAAACATTATCACCAAATTTCAAGTTCATAACATTTTGAAAAATAGCTGATTTGGGTGCCTTCTCATTACGTTGTTTTCCAATATTTTTTAAAACAAAAAACACAATATCATAATAATAGTATATTTGTCCGACTTTTCAGCCTAGTTGGTATTGGTAGTGCCACTGCCTCCGAAGCTAGAGGTCCCGGGTTCGAATCCCGGTAAGGGCATTTGTTTCTGTGGTGAGCAGAGACATTTGTTCCTGAGACTTGGATATTTTCTATGTATTTAAGTATGTATCTATTAAATATATCGTCATCTAGTACCCATAACACAAGCCTTATTGAGCTTACTATGGGACTAGTTCGATTTGTGTAAAAATTGTCCCCTAATATTTATTATTATTAAAATATTTATCTACATAAAGAGTTCAAAACAACGATGCCCTACTTGATGGGGCAGGTTCAAAATATTATTTTTGCGCCCCCTTTTAGCTAAAGGCCCTTAAAAACATTTAGAATATTTTTTGTCAATTTGTATGGCTTTAGGTCAACAAGATGCTTATACTGTGTAAATTTGAGGACTATGGCTCCAACCGTTTGGCTGTGAAACCTATGTGACAGACGACATACAGATACGGGAATGACAGCCATAGGGCTTCGATTATTTTTGCGCCCCCTTTTAGCTAAAGGCCCTTAAAACATTTAGAATATTTTATGACAATTTGTATGGCTTTAGGTCAACAAGATGCTTATACTGTGTAAATTTGAGGACTATGGCTCCAACCGTTTGGCTGTGAAACCTATGTGACAGACGACATACAGACACGAGAATGACAGCAATAGAGCTTCGTTTGGATGCTTCGGGAAAGATTACGTTCCCAATTAAACTACGTCAATAATTGCTCTGAAACTAAGACATAAGTATATACTTTTCGATATAATATATTTCTAGTTAATTGACAGGTAGGTATAGTGAAATAAAACGAAGAGCACAAAGCAAGATCGACTGACGTAAGCGTAACTTTTGGTTATTTTAAGCACTGTAACTTATTTACCACTTTCTAATAATGACTCAACTGAAATTCCCACGATTATAATTAAATGGCGCTCAATCTTAATTAGTAATTGTTTTAAGTTAACTTTTTGTTACGACTTGTTTTTACGGATTTGGCTATCTTTACATTTCCTGCTATCATATGTGTTGAAAACCGTTGATCTGTTGTTCATAATGACAGTGTATACGTATTTATGAACAAGAACAACTAGCTTTTGCCCGGGATTTAGCATTACGCGAGAAACTCTCGTACCTTCACACAAAACTTCCAACCTTATTACTTTCTCGAGATACAAACAATTTCCACACCAAATTTCAGCTTAATTGGTTCAGTGCCCAAAGTGTGAAAAAGTAACATTCAGACAGCAGTATCTCTCGCATTTGTAATTTAATTAATTACCAGTAACCAACCAGGTGCGGCGGGTAAAGCGGCTGAAAAGCTTAAAGTCCAGAAGTACAGGGGTCTCGAGTATATTTTTATGTCATTCGGGGTCGAGACTCTTGGCCCGTGGGGTCCTAATGCTCTAAAACTTTTCAAAGAACTTTCCAAAAGACTGGTCGACTTCACTGGTGACCGAAGAGCTGGCAGCTTTTTCGCACAACGTATTAGCATCGCAATACAGAGAGGAAATGCTGCCAGCATCCTTGGCACCATGCCAAAGCGGCCAAATTTCTTAGATTTATTTTAATTTTATTTAGTATTAGTTTTTAGTTTTATTATCTAGTTGTTATATTTGTTTTATTACTTATTTCGGTAATGTTTATTTACCAATATTAGGAATAAAAAAATAAAAAATAATAACTCATATAATAGCACCTATTTATAATGTTTGAAACTTACCCTACGCGCGCCTTCTGGACCAGGGAAACTACGTTCGTCCAACCTGCAACAAATTATATATTATCACTAGCTGACTCGGCAAAGCGCGTTCTGATGCCATATACAAAAATACTAAAAGCGCGATTAAAAAATGGAGGGTGGGCCTGGGGGTAGGAGGGTGAAAAATACGATCTATTTTCATACCTACCAAATATACAATAAAAATGAAAATCAGTCGAGCCGTTTCGGAGGAGTTCGACTGCAAACATTCATTGTTTGCAGTCGTTGTCCATTACCGAATCTGAAAATAAGAAACAAAAGAGCAATTCCAATTACATAACCTAATCTAAACAATTCTAAACGCAGAGGAATATTAAGATTCCTCCAAATGTCTTTACCTTTACCCACTTTAGTGCTTGGTAAACCATGCATCAGAAAAATGTATCATCCGTCTCGTACAAACAATTATAATTTATAATGACAGAACTAACTTAGATGGATTGAAAGAAATGTTTTACAAGAAACGACAGCTACCGTGTTCCATAAATGGTATGCTATTTGTTCCACTGTCATGGGATGCCAGCCTTTTTACGTTTGATTGTGACAGTAACAATTTTATTACTTGCTTTCATATCTGTGGATTAAAAAGTTGTCAGTTTGTTTATGGTATGAAATTTAAAAATGGCTGCGGACGCTGTCATAACTAAGGCTCGCTAAGAATATCTAATGTCGTGTGTCGTGGAATAGCTGCGGATACTTGAAGCCAATCTGAAGAGTTAAGAATGCTTTATAAGACTGTTATTGGAATAGATTACGAAAGTACAGTACAGATGAGTTGATACTCATTTAGTTAATTTTACCTTTACGATTATTCAATCGTAAATCATAATTTATAGCACGTAACTTAACTAGATAGTTACTTCTAATTTTACGTGTCTACACGGCACGCATAATACAATTATAAACCATGTATGTACTCGTAGAAGCATTGATTCATGGGCATTTATATTCAATTAATGGATTGTTTGTACATTTATGGACTTAGTTTTCCGCCTTTGTCAGTCACAGTGGAAATAACTACCGATCAGGCGACGGAAGACGTGTAATTCTGTTGTCAAACATGTTTATTATAAATGCAAACATGTTAGTTCAAATAACTCGAGGTGCGTAGAATTCGCGACGTATGAATAAATTTCTAGGCTTTTAGACTGTGATACTTCGATTCGAATATGAATTGAATAGGGAGTGCCGAGCCCACAATCGAGCTCACAACATAGTTTTTGAGTCATAAGTAAGCGTTTTCTCTGCGTTGTCAATGTCTGGATTGAAATTAGGCAGATTTTAAACCTAACGTTGACTTCCAGTCTAGTCCAGTCCCCTCTCCTGATGGTAAGTGACGACAGAGCCCAAAATGAAGCTCACTTGTTCAATAATAGCCGAAATTCATTAGTTAATTCATTTAAATACGAATGATTAGGCAACGAGTCTTGTTGATTAGTATGACAAGTTAATTTGTTCATCGGTGTGTCGCGCTAATGTGCACTATATATGCGCTATTGTATGCAGATGCGCAGGATTCGGGCTGGGCTCGGCGCGCGCACAGTACAGTCGTCATCAACTATTAAGTAGGTACTGCTTTTTTATACTTCGACGGTGACAACTTGTTAACTGTTATCTGCACATTAATCCTAGTTTTCTTGTGAGGACAGCTAAAGAGTGGAAATCTCTTCCGGCAAACCAAGAACATTGTACAAAATTAATTTAAACCGTACCAGATGTCGGCAGATGCCGTCTAAGAAGTTTCCGGGTCCACGTTACAGGCAATTGAACAAAAGTTCAAGATTGAACCACCTGGAGAGCAGTGGTCGGGAGAGTCACGCATATTAGACGTCACGTCTCTCAGACATGACGATACGACCAAGAAGAATTCCTAATAGGTACCGGAAAAATATTATTACATTACAAACACTATATGAATTTCGAAAAGCTTTTAAGAACATCATCAAAAGCCCAATACTGTATTCCGGGCCGGACGCAAGTTGGTTTTTCTTTGTTTTTGCATTACCAGCTACTAATTAAGTACAGCTTCCAGTTAGCAAGTGTTTTCGAAATGGCACATTCAATTCTAATAAGTTTACTTCTTACTAGGGAATGCAATACCGGGATCCCGAAATACCGGGATCCCGCATGCTATATGCGGTATTAATCCCGCACGTAAATTATGCGGGATCCCGCGGGATTTGCGGGATTGAAGAGCGACATAGTTTATACGTGCTACTCGTAGCGCGTACTGCCGAAACAACCGGAATTTATTCGCGGCGGAGCCTAGATGCAACGGCGGGGGAAGGGGGAGCCGTAGAAGAGTATTTTGTGCGAATTTGTCTATTTTTTAGCTAGTTTGAAATTGTTATTACGTCATAACGCATCGAATTTTGCCGTTTTAAGTTCATTTAGTGTTGTTGTAATAACTTGCAATAAGATTTTCAAATAATAAACATTAACAAGTGCTTACGTTAACAAACTTAGTGTTAATTATGTCAGAAACCATATATAAAGAGTTTTCTAGTACTGCTGTTGTGTGGCGGTATTTTTTGAAGGCCGAATATTTTTCACCACACTTTAGGCCAAGGAAACGCACCAAAAACCAGCAAAACTTTGAAACATGACGGGTGACGAGCGATTTAAGGACAAAGTGGGTACTTTCCGAGCTGTGTAGTGAAAAATAGCTCACTAACTTGCGGGATCCCGCCAATACCGGGATCCAGCGGGATTAGAAATCTCAATCCCGTTGAATACCGGGATTGATTTCTTCATGCGGGATTGCATTCCCTACTTCTTACACAAGTGTGAAGTAAATACGGTCTAGGATTTTGATTTATCGACGCTGACTGTACTGACTTGAGTCACCGGTGCCTGCGGTATTGACATCTTCGAAGAGTGATTTAATATTTGCTCAGCAATCCAGCGATCGCGGGTTTCGCAAGTGTATTCATCAGCCTTGTTAGGTACATTTATGATAATAATTAATAAATAGATGAAAGTAGTTTTAGTACGATGAAATGGTGATATTTAGAATGTTAGAAAAAACTAGTTGGTTTTATGCAATCTAGAAGGCACTTTAAACTCCAAGGATCTTTGAGGAAGGAAGAAAATTTGTGTGCTTAGAGAGCGCTGCAGAGAGAGGGACCCCTCAACCATGAAGACTCTACGAGGAAGATAACTCGATGGGTGGATTAGGAACTAAGTGTTTAAAAAATTCTTTCGTCCCATTTCGCCAATGGTCGTAGACAATAATCGTGCAACATTGATATTTTAAATGTTAAACTGTAGCATTACGTTATGAGACTATGACAAATAAGGCATGAAACGCTTACAATGAACTTTGAATCACGTCGGGGATAATGCTTTGATAGTCATGGTGTCGGTATTTGAGGTAACTACAAATATGGGGCGAACGGCACTGGATTCTGTGAACGTACTTTATGCAGAATATGCAGATGTGGATTCCAGTCACTCGTTAGAAGAAAGTGCATTGCGATTGTTCTATTTGTCCATGTATTTAACCAACGAAAACTAAAAAACTACATAAACAGAACTACCAAAGGTCATAATCATGTGAGATCCCGTAGGAAGCGTCGCGAATTGGAAAAAATACAGGACAAGCGTTTAAATCTAGATAAAGATCTGCGCATTCTGTGTAGCCATCACTGGAATATTAGTATTTACGCAACTTAGTGTGCGTGACGGCTACTTTTATCGGGTTACTCCCATTTGTTACCACTGGTACTGGATTACCCGGGGGTATGTCCTAAAACTACGACCAAGGCCACCGGGGGTTGGGCAGCAGCATCCCTGGAATGCGGTGGAGATACTGCGATCGCCCACCCGCATGCCAAGCGTGGCGGTTATGGCATTTACCCCCCATGAAAGTGGAGGAGGCCTATGTCCTGCAGTGGACGTCTATGGGCTGATATGGTGGTACTGGATTGAGTACCACTGAAAGCGGATAGGAAAACATCCCAGTTGGTATTATTTGCGTTCCTTGGTAAAGCCTCTAAGATGTAATACTATTATACTATTCTGTGCTCTAAGGCTAATAAACCTTATAATATGCTTTCGTTTTCTCTAAGGCCTGTAATGCCTTAAAATTTAAAATAAGGCCAGTTATTAGGAAGGTTCTATGGCAATTCTATTGGGCACCTCACCATTGATTAATGGCTATTCGTAAAACAAATGAAGAGCAAAAAAGTGTAGTGCCACTAATGGTTCCGGAATGGTCGAAAAACGTAGCGATAATTTGGTGAGTCACCGTTTTGATTCATTCACTGCCTGCCTATGCAGGCCGGAACTCGCAGATAAGTGATGTACTGATGTTTTAGGAAGCTATTTGTCGTATAATGTTTTGAATTATGAATTACGCTACCGTGCAACTATACCAATTCGCATATTTGCATTGCATGCAATACCAGTTTGTAATTACTGATCAGATTGATACTGTTTTGTAAATAATATTTGGAGGTTGAAGTTGTTAAATAAGTTCTGGTGTCATTTTTCGTAATGTAGGTAACTGTGAATAACGTAAACCGCACGCTGAAGAGCAAGTGCTGAACTATAAAGCTCTATAAAGACCTCACGCCCTATTTTTATACATTGTGAGTCATTATAGATAAGACGGATTATTTAACCAGTTCGTTTGTTTATTATCAGTTTAAAAGGGCATCAGTTGGTGTGGTGTCATCAAATGATGACCACCCGAGTCATGAGACTGTTTACTAGTGCAATCGGATACGTTTCATCCGCTGGATATAGAGTTTCACCTCTTAAGGTATCATGTTAGATAACGAAATGAAAGGCGTTGATAATATGGATTGAGTGTCCAGTACTATATACGTCGTTATTAGGGTTCCGTACCCAAAGGGTAAAAACGGGACCCTATTACTAAGACTTCGCTGTCTGTCCGTCTGTCTGTCACTAGGCTTTACCCAAGAACCGCGATAGTTAGACAGTTGAAATTTTCACAGATGATGTATTTCTGTTGCCGCTATAACAACAAATATTAAAAGCCGGCCAAGTGCGAGTCGGACTCTGCCGTTTTTATAGATAATGGTACGGAACCCTTCGTGCGCGAGTCCGACTCGCACTTGGCCGGTTTTTATAGATTAGAATAATGTTCATTTACGCTTAGATACGTTTCTTTGTTTTCATAGGATATCAGAGGATAATATTGCACTATTATAAATACCTGCTTATTTAATTCAGTTTATTATTAGGTTTCAAAAATAGCACGCCGCATATTTCCCAGTTTCAAGATTGTTTTCCTTGAAATCGCATTGTAGATTAATGCACGATTTTGTTAAACTGTTCTGTGAAACTGTTCGACTGGAAAATGAATTTCAGCCAAAACCGTCTTTTGCTGCAGTTTCGGCCGAAACCGAAAAACACGATTTTCAGTCGATATCGAAACCGAAACCATTTTGACCGAAATGTAAACTGTCGGTCGGACACTAATAAAAGTAGGTACACTCTTTTGGCCAATTCCGTAAATTTTAACGTCATATAATTTGGTCGTTGTGTATATGAAATAAAATAAAGGGTTCAGTTTTACATTTAACTAAAGTAAAGAGTGTATATCTCAAAGCTCTGATCCGCACTTATTTTGGGCAAAGTAAGTTAGTTTAGTTTTTAATTAATTTGTATTTATTTGCTTAATTGTTTTTTGTATGTGATTTACCAAGTTACTGACATATATTGATCTTAAACTTTATTTATAATTTTACTAAAGTAACGAAAATGTAAAGCGATATTTGGGATCTTAAAAGAAGTAGGTGACCCGTTACATAATATTTTAATATGAATACCTACTCGTACAGTGTTACATTGTATCAATTGTATCAATGTCTAAGCTACCTCTCAATGGTGACTGTCTATTGTGACTGATCTTTGGTTGACGCGGCTCAAAATACAAGCATCTAAACACGCTCCGTAGTCTATGGTGTGGTGTAACCCGTCACGCAAATATGGCGGGAACACGAGACTTTGTTGACAGTCGTATTCATGTATTCGGTACTCGTGTTGAGTTATGATGAAAGTACGAATGTGGAAAACATGTGTATTAACAATGATTGACATTATAATGGGGCGACCTATCAATTTATTATAAAATATGATCAAAGTAGGTCTCATGTAGCTTGTAAGTTGTGAAATACCTATGTAAAAACCTACTTGCAAATTATTCAAACATGCATAGTACAGTCAGCAGTGGCAATAGCTAAGCACGTTCACAAGTATCTACACAGAGCCTTATTCTCTTGACATTAGAGTATGTGTGTAGCTCATTCATTCATTTTGAGCACTAGGCCCGCGTAGCTACTTCTGCTGCTGATTGTCCCTACACCTACAATTTATACTAATTCAGATTCAAACGAAGCAATGAATTGGAATAAGTCCCTACCATGAACATGGATATTAATGTATGTAGGTAGCTAGGTAGATTTATACTATGAATATTACTGTATCAAACTTGAAGCCATTGTCGCACCAATTTCTGTATTAGTACTAGTAGTAAGTGAATAGTTTACAAAATGACATTTCATCCAATGTAAAGCCAACGAAATCCTTTCGTAACAGTGGAAACAGGTTTTCCATATATTTCCATACATCCCTACATTGACAATGCTAATGCGCGATTACCATTCGAAAAGTTCCGTGGGCTATTTATTACGGTTCAATAGAAAAAATGCAGTAACATCATAACTATACTCTTACCTGCATACTGCCTTTAGAGTTAGAAAAAACGTATTATTAGTTAAAAGTAAACATTAAATAAACCCATTAGAAGCTATAATTAGGTACGCGGCTTATGTTTACGATTAATGGGTTATAGTTTAGTTTATAAATCCGTTGGTTTAGTTTGTAAACCTTGTCGCTTTTCGGGATACCTTAGTGTGTTTTGCGATTTTTGCGCTGTCATTGCGCCGTGCAACTTGGCATTGGTATACTATTAAACGAGCAACATTTGTGTATGTATTTGTTTGTTTGTAATTGAAATATCGAAAACCGTTCTAACGATTTTAATGAAAATTACATCTTCAGAAAAAACTCGTATTCTCAGGGAAAACATGATAAAAGCTCGGTCGCTCAGGTACTTGTAATGGTGTCAACGGTACCTACTAACGCCCTTTTTCCTGTAATCGACACATAAATAGCATTTATGTAATCAGAGCGCATTCGTAGCTGCAGGGGTTCAAGAACCATGGGAACACTGCGATTTTAAACCAGCCTGGGGTGGTATGGTTAGGGTGTTATTAACGAGTTAATCTAACGGCATGGATGCTATCAGGTAGATTTATGCTGGAATGAGAGATATAGGCACGTATTGAACACGGTAGGAGAAGTAATATACCTACGGGTTGATAATCTCGCATACGGACAGAATTTTTATAGCTTTTGATTCCAAAAATCATAAGAATAGTGGTCAGAAAAGACCTAAAAATAAAATAAAACATAATGTTAACATGTTTTTAAGGTTTTTCATGTATCGATATAATTATATTTGTAATTGTGACCGGTACATGCTAATAAGCTGTTACCTTTTGTTCTTTGAATTAAATACATGTCGATCTACCTAAAGGTAAAGTAAAACTCATTTTTAAGTCAATCAACTTTGGTATTCATGTGTTTTATAATCCCTCGGACGCTCGACCGAACTCGATTCTCCATACAAACGTAGTTTCGTTCTTATTTTAAAACGCCATGCTCAAATAACATGAAACTTTGAATACACAATGGGATCCGCCATATCTAGGTCGGAAATTAGTTTTTGTTGCTAGAAATTGGAATGGAAAAAAATACAGCGAGTTTGTGAATTTTTTTAGCTCTTTGATGAAAACCTTAATAATCGCTGTATTTTTTCTCCATTATAATTTCAAGCAACAAAACCTAATTTCCGACCTAGATATACGGGATCCCCTTGTGGTTACAAAGTTTTAAATGATTACAGCATACCATTTTAAAATGAGAGCGAAACTACGTTTGTATGGAGAACCGAGCTTACAATGGTCTGTGTTTGAAACTGAATTGGTGCAACGAGCCATACAACTTTGTCATCAAATTCAAATAAATAAATATACGACCTATCACCCTAAACGCTTACTTTCTCTGTTCCGTCTTGGGTAAAACCGAATTAAGTACGATATCGGAGTCACTGACGTACACATGCGTTTTAAAAAACGTGTTTCACTTATAAGAATTCCCTTATGCTGTGCTTATCCACTGGTCCTTTTGAGAAACAGGAAATCTAATCTCTAGCAACTCACGACACAAAAAAAAATTATCGGTTTAGAACAAGGTTTTTTTTGCAATATACCTTCTTAATTAGATGATGCACTGAAGGCAAGGGATTTTACAGACACATTTCCTTTTTTCCTGATAAAAAACGTATCCTTTACGGGAATAATAAACCGATCTAAAGTCATAACATGAAAGATTCCTTCGCGTATTTCACGCGGTACTCATTAAGCGTGGCGTGTCCGAATGCTTGGAAGTTGGACCTTAAATAGTTTCTTAATCAGCTATTATTCCATTTAGGGAGATAAGCGGTTGTTTAGGGGCATTAGGAGTTTACTCTGTACCTGTATACAGTACAATCATGTCCAGTAACTTCAGCAAGGCCGCTGTGTTAGCAACTTGATATTAAATAATGTGATCGAATTATTATTTTATTTATTTATTTCTTTAACAATATAAAATTGTGTTAGAAAACTTACAAAAAAACTTAAAAACCAATTACATGCACACATTATGATAATAAATAGCGATCTGGACATGTCAGCAACAAAATTTTCAAAAATTGATTATTTATAACATCAATTAATAATAAAATACAAATAAAAATGTCAAAAAAAAAAACTTAAAATTGATAGTTTGCAATTGAGGAAACATTTGATAACATGTCCATATAAAAGGGAATAACCAATAGAGTAACAAATAATTAATTTACAGTACATATGGTGCTAGATTACCGCACGAGTGCGATAATCAGCAGATTACGTGCATATGTCGAAACTTTAAAGAGCCATATGTACTGTAAAACGTTGTATGATACACGTGCGAACAGGTAAATCGCAACTCGTGTCGATTTAAAGCACTCCCTTCGGTCGTGTTTCAATTTATCACCACTCGTTGCGAATTTCCTGTTCTCTGCACTTGTATCGTAATGTACTATTACAGTACATATGGTGCTACATTACCGCACGAGTGCGGTAATCAGCAGACTACGTGTATATGTCGAAACTTTAAAGAGCCATATATACTGTAAAACGTTGTACGATACACGTGCGAATAGGTAATTCGCAATTTGTGTCGATTTAAAACACTCCCTTCCGTCGTGTTTTAATTTATCACCACTCGTTGCGAATTTCCTATTCTCTGCACTTGTATCGTAATGTACTATTACAGTACATATGGTGCTACGTTACCGCACGAGTGCAGTAATCAGCAGATTACGTGCGTATGTCGAAACTTTAAAGAGCCATATGTACTGTAAAACGTTGTACGATACACGTGCGAATAGGTAATTCGCAACTCGTGTAGATTTAAAACACTCCCTTCGGTCGTGTTTTGATTTATCACCACTCGTTGCGAATTTCCTGTTCTCTGCACTTGTATCGTAATGTACTATTACGATATACATGTCAAATGAAATTCACTTATTATTGCGCTGGAAAAACTCTTCAACAGAATAAAAACATTTTGATAATAAAAGAGACCTTAATTTATTTTAAAAGTCTGCGGGCTAGAAACAGCTTTCAGATCGATCGGTAGCTTATTAAAAACTTTTATAGCTTGGTAATGAGCACAGTGTTCTGCGACTTTGAGCTTTGGAATAAAGGGGTGGTTTAGGTTTTTTGTTCTTGTCGCCATTCTAACCACCCGAGCACCCTCTGTTTCACTTGTTGCCAGAGATTTTACTAAATCCGTACAAAGTATCAGAATATAGAGACTTGAAACCGTTAGGATCTCTAATTTTGTGAAAAAGTCCTTACACGAAACCCACTGAGGTATACGCACCATTGTTCTTATTGCTCGCTTTTGAATTATGAAGGCTTTTTTTTATATTATAACTATAAGTGGCACCCCAGAATTTAATACTATATCTAAGTTTCGAATCAACTAATGCATAATATACTGTTTTCAGACGGTCTAACCCGACAACATCTCTCAGAATTCTCAGAGCATAGCATGCAGAACTAATCGTGTTTTCTATATGATCTAATTCCTGCTTCCAATTAAGAAATGAATCAATATATATAGCCAGAAATCTGACTACCACGACGGAGCGTAAAATATCATTGTCAAAGACTAATTGAAGGTTGCCCTTTTTTTTCGATCGCACTTAAACTGGACGATACTTGTTTTCTCCGTATTCAACTTTAATTTGTTTTCTCTGAACCACCTTTGGAAAACTGAAAGAGCTGTACTAATTTTAGCTTCAAGGTCAACTTCGTTTCTAGCACTGATAATACCATTCGTGTCATCAGCAAATATCACCACGTTTAGATCAGGTAGGGAATTTCGTATGTATAATGTTGTTACGTCATTATAAACATAATAAAGAGAATAGGACCCAATATAGATCCTTGTGGAACCCCTCTAGTAATTGTGCCGATTTTAGACTTGAAAATCTTCTCTTGTCACTCCTCTATATATAGGGATAACATGCATTTTATTTCCGGATTTCGGTATTTATAGGTAGGTATATTATGTGCGTATTAAAAGTAATAGGCATGATTGCATGATCGTATCCTTTTTTTTCCCCGGGAGGAAAATCCGTTATGGATACCACCGCACCGTGGGGACAGTGCGGCAGTTATGTCGGACTTGCAGTGACTAAAAACCCCCCGCCTCCTCAACTCATTTCGGGCGGCTCTGGGATCTCTTTCGGAACGCACCAGTGACGCCCTAGAGTCTGTGGGTCCCTCCATCTGCTTTCATAGGTGATCACAGCCCACAACTGTGACCGTCTTCGACCCCAAGGATCCCCTTTTAGTCGCCTTCTACGACAGGCAGAGGATACTGTAGCCGTATTCTATGCCACGGCTACATCCCTGCAAAAATTCACCGTATGTAACAGCACGTAGACCTACGAGGCGAGAGAACCAGCGTTAACATGTCACAAGCTCCAGAAATTCAGTGTCAATTTAGGATTTAATTGACGTTTTTATGAAATGTATATACTGGCTGGCCTGTATCCACTGTGTTCTCGGGACTCATCGGAGATAGCTCCGAGTTCATTGCCGCGGAGAAATCTCGGGCGCGGCAGCGGCGCCCGCGCCGGCAGTAAACGCTTGACTGGCGGTACTAGGGCATGCATACTAGTACATATTTTTGTTGATTTGATTAATTTTTCCGGTGGTGTTTTTCTGAATTTAATATTTCGCTTTAATGCGAAAAAGTAGATGTATAACATTTTAATTACAACGATATTGCTTTGTATTGTAACCTTTTTTATTGCTTTTGTATTGTAACCTTATATAAGATTATATAAGGTTACAATACAAAGCAATATAAAAGACGAAAAAACCGGCCAAGTGCGAGCCGGACTCGCGCACCGCGGGTTCCGTAAAAATATTTTTATTATATGTTATAACTAAAAATGTATGGTTTTCCCAATTTTTCCTTTATCTGTGCTATAAGACGTTGCTTCGTACCAAATTTAAAGATTCTGAGTTTACGGGAAGTACCCTGTAGGTTTTGATTCCCTTGCGAGAGTCGAAAATTTGCGGCATACAGCACGGCTGTATGTTTTGGTTGCCTTGGCCTAGAAGTATGATTTAATTTTTCACAGCTCCAAGGGACAGTAGACCTAATACGTATTTGATAAACATTCCAGCTTGATACCTCCACGCGTTCCTAAGAAAAAGGGTCTTGACAGACAGACAGACGGACGGACAACAAAGTGATCCTATAAGGGTTCCGTTTTTTCCTTTCGAGGTACGGAACCTTAAAAAATCTTAAACTATAACAAAAGTTTAAACTAGTTTTGACTTCTTTATAGAACATTTTAGAGGAACGCGGCATTATAATTCAGTGGATTACCGGCACGAGGGCTTTTTTCAAAACTGATAATAGAATTGTTTGTATAATTAACTAGTCTGTGACTTAACATGCATCTAACTAATCTAAGGTAGGGACTCTAACATCCGCCCTTCTCTTTAGAATGACAGAATAACGTGGTTGATTAACAGCCTCTTACCCGAGGTATGATTATTCGTAATTGACTTCCGAAAGCGCTTGGGCGTCTGTTTCGCTGAACGTTTAAATTGAAATAAAATTTGCAAAATGACGGTTTCTTTAAATGTACAATAGTTTCTCCAATATTGTGAGCTAGCCATTTTGTAACAAGCTTTACAAAATAAGTATATGAAAAAATTACGTAGGTAACATAATAAAATACAGATCCGACTAGGAAAATAATAAAAATTAGACGTAGTTGAAATATGGTGTATACTTTAAATAATTTTCAACGTCCACCATCGCATGTTACACGTGATAAAATTAACAATTTATTATCAAATTCTATACGTTAAGTCTAGTAGACCCCCGCTCTCGCCCGAGGCGGAATTGCGTAACCACTGTGCACCATACTCCCCAGTGGTCCATAAAAGTGAAAATGTCTTCATAATTAATCACATGGCATATTGATGTCTTATCTATCACATTAGGAGACGCAACGCGAAACATAACATGTGACATAAATGTTACGTTATTGTAATAGTGATATACGCTGATCTTATCTATAAATTTAAAATGTAAGATTTTTTATTTCTCAGAGTTAAAAATCAACAATTCACGCAAGTACCTAGAACGGCTATAAAGAGTTTCCAATTTCCATACAAACTTTTATCTTAATGAATATTGTCATATAACGTATGTATTATTTCGTGATTGCTACGTAGTTCTAGTTAGAAAATTAGAACTAAATAAATTGTTAAGTCCGATATCTATAATTTCATTTGTCATAACAATAGTGTTTGTGATATGATAACCATACCATCTTAACCATAAACCTTTCAGGATAATTTAAATAAACTTTGTATAGAGCCTTTCACGACAATGAGCCTTGTAGGTTAGGTTAGGTTTATTTTATTAACAACCCTGGAAAATTAACAGTTTCTGAGAAAAAAATGGAACTGAGTAATGATACATATCATTACTCATAGGTTTAAGAGGTTCCTAACTCCCAATGACATTCGATCTGTAACTCTACGTTTTCACGTGTTTTTTATGGACGAGATTTACCGAAATAGTATCCCATATTGTTTTGACCAAAAATGTTACAATTTTAGGCCAAAAAAAAACGTGTTTTAGACGTAACATGTGAAAATTTGTTAAAAATAAGAATCGCTCTTACGTTGCTTAAGACATCAAAAAGAACAGTTATATATAGATTTCATAAACAAAAGTGCAATTTTAATTGTAATCTGTTTCATGACATTAATTTTAATAATACATAAGTAGAATTAGACGTATGTACACCTGAAAAGGTTGGGTATGGTGAGTCCACCAGATGTACTGCAAATTGTAACCCATTTCCAACATACATGAATAATTCATTTCATTTCATTTCATTTCATAAGCAACATATTAACGAAACAATAACGATATAACGAAAATAGAGCTTTTGTTATACCACATCGGTGGCAAACAAGTGTACGGCCCGCCATTTTGGCCCATGTTTGAATTATTAACCATATAAAATACGCTTTATTTGTTTTATTTAGCTCGTGCAAATGGAGATAAAGGATTGAATAACCGATAACCGTTTATGCTATAAATGTACCTAGTTTTGACGGAGGAATATCAACTCAAAACTCGCCAAAAAATCGAAGATAGCGCGTGGAGACCACTGGAACGTAATAAATACGAGACGTTGTTCAAGGTTAACAATAAATACGACATACTTGTCAAGTTATTGGGTTATCAGTAAAAAGTAGGGCTACTTTGCCGAAGAGACCTACCTAATCTTATCCATGAAAAACATACTTAAGTAATATCGAATCTACTAGAATATAGACAGGCTTACACTACTTATATATTTAAGTGAACAATTCTCGCCTGATTTAGTCAGCCTACGGATGGAAGTGCTCGTCAATTGTTATTGTTAGTTAGTACAAAATACATCATAGTTAAAAAAAAAAGATTAATTGTCGCCATATAAAAACCTAAACAACAACTAAGTGCGACAGGAGGCTCACATAAGTCGATAGTCATAAATACATTTTCGCTTCCTGAACAAATTATTTAATTATGGGACTCGGGTATGTCCTAAAACTACGACCAAGCTAAGACCACCGGAAGATTGGCAGCAGCATCCCTGGAGTGCCGTGGAGATACTGCGATCGCCAATCCGCATGCCAAGCGTGGCGATTATGGCTTTTACCCCCCATGAAATTGGGGGAGGCCTATGTCCTGCAGTGGACGTCCTTCGGACAGACAAGCCTAATTAGCATGTAGCTAGATCGCTACGTCACGGCCAGGCCAGAATTACCTAGTTGGATAAATAAAATCTGCATTTCAATCGCAGGGCTTCACAATCTGCACCGGCTAATGATATTACAGTGCCCGAAGCCCGACCAGTACTGTTAAGCAGATACAATTGCATATCGAACAATAAACTCATAAAGCTCTTATATCACTCTAATTTGGTATTCGAAATGTTGCCTTAGACCATGCAAATAGAGTTTAATATTTGATTTCTGGAAAAACTTTCATAGCAGCTTGAGGAAGTCACTTGTTGATATTGAAAACTGCAATTACGATGGGAAGTAAGTATTGTCAACTTTATCTCGTCTGTTTCGAGTCTAAAGTCGTATGCTTTAGTAATAGTAAGTAATAGATGAAAATAGTAATAATGGTATTTTGCATAGCGTTTTATAATTTTAAGATAAAAGTCAGGGTGGTCTTTTTAGTATCCCGCAAGCATGATGCTAACAGTAAGACTAAGATGCGTCCCTTGTTATTCCAAAATATTTTAGCTTGTTCCCAAAATATCTAGAATGCATTAGCAAATCGAACGGAAAAGCCTGTGAAAGCTGATTGTAACTCTCAAAATGTAGTTTTCAGTGTGTACTCCCCGAGTTTCATTCTGACAAAAATGGGGTCTTCTCTAATATTTATTTCCATCTGCGTCACTGAACTTACAAAATCAGTTAATTTAGTAAATAATAACTTGTACTACGGGTGTAGGTACAACATGCTAATTTCATATATCTCTGTCACGGGCTCCAATTATGTACCTCTAAGTGAAATTGTCGGTGTCACGTCAGCCTAGATAATCCTTAAACGGATTACGACGGCCCATTACTGACAGGAAGGCTTCGGTCGGCCAACGGGTCGCCCGACTGACGAAGTGTCACGACATACATACATAGCCTTTGCACCTACGTGTTTAGCAAATACTCCTGTGGTCGTGCTTGCAACGCAACCGACGACAAATATTGTCAGTGCATAGTTTTTAAAAGGATATTTAGTCTTATGTTATGATACAAAAAATCCGTGATAAGATATCTAATTTAAACCAGACGTAATCTTTTCACGCCCTTCATACATTCTTCAATATATCTGTGTTAACTTAATATACATATTTTAATCACAGCAAAATTAATGCAACTTTCTAAACTAATTTATAAGTTATCTGTTAATTTAGGATGCATCAATTAATTAAACGAGACGAGTATGTTACATGGGACTATTAATTAAATATGCATATGTTAGAAAATTAACTTTTGTATAAAAATCTATTTTATTTGTGACGCGCGTGACGTAATCAAATAGTATTTTTTAGCTGATGATCATCAAGCTCGTCATTTGTTGATATCGATAACTCTTACGAAAACAAAATCTTAGCGTTGATTTATGATATGTATGACATATTAGCACCTATTCATATGCAAAGCTCCAGAACATAATGTATGTATTTGGAATATACAAACATGAAGAAATAAAAACAGTCATCAATTTGATGGTTTACGTCCATGCCTTGTTGAGAGAAATTAAAAATAACTGCAATCGGAAGTGAAGTGAAAACTGCGATGAATAAATGCATTTGATTAATTCCAATAACGTGCTTTAATTTTATCAAAATTAGTCTACTTTGATGCCTTTGATGGACTTTCGTGTTGAACATCGTCAATTGATGGTTTTGTCTACTTCCTTCGCTGTTCATTCCTATGGGAATCTGTTGATGGTCTTCTATCAGATATCATGTATCTACTTGAAAACTCGTTGAAAGTAAAAAAGTTACATTATTATTTACAATGGTCCATCGCACATCCAACTTGCATTTCTGCCCTTATTTTTGTTGTCGAAGGACTTTCAATGGAAATTGCCAATGTTATGTTAAATGAACGTTTTCGTTATGAAAACAATGCACGGTATTGTCGTAGTATAGTATAGATACCATCCTGATTTAGTGAAAGGATCTCTGAATACCGCCTAAGTACTCGAAGAACCTGGTATATTTATCCGGAGTATTTCTAAAATCCTTGGATTTGGGACTTTTAATAGCTTATATGTAAATTGTAGTTATAAGGTTTTTAGAAATGGCTCGATTTGTGTCAATTCCTAAAGGACTTAAGTATACCTTTTTATGGCCTTATGACGCTCATTTTGTATCTTAGAGGCATGTAATTCCACATTCCTGTACGAGTGATTCATTCTTGGTGACGCATGACGAAGCGTAGAACAGAAACATAATAGAGAGAACGCAATAAAAAATAGATGTTGATCCAGATTTTTTGACAGACTCTTTCGATAGGTATACGCAGGAAGGCATAGTAAAAACTTTTATGTTAATACGGAACGCTAAAAATTAAAACGTAAAGCAACCGACGACCATGTATGAGAAGATGACTATATGGATGTGTTTGAAGCGAAAGAAGTATGTAAGGACCGTACGTAGGTTTTGTCATTCTCTGGTCTACCCCAATGGCAATACGGGCGTGAGTATATGTATGTATGTAAGGAAGTGATTTTTGGAAGCGCAATTCGATATTGATGGTTACCTGAATCGGTTCCTATAATATATATAGATTCGGAATTACCTACCCAATACCAGTTAAACGTAACAGTGCCGATATTATTTTATGCAAAATGTTAGTTTCCTCGTACTTTATACAACAACGCAGCCTAAAAATATATCGGTAGGAGCACACTTGTACAAAAATCATAAATACATATTACTTATGAAGTTGATGATGTTTACGGGTGACTTCGGGCAATGGCTCTGGCAAAAGGCTCATTAAGGTTGACGTCACCCTCAACCATCCCTCAACTCTATTTATTATAAACACACACTAAATATGTATCCATTGCAAGGCAAAGGCGCATTTATTGAATAATTATATATATATATATATAAGTATACCGCGTCAGTGGCAAAAAAGCGTACGACCCGTCTGATGGTATCTTATCCAAGTCCTTAGATGTCTGACACATTCACACATCTATAAACTAAAGGACACGTGAAGTTTTCTCAACATCACCTTGCGTCAATTTGCATGAGAAACGTAATTTGAAACGTGTTTACGTTTTCAAAGCTGCCCTTACAACAGTTACAACTTTGCCTCTGCCCTTACAACAGTTACTTTTAGCTAAGATTCTAATTAGTTATTAATACCTTTGCCTTAAGAGTTATTCCTCGTGGAATTTTCGTGGTATTTTATTAGGATCGAACACAATATATTGTCTGTTAAGCCTTATTTACATTACGAGACTCGTACGCGAGTTTCACTACATTGCGCGGTTTGACAGATCGATTGAACCCATTATACCCCGGTAACCAGCAATGTAATGGAAATCGCGTGCGAGCCGCGTATGTGTATTGAATACAGAGGCCTTATGAGTCCGCAGTAAGCTCGGCTCTCCATACAAACGTAGTTTCGCTGTCATTTTAAAACGCCGTGCTAGAATAACATGAAACTTTGTATACACAATGGGATCCGGCATATCTAGGACGGAAATTAGTTTCTGTTGTTTGAAATTGTAATTGGAAAAATATACAAAATATGAAAACAAGACGTAAAAAACTCAAAGCTCGCTGTATTTTTTTTCTATTACAATTTCGAGCAACAGAAACTAATTTTCCGACCTAGATATGGCGGCTCCCATTGTGTATACAAAATTTCATGTTATTTCAGCAAGGCGTTTTAAAATGAGAACGAAACTACGTTTGTATGGAGAATCGAATTTAGCCGAGCGTACTGGGGACTCGTAAGTCTATATAATATACTAGCTATTGCCCGCGACTTCGTACGCATAGAACTTGTTAATTGCCCTGACCTGACAAAAAAAACGATTAGACTTTCACGTAGGTATTCTATAACTGTAAGGAATCTAAATGTTCTTGTTGGCTATAGGGTGAAACTGATTACTCGGCGCGGAGTGGGCGTGCGTACTCAGAATAATCATTCTTTAATTTTTGTGGGTAGATAAGATAAAAAAAATATGGAGCTATCGGACGTACTTGACTGTTGCATTCGAATTCCAACGTGACCCATGACAGTACTTTAATAAGGGCACTTATTGGATAACATACCTACCGCACCAGTCGAACTTGTATGAAATAATAGTATTACAATCATATGGCAGGTAGGTGTTTATGACGCAAAATACTATTTAAAGTAGAATACCCAATGCTGCTACGAGTATCACCAAAAGTCTGGCCTGTGCGTACCTAACCGACCCTTTGAAAAGTTTGAAATACTAGTAACACGAGGAATGTCGTCGTCGTCGTTAGTCATCATAGTGTAGGTAGTGCATCCACGGGAACGACATTTTATCACATCAAGAACACAACACAGTACACTTAGCTTAAGTAGCCCAACAGCCAACACCAATTAATGAGGCTAAACGATGATAAATTTAACTAAATTACTTTTTACCTCACAAAATGCAGTTTTGCTGCGAGCGTGAAAAAAATTACTTACTTTTTATTTTTTTATATCGCAGGTTAGTTTAAGTTACTTCATTCTCTCTATCACTATTCCTTTGCGTTATATGTTCTCGCCGCTGAGGTGAAAAGTTGTATGTATCACACGAGAGCAAGGATATTTATTTGCATGTCGTGTCTTTGAGTCCCTCGCTACGCTCAAGATTCTATTTCTGAATCACTCGCTACGCTCGTGAACATCAACACTCGCAGCGAGAATCTACTTTGCTCTCTTGTTGAACAAATTCCTATATTTTGAAGTAATTAAGGTTTAGGTTAGACTTTTAAAACTTTTGTAAAAATGTTGCTACAATATCGCATTGGGTTTTTAACCTGTAATGATAATTGTATATATGTGGGAGAAATAAATAAATAAATAAATAATAACTATTATTATGTAAACCACGTCCACTAAATTCTGACTAATACCTATAAGGGAATAATCTAACACTTAATCCGAATTATTAAATTGCAATACAATAAATTAAAACCTTCCATGTAGCGTAAGTGGTCTAAATAATAATAAAAAAACAAATAACGACAAACTGAGACCCCTTTTGCTCTTTAAGACGTAAATATACACGTTTTAATTTTTAACTTACCTTCAATTTTTCAGGTAAAATCAAATCCAAATTAGGTATTAGCAATCGGCACGAAAGTACAAGCATTACATAAAGAATAATCCACAAATTTCTCTTTGAATATAATAAACTTTGTTTCACACTGTTTTGCAAAGTTCTATTGCACTCGCGCGGGAACAACTTTTTCACATCGCATTGTATACGCGTGCGTAATCTGCGTATCGCACCGCACGACTCAACACCGGCGTATACGCTTTACGAATACAAAACAATAATGTAATCGCCGGGTCACTATGGCGGATGATTCATGTATAAATAACATCGTAACTCCATCTGTTGAAAACTATGCAAAAGTGTTTTAACTGCTATTTAGTGACGCCAGTAAAAAGTCTTTGAAGTTACACTATCCAGTACTAGATGGCACTTACAATGCAGTGTTGCCAGTAAAGAAACTGTAGTGCTGCAATAAGAGCATTATCTGAAAATTATGAAAAATTATTCTTTTTAAATAGTCAATGGGTTTAATCATGAAATACAATATGTAATTACATTTTTATGATTTGAAATATGGGGCTATCCAAAGAACGCAAAAAAGTCATTGACGAGAATACCGATTAAATTAAGATCATCGATTACGGTTGGGGTCGCTCCGACACAACACTATATTGTTCTTTCTCTGTCAAAATGGCTGCCGCGCAAGAGGTGCGTGTGTTTTTCGCTGAAAATAATTTGTGTAAAGACTGGTTTATTGTGATGTTTTACTAGCTAATTGAAAGCAAATACTAATTTATTTACCGTGATTTCAGGCGAGACGAGAACCAATTCAGGCCGTCCAGGTCTTTGGCCGCAAGGTGAGTGTTTTCTAACCGCGTCCACGTGTTGTTGCAGATTTCTAAGTTTTAAATCATTAAAAGTGTATAATCTTGCTAATTCATACTTAAATGAATCTAATAAACCGTATTTTTGTGTATCAGTGACAAAATATCGACAAATTCAATCCTTTCTCGCCTTTAACTGTCATAACCTATACATCGTATGACAGTATAATATAAGAAAGGAGATAAAAGATTGCGTTGTACCAGCCATCTCTGAAATCATTTCTGTGTTGGTCTAAACGGAAACAACAGTATTTCGCAACTAGGTAATATCTCATTTTAAATTAAGTGTTATAAACTTTAGTCGTCAAACCATTCTAACCTCTTACACTAAGCATTTCATTTAATTCAGATGTGGTGCTCTATCCTCCTGACGCCCAGCGTCCTACATATATTACATAGGTCCCAATTAAGTTTTGAGTTTTTGTCAATTTGACAGAGTGTAATTCTCATTCTGGCAAATTTTGATACCTAGGCTTCAGGAGGCTATACCAGGGTTTCTTTATCTGTGCTCCATGGACCCATGGGGGTCCGTGTAATGGGCGCCAGGGTTCGGCGGCCCTGCATTATCAAAAACGGTTCATTAAATTAAATATTAGTAAAAGCCAATTTCGTTTTTGGCAAAAGGGTCTGCAAGCTGTTTGAAATTTGAAAAGGAGGCCATGACTGAAATAAGTTTAAGAAACCCTGCTTTTTTACTCTATATAGGTTCGCGTGTGACCACAAATCACCTGATTGTAAAGAATGTTCTGGTCTAGAATGGAGTGTGCTTACCTTGTAAAAACTGGTTCACACTCGTATCGAAGACTGATAGGATCACAGGGAACAAGGAGTTCCACAGCTATACTTTTTTAAATTGTTCTTTCTATGAAGGTGGTTGATAATTTTTTGTAATATTTCAGAAAACAGCGACCGCAGTAGCATACTGCAAGCGTGGACATGGCGTGCTTCGCGTGAACGGGCGCCACCTGGAACTGGTGGAGCCTCGTCTGCTGCAGTACAAATTGATGGAGCCCATCCTACTGCTCGGCAAGGTGATTTTTCTAATAATATAATCATTATGTCCGAGTAACGGAACAAGCTTTATCATTTACATACTTCTCAATTTATTTATACTTATAGTGTAGCATGGTTAGTTCTAATTAGTTATATGTAAGATTTGTTGTTTATTATATTTTCTTATCAATCAATCAATCAATTTCAATCACTTTGCAGTCATTTCATGTCCTAATATGGTACTGTCATTACAGGTGAATTACTTTCAAGATGTTTTTGCATTTGTAGTTGTGACCTCCGTAGCCAGCCTCACACACACACACATATGTGTGTCTGTGTATGTCAATGTGTATGTGTGTCCCTGTAAATATAAAAATATTACTACAAATGCAAAAACTTCTCAAAAGTAATTTACCTGTACTTTATTTCAATCACTACACAGCCAATATTAATGTCACTATCACATCTATCACTACTTGAATATAATGTCATAATTACTGATAGTCAGGGATCGGAAATCACGATGCATACTTACCTACACAGCAGGGCAGGCAGGGCAGCGACATTGTTGGTCAGTTGTATGGAAGTGGACACAATTTTATTTTATTAGGTAATACAATTCACGGGATATTTAAATAAACAAATCACGGCAGTATAAATGCATATTTAAATATTTCATTAAAATTAACCATTTTTATGTTTGTTTCCCTGTATAAAATCCTCATAATATTATGTACATTATCTGATAATCATTCAACTGACTAAGTTTGGACCAAATTGATGCAAAGTTTTATCATAATTATAATAAGTAATCAACAAAACTAGCGTAATACATTTAAGTTTTGATTGGAAACTTAAAGCAAGATATATTTGGGTGACACATTTGACCACATTACTAACCATAATGCTCTTTTTGGTTTGTCTATCATTAGTATCATTACACTGACTAGCTAATTACTCATACACATGCTAACATCAACTTTTATCTAGTATATTCTGTGCATTGTATTTGCTTTTTTGGTCTTAGCATAAAATTTTTCTGCATGTTTATTTCACATCCCGCATGTTGTATACCAGAGTTCTTTTGCAGCTGTATTTATTGGCACACTAACTGTAGTTTTTATTTTTTACACCATACATGTGACAGCCACATTAAGAATGAAAAATAATGTAAGTGTTTGTATTGCATGTTGCACTCTAACAAGTTTAGTTTGTTGGTTTAATGTTGTTGCACCAAGTTATATTATACTATAACAGTAGGGTATTACTATACTGGTAGGGCAGTTGCAATTTTACATGCACTTAAATCGCATCTTGACCTTTTGTTTCATAACCGTCATATACCCCAGACCAAAAGTATGGAAACATGTGTATGACGATGAAAACCTGTGATTTGCATAAAAAAAGTATTTTTATTCAAAATAAACATATTTTTTTTTTCAAATTTCTATTAATGATGTGGAAAATATGAATGATTAGTAATTTTTGGTTTTTAAATAAACCAAAGCTTCTGCCAAATATAAAAAAGAGATAAAAAGAAGGCATTAATGTTTTCAGAATTCCTTTAAATTATTTACTTTAGAAAAAAACATTCAGACGTTTTCTGTCACAAATAGCCTAAACTTAGTGTGTTTTAAAAATGTTTTTTTTTTACAAAACCCCTTAAATGTAATGGTGTATATGTGTGTCAGACTTTTAAAATAAACTGCCAGTAGAAGAACCTTCTTCTTGGACAGTGAGGTCGTTTTTTGAACAGTCTTATTTGATACAATTCAGGAATTTTAAAACTATAGTAGTATAATTTTGGAATCGGCTCATGGAGTAGGTCCCATTCATTTCATAACCCAGTAGCAGCAGATAGGTTTTTGAAGAAATATAGTTTTTTTTCATACAAAAACTTGATAACATCCTAGCTATAAAATGTAACCAGGTGATGGATGTCCACCTAAGTCTAAAATACTTAAAAAGACTCCTGCTAAACTTTCCCGAAAACAAATCTCTACGCGAACTTCCCTAGAGGACTGTAGGCTGGTCCTGGATTAAAGAAAGAACTTTTTTTCCATACTTTTGGCCTGGGTTGTTGTATGTATATTGCAATGCTTTCACAGACAAAGGGATAAATGTGACTTTGTGACCGTATACATACGTACATACAGCACTTGGCGGATTCCTGACTGACAACTACACTAGCAAACATAAAGCATCCTTGTAGTATGTAAGGACCGCAAAATGAATGCAACCAGTCTTGGATGGAATGGATTGTGTTAGTTTTCAACTTTTTATAAAATCTAAATGCTATGTCACCCAAAACTTCTATGTCCCATTTGGGGAGTTTTGCTCTCGAATCTGAGTTAAGTGCAATTTGGATAACACCAGAATTTTTTATGATGATCAAACTTATTCCGAACCTGAGTATCTTTGGATGTGAAGTAAACATAGTTTTCTGATTATCACCCGACTATTTTCTTGAAGTGTCATTCTATGCAGTGTAATTTATAATTAATAATCGTGTTTTTAGGAAAAATTCTCTGGTGTGGACATCAGAGTGACGGTTAAGGGTGGTGGTCACGTTGCCCAGGTGTACGCCATCAGACAAGCCATCTCCAAGGCACTCATTGCTTTCTACCAAAAGTGTAAGTTCCCTTCAAGTTAGTTATATATAATAATAATAATAATCTTTATTCAGACATTTTACATAAAGAAAGCATTGATTAACGTGAAATCTGGCCATAGTTGTAGATTACTGTGTTTCATTTTTTATTATTTGATCATTTATGCTAAATCATTTAAGCTGAATCCAATGATTCCGATAAATTACTGCAAGTTCATCTATACTGCAATAATTCATTTTTATAGTAGTAATTGTAACCAAATTGAGACTTACATCAAGTTGTCGTAATATGTTACTACACTAATTACTGTAGTACACATTACAGTTTGTGTAAGAACCCTTTCTTCCAAAGCTGTCTCGCCCCATGTGAGTCAGTCATTTCAGGGAAGGGAGATTATATGTGACATTTACCAAGCGACATGCGCCCTTCATGCCATGCCAGTTTGAAATGTGCACTACAATGCATTATTATCCAACAAAAAAGGGAGGAGGTTCTCTGTGTGTCATCGGTTTTTGTTTATACTTTACAAGGTACATTTTCCGATTGTTATGTTTCAAAAGGATAAGGTTCTTACTACTGGCAACATGTATACTTGCTCTTACCCAACACTATATTTTTTAGTTTTGGAATTGGAATAAATTAATCAAAATTTATCTTGCTAATGATTATGTGAAGTGGAACAGTGTATTTTTTTGTAAGTTGTTTTTATACCAAAAGCGTACCGCGTGCGTTATGCGAGGTTAAGCAATGTGGGCGCAGGTCAGTTCTTGGATGGGTGACCGCTTTGAGTGGTTACTAACTGAGCGCTCCCGTGCTTTGGAAGGCACGTTAAGACGTTGATCCCGGCTGCTTTATACGACAGCAGTCGTTAAGCCAAGTTAGAAGCCTTCGGGCGGCTTGAGAACTTGTAACAGTCAAGTTGCCCACTCACTTGACAAAGAGGAGTCGAAGTTGCACCACGTCCGTAGGGAGTACCCACCGTTACCCTACACGTGAACACCCAGGGGTGGTGCTAAAAGTGCAACCAAAACTGGCATCCGCACTTGTCTTCTCGAAGATCTCACGGTTCGTAAATAAATGCCATACGATTAAATAAAATAAAATATATCAAATGTTTTGTTGATTTACATCTCATGATTTGTAGTCTTAAAACAGTTTTTGTAGTAGACTCAGTAATCAAATGTTTTGATGGCTCAAGCATGAAGAATGATTGTTGGTGTTGCTTGGATGGAATTTTCATGCTATCAAGTAAATTATTCCACTCTCGTAATTTAGATGTTGTATTCAAAGATTTAGGTGTCATTAGATTCTCTAAAACCGTGTTCACGCGCACGCGACGTCGCACGGAGCGTAACGCACGCTTGATAGAATGTATGGAAATACAAGGAGTGGAGCGCGCGCGTTTGTCGCCTGTTTGTGAACGCTGCGTAAGATTTAGTTTTTTTTTCTCAGAAATGGCCTTAAAAGTGGACGTTGTTAGTCAAAAATTCAAACATAGCAGGCTTGCCCCGCGCTTCTAGAATTGCTTTATTTATCAAGTTCCAATGTTTTTTAAAAGAACAAACGGCCATATAAAAGATGGCACGGGTCGTATACGGCCAATTTGTCGTATTTTTCTGTTAGAATCGCGACGTTTTTGTACGTGTCTGAAATATTTTGCGGTTTTGGGTGGAAAAATACACTTCCGATTCTGTTTAAAAAAACGGCGGGAGCATAAACATTTATGACGTTTAAGGTTATGTTTATCAACACTTAATTCATTTTTGAGAAAAGCACTATATATATATATGGGTTGGAATGTCAATTGCAGGCTTCGTATTAACTAAACGGACTCTCAAGGTCGTGCGTTTAAAACTACCTCGATGCCTCGATAATAATGTACTAATAATTTCTATCTAACTTGTTACAGATGTAGATGAAGCGTCCAAGAAGGAAATCAAGGATATCCTCGTCCAATACGATAGGAGCCTGCTGGTCGCCGACCCTCGGCGCTGCGAGCCCAAGAAGTTCGGCGGTCCGGGAGCCCGTGCCAGATACCAGAAATCCTACCGTTAAGACACTCTGTTTATACGTTCAGTGGTGTTGCATTGGTGTTTATTGATCAGTGGGATAGCATTGGGTGTTAATAAAAAGATAAAAATCTATAAGCCTAGTTTTTATTTCTTATATTTCAATATGTACCGTTTGGCGCAGAGTTTGAATAGCACTGGCCCCACCGCCTTTCTTTATTTTAGAGAATACAGGCGTCAGTTCATGTATGCATTTTTCAATATATGTATAAATCAACCAATGGCCACCACCACCACCACCATATCAGCCAAAGAACGTCCACTGCTGGACATAGGCCTCCCCCATATTCACGGGGGGTATATGCCATAATCGCCACGCTTGGCATGCGGGTTGGCGATCGCAGTATCTCCACCGCACTCCAGGGATGCTGCTGCCCATCCCCCGGTGGTCTTGGTCGTAGTTTTAGGACATACCCGGGTCCAACCAATTGCCGTTGTTTTGGAAATATTTTCTACAATGCGCGAACTTTCTTTGAAGAATGCTCATCATAAAAAAATATTCCGACGAATTCGAGAACCTCCTCCTTTTTTGAAGTCGGTTAAAAATGGCCTCTGCATAAAATGTGCCTGCCTGGTAAATAGAGGAAGTAACAGTCCCTTATAAAACCCTCTGGGTGTCCGATGTTAAACTTTTTGCAACTGTTTAAATATCGACCTTATTGTCTAAGCAAGAACACTCAATGTAAACAGCAAGCAAGTTTCGTTAATAGTAATTAAGTGCTGTAATTCACTTTAGTGATACCAATTTGTTCATTAGTCAAAACTTAAACAAATTGGCTGTAACAGGTCTGATCCCGGTGCACTTATCACAAAGTACAAAGTACAATATATACTGAGATAGAGATACCAGTGGAATACTCTACATAGATCGTAGCGCTGTTGTGTATTTAGTAAAAACTAACCGCACGAACGCTGCATCTCTGTCAACTCAATATGCAAGTGCGATAGAGATAGCACCCACTGACATCTAATGCAAACAAGTTAAACTAAAATTTCCATAGAATAATTCGTACTTTGAGCTGAAAGGTCCCTGGCACTTATTAGCTAAGGATATGGGGTAGGCGTAGTGAAGGGTGGCTTGTCACTTTCCAATTTCTTTTAAATTTCAGTGCACTCTAGTTACAGAAATAGCGTAAGGTAAATGTACGGAATTCCGTAAACGTACGGAATTACGGAACTTATCGGTTAAGGTCCAAAAACAAGAAAACTATTTTCAAAATATATAAATATTCATATAAATTATAAACTGTAGACAATATTGCGTCGAATGGACAAGACGAAGCACTTCCTACAGTTTCGGTGGTTTGAAGTGGACTGACTAAAACAAATTACGTAAAAATATACCATATGTCCAGAGTTGAGTCAACTTCAAACCACCGAAACTGTAGGAAGTGCTTCGCGTGGGCGTAAGAGCTTACACGCATTTTCTTAAAGATTTTGCCAGTAATGAGACAGTATTTTCATTATAAATTATTTCAATCATTGTGTAGGATTTCATAACGAACTGATTAAATAAATTTTCATGGATATTCAGTAAGTATTTAGTAAGTTACGGTCGATTTACTAATTGCCGCAATTACATACATCAAAAACAGACCCTGTCCCAAAAAGCGACAAAATTACGCAATTGAAGAAAATAAAGGGATTTTTATTTCGTGTTTTGCCGGGAATTCAAATTAGATAATCAAACAAACTTTGCTGTTACAAGGGTCATTTTTGCCATAGTTTCATATGATCAAATTACGTATTATGTTTTAGTGGACCATTTTTATGAAAATAGGTGTCGAATGTAATCAACTTTGCCAATCTCGTAAAATGTTACCCCAAAATTCCACATGCTAAATAGTTAAATTATATTGCTTCAGTCCAATGTTATAGTATAATTCATGGTAAATCTACTAATCTGAAAACTTTACTATAGAATTTAGGTAATTTTAGGATGTGGAAAAGTCGTACTCCTTAATAACAGCTGTTTTTCTGACTTCCGCAATTCCCTACTATGTTTTTCGGTCGTGCTTCTAATTCCGTATATAGTTGCTTATGTTTTCAAAAGAATTTTCAGCATTTTCTGAGTTATATTTAGTTAAACTAACGTATATCAAGTTAATAAACATAAACTGAACTTAGGGGAAATTGGGTCACTTTGATTTTAGGGCCCGTTTGTCCTATCCATCAGTCCTCAGTGGGGACAAATTCAGATTCAGAATCAGGTTTTTCCCATTTGTCTTCACTAGGGAAGACACAGACACAGATATCTTCCCAAGATATCGTTCCCATTTTCTCCAAAAAAGTAGGGGAGACTGGGGTCAATTGGAACGTTTCTGACAAAATCAGCTTTTCTACTCTAAAAAATAAGAATGAAAATTCCCAGTTGTCCCCAGAGGAGCAGTTTTCTTGACATCGGCTTATATTGTTCCCGTGCTCAAGAAGAATAACTGAAATCTCCTCTAATATTAAAAATAATTTACACCTTTTTGTCAAATATGTAATATTGTATGTTTTTTTAATTATTCATGTTTAATTTATATTTCCTATTCCATTAAGTCTGCAGGAAAGCGACATTTACTGAATTTACCGGATTTACGTGCACGCATTTACGGAATAACCGGCAGAGACTATTTTTAATCCGTAATAACGTACATTTAAGAGGTTAATATAAATGACTGTTAGTTATATAAAACACAGTTTAATATATAGTTGTTATATAACATTCTATACTCTGAAAGCCAGTCTTTACTGGTGAACAGATTTCACTTAGCTAAGATTTCAGGTTTAACTGGAAATAGCTTACAAAGTCAAAAATGGCTTAATACTCCGTAATTCCGTACACTTCCCTTAGGTAGTTACTATTTTCTGATTTTGTTTCTAAGCCGCCAGTTATTTTGGTATTTCTTGTTAATTACTTATAGTAATTAGAAGACCGCAGTCATAATACCTTAAGTGTTCCTGGTGGTGAGTGAGGTCGCCAGACTCGCCAGAGGTCCCGAAAATACGCTGTGTTGAGTGAGAGTGAGGGGGAGGAATGCATGTCTCTAGCTGTCAACACGACGAATCCTCAAGTCAATACAGGGTCGGTAACGCGCTTGTGATTCTTCTGGAGTCTCTAGCGTCCATAGGCTACGGTGTCTGCGTACCATCAGGCAGGTCGTAAGCTTAAAGCTTGTTTGCCACCTTCGTTGTATATATACGAAATAGGTATGGTTTTTGGTTGTGTCCAATTCATTGTCCTATTGTGCGGTTTTCCTACCTCATTGGAGTCATTTCAAATTTCCAAGTATTATGAAATCTTAACTCATGTCGTTATTTCCTTTAACCAGAAACCCAACAATATTTTAGTTCTCCGTTTCAGCTTTCGTCAAACATTCTTTCGTATGTCTGTCTGTCCGGATGTTCTCTACAGGTCGCATTTCTCAACCGATTCTTGTGAAATTTTGTGGGCAGGTTCGATAATTATATAGACTTTTTTTGTCGAGTCAGTTTTTAAAAATTAGCTACTAGTATATTTATAGCTAATAGTTTTCAAGATATTCATAAAAATGTGAAGAAAGCTTACCACCGCCTATATGCCGTCACAAGGCTGAATTGTGACAGTCACAGCGCACAAAAAAAAACAGCAGTACACTTTCTTTAGTAAATCCGTCTTACTAATAGTACTTCTGTATGATTTTTACGCTGTGATGCCTTACTTGTCACTTACTCTCTTTAAGAACGAGGGACTTTTAATCCATATTTTTATATGAAGTTGGGACATTTTTGAAAATTCTAAAATGTGATTATACTTAATTTTTACTTCTATTTGATTTTCACAGAAAAAATGCCCGTTTAAAAAAATAAATAATAATAATAATAATTTATTTCAGGCTTAGCCCAATATCATATCAGATATCGTCACTACTTTTAAAAAATCTCGTATCAGATTTTTTCCTTTTTTTCGTTTATTTTCGCTTTAAACTAATAAAAATACACCTCGTATGATGCACAAACTCCAACGACGATAAATCGTCATTATAGTAAGTATTCGTTAGTTAAAAAAAATCGTATCTAAACAAATAATAGTCACTACTTTGAAAAAAACTCGTATCTGATTTATTTTTCCTTTTTCCTTTCTTTGCCGTAAAAAACTGTGCCGCACTTAAGCACTACACATCTATAAGACCTGGAAAGAGAGCAGGTGACCCATGTGTGGTAAATTTGAGGGCTTTAAAATATACACCTGACACTTCTATTGAGTTTAATTAAACTTCGCTTTGACGACATCTGGACTGTTCTACCTCAAAGATTCCATGATATTTCCGAAGATCAAGCGATTCCTTAGCTATATTCTGGACCCGTCCCCATAAAAAAACGAAAGTATGATGATTTGCAATCTCTAAAGCCGATTTTGCCAAAAGACTAATGTATTTTACGATAGTTTATTGCAAGTCTCTACTATTAGAGAAAAAATAATTCGACCCGATCTTTTTTTACGTAGGCACGTTGTTATTTAAGTTCGTCTATTGTTACCCGAAGAGAGTTTACTTAGTTCATTTAATAAACATAAAAACATACATTTCGTTTCATTTTGTAGCATAAAATTCAAAGCAATATAATATTATCGTAACTTAACAACTTCCAGCCAATACTAAAACAAAAATCTTGTATCTTACGAATAACTGTAAATTTTATAAAGAAATGTTGGAGTGAGTTATTCGAATGTTTGTGAAATTAATGACAGGCTATCAAAGTATCTTATGAAACTAACAAGAACTTTTTTGATCAATTGCAATAATTTACAGAATGTTTATTGTTCCTCCTAGAAACTTGATGATTTTCAGATACGAGTTTTTTTAAAGTAGTGACGATATCACACAAAGACAGAACATAAAAATTAAAGAGACAAATAATACTTAATTAACAACATTAAATCCAAGTCACTACACTTTTATATTTAAAATTACTATATTTTTTAATATATATATATATATTTTAAATGTTGTCAATTGTATCTACAGCTGATATGTTCCACAGTTTAGGACAATTATTAAATGTTACAGGAATTGCTTAGCACCAGTTAGGCGCAAAATCCATCGACTGGGTGTGGGTTTTAAAGGTTGAACAAAACAAGATTTACTTAATATAATTTTATTCCTTTTCAAATGTCTTTGCTTTCCCGAAATTAAATGCAGTCAATTAAATGTTTTTATGAACCTAAAATTGAATGAAATAAGTACTTAAGATTAAAAAAATAACACGATTTATATTTTATAACAACTAAAACATATATGGAAACAGAACTATCCGGAGTTAATTAAATATACATAACTGGGGCCCTACTCGAGATTTGTACAAAAAGCTTAAAAACTTAAAAGACATACTTAAATGTGAAACTCGGTAGTAATTTCGCGCGTTCTCATACAAAATAACTGTCATTTTAATTTAATAATAATAATCAAATATACTAGCTAGATTACTGATCACGATTATGGCGGACATAAAGCATCCGTCACTTAGGTACTAGCAAACTATGTAAGTGCGAGAGGGGAGAATGTTTTATGGTGGGCATAAACTTGATCGTGCTAGCAGTGGCGCTATTTTAATGTAATGTCGACACTATAAACTAAATAAACTTTTTAACCAACTTCAATAGAAGGTTCCCAATTCGGCTCCATGATTTTTTTGTTCCGCGATAATTCTTTGTCATGTTAGTCTAAAAATCAATTTTTAGACTAACTTCTCAGTTAGTCTAAAAATTGATTTTTGGATGGATATTGATTAATAAACTAAAGAAAATCGTTATTTTCAGGGGAATCTCTGTAGGACCCCCGCATATTTAACAATAAGTAGCAAAAACCTAGCACTGCACAGATCCAGATAGCGTTTAAATATTAGCAACAAACTTTAAACTAACGTTAGTCGTTAATGTCTTTCATTCGATCTTATAAAAATATAAGTTATTCACAATTATTATGATTCGATAACAATATCTATGATATAACAATAGTAATGTGCGAAATGTTTATAATTATCGTTTCATTTTTGTTAAAAATTGGTAAAGCTCGAAACACACAGAGCGGGTGCGACGCGGTGCGCGGCGGAGGCGGTTTTACATTTTTTATCTTTCCGAATTAAACTGTCGATTACTGCTTTTTATGTTACACACGCCGTCTCCGCTCTATCGGGCTACCGAATACCGCGCGGTTTTTTGGTACGACGTCCCCCGGAGCGCGTTCGCTTTACCGCAAAACCGCCTCCGCCCCGCAATGACGCTGCGTCGCGCTCTGTGTGTTTCAAGCTTAATTGTATACCTAAGATATTCTATTCATTACGAACCGGTTTGGCCGTATAATAGGTACCTATTGTTTTAGGTAGACATACCAAATGGTAAATGCAAAACAAAATACTTATTATTCGAATACCAATTATGATTTTGCATAATTTACTCAATAAATCCTAATATTACTTAAAACTTATTTTCTTAGCTAGTAGCTTCGTATTCTTACCAATAGGTTGGAGATTTCAAAAGGCGTTTTTTATGAAGATCATTTTGTTAGTTTAATATTAAGGATAACAGATCTATGTAATCGAGATTATATAGTTATTTTAGATTATATGGTTTCATGCTATATAAAATTTGGCACCATTCTTGTTAACAAAATACATGTCAATATTGATGACTCATTTATAACATAAGGCACACACTCTTTACATACGTAGCGATTTTTCACGACAACTGGCATAGACGCGGCTGTGGTTTGCATGAGACAGCAAACCCTTCCATATACCGAGCCCGGAGATTCGCGACGATTTAAGTATCTATTCATAAAAAATTACCGTGGTAGACGACGGCTATTTCATCCAGTTCGCGTGACAAATTGCCGTGTGTAATGCCCATTAGACATATTTAGTGCCCGCGAAAGGCACATCGAGACGGTACTGCATGAAAGGCCGTCTCATGATGGGCTACATGATATTGAGAAGTATGGACATGAATTGTTTATCCCGTTCTGTCTTATAACTTGCAGAACTTCATTGTTGTGTGGTGTGGCTTGATAAAAAATACGTAAAGGCGCGACCCCACGGGCGAGCATTGCAGTCCTGCAAGCTATAAGATAGACCAGATAGAAAGAGAATGACTATGGGTTTTTTGTTGTCTTATAGCGTACAGGTAGGCAATGCTCAGCCGTAAGGTTGCATCTTTTATGTGTCTTCACATTATATACACCTTTAAAGTGCAGTTACTTAAAAATAACTACGCAAAACTTTTCTTAGAAGACAGTCATAATATTATGGCCTTTTCTTATGGCGTGGCGCGTAGATTCTAGCAAGGACTATTCGTTTCAAAAGATCAATAGGGACCTATAAGTTTAAAAATCTATATTATAATTAAATATCATTTAGTAAATGATTGGTTGATAATTCAACTGGAACAATTCGTGATTTGATTTTACTCATTATTTAGTGATACATGTTAGACTCTGTAAACTCTGTTGTGTTACAGCAATATTTTTTGATAAATTATACACATTATTAATAATCGTCTATAAACGTGAACCCTCTGGTTGACACACATTTTCGAACTCTCCACCGCTTCAAATCGAAACTCCTGGCTGCGGCGAGCTATTATGACAAGGTGTTGACATCCACGGCGCCGAGTTGATATGATGTGTGCGACAACCGAAGGATGGCCAGGATCTCTTAGCGGGCGTATGATGGTTGCCATTTTGTCACTTATCGTCCCTCTCGTACTCGCATACTTGTCAGAACGTGACGAATGTCTTATCCACGACCATACTTGATAAAATGGCAACCATCATACGCCCGCTGGTTAGATTAACGGCAATCATTTTCTTTGAAGGGGGGCAGATGAGGAAATGCTTCAGTGCAAAGTCAGGTGTAAGCATCCCGCTATAATAGAGCCACAATGAATGTCCCGATGGGCCATAAAGGATAACGTGCATTACAGCTAGCGAAGACAGACATTCCTTTATGATTCCATTTGGACGTTCCTTTTGGTCCTAAAATAGAGAACAGCAGCCCACCTCTGCCCTCGCAAAGAGAAACCTTAAACGTTTTCTTTATGTTCAGAGACGTCTTCAAACTTGGCCCCCATCCTCTTGAGGGCGATGACGGCGGAGACGGCCTTGGCCCAACGCTTCTTGATGACGTAGCGCTTCAGCTTGGACTTCGTGACGTGCAGCTCGGTGCACAGCGCTGACTGGATGAGCCAGGGGTGACGGAGGGTGGCTGACGCTGACAGCCGGTCGCTAGAGCAAGGTACGACTTGATAGAGATCGGGCGAGAATATTTTTTACAAAGATAAATGTAACTTTGTTATAACGATTTACCTCGTGGCTGTCTCAAGAGACAGCCACGACGTAAATGAGACTGCACAGTGAACCGCGAAATTGGTCTTCTCGTACTACTTTCGAACCTCAATGATCAACGATTATTTATGCGAAAAAGCTGTATTTTCAAAGAATTGTTGGAACTACGATAGGTAGTACCCGGATTTTTACCACCTACCTAATATTTATATATTATATAATTAACTTTACACCACAGATGAATGCCTGTGGGTGTTTTTTAAATAGTTAGGCAGATTAAGCATCTGCGTTCGCTGTAGCATTATTTTGTTATGAATAAGATTACGCACATGAATATTATGAATATGAATCACGAAATTTGACTGTCAAATGAGCATCTAACTAAAAGGTTCACGATTGACTGATTCTATATTAAAACACAATTACAGTCAGTGTCGGGACTTAGGGAGGCCAATAAAATACACGTTTTAAATAAAAAACCTTATTATTTATAACAACAAAATATAGTAGAACAGAAGGTATAATAAAATTACAGCATTCTTGTACGAAACTGGCTTAGTTAAGTTACAAACGCATTTCACTATATTAAGTAGACGGGCGCAATTAGTCAAGCCAATAACGCCTCTAAGGCGTCGTAATACAGTACGTGTTTAGACGAATTACTTATGTGTGACTATTGTTTCACTAAGTACAAATGTATGAATAAGTATCTACATATAAACTTTGGTAACTGTAAGTTGATTCGTGACTGTAGGTATAATACAGAAAACTTTAACAGTAAAAATCCTACTATATAAATAATTATGGAACTTGTGAATTTAATTAAGGTAAACACATGATATACTTAAGGCCTCTGTATAGTAGTTGGTTTTAAGTTTTGTCCAAAGCACTTAACTACATAAACAAAGACTTTGTTTACTAAAACCACAATATATCAAAATTACCATATTGTAAAAAGTCGTTACAGCAAAGTCAACATATAGAAAAGATCAATTGATTTATCGACTCTATCTCCGTAAGCAATAGATTACAAGTGCACTAATAAAAAAATGGCAGTGCAGATGCCTTTGTTCTCAGGCTTTCTGGTAAATAGCGGATATTAATATGATCTTTTTTTTATATTTTGATTTTATTCTAGAAACTGTCTAGATTTCTATTTTTTATATTTTATGTCTTTTCCGCTCACGGGACAATGGTGTCCCGGACCTTTGGAAGGCGTGCGCGGAGCCGAAGTACCGAGGTACCGAAGTACCAACCGAGAACCACATAGCCAACACGTAGAGGCCCTTTTGACAATATAATGAAATGCAAGGGGTACACCGAGCGGATGCTGTCCCTGCCCGTGTCATGGGACGCACACAGAGACAGCATCCGCCAGGGTGTACAGAAACTATTGCTGGTTGATGGAATCTAAATGAACCGAACTATTGGGTGAATATGATGGACTAATGGCTCGGCTATTGAGTGAGACAACTGACGTCTGCCTAATAAAACTGTCTCACATTTTTATCTCAGGCAGACGGTGACTCGCCCTCTGCTAGATGTCCCCTATAAATAGCGACATTAAAAATGGCCTAAGGGCAACACCGGTGTAGAGGGCTGGGGGTAGAGAGGTGGCACTGGACTTTAAACATATAGCCAACTCGCCTAGCCTTATATTTTTATTATTATTATTATTTATGTTTTGACGATCCTATTGTGAATTTTACTACAAAATAATTTCTTACTTTGACATGTCTACAACAATACAATATTTATTTTAAAGAATAATAATAGCATCAATAAATTGCTCTAAATAATTAATTAATATATATGTTAATACATGTTATAACTGACGATTCGAAAGTGCTTGTTGCTAGGCCTATTTGAATAAAGAATATTTTGACTTTGACTTCCGTCTAAAGTCACATTTCTATCAAAGCAATTTAAACTTTTGTCAATGGCCCTACCTAGAGTTGAAAACCCGTTAAAATGTTATTGCATGCTGCATTTATCTATGAAGTATGCTTATCTTTTATGACAGACTACAATGAGGTAGTAAAACCGCACAATAGGACAATGGATTGGACACCACCAAAAACCTATTCACATAACGTAAAAGACTCGCATGCGAGTTTCATTACATTGCGGGTAACCGTGGTCTAATGAGTTTTCAAACCGCGCAATGTAGTGAAACTCGCATACTCTCGTACGTGTGTAAATGATAGGCGCATAAAATTAGCAAAACCTGGAAAAAATACTCCCTAATATTGGTGACACAGCTGGAGATAAAAAAAAAACCAAGGCACAGATAACTTGCTTATCCTTTAAATCATAATGATAAACCAAGGTTTTATTTTCAATTACAATATTCTTCATTAGTGCATCAGGACTTTTTCAACACCGCTCCAAATAATTACAAAACCAACTCTTATATCCGCCATCTTCTTATTTTTTCAATTCTGATTTTTTTTTGTTTAGCAATTACAGAAAAACAAATGAATAATGTTTATATATTTTTACTCTAATTTAATGTTGATTAGTGTCATGGTACAGCCCACATTAAAAGAATATCATTAACGGGGTGTTTCATACCGATTATCAAAACTTATGGATCACCCCTCGTACAGCGTTAATATCGAAACAGACATGGATTCACGTTGAACCATTTCTTCTATAAATAATAAAGTAGATAGCAGTCAAGCGAACAAAACCATTGGCAGATAAAATTGATCATCAATTTCTTTTCATAAGCGAACCTGTATGTGTCAAAGTGTCAAACCTCTACTTATCAAGGATCAACTTACAGCCACCAGACTAATTTCCTATTGTCAATGTATAAAACGTATCCAAATCCTACAGAATTGCTTCAGTCTTGCTCCAGGAGTATGTACTGCGTAGTCTCGACTAGATCAATACAACATTGTCATTTTATCGTCTAAAATTACCTTAAAAATATAATAATTTAATCTCATGTTGTTACTTTGGTAACAGTGTCATGGCACATGCGAGTCATTTCGAACTCTGAATATTGTTCGTTATTATTTTTCTCTGCGTCTTGTCATCTGAGGTCTGTCTTTGGTAGAAGGCGTGAAGACTCGACATGGAGGTTTGAGCCAAATCGTTCGCTGGCGACCACTCCAGGGATATGGACTGATGTCTGCCACCGTTCGATGTGCCGCCAGCTGCTCTCTCGCCTTCCACTTCTGACTCGCCCCATTTTTCTAGAAGATGCAGAAGGAGATCCTTAGTCCTGTGAGCATTGTTTTCGTCGCCTCGTCTGTAAGGCATTTGTCTCCCGTTTTCCGAACCGTTTACTAGTTTGTCTATTTTCTCCCGCCTCCTGTCGAACTCGCCGAAAAAGCTGTTCCGCCTTTCCAAGGGCTGGTCAGCTACATCACGACTACTGTTGGTGACTCTCTTGGATCGAGCTGACTTTGCCCAGGGCATGTTACTCGTTACCGGCCTTACCGGCTCCTTTTCAGTCAGAAACGTGGAAGTGATTCTGTGACTAGATTTCGATGTGAACAGTTTCTTTTCCTTACTGCTAGCGTCTCCATTTGTGACGGATTTTGTGACTGTCGTATTCGTTTCCCTTTTGAAGCCGTTTGATAATTTAGTCTCCTCTTTCGTAACCGTTTTTGATTCTGTTATATTTTTGTCTAATTCTTTTGCACTATTGTTGTTAGCTAGGTCCGTATTCATAGTAGATAACAAGAAGAGATGGTCCGATAACTTCTTTATTTCTTCGGCCAAATTCTTTCTTACAAGGACGTCCTGTCTTTTATGTAGAAAGCAGGAACTATCTGACTTTCGCCTTTCGACGGGGTTGTAGCGAGGCGCTAAGTAGTTACTTTCCCTCATCGGCGGGGGTTCCAAGTCATCGTCGTCAAATACCGCGTCAGGCGAGCTCGCTAAAGAGCTCCTGGGACTAGGCGAGCAGCCTCCAATAGAAGATCGCTCGGCGCCGTCGGCGAGGCAGGTGATTTCGTGCGCCTGGTTATCGAAGACGTAGGGCGAGTTGGGGTGCTCGCCCCACCGCTCGACGAAGATCCTCAGGTTGTCTTTGGCGACGTCGAGCTCGTGCCGGGGCGAGGGCGGCGGCTGCGGGCGCGGCGGCGGCGGCGCGCGGCGCGCGAGCCAGCGGTGCCGCAGGCACTCCGTCGCGCTCGGCCGTAACCTGCGACAAGAACCCTTGTTACTAACCCCAACACCACGCGTGATCAAGGATGGGACGAAAAGCGGTGCAAGGAAACAATAAGGTACTACCAATTCAGAAACGAAATGGTCAACTTCGCACACATGGACATCGGTATGTGAGGGTTAACGGCCGTGTCCACTGCACTTTGATTCCACGACCATACGAAGTGGGCAAATTTAGCTTGTTTTGTATGAGACTACCATGCAACTAGATAACTACAACAAGGAAGGTTAGCACTTTTACAGTTTATACGGTACAGTATTAGAATGACTTGTTAGATTTTGTGTTGGATGCAATACAGTAACAAGGGGTCTTTATCGACAGGCTGGCTTTTACGCAGCTTTTAGTGACAACGAGCATCGGAATCAAGTGATAAATCGTCGAAGTTGTGTTCGAGATTTTTACGACATTTTGATTGAAAATAATGAACATACGAACATATTTATGAAATTATTCTTAAGGTCGTTCAACTGACGATCCGCAAGAACAAAACAAAATCAGTCGTCTGTTTTCATAACTCCACGTAAAATTAGCATTGGCAACATTTCAATTTGTAATCAACGAAAAAACAAAGCAAAGGGTGTTTTTTCAAACAGTGTGAAGTCGGATGTGACGTCACAAATATTTACAACAGCGCGTAGCGTTGGCAATAGAAAAATGGCGGTAGCTTGCGAAACCATTATCCGTTTATTTAATGTTTAGTCTTTTATATAATTTGTATTTATTTTCTCGCCATTTGCTTCATGCATGCATACTTATTTCTGAGTTCTCACAACAAAGTAAAGAGGTATACAATCATTCTCAAAATATAAACTATAGAATGCCGACTAGTTGCTTAACTCTTGCATTAGTTGCGGAATATTTTACTTAGGCTGAGTTGCACCAACTTACGATCAATCACCAGCCCGGCTAGTATGATAGCTTATACCGTCACGTTATATGGCCAAAATGTACGGAAACGTCACATAAAACGTGACAGTATAAGCTATCATACTAGTCGGGCAGGGGTCGTACTTTTCGTGCCGCTGACGTCACGCTCCATCTAGGTGATTTTAATTAGTCTTATTGTAATCAATCAATTATCATTCATTAATCAACAATCATGTATACATACACTTTTTACAATTATGTCGCTATTACAAAAGCAATTTGCCTGTCACATTACAACTTATAAAGTACAACATTAGGTAATACTGCAAGTTTTTGTGGTTCATGTGTAATACCAGTATTGCCAATAATTAAACAAACCTCGTCGTCATAGAGAGTATACGTTCATATTAATTTAGATTCAACATTTCTATAACCCGTTATAAAACTTGAAAGGTAATGAGATCCTCACTTGCTTATAAATTAAAATTCTAAATATAAAAAGAAATCCTTAATAATCTTCGTATGTAATAGGTCGTATAAGAAAAAATACCATTATAAATGCATGATTAAATGATTAATGATTAATAAACACCAATTGGAATCACGAAAAGTACGACCCCTGACGATCACAGACCGATCAACGTTAAATATGGCGCCCGTAGCGTCACCTCAAACTTTCCATACAGTATTCAGATTTTAACGGACACCGCTTACTATTACAGGCGGTTTGGTGCAACCCAGCCTTAATCTTTAATCCGAAGCAAACAGCAGCATATGCAACGGAGATTAACTGGTTAAATAAACTTTACATTAAATTCCAAGATGAGTCTTGCTATTCTTAGATTAAAGGTATTCATATTTTGAGAATGACTAAAGATATATAATCTTAATATACTCACTCTTTGTCTTTTACTAGCAGTTTCCCAATGAAGTCTTTTGCGTCTTCGGAAATCTCTGTGAACGCTTCGTCGTCGAAGTCGTATTTGGCTACTGTGACATTCGCCATGGTTTCTATGTCCGTCTCGCCCATAAACGGTGAAAGTCCCGATAAGCTGGAAAGAGATGAAATAAATTACTCGTGCGATTTGGTGTTTGCAAACTTAAGAGTTTTGCGTTTCTAGAGACTAATAGGGTAGGTACGCTAAAATTTATTCGTATATCAATTTTCTTTCCCCAAAAAGTCAATAAATAATTAAATACATAAGTTACGAAAAACTCATTGATACAAACCGGGATGGCGGAAGGAGACCGATCTCCGTTTGATAGCCGCATGATTACCATCGAGGGCATGCTTGTTTATTTACCTACTCCAAGCTATAAGAGCGCATTTTATTGAAACTACGAACCCACGCATCGTCAAACTGAATGAGATGATGAGTCATATTCATTCCGGCATACCTGTGTCAGTCTGGTGTTTATGGCAGACGCCCAGGAGATCAGACCAAAACAGCTGAAGCTTTATGTAATACGTATTTACTATTTAAATATAGGTATATAGAACACATGGTTTCTGGTGGTTTAGCTTCTTTAAATTTTTATTTAGGGACGCTTAGGCGATGCTCCCGTCCAATCAATAATTTCTTCACACCAACTCCGCTCTACAAATTCTATACCATGGCTAAAAAGTCAGACCCAAAGTTAGTTTTTAACAGTGTTTTTAAGATAAATGATGTAATATGTGACCATTGGCGAATATGCAGTGTTAAACAGCCCTATGTCGTGTGATACCAGCCGCTCGTTTCTCAGCTCCCATTATTCTTAGGTTTTTTGCCATGATTCGCCGCTGGGCTATAGGCCTCAGTGCAAATCTGCCATTGATAATACGCCTTAACTTGGTTCAGGAATACTCACAGAACATAACATATGACACCGACAGACCACATGTCCGTGCCGTATCCAATCTGGTCGAAGTTGACGACCTCCGGTGCCACGAACTCGGGAGTTCCAAACAGAACCTGCAATTTCTTCTCTGGGTCGAAGAACCGGGCAAGACCGAAGTCGATGATCTTGATGCGGTTACCGGCCTTGGTCAGACAAAGAATGTTCTCTGGCTGTAAAAATAATAGGTTTTAGGTCATTATTTATGTTATGACCTAAGCTGGTGTGTTATCTGCTTGTCGAAGGCAAATACAACGTATCTTTTGTCTATTTAAAACTGAAACACGTACAAATATGTGACAGAACAAAGCGCTAAAACATCTGACTAAACTGATAAAACGTGCAAGATATTTTAGCCCGCTTCGTCTTGTCAATCTATCTGATGTATTGTAGGAGACGGTATATAGAATAGAGGGTTCCTATAACTACTTAGACTAACGTTCCTATAGGCAACCATTTCCACAAACGCACAGAGAATTTCTGTCAGTTCATTCACGACAGATTCATCGCTGCGTGGCTTGCGTTATATTGTTACATTGGATCAAATCAAATTAAAATCAGATAAACGCGCGTAAAACGCCTCTGCATTCGAAGATTTTCATATATTATGTTGTTGGTTCCGACAAGTGAATTACTCGTTTCTCGCTATTTGTGATCGTAATGATGGCTCAAACCCAAAATTATCGAATACCGAATCATAGTTCCAAGTTCCAACGTCAGAACATCTAAAATTACACGACATTTTGTATTTTCGCGCGCGAAGAGTTATCTGAAATAACTACCTACGTCGAATAAACAATTATGGCGGACAGACAATCATAAAACTCGCGCGCCTTGGATTTCCGACATTTTGATTTAAGACTTGGACTTGGGCCATGCAATCAGAGTGCCACATTGTTAAGACCGGACGGGTTAGGAATAATTAATACTACATAACATAGACGGCACAATGGCAGGGCTTGTTATGATACCATATGGTAGTCTCGAAACATGTGACATTGCCACAAGCCAGGAGTTTGATGGATCCCCCTCGAGGGTGCCCGCCTTGTCGGGGCAGGGGGTTTAGTAACCGTGGACTGGTCATCCACGGTGAAGTTAAGAGGCACCCAGGGCCGGCCTGTTTGGGCTGCCGGCTGGCCCGAGGAGGGCGCTCCCAGCGGGCTTGGGTAGCCCGCTGAGGATGCGTTGAGGAGGGGCCGCAGAATAAGAGGAGCGCCGGTATTGCGGTGAGTCGTTCTCCCTATCTTCTGTGGCCGAGGCGGGATCGCAGCGGGAGAGGCGTGTTGGTATTTCGGTGCGCCACTCTCCCTGCCCCCTGCGAACTTGGTGAGGCCGTTCCACGAAAACGGTGTTGGTGGGGCCGCAGAGGAAGAGAAATGCTTTCCCTATCCTCTGCGGCCGAGGTGAGGCGGAAGTTTTTCGGCACCCATGACCTCCTCGTAGCAGACTAAGGAGCCCGCTACTGTACAAGATGGAGGTCGAGGAGGAAGGCACGCCAAAACATCTGAGGCGGCAGATGGGGGTTTTTTAATGGGTATACCGCGGGTCTCATCAGCCTATACGGGAGTCCCACATAACCACTCGGGTCACCCCCTGCACCCGGGTGGTATGCGTAAAGCATTTTCCCCTGCTAAACAAAAAAAAGGAGATTGATGGATATATTTTTTTAAAGAAATAGATATAAATAGTTAGTTTAGATAGCTGAAAGATAAGGTAGCATAGCACATATTTATTGTATGTAACATTTGTCAATAATAGGGTCAGGAACCGCGTTTTTAACGTTATACATATGTATGATTGTATGTACTTACTGTATAGAAACGATAATTATTTATGAGAAGGGTAGGTACCCGTTCTCTGAGTTCTTTCCTTCCCTTTCCAATTGTGTTTGAATACTGTAGTTGCGAAATTAGGATGAAATTGTATTGCAATTTGTTAGTTTCCAAACTGAGACCCAGAACTACATAAACGATTCCTGCTATCAATAATTTCATACAGCCGATTTTTAATTGTGGTTGTGGGATTGTTGTTCAAATAAAACTAACCTTCATATCCAAGTGTAGTATGTTCTGCCGGTGTACGAACTCGATGCCCTCGCAGATCTGGCGCATGAAGACCGTGCAGGCCCTCTCCGTTAGCACGAAGTCCTCGTCTATTACGCGCTCGAACAGCTCCCCGCCTGTGATCCTGTGGACGAATGTTCATTTATTAATTGTCAAAAAATACAAAAAACTAGTTATGCAATGCAGTTTGCAGGATGCAAATGTTGAGCAGAGCGCGTCTACCCGGTCTCAAACTCCCTGACAGTTACTCGCTTAGCGTTGAAATATACGGAAATTCAGTTTTTCGGTGATTATTCCTCCGGGGTATGTCCGATTTTAAACCTAAAAGTCACTTTGAAGTTATAAAATGTATGGAAATGACAGGTGTCAGGATTGACTTCTTAACCGCCGACTACTATACGGAACCCTACACAGAGCATGGCCTGACATGCTCTTGGCCGGTTTTTTAAATAAGTCATTGGCCATTAGATATAGTTTCAAAAAGTTATCAGTTGCAGAGAAAAATGTATGCATGTAATATATATCAAAACTGTGAACTCGGAATCGTATCCATTCCGAAATACCTACTGGTATAACGCCGATATTGCGAAACAGTGTAAACAGATTCCTTCATTCAGGATTATACCTATATATTATGTGTATCGTCATTAATAACGTCACGACTCCAGGCCTAATCTTGTAAATAAATATCGTCAGTGCTTCCTGAGTCTGTTTTTTGACTACTTACAGATGCATACGTGTTTCATACACACCCAATGAATCAGTCTCGTTCGATTTATAAGAAAAAACGCGCGAATTCAACGTAAAAATCTCCGGGCGGTTGCCAAAAAGTCGTCAGTTCGATGCTAAAATAAACCTGTGGAGTGTAAATACTGCGAATGGCGGCAGGTACAGTCAACCGCAAATGTAGATGACCATTTTAGTACTTTGTCGCCCTAAGGCGCCTTCCTGACTTGTCGATGCGGAGGCGGTACGACATGAGAAAACTGTGAGCTGTCAGTGTCAACTGATATCAATGCAGTACTGCCCTACTTCTGCGCATGGTATTACTACTGCGCAAACGTAATACTGACAGTATTTCGTCAAGTGAGGAAATCTCACATCAGTAAGCTTACGTCAAAGAGCAAAATACCTATGACATATCGATCCCGCCCCGCCAAGTCAGGAATTACTGCGACAGTTGGGATGCGTCAAAGTAGTGAAAGTGACAAGGCACTGAAATGATCATTACTTTTGCTGTTGACTGTACACTATTGAATTGATGCGACGGAAATCTGTTTTCTTTGAGGTTTTGTTTGTATTTTTCACTTGTGACTGTGGCATATTGAAATAAAACGCTCTGCCGTTAGTTATAGAGAAAATAAAAAAAAATACATTAAAATTGATAATCTCTCTGAGCAATGTAAAGAGAGTGAGTGCGAGTTGCCTACAAAAAAACAGGAAACTCCGGGGTCAAGCTACCTACGTTGGAATAGGTAGGTACAGTAAACAGGAAATGTATATGATCATTTCAGTACTTTGTCGTACTAACGTAACAATACTGTGACAGTTGGGACACGTCAAAGGAGTGATAGTGACAAGGTACTAACATCATCATCTACTTTTGCTGTGGACTATACTACAAGAGTTTGAGCTCCAGCGAAATTGGTGGACGCGGGACTTTAATCATCTCTGATGAGTGTGGTAAGTCATCTAATCGCAGTTATAGCTGATCGCTAACCTCAGCTTAATCTTAGTAAGCACCAGCTTTAACCTGCACGTAATCAAGGTCTCATGATGAACTCCACCCGGTGTGTGTCGGGACTGGGACACTTAGGATTGAACACAACTGTTATCCCGACATTCCCGACTCGACTCGACAAAGGAATGCGACGTAGCGTCGCCACGGTTCATCCCAAGGTCGCTCGAGTCATCGATACAAATGACTTTCTCTCGACAGCGAAGAAATTTGCCAAGCTTCTGTATTAAAAGTCACTGGTTGTCATCCCACCTTGACGCTAAATGCTGTTGTTTATTCGTCGCGAGATTGAATAACGAGGTCGTTTTGGCAAAGGATTACATTCGACGTTCAATTGGACTAAATGAGTGTTTAGCTACGTGGGAATCGTTGCGGAACATCGCTGTAGTTTTTCTCATTTTCCATAGTTTCACCCAGTCAAACTTATAGTCTCGCGGTCCTGTTTAATTTGTGGAAAATGTATGTAGTAATGGCTCTAGCATACTTATATTGTTTTGGCACCCAACCTATATCTGAAGGCCATGCCATATTGATAGGATTATTGAATCAAGCACCGTTCGGTATTTTTGACAACATTATTGGTAGGTAAATGATAAGCAAATAAAATAAACAAACAAATAAAGTAAACTACTACTAGTAATAGTAATAGTACATTACTACAGAGGCCCGGACGAAAGGGGTGCCACAAATGTATGTGGAATGGAAATTAAAAAAGAGGAGTTTGCCGGCCTAGGCTTGCATGATTTGTATGAAATCCCATTAACGACCTCTTGTCCTCCGCACCTGAAACGTCATACTTCGCAGCCTATTATTATAAGGAACATAACATCAATATTTCATTGCATGTTTGAGAAAAGTAAACAAATAAAATAATAAATAAACAAAATTCATGGATCTAATTTAATGTAAGGTCAATCGTCAATTGTCATCGAACGAGAATCAAGAATGAGCAGCGATAGACTTACGAGTAGCTAGAGGCAGAGGTGTACGAGGGGCGTTCAATAAATTCTCGGTATTGACATCTTTTAAACCTTTTTGGTAAACTTTTTAATCCTGGCCGGTAAAAGTCATTCATTAATATTTAAAAAAAGTAAAATTAAAACGGCGATTTTCTTTTGTTTTTTTGTAAGTACCGAACAAACGTGATCACTATGAGCGTTATTTCAATGTTAAAGCACCGAGCGGTAATAAAATTCTTGACCAAACATGTAAAAAATCAATAAGCTATAAAAAAAGAAATGAATTATGTTTACCGTGAGTCTGCTCCTTCTTTATCAACAATTCAGAAGTGGTCAAGTCAATTTAAGCATAGGGCAGAGAGTATCGAAGACGACCATAGAGCTGGTCGGCCCGTCGAAGCACGTCGAAGCTTCTTCATAAGAAAATTTTAAAAAGTGGAGAAAATTATATCTGAAGATGGTTGAGTAAAGGTGAAAGCAATAGCTCAAAGAACTAACCATTCTATTGGTACTAGACACGATATAATTCATGACCATCTTAATATGTCAAAAGTCAGTGCGATATGGGTACCGCGAATCCTGACACCGCTTCAGAAGAATACGCGTGTTGCTCGTTGTTCCGAATTTCTTGAGGTGTGCGGTGAAATTCCTGATAAGATACTGCAAAATTTTGTTAGTAGAGATGAAACGTGGGTTCATCATTATGACCCTGAGAGCAAACAAGAGACCATGCAGTGGCACATTAAAGGAACTCCTCACCCCAAGAAGTTCAAGGTCGTGCCTTCAGCTAGCAAGGTCATGGTCACAATATTCTGGGATTGTGATGGAATGTTGCTGATCGATTATAAAGAAAAGGGTGTAAGTATTAAAGGAGAGCACTACGCTAATATTATATGCCAAATAAGGGAAGCAATCAAACATAACAGACGGGGAAAATCAGCCAAATGTGTTCTGCTTCTACACGACAACGCCCCTGTGCATAGTGCTCATATTGCCAAGGCTGCTGCTCTTGAATCTGGACTCGAAACTATTACATACCCACCGTATAATCGAGACTTGACCCCGAGTGACTTATATTTGTTTCCCAATGTCAAAAAGAATCTACGTGGAAATTAATTTTCTAACGATGAAGCATTGAAGACAGTAGTGTAGGAGCATTTTGACACCAAAGACAAAAAATATTTTTATGAGGGGTTAAAAAAACTATTTGACCGGTCTTATAAGTGCATAAACATAGGAGAGGAGTATATTGAAAAATAAAAATAAAACACCTATAATATTCTTTTGTTTTCATTCTAATACCGAGAATTTATTGAACGCCCCTCGTAAGATCGTCCAATCCACTAAAAATGCCGCCCCACTTCCCTGATCGCTTCCCTTGGCGTTTACTCTCTTGCTTCGTGTGCCCCGCAGGTACCGTCTGAGGCGTCTGATCAGTTTCAGTGCCGGGAGCCTGAGCGTCGGACGCTCGTCGCGTAGGCGCTTTTCTCTACATACGGTTTTTCGCATGTTATCAGCTACGAGCGTAGCGCTACGAAATCGTTGGCAATGAAAGTGTTCGGTAGACCTATTATAGCTTTGGTTTTGTTCTTAGCGTAGGAGTGAGGCGTTTGGGGCGCTAGTCCGATATCCTCCACTAGTGTCTGGGCTCTTCCAGTTCCTATGGGCCCTCGCGGGTCTGGGGGAAGGGGAAGGGTTCTGGCCGGTGCGCCCTGGAGGCAACGGTAAGTGATTCATCTTCGGAAGGATCGCTTACCGGTGCTATCAATAATCCGGAGACGGAGTCGCTCTGGGTGTTCCTCTGTTAAGCGGAAGACACTCCAGAAGCGACTAATGAGGAGGAGGGGGGGTTCCGCATCAGGCAGTCGCAAGACACCCCAGGTGCGGCGAGAGGGACAAGCCATGCCGTATGGTAATTACGGACCCGTAACCCTGACTTCGGCAGAAGGCCGCTATAGTCGGGAGCGGGGGCTGTCACCGTCAGGCCGGGGCCGGGTGGTGGCTGCGAGGGAGAAAACCTCTATAAAAAGTTACAAGGGGACCTGAAGGAGTGAATCCGGGGTTCCTGGCGTGGAGGTCCTTTGGTCGGCAAGTGCAGTGTGGTGTCGCCCTGCACGCTTGCCGTCGGGTGGGGGGCGCAAGCCTCTACTGAGAGGAGACAGCTTCGTGAGCTTCGGCTGTCGCAGCAGGCGGTGTTCGCGGTTGTGTGCCTTGGCGATCCCGTGTCACCGCCACTTATGCTGCCTTATGGGCATACCCTGGAGGTTTTAGACCGAGTCCGGGCGGTTCCCGGGAGTCCGTCATACCCGTCCTAGTTCCCCTGGGACGGGATGCGAAGCGTTTCTTCAAGGATTAAACGATCGCCCCGTCTTCCCGTTCACAATATCTGTCCTCTTCTAAAAGCGACGCCCGTACAACTGCACGCAAAACTCCGTAATGACGTCACGTGGTGAAATGCACTTATATTGCGACTGGGTAGTAGCGATGAGCCAAGTTGCCACACCAGTGTTGCACTCGATATAGTACGACCTAAAAGGTAATCTCGAAAGCGTTTATACTTCAACATACTTAACACTCATGAGTTATAAATGGTTAATTCTCGGATTAAGACCTTCACATATGGTTACAGTGTTACGTCACACAACAATGTTTAAGATCGTAAATTTTCCTTAAGTATACTGGCAATTAAATATTTGCACAGCATGTCGGCTGCAATCGATTTCGCGTTTGCGCAATGCGCAGGAGTGGTAAATTCGTTGGAACAATGACTTTAATTGTGTTGGTGCCTGACTGTCCACGGTTATTTGACACAGGTGCTCGCGAATTGAGAATTCACGAACATTAAGGTACATATTTTTAAAGAATGGACACTGTATTCTATATAATGTAGAGATTATAACTATGACCAAAAATACAGTGGTACAGTTGCTACACACACGCAAGGTCGCTCATTTTTTTCAGCTCAAGCTAAATATCGAAGTATAGTCGCGGAATTTAAAAGTTTGTCACTATTCGACCTTAAGAGCATTAAAATAGAGTAGAGAGAGAAAAGTGACGAACCTTTTGATTCCGCGACTGTACCTTTCGTTTCGAATCTTCAGAAAACTAGATTTCGGCAAGTCGTTTTAATTATGCTACTCGTATCACATTATTTATTGTTAATGTTTAGTACAGTCGTGCAAGAAAGTGGTATAGTAGGTACTTTTTCGATATTTTATTTCGTATCGTATTAAGGTTCAAAAGTGGCTGTACCATAATTTAAAAAAAAAGAGAACACTAATTACCTAGCTCCTTCTAAACTCGTCTGTAACATCCAATTGTTGGTTGATTAGGTTACTACTAACATGTCAACCTACTGATATCTGTGTGTCAAACATGATCGAATCCGTGTGAATAATTCCTTTAATACCTACTAACTAAGTACAATGGCTCACCGACCCAAAGGCGTAGGTATAAGTACCTACGTATACAGTATCCTTTAAGCATGCGGGTAATTATTTGCGACCCTGGGCCCCACGCTAGGTGGCAGCATTACATATCGTCAGCAATTAGTAATTTTATTCACAAATAAATTTAGCGTAGCGAGGAACGTAAAATTTCACGCCAACTAGGCCATTACCATTTCGGCCTAAATAAAGAAAAACGCCTATTTTCCATTCCACGTACGACTTACGTTACGTAGTGATCTTAGTCATTTTTCGATGACGTGGATGTTATGTTGGTTACGAAATGTAAACCTTGACCTATTTCGCTTCTACTGGCACAGAAAATTACTGCCACATAAAACTGATTGAAACTTTGAGTTTACGTACACGCGTGCTTGTTTCTTAGTTTGTTTAGGACTAGATTAAAATTAACTAGACGTGTTTACCTTGGTCCAGAACCATTGATTTACCTACGTACACTACCGCTCAGAAGTATTTAGGCACCCATACCTTTTCCATACATCTGTATAAAAAAATGACTTTCAGAAATACACTGCCGAGTCAGAGTCCCTTGACAGTTTTGCGTGCATTTTTTATTTAGCTGACTTATTGAGCCTTAAATCTGTGCCAGAGACATAGAAAAGTGTAGTGTGTTTGTATGAACCAGCAATTAGTAGTTGTTTAAGTCACTGCAAAAAAAAAACTACCATTTTAAAAGGTCTCTGGCACCGATTTGAGGCTCAATAAGTCGACTAAATAAAAAATGCAAAATGCACGCAAAACTGTCAAGGGACTCTGACTTGGCAGTGTATTTCTGAAAGTCATTTTTGTATACAGATGTTTGGAAAAAGGTATGGGTGCCTAAATACTTATGAGCGGTAGTGTAGGTACTATGTAGTTGCAAATGGCTATACAGGTAAAAATAGTTATTTGTTATACAAGGGTGCAAAGTTGTATTTTACCCGCGAGTGCGGAATTGAAACACGAGCTAGCGAAAGGATTCTATAGTTCTAAAATAGAATCCTGAGCGTAGCGAGTGTTTCAACACACGAGAAGTAAAATACAACTTTGCACCACACAAAACTTTTCTCCTCACTATAGCGAGGAAAGTGCAACATGCAAAAAAAACACAGTTCCACAGGCATGATTTTCATCACTGGAATCACTGATTTTTTTACGATATTATAACAGAAAACTCTGAAAGTTGTGTATAATATTTACGCGAGTCGGAGTCGGTGACAAGTTGTGTATATTTTAGTTGACATTGACAACGATGACATTTCTGACGATGCGTTTTGAAATTGCATCGACTCAACTTGTGCGTTTAAAATTATACTCAAAAGTCATTATAAAAAAAAATACTTATAGAATTTTAAGGTTTACGACTTAAATCATTAAATAAAGCTATATTTGGTATTTTTTATTAAATTCTCAAACCATTTATTTAATGATAATTGATATCAAACGAACCATTAATATGAACGTTTTACGTTTTGTTATCTGTCAAAAGCTACTCAAACACGCTCCAAGGTCAAATTACTTTCCCCACTTGTGGATTAAATGCGTTTTTACCCGCTTGTTCCAAAGGATAAAAGACGGCTTTCCGAGCTAGTGAGGGGAAATGAATATTTTTCAAACTCTCTCTGTACAGTCAACAGCAGAAGTAGATGATCATTTTAGTACCTTGTCACTTTCACTACTTTGACGCATCCCAACTGCTGCAGTATTGTTACGTTAGTGCGACAAAGTACTAAAATGATCATCTACATTTGCTGTTGACTGTACATGCCGCAATAAAGATCTTATCCGTCGTATCAAACCATCTAATATCAATGAAATAATAGCTTTTGCCCTCGACTTCGTCTGCCTAGAGAAATATTATAATGTTCACTGTCCCATACATACTTCCGTCCCCATTTCACCCCCTCAAGGAATGATTATGGGACTAGAACTATCCTGATGTACTTCCCAGGTTCTCAAAGCATCACCATGCCAATGCAGTCGCTTTTGAGTCAACATGTTTTTTCTCAAATATGTTTCTCTAATATGTTTAGATCTTAAAAATAGTATTTTATGCAACAGTTAAATAATAAGAGTTCTTAAAATTAGAGTCGTTGAATGTGTTATTATTATTAGACTCGAGAATTTTAAGACCGTATTATGTAACGTTGCATACAATATATTTTTCTACGACGGCAAAATAATTTGATTTAAATAAAAAATCGATATGTGGCAGAATACCGGCAATGACGTGTACTCTCTTTTAGAAATTAAAAATATAACAGTTGTAAAATGATATTAATAATGTATGGAAAATCCATTTTGATTCTCCCACCAGTCATAATGACTTGTCAATGGTATAGACTTGCATTTGTATAAAATATTGTTTTAATACTGCTGTCAGTCATCTAATTGACAAATTATAATGCTGGAGTAGAAAAACAAAATTTTTCGTCGCATTTTCCTGAATTTTATATTTAGAATGGTCTTGAATGAACGTCCACGTCATAAGCTGACTAGCCTTTGTTTACCTATATTGATACGTCATTCTGTTTATTTCAACTGTTCAGTTAATTCTGTTATATTTATCTTCCGAGAATAAACGTATATGACGTCAAGACAGTTTATGCAAAAATTCACCAGACGTCCCGTTCGTCGTGGAGACGTCTTGGTCGGGTAGAATTTCTTTGTCAATCATAAACCTGCGTAGGACAAATCGATGAACACGTGGGTTCTTCACCAACGAATAGTTGGCAAAGGTTCCCTAATTCATGTCTCATTACATAATTGAAAATTCTATATAAACAATGCAAATTATAATATGAATTGGCGCGTTTGTGTTTCCTGCTACGGTAAATATCAACGATAAAATGCATATGATCAAATAATACAACTTGTAGCGTAAATCACTGGAATGTTTCAGGAATGCAAGTATGTTTACAACTTCATACATTTCGATGTGAGTGGATATGTTATGGCGGAACAGCGCGACAAGGCAAGGTGTTTATGTGTGCATGTACAGTCGACAGTCGACACAATAATTTATGTTCTTGCACTAAAGTAGGTAACCGAAAATGCCCTTGAGCTTGAAAATTTGAGCTTAAAATTCAGTTTCTGTTACATTCTTACGCTATTCCATTTTTAAAGTGAAAAGTACAGTTAATATGTTCCAGAGCTCGTTCGAAAAATTACACATTAGTTATGGCATTAGACTGATTGTATGAATGCGTAATACGAGTAGGAAGATACAGACATGTGACATCACAGCTTTCCATGGTCCATAACACAAATATTGAAATATCAAGAGGTTCCACTTTATTATGCTTTCCGAGTATTTTGGCAAGTTTTATTTAATTTGCTTAGTCTTATTTTTGTCTAATACCGATTATCCCGTTAGTTCTGCTTTTCAGGACTGTATTTGTTTGATTGCTATAGGTGTTATGAGTTTCTTATAATACTGACATGACATGCGTCAGACACACTGATATATAAAAAAAACTCTTTTATGTTGTAGATATTTAAGACAAGTAGATGATATCGCGAACGCAGCCGTTACGACGTAGCGACAATATGGCGCCGGGCCAAAATATTCGCGCCATTATTTGACGTCTCACATAAAGACGCAACACTTTTAAACTCTTCAAGTCCTCGGCTTATATATTCGACAGTATTAATATCGTTAGAAGCGAATGTGTTTTTGCCGTGTCTTTAGTGGATAGCGTTTGTAATTCCTAGATAATACAGGCATTGTAAATGTTAATGATATAATGATATTTGTAAACATTGAGCCGATTTTCCGATATTTTATTTATAAACTCTTTGCGAGTAATGTCATTATGGATTGTGTATCTTGTGATAGGTACTTTACAAAATGACAAGCATAAATCACTTCACTATTCGTCAATCTACACCAAATGAGCGTTTTGACAGCTAGAGACATATGCAGGTCCCCCACTACAACATAGCGTACCCTCAGGAGCTCTGGCGACCTTACTCACTACCAGGACCACAACACCACATACGTAAAAAGCAAGTAGTAGTGGCATTTTGGCTGCGGTCTTCTGTAAGGTAAGCTGGAGGTAGTTTCCAGTTGCATCATCATCATATCAGCCGAAGGACGTCCACTGGTGGACATAGGCCTCCCCCAAAGAGTTCCACAATGACTAGTCCTGCGCCACCCGCATCCAGCGGACACCCGCGACCCTTGCCAGGTCAACAGTGCACCGTGTGGGGGGGCTGCTTGCACGCTACGCGTTCCTGTACGTGGTCGCCACTCGAGAACCTTTCCGCCCCAACGGCCATCGGTTCTACGTGCTATATGCCCTGCCCACTGCCACTTAAGTTTAGCGATTCGGGGGGCTATATTTACTTTGGTTCTGCTGCGGATGGCCTCATTGCTGATGCGATCACGCAGACAAACTCCCAGCATAGCCCTCTGCATTGCTCTTTGGGTTTCCCAGTTAGGCTGCTGTAAACCTGAGTGAGATGATGTGCCACTGTGCCCTACCTCTCTTAAATGGACATATATAGCATTGTGGGATAGGCACTTTTATAAGTTGGAAGGTAGATTGAATAGGTACTCAAAAGCAACAACCACTTTAAGTCTGCTCTTAATATCCGTATAAGGCAAACTCGTTTGGTTTACACTAATATATACGTACATGAATTTGTTCTTTAAGTGGACGATAGTTTGGTCTGGCCAGTGGGTGATGGTGTCACGAGCATTTTGTAGGGTTCCGTACCCAAATGGTAAAAGTGAAAAAAGTAAAAGTAATTTATTATTCAAACAGGCATATTACATGCGCCCATGAACAATTGAACATCAGTAAACTACCACCGGTTCGGAAAAATAAACCTCTGCCATGAGAAGAACCGGAGAAAGAAACTCGGCCGGTAAAAACGGAACCCTATTACCTCCGCTGTCCGTCCGTTTGTCTATCTGTCTGTCTGTCTTTCCGTCTGTCACCTCACCAGGCTGTATCTCATGAACCGTGATAGTTAGACAGTTGAAATTTTCACAGATGATGTATTTCTGTTGCCGCTATACATAACATCAAATACTAAAACCGAAATAAAATAAATATTTAAGATCATACAAAAAAAAAAATTAAAAAGTTCCACGTTGTATTTAACAGGCGCTGGGTCTCAAAATGTATGGGAAAAATAAAATCCGACTTGCACTTGACCAAAATTCTACTTGATATTATTTAACGATATTAATTAATGATAAAAAAAGTCAATTAAAAAAGGTTATAATAAAGTGTCTAATGTTGTTAAGATAATAGTACGGAACCCTTCGTGCTCGAGTCCGACTTACACTAGGCCGGTTTTTTTATAATGGTAACAATTTTACCTATCAAATAAGTTGTCGTCTAAGAACCTATCACGTCGCAAGTCACAATGCATATGCATATACGTAAACGCGTTACAGATTTTCAAAGTTTCCGCTTTGATGCGACGCACGGTCAGACTAGTAAAGTAAATGATACCTCGATAGGTAGGCTTCATAAATACCTATGTGACTCTGACTAGTAGGTAGTAGGCAACTTACTGACTTGTTTAGATGCATATGGGCATAATCAAATTATCTAAGTCTAGACTGAACATATTTGGTAATTGAGATATAAAGGCCTAGCAGACGATCGAACGGTCTGGCGGACCGAGAGGGACACAGCTTCTAAAATAATGAGAGAGATACTACATATTCATCATCATCATCATCATATCAGCCGAAGGAAGTCCACTGCTGGACATAGGCCTCTGTAAACGAATTTTTAAATTTTTAAATTACTAACTATACTCACTATAATGAAATAATCGTAATAATAATAATGTTGAATGTCCCACTGAATTTAAATTATCATGATGTTGTGATGGTTATTACTTGTATTGTTTAAATATTTTTCTATAATTTTCAAATAATGTTAATTTAATTTAAATATTGATTGTTTTTCTCAAACAAATGTGTAAATGCATATTAATATTTCTACGTCGTTGTCGGCAGGATATGTGAAACTTAAATGATTCTTATAACACCAATTGTACCATATTCATAGAAATAAAAAAAATCTAAATCTAAATCTTCCCCACAGAGTGCCACAATGACCGGTCGGAACCTCGGGGCCGTGGCTTGTTTGTGCCGTGCATGAGGGGTAAAATGCCGTAATCACCACGCTTTGCATGCGGGTTGGCGATCGCAGTATCTCTACCGCACTCCAGGGATGCTGCTAACCATCCCCCGGTGCTCTTGGTCGTAGTTTTATAGTATGTATCTGAGTCCCAAAAATGAGAATAAGAGAAAAATACAGCTTTCTGATTCTGTCTCTATGTTCTTGTCAAGACAGGCAACCGCCTTAAAAGAGAATGAATTGAATTATTGCTGTATATTTCCATTTAATAGTTGCGTCTTTAGATTGCAAGTGATACATTAATAGGTGTGTAGAACGCGTCAGCCATACCCGCGTCTTGGCTCATCAGACCGTTCGATCGTCTTGTGAACTGTACAAGAGAACTCAATCATTTTCCATCGCTTTCAAGATAAATAAAATGTATGTAAATGCAAAGAGCTAGCGCGTTCGGCCGTGGAAACCTAATTTAAGATCGCTCGGATCTCAATCCATGTAGGGGGCACTTGACTTTGACGCCGATATGCGTCACACTGCATCGCGTATAATTATATCAGCGTGTCGGCGCTTCATGTCCGGTTTCTATTTTGGACTCTTCGTGCAATACGACAACGTACGTTGTTTGTACAATCACGTAGGATCGCAGAGGATTTGCTGAAGCACAGAATGAGTACAGTCAACAGAAAATGTAGATGATCATTTTAGTACTTTATCGCACTAACGTATAACAATACTGTGACAGTTGGGTTGGGATGCGTCAAAGTAGTGAAAGTGACAAGGTACTAAAATGAGCATCTACTTTTGCTGTTGACTGTACCTAAAGGTACAGAAGCCCCACTGTCTTAGTGATGAAGTTAGCTTTCAAATTTAAGCTAGTAAACAATACTAAGAGTTCGATGACGTCAGCGAGGGTTATCGACTCAAATATATGAAATAAATTGTCCCGTTTAAAAGTTATAAAAATATGATTACACAAAGCAGTCTTACAAGGAAACCTAGTCCTAAAATAAATTAAAAAAAAAACACTTGAAAAAACTTTGTCATATTCGATTTCAACATGTCACCAGTGCGGTTAACCACAACGAGATATCAGAAATATTATAATGTCGTAACTACGGAATTAGGGACCTTATTCACCATGCAATACAGTCTTTAAATGTATCAGAATTATATCGCCGATAAATCTTATTTCAATACGAATAAATGTACCGACAGCCAGTGAGACGTAAAAAAAGATATACGATTTGTGCGTCGTATCTCACTCATCATGTATGTAGCAGCAAACGGAACCTTGCTCCATTGCTCTAATATATTTAATCCACACAGGCATATGAACATTAAATGTACGTTCGAATTTCGAATTCTGCGATTCGTTTTTATTCCGCTGCGTCATTCGTCTGAAAGGCATTCAGCCAGCACTTAAGAAAAAAAAGTGACGTCATTGGACCCTGCGTTCAATGGGTGTGTTCCACGCTTGAATATCCAAGATGGCGACTTCTAAAAATATTGGACAAAAGTGAAATTAGTAAATTAATGAGATACACCTGTCGACGGCGTCAGTCTGTCAACGACCGACCTAATTACACCTGGAATCCCGCCTATTAAAATACAAGAATACGTATACGTGGTAGTACGTAGGCGATATTTGGCCTAAAGCTAGACCTTTTTTATCTTATTAATCTTATCATTGGCATCAAATTCATTCATGTAGATGATTCATCTTCATTTCTATCCATAACGTACACATTGATTATATTATAATCTTGCGATGCATAAATTAGCATTTTTTGCGAGATATTAGCTTACCCATTCTTCGTTTTAACAAAACCGTTTATTTCGGAATTCTTTCATGACTCATTCTGCGGGATTCTCAGATGATATCAGATCGATTGAATGAACGAACGAATTTAAAACGCATTCCGTATTCAAACTCCTCGTTGCAGCGCATCACACCGATTACAAAAACAATCAAAGGTGTGCTTCACATATATATGTGTTGTACCAATACCATACACCTATAAACCTACAATAGCTAAAAGTGGCATTGAAATTAATTTTCGTGTACTCTGGTACAAAAGGGGTAGGCTTTTGGGATTATAATTTTGCCAAATCTTTGCTTTTTAGTACATATTCGGAAAGCGCTACAAGAGCCAAAGGACCCAAAGGTTAAGAAATAAAATATATGTGAACCTCGTCCTCTCCCTTTCGCTAGCGTAACTAAACTTGACTTAGTTTGTGTGTGTAAGTACGACAACGTGCTGATAATTTGATGAAACGGATATGAAATTAAAATTTTAGTGGTAAATCAGAAACCCGGGTGATTATCAGCACGGTATTGTCACATGTGATCTAATGGCATAAAATTTCAAGCCAACATGGTCATTAACATTAGAATTACTGTTAAGAACGTCGAGATGTATTTACCATGTATAGGTATTATGTTTTTTGAGTTCCCGATATTTTATTTCGGCACTGTTGGATTTAATCCTTGAAAATGGCGCTTGCAAAAGTGCCGGAATATCGGGAACTCAAGAGGCGCTAATTAAGCAACAGCCTTTTTGGCTAATATACTTGTTGTTTTTTCTAAAATCCTACATCATACTCACTCTCAAGGTAGGCAACTCGCTTGATGTACATGAGCTTCGAAGTCTACATTTCTTTAGGCGTCCTTTGTGGTTGTTTGCCTATCATGGCTATCATCCTCCTCTTCCGCCTAACGGTTTCCTCTCCTAAAGGAGTCTGAGGTCCGCTTGGCACCTTATGTCAAGATTTGGCGCAGGCACAAGTTCTACGAAAGTTACTGCCATCTGACCTTCCAACCCAGAGGGAAAACTAGACCTTATTGGGAATAGACCGATTTCCTCACGATGTCCTTCACCGCAAACAACAACATAAAATTTAGCTTGTTTGCTTATCATCAAAATTTTGCTTGATACTTATAGTTCCAGTACGATACAACATATGCTTCCCCCATTCGCACGCATCGTACAGCTTTGTAAGCCGCGGGTGACACAGACGTCTCATGAGGACTCCACGTTGTGTCGCTCGTGACGTCGACTGCCAACTCGTCTACAAGCAACTCTCTGCATAGAGATGCTTGCTGCATGCATGTCCTCGCATGCCCCCATTATAAAATCATGTCAGAAAGATACTTACAGTTCCAGCACGACGCACATATGCTTCCCCCACTCGTACGCGTCGTACAGCTGTATGAGCCGCGGGTGACGCAGACGTCTCATGACGTCCACCTCTCTCTCCACGTTGCGGCGCTCGTCACGCCGGGCGACGGAGACCAGCTTGGCTGCAAGCTCCAAGCCGGTGCTCTTCTCACGGCACAGGTATACCGTGCCGAATTTGCCCCTGCAATGAAAAAGGGGTCAGAAGGCACCCGGGAATTATTTTTGTAATGTGCGTTAGTTTCCATTGTGATAGAGTGAAAAACTATTGACATAATTCTTCTGTTGACTATATTGCGTTGTCAGGCCAATTCGATATATACCGGTGAATGGCGATTCTATATAGATCGGAAAGCCTATATAATATCTTAGATCATAAGTACATACATATTTGTCGTGCCAGTCGAAGGCAAGGATGATAAAAATACGACTTGAGACTTTTATCCCCTGGTGTGTGCTAAAATTTACGTGACCACTCCCCGGCCAGGAACTTAAACTACCTATTCGCGTAGCGATCATATTTTATTATATTACTAGCTGTTGCCCGCAACTTCGTCCGCGTCTTCGCTCCTATTGGTCGCAGCGTGATGTTATATAGCCATTAAAGCATTCCTCGATAAATGGACTATCCAACACAAAAAGATTTTTTCACTTCGAACCAGTAGTTTCTGAGATTAGCGCGTTCAAACAAACAAAAAAACTCTTCAACTTTATAATATTAGTATAGATTCCTTCTTTGTCGCCCGTTGTTGCCAACGGTGAAGTAAATCTAAATGATTACATTTATTGTTATAGTTTACATTTTAACAAAGATAGGTCATTATTTTAACAAAGAAACAGCAGTTACTCGCATTTTGTACATAATTATAGCATATTAAAGTTAGAGTGGTTTACAACAATAAATGCGACGAAGTATTCAGTTATTTCATTAGGCACTACCTACTCCGCCCTCTTGAACAAACTATGTATGTCAAAATAGATGTCGATTACACTCGACATTGTTTTCCCCAAACATCACCTGTTGATAACTCCAGTACTTATAGAACCCGTTCAGCACTGATTCACAATTATTAATACAATATCATAGATTACTTTATCTAATCTGTATGACACAGTTATTGCCGCACCTATTTTCTGTTGTTCGACTATATACATATACTACTACATAGTCTACATCTGTGTTCCCAGAAGGGGCAAATAGATCTCATGAAATTTAATTTATGTACCGTGTTTCTTATTATTATGAGATGCAGAAAAGATGGTATACCATATCAATTCTGTGTATGTTTGTTTGTAAATATAATTGAAACTATTTAACGTAAATGATAGTGCAGTGACAGAGCCTATCGCCCACAACATACCACAAACCGGCCGTAGTCGACTCTTACGCATCCCATGGGAAGAAAGATGTGGAACTATTCTAACCCAACACTACACGGGAAATAAACATATTTCACATACCTAACAATGTGACCACTCTTATGGTTACATGATATTCGCTTTGCACAGACAAAAGCAGAAGTAGAGCAGCTACATGTTCGTCATATCAGCCGAAGGACGTCCACTGCTGGACATAGGCCTCCCCCAAAGAGTGCCACAATAACCGGTCCTGCGCCGCCCGCATCCAGCGGACTCCTGCGACCTTTACCAGGTCCCTTTACCTCACCCGCGTAGTTACTTTGGTACTGACCGTCCTACCCTAAGAGCTGAATCGGTATTCGGTACAAAAACTGTCAGGTTCAAACGGGAGTGGGCCGGCCACGTCTGTCGCATGCATCGGCATAGGTAACAAGTGGGTGCCAAATGACGGCCGACGCCGACGGGGCAAGCCAAGACGGAGATGGCATGAGTGGATGATGATCCTGATGCATTTCTCAACAATTGGGAGGAATAAGCACTCAGTAGGGACTCATGATGACTGACTGTCGAGTTTGTTCCGGCGTTTCTTCTCGGCAGTGGTCTTCTTTTTCAGAAACGCTAGTAGATTTTGACTTGTAAAAGTGCCATTGCCGCCTACTTGCAGAATAAAGTTCATTTATTTCATGAAGATCACGGGGAGAGGCTCCAGTAGTGGGACACTCAATCGACTATCCATCCTCCTAGCGTTATTCCCTGTACAGTTGCATCCTAAAGGATGCCTGGGGTCCGCTACCTAATCCCAAGAATTGGCGTAGGCACCATCGACTATAAATGTAAGAAAAGTATGAACGGCCAAATTTGTATGCGCTAATCAAGTAAAAAAATATATTATTCTTTGGTCGGTTTAAACAGGAAATATAATTAAGCGATTAGAAGCAGTAAGGAGTCCCTACGTTCCCTACCTACCCCAATACCGCACCAGAACGTGATAATATGCGATCTGATCTAGCTATTTCGATACAAACGAGTCGGAAACTCACCGGCCGATCTCCGAGAGCATTTCGTAGAAGTCGTTGACATCTGTGCTGCGCTTGATGGCCACATCCCGGTATGGGAACGGCGGTTCTATCTCTGTGGACAATAATAATTTGATTTTAATTTTCCACACCGTCGAAAAGATGATTTAATGCGCAACAAGTTTTAAACTAATTACACAGTATTGAACATTTAATATAGATAATAGCGTCACAAAATTAATATAAATAGTTCTTCCAAGTAGCGATGTGTCAAATGTGATTCGTTCCCAGTAGTCTCCTAGCGAATAACGTCAGTGAGTATTGAGATCGCTTGCTTGCATTAAGAAATTGTTAAGTTCTATCATCTACTCAAGAAACCGGGTTGCCTTATAAAGCTTGAGAAATAATTTAATAAAGCTCATACCATATAACAGACAGTGGATATCAGATATTATCCGTTTGGCCGAGAAAGTGTCATAAAGGCTGCATTCTCGGCTCGTAAAATTTAACGATTTAGGCCTGGATTACTGTTGCGTCAGGGCATGGCATCCGGGCCTTTTGAAAGTTGTATAATAATATTCTGGTCCTCAAAAGGGTTTATTTTAGCGGCAGTATTTATACTTACATTTACATTATTACGTAAATTGCAGGTGTTATTGAGCGATATAAGGTTCAATAATCCACCTGTGTGATATTCTGTTTTTATGTACCGCGAACATGTGTTTGTTGATACCTCCCATACTTTTTTATCATTATCATCATCATAACAGCCTATATTCGTCCCAGTGCTGGGTACAAAATTCTTCTCATAGGAAGCGGGCAGTAGTCCCCACACTAGCCCAGAGCGGTTTGGAAGCTTCACATACCACACCTTTGAATTTCTTCGCAGCTGTATGAAGTTTCCTCAAGACGTTTTCCTTCACCAAAAAGCTAACGGTAAATTTCAAATGATCGTTGGTACGAGTACGAGCCGGGATTCAAAGCTACGACCGCCGCTTGACAGCCGCATGCTTAAACCACTGAGCTACCGTAGTTTATACTTCGCAGCTAGGTGCCATTTATATAGAAAAACACCGTCATGCCAGCCTAAACGACATTCTGCGCCGAGCCCTCGTCACTGCTGGAGTCTCAGATGTTTTAGAACCATCAGGCCTAGGGCTGAGACCTGATGACCTTCGTTCCCTGGAAAATTGGGACGGCACATACGTGATTTGCACCGGCCCATCTTTCAGGGACTTCGATTAGGGCTGGGGCTGCTGCTAACACAGCGGAAAACCTCAAGCGATGCAAATATGCATCCACTGATACTAGCTGCATGTTTGAGCTGTTTGGGGTTGAAACGTTTGGGCCCGTGGGGGCCCGGAGGACATACTTTTTATAAGGAGCTTGCAAAGCGGCTTGTGGAGGCAGCTGGTGACCAGAGGGCTGGCGCATATCTCGCTATTACGACAATGCCGCCAGACTTCTGGGAACTACACAGCCCAGACCGGGGCCGGTTTTTTATTTTTAATTATTTAGTTTAGTTTATAATTAGGTTAGGATTAGGGTAATTACTTAATTTGTGGTGTTTAATAAAGAGATCTTTAAAAACAAGCACTACAGCTTGCGAAGCTGTAGTGCTTGTTTTTAAAGATCTCTCTCATCACTCTCTCATCACAGGTGGAAGATCACCCTAAAATACATAGTGCAGTGTTTGTGCCTACCGATAGGCCTTTACATTAAGCAGCCAGGCGACAGGCAACCTACATCATACATAGCAGCATGTAAGGTGCTCCATAATAAAATCAATAGCACAGAATTACATAACGCCCTTAACAGCATTGTCGTGCCCCCGAACAAATCCCGTCGGCGGACGTACGTGCAGCTGTCGGATGGCACCGAACCACGCGCGACCGCGGCGCGCCGCCACTCACCGCTCTGCGAAATGGTCAGCTCGCTCAACGGGCTCCTGCGTACTGATCCACACGTGGACATTTTTGTGGACAGCCTGCCCATGCTCGCGTCCAGGTGCCTCTCTTATTATGAGATGAATGGCTGAAGAGCGAGAATAAAAGAGAGGTTTCTGTATAGATTTAGGACTATCTAATAATTATATAGGTATATGTATTTTAAACAATCACTGTTACAAGTGTAATTGGTTGATACCGTTCTTGTAAATAAATAAATAAATCATCATAAAGTAAGAGTGGCACTGTCGACAGCTGCATTCACCTAACCGCCCAGCCCAAGAGGGAGAAGATAAGAATTCACAAACTGACTCGACCTTTCACCTCACACCTCACCCGTTATTATATGGACACTGTCAAATGTCATTTGTCAAATTTTAACAGTTTCCATATTACGGGTGAGGTGTGAGGTGCGGACGAGGCGGTTTGTGAATAACACCCCGTGGAAGTCAACAAGCTGGAACTCAGTGAGAATTTGACGGCCTGTTAAGCCTAGTTGCTAGTGACACTGCCTCCGAAGCTAGAGGTCCCGGGTACGAATCCCGGCCAGGGCATTATTTGTGTATTTTAGCACGGATATTTGTTCTTGGGTCTTGGATGTTTTCTATGTATTTAAGTATGTATTTATCTGTATATGTACGTATATCTTCGTCTAGTACCCATAGTACAAGCTTTGTTTAGTTTGGGACTAGGTCGATTTGTGTAAGATTGTCCCCCAATATTTATTTATTTATTAGTTTATTGGTAAGAGACGGGCCTAAAGCTCACTTCGTCGAAATTCCCATTTTGTCCGTCTTACGAGAATCCCGTCCACATTCCCCACTCGCTCCATTCCCTAATTTACTCTTGGCATCTGACTGTTATGTACGTTACCAACATTTCGTCACGTATGGTTTGATAGTGTGCACTAATGTGCATAATAAACAGTATCTGATTATTTATCTAATGTTTAGCAATCTGATTCTGATCGATATTGTAGATAACTCGTACCTGTGACATAAAATTCGGAATTTATACGAATGTTCCTATCTCAGTGTTTTAAATTAATTGTTTTCCTAATACCTTGGTCACTGACATTTATTATGCCGCAAGGCATTGCAAGGAATGAAATGTGTCATTTCTGATAAGACATCTTTAATTGATGTACTAGAAATCGAATTTCAATAGCTAGTTGCGCAGTTGACACATTATCTTCAAACAGTATCACAACATCTATCAATCGAGTTTAATTCTATATTCCCAGCGGCGCCCGCGTACCGAGTGCGGTATGCGAGGTTAAGCAATGTGGGCGCAGGTCAGTTCTTGGATGGGTGACCGCTTTGAGTGGTTACTAACTGAGCGCTCTCGTGCTTTGGAAGGCACGTTAAGCCGTTGATCCCGGCTGATGTCTACGACAGCCAGTCGTTAAGCCAAGTTAGAGGCCTTCGGGCGGCTTGAGAACTTCTAACAGTCAAGTTGCCCACTCACTTGACAAAGGGGGGTCGAAGTTGCACCACGTCCGTAGGGAGTACCCACCGTTACCCTACACTTGACCCCTGGGTGGTGCTAAAAGTGCAACTTGTCGGAGATCTCACGGTTCGTAAATAAATGCCATAAGATAAAAAAAAATCTATATTCCATGTTGTTTTATATTTGTCGGGACTTCAGCAGTTTGCAGTTCGCATTAAGAAGGCAAATCGCTAAAAGCTAAAAGGAAGGAACGCTTTCATATAGGTTAGGATAAATTCTTCGTGTAGGTATGTAGGTGATCAATGAGTTATCCCCGTCTTAGATCCTCGTGCATAGTTCGAGAGGTGCGTCACGCACCCGGCGCCCGCGGTGCGTTCAACTATAGCATTTCATTAGGACGTCGTCACACCGCAGTGTAACAGAGTTTACAGATGATCCGACGGATCAAGAGGTACCTACCCCGTAAATAGCTCTTCTTATTATTTTTGGTAGAGTCGTGTCCCTCCGTTGCGCCGAAACGTTCGGTCGTCTGTTATTGCTTTAACAATCCTCAATTTAAATCGACGACTAAGCATTACGTAAGACCATCCATGTTCAAAAGAGTGAGTTGTCTTTCTCAGTCGACAATTCGTAACGCTATTAGTGTAGAATAGCATGAATGTGGTATTTTCTTGATTTTAATGGCAAAATACTGTAAAGTTTGTAGGTTCGCGAAGGTTTCCTAGGCCCGATGACAGAATTAATCTCTATGGCTATAAAATACTGCAAACAGATGATAAATTGATAATGTGTGTTTTTGTTAGTCGGTGTAACGCACTCCTGCGTCGGCAGCCAGTGCAGACAAAACACACAGAAAGGTTATCGATCCATGCACTTGTCTCGCCGGGCCAGGCCGGTATTCACACCGAAACGACCAGTGTAAGTCTGGCCTCCGACTATGCGTAGTTGTTGTGAAATTCGGGGGCAAGATATACTAGTGGAGAGCAGTGGGAGCGCTTGTGAATCATAGCTGATACGCCGCCAACTCCGACTTTAATTCGTGAACCGACTAATCGCTTCATTACTCTTTGTTCCGTCGAAAATATATGGAAGCATTCGATATCTAAATCATGTATGTTAGGTAATACTTTCACGTGAACTTGTTAACTGTTTTCCTTTAAATAACTTTCGCACCTTCGTTTCATTCAAGAAAATATTGTCTGTGCTACGCGACTCAAAAATATCGTTCTCTAATTCAATACAAATGCGTTTCAGTTGCGTAGGTTTGTAGCGAATATATATAGCCATAAAAATCAGAGAACCTCGATATCCATTAATTTACCATAACACTAGTGTTTGCCATGGGCGCCAAAAATGGAGTAAAATTGTGACACATTGGTATACCAGAGACGGTAAAAGGAGCAGAGGAAGATAATACAAGAGATGGGAAGGAACTTAAATTGACTGCTGGTCCAAACTGGGGAAGAGTCACAAACATAGACAGCAACGGAAGGAGTTAGAGGAGGCCTTTGCCTGGAGGCACACTGAACTCAGAGACATACTATAATAAAGATGGAAAAAATACAACACAAATAAATAAAGAAAATAAATATTTAAGAAACAGAAAGAAAATAAACCTTGAAATGTCAATGTTCAGGATAAAGGGCTTATACAGATAGATAGTGATTGCCATGACCGTCATTTACGATAAAAAAATCTCTGAAACCGTAAAACTTTCAGGAGAGAACTTTGCATAGAGCCCTGTAGGTTACGTTAGCTTTGTTTTATAACAATCCTGAAAAGTTATCAGTTTCTGAGAAAAATGACTAAGGGCAAGTGTCGATTATGATAAGGCAAACGTTACGTTTATGCCAAATAAAATTATGGAATTCATTAGGTAGTAACCCGCGAAAATAGGAATGTAAACAAGGTTTTTGTCACATCAACAGCAATGATTTTTAGATTATTGTGTTTTAATTTTTTTCCCGAAAGAACGGTCTAAATATCACTTATAGTAGGTATATTTTAGGAGCAGTAGGTACTTACGTACGCATTTTGAGTAGAAAATAGCCTCGTTATTATACATAAATTAGTACAAAAAAAAAACAAATTAGTTATTTGTGCAACCATAGAGCACAGTAGATTTTTCTGCGACTGTTGATGTTGAGTCCCGAGCAAGCGAAAGATTCTATAATTAGAATCTTGAGCGTAGCGAGGGACTCAAAGACACAAGATGCAAATATCTTTGCTCTCATGTGATACATAGTACTTTTCACCTCAGCGGCGAGAACATATAAGGCAAAGAAAGTGTCAGAAGGAACGAAGTTTAAATGTTCCAAGATTGTATTACACCCAACATAATGAAAACTTGAAAAGATGACCTGCGACTAACCTACGATATGAAAAAAGTTTATTTCACGCTCAAGCAAAATTGCATTTTCCTCACTGGTTTTAAGCAGCAAAACTGCCATGTTCCAGCCGCTGAAGTGAAAAGAAAATTATAGTAGTAAAATGTCCATGAGATACTTATCAAAGTTTAAGATATATTATTTCAGAATTTTTGTGACTTAATTAGTTACAGAGCCTTACGCCTAAAAATCAAATTTTTACCAGACCGCGCAGAGTATAAGTACATAGGCAGATATGGGTCTTAAAAAAGCGTGTGTTATCAGCCCTTGGATAGACTGAATGGGGAATGTCTGAAATTTTTAAAAGTCCTTGATTATTTTTCTAATGGTAGGAATAACCCTCGCCATGAACAGAAAAAAGTTTCAGATTTTTCGGTTGCGCCATATATTTTTTAAAAATATAAACATTTTATATCACCTCGCGTCTGCCCCGTATCAGACTACTACGACATTTATAAGTCCGTCGAATATTTAAAAAAAAAACTCCTGCTTGGATCTGTGGTACGCAATGACATCGACAGTTCATCATAGGTTGGTCGTATGACTTGAACTGTCAATGTCATTGCGTACCACAGATCCAAGCAGGCGTTTTTTTTTTTAATATTCGACGGACTTAGAAATGTCGTAGTAGTCTGATACGGGGCAGACGCGAGGTGATATAAAATGTTTATATTTTTAAAAAATATATGGCGCAACCGAAAAATCTGAAACTTTTTTCTGTTCATGGCGAGGGTTATTCCTACCATTAGAAAAATAATCAAGGACTTTTAAAAATTTCAGACATTGCCCATTACATTTATTCCCAGTTACTCATAGTTATTAGTTACTTTTAGGGCTATCCCGATTGGGATCGATATTTTGTCCAAGTATAGTTGGCCTTCTAACCGGTACAGATCTGATACCGGAATGTTGGCCACCGATGCGACTACCACGTGCATCTTTTAATAGCCCGTCTGTGTTGCCACCAGACCATGGTAGCCCAGTAACCGGGTGTCTACGGGTTTATGTAAACGCACAATTTGACCCATTTTAGTTGCGTATGAAAATGGCAAACAAAATTGACTTGTTAGCTTTTCTGTTATTATTACAAGCTTTTATTTAACTTGCCCTGTTAGTAGGTCTGTGTCGTTGTAAATATTTAACATCTATCATATGAATCATGTCAAATGGCAAAATATATAATACAGTTTCACATTAACAGACCCGGACCCGGGCAGCAGCATCCCTGGAGTGCGGTGGAGATACTGCGATCGCCAATCCGCATGCCATGAGTGGCGATTATGGCATTTGGGTACGGCGTGTACACGAGTACAGGCATCGAATTCCGTCAAAGAAGATATATGTATACTAAGTTGAGGTATGAGGTGCACAGATAGGCATTGCGATTGTAAGCGACGTGTGCTCTTTGGTTGGACATAACAACAACTAGGCTGTTGGTAGTATCGGTGATACACAAACAACGAGGCAATCGCTAGCCATATCACGACAGTCACGACGTCTTTGTTCGCAACTCCCATAGATGCCCTACAATGCAATTGTGTCAGTCTTCGGAATGTCATTGATTCTAGTCAGAATGCAACTTGAAGCCATTGAAGCTCCATATCCCGCTGTCTGGCGAGTTTGGAATACTTTGAAATGATGTCACTACTCATCGCGACGGAAGGACTGTCATCATTTCTTGCTGTCGAAAATACCCTAGCAACGTTTAATTTTGTTTTGTTTACGTCTCAAACTGCTCTACGGTTTTCGTTTTTATTTTAAAGTAATATTTACTTAGGTTTGTGAAGATTAGGATTATTGTTCGCTCATATTGAAGAGTTTTGTACACTCTGGATATCTGGATACTTGAGTCCAGTTAGGTTCCAACCCCGAACGTCATCGAAAATACCTTCGTGGACGCGTTTTAATGAAGTTTTTTTAACACACGGTTTTTGGTTGTTATACAAGAACATTGGGTTTGTAAAGTTGCAATGAGTAAAATACTACCAGCTACCCTAGATAGATAACTAAGTAGTTAATTATGTCATGTCACGTGTCAAAAGTATAAGTAGGATACGTAGATCTAACTGATATTTTAAAATGGATTTGTCATACAGACACAGACAGGCGGACAAACATACTGTCGAAAAACAATGCGCTAAACGGTTTTTAAATCGGTAGATATTTACTAAAAAGTGAGAAAGCTGTGATCAGGCGCCTCGTTTCAAAATGTGACGACAGATAACTTTGATTTTTTAAGGTTCCGTACCCGAAGGGTCCAAACGGCTGTTTGTTGTTGTATTGCTCTCACTCAAGTGTCTTCTGTCCGTCCTCCGTCGTCTGTCGCACAGACCACGGCGCAGCGTCGTTGCGATTTGCGATGCGTAGGCGGTAAAGCAAACGCGGTCTGTGGTACGTCGCACCAAAAAACCTCGCGGTATGCGGTGGAGTGGAGTTGGCGTGTGTGACATATGAAGCAGTAATCGACAGTCGACAGTTTCGGAAAGATTAGAAATGCAAAACCTTCTCCGCCCCGCACCGCGCCGCGCCCGCTCTGTGCGTTTCGCGCTTTATTACAGCCAAACGAAACGGAGCTACAGTTTTAAAATTATCACAGTAACTATAAGCATCTTGTTGTTCGTTCGGAAAAATATTTCGAGGGGTAACTATTTTACTGAAATAACCTTCGGAAATAACCATCTCGTGGTAATTAATTATGACATACTTCAGACCCTAGTAAATACAATCTGCTATTAGATATATTTGACCTTAATTAAGTAGCGATTCAATTCAAAAATACCAATTGAGAGGTACTGCCGTCCTACTCCTCTTAACTGAGTATAATGTATAATTAACAATTTTCGTACCTAATTTAAAAATCACGTAGCGAGAGAATCAGAATCTCGGAACGAGCTGTCACCACTCACAGCCTCCCGTCAGAAGCTGGCGAGTCGAAAATAAAGACGAATTCCTTCTGCCTGCCAAATATCGAGTGTTTTTGTTTATTTTACCGCAAGCATTCGACTATTAAGCCTTAACGAGCGGCGTAATGATGATCGAAATATCCTTTGCACATAGGCATTCTTAGTTTAAGTGTGCACTTAAAGTATAGAGAACTTAGGCTGACAACAGGGAAGCAAGCTTCTCCATATGCTAAAATAAAATTTGTAAAAGTAAAGGTTCGATTGAATAAATAAATATTGGGCAACAATCTTACACACATCGACCTAGTCCCAAACTAAGCAAAGCTTGTAGTATGGGTACCAGACGACAATATACATGCTTATATAGATAAATACATAGAAAACATCTAAGACAGGAACAAAATAGTCGTGCTAATGACTTAAATAATGCCCTGACCGGGATTGGAACCCGGGACCACCGGCTTGGTAGGCAGGGTCACTACCAAGTACCAACTAAGCCAAAGTGGTCGTCGTTGTCGATTGTTATGTAAATCCCATTCTATTTTCTTGCATGCTTAGTAAAGCAGAATGTATGTTTCTAACACCTTGTTTTATAAACTACATTCTTGCAATGAATACATGATTATGATTATGATTGCTTGACACTGACCTAATAATACAATATTAATTTAACTCCTAATTAATAAAGCGCGGACCGGGGCACGTCGCACCAAAAAACCGCGCGGGATAGCGGAGCGGAGGCGGCGTGCGTAACATATGAAGCAGTAATCGATACTATCGACAGTCAACAGTTTCGGAAAAATCAAAATTTACCTTATCGATCTTATCGCATTATCAGTGCGTAGCGCACGTGACTGGAGTTGGACCAAGAGCGCCATGCACAATTGCAAATGCTACATCATTAAGCAAGACGATTGACATATTATTAAGTAATTTGGATGTTCCAATGGTAAAAACACTTTAATAGGTATCAATATTATTGAATACAAATTTATGATTCAGTTTTGAAACTCTAGGTCCATTTGGAGAGGATGAGAGACGATTGGTCAGTAAAGAGAGCGTTTGTGGATCGGCCTAATGGAGAACGTCCGGTTGGTCGTCCCAAATACTGCTGGAGTGACGAGGCCCTCAAGGACCTGGCTAACCTTGGAGTACCCAACTGGCGTGGGGTGGCGTTCTCTTGTGTCGGAGGTCAAGATCCTCTTCGGGTCATCGAGCCAGCTTAGTAAGTAAACAAGAAGAGCTGTTTCCGCGACTCTCGTAAACTAGTAACTTACTACGTTCCTATTTCTACATTTATACAAATGAACAAGACATTAATTAGTCACAGTTGGCGTATGCGTGACGTTCCGTTCTTAGGCACTTTGTTCTAAAGAGCCGTGTCAAACGAGCAACGTAACGTTGAGAAGACTTTTGTGATTGGAGTGTGAAATGGACCGTGCATACGATAGCAATCAAAGGTTATTACGTAGTTTATGTATAAATATTATTTGAATGATGTATGCTATATGTCCGATATAAATGCGATCATAGATAGCTATGCTGATATTTTTTATACCACAACGGTGGCAAACAGCTAATGGCCCGCTCGGTGGTAAGCAGACACCGCAGGCTATGGACGCCGGAGATACCAGAAGAATCACAAGCAGCGCGTAGTAGATTAAAACTATATGCCTAAAATGTTAGTTGGAGGTTTACTGTTACATTTTTGTGTATAAAAGTGCGTACTCGTAATACGCATGCTTGCGCGTGCTTGTAATATGCATATTTTTGGGAGAAAATGACTGACTGTCGGGTTTATTTCGGCGTTTCTTCTCGGGGATCCGGTCACCTAGGGCCACTTTCCTTTCAGGGCCATTTCCTTGGAATGTCCACATACCCGAACGTCCATATCGCTCGAACGACCATAATACTAGAAAGGCCAAGTGCCTGGAATGCCCACATCCCTGAACGTCGATGTCACTCGTACGACCACAATACTATAAAGGCCACATGCTTGGAATGACCACATCCGTGAACGTCCATTTCATTAGAACGACTGTCTTTGTATAAATTTGTATACTTTCGAATGACTGGGTTAGGACTGTTGACTGGAAGTCTGTACTTTTTCTTTAATAATTTCGAATCTTATGTTTTTATATTTTTTGTATTTCCAATAACACTAAAAGTATTTGCATACGTTTGCGATTCTTGTTTGTATGAAAGTATGTTAACAGTTTGTTTTTAAGGGGACCGTTTTGTTTAGTTTGGTTTTTCTTTTAATAAACACCATTATAAGCTATGTATGTTTGTTTAATTAATGTAACGTTATACAGGGTGTGGCCTGTAATAAAAGCAATAAATTTAAGCGATGATTCTACAGAGTATACGCAGTTACCTTGACCTTATCTTAATGCTCCAAAAGTTGTATTTTACCCGCGGGTGTTCATTTGTAACACGAGCTAGCGAAAGGATTCTATCATTGGTTCCTAATAGAATCCTGAGCGTAGCGAGTGTTGCAACACACAAAAACCGTAAAATAACTTTACAATGCATTTGCTCAGAAAGTCACTCTTTACACGACTCCACATAGGCATGAAAAGTGCCACTTTTCGCACTAGTGCGGAAAAGTAACTTTTTAATTTAAAAATTTCGACCCTCCTTGAATGGACTCATGTTCCAAGGACATTCCCCTATTATAAATTAGCTCAGTGGTCTTTCGGGGAAGTGGCCTAGGTAGAAATTTCCACAGTGGTCTTTCGGGGAAGTGGCCTAGGTAGGAATTTCCACAGTGGTCTTTCGGGGAAGTGGCCTAGGTAGGAATTTTCACAGTGGTCTTTCGGGGAAGTGGCCTAGATAGGAATTTCCACAGTAGTCTTCCAGGGAAGTGGCCTAGGTAGGAATTTTCACAGTGGTCTTTCGGGGAAATGGTCAGAGTAGGAAAAGCCCGAACGAGGAAATGGCCGATCTGGGAATTAGTTTGGTGGCCGTAGAAGGAAGTGGCCCTAGGTGACCGGATCCCTTCTCGGCAGTGGTCTTCTTTTTCAGAAACGCTAGTAGAATTAATCTTGCAAAAGTGCCATTACAGCCTACTTGCAGTATAAAGTTCAATTATTTCATTTATAAACATGAAAGTTTTAATTGCAAAGGGTTCAAAATGTTCAAATATAATAAGATATAAGACCAAGAGGTCTGAAAGTTTAAGTCTGACACTTTCATTTTACGATTACCTTTTGGTTTTATTTCGGACTTCTTTTTTTGACTGTACAATCGAGTTCATTAGTCATTACTCATTACTATGTAAACATTTAAAATTATATCTGAGCATTATATTTTTATCGTGTTTTACATATATTTCACTTTGTTCACTTTATGTCTTATGTACAATCAGCAGCAGAAATAGCTAAGCATATAGCTATAACACGTTCATAATTATCTACGCATAGCCTCATTCTCTTGACATTAGAGTTTGTGTAGCTCATTTTGAGCACTAGGCCCGCGTAGCTACTTATGCTGCAGACTGTACAACGTTGGTGCACATATTTTCGAACTCGACTATATTTTATAATGTTAATACCGGTAGTTTTCTTTTTCAGAAAACATCTTAAACCCGTTCCAGGCGTGTCGGTAGTGTAACGACGTAGTTATGAGATATTAAAACATAGTTAATAGTTGTTATTCCATTCATCTAAACCCATAAGATGTCGTAATCGTAACTCAAATATTTTCGAAGCAATGCGTGGAATCTACGCTCTAGCATGATGCTTGGAATATTATACACTAGCTTTTGCCCGCGACTCCGTCCGCGTGCAACTAGTTATATTATAGAAAATGTTGTAGGTGCAGGCTCAAATGTCGCTCGCCCATACAAACTTCTACCCCCGTTTTCACCCTCTAAGGAATGATTTCCGGAATAAAAACTAGCATATGTCCTTTCCCGGGACTCAAACTATCTCTCCAAATTTCGTCTAAATCGGTTTAGCGGTTGAAGCGTGTAAAGGGTAACAGACAGACTGACAGACAGAGTTACTTTCGCATTTATAATAATAGTATTATTGGAGGCCAGGTAAAAGCAATTGGTGGACAAGTTGATTTTGAAGCCACGAAGCGGAACCCGTCAATACAACACGCGTCTACGAATTGCCCATCCTGGTGAGGCATACGAGTATATAGTGCTCTTTCTCAAGAAATGCAATGAAATTTGAAAATTATAATAAAAATCTGACTGTACCTAAATAACAAATATGTAATGTATGATACAGTCGACTTCATAAATATGTACCTGTGTTCCTCAAACTCCAAAAACATCTGAACAACGTAATGCCATTAACAATAGAGCAGCGTTCACATATTATTGATCACCTTGTCCGTGCACATATTTTCGAACTAAAATGAAGTAACAAGGGTTGTGACCCACGTTCCGGCTCTTACCTTGTCCTAAAATATCTATCGACATACAGCGAACAACGCTGCCAGCATTTTTTTTTTTTTTAGCTACACTAGCAGTAAGATGACTAAAACTTAACGATTATTGAATGAGTCCATGTTACTCGAATTAAATGATGATTATTACTATTATTTTTTTTTTTGCCACCTTTTGACCATGTCAGAGCCGGACATAATTCATTTAAATACTTATATTTACCTATATTTTATTCGTGTTGGACATTTCTGTTTTTATGTTGTACTTGTTGCATCTTAGTTTACTCTGTTATTTTGGTTGGACTCTAATGGCGATCTAGATCTTTCTGTTCATAAATGAAGTGCTTTATGTAATAATCGCTTAGCGTAAACCCCATTTACGGTAAGTTGTATACTTATAATTTACCTCCAACCGGATCAGTCTCGTCCACGTGTATCATCTCTGATGATCTGTAAGCAAATATTATCAATTAGTATCATAAAAGGAAGCAATCAAATAATAATGAAATAAATTAACTTTATTCTGTAAGTAGGCCGCAATGGCACTTTTACAAGTCAAAATCTACTAGCGTTTCCCAAAAATACCACTACCGAGAAGAAACGCTGAAACACAAATAAATTATCTCTTATCTCTCACGAGACGATGCTGCGGACCGCTCTTACTAGTTACTATGCACATAAAGGCCCGTAAATTTACTATTTACATTACACTCTCTTTTCAACTTTCGGAAGACATCCCTTACTGGGATAAGTTCGGCTGTATTTGTACCTGTGTCATGTGTAGGTACAGTCGAAGATTATATTGTTATTGTTTGTCACTTTTGTGAAGATTCGATTCAATTTACGCAGAAAATGACGTAAATAGATGTGCGATAAGGACACTGTAAGAATAAGAATGAACCTTCCATAGGTTAGAATTGTTAGGTTAGATACATGTATTTTCATCCCGCGGTTTCGCTTGCGTCTCGTGGAGCCGCACGGCAGTTAGTCTAGTACAAAATGATGCAGCGAATTTCCCAAGAACAGTCTCAGTCAAGTGGGTCGTCTGTATTTAGCGGCCATGTGCCCGCATCCATCACTCGTATTGTGGAACATAACAATATCGTACTATTCTTTATTGCGTGTTATAAAACAAACCTTGCTGCATGCGGATAGGGCTTAAATTGCGCGGCGCAGAATTAATATGCGAGCTTGTGAAAATTATGTTACGTCCTTGCGCCCTTTCAGGCTGACCACTGAAAAGAGAAGTCTATCTAAAATTAAGCCTATATGACAATTGCTTTTACCGCGCGCTAAAAACTATATATATCTTGTCAACGGTTAATGTCTCTATTTTTTTAGTTAATATCCCAAACGTTTTGTATCTAGGTACTTAATAAAGAGATTCATTGTACAGCAGTATATTTAATTTATCTCTGTATACTTTTACTGTGTGGCATAGATTTGTTTTTTGCATAGTAAAAGGTGCATACTATTCCAAAAATAAATTTACACTTGTCAAAAACTACTACCGTGCTTTATTATATCATTTGTTCGTATGACAAACCATGATGCGAAATTGACTTGTTACTCTTATACCAAACTAGACAATAATTTCATATTTATTTAGAACTCTCTTTTAGTTCTTGACCTGTTTCAGCTTCGACAGACAGCGTCAGAAGATATATGGTAAAAGTCGTTATAGATGTTGCATCTCTCTCGCAAGTGCAGAATGGTGAGAAAGAGACGCAATGTTTTAAACAAGGGGATTATCGGATTATCATGAATGCGCAGAATAATGACGCACTTTACAAGGTAATCGTCCCTGTGCCTCAAATATACCGTCCTACAGTTTATTTATTTATTCATTTGCATTGAGCAACAATATACCTTAAAGACATAATATCAATACAAATAGAGAGACATGAAGAACACATTTCATTTAGGCGACGTAACGGTGTGGCTTTACTGTCGTCAGCTCCGATGTAGATTCCGGTAGGTTGCCCCGGAAGTGTTCGGAACCACCGAAACACGACACCTTTCGGCCAGAAGTCAGCACACGCGATGGTCCCCTGTAGCGGCCACGGCACGCGCACAACAAAGGAGCTAAATTGCACGTAGTGGCGCGAACGCAGATGGAACACCCTCAACGCTTAGCCGGTCTTCCTACGAACGTACTCCAGTACTTCATCAACCGCAATATATTAGTTTGGTTCAGCCACGCAGGCACCGTTTGTGTTAAGCAGCAGGCCTATAGCCAGTAATGGATTATTAGTAAAGCGATAACTTCAATGTCCACATCTAGATTAAGGCAAAACAACCGTTAACCGCTCGGTTAGGAAACAGATAATATTCAGTTATTCGATATTGGATATAAGGTTTCATACAGCATTGAACTATCAGCGCTATCCAATAGATTCCCATTCACATTCGATTGTAGTTATTTTTCTGTTTGTTTTAAGAGTCTTCAGTACGCTCGGCTGAACTCGATTCTCCATACAAACGTATTTACGCTCTCATTTTAAAACGCCATGCTAGAATAACATGAAACTTTGTATACACAATGGGAGCCGCCATATCTAGGGCGGCTCCCATTGCGCATGCGCATTGAGCTTACTGCGGACTCAAGTCTTTTTACTTAGTAAAACTTAACAAAGGGTCCGGCCTCCAGTGATCCAACTTACATCTGCCGGCCGGTCTTCCTGAACACGCTTAACGGACTCATCTTCACATCTACTGACACTATTTAATCACATTGATATAAAAAATAAACTAGAACATCAATTTGGAACACGTAACTGGTACATCGAGAACGGATCGGCATTTTTATGTGGTTAGAAAAGTATTCGTCAATGTTTCCGTATCAGACCACACAAATAAATTATTTTTACAGCACAGGGTCGTTTGAGGAAGTGTTTAATGCGCACTGATTGTTCGAGACGATCGATGCATCGATACAAAACGTCATACGCGTTGGTACAGTCAAAACATCAACAGTATATTGCCCTCTTACATTCCTAGGAATTTGCACCCACAAGAACGTGGACGAAAATTTAAATACAAAATTCTCTGGAGTTTCAGATATGTTAAACATTATTATGTTAATATGTATTAAACCAAAGCAATTATTCACTCTCACATCCGGGTTTAATAACATACAATTTTGTACAATCGAGCTACCAATACTAGCGATAAAAGCCATTCGTTTTTACTGGCCAGGCTGGTATAATTAAGTATTCTATGTATACGAGTAGAGACTGTAATATAACTGCACTGGTAGTCTATTTGACAGAGGGGACTACAATTTATTAATCATCATTATCATCCTTTTACCGTTTTGCCCGTTGCATACTAAAGGAGCCAGGCAGCACCTAATCCCAAGATTTGGAGTAGGCACTAGTTTTACGAAAGCGACTGTCATCTGACCTTCTAACCCAGAGAGAATACTATACCTTGTTGGGATTAGAACTGTTTCTCACGATGTTACACTTGACCGAAATGCTACTATTAAATATCAAATAATATTTCCGGGATTCAAACCCATAATCTCTACAGATTGAAAGTCATAATTACACCTAGATATTTTTCTAGCACGAACGATTTGATGTAAGTGATTGACAAAATAAAAACATCGACAGTCCTGTTATCGATAAGTACCACTTCAACGTCATAGATAAAAGTTTGAAAATAAGGGTTGTCTAGTTGGTACCATAGCACATTGCAGTTGATCATAAACTTTGTTAGATCCATATGAAATCGTTTTTTCTCTTCCTGAATATTCTTATGCTTGTCTGTGTTAATGTGTTTACTTCGCATTTGGTGCAAAATAATTTTGAACCACGAAATCAGATTTCTGGTAAATTTACAATAAACGAGGTGATTCTCTCTTCTCGGGACGTTTTTATGGGTGGCATTTTTTCGTATTCAGTCTTGTGTTTACAATATATTCGCTTTGACATTGTATGTCACGTTCAGGTCACGTTTTACTTTTTTAATGAAAAATATATAAGAATAAAAAAGTTTACTTTTTGACGTTGGTAATATGTAGAGGAATTAAATGAAATGTGTATTACGATTTTGCCTCTTTATCATTACTTCAATGAGTTGGATGACATGTGAATATTTTTAAATAGATACTGCATGTTTTCCTCACAGACATATAATGAATTATAGCATGCCAAGCGTGGCGATTATGGCATTTACCCCCCATGAAATTGGGGGTGGCCTATGTCCAGCAGTGGACGTCCTAGGGCTGATATGGTGGTGGTGGTGGATATAATGAAGTACATGCCGCAAGTACAGTGATTTGTACGTCAGCGAAAATGCTCAACTATGAAGAAATAAAACGTGACTTTAGTACAATGTTTTTGTAGTAGACACAGAACATGGACTTGATAAACTTCCCTTGCCTTAAATATTTTTGTAAATTTTTGTAACTCTTTTCTTATACTACAATCAAGATAAACAAAAAAGATAATACCTACACCATGAGTGTTTTATGTAGGCTGCTCTATATAAAGAAAATTATATTGCAAATAATAAAAATAATTGGATCAAAAGTGTACGGATTACGTTCAATTTGTACAAGATCGGTACACGCGGCGTCTAGGTAGGTAGCCGATATAAGTCTGTGATTGTATGTACAGTCAGCATCACAAATATGTATACAATTTTGAACCTTATTCCCCAGGCATTTGTTCCGAAATGTATACATATTTATGATGCGGACTGTACGTCTTGTCGTTGAAGTAGTATGTACTTATCGATAATAGGATTGTCGATATTTTTATTGTGGCAAGCACTAAACAAATCTTGTTCCTGCTAGAACAATATCTAGGTATAGTCATAATGATGGCAGGGTGGACATCAAAAAAGGGACATATTACCCCTTCTGTCAAATATCGGCGATGGAATACCTGCCCGGCTAGTATGATAGCTTATACCGTCACGTTATATGGCCAAAATGTACTGAAACGTCACATAAAACGTAACGGTATAAGCTATCATACTAGCCGGGCTGGTGGGCTAAAGTAAAGATGCTAAGCATGAAGAATTTCATACATTGACCGACACGAGTGACACGCAATTTCCTATGTCTATGACACGCGCATAATTATATTGCCGTCCAGCTAGGGGTTATTGAATGGCGGCCAAAAGATTCCTATCTCTCTGCGCGTGCGACAGAGATAAGACATTGCGTGTCAATGTACGATATTCTTCGTGCTTAGCGTCTGTACTTTAGCACAACTTGCTGCCAAGTTGCGTCACGGGACTCGGCGATTCCTATCTCACTCGCACTTTGCGAATTAGAAAAAGAAAGGTAGACTTTTCTCGTCTCGTGTCTCATTGAAGCGGTTGTTGTGCTAGCCCCGCTGGTGAAGTTAAGCAACTGTCATTGCATGCACTGTGATATTGGCTTAGGTTTGGCATATACGGAACGCGGCAACGGGTTGCGAGCCAAAATACGTCATACGAGCGTAGATATACGGTTATGGCTACATAATTAACGCTGATTATAGCATTGTTACGCTGTATAAGGCGGCTATATGCGTTATTAGTCTTAGCTTAGGTTGTTGACGTAATGACAGTCACTGAACTTGACTGGCAAAAAACTTTATGGTTTGTTTTAGTTTTGCATCTAAAATACACAACAATCAAGTTATAGTATAATTTGGATTATTCTACGTTTACCATGTTACTTTGGATTGTACTATATAGTTTGCATAATATCCTGGCCACGTTCGTGGCGAAGCCAGAATGCTATTTACATATATACCTATATACTTAGATAACCTCGTCGTGTTGTTGAAGAGGTTTAATTTTTTTCTTAGAACCTATTTGGAAATTTTTGATTTTTCCTTCTCATAATCATTTGTACGTTTGATTCTGATATAGATAAAAAGTGTCCCAAATTTTCCTTACAATATGTGGCGATTCATACAAAATCTCTGGGGAAACGTCTCAAAGTGGAATAATAAAATTGGACACTTGTTTTACACAAGCCAGGCTTTGCAAATGAAATTAAGACAAAATGATGTTCTGATAAAGCAAATTATATGGTGCGTGTTAAATATTCACATTGTATAATCGTAATCACGCCATTATAAATATACCGCCAGTAATTCATTACAAATAAAAAGAAAACATTATAATTATAAACAGCCTTTGTTTCTATTGTCTATGGCCAAAATTGAATCAGATTCCCCAAGATAATTAGTGGTTTTCGCCCGCGCCGATTACTGATACGAAAACATTCCAGATACGTAACACTTCCGGGAACTTTTATCTATAATTAACGGTTATATCTAATTTGAGCATTATACGCGTGGAGCAAGGCTCTGTTCTCGTGATCAAGAACGTGTAAGATACGAGCTTAGAGAAGCAGTGAAATGGTTATGTTAAATGACAGTTCACATTAGCTGGGGAAATACGGTGAGCGAAAGTGCGTGCACTTTTGAATTAGAGATGACATAAAGAGGTATAGGTTAAAAACTTAAGAAAAGGACCTGTTGTATGTAGTTGGGACCCGGGTATGTCCTAAAACTACGACCAAGACCACCGGGGAATGGGCAGCAGCATTCCTAGAGCGCGGTGGAGATACTGCGATCGCCAACCCGCATGCCAAGCGTGGCGATTATGGCATTTACTCCCCATGAAATTGGGGGAGGCCTATGTCCAGCAGTGGACGTCCTAGGGCTGATATGGTGGTATGTAGTTGTGACGTGTTTGAATAGACATTTTTTTTGTTTGTGTTACACATTTTAAATATGTAATGTCTATTCGAACACATTAGTCAATAAATATCAAAGTAATTAGCTCAAAAAGCCACTTTACTGATTAAGTTAGAAGATTGAATATCCAATAACAATAAAAAAAAAACTGTCATTTAAAATAATTTCAACTGTAACAGAAAATTAGTGCATATACATTAAAATCAGTATTTATTTGTATACACTTGAGACTTGAGAGAGCGAACGAGGTTGTCTATCCTATCCGATACTAAGAACAATTCGGCGTTGCTTGGTAATGTTAGTATGTTATGTATATTTAAAATCATTTGAATTGACCTAATTTTATCAGATTAGTCTGATCACAAAGCGACGGTTCAAAATGTAATGGCAGTTTTAAACATTTTTAATAATTTCAACTATATAAATGTTTATTATAATTTATAGGTACTATAGGTACTATAACTTATATCAGAGATCGGCACGCCATGAAACAGGTACCTAGGCGAATTAACGAGATAATATTAAGATTTTTTAAAGTGTGAACATGAGCTAGATCGGTCAAGGGCTTGCTGAAACCAACTGAAACATAGCCCAACAAAAGTCGAAACAATAGGTAAAGGGGAAAACATGGTTTTTCTAAACACAACTAGGCGCCGCTGGAAGGATCTACAAGTACACAACATACTTACGTACTAGTTAGGCTTTAGGACTTAGTCCTTTAAGTATCCACGTGAAAATAAATACATTTTGTATTATTATTTGTATTATACAGTAATTTTGTATTATTAGCAGTAAAGTATCGGCTAACGGAAATTCTAAATTTCAAATAAAAGGAAAATTAATCTTCTCTTTAATTTTTAATTTAAATTATATAACTTTTTAATTTCTTGCAAAATTTTGTTAGCTTTTAGATACAACGCCTATCAATTAACCACCAAAACGTCATAAGCTTTAAAAAACCAGTCGATCCTTTCTATTAACCGCGATCAAAATGAAAGTATTCGTCAATTCAAAAGGAGTTTCCGATGCAACAACCGAAATGCTGTCACCACAGCGGGTCAACGACACAACTTTCCAAACCGGTTTACACATTAAACTCGACATATACACTTGCTCTTTATGTATCCGTATTATGTATATGTGATGTTGTGGTTCCGTCGAGTATTCCGTTGAACTGATCTAAATTGTTTTTTTGGTCTCGAGGATGCGCTATGTTAAAAGTGAGACTGCATTTGTTTCTAGTCGTCAATATAAGGGACTCTCAAGTCAATAAAGGATCGGCAACGCGCTTGTAAATCTTATAGAGCTGTAAGCGTTCAGAGGCTAAGAACAATACTAGACGGTGGTAAGCTTGCTTGCCACCGTCGTTGTATGCATAAAAAATTTGATGTTTTTTTTTATGAAATAGGAGGCAAACGAGCAGACGAATCGCCTGATGGTAAGCGATGAAAGCCCATGGATACCCGCAACACCAAAGAGGTTGTAAGTGCGTTGCAGGCCTTCAAGATGCGAGTACGCTCTTTTTTTATGACATAGGAGCCAAACGAGCAGACGAATCGCCTGATGCCCCTGATGGTACTTAAGCGATTAGCGCCGCCCATGGACAATCGCAACACCAGAGGGGTTGTAAGTGCGTTGCCGGCCTTTAAGATGCTCTTTTCTTGTTGTTGTTCCGTCGCGTATTCCGTTGCACTTATCTATGAATATAGATAAATGGAGTAGGTAAACAAAAGGATCGCCCCACTCCTACCCTATCAAATATATCGTAACTTACCAGAACTTACGCCCGTTATAACATTTTGAAAAAACTGCAAGGTAATTGCGAACTTTTAAGTATAGACATAGACTGACATTTTCCACTACAAAAATGACAGTTAATACGAGCCGGAATGATAAGATAAGACAAAACATACAATATGTTTAAAAAAATATATAATCTTTGATTACATCTGTCATGTACCCTATTTGTTACTTCTTAAGGTGTAAGATATGGTATAGCAAGACCCATAATAAGGCGCGCGGATTAAGCAATAATGGTCTCTCGGTCAACTGCTTAAGAGCTTTGACTCGCGCCATATTAATTGGGTTCTCCTTTACTCAATTGCCTATACGTAAGTCGGTGACAAGTTCCAGGCTCGCCCGGCCACTGTTTCCTACGGAACCCCGATTTGCACAATCGGACAATAGCCGTTTTTCTGTACATCAATTACAATATAATCTATGTCGCCACTCATGGACTACAACTATTTACAGATATGGTATCTCCTTTTAAGGCAGCGGTGTTTTTGAACAGGATTGTCGGTTCGATCGTTCCTCTTTTTTTGTTCTATTCGAAAAGAAAGGGTACAAAGTTATGGGCTACCCAAAAGGGGATACAGTGTTTTGGTTTGCAAGGGTTTTAAAGTGATGTTTTATGGGTTGTTTTTTGTTTTGTATCCAGTTATTAGTGACTATATATACAATACGTAGCGAGGCGAGAGATCCTGCTCACTTTTAAATTCACGTTTCATTCGGATTTCAATTTATGTTTCGCCCCTTTGTCACCAGTGAGAAATACAAACCTGATTCCAAATTAAGTACGTTAAGGCTAGATCTGATCTAATAGGAATACTACCTTAACCTGAGGTTTGTCAAAATAATTAAATAACTACTTAATTCTTGTTTAAATAAAAACTTAATTCTTGTTTGCTCGAGTTTCAACAGAATCCCAGGCCCCTTTCGGCCAACAGTGCACTGTGATACAATAAAATCTAAGTAATGAATAACAAAGTGCAATGTTTTAGTATTCTAGACGAGTAATACTGTGGGTAAGTAGGTATGTGACTGAGTCGTACGTGGTAATTTGCATTAACTTCTAACGATGTCACTGAATTCTTGCAAATGTAAGGTCGTCAACCTAGTAATTGTTTAAAATGACAAAAACAACTTATTTACATACTGACATCTAGTAAAATGTCGAGCTAGCTTGATACCGATATCTAGTGCCTACCATACAAAATACAATAGGTAATGTCACAGAATAAGTATTTTTTTTTTTTTGGAGATCCAACAGCAATGACATTACATTAGGCAATAACATAGAAATAGAAAGCCAATTATAGGAACTCACAGGTAGTGACATAATATTACTAGTAGGTTTTTATGTTACGCACTAAATTAACCACACATGTAAGCAAATAATTAAAGATTTCAAACAAATTCTGAAAGTGGAGACGTAATAGTGCAATGTTAACAATTCATTACTGAATGGCTACGCGTCTCCGCCCGCATATTGCAACGAAAGCAGGCGCCGTGGGATAAAATTGGCCTATGTCCATATTAGAAAGTTCATTATATAGGTAGACATACAAAAAAGAAATAATTTTTGAAAAAGGATGAGTGGTTCCAGAGATTACCTATGGCCCACGTAGAAACTTACAAAGATTAGTGGTCTTCTTACAATCTGTATTAAATAAAAATAACCCACGCGTTCAGCGTTTTCATACGTTGTTTTTAGGGTTTCGTACCCAAAGGGTAAAAACGGGACCCTATTACTAAGACTTCGCTGTCCGTCCGTCCGTCCGTCTGTCACCAGGCTGTATCTCAAGAACCGTAATAGCTAGACAGTTGAAATTTTCACAGATTGTGTATTTCTGTTGCCGCTATAACAACAAATACGCTCCCATACAACAGAGTAGTTGCCGCTAAAACAACAAATACAAAAAAAAACTCAATCACACAAGTGTTTAATGGCACAGCTTTTAGCCTTTTCTCTGGTACGGAATCCTTGGTGCGCGAGTCCGACTCGCACTTGGCCGGTTTTTTGTCACTGTCGTCTGATTAAATAATGTTAAAGTAGATGATACTCAAGTTAAATTTTGTTAAAAACGTAAATCAATATCGGTTCAGAGTCAAAACCAAATAATCAAAACCAAAATAATTAAATAAACGGCTAATCAAATGTAATCTAGCTAGATAGCTACAAAACTAATAGAGCTACTCTTCGACAGGTCATCCAAGCTCTCGCGGTTTTTTCTACCTTTGTGTAGGTGTGGCGACAATCACTTTAGTCCTCCCTCACAGCACGAGAACCGAGACGCTTCACTGGAATGCAAATGTCACATATAATAATTAAGTAAAGCGACTATGTAGTTAAATAAATTACTTTAGTAACTAGCGTGTCAAAATTTCGGAATTTCGCCCACAAATTTACAACCTCATCAGCATCACCACACGATGCCACATAAGAATCAACTGTTTAATATTACCATAGGTATACATAAAATTTAGGTAAGCTATATACATTTGATCATCTGATTTCTATAGAGCGACTGTACCTACTGGGATCTATTTTGACTTGCTCAAAATATCTAATACCTTGGTGGTGCTCGATGTCGTAATCGATTAAAGTCACATAGTGGCGTTTAGTCCGTTTTCGCAAATGCGGTTTCACAATTGGCTGCGAAAGAAGAAATATTTTTCACTGTTTCGCAATCAATTACGATACAGGAATTTATTTGTCGTTTTCGAAATCAACTTTCGTAATTAACTTCGAAAGAAGATTTATTTTTCTTTGTTCGTAATGAGTTAGTTACGAAAGAGGAATTATTTTTCCTGTTTCACAATCAATCATGAAACAGGAATTTATTTGCCGTTTTAATAATCTTTCGTAATCAACTCCGAAATAAGATTTATTTTTCTTTTTCTGTAATGTTAAACAATATATTACATTGTTTAACGAGGGACGTAAGCAGAAAATCACGAATGTTAAGTCTATGATGATTCCAGTTTGCAATCCTACGCCCGAGTGAATTACAATGTTTTTCATCACATTTGCGAGGAAATGAATCCAAATCTAACATTCCAAATTGACGAAATTGACAACTTCACCTCTAGTATTCTTCATCGCCGGGGCTTCTTTGTGAGACGTGCGCGCCGCATCAATGTGACAACCAATCACAAACCAGTATGCAATCAGATCACACATAAACTCACAAGTCCCTCGGGAGTTATGAAAATCCATAACTCCACGGGAAGTAAATTGTCTATAGCTGCTGTACACTCGCCTGCGTACAATAACTGCGTACAATAACTGCGTCCCTTTACGAGGAAGTGTGCTGATAAAAAATATTTTACTAATTATTTTTACTTGTCCTATTCGAAAAAATGTCTTATCTAGCCCGTTTAGAGGGAGCAAAACTAGATTTTGCTCCCTGCCAACAGGGTGCAAATTGTTATTGCGCTTGCTTCCATTGTGAGCAAACACGAGTTATGCTCCCTCTAAACGGGCTAGAAAAGACTTTTTCTTTTTTGTATTAATACAACAATGGTCACAAATAAGCTTATGGTCTACCTGATGGTAAGCAGACACCATAGTATATAGAAACTAGCGTCTCCATAAAAATCACAAGTGTCGGGTTACCACTGGTTGCTTGAAGCCAACCCTCTTAAAATGCTTTACTCACTGACCGACGTAGCACCTCCCGACGTGCGCAGAAGAGTCACTTGCTCGGTGGAAAAACTATCTGCACAAAATGCTGACCCTCGCCATCCTCTCTACTTTGGCCGGCGAGCCTATCTCGCCTCAAGAGCCGATCCAGCTTCCTACATTCCACCGATCCAATCACAGTAAACAGAACTATTGAGCCCTTCAACCTGTGGAAAGAAACAGCTCCCCCTCCTGAAAACGTTGTACAACCTGCACTAAGGCTACAATCTGGGCACGACCTGCCCTGGGCAATATGGAAGTCCCTCAATAGACTGCTTTCTTGTGTTGGTCGCAGTAAAGACAGCCTGTGCAAGTGGGGTTTCATTTGGGGCATTCTCTAACCGCTGCGTGTGTGGTGTCACCACCCAAACTTTGGCGCACCTTACCAACTGCCCGGCTTGCCCATCCTCCTACTCACAAAAGACTGGATAAAAGCTAACCAAAGGGCATTAGACGTTGCTGGTTTTTGGGTCAGCACAATTTAGCATAGCACAGCCATCGATTCGATAAGAAGAAGAAGAAGAAGAAGTCACCACCACCACCCCCCTTGCGACGCGCGCCGTTTTTAGTGACACACCGTCTCATCATATAGTAGAACTCGACTTCATCGAGTACAAATTCTTGTTTAGTAATTGATTACGAATAAGGAAAAAGTAAATTATTTAGTAATTGATTACCAAAGAAGAAAAAACACTCGATTCCTAAAATAGCAAATAAATTCCTGTTTCGTAATTGATTGCGAAACAGTGGAAAATTATTCTTCTTTCGCAGCCAATTGTGAAACGGCAATTGCGAAAACGGACTAAACGGTTATTGGAACTTAAATTGGGATATCCTACATTATATTAATCGATTCCTCGCGTTTCCTCATAATTTAGCGGGCGTCTGTCTTCGCGACAATCCATCTTGATAAAGAGGTGACGGAAGAGGGAACTAATTATAACGTTCCCGGCCGCTATGCGGAAATCAGTTTTTTTTTATTTGGAGTATTCCTGGCCATTTTAAATTAATGATTTAGTCCACGCTCGGTGTAAAATAATTAAATAAAGCAAAATGTTCTTATTGAATTGTTCTTACGGGGTGTATTCGCTAAAATATTACCTAAATCAGTTTTTTATTTTTTGCTTATCGCATGCAGTCGTTCTAGAATCTAGTACATTAAAGTATGGTTTTAATTGTATTATTATGAATATTAAAAATAAAACTTCCTACATGTTTTTTTAATTTAATAAATATATTTTGAAAACATCATAATTCAAAGTACTTTAAATACGATCAGTACAGTCGACGTCAAAAGTACATATGTTTAAACTTCTGCCTTATCAGAATGAAATAGTGCATGCGAGTTTCATTATCATTAAATTGCGGGTAAGCGTGGTATAATGAGTTCAATTAGTGAAACTCGCATATGACTCTCGTACGGATGCAAAAGTAACATAAGCATGTCTTTGACGTCGTCGCCGTTTAACTCGTTTATAAACATATATTATATACATAAATATGTGCAAAAATAAATATAAATACGTGCTGTGCTGTAAAATGTAGATTACTAAATTGAATATTATTTCAATAAAAATGCAGTAGAAAAATTTACAAGTGGAAAAATAAGGGTGGCTTTGTAAACTAATTCCTCTAATTAATTTTAACTATTTTGGGTTTTGAGGAAAACCATGTAAGCTACTCCTTAATATCCTGCAGATACACACAAACACATACACACATACATGCATACATTTTTTTATTATTAAATATCTAATATTTAATGCATAAAATGGTTACAATACTATACTTATTTCCCAGTGAGCCTTAAAAATCAGGGATAGAATGTGTCAAGCATTAGGGGCGGTACTCACCGGGGCATCATGGCGGCGCAACCAGTCGCCGCCACCAACAAATTGTATGCAGCTGGTTGCGCCGCCATGTTGTCCCCTGTCCCGGTGAGATATAGCCCATAAAGCTGCATACAATTTTTTGGTGGGCGGCGACTGGATGCGCCGCCATGGTGTCGCGGTGAAATATAACCCTTAGGCCCGTTTCGACCACTGGGATGTTTCCGTTAGTATGGATTAAAACAAAACATACTTTTTGTTCCAAAAATCATACCTCACAGCTAATATAGTCCCTTGCAAGAGCTGGATTAAACCTACTTACTATAACAGCGGTCAGCGGCCTAAAATTATTCCCGGCGTTTTATTTTATGCTAATTGAGGGTAGAAACCTGATTCATTATTCAAAATAAAGCCTGCCTAGTTGAGAATGTGAAAAAAACCACTTAAAAGTCGACTTATGGATATTAAGGGATAGGGCCCAACAATAGAGATAAAAAAGGTTTACAAGGATCATTAATTACTCCCACGGGTATAAGTATAGTTGTATACGAGTTTAAGGGTAATGGATGAATGGGAAGTCTTTGTAACAATTGCGTGTCCTTAAGAGTGCGCAGTACGCTCGGTTCTCTATCCATACAAACGGATTTATGCTCTCATTTTAAAACGCCAGGCTAGAATAACATGAAACTTTGTATACACAATGGGATCCGGCATATCTAGGTCGGACCATAGTTTCTGTTGCTTGAAATTATAATGGAGTAAAAATACAGCGATTATTAAAGTTTTCATACAAGCCGTAAAAAACTCAAAAAGCCGCTGTATTGTTTTTCTTTTACAATTTCTAGCAACAGAAACTAATTTCCGACCTAGATATGCCGGATCCCATTGTGTATACAAATTTTCATGTTATTCTAGCATGGCGTTTTAAAATGAGAGGGTAAATACGTTTGTATGGAGAGCCGAGCCAGACCGAGCGTACTTAATATTGTTTTATCGTGAATTCGCTGCTGAACTAGAAGTAGTGTTTTGTGTCCTTATGTTAGGTTATTATCATGCGAAACACCAAACACTTAATAAGCGACTAAGTATTTTGGTTGCAAAACAAATTGCAAGATTTACAATTTACGCACAGTCAGTCAGGTATGTTTTATCTGCAAAATAATTGCTGGCCCGCTCGATATTTGAATTTTTCGCTTCAGTTCCATTCCTCTCTATTATTCTTCACTTCAGCGCTTACTCCTTTCTTTCTCATATCCCCTGTCACACAATCCATCCATCGCTCTTTGGGCCTTCCAATCGCTCTTCGTCCTTCGACATTCAACCCTCACATTCTTTTATCAATATGATATTCATCCCTCCTCATTACATGCCCAGACCATGCTAACCTACTGCTCCTCATTTTCTCTATCACGCGTGCCACTTTCAAATTTCCCCTTATATACTCATTTATAATCCGATCTTTTCTCGTCACTCCACACATCCATCTCAGCATTCTCATCTCAGCTGCGTGCACTCTTCTTTCATCCGTCACTTTCGTTGCCCAACATTCTGATCCAACCATTACGAGGGAGTAAATTGTCAAACATTAGGTACGTTTACCTTCACTTCAACATATTGTATATCAAATTTCTCATTACGAAATACTCAGCGACATTTGTTTAGAACTGCGTCGGCATTATTATCGACTCGTGTGTTTTCAACGGCCAATAATGGGCCTTTTGTATACATACTTAATTTAAAGTGCCCTGAAATACCTCCTTCCGGTGTTAGCAGGTTTTATTTTATTAATCTCAACTCTCGCAAGTCGCAAGTAAGCGAATATACTTAGTTGCTTGGAGGATTGGCTGAATACGGTACTTTATAACATTAAAAAATATAATTTTTACTATACCAATAAACAAATCTTATGAATATACTCGGAAAAATTAAACTTCAGCTTAGTTTAGTTTAAAGATTTTTGACATGACAAAAGGAACGCAGTTTGACCATAGAAAAGTGTGCAGTCATTTTTGACGATTCGTAAATAGTTGCTGATTTGACTATCAGTGAAATACCGTATTATGTTTTTTTATGATAGACTGACCAGCGATTGGCCTTAGTCTAGCGTTATAAGGCCTTGTTGGTCACTGGTTCAGTAATAGCCTATTCAATATTGTGATGCGTTACCATAGTAAAAATATTTTTAGGCATATAAATGTCCAGTTTAAATTATGAATATGCCTAAAGGTAACCATTACATTTAGGGATTTTTTATACAGTTTTTTCTTATTAGAACCAAAAATACCATATAATACCAACCAAAAAATACCAAAATACCGTAGTAAATACTAAATTACCTAATTTAATAAAAAAATTCTTGTACAGCATGAACTGAAATAGTTATGATAGCTTTATCCAAAAGGAGCAGAGGTTTCTACTTTATACAAAATTTCTCGTCTTTTTTAAAGTAAACTTTTTTAGAGTAAACTCTAAAAAAATATAACAACGATAAGACCATTTTAAACCAAACTTATACAAAGTTTTTTTCCGTAATTTCTTTATCTTCACGGTGTTGGAAAGAAATTCACTCTTATCAGCATCATAAAACACGGCATAATAGATTGGTGATAACAGGTGGGATTAAACTTTATCACTTCTTTGTTGCCCATCCTTGATTGGCAATCTATACTTTGATTATCTGCTACGAGACTACTTACACGTTACTTCTGAATCTACTGTATTGTGTACTAGCTACCCGTACTATCGCCAACACAGTTAACTGAACTGATTTGTGCACTTTATTCTCATTGCAATAAGGGTCACGAATGCTCAGTTAACCATGTTGGCGTTTGTACGCCCGCGTATTAGGAATAAGGAATAAGTAGTTTCTGAGATGTTTAACGATGTGACAGATATACATAGACAGAATCGCACTCTTGTAAGTACCTTTTTCAACTTTTGGTAGGGAAAATCCTAAAAACGCAAACGGAGCCCCGGGGTTAAACATAGTATGCGCATCCCGAAGGTCCATTGTATATGTAGGTGAATTTTTAAAATCGATGTTAGTATAAATAATAATAAATATACCTACTTTATTGCACAACAAACAAGAAAAATGTTACACAACATTTGCATAATAATGGTAGCAACAGGCGGTCTTATTGCTTTAAAGCGAATATATATTGTATGTATATTATATATTTGGTATAAATTTATGTATTCCAATTTCTTTCGATAGCGGCACGATGGGAAATTGGTGCTTCCAACTATAGAGGTTTCATGTACGCGTTGTTGACTTTTGTCGCGATCCACGGATAAAGATTGCCATAACGACGACGACCACTTTGGCTTAGTTGGTAGTGACCCTGCCTATGAAGCCGGAGGTCCCGGGTTCGAATCCCGGTCAAGGCACTATTTGCGTATGTTTAGCACGAATACTTGTTCGTGAGTCTTGGATGTTTTCTATGTATTAAATTATGTATTTATCTATATAAGTACCTATGTATAACGTCGTCTAGTACCCATACTACCAGCATTGCTTAGTTTGGGACTATAAATTATAGATCGATTTGTGTAAGATTGTCCCCCCATATTTATTTAATTAATTTATTTATTTTATAATTTTATAAGGTGTCTTTGTCCGTGGAACATCACATTTAGGTAATTTTTAAGAAGGTTGAACGTTTTGGCTGCACACACTACAAACCCTCAGTAGTTCCAATATTTGTTACTGAGGAACTGAACACTACTTACAAAGTAAGTAGTATAATATCTAGTAATCGACATTCATACCTGAATAGGTAATCTCTGTAACTAGAAAGATAAAACCCGTTGGAGAAAAATGAAAGAAGCTTTCACTTGCCGAGAGAATATGATATGTAGTTATTATATACCGGTTGAGTGTGTTAGTAATGTATAACCTATAAGTAGTTAATCTTAACATAACTAATGTACTCGTAATATAAAAAAAAGTGACATAATGAAAACACTCTTGATGAAGCCAACATACCTTCAAACTACCTCAAAATATATACTACACAGATATTAATTGGTTTTTTATGGGGCGTCCATTATTTACGTGAGGTGATTTTTCTTTGCTTGCTTGGTGAGATGTTGTGAGATTTGGTTAGACCTTTAATCTCACGTAAGTTTTTTTCAAAAGATGTATTTTCAGTGTAATTGCTCAAATTCATGCGAAAAAATATTACGATAGTTTTTCCGACGCGAGATTAGGTGAAATTTAGCTTTACCCCCTCTCACCTCACGTCACAAAAAATTACCTAATGGACGCCCCTAATGCTAAGCGGTAGATTTGCCGCGACCTCCGTTTCCCCACGTGAGATTCGGCGAGATTTGGCGTTAACGCTAAGGTCGCTAAGAAGAAGCAAGATGGGACCAATAGGCTGGTAATGTTGTAATGCATTTCTGATCCCATTGTAGAAATATCGATCTATTTAGTGAGCCTCAATCACCTATCAAAAATGAATAGAATCAACATACACGCCCGGCTACTGTCTGCACTGCATGTGTTTTCTAAACAATGGCCACTTGTCATGATCTGCCGCTCGCCTTCACAAAAACAATAACACAGGAGGTATATTTTTTTTCGCCCCTACCGATCGCAATCACATTTCAATGAGTTGCTCTTACCTCGTTTTCACGCGCCGACTAACGCGACGGAACGAGCGAGCGGAACATAGTGCCATGCGAGGGGGATGGGAAAGAGATGAACCGGATTGACCCAGGAATACGTCCAGTTGGAGAATTTCAATTCCGTGACCTTGCACATGCACAATATGTATAATGTCAAGGAATTCATGTCTTTCTTTTATTTGGAAGTTTTGGAACCGATACTCAGGAATGTGGTGCTGTTACAACCATTTGTATTTTTCATTTGATTCATGGAAAATGTCTCGGATATCAGCTGCCTTAAGTAATAATAAATAAGGAAATGAATAAGTATTCATTCTTTGGCGGTGAGGGTGATGGTCGAAGGTATAAAAAACGCATATGTATAACTCTGTTTATAAAATTCACTCGAACAAAGAGTAGGTACGATGTAGTACCTATATTTAAACTATAACGGTATATGTACGTAACGGTAGGTATCTAAATCTCAGACACCAATCATATACATATTCTTGTAATTCATTTGTCTCAAGTCTTACCAAAACTAACAGAAAAAAGCGCTGTGAAATAAAAAGGAGGCTTACTTCACCTTAAAAAAAGTAGGTTGCCTATGCAAAATGTCTTGGTTCGGGGCTCAAGAGGCCGTACAGGGAGGTTGTCCTGTAGGCGTAGCATATATAACTGGCCGCTCAGCAGCAGCAGGCCAAACAAGGCAAAAAAGTACGGGCTCTTCTATTCGTTTTTTACTTAATTAAAAATAATTGCCAAGGTTTCAAGTAGGCAAGTACTTAATGTTTTGACAGTATATACATTTATACAGGTTCAAGCGTTTTGACGTGTGATTACTTTTGTTTGGATATAATCACAGATAAAGCAATACACACCTGTTGATCTCGCGTTGTCGCACAGTCATCTGAACCTAGCCTAAAAGTTGCTTTAACCAACGCTGCCGTGTTGTAAGCTTTCCCCGACCTAGTGCAGAAAAGAGAATCATGCTGCAAACGTAAAATTAAGGAACGCAGTCAGCATTTTAAACCCAGTTCTAAATTCAACACTATCGAGGTCGGTTAATGGTACTCGTGTCCTCCGTCGTAAAAGGACATAAATCCTAGGACATTAATTAAAAGAGTTAAATGGCAAGCTTAGTAATCTTCAAGTGTGGTGTTCCACACATAACACAACAGTTAGTTAGCTATCTTACCAGGAAAAACAATTACCGAAATTTAAAATTTACAAAACGTGTTAAAATTTAAGTATTTTCCGTTCAAAAACTTACCGCTGTCAATTTAGCACATGCACATCACAGAGCACAAGGGGAAAATGTATAACTGTTCCACATAAAACACTGGCACAAGTTTCGTAACGCACTCCCGTAAGAAAAAACAAAAAGAAAACAATAAATTCTAAATTTAAAACGATGCGCGTCTGTGGTCGCCGCGAGAGCTCGTTCGCGACTGAGACTGAGACTCGGTGGTCGCCGCCGTTTCTAAATTTATCGGTGCCAGTAATACGAGATAAAACAGTTCTTTATTGAGAGCCTTTTTTTATTCCACATGAGAAAATATGTCTAGAGTTATATATGATACCATAGGACAAATAATTTGGGACCACCCAGTCAACCTTAGTCTCGATTTACACTCATCAGCTTAGTAACACGACATCGACTTCGAATCATAAACTAAAACTAAATTAGTGGGTCGATATAATAATGTTTATTCCTCATGTTTAATATGGAAACCGTCCAGTTGAGTCATTACCTAATTGAGTCTAAATAAAGCATCATCTAAACAGTAATAGCCATTTAAATTGCAGTTAATTACATGTCTATCTGCGTATGCGTAATCCTTAGCCACAACCAATAAGTTCAATCTAAGTGGGTAATATAGAAGCTAGAAGCAAAGTAACTACTTAATTTGCACAAATAAAACCAGGTTCTATCTGATTTACCATCTTTACACGGTGCACTCATAAAAACTAAGGACAGCCCAGCTACACGATAGGTTTTATGACTTTTATGGTTACGTTTTATGGTCGGAATGTACTAAAACATCAGTTAAATCATGAGGTTGATAAAAACCATTTAATTGTTTAGATAAGTTTAACGCGTATATTTAAAGTTAAGGATCTATCATACCTCCCGGGGGAACAGTAGTTTTCTTTTCAGTCCATTTGCTTGATTTAAGCGGCTCCTATGTCCCAATGACCTTCGATCTCTAACTCTCCATTTTCTCGTGTTTTTTATAACTTATCGTATAAACAACAACGAGGTTTACCGAAATAATATTTCATATTTACTTCAAAACTCACTGTTTTCGAGATATACGGCAGCAAACTTTGGAAATTTTGGCCAAAAAAAACGGTTTATTGAACATAACTTTTATAAAAATAAGGCATAAATAAAAATCTCTGTTACGTTTTGAGAGACGTCAATAAGGAACAGTTATGTGTACATTCCATATATATAAGTGCATAAACAACATACTTATATCGAAAATAGAGCTTTTTAGGACCATGTTTGAATAAATCATAAAAAATAAGTATTCACTTTTTTCAAATTCGGCTCTTGAAAATGTAAATAAAGGATCGAAGAACCGATAATCGTTGGTGTCATAAATAAATCTTTAGTTTTGACGGAGGAATATCAACTCAAAACTCGTCAAAAATCGATGAAAAACGAATGGAGCGCGCCCCTTTAAATTATCATTTATATTTAATAGTGATTAAAAATATTTTCCTGCAAATATGTAACTACTTACTACTTTTAATCAGCCCGACAAACAAACCGACTCGTCCTCACCGGTCACCTCACACCTCACCCGTTTTTACTCGTATATGGAAACTATTAAATATCATTTGTCAAATTTTGACCGTTTCCGTATAAAACGGGGGAGGTGTAAGGTGAGGGGTGAGGATGAGTCGATTTGTAAATAACACCCGAGGTGATTTACGTACGACTCGAAAAGGGGTTGGTCGATGTCGATCGATACACAGACCAAAAATTAAAAATCGCCTTTTTAATTACGTGCATAATAGTTCTAAAAAAGAATTGGGGCAAAAGCCCTAAAGTTCGGCAATGTCCACAAGAAACACGCGAATCTAAATCTATATGACCCGGATCCTAATGGGAAAATTATGGTAGAAACTTATCTAGGGTTAGGGGTGGGGGTAGGGTTTTGTATTTGCCGTAGGAAATGTTGTTCTGAGGATACGTCACAACCTTTGTAAACAAAGACACACTGTTCTGTGACGAAAAGTATCCGGTCTCTTCTAACTTTAAGTTAGAATTGTTTGATAGTTGTACCGGTAACATATGATAGGAGTCACAGGTCATAAAAGATGGAAAATTTCTTGTGTTTTTAAACGTTCTACACTCCCATCAATTTATCACGACAACCGATACTGTAAAAAAAACTTTTTTTATATATTTTATTAAAACAAAACAAATAACTGGCGGAAGCCGAAACAGCCTGGTATGAGTCTTGCCCTGGAGAGGACGCCCCGGCTGCCAAACACAACCAGAGGGCGTGGGATACCCCCCGACTTAAGGCAGCCCACGCTGCTCTCCTGCAAAACCAGAATGATATGGAACGCGCCCGACTTCTCGCTGTTTCCACAAGTGAGTCCGGCTACTGGCTGAATGCGCTCCCTTCGTGTAATGTGGGCACTGTCCTGGAACCGAACTGCTTGAGGGTATCGATCTGCCTCAGACTCGGAGCCAGGATATGTGTCCCCCACAGCTGCGTGTGTAGTAAAGCTGTGGATCAGCTGGGACGGCATGGCCTTTCGTGCTACAAGAGCGCCGGCCGCATTTACCGCCATAGCACGATAAATGACCTGGTACGTCGGTCGCTTGCCACCGCCTCGGTGCCATCTACCCTAGAACCCACTGGTATGGCGAGAGACGATGGCAAGCGCCCGGACGGAGTCACTTTGGTGCCGTGGCGGCTTGGCAGGGCTCTGGTTTGGGACGCCACATGTGTCGATACTTTCGCTCAGTCCCACATCGAGGGTACCCGCTCTCAGGCCGGCGCTGCGCCTGATCAGGCCCAAACCCTCAAACGCCGCAAATAAGATTACGAATTTGCGGCGCTTGCGGTAGAAACTTTGGGTCCCTGGTCAGCCGACATGAAAAGCTTTATCAAGGCTTTGTCGTCGCGGCTGATCAACGCATCGGGGGATCGCAGGGCTGGTGGATACCTCTGCCAACGGATCGCTCTCGCGATCCAAAGGGGTAATGCCGCTAGCGTCCTGGGATCCATGCCGCAAGAGGGAGAGCTAGACCTGTGGCTAGACGCAGTATTCTTTTTATAATTTAATTTAATTTTATCTTAATATTTTATTTATTTTTATGTTAGTTTTATTTGTTTTTTTAGTTTGTAAAATCACAAAGAATAACTGCTAAATATCCCCAAAAAAGTACATCGGAGAAAAAAGATTTTCGAAAAGTCCATCGGAGAAACAACTTAGTATTTAACATATTGACATATTTGGGTAAAGTACTGCACGTGCAATCTTCTTATCATGTCTTTTGTTCGAATTTTCTTAAGACCGGCGTCCTAAAATAGCGCTCGTTGCAAGGTGAACCGACGTCGGGTGTGTCTCCGACACGACATACGGTGCGGTGTCGGATGCCGAGCAACGCAAGTCTAATGAGCCACGTATTCTCTTTTTTCTTGAAGATACGTGCTGTGATATGTGTGTCTATATTTTTTGTCTATATTTTTTTAGCATTCCAGTCCCATACAGGAGACCGTCATTCCAGTCAGTGTGTGTGTGTTTTTTTATCTATATTTTTATGCTATCTTAATGTTTTTTAATAAATCGGAAAGGATTCCAACAAAATGACTTAGATTTACAATCGGTTTTATGAAAAAGCGATCCCACCAAAAACATATTCATGTAAAATGTTGAAAAGACGAGACCATAGGGCTCGCACAGTCAAAAAAGTTATCAGATCTCATGTAGAAGATGTACAGTTTGTGAAGTTAGGGCTTGTAGAGTTAGGGCGTGTAGAGTTAGAAGCTTGGCTCTACATGAGATCTAGGCAACATTTTACATGAAAATGTTTTAATTGGGATTTTCCTTTTTTTGTAAGTGTTGCTTGTAACAATATTTTTTATTTTGTCTGAAAACCTATACAAACTTATGTACATCCCCTAATTTAAAGCGTGGAGGGCGAAGAATCCTGAAATACATATTTTATTATTTATAACAACGATTCTCTATATCAATTTTCAGACCTCTCCACGGAGCTGATCTGATGATGGAGACAGAAGGATGCCATAGCAACTCCGAAACTACACAAGATAAACTCATCGTGTTTGTGCTTATTCGAACTGTTTCAACGAGTAGTTGATGATTGAGGGAAAGTACAGTCAGTAATAAAAGCGTGTAAGAAATATGAAAGTCTTCACAGAAACAGAAACTTACTTACACTATGATGGTATTATACAAAAATCGAACTTACCTTCCATTAATTTATAATGTAAATGAATCTGTCATTCGTTCACTCAATCATTCAATCATTCACTTTGAAGTATAGTATAAGAGTAGTATTAAAAAATAGTTATTCCGAACTGACGACGGACCATACGACAAAAAGGAGACATATCATTTTATAATACCTACCTAAACTATGCATTTATTTGCTCTACAACTTTGATAGCTGTTACATATTCGCCAGCCGACCCGTCCGTGTGTCACGAAGTTTAGTCACTCGGCCTTCTAGTAAAAGATAACTCAACATTACCTAGGCTGAATTAATTATACCCACATAAAACTGAATGCGGGGTTCCGTCGCTGTGGAGCCTTACCCCGTTCACATCTATTCCAGTCATGGGACTGGAATGCTATGTGTGTATGGACACACTGACTGGAATGACGGTCTACTGTATGGGACAGGAATGTTAACTGGAATAGATGTGAACGGGGTATAATGCATTTAAAAATCCATACAAGTTAGTACTAGTGGCTCTGTGAGCTGTAAGACCTCGCGATCCCCCGTGATTCCGCCACTTTTAAAATATGGAAATATTTCCAAAAACTGAATTGATAAAACAATGCATGTAGTTCATATTGTTCTCGAATTCACACAAAATTTCGCGAGAACCGGTTAAGAAATGCGACCTGCTGTCGAGGAGAACAGCCGGACATACGAAAGCATTTTTTCCCAATCTGAAACGGAGACGCTGTGTTCGCGCTTCACGCTCGCTCGGTCAATTATAAATGCGAATTCTGTCTGTCACCTTTTCACGCATAAACAAATTCGGTATGGCGATAATTTGAGACCCTGGGAAGGTTACAGAACACTGTCAGCTCTGTAGGTAGGTAGTCAGCTTAAATGGAACTGGGCCGGAAATGTTTGCCGTATGCGTCCACAGAGTTGGGCTCATTCAGGTACTAGGTGGGTCCTCGCTACGCTCAGAATTCTATTGTAGAATCTTTCGCTTCACTCAGGATTCAATACATCGCCCTCGCCGTTAATTATGCTCTCTTGAGACACAATCTACTATAGACACCTGTACAGTGAACAGCAAATGTAGACGATCATTTTAGAACTTTGTCGCACTGACGTAACAATACTCAATACTGCAACAGTTGGGATGCGTCAAAGGAGTGAAAGTGGCAGGCTACTAAAATGATCATCTACATTTGCTGTTAAGAGGGCGCAGTACGTGGCAGTACGCTCGGTTCTCCATACAAACGTATTTATGCCCCCATTTTAAAACGCCACGCTAGAATAACATGAAACTTTGTAGACACATTGGGATCCGGCATTTCTAGGTCGGAAATTAGTTTCTGTTGCTAGAAATTGTAAAAGAAAAAAAAATACAGCGGTTTCTTGAGTTTTTTACGGCTTGTATGAGAACCTTAATAATCGTTGTATTTTTCCTCCATTATAATTTCAAGCAACAGAAACTAATTTCCGACCTAGATATGCCGGATCCCATTGTGTATATAAAGTTTCATGTTATTTTAGCATGGCGTTCTAAAATGAGAGCGTAAATACGTTTGTATGGAGAACCGAACGTACTGCGCACTCTTAACTGCATTATTTTTAAAGGCCTATCCATAGATACCCCACACGCCTAAGTTGTAATGATTTCTTTTTCATCCCTCGGTTACATGTATGGAATGCCCAACCTAACAATAAAATAAACACTATGCGGATATAAAAATTAAAAGGAGTGGTTTTTTTACATAAAATTGGCTATATATTGCTTTGGAAGTATACCTAGGGAAGTATATCCTGGTCGCTCTTTCGGGAATGCGATCCAAGTAAAATAAGAAAAAAAAAATCACTTATTTAAAAATTATCCGTTTTGACAAAACTTATTTTCGTGCCGATAATCGCTAGTATCCACCCGAGAGAGAAAACAAAATTTTAGACGGCCACACTTAATAATTATTCTAACCCGTAGGGCAACCGAATCCTAAAGTAGCGTACATGTACACCCATGTTTGCATGTCTCGTAATGATGTAGAATGTAGATCGCAATGTTTTTATGCACATCGGCCCGCCGGGTTTCTGTATAATATCCAGTGCATTAAATATTCAATTTACTAATTCAAATCCTTGACTCACATACTACTTGGTAAGAAGTTAACGTAATTTCTATATTTAAGCACAGAATACCTAATTAATCGTACGCTTGACAACTCGAAAACACCAGATCACGCTCTACCGCAGAGCACATACTCTAACACTTCAAACTCTCGCGATTTGTATACTTATTACTACAACTTAGAAAAGTTGAAAAACCCCCGACATTTTCTTTTCAAAGCTCAATATCTCAAAAACGGCTGAACAGATTTTCGTAAACATGGCTAAAAACACTCGGGATAAAATTATCTATGACACAAAGAAAACTAAACGAAAATCGGTTCATCCGTTTGGGAGCTACGATACCACAGACAGATACACAAACACACAGACAGACAGACACGTTAAACTTATAACCACCCTCTTTTTGCGCCGGGGGTTAAAAATATTAGTTTAGGTAGGTCTATTTTATTAATTTACCTTTATTACCGACCTTTCAACACAGGTTGAACTGGTCATGTTCGCGGCAGAACAGAACTGGCGTATTCAATATACTTCTTCTCTTTTTTAAAGGCGTTCTGGCCAACAGGGTTGGCACAAATTTGCCAGTATCAAGTTGATAGGAAACTGCTCGTGATCTGCAATCCAACGGACAACACAAACATACAAACACACCCCACCGCATTCAATATACTACTTAACTGGCGTCTCGGCAAGTTGTCAGCGAAGATATGGGTATTTAAATACTCCACAAAAGTTTATAAAAATGTGAAGGGTACTTTATTCTCGAATCGCGCCCGTGATGTCCTTACTCAGAGAAAGGATTTCTATAGAGATCTATACGAGTTCCACCAAGAAGGGCAGAAAAGCTCTTACGATGCTAAATTGAGAAGCTTACCTACGTACCATAAATATATCGACCTGTCTGCGGTACTATGAGTTGATGGACGGGAGTTGAATGTAATCTGTATTTCCTATACCTTGTGAATTGTGTTTTATAATCTGAATTTTACAGTGCTTTGGTTTCTTTCGACTGTTTTGTTTGTAATAAATAAATAAAGTCTTTAATTTGGGCGAATAATCGTTTATTTGCCTCAAATTGGCCTCAAACAATTTGACATGACGTGGACATAAATAAAGAAAAGTGGAACTATGACAAGGACAACAAATAAGATATCTCTCTCTGTCGCTCTTATTCAATTTAGTATATGACCGACGTGGACTCTACAGACGGGTAAAAATGTCCCCAAAACCATGAAATAGTATAATAATAGTACACACAGGTAGTAACATACTCGTAGGTTAGCTACATGCCTACTAACAACCAGGTGACTACGGGCGGCGGCGGAGGCGGGGAACGGCACAATCGCTTAACACGCCGCGTGGGGTGTAGCGCAGCAAAACCTGTACGTGAATGCGACCTAACAATGGTTCTACCTGAATACCAGTACCGGGAAATGAGACGGTATTAATCAAACCTTTATTATATTACTTATACCATTTTAAGCCTGACGTTAGGTTCCAATCGTTTAACCTTAAAACATAGTTAAAGTATAACCAGTACCCTAACTTTTTTTTAATACCATGTCGGTGGCAAACAAGCGTACGGCGCCTGATGGTGAGCAGTCACTGCAGACTATAGATGCCCGCAACTCAGGGGAGCCACATGCGCGTTGCCGACCCTTTAAAAAAATATACACTCCTTTCTTAACGAACCTCATACTATAGTCCCTCGGGAAAACCTAACTATTTTTTAATAGTTAGGGTACTTGATTGATGAATTCATGATGAAAGACGTGCAAAACTAGAGTTATAGTACCTAAAGGGGGTCGTACATACATTAATCATGTGATGCTTTGTCAGCAATTTATTAACCCCACTTTCGACGACCAGTTTAACCAAGTTGATAGTGACAAGTCAAGCTGAGAGTCCTGGGTTCATTTGGTTCAAATCCCGTTAGCACAATTAATGAACAAGAATTTATTTATGAAGGCACGTTAAAGTTCAGGCTTACGTTTCCCCTGTGCAAAAAAAATATCTAAAATGGCGGTTTGTATTAAGGAGTGACAGGTACGAGACAGTAGTATAGACACTAAGGTAGTGTGAGCTAGATATGTGCACCGACGCCAAAATCGTCGGCTGCGGCGTCGAGCTAAAATTTGATAGGCGGTGGCATAATAGGCGTCATCTTTGGGGGATTAAATAACTGAATAAAAACAGTGAAATGAAAAAATCTGTATATTAGAATTTCATCCCAATTCAATGCTGGCATTTTTTTACAGTTTTCGTAATTGTCGTGAATAAAAATAATTTTATTGACATTACTCCCAGTTAAGCGGGATACTGCGATCGCCAACCCGCATGCCAAGCGTGGCGATTATGGCATTTACCCCCCATGAAATTGGGGGAGGCCTATGTCCAGCAGTGGACGTCCTAGGGCTGATATGGTGGTGGTGGTGGTAAGCGGGATCTTTTAGCCGTTATAGTGAGTCCGGCAACCGAAAAAACCCGTTCGCCGGGAGTACTAGTGGCTGGTGTACATAAAATCGCTTTCGCCAGGGTTGACAAATATGGGAACAATACATTTCGGTCATTCCAGTATTTCAATATGTCTATGTCGCCTGTAGTAATAATCCCGTGGATAGCATCCAGCAAAATATTTCCAACACTCAGTCTCGATAGAACCATCGCAGTGCTCTTCAGCAGCATGTCTACCAGTATCACCTGCGGCCCCGTATTTCAAGGATAGCTGGAAGAGTCTAGTTTCTGTTGCTGGTATTGGTACATATGGTACACACAGATCTTCCTTCTTAACGAGGCGACGCGCCGATTACGCCGATTTTACTGACCGGTCAGCGGCGTGGTGTCTTGATCGGCGGCGGCGGTCATCGGCGCGGCGCGGCGCACATATCTAGTGTGAGCGGGGTAGAGTGAGCGAAGTAGCGTATGAATGGCCGCCATGTTAAAACCCATTCTTTAGTAATTGGCATGGCTTATTAAATCCGTAAACTAAATGTCCTAACAAGTTAACATTGTTCATTTAGAGTCACTTTAAATTACGGTCAACGTGCATTCATAACTACAATCACAGCCTAACATTCCATTGCCATCACTTACACCTCAGTCAGTGGATATTTAGCCACCTAGTCAAGATACTGTACACCTCGATTGTGCTAAAAGCCTAGAAGCTGAGTCATAAGGGGCAAAAACCAGCACAGCCGACCGTTAAGTATTCGTACGTGTTTGGTCGTGCCTATGAGTCAGCAGGTCGGGGCGAAGCTTGCTAAATAAAAGAAATCTTATTGTAGGTAATTGCACATGTCACCGAGAGCGGATTGATGCTCTTAATATTCCGTAGTAAGCTCGATTCTCCATACAAACGTAGTTTCGCTCTCATTTTAAAATGGTATGCTGAAATAAATTGAAACTTTGTATACACAGTGGGATCCGGGATATCTAAGTCGGAAATTAGTTTCTGTTGCTTGATATTATAATGAAGAAAAAATACAGCGATTATCAAGGTTTTCATACAAGACCAAAAAAATCTAAAACTCGCTGTATTTTTTTCTATTCCAATTTCTAGCAACAGAAACTATTTTCCGACCTAGATATGGCGGATCCCATTGTGTATCAAAGTTTCATGTTATTTAAGCATGGCGTTTTAAAATGAGAACGAAACTACGTTTGTATGGCGAAACGAATTCGGTCGAGCGTACGGGGGCCTCTTAATGGGGTCAGAGGTGCTCCGTATAACCATGATCACTACCAGACATCTGATTGACCCTCGTCTTCATATACTTCTCTTATATATCGGTTCAGCGGTTTAAAACGGTACCTTGTTAGCCAGACATAGCTTTTTAGGGTTCCGTAGTCAACTAGGAACCCTTATAGTTTCGCCATGTCTGTCCGTCCGTCTGTCCGTCCGTCCACGGATAATCTCAGTGACCGTTAGCACTAGAAAGCTGAAATTTGGTACTAATATGTATATCAATTACGCCGACAAAGTGGTAAAATAAAAAGTGGAAAAAAATATTTTATTAGGGTACCTCCCCTATACGTAAAGTGGGGAGTGATTTTTTTTTCATTTTAACCATAACGTGTGATATATTGTTAGATAGGTATTTAAAAATAAATAGGGGTTTACTAAAATCATTTTTTGATAATGTTAATATTTTCGGAAATAATCGCTCCAGAAGTAAAAAAAAATGTGTAAAAGTTAGAGGGGGGGCTCTAACTTTTGAACCATAAGTTTTAAAAATATGAAAAAAATCTCAAAAGTAGAACTTTATAAAAACTTTGTAGGAAAATTATTTTGAACTTGATAGGTTGAATAGTTTTTGAAAAAATTACAAAAATAATTTCTGAACTAAGTTTGTAATTTAACCGTATAAACAGGTGTTTATTGTACCTGTCATTTCTACAAAATCACAATGAAATGACGTGCTTTCAAATAAAGTAAAACCGGTGAAAATCGGTTCACGCAATAAAGAATTATTCCATAAAAATCATCTTCCATACTTTAAGCTCGCGCGCAATAGTTTAAAGTAAAACCGGTGAAAATCGGTTCACGCAATAAAGAATTATTCCATAAAAATCATCTTCCATACTTTAAGCTCGTGCGCAATAGTTTACTTAATTTGCCGATAGATGTCGCTGTACGTGGAACGCTCATTTTTAGGGTTTTGTGTTTCTGTACTTAATATGTCAACTTAATGTGACGGACGGAAAACTACGGAACCCTACACTGAGCGTGGCCCGACACGCTCTTGGCCGGTTTTTTTTTTTCTTTGAGACAACGTCGGTGGAAGTTAACGGCCTGCCTGATGGTAAGCATTGATGGCGATTATGGCATTTACCCCCCATGAAATTGGGGGAGGCCTATGTCCAGCACATCCTAGGGCTGATATGGTGGTGGTGGTGGTGGCTAAGGTAAGCAGACACGGCCTATGGACGCTCGCGACTCCGGAAGAATCATAAGCGCGTTACCAACCCTTTATTAACTTGAGGATTCGTTGTTGATAGCTAGAGATAGATGGATATTCCTCATTCACAACACAGCGCATCCTCGGGAGGTTTGGCCACCTTACTCACCGTCAGGAACACAACACAATATACCTAAGAGCAAGAAGTACTTAGTGATGTTATTATGGCTGCAGCCTTACTTTACGCACAAACTAAACCGACCCAAATTAACAACAGAAAATACCGAAAATGCCATACGCGTGCCTGTCAAATTTGAGGAGCTCCCTCGATTCCTCTTGGATCCCATCATCAGACCTTCACCAAATTTATATGGGACCAATTTGGAAATACCTGCTTTGAAACAAAACAATAATTATCAAAATCGGCCGACGTGGTCAAGAGTTCTCGGGGAACATACATACATATAAAAATAAAAAACAAACATGCAGACGAAGTGAGAACCTCCTTCCTTCTATCGAAGTCGGTTAAAACTTACTAGAATACAGTCAAGGTTTCTAACTAGGCTTCTAACATTCAATTTGACAAGCCTATTCCCAATAAGGTCTAGGTTCCCCCTTGGGTTGGATGGGAGATCAGATGGCAGTCACTTCCGTAAAAACTATAGTGACTACGATAATTCTTGGTGATTAGGTAGTGGACCCCGGGGATCCTTCAGGGTGCAACTGTACTGGGATAACCGTGGGGATAACGCTAGCATATGATGAGTCGGGGTCATAAATATTTATTTTATTTTATTTTATTTATTTCCTGTGAAAAGTATGGTACATAAACATTATTAGTTATTTCGCCAAACGTGCAGTTTATCGGCGAATATTACACTCACTTCCTTTGTGAATCCCCATCCTTCCTATGTGTGTGTCTTCCTATGTGTGTTGTTTCTTTCTATGTGTATGTACGTTCCCAAAGTGACGAAACATATACATATGTATGCTCATTGCGCGTTTGACATTGGAGTCTCTCTCTTTCGTGTCCACATAATGTCATTGTCACTAAGTTCGTATTTTTCCGATGTTGAATGTACCTATCTATACTTGGATACCTATCGACATAAGTACTTACGTTTAGGTTTTATTTTTATGTCATGCAATAGTTAAAATACCAAATAATTTGTATAAATAATTTATATTAAATTATCCGTGATTATACTTACTGCTTCTAGATAGACCTTATCTCGTAGCAATAAGGTACACGAATGGTCAGTAACTGTGATGCATGTATAACCTAAAGCGGCTGCCAAATGTTGTTGCTATAAATATCCCATTGTTATAATTTTTGACCACGTGTGATGGGTATTTAATTAATGGTCCGGACCGTGCCAAAAACGGGCAATCACTTCCTGGGCCTCCAATTAACAAGGGCTATTATCAGGACTTTGTTCACGTACAGTCGTCTTCATATATACCGCTGCGCTCCTCACTCCTTCGTGTATATACCGGAGCGAGAAACGGAATATCTGAACTCTTGAGTGCAATAAGGATATCTTTGACGTTGACTGCACTGGACGTTTAATCAGATAACTGCATTATTTCTGTCCACCAACACCCGCTCTTACAGCTGATAGAGCAGAATAGTACTAAAAGATGAATAACAGTGACGTTGTATCGTGTTTGTGTTGATTAATAGGATCACAGTTCACTACCAAGCGTTATAACGGACCTCATTTTTAGGGTTCCGTACCCGAAGGGTTCAAAAAGAGCCCTATTGCTTTCATTGACGTAAACATTATCGCGAAATTTCGAGTTCATAAGGTCAATGGGAAGTTAAAACACTCTTCGGAGCACTACTTTGTAAAAAAGACTTGGGTGGTGACTCCATTACGTTTTCCAATATTTTTTAAAACAAAAATTGCGTACCGCCGTCGATGGGGGTGGTACATTTTTTTTCGCACTCCCTAGCTCATTGAAGACTGTAGTTCCGTTTGGCTGTGAGACAGAGGACGGACGGACACACGGACACGTGAGTGACAGCAATATTAGGGCTTCGTTCGTCGTTGGACCCTTCGGGTACGGAACCCTAAAAGAGAGAGCTCTAGCAGGCCTTCCCCATTGCCTTATGAATGGTAACCTCCTGATGTAGGTAAATGACTAGTAGATAATTCCAAAATCAGTATTTTCGACCCCTACGCTAATATGTAAGGGGCCATCCACATATTACGTCACAGCGGTTACTGAACGTGACAGTACATGTTAAAAGGATAGGAAAAAACGACTTCAAGGAGTCGAAATTTTGCGTGACGTGGATGGCCCTAATACGCAAGTTACGAAAACTTGCTGTTTGCTAACAAAACTTTTTGCCGATGCCGAAGGGCTGTGTGAATGAATCGCCTTATTGCGGTACATTCTTTACCGGTTATTTTTTTTGTAATTATGTAATAATTATGTAATAATAATTGTAATAATGTTTACCTCTTTCTACTTTCTAATCTTCAAATTTATTTTATTTTGTTAAATTCCTTCGTGCTTGTGAAACTGCGTAAACAGGAACCACCCGGAGTAGCCGTTGTGTTGACAACGCGTCGTCATGGCAACCAATACGTCTGTGTAATCGATAACTTTACTGAAATACGATTCGCAAAATTGGAGAATTGTATTGAAATATTGTCTGCTAGATATTGTTACTATTAGGTATTAGGCCACTGAAGTAACTGTGAAGGTATGTTTTGATGTTGATATCATATATAGGCACTAGTTTGCATTAGCGCAACGGTTCCGCCGCTGTTTATTTTCAACTAGTCCACTTGGTCCACATATTCTTATGAAATTAAATGAAATTTTCTTGTCACAGGAGAATACACACTTAATTAAAAAAAAACAAGAAGAGTCCACACTTAGTCTACATGGTATTATCTGAGTTATAACAAAAAAATGGACAAGCTCAGCTATAGGTATGCTCTAACCTCGCCGCTTCGGCGTGGTAACAGCGCTCAGCTTGCCCGAAATTTAATGCAGTGCCGCTAAACAAATGCTTAAGCAACCCTTATACAAGATACATAAAAGTAAAGACTATAGCTTTTTTTTACACGAAACTAAAAACAGAATGCTACTATACTAGATAAAAAAAAAACACAAGTAACATTAACTAACGCAGTACAATGAAAATAGGGTAGGTAATCGTAAAAAAGAAAATAACTAATTGGTGTCAAGTTTGCTGTTGAAGCAACATGGTTTTCATTTTAAACTTGAATGAACGTTGGGACTTGTTAAAGGCGAAGGGGCGGAGGGATGTTGTTCCATATTTTTGCAGCGCTGACTTTGAATCCGCCTCTGCAGCCCATGGTTTTATGTTTAGGAAAGTCGGCTTTGTTTACTACTTTTCATATTATATTTAATGAGTTACATATGCTCCTATTCATTCTACCAAATATACCAAATACAGGGTGTCCCAAGAAGTAGTGATATACTGAAGCTGGGAGGTAGAGGACCTAGAGGGCTATCTGAATCACCCCCATGTATGTTCCGCGATTTTTAGTATTTTCGGAGTTATGATTTTATTTTTTATTTTTCACCTATCGCCGCGTTTGATGAGATTTTTATTTATGGTGACGTGAATTATTGCGGTAGATGCTTGATTTTTTTTTGTGTGCTAAGCTGATAGATAGGCCAATTCAGTATGGTAACATTTACTATCGTTAGATCTTTGAATGGCATTAAAAAAAATTAAATGCCAAGAAAGATAAAATTACCCAGTATGTTCACAACTTCAAGGGCCCTTAAAAAAATCAAATCACATAAAAAATTATTACCGATTGGCTTTTAAAAACTTGCTCTATCTATCAGGTAGCTACCCTGAAAATTTCATTTTATTATTAATAAGGCTTCAATCAAAAAATTGAAATCTAACTGTGGTAAGTGCAAAATTTTTATTTACATAATGATTAATGCGAGCAAAGTAAAACCAATTACAAGGTGTTTAATTACAATAAATTTTCAAAATGGCCCCCCTGTTGCTCAATGCAAGTGCGACATCGCCGGAAAAAGTTGTCTTTTAAACGTCTGAATGCACTTCTATTATTTTTAATGGTTTCTTCTGCTACTCTCAATTTCCGGGTTAACTCGTCCAAATTGCGGCATTCTCTCGAGTAGACGAGGTCTTTGTAATATCCCCATAGAAAAAAATCTATGGGGTTTAGGTCGGGGGAACGTGGAGGCCAGGCTATAAGGCAGGCGTCACCCCGGCCGCAACGACCAATCCATCTTTCAGGGTATCTTTGATTTAAATAGTTTCTCACGTCCAAGGCAAAATGGCACGGTGCACCATCACACTGCAGTACTATGTTTCTGCGTGTCTCCAAATCCGCATCTTCTAACAGCAGGGGCAGATCGACGCGTAGAAAATTTAAAAAGTGATTGCCGCCCAGGCGGTCTGGCAGCTGAAAGGGCCCGATTAACTTGTAACTAAAGTGTTCTTGGAATGTCGATTCCCTTTTTAAATTCGGATTTTCAATTGCCCATGAGTGAGAATTGTGCATATTAAAAATCCCATTGCGTCTAAAGTGGGATTCATCCGTCCACAAAATTTGGAAAAAAAAATTCGTTTTTAGCTTGTCTCCTCAGCATTTCCTGACAGAATTCAATTCGCCGATTGTAATCTTCCGGTTTCAACTGTTGCACTTTTCTAATGATATCCTACGCTCTGTAGTGTACGGTTTACCTGAGATTTAGAAAGTCCGGTACGACGTTCCATAACTCTCACACTAGTCGACGGGTCTCTTTCTACTTCTTCAACAACTGCATCTACTACATCAGGATCCGGCATAGTGGCCATACGGCCTGATTTCGTACCCGATATGTGACCTTCCAAATACGCATGTACTCTTAAGATCATGCGATAGTCAGGAAACGTTTCAGGTTGAGGCCCGCCTCTTCGTTCCACATGTTCTCGGTACAGCCTTGAAGCTTCCGCCGCATTCCCCCTAGCATAACCGTAATAGTAATGCATTTCTGCGTAATCACGTGAAGTAAACATGATCACTTACACGCAAACTCAAGTCCAGTTAAATAATGCCAACTCGTCGATTCCAGGTAATAACACTAATCCAAATCGTAATGCAAGTCAAAGTCCATATGAATAGCCAAAATGATTAGGGAAACGAACAATTAGCAGTATTAAAACACAATTTTTAAATTATTGAAAAAAACAACGATGACCAAACAACGTGAAAATTTTCTCATGCGTAAACCGTCTTTTGTTTTTTGTTCTTTTTCTATTGATGGCCAGTGCGTGATTTAGAACGAAATTTATTTAGAAAGGTTTTGCTTTGCTTGCATTAATCATTATGTAAATTAAAATTGTGCACTTACCACATTTAGATTTCAATTTTTTGATTGAAGCCTTATTAATAATAAAATGAAATTTTCAGGGTAGCTATCTGATAGATAGAGCAAGTTTTTATAAGCCAATCGGTAATTAATTTTTATTTGATTTTATTTTTTTAAGGGCCCTTGAAGTTGTGAACATACTGGGTAATTTTGATCTTTCTTGGCATTTAATTTTTTTTTATGCCATTCAAAGATCTAACGATAGTAAATGTTACCATACTGAATTGGCCTATCTATCAGCTTAGCACACAAAAAAAATCAAGCATCTACCGCAATAATTCACGTCACCATAAATAAAAATCTCATCGTACGCGGCGATAGGTGAAAAATTAAAAAACAATTCATAACTCCGAAAATACTAAAAATCGCGGAACATACATGGGTGTGATTCAGATAGCCCTCTAGGTCCTCTACCTCCCAGCTTCAGTATATCACTACTTCTTGGGACACCCTGTATAATGTACTATGTCATAGTTTATCTTCCGTACTAAGCAGAGAGATGCAGAACAGTTGAGCTGATTGCAATAGAATCACATTTTCCCTTTTATTTCTCAGGTAACGACATGGATTTAAATCTAATGGACAAGTTGCGGTTATTAAAAATAGACACGGAATTACGACCTCAGATAAAGATGAAACCGATGAGTCGGTACTACTTCATCACCTCCACGAACCCCGGCGAGCAGTTCTTCGTGTTCGCCTCCACAGCTGCCTGGCTCATCAGAAAAGCAGGCAAGGACTTCGAGCAGCCCAACGAAGAAGACGACCCCAACTCAGCCATCGCCAACATCATCGAAGTACTAAGAGACAAACAAATAACTGTAGATTTCTCCTCACACAAGCTCAAACAAGGCTTCGGCGAAGAAGTCTGCTATATTCTCAACATCTTAGCCGACGAGGCTATGAAAAAGGAAGACTTCGTATGGCAGAAACCTGTTGTAGATTTACCCGATGATGAAGAAGCAGCTGATGATATAGATCAAGTGGAAGATGAGACTGAAATAACATTAGACAAGGTAGAAGAAGAAATGGCGATTTATTCCGAAGAATCTGAAGGTGAATTTGGAAGCGATGATGATAAAGAACCTAATAACGTAGCTGATAAGGTCCACGATTGGGAAGCATGGAAACTAGAGTTAGAAAGAGTTGCTCCTGCTCTAAGATTGAAAATAACGGCTGACGGAAGGGATTGGAGGGCGCGGCACGCACAAATGAAAACTTATAGAGACGAGTTATTTGACAGATTTAAGACTACTGGTACACAGTTGAATAAACTTCATGGTAACATAAGTTCGGTTATGGATAAAATAGCGGCGAGGGAAAATATTTTGAACGAACAATTTGAACCATTGGTTAAAGAATATGGGTCTCTTCTCGACGAGCTTAGTAAAGTTACTAATGAATATAAAGAAGTAAGTGTAGGAGTTACAGAGAGACAGGAAATGTTGAACGAACTGACGGCTAAAGTTGAGAATATTAAACAAAGGACAGAGTCTCGAGGGTCGTCGATGAACGACAACTCTCCACTAGTCAGCGCTAAGAAGGCTGTGGCGAATTTGAAGAAGGACATTCAAGAGTTGGATTTCCAGATTATTGTCTTACTCTGGTTATTGACGACGAAGGAAAATCCTAATAGCAATAATTTGTTAGGAAATGCTGAGTTAAGAATGGTGACCCATGAAGTATATTAATGGGTACACTCAAGAGTAAAATTCTTCGTCAATAAAGTAAATATACATTGTGTCTTTATATTCCTTTGTATACATCGGTAAACTCAAACAATACCTACACATATATTTTACCTGACCCAAGTATTCATAGAAGCGAACTAATAAAGAATTTTATCATTTTTATTTTAGGGTTCCGCACCAAAATGGTAAAGAAGGAACCCAAATGGTGCCGCTTTGTCGGTCTGTCTATCACATTCCTAAATATCCCAAAAAGTCATAAACGTCTCTCTTACACCTTCGCGTGGTTTTCGAAAAACAAGAACTCCCCTTAGTACAAACACAGTTAACTGCCCACTCGTGACCCTTATTACAAAGAGCATAAAGTGCACGAATGGTCGGTCAAATGTGTTGGCGATGGTATGCGAGAACGGTTTGAATACAATTTAATGAAAAATCTATTTCTATATGCATTGCGTTTAATATGTATTATAAAACTTATGTACTCGTATAATATACAGATAAACAAAAATAAATACAATTTAATAACTAAGTATGGTATAATGGTACATTACGATACAAGTGCAGATAACAGGAAATTCGCAACGAGTGGTGATAAATTAAAACACGACCGAAGGGAGTGTTTTAAATCGACACGACTTGCGAATTACCTGTTCGCGCGTGTATCGTACAACGTTGTACAGTACATATGGCTCTTTAAAGTTTCGACATATGCACGTAATCTGCTGATTACCGCACACGAGCGGTAAAGTAGCCTCATATGTACTGTAACAGTACATTACGATACAAGTGCAGGGAACAGGAAATTCGCAACGAGTGGTGATAAATTAATACACGACCGAAGGGAGCGTTTTAAATCGACACGTGTTGCGAATCACCTGTTCGCACGTGTATCGTACAACATTTTACAGTACATATGCCTCTTTAAAGTTTCGACATATGCACGTAATCTGCTGATAACCGCACTCGTGCGGTAAAGTAGCACTATATGTATTGTAAAATAATCTATCGCAAGTTGTAGATGTTTCATTCAGAAATGTGTATGGGCACGACCATTTTTATGATAATAATACTGAATATGTTTTATAGTGTTATTGTTGGTATCTTTGGATTTTCAGGTTACATAGAGTGGTCGTAGGTATCACTTTATCAAAATATTTCAGAACACATTACTGCATGTGCGCCACTAACAGGAGTTTGATCTTTTTTTACTATTTCAGAGACCGTTCAATGTTTCCCGCATTGAATGTAAGTATATATTGTACCTTACCTTAAAATTGTATTTGGTGTTTATGACTTAACTAATAATAATAATCATTCAAAATACTAGCAATTGTAAACTTTACTTAATCAGTTAAAAATAACACAACAAATCCTATTACAAAAATAACCTAAATTACGCATAATATGTAACAATCTCTCTTATAATAAAATAGGTGATTTTAATTACAACTGTGTAATTACGTCTTTGGAACTTAAGATTAACAACTACCTAGTTATCAAAAAATATTACATATCATATTATACCTATAATTGTCATGTCATGATATTCATTCATTGGGACAAGTCCGGCTTTCTAGTGCACGGTCAACCAAGAAAGTTCTCTATCACATTTGGATTCTATTACTTGTGTGTTAAGGTTCAAGAGTGGTAAACTACTTCTATGGCTTGGATGGACTATACAGTTCGTGAGATTTAGAACAGAATTCGGGTTCGGGTAAAATCGGAAATGCCATAAGAACATGTTAGACGAAGCGATAGAGAAATACAGACTAGAATACAATTCCAAGAGCTCACAGACTGTAAAGATAGTTTTCCACCAAAACTGTACTTAGGGTGTGTTTTCATATAGGTACTTATTTGACAACTTGCTTGACTGACAGCTCAGAGTTACTTGTATGAAAACGCAACTTCTCTGGCACATCTCTGGTGGATGCTCACACTAATAACTCTAATGTATAGGCATTTAATACCTAACTAAATTATATAATAAACTGATATGACCTTATTAATAATATAATGTACGAGAATCTGTAAACACTGAAGGAGGTTACTATGAAGTTCCAAGGTATCGTGAATTGAGACTGTAAACTGTCTTGCCTTATAGACGATCTTATCGATACTGAAATACACTTATCGTTTTTAGATTAAATTAGACGAATCTCTAACTAGGTACCCCCATTGTATTGCGTCTGTCTTAATAATGTTGATCAGTAGTATCACTTCAATTTTAGTAAATTTCACACGGACATCTGATTCACAGCCAGGTTTTATCAAAAACGGTATATTTATTCCATTATTAACAGTTCCCTATCTAGTTAAAAGTTATCCTTATCAAGTTACATTTATAATTATACAATCGTGTTTTGCATCACTTGTTAGAGTACAGTGAAAACACCAAACGAATATCAACTTTATATCTACGACATAAAATATTAAACGTTTTTCTCGCTTACTCTATTCGGCTCCTATGTCCACTAATAAGGCTGAGATGGGGTAACATGAACACTGGAGAAATACTAAATCTGTTAACATTAGATTTAACGGTAATTTTTTTGGTTAGGGCTCATAATGTCCCACTCGCAAAATGTCCCACCACCAAAATTACGTCCCTTTCTCAAAAGTCCCATTGTTTTCGTAAAATGGCCCTTCTGAAAAAGCCCTTTTCGCAAAACGTCACATTAGCAAAATTTCCCGTACGCAAAACGTCCCTTTCGCAAAATGTCCCGCCTGCAGAATTCTTGTTTAAATACAGAAACAAGTCTCTGTGAAAAAAAATGACATTTTTGTAGCAGTCGGAAATAATACAAGTTTTTATTTCCGACTGTACTATTCTGTATACCACTATTACTAATTAAGACGAATGAAATGAGCTCAAACTCGATAGGGTTGCGTCGTTTAATTACGGAGTTCCTATGGTCATCTTCCAACTCCATCATCAGACCCTGGTTACCATATACTATCAAAGTACTCGTCAAGACGAATCAAATGAGCCCAAACTCGATGGGGTTCCGTCGTTTAAGAATATTTCATAAGTTAATTTTAATTGGAATCCATAAGTTAAGTAATAAATGTCTAAAGTAACGTTTAATTGTTGTTTTTTATTTACGATGCTTAACAAACCTGAAGGAAGTTAGGTTTTCCCTCGAAGCCATAGCAACATTTTTTCTTAATTAGTGAGTTCACATACGATTTTTCTGCCGTTAACCGCCACAACTAGGAATAGACAGCAGAAGTAAACGTTGTTTATCGTAAAACTTAGTTTATACGGGAAATTTTGCGAAAAGGAACGTATTAGAACGGGACATTTTGCGGAAGGGACGTTTTACGAACGGGACATTTTGCGGAAGGGACGTTTTGCGAACGGCACATTTTGAGAAAGGGACGTTTTGCGAACGGGAAATAATTTATGTGACGGGACATTTTGCAGAGTGGTCGTTTTGAGAATGGGACATTTATAAAAGAGACCTTTTGCGAAAGGGACAAAGGGACATTTTGCGAGTGGGACATTATGAGCCCTAACCATTTTTTAAATATAAAATAGGTAAGTATTTAACCACTATATAATCCAATGATAAATGATGATGAGGTTCAGGGTCTTACATGCGTACCTTGATAGTGCCTATTCACTCAAGTGTTGAAAAAATTTAAGTATCTGGGAAAGGTTTTCTGGGTGAGGATATAAATATCATTATAATATATTTTTTGTCTTACTGTTGCTGCGTCTGCTTATCATGAGGAAGGTCTATGTGCACAAACCCACCTTTAACCCCGGTTTATCTTACCCCACATCACCTTACTGATATATCGCTACTCATCCTCCCTATGAGGATAAAACAGGGTGGAAAGTCCGTACTAGTAGAATTTGGATCTCTTTCCGTCACACGATAATGATTGATTGATAAGACCCTTAGTAACTTTTATCTAACACTAAAAATCAACAAACAATGACCAATAACACAAAATCATTGTCGCGTGGCGATAGCTTCTATTTCTGACCCATCTAAACTTTCTTTGTATTTTTTGATACATATATCCGTATTAAAACATACAAAGCATTTTCAGAGTATTGATAGCGCCCCGGAGTCGACATTCTGACAGAAGGCAACATTATAGGAATGTAAAATTTTGAGCTCTAGCACAATCTGCTACCAAAGTAGCTACTTTGCTACTCGTTTCTCAATCCATTTTCTCGTTGAATTGCCAACATTTCAAATTTTTAAGTAATATGAAATCTTAACTCATTTCGTTAATTTGGTAACAAGAAACCCCAAAATACTTTTTTATATTTTTATAGCTATTAGTTTTCTAAATATTCACGAAAATGTGAAGAAAGCCCATATCGTAGTAATGACGTCATTACTATGAAATTGTGACAGTCGCAGCGCACAAAAAGAACAGCAGTTCACTTTCTTTAGTAAATTTGTCTTAGTAACAGTGCTTCTGTATGATTTGTTACGCTGTGACGCCTTACTTGTCACTTACTCTCTTTTAGAATGAGGAACTTTTGAAATTGATTTATTTATATGAAATTGGCATATTTTCGAGAATTTAAAAATGTGATTTTACTTAACTTTTTATCCTATATTTGATTTTATCGGAAAAAATGAAATGTTGTCAATTGCGTCGTGGTTACAGTTTCGCGATTAATCATCCGATATTTAATGTCATGTAAGGCTAGCAAGCCATACAAGACGTTGAATCACTGGAGATGAGCATATGCGAAATCCTACTCTTACGTAACTCGAAGTACTCGGTACACTTTACTCGGTAGACTTGGCAAGTGGTTGCGGGCATTCTTTACTCGGTAGACTTTGCAAGTGGATGCGGGTAAACTTTACTCGGTAGACTTGACAAGTGGATGCGGGCAAACTTTACTCGCTAGACTTGGCAAGTGGATGCGGGCAAACTTTACTCGGTAGACTTGGCAAGTGGATGCGGTAAACTTTACTCGGTAGACTTGGCAAGTGGATGCGGGCAAACTTTACTCGGTAGACTTGGCAAGTGGATGCGGTAAACTTTACTCGGTAGACTTGGCAAGTGGATGCGGGCAAACTTTACTCGGTAGACTTGGCAAGTGGATGCGGTAAACTTTACTCGGTAGACTTGGCAAGTGGATGCGGGCAAACTTTACTCGGTAGACTTGGCAAGTGGATGCGGGCATACTTTACTCCGTAGACCTGGCTCGAAGCTTCAGGGGTTGATCTTTACCGAGGTGAAGCAAGCTGTCTTCGAGTGTCACGTTGTATTTGCGGCGCAGGTCTTCCATGAACTCCAACTTCAAGAGAGCCAGGCAACTGAAATTATATATTTGCTCTGTTAACCCAATGTCTCAACGAGAGATTTACGCATCTTAACGCACTTCGGCGTAGCACCCATTTGGCCTCGAATGGGTTTGAGCAATAAGTAACTATCTAGTTATTTTTGCTTTTCTAAGCCTTTATTTACGTAAGTACATCAAGGACAAAACTTGCAAGTACAATTTGATTAACCTCTCGACGGTTAAAGTAAAGTAAATTATGTAGATAACAATGCAATATTTAGCGTTCCCTGCCCCCATACGAAGGACAATATTTGCTTCTCAAGTCCACTTTAATATCTATTGTATTTTATTTATTTTTATTTTTTAATTGTCAGGTTACTAATACTGATAGGTTTTTGTGCGTGTTTTTTTGTATGTGTATCTATGTATCTAATTGTGCATCCTTTTGGGTACACGAACTTCGGGGAAATACAGTTTTGGTATCACAATGGATACATTGGACAGGGAAAGTGTTAAACTGGCCTGATGATAGAGTAGAAAGGTGACTGTAAAAAACTCTTAAATTTAATATGATAAACCCGTCGCTGTACAGTGCGGATACCTAGAAATGAAAATGGACTCTATGGCTAATATACATACTGGCGATATTCCTTGTTAGTCCTAAATGCGATGCAGTGCCGACCTGACCAGTGTGGGACCTCTGGCAATGGAAAATAGTCTCTATGCCTAGTATACTTACTGGCGATACTCCTTGTTAGTTCTGAACGCGGTGATCCCGGGTGAGGGCGCGTGTGGAGTGTGCACTACGAAGGCCCCTGGTAGTACCACTACGCGGTACCCCAGTGCGCGCAGTTCTACGCTATGGGACACCTGGCAATGCAAAATAAACTTTGTCATCTCTGATATAAGATTGAAGATTGATTAAGGGCTTATGATATTTTTTTAGCCAAAAACCTCCACTTTGTTATGAAAGCAAGCCGCCTTGCACAGTGATAATAGAAAACAAAATACGTGTTTGTTTTCGAGGCAACCAAAGTTTCACCCCTTAAAAGGTGAGATGCCACCACTTCAAAAATACTTTTAAAACAAATCTAGAAGCTTAGTGGGTGCTGTGATATTGACAATTAAAGACATTAAAAATAACTCCACGAACTCTTACGTGTTGGTTTTTTTCGTTGTTGTTTTGACTATTTTACTACATTACTTACTAGAATAAGGGGGTAAGTATTTGAATATCATTCCGGCAAGCTCAAATCTTTGATAAACCTATTCTACGCCATCCATCTTCTGTTAGGTGGAGGTACTTATTATTAGCTCTTGAGAGTATTTACTATTAATGCACTATTTCTGCTCGGTGCTATTATCCATACTGCAATACTGGTTGGGCAACACCAGAGCTTTTAAATTTTGATGGTATTTTCTTCAATGCATATTTTTCCAAGATTTACTCACCTTATTCCATCCAAAGCCGGAAAACCGCGTGTCGTACTTAGGCACGGAACGATGCACCACAATGTAAGGCTCGTAATGATTTTCCCAGTCGACCTGCAAAAGAAAATAACATGTCGATTTCAATATTATTCATTGTAAAGTACTTTATCCGTTCATATTGGTTATGTGCGAAGTAGGTGGTGGGGGTAAGCTAAGCGATCGCAGCGCACACCATGGCAGAAATGTGCAGCTTCCGGGGAGATCACGGCAAGGTTAGAATTTCTATTTCCTTGAAGAGTTTTCTTAACGACTCACGCGACCCTAAGTTATAAATTGCTCGGATAGCCCTTTTTTGCAAGATAAACACAGTTTCAATATCTGCAGCTGATCCCCACAGGATAAGATAAGTAATTATACTATTGAAATAAGCAAAGTAAACTAACCGTGCCGTTGCCACATTGTTAAGCTGCCTTATTCACCTGACTGCAAATGCAGCAGAGCTCAACCTACTTCCTATCGCTGATATGTGGGAACCCCACTGCAACTTTGAGTCTATTGACCTAAGAATACAGTTGTCTTAACAAATCGTAATGTTTGACCATTAAGTTTAACATCTGTGTCTAAGTTTCTATTTGATAAGTGAGCTATAGAGAATTTTATATATTTCGTTTTTTTTTCGGATTTTACACTAAGTTATTGGCAGTAAAACAGTCAGATATCATGGAGAGGGTATTATTCGGTTCAATGAGTTCAGCAGCTCTCCTATATTAACCTTGAAAAGTAATCTGTAAACATTACAATGCCTTCGGCTTACTATATATGGTAGATCATTTACATAGACAGAATAGTAACGGTCTGTCTCGTACGGCTGCGTGGCCTCGGCCCAGCGCGAGTAGTTGGTGGCGCGGTGGCCGGGCGGCCACTCGAGGGCGCGGTGTATATACACTGACCTCGTACGGCTGCGTGGCCTCGGCCCAGCGCGAGTAGTTGGTGGCGCGGTGGCCGGGCGGCCACTCGAGGGCGCGGTGTATATACACTGACCTCGTACGGCTGCGTGGCCTCGGCCCAGCGCGAGTAGTTGGTGGCGCGGTGGCCGGGCGGCCACTCGAGGGCGCGGTGTATATACACTGACCTCGTACGGCTGCGTGGCCTCGGCCCAGCGCGAGTAGTTGGTGGCTCGGTGGCCGGGCGGCCACTCGAGGGCGCGGAGTATATACACTGACCTCGTACGGCTGGGTGGCCTCGGCCCAGCGCGAGTAGTTGGTGGCGCGGTGGCCGGGCGGCCACTCGAGGGCGCGGTGTATATACACTGACCTCGTACGGCTGCGTGGCCTCGGCCCAGCGCGAGTAGTTGGTGGCGCGGTGGCCGGGCGGCCACTCGAGGGCGCGGTGTATATACACTGACCTCGTACGGCTGCGTGGCCTCGGCCCAGCGCGAGTAGTTGGTGGCGCGGTGGCCGGGCGGCCACTCGAGGGCGCGGTGTATATACACTGACCTCGTACGGCTGCGTGGCCTCGGCCCAGCGCGAGTAGTTGGTGGCTCGGTGGCCGGGCGGCCACTCGAGGGCGCGGAGTATATACACTGACCTCGTACGGCTGGGTGGCCTCGGCCCAGCGCGAGTAGTTGGTGGCGCGGTGGCCGGGCGGCCACTCGAGGGCGCGGAGTATATACACTGACCTCGTACGGCTGGATGGCCTCGGCCCAGCGCGAGTAGTTGGTGGCGCGGTGGCCGGGCGGCCACTCGAGGGCGCGGTGTATATACACTGACCTCGTACGGCTGGGTGGCCTCGGCCCAGCGCGAGTAGTTGGTGGCGCGGTGGCCGGGCGGCCACGCGAGGGCGCGGTGTATATACACTGACCTCGTACGGCTGGGTGGCCTCGGCCCAGCGCGAGTAGTTGGTGGCGCGGTGGCCGGGCGGCCACTCGAGGGCGCGGTGTATATACACTGACCTCGTACGGCTGGGTGGCCTCGGCCCAGCGCGAGTAGTTGGTGGCGCGGTGGCCGGGCGGCCACTCGAGGGCGCGGAGTATATACACTGACCTCGTACGGCTGGGTGGCCTCGGCCCAGCGCGAGTAGTTGGTGGCGCGGTGGCCGGGCGGCCACTCGAGGGCGCGGAGTATATACACTGACCTCGTACGGCTGGGTGGCCTCGGCCCAGCGCGAGTAGTTGGTGGCGCGGTGGCCGGGCGGCCACTCGAGGGCGCGGTGTATATACACTGACCTCGTACGGCTGGGTGGCCTCGGCCCAGCGCGAGTAGTTGGTGGCGCGGTGGCCGGGCGGCCACTCGAGGGCGCGGTGTATATACACTGACCTCGTACGGCTGGGTGGCCTCGGCCCAGCGCGAGTAGTTGGTGGCGCGGTGGCCGGGCGGCCACTCGAGGGCGCGGAGTATATACACTGACCTCGTACGGCTGCGTGGCCTCGGCCCAGCGCGAGTAGTTGGTGGCGCGGTGGCCGGGCGGCCACTCGAGAGCGCGGAAGGGCGCCACGTCGGCGGCGCGACGCGCGGAGAGACGCGCTAACAACGCGGTCTTGTTGCGCGGCGGCGACAGACGGTAGCGGCGCGTTTCGAACGCTGGGACGACTAGACACTGGAAAAACGCACGAATAACACATTAGGGCCCGTTGGCATAAGGGTCCCCACGCTCGGCTGAACTCGATTCTCCATACAAACGTAGTTTCGTTCTCATTTTAAAACGCCGTGCTGAAATAACATGAAACTTTGTATACACAATGGGAGCCGCCATATCTAGGTCGAAAATTTGTTTTTGTTGCTAGAAATTGTAATAGAAATAATAACGGCGAGTTTTTGAGTTTTTTACGTCTTGTTTGAAAACCTTAATAATCGCTGTATTTTTCTTCAACTATAAATTCAAGCAACAGAAACTAATTTCCGACCTAGATATGCCGGATCCCATTGTGTATACAAAATTTCATGTTATTCCAGGATGGCGTTTTAAAATGAGAGCGGAACTACGTTTGTATGGATAACTGGGCGTCCTGCGGACTCATAATGGGCATTGACGCGCGTCAGCAACACGTTCCAACGCCCATCATGAGAACGGGGCCTTATTATCGACGCATGGAAGTAGGCGATTACATACTGAATATTCGTTTTAAGGCGAAGGGTAGTTAGCGCGAGGCGGCGAGGGCTAGGGTAGGGTAGTTTTGGCACTACAGCATTTAATTTCATGTTTTGCTGGTACATATTGGATAGATGCAGAACTTGACGATGAAATTTTGCTTTATATAAAAAAAATCGTCATCTAAAAAAAAATTAACATATTGACCAAAAGTAATAACTGTAGCGCAAAAACAAACGAAGAAAAACGTGCACAAAGTTTGTATGGAAAGATCCGGTTCATTAATACGAAGCCAAGTCGACCCGTCAAATAATTAAATTCGTATGTCATCATCATCATCATCATGTCAGCCGAAAGACGTCCACTGCTGGACATAGGCCTCCCCCAAAGACTTCCACAATGACCGGTCCTGCGCCACCCGCATCCGGCGGACACCCGCGACCTTCACCAGGTCATCGTTCCACCGTGTGGCCTGCCCACGCTACGCCTTCCGGTATGTGGTCGCCACTCGAGAACCTTTCCGCCCCAACGGCCAAAGGTTCTACGTGCTATGTGCCCCGCCCACTGCCACTTAAGTTTAGCGATTCGGAGGGCTATATCGGTCACTTTGGTTCTGCTGCGGATGGCCTCATTCCTGATGCGATCACGCAAAGAAAACTCCTAACATAGCTCTCTCCATTGCTTTTTGGGTGACTTTGAGCCTTCTTATGAGGCCCATAGTAAGCGACCACGTTTCAGTGCCATATGTCATCACTGGCAACACACACTGGTCAAAGACTTTTGTCTTGAGACACTGCGGAATATTGGACGAAAAGATGTGCCGTAGCTTCCCGAACGCTGCCCAGCCGAGTCGGATTCGACGATTAACCTCTTTCTCGAAATTGGACCTACCTAACTGGACAGTCTGTCTTAGGTATATGTAATCGTCTACAACTTCGAGCGTAAAGTGTCCGATTGTTAAGGGAGTTGGTGCGACATGGACATTTGACATGATCTTCGTCTTGTCCATGTTCATCTTTAAACCAACTCGCTCGGAGGCTTTACTAAGGTCATTGAGCATTGTACTTAAATCTTCCATGGTCTCAGCCAAGACTACTATATCGTCAGCAAACCGAAGGTGAGTGAGGTACTCGCCGTTTATGTTGATGCCTAACCTTCTCCAGTCCAGAGTCTTGAAAACATCCTCCAGTGCAGCGGAGAACAGTTTAGGAGAAATAACATCTCCTTGCCTGACTCCCCGCTGCAACGAAACAGGCTTCGAGCTCTGGTCCTGGAGTTGAACTTACATAGTGGCGTTCTCGTACAAACACTTCAGCACTTCGATATAGCGGTAGTCCACTTGGCACCGTTGGAGAGATTGTAGTACAGCCCAGGTTTCAATCGAATCGAAGGCTTTCTCGTAGTCCACGAACGCTAAACAGAGGGGCAGGTTATACTCCTCAGTCTTCTGTATAACTTGACGGAGCGTATGGATGTGGTCTACGGTGCTAAAGCCTCTTCGGAAACCGGCTTGTTCGGGAGGCTGGAAGTCATCTAGCCTGCGTGCGAGACGGTTCGTAATGACTCTTGAAAACAGCTTATAGACATGGCTCAGAAGTGAGATGGGTCGGTAGTTCTTCAGTAAGGCGTTGTCACCCTTTTTGAAGAACAGCACCACCACACCTCTGTTCCATGCCTTTGGAGTTTTCCCTTCCAGTAAGACGGAATTGAACAACTTCTGAAGGGCCCTAAGGACCGGTTTTCCACCCGCCTTCAGGAGTTCCGCTGTAATTCCGTCTTCACCGGGTGCCTTGTTGTTCTTAAGCTGTTTAAGAGCCATTCTAATCTCGTACAGGCTGATGTCCGGGATATCTTCGGTATAGTGCCGGGTTAATCTAGCTCTTGGGTCTTCCGCCAGACCAACTTCGGGTCTGCTAATTGACGTGTATAGCTGTCCATAAAAGCACTCTATCTCACTCAGAAGCTCAGGTTTGGACGAAACGATTCTACCATCTTCAGTTTTTAATCTGGCGAGCTGGCTTTGCCCAATAGACAGATCTCTTGAGAAAACTTTAGAGCCCTTATTCTGCTCGATGGCCTCTTCAATACGATTTGTATTGAATTGGCGCAGATTGCGGGTAAGGGACTTGGAGATCTGTTTATTGAGCTGCCTGTATAATGTCGCATCGGCTGAAGACTGAAGAATCATCTCATTCCTTTCCTCGATTAGCCTCTGAGTGGAGATGTTAGTTCGTTAGGCCTTAAAGAACTTAGACCCAACGCTATGGACAGCTACCACAAACCCGTCATTGAATTCGTCCACGTCGTCGCTTAGACAATCGGAACGGTTTTGGAGTTCTAGCTGAAAGCTCTCGGGGCTTTGGATTTGGACTGCTGCTGGACGGAGCGTGGACTTCATCAGTCGAGAGCGCTCTAGCTTGACGCATATATTCAACGTGCCTCTTACCAGACGATGATCACTTCCGGTTTTAACCGTATTGATCACAGAGACATCATTGAATATACGCCTCTTCGTCGACATAATGAAGTCAATCTCGTTTTTTGTTGCACCGTCGGGACTCATCCAGGTCCACTTCCTGTGCTCGCGTTTCTTGAAGAAGGAGTTCATCATGTAGAGTCCCTCCTTCTCCAAGAAACCAGCCAGTAGTTGGCCCCGGTGGTTCCGACTTCCAACTCCAAATTGCCCCACTTTCAGCTCATTCCCGTCTCTCTTGCCCAGTTTGGCGTTGAAATCCCCCATAACAACGGTGAAGTGGGTTTTCGAACTATGCATGACTTTTGATATATCCTCATACATAGCCTCCACCTCGTCGTCGGAGTGTGCCGAGGTCGGCGCGTACACCTGTATGACCGTCAACGAGTAACTCTTGGATACTCTGAGTATAAGGTACGCCACCCTGGCCGACACACTCTCGATCTTCACCACGTTGTTCACGAGGGATTTGTGGACGATAAACCCGACATCTACTTAGGACTGTTGGTCGCCCTTCCGGAAATAGAGCAAATTGCCGGACTTGAGGGTTATCGTGTCCTCCCCCTCTCTTCGGACTTCAGATAACCCTACGATATCCCAACGCAACTTACTCAATCCTTCCTCCAGTTCCGCTATCTTTTCGTCGGTCCGCAGTGTTCTCGTGTTATATGTTGCCAGGGCTAGAAGTCGTTGGTGGTGGTAGCCGGATCTTAACCGGAGATTCTTCGCACCCCTGACCCCGCTAGTACCCTGGCCGCTACCAGAACCAGGGCACCGGGGGTCGCCGGAACCTCGGTGCCGTAGCCTGTTTGTGTCTATCATTAGGGGGTAATTGCCATAATTGCCACGCTTGGCATGCGGGTTGGCGATCGCAGTGTCTTCACCGCACTTCAGGGATGCTGCTGCCCATCCCCCGGTGGTCTTGGACGTAGTTTTAGGACATACCCGGGTCCAATTCGTATGTAATTGTATGTTTTTTTTATTTATGACCGACCATAAACTAAATAGGTACAATTCGGTATTTATTTCATTTAACCTCAGATATGTAGCAAATAAAATCCACTATTAAGGAAGTACATTTCTGACAAAAAATCCTTTATTAGGAGACGCTAATCTTGCATTGAATTGAGCTTTCCCACTATCTTCAACACAAAGGAATGACATTGTGTAGAAAAGTTACCACAGATGTTCATTGACTAATCAACTCTGGAACCAGCTGAAATTAACCATTTACCTTTTTCTGCGGATAGGGGTTCACCAGTCGTATGACGGAGCGCAAGTGGTCGTATAGACCCGCCATTGGCACGAAATCCACGTCCATTAAGAACACGTACGGCGTGTTCACGTTTTCAAGCGCCACATTACGCAGGTAGTTCACTGGGTAGTGTGTCTGAGGAAGTAAACTTTACTGTTGAATACATAAGGTTGAAATTACCGTTATTATTCTGTGATACATGAAATGAAACGTTTTAAACGGATTTAACCGCGTATATTATATCATATACTAAATACATCCAATGTATTCAATATATAGTAGGTAAACGCGATTATAGTAGATTAGATTTTATAACTATGCTCTAAAATAAACCATATTACGAGATGGTTCGTAGTTGGAGGGGTTGGGGGGGTAATACAGACCAGAGTTACACAGGATGCAAATTAGGGTACTTTTCACTTCGATTGCGAGAAAATCCACCCAAAATGAATAATCACGACTGGTGAGAAGAAAAAAATCCATTTAACCCTTGGGAACCATTCTGGACGGATACAGAGTAGGTGGTAGTTTATTGACGTTCATAGGTGCGTGTAATATGCCTAATTTGAAGAATAAACTACTTTTACTTTTTTACTTTTACTTTTTACAGAACAAGGCAATCGAAGGGTCAAATCGTTTCATGTAATACGTAAGGATCGCGTATATCGAAGAGTTTTATCTTATGATAACTAGGTTCAAAATGAAAGACCTAGATACAAAATTCATTGTGACCGATTGCAGGACATCGCGTGTGCCTAGAAAATGCTTGTTACTGAAAGAATAAGGTTGCATAGGGTAGTAAATATGACTTGCCGAGCACCCGTTCTACACCTTCAACGAATTTATGTTATATAAGACGGTGTAACTTTAATTTTATTTGCCAATGTAATGTGACTAATGTGTTAAGTAATTATTGCTTATGTTAATTGGATTTTTAATTATAGTCTAATGGTATTTTATTCATTTAACTTGAAACAATTCATAAGGTATAACTTTTATTTTTTTATAATTATACACATGTAAATTAGTTTTATATATAAATTTGAATATAAAGATGTATCTGGCAAAGGGACTGAATTATTGAAAGGATAGGGTTGAGATCACAGTGTATTTGATAGTCGGGAGATATTACCAAAACGTAAATGATGTAACTGGTTGAAAGTGAAGAGCATCGATGAACTAATTAGCATGACTGAAGATAGAGAGACATATAGACATATGGTCGCCGACCTCCTGGACGGAGATGGCACGTGAAGAAGAAGAAAGGATGTGACAGTATTATTGATTAAATTACTGCAATGAATTGAAATATGAATAATTCCAAGAAATATCCTTGGAAAGCTGTAAATTTATAATCACTACGATTTTCATAACGCAATGCCATTAGAAAATATTGGCAAGTTACAAAAGTAACCATATGACATTTGCAAAGAAACTTACGGCGACTGTACTAGCAGTTTACTTACAGACTCGTGCTTGAAGACGAGATGGTACCCGATGTTCTTCCGAACACTCAACGTATCTGAGAAGTCTTTTATAAAACTCTCCAGCACTCCCACTTCGCAGTCGGACAGATATATCGCAGCACTCAGCGGTCCTGTCAAGCGGAATTACACTTTATTCCCTTGTAGTGTAAGTACAGAATCCTATTAGGTGATCGTTAATACATGTGCAATGTTAAGGCTCGACTTCGAGTATAATACTATGGAGTATGTAATCAGTTTATCATGTAAACCAGTGTATTGTTTAACAGAATTCAAACGAATGTCAGCCCAAAGATAAAATGTAAAAGTTGTAACCACGTCCTATGGCAATGACTTAAAAGGACTTTATGAGTACACGGGTATGCCCTTCGGCCTTCCCAATGAAGGAAGTTAAAATCAGGACTTCCAATATTCTAGTATTTTTTCGAATCTTTTCGTTTACTATTTCATGTTTGAATAGGCAATCTAATAATACGAAGTAATACCCAAAATACATTATCGAGTCCTACATGAAGAGCATAAATTAATTTAGAATATTTGTCTATTTCGGGATTTAGAGATTAGCCGTTTGCGAGCCCAGGTGGAATTTGTCAACTTTGCTGTAGCTATGGTATATTAAATAGTCTGTATAGTATGAAACCAACCCTTTCTTTTCAGAAACTGTACTCGATCTAAAGACAACTACAGTACATGCGTTGATGTAGCTTACGATTTACGATATTACAGATACGATATCGCTATTGGCTAGACTTGATATAATGTAGAAAGAAGAACCTCTTTTATATTCCTCGTAGTCGAACTTCATACGCGAGAAATGCTTTCATTCGAAGAGCATGCAGGATGTATAATGATAAATTTCAAAATTTAGATATTTTCATCGAAAAGTTTTGTAGCTTCAAGAGGCTGACTTAGATAAGTAAACTTTAACTGCAATTATTGTTTGATATTACAATTTACTCATCTTTGTTTAATTTTTGTCACGATGTATTTTTGTGGCCTCGATTTGGCAACTTAGAATTTCTACGAGTAGTTTACCCCCCATGAAATTGGGGGAGGCCTATGTCCAGCAGTGGACGTCCTAGGGCTGATATGGTGGAAGTAAACTGTAGGTCTCTAAGTCTATAACCCTATATTGTAACAATTAATCACTACAAGAAACTGTTTATTTCTAATTTAAAAAATATATGTCTGACCTTCCCAGTGCTTCACAAGTCTCTCCAGAAACTGCAGCCTGTCCATAGACAACTGCAGTACTAGTGTGACATCGAAATTGTCCACGTTAGTATAACTATAGTCCATATAGTACAGGTGTGTGCGTAGCTTTATTTTCTGCGCGGCTCGAAACTTCAAACACCGGCTAGCGGTCGCGGTCTGAAACAATACAAAAATATACAATGTCAAGTTTACGTCGGCCAGTATTGGGTGCTTATTGGAAGAATTATATAGCCCCTTTACGCTTTCTACTGAGGGGCGGAAAAGCTCTTATGCAGCTAAATTGAAAATACAGCTCAGAACCGACAAAAATGGCACAAATTGGAGGACGCCTTTACTCGAGAGGGGTCCAAGCTAAACCCACCGACCACAATATAAGAAACTAATTGATAATATTAATCATTTTTTTGTTTATATAATTATTTTATTATTTGTGTGAACACGCTTACTTATGGGGCAGCTTTTAAAAACCGGCATCTTACATTTGTTTAATGCTCTATCTTTTTTCTTGGTCTATGGGTGGTGGGAATTCAACTACCTTTACCGTGACCGCCTCCGGGCGATCGCATTGATGCAGTTTCTCTCGCAACAGATTCCCGTCGAAGTTGACATACGAGAGATGAACGCTGCGGAAGTATTCCACGTCGCGTATGTTCACGTTGAACTTCTTGGGTGAATTCCAGTGGATTATCTAAAATAAATACAACTTGGAAAAGTTTGAAAAACCCGCGACATTTTCATTTCAAAGCTCAATATCTCAAAAACGGCAGAATAGATTTTCATGAAGCATAAGCTAAGAACACTCGGGATAAAATTGTCTATGAAAAAACAAAAAAAAAACTAAACGAAAATCGGTTCATCCGTTTGGGAACTACGATACCACAGACAGATATACAGACAGACACGTTAAACTTATAACAGTTATAACACCCCTCTCTTTTTGCGTCGGGGGTTAATAAAGTCATTTTTAATAATAAATAACGTAATTGTTGCTATAATATTGTGTAGCGACAGATGGCCTACAAGGCTCTTATCGCAAGGTGTAAAAAACTGTCCCCGTTCGGGGCGATGCGACACATCCCGCCTCGCTTTTCTGTGTAGCAGACAGTTACTACCGGGGTGTCGTTCATATCGCACGCATTACATTTCATAATATACCCTAACTAAACCGTAAGCAACAATCTTTTATTTACACCCTAGCAGTAAACTCCAAAATTCTAAGAAATATTAGGTTCAAGGAGTTATGAAACTTAATTTTTGGGCCTGACATTGCCAAAGTTTGATGCCATATATCTCGAAGACAGTGAGTTTTGAAATAAATATGGGATATGGGATAAACTTTCGGTAAACTCCGTTGTTGTTTATACGATAAGCCATAAAAAACTCGAGAATTCGGAGAGTTACAGATTAAAGGTCATTGGGAGCCAAAAGGTCTAGTTTTCCCCTTGGGTAGCAGGGTAAGATGGCAGACGCTTCCATGAAAACTAGTGCCTACGCCAATTCTCGAGATTAGGTAGCGGACCCCGGGTATCCTTCAAGATGCAATTGTACTAGTAACGCTAGGACGATGATGATTATAACCGCCGACATGTTATTCTTAATTAAGAGTGTTATCTATAGGAATATTACCTTTTTAAGCTTAAACTCCAGAACCGACTAAGATAAAATTTGGTATGTATATATTTCAGTGCCGGTTAGTTTTAATCCCGTTAAGATAGTTTTAATCCCTAAAATCATCATCTACGGCGATGAAATGGGGAGCGAAATGTATGGAGGTATACAAATGAGCGGGCAACAGCTAGCACCTCTTATGTCTGATACTCACGGGAGTTCTATTTAAAATTTAAATCATACTATTTTAATATAATATTATATACAAGAATACAATATGAACATAATTTTTAAGAAAAAAAAACCGACTTCAATGAGGGGGGCCGGTAAAAGATTATTATACTTAGATAGTGCACTCTTAGATAGATATGCAATAAAAAAAAATGGCTATAATGTATGTTTATAATGGTAGAAGACTAAGTACCCTCAATTCCTCATGGAATCATGAAAAAACCTTGCTTGCTTGACAAACAAAACGAAGAGAACAAATCGCCAAACGTGAACTTTTCGTCGTTGAAGAGTTCTGTTCTGATCATCATCAGCAGCTCCACTTCATCAAATGTCACATTTTTGTATGAAAATGCTCGATTTGTTGATAAAAACACAAAAATCACTATATGGTTGCCTTTAAGATTTGAGGAGTTCCCTCAATTCCTCATGGATCCCATCATCAGAACTGCGTTTTGACAAAAACGGGACCAACTTGGATATATATACTTACAATCAAAAAAAGAATTTTCCAAATCGGTTAAGAAATGGACTAACAAACATAAAAAGAAAACATACAACCGAATTGATAACCTCCTCTTTTGAAATTTTGAAGTCGGTTAAAAATGAGACCAACCTTTACATTATTTACATCCTCCTTATAACAATTTTTCGCCAGTGTCTCCGTTGACATTTGCACGTTATAATGGCAGCTGATATTATAAACAATCTTCGGATATTTCTTAATTATAGCATTGATGATGTCCTGATCAGCCAGTGCTGTAGTCTTCAGCCGGTTTATATTCTCGTTGACCGCGTCATGCCATAGTTTAGTCCAATCGGTGTTGGTGCGGATTTTCTGCAAGTCTAGCAACATTACACCGGTGTTGAAGCCACGGCCGAGTGCCGGCCACCTTATTTCTGTGTTCTGGTACCAGTTGCTCTCGTTTTCGACGAGACCTATGAACTGGGGGCAAAAAGAATAAATAAGTGTCTATTGGGTATAATCTATCATTCATTATGATCCCGGGCAGAAATTCTTTCCTCACTTGTCAGCAACTAAGACGATGGTAGAAACTAAAGGTAAATCTGACCAAACCAAGGTTCGCCGTCAGTTACATCGGAGCACACAACGTGCACAAAAATATCTGTACACGACTCTATTATCAAGGCGGTAGAGTGTGTTCTCAGCATAGATAACCCCCTCTAGATAGCCCCTATGGACGATTTAATTCGAATCAAAAGTCACCAAAGTAAGCGGTATGTGCAGGTCACGGGGAGGTCGGTAACGTCGCTGCCATTGGCTGTTTCATAAAGCGCGCGCTTTGCTTCAACATGGCGCTCGCAGCGTAGGGATGTGACGCGTTGTTTATTACCGGCTTTTACCGGTAATGCCATTTATTTTAGGTTAACAATTTTACATAGCGTATATGCTCATCTACTGACTTGGTATCTAGAATAATATTTTAGGCGTGTTTATACACAGTGTATGGCCCTGCCTACGAAGGCGGAGGTCCCGGGCTCGAATCCCGGCCAGAGCATTTATTTGTGTGATGAACGAAACCGAATATTTCGTCCCAAGTCTTGGAAGTTTTCTATTTACATATTTGTTTATCTATATCCATAAGTTCAGTAAAACCACAAATATAAGTTACATCGGCTATCTTTGTTCACTCCGACGAGTGCAGACAAGTACCAAATGAAATCGAATGTATGACCAATTCAATAAAGACATTGTTGCATTATACGTAAGGTAGAATATGCAATGACAGGTGAACTAGTGCTCTCTCGCTTCGCGCAGCCAGAAAAAATGCCGGGGCAGCCAGATAAAAGCATTGGGTCCCCCTCGTGACACTAGTCTTAACTGCTCACCAAGACGATTCGAAAAAACGCAATTGCAATGGCTCCACCTCTAACCAATTCCGAGATCGCTTATACTTCTTCGAAGTCCAGCATAGGGTCCACCTCGTGATATCAGTCCTAATTGCTCACCAAGACGATTCGAAAAAAACCAATTGCAATGGCTCCTTCTCTAACCATTTCCGAGATCCTTTATACTTCATAGAAGTCCAGCATAGGGTCGACTTCGTGACACTAGTCCTAATTGCTAGGGAAATCCATGTCCTAGTGGTAATACTGTTACTAATTTGTTATTTCATTAGATATACATACTCGATATTACATAGCAATAAATATGACACAACCGCTTAATAAATTTTATAATAAAATAAAACTACAGAATAACTACTTCTAAACTAAATATTCCATTCAACTACACTGATTTGTAACCGTATCATACCTATAGTATAAATAAAATAGATCGAGACACTAATTTACTACTTTAATTAAAAGAACACTGGTAACACTGACAATTAATTATAATTGGGTTATTTTTTTATTTTATTTATTACGCTTTTGTTATATCAATAAACTTCACTGATAATTTAATGACAAAAATGTAAAATAACAAATAACCTTTTCCAATAGAATTTCAATATTAAAATAGTGCAACAAAACACGGACGAATACATAATTGATTGAAATCGGGACTTATACGGTAATGTCGAAAGCGTCACTGGAACAGCACTAGCCCGAGCATGTACTTTCGTCACAAGGGAGAGTATATTGACATTTGAATTGGTTAGGAAGGGACAAGATTACTTCAGTACTTCTTAATGGCTAGTGTAAAATGAACTCCGTCTGGCAGAATAAAATTTGCCTTTTGTAATTAATTTAACTACCTGTGAAATGTTATTCCGTCATTCTTGTAGTTTGCTGTTCGAGAGCTTTTCCCACACAACTTTACCCAGCAAAAAACCATTTCTAATGGATGAAATCGACTTTGAATGCTCGTTTATTTGACGTACGTATAGATCGCGAACCTGGACGAGTCTGACTGAGAGCGCGACGCGTTGCTGCTTACATGCACTAGTGGTACATGTGAGGTGACCGCACGTCGCCCTACAATCTTCATCTAGAGGGGGTTATCTATGACATGACTCTATTATCAAGGCGGTAGAGTGTGTTCTCAGATATTTACTTAATCGCATTAATTTAAATCACGATAAGTTTCAATGAATAGGTATGATGCAACTCCAGTCACAAGGTTAGACAACCACACAAAGATTACAGCGAGAGTTTGATGCGGGTGGACTAGCACTGGGAAATAGAGAGAGAGAACGATAGAGGGGACAACGTAGAATATGACATCTAGCAACGGTGAGACCGGGAGTAACGTCATATACAATGGTCAAATTCCCAAGTGTGAACACGCCCGAGTAGAGGCTGCCGGGGATCCACGACACGGAGTGTACTGGGCATACCGCATCTGCCGCCCGGTTATGTTGCTTCACCAGCGCGAACACGCCCGAGTAGTGGCTGCAGGGGATCCACGACACGGAGTGTACTGAGCATATCGCACGCAGCCCGGTCATGTTGCTTCACCATTGTGAACATGTCCGAGTAGTGGCTGCCGGGGATCCACAACACGGAGTGAATTGAGCATATCGCACCTGCCGCCCGGTCATGTTGCTTCATCAGGCTGGCTGCCAGGGATCCACGATACTGGTGCTTACGTATAGCGAACCTGCTGCTTGGTCATGTTGCTTTATCAGCGCGCACACGCCTGAGTAGTGGCCGCCGGGGATCCACGCCACGACACGGAGTATACAGAGCATATCGCACCTGTCGCTCGGTCATATTGCGTCACCAACGCGAACACGCCCGAGTAGTGTAGTGGCTGCCAGAGATCCACAACACGGAGTGTACTGAGCATATCGCACCTGCCTCTCGGTCATTTTGCGCCACCAGCGCGAACACGCCTGAGTAGTGTAGTGGCTGTCGGGGATCCACGACACGGAGTGTACTGAGCATACCGCACCTGCTGGCCGGTCATGTAGCGGAACACGGCCCACAGCTCGGCCACGTCGCACGTGAACGTGAGGTCAGAATCCAGCACGACGACGCGCGGCGGCGCGCTCGCCAGCACACGCGGGAACAGCAGCTTCACCAGCGCGAACACGCCCGAGTAGTGGCTGCTGGGGATCCACGACACCAGGTGTAGGACGCTCTGGACGTTGTATGTCGTGTATTTCACTGGAAGATTTTTTTTCTTTATTAAAACATAATACAACAATGGTAAGCATACAGCATACCTTATGTATGCTTGCAACTCTAGAGCAATACTACTAGAACTACTAGAACAGGTTAAGGTGGCTGTTACTCGAGCAGGTAGTCGCCTATGCAATAGAAAGGCGTTGTCTGTTCCTTACTATCGCACCACTATGCCGGGCACGCGCCTTTCTAATTGAATTATTGCATCACATAGCGGCATCAAGTCCAACAAGACATTTTCTTTTCTTCCTTAGCCTCAGTAAAAACAAAATTTAATCAAGCTCATCTTTTGATTTTATCGTATTATTTTTCACTTATATCCCTTTTTTCATAAATATTTTTGTTTTGTATTACTTACCTTAATATAATCATTATTTTGTAAATGCTGCACATAGTGTAAGCAAGATGTGTCTACTTGTTTAGGATAACAATAGTAACTAGCTATAAGTAATTTAAGATACCATGAATGTACTAAACTTGTAACATCTAGTTTGTAGACCAAAAAAACACAATCACAAGCACACTGCTAGGCCTTATTTGTTTGAGTATTCATTGTATGCTAGAGACAAATGTGACCTTACAGCCCTCAGGAGCTCTGGCGACCTTACTCACTGCCATGAACACAACTATCACACCACATACATACAATAGCAAGTTTTGATGTTACTAACTTGGTGGATATGGTTACAGAAGAAATAATTTTTAAGAAAAAAAAACCGACTTTAATAAGGGAGGCTGGTAAAAGATTATTATACTTAGATGGTGCACTCTTAGATAGATATACAATAAAATAAAAATGGCTATAATGTATGTTTATAATGGTAGAAGACTAAGTACCCTCAATTCCTCATGGAATCATGAAAAAACCTTGCTTGCTTGACAAACAAAACGAAGAGAACAAATCGCCAAACGTGAACTACGCGTCGTTGAAGACTTCCGTTCTGATCATCATCAGCAGTTCCACTTCATCAAATGTCACTTTTATGAATGAAAATGCTTGATTAGTTCATGAAAATACTAAAATCACTATTTGTGTGCCTTTCACATTTGAGGAGTTCCCTCGATTCCTAATGGATCACACCATCAGAACTCGAGCATGACAAAAATCAATCGTGAAAATAGAACTTAGAAACTAGAACTTAGAAAATAGAACAGCTAGAAGGACAAATCGCCAAACGTGAACTTTTCGTCGTTGAAGAGTTCTGTTCTGATCATCATCAGCAGTTCCACTTCATCAAATGTCACATTTTTGTATGATAATGCTCGATTTGTTGATAAAAACACAAAAATCACTATATGTTTGCCTTTAAGATTTGAGGAGTTCCCTCAATTCCTCATGGATCCCATCATCAAAAATCGAGCTTGACAAAAATTAATCGTGAAAATAGAATTTGCTTAACAAACGCAGCTAGGAGGACAAATCGCCAAACGTGAACTTTTCGTCGAGAGTTCTGTTCTGATCATCATCAGCAGTTCCACTTCATCAAATGTCACATTTTTGTATGAAAATGCTCGATTTGTTGATAAAAACACAAAAATCACTATATGTTTGCCTTTAAGATTTGAGGAGTACCCTCAATTCCTCATGGATCCCATCATCAAAAATTGAGCATGACAAAAATTAATCGTGAAAATAGAACTTGCTTAACAAACACAGCTAGGAGGACAAATCGCCAAACGTGAACTTTTTGTCGTTGAAGAGTTCTGTTCTGATCATCATCAGCAGTTCCTCTTCATCCAATGTCACATTTTTGGATGAAAATGCTTGACTTGTTGATAAAAACACAAAAATTACGATATGTTTGCCTTGAAGATTTGAGGAGTTCCCTCAATTTCTCATGGATCCCATCATCAGAACTGCGTTTTGACAAAACTTGGATATATATACTTACAATCAAAAAAAGAATTTTCCAAATCGGTTAAGAAATGACGGAGTTATGGACTAACAAACATTAAAAAAAAAAAAAGTATAACCTCCTCTTTTGAAATTTTGAAGTCGGTTAAAAAAGGGAATTCAGAATTGATCAAAGAACTGTTTTGCGTTAATTCCGTAACTTTACCTTTAGTATTGAAACAGGAATATCAATACCAACATCCAAAAAAATCGATGATTCATGTATTGAGCTCCTTATGAACCTGAGAAAATTTGTGCCCTAATCTATGTCTGGGACTACATGCATCTCAAACTCCATAGATGTGCTAAGCTTCTAGAGAACACAGGGATAAGTAAATGGGTAAGATAGCCTGGTAAGATAATTCAGATGCATGAAGTCCAATCTGACCCTAAGAACATTATGCAGTTATGTAAGCTATGAATAACATTTACCATCAGGTAAGTCCCAAGTCTCGAACAGATGTCTTATTGTGTGCTCAGAGACTGTGTCCACCAAAAAGTGAAAGTGTATGGGATTCTGCCGGTGGTGCAATAGTGACTTCAGCATGGGTGATATCCGCCGCGGGCACTTGCTCATACAGACCAGTGCAACATGGATGGTCTCGCAGAGTGTGCCCGTTGCATCTGGAATCTGGAAATGTTGAGGATGACATATCACCAGTAGCTGGTTTGTCAGTTGGGTAATACGAGTATGTAGAGAAGATATTGGTTAATATTTAGAAAAAAATTGTGTTCTTGGTACATACACCAATTTAATGGTAACAACCTGGTTGTTAGTTGCATCAGGATATGGTTGTAAAATGTCCATCCATGTAAAATTCTTTAACACCTTTCAGGACAGTAATTTACAATGCACATTATAGAATAAACAAAACCAACACAACACAAATGCTATACTTACCATCTGTGTCCATGTTAATATTAAAATGACTGGGTATATAATAATAGTAAGGAGGTTCCTCTCTCTGTCACCCTTAGGCCCTCATCACTGCAGGTGGCTCCCTAGGTTAGGTTTTTATATAGATTTAAGTTTTATAAGTATAGTTTTATTGACTGAGCGAGCGAAGTGTCTCTGTTTCAGCTTTTGTCAAAAATTCTTTCATATTGTTTGTCTGTCTGTCCGGATGTTCTCCTCTACAGCACAGTATAATATTAGCAATAACCAATCTCAGGCACTTTAGGAGCGCGCGTTGCCTACTTTCACTGAGCACACAGGGTTGTCACATAAATTTGTTGGATAACAATATGGTAACAATTACTTATACTAATTTTGAATGTCAGGTGTTATTAAACAATATGTAGTTGAAATTAAGTAACATGCTAGTAATAGTCGATAGGTACCATATCAGTAAGTACATAAACGAATTATTATACTTAACGTACTTACTTCATTGAATTGATACTCTATACACTTGAATACGAATATTTAAATTTTTGCTACTTATACGGAACTATACGTGCTACGTAAATTGGAGTTTTAGGTATCTCTAACCACATGCGGCAACCTTTGATAGTGCGGCGTGCGGCAGGACCCTCGCTCTACCTTACACGCGGCGGCATCTTTTGACTGTCGGCGGCGCGGCACTTCTAAAAACTCAACAAGACCAGGAACGCACTAACAACCGACTTTGTACAAATTGTGTATTGTGTTATCTATTTTATACACTTATACGATAAACTTGTATACGGGTATATTAGTTGTATGATAAAGTTGATATATATGTAATTGAAAATAATATATTTATGGACAAAACATTTTACACAACACTTACAAATTAGTTACACTAAAGTATTTCCGTCTATTTCTTGATGTATTGAACTCCTGGTTATTGTTCTTTAGCGTAAAATAGATCCGCATCCTTATATATAATTAAAAATATATAATGTTTAGGAAAACAAGGGCAGGGTAATGTAAGCTCATTCACACAGATGTCATTTTTGTTGTTTCAAACACGGCGAACGACAACACTCCAAACACGGGCTTCATGGGCAACTCAGCCCACATACCACTCATCCCGCGGGCTTAGTTGACTACTACTGTTTATGTCGGTGGCGACTCTTACCACTCGGTCAACTCAGCCCGCGGGCTGAATTAACGACTGTATACCGTTATTGGGTCAACTCAACCCGTGGGCTGAATTAACCACTAAATATCTACTGCTATAAGGTCAACTCAGCCCATATGAAAAATATTTAAAGATTTCGAGAGTCTGGAACAATCAAGTTTATAAATATAGAGGCGCATAGGCAAATAACAAAACAAAAAATGTTCCAATACTGAAATAAGAACTTCGTAGCATACCTAAATATTTTTCACTGCATTCGATACTATTTTTTGCACTTTCGCTGTGCAAGTATGCATCACTTAGCATTTTATTATCACGCTTTTTGCTCAATATGATTTTTACGCTTAACTTTACAATTATATATATAAAACTTATCGTAGTTATACAACGGCTCATGAGAACAGATGTCAACAAATTAAGAGACCAGAACTTTAGCAAAAGAGGAAAAGAAATAATCTGTGTCAATGACAGAATTCATGACATAATAATGGATCTAGAACAAAATAAAAAAAGTTTACCGTTATGTATAGAACATCTAAGATTTTAGATTTATATGTAAGGATAATGTGTTGTACAGTCCAGGGCAAATACCTACATACACGCACTCATGAAAAAGGAATTATAATTTTGTTTCAATTAGGATATTTTGTTAAGTTGGTCACATTTTTTAATTAAACATATTTTCAGTATTTAAATTTGTTTTTGTTAAACGGTTGCCATGTTGTTGCCATTTTGTTACTATCTGAAGATACCTAACAAACCTGATCCCTATCTAGTGTTTTTCGATCGTCACATGGGGTGAGTTGACCCTATAGTGGAAGGTAGTGGTTAATTGAGCGCGGGCTCAATTAACCACAGGGGTCTACTCAGCCCGCGGGGGCTGAGTAGACCCTATAGCAGTGAACTGGTGTCAACTAAGCCGGCGGGCTGAGTAGACCCCATGGCAAATGAATGGGCCGAGTATCTCCCGATAAAATAAAAGGTGTCAACTGAGCCCGCGGGCTCAGTCGTGTGTGGGCTGAGTTGACCATGAAGACCAAACACGGCGACAGCGCAGCCCGGACTGATTCACGCAATTTCAGGCTGCTCCGTGTCCATGTGACGCGGGCCGGGCGCGTACGTGCACGGCACGCACACAGACAAACCGTGCGATGTACCTTTGTTAGATGTTTACGTACCGTCTATATAATGTGTCTACAGGTTGTGTTTCTCAAAAGATTCTCATGAAATTTTGTGAACAGGTTCGATAATTAAACAGAATTTCTTTGTCAAGTAAGTTTTTGGAAATGTTTTAATTTGGATAAAAAAAAAATTGTTTGCGTAGTCTACAGCTCACAGAGCCACTGTATGTTTATAAAAATGTTGTAAAACCTAACATAAGTAAGACATAGTGTTATATTTATATTCATAAGGCATTTGGGTTAATTGTTTCAAAAGCTATCTTACAACAGCATTCATCCAAACTGAGTTTCATACTGTTTACATAATCAAAGAAGATTCCAAACCCAAACCTCCACATATCCAATACAAGGATAGGAAAGTGTATACTTACATCAGGCACTTGGTAGTCTTTTCTAGAATCAACTTGTAGCACCTTATTCTGCGTCTCCAGAATACTTATCCGGGATATCAACCACCAGTAATACACCACAGACACTGTTATCCATATCCCGAAAGGCACTCCTAACCAGGGTCGAAGTAATATGCAGGAGAGAACATTTTTGTATCTCATTGTCAGTATTTAAGCATAGAATGCATTTTTATCCCGACACTTTTGTTTGATTAGAGTTGCGTCCTGTAAGAATAGTCTAAGTCGGCTTTAATTACAGTAATCATATAATGCTTATTGATTTAAGACAACATAAAATTTCTTACACGTATTCAATGCATACGTAAAATTTTACACTTTGAGTTTTAGTAGTGCTTGATGTTTTTAAATGGATACGCAGAAACGGAGTAATTAATAATTTAACAAGCTAACAATACTGAGTTTGCCGTTTCTAAATCGCTGATATAGTCTTAAAGTTCATAGTAAATCTCAATGTGTACTCTGTCATATTTAGAAGAAAGCTATTCCGCTTTATTTACACTAACGATTTATTTTTAATAGTTTTAATGAAAAACCACAGTACTTTGATAGAAAGTCTACTTTTGACAATGACATTGACATTTTAAATGTCAATGACACATGGTTCGCGTTCCGTTCTACGCTTCATAGTACTTATATTATATTTTGACAGTACTTACGGATGTTCGAACGATCCGCCGGACTGGAGAAATTAGTATATTTTTTTCAAATAGCTGTGTCTCTCTCAGTTCACCATTTGTGAACTATGACAGTTTTTCACTCGAATTTATCTATTTAATCGTATGGCATTTATTTACGAACCGTGAGATCTTCGAGAAGACAAAGTACGGTTGCCAGTTTTTGTTGCACTTTTAGCACCACTCAGGAGTCACGTGAAGAGTAACGGAGTTCTCAAGCCACCCGAGGGCCTCTAACTTGGCTTAACGACTGCTGTCGTAGACAGTAGCCGGGATCAACGGCTTAACGTGCCTTCCGAAGCACGAGAGCGTTCAGTTAGTAACCGCTCAAAGCGGTCACCCATCCAAGAACTGACCTGCGCCCGCATTGCTTAACCTCGCATACCGCTCGCGGTACGCGGGCGCCGCAGAGAGAGAGAGAGAGAGAGAGAGAGAGAGAGCTACACAAACTTCGGATTAAGTTCGGTGTAGGGCCTCTGACAGTCATTCGTTAATTCGTTATTAATACAAAAATATTTTAGTTAATATCGTTTTCTTTTCTATACAGGATGCAATCTAATTGAATTGTGTATTTGACCATGATTTTGAACAACTTTTACTATGGAAACAAATTTGTCCGTTTGAAAAAAAAAACAACCGTTTCATAGAGTTTTCTTTGTCGATTGAAGTCCTATATCCTTTGAAACATCAGTTTTTTTGCCAAAGACATAGTTGGTCCCATTGTAAAAGTTGTTCAAAATCATGGTAAGATTCACATTTTTCTATTTTGTGTCACCAATTAGATTACACCCAGTATACAGGGTGGTTCAGGAGACGTGAGCAGGACCAACACTACATACATAGTAAATGGCAAAGAATCGTTCACAATTGTATTTAAGTGAAACACCCATACCTTTTCCCTGTATTTTAATTTTTATTAAGCTAAAGTTTAATTCTCTACAATCATGGTCACCCTATGGGGAACACCCGGGGAATGGGCAGCAGCATTCCTAGAGCGCGGTGGAGATACTGCAATCGCCAACCCGCATGCCAAGCGTGGCGATTATGGCATTTACCCCCCATGAAATTGGGGGAGGCCTATGTCCAGCAGTGGACGTCCTAGGGCTGATATGGATGGTCACCCTACATCAACTGGTTTATAAAGATAACCTCTAACTGTTATGACAGCACTTTGATTACGAAGAAAGTAAATTGTCACATTGAGTGAGATACGATATTTGAAAAGTAATCGGACTTAGATGACATTCAATTTGATACGTATCACTTGACTGAAGTATTCTGATTGTAGAGTGACCATGAATTTCGTAAATAATTTAAAACATTTTGTTTTCAACACCAAAGATAAATGAACGTTAATTTCACTAATAGTGACACGAAGCAGTAGCTTATGATCTACTGAATCCCTCGTGTTAAGCTTGCTCACGTCTCCCGAATTTTTATCGTCCCCTACCCATGGTACAAACTTGCTAAGTTTGGGTCTCGATTTGTGTGAGATTGTCCACAAATATTTATTTATTTGATTTCATCATCTGATTATATGTGTTTGGTATGTGTCAAATAACTGTCACAAGTTGTAAAGCATCATGTCATGTCGGAACGTAAAAGGAAACGAGACGGCTGACCTTTGCGCAAAGGAAGCTATTACGCAGGGCAACAATGTTCATGATCGATGTTTTACCCGTGACCTCAAAGCGCTTGCTCTCCCGCACATGCGAGATGCCTGGAACTCCCGCTGGCAAACTACCCGTATAAATGTTGGCAAAAATTATGGAAAAATCCAACCAGATCTGCCCTCTAGGCCGTGGTTTTTTACTAGGAAAGGAATTCCGAAAAACATTACATCCGTGATTATTCGTTTACGGCTAGGCCACATTTGTACACCTGTATTTTTGGCAAAGATACATGTTCGGGACCACTCTCTGTGCGAATGTGGTCTGGCGGAGGGTACACTTGAACACCTTTTTTTTAACTGCAACCGGATCGTCACTCCTTTGTATGATATCCTACCCCCGGAAATTCCCCGGCCCATCAACATTAAATTCCTTTTAACCCTGGTGCACTCCCCCTTTGTGTATGTCTTATGTAAATTTATTAAAACTAACAACTTGTTTTTGTAGTAGTTAGATTAACAATAAATGTTTGTGTTGTCCTTTGTTTTAGATACTCTTCTAAGTGAACCTGGCAATCTGAAGTCACCGGTCAAATTCTTAATAAACACGTGCCTTTTTAAACCTTGACGTTGGCGGAATCATCGACAATATCGATGGGGCCATAAAACAGAAAGATTGATTGATTGGTTTTGAAATTTTAAAACATCAGAGATGTACTTAACTTAGAATAGTGCCTGTGCTTTGTATTGCGCAAACAAGGTATTGAATTGTTGATGTCCATAGTGTTTTCAACAGAAGCATTTTTTCTGCGGGTAAGTTTTTTGCTTTATGGTTTCCCTTTGACGTTCAGAGTTAACGCGCAACCTCCCGGGCGCGCAAGGCCAAAGCACCGAGGAAGGTGAGTGGTGGTAACTCTAGCTGAGCGCTGCATCTCAGACCAAGTAAAAAGATAGACGCAGCACGATAAATAAGGAAGGTCGCATCCCGAAGGATGCCCGGGGCTACCTAACCCAGATAATAATAATTAGCGTAGGCACTATTTTTTACGGAAAGATTGCCATATGACCTTTCAAACCACGGGGGAAACTAAACCTTATTGGGATTAGGTTTGTCAAGTTCGTGGGCAACTCACAGATCTAAATATACAACAATGACTCTTCTCAAGCCGCCCGAAGGCCTCTAACTTGGTACTATAAACTCTAATTTGCTATTATAAACAGCAGGTGATACGGCTTAACGTGCCTTCCAAAGCACGGAAGCGCTCAGTTAGTAACCACTCAAAATAAGCATCCAAGAGAACCCCGGCCGACGTTGCTCAACCTCGCATAGCGCGCGCGGTACGCGGATGCCGCTGGGACATACATGTAACCAAAAAAACGTGTCACTCTAGTAAAAGGTCCAAGCCAAAGCAAAGGTCTATGTCGGTGTCAATATGGATGATATTATATCTAATGGCGCCAGGACGACCTTGGTGCCTTAGAGTTAGCCGCCAAAAGGTTACCTTTGTCTCGCACTTGACAATGACACAAATGAGGAGCAGGCTATGCCTGGAATTGAGAATTACCCGAATAAGGAAAAAAAACTTGCTACTTCTAGGCTAAAAACTATTTAATTACTCATACAATTGTTAAGTAGTTTTAAATTATTTGAAGAAAATATAAAATGGCACAAAGTATTAACTAAATTTCGAATCTCAAATATACTATATATTGTTATTGCAATACACTTCTTCAAGAAAATCAATCTATAATGTCATGATTACGTATAACTACAAAAAAAAAATAGATACATAACAATTTCAAATGTAAAAAAAAGCTATCAATACTAATTAATAGCTGAGCTCATTAGTATTGCCACTTTTCAGTAGGTATATTATTTTCACATGGACTGGTAATAACACTTTTACTCTCTTACGATATTAGAGTTTCAGTTATTAGGAGTTAAAGTGATAAAATATGCCATGGTATGAAAGACCTAAAATATAAAGATAAAAAACGTTATGGTGGGATCGTAAGACAATATGTAAACATTAATCATACACTCACTCAATAGTTAACACTAATTTATTCCTAAACATACAATAAATTTATGAAAATAAGTCATTCAAAAGTACTAGGTATACCTAGTACTGGAAACTGGATTGAAATTATGATGATACGTACACAAACAAGATACATTATATAAAAACATATCTCTAAATAATCTTAACCTTTAAATGCCTGTTAGGTTTTCATTAAAGGCCATTCAACTTCAATAATAAAAACTAGTTTTATTTACCTAAGTATTACATAGTTATTGCACACTAAAAAACCTTAATTAATTTCCGTTTCACCACTCCACTGCCTCTGACTGTTTTTAGGCTGACCCGTTTCAGGTAAACCTGTTTCGGGCAGTCCTGGTTCAGGCAGGCCGGTTTCGTTATACGGCTGCGCCACGTAACCTTCAGCTGGTTCGTAGCTTTGTGCTTGATACGGCTCAGCAGGGTACGGAACTCCGTAATTGAAGGGTACGTTGCTGTCCACTACCTTCACTGGGTCAGAGGGCAGCGGGCTATCTTCTGCAGCGTCTTTCTTGTAAGGTATACTTTCGTCGTCTGAGTTGACTTTGACGGATTCATCTGGGTCGATGGGTCGGGTCCTGGGGAAGATAGGGTGTTAATAAGGGCCACAGTTAGTTGGATGTTTCTGGCGTTTGTTTTCTAAAAACAAGACAAGAACTTATGTAATGATTGCATGAACGGAATACGAATGATCTTTGTTTGTGTAATTGAAATCTGGATGTTAAATCAGGATAGTGTGGCTGTAGCGTTAGAAATTGGACAATAGTACAGTCAAATGTATATGTATCGAATTAACCCCATATAATATATAATGAAATCTTATAACTGACATTTGAGCATAGGTATGTACCTTTATTTTTGCCCTTGACTGTACTCGTGGATAAGGTTATTTACTTACTTGATCATGTAATCCATCTCCTCCTTCTCCTCAGCCTTCCTCCTCTTGAGGATGCGCCAGCCGACGCAGATGAGGACGATGACGATCGGCACCATGACCGCACTGATGATGCCCCATGTCGCGCCGAGGGTCCGTGACGAGTACTCCTGCTTGCCTGTGGGAGTCATCAGGTTAGTACGCCGTACAAGTGTCTTATCATCGTCATATCAGCCGAAGAACGTCCTCTGCTGGACATAAACTTTCCCTAAAGAGTGCCACAATGGCTGGTCTTGCGCCACCCGCATCCAACTAATGAAATGAGTCATGAGTAATGTCCTAGAAAGATCTACATAATTTTGGAATGGAAATCACAACCCATTATCTTAAGGGGAAACGTGTGGCCCGCAGCGGTACAGTATATCGGAACATGAAAAGAACTGGATGTTATATTTACTTGGTATTTAAATGGTAAACATCTTTGTCAACAGCATACACAAAAGTAACTATTGAAGTACGCTGACATTGATCCATATAAAGTATCCTTGAACTAACGAGATAAAGTAGGTACCGGTCCTAGACTCTTATCATATTTTGGATAACGTAGTTTACCTAAGTAAGTGTACCGTCTACGATGCTTTTATGTTTAAAACATTCATGTGAAGAAAATAGGTCCCTATACTCAGTAAAGTTCAAAATATGGTTTTCAGAGTTCTTAACTTAATAGGTATATTCATATTGATCATGAAGCGTATACTTTTCCTATTATATATAATGGCATCGTATATATCAGCCATTTATCACCATTATCACATGCTTTTATCAAGACACAAATAAAAAATACAGGTACAATCCACTCACCTGGTTCATGCGACCTCAATTCCTTTGTGTACAGTAGATAAGAAAGCAAGTACTCGTTCCATTCACAGGGCAAAAAAACGCATCACAAGTTAGAGAAAATTTCTATTCCACGAATCGTGGCAGATTAGAATTCGAGTTCTTGCTTTCTTAACAATTAAAAAAATATGGATCATAATGGTCGTTATTCTACCGTTATTCGGAACAGAAATTTCCTCTTACTGTGACAAATGTTCATCGGAAATATGTTTAATACTTTTCCACAAATACTGTAATAAAATTAAACAAAACAAAGTAAATATACTGTATAATAAAATCACAACAGACATTCAACAACAATGGGAAACGACTAATACCTAGGGCATCTAATTAATTTTGTACACTATACATAAACTTAAGTGCAAAAATATTAAATAAATCGGTGTACGGTGTTCTTAAAATGATACTAATTCTATCCCCGTAAATCATTTTACAAATATGTAGATTTTTTGTCATTTTGCGAACTCTAATGCAAAAAAGTTTGACGAGGCTACAATATTTAAAATTATTTTAAATAAACTAAAAGCCCTGTACTCCCACAGAATTTGTCATTTAATCGGGCAGTGAATGTAACTCCTACTAGAATATAAGTTAAATACTTTTTCGTAAGATTCAATGAAGGTGCTAGACCATTGTTGAGCGACTGCTGAATGTCGGCATTTCGCTTGCTGGTGGGTCTATCAAAGTCTCAACGGACTTGCCCCTCACGGGAGGAAGGGTGAAAGTCTTTATTTCGTCTGCAGGGGCACTTTTTGGAGCGTCCGGGAGACCAGTATTATTGATAGTATTCCTTGGACTCATGTCCGAAGTTGGACTGATCGGTGGAGAATAAATTTCAGAGTAAGTCGGAGAGTAGTGGGACGAGATAGGGCTATACTGTCCATCATACTTAGGAGAGTAGGGATCCTCTGATCCATCCTTGGTGGAATACCCCGAGTCGCTTGCAAGCGCATGACGCCCGGTCTGACGAGGCCTGCTAACGTATTCTATGTCCTTTGCTGGACGAGTTAAAGTCGAGTCTCGGTTGGATCCCGAGTCGGACGGCGAAGTTAGGGAAAGCAAGTCTTCTTCAGACAGGTCCCATAGTTTTTCTGGGAACTCCACATCAGGGGCGTTTGGCAGAGGCTCGTGTGTTCTGTAAGTTTTGTCGTAGCCTCTACGCTTTTTAGGTAAGGAGGATTTGTCAGATTTGCCGGAATCACTTTTACTGGAATCTGTGTAACCTATTCCGGAACTCTCACCGTCCTGGGGCTCAGGTGGGGGAGGGGCTGCCCTGGTAATATTGGCTTTAGCAAGAGGCTGTTCTTCCGGGGGTGTATCAGGTAACTTTGGCTTAACATCAGAATCGCTCCGGAGCGTAGACGATTTCATGGTATCAGTTAGGTTTCCCATTGAGGCTGATCTGAGATTGAGCCGCGAGGCTGATTTAGAGCGAGGTATGTCTTCGAATCGGAATCCTTGTTTGCCTTCGGTGCGCGGTTTGTACCAACACCAAAACCAGAAGAGGCAAATGAGGAGGCCTAGCGGTAGAATAACGGCTACTATGACGCCCCAGGTCAAGAACAGAGCGCGTTGCGAGTACTCCTGGTTACCTGGATATGGGAAAAATAGGACTTATTTGGTGTCATATTATACGGGTCACAAGTTAATCTATTACGATAGATTGATATGTCATCCCAAGTCTGTCCATTAAGAAGAAAAATTCGGCGTAGGTTTGTGACACTTGATAACATCGTTAAATTTGTATCTTGACCATTATTTCACGGGATTTACTATTTCTACTTGGTACAGTATTAATTCATGCAATTTAGGTGTCATTACTTGCGGCAGTTTGATTAAAAATAAAATATGATGTAAATACAGTCAATTCAACACTATTTGTACAATTTCATTGTTGATTGTATAGCGCACTGCGCAAACTTATCCAGACTATAAATAGTCATAGAAAAATATTTTAAAACACTTACGCAAACACTCGGTATAGCCATAATCAGGTAGGTTCCATCGGCCGCTCTCTTCACACACCCGTCGTTTGTCGCCGATCAGGATGAAGTCCTGGTTACACTCAAAGTTGACCTAAACAGGAAAAATTACTATATCAGTCATCGTGTGTAATACAGGCAGTCCGATCGACTGACCTTCACCGATTTCACTTTATAGAAGTCGCTGATCGGATGTTCTCGGAGTTAAAAAATCAGTAGTAAGTACCTCTATGAGTATATTAAGTATGCTGTTATTATGGTAAAGTTTCTATTAGCGGGTATTACTCATTTGATGCCAAAAATTATTTCACCGCTATTTAAGTGCGGTTCTTACTAGTGCTAGAAGCTAGTGAAAAATAAAAGAGCAAGCCATTACACAGAAGTGAACTTGTTATTTGTGTCATGATCATCTAAGTTTAAAAAAATTTAAAAAAAGGATTTCAGACGTAGCTTCACATTTTTTTCTATTGAGCCGTATTTTCAAATCGTGTTTTAGAGGCAGCCAACTTTTTCATTATATAATGAATTTTAACAACTATTTTTTCGCTTCCCCAAATCAAATAGTATTGTTAAAATACTGTTAAACTGAAGCCAATTCAGCGGACCTATGATGGTTGCCATTTTATCACTTATCGACGTGGATAAGGCGCCCGTCACTCTCGCACTCGCATACTTGTCAGAACGTGACGAATGTCTTATCCACGACGAAAAGTGATAAAATGGCAACCATCATAAGACTCGCAGGTCTTGTCAGCGCCTTAAGTGGCTGTAGTCAGCTGATTTAAGCGTGTCACACACAGGAGCGGCCTGCGGCCGCGGTCAAAAGTAAATTTGACAGCTAATGACAAGTTCACTATTGACCGCGCGGCCTAGGCTGCGCCAGTTTATGACACGCTTTAAGAGTCCGCAGTAAGCTCGGTTCTTTATATAAACGTAGTTTGCTGTAATCATTTAAAACTTTGTATACACACGGGGATCCGGTATATCTAGGTCGGAAATTAGTTTCTGTTGCTTGAAATTATAATGGAGATAAAATACAGCAATTATTAAGGTTTTCATACAAGACCTAAAAAAATCAAAAACTCGCTGTATTTTTTTCCATTCCAATTTCTAGCACCGGAAACTAATTTCCGACCTAGATATGGCGGATCCCATTATGTAGGTATACAAAATTTCATGTTATTTCAGCATAGCGCTTTAAAATGAGAACGAAACTACGTTTGTATGGAAAATCGAGTTCGGTCAAGCGTACGGGGGACTCTTTAACTAGCCGTGTGTCAGACGATTCTTTTGATCATGAATTCATGACTAATTCAGTATTATTCACTTTCAATTGGTGTCATAAGAGGATAATGCTTCTAAATTTCAAATTAAAGGGAAAATTTTAAAAAAATTATGCTCCGAGCAGGATTCGAACCTGCGACATCTGGCATTCGCGGCCAATCGCTCTAGCCTCTGAGCTATCGAAACAACCAAGCTTGGGCACTAAATCCTTCACTAGTTCCCTCGTACAACACGTCCAAGTTGTTGTTATTTAGGATATTACTTTCCGAATTCTCTAGTTACATAGTTAGCAATATAACTCTAGTCGTTGAATAATAAAATAAAGCTCGTTTATATTCAAGGTAAAAAAAATTTGTTGTATGTAGTTGTAGCGTCTTCGAATAGACATTACATATTTAAAATGTGTAACACAAACAAAACAAATGCCTATTCGAACACGTCATAACTATATACAACATGGCAAAGGCCTTTACTTAAGTTTTTATCCTATACTGAAAAAAAAAATTACCCATCTATTCATATACCTATTGTTCTCGAAATCAGCTCTAATAATTTCTATGAGATATAAGGTTTACCGGGGAGATAAATCGATCCGTCAGAATCTTCATCTCCGTGAAAACTCGAATCTCCGGAAACACGAAAAAAAAACACAATGAAAGCTATGACTCCCAGATCCTACGCGAATAAAGTTCCTATAGATTTGTAACACGCTTTTTCAGTTAACTATTATTGGTGTATGGAAATGAATACGAGGAAAACTTATTCTATCTGTATCAACTTTATTGATTAGTCTAAGTCGAAGAAAAATTTTCTTTTCTCAAACATGCAATGAAATTTCGTCATTACGTGTGTTATAACAGGCTTCAAAGTATCACGTTTCAGGGCGGAACAACTCGGGACTCAACTCAACTGTAAGGGGATTTCATACAAAATTGAAGGCCTAGGTCCGGTTTTTTTTTTAATTTTAATGTCAAACATGGCGTCCGTTAAATTTGTTTTTGGACTGGTGTATTTTTTATTTCATTGCATATATGTTTGAGAAAAGCATTATACAAACCTCGGCGAGAATCGTTGTTCTCTGTTAAAATCATAAATCATTTATTTGCGTGAATAGGGTCAGATTATAGTTCTTATAATACATTATTAGTTTTAAGTATCTCCTAATTCAACCGTCCACAAACAGCATGCAAATATTTAAATTAAAATCTATCTATACATTGCTTTATTAATAGTTATTATGTATACAAATAATCTTTTACAGAGTAAAACATATTATTTCGTAACCACTCGTGAAGTGTTTTTTTAAATTTGTTAAGAGGCAAATTCTTAATATCAGGTGGCAGCTTATTATATATATTTATGCACCACCATATCAGCCCTAGGACGTCCACTGCTGGACATAGGCCTCCCCCAATTTCATGGGGGGTAAATGCCATAATCGCCACGCTTGGCATGCGGGTTGGCGATCGCAGTATCTCCACCGCACTCTAGGAATGCTGCTGCCCATTCCCCGGTGGTCTTGGTCGTAGTTTTAGGACATACCCGGGTCCACATATTTATGCACATAACATAGCAATTTTTCTTAAACATCGCTGTTCTTTGTTGTTTTTCAATCTCTAGTCTTTCGCAGTTTCTAGTATTTCTGGGATATAAGTCACTAGCCTTGTTGAACATATGCAAATGTTGTTTTACAAATTTAGATGTTTCGAAAACACACAGAGAAGGCAACGGTAAAATATTTAGTCTACGGTACATCGGTTTGCTTGATTCGTAAGGCCCAATACCACAAATTGCACGTATACATTTTTTTTGGCCTCGAAATGCCCGAACCATTTCTGCTCCATTACCCCATACAATAAGGCCGTATCTAAGAATTGACTCGACATATCCGTAATAAGCCGCAATTGTAGTTTTCTGATCAATTGTTTTGCGCAACCTATTTAGAACAAACACAAATCTATTTATTCTAGAACAGACATTATCAATGTGCTGATCCCAGTTCAGCTTACTATCGAGGTATATTCCTAAAAATCGTGTTGTGTTACATTCTTGCAATATGCGTCCGTACATAATTAGTTTTTTCAAGGTTCACTTGTAAATTGTTGTTTTCAAGCCATTTGATAACAGAGAAAACAGTCTTGTTTAAATCTGAATCATGGATGGATTGTGTTTCAAATTTACTATTTGTGACTATTATTGATATGTCATCAGCGAACAAGATACATTTATGGTGAGTTGTATCTGAGAGATCGTTTACATAAACTAAAAATAAAAGTGGGCCAAGAACGCTTCCCTGAGGTGCCCCACACGTTTTGATTGAATAATCTGAATTAGAAGTTAAACTTAAGTTGGCGTGTTTGATATGTTTTATTTCCACACATTGTGTTCTGTTCGCAAGGTATGACTTTATCCAATGTTTCCCGGCCTCTATAGTAATGTACTATTATTCTAATAGGCCTAGCAAGTTACCAACAAGTATTGAGTTGCCGTAGGTTTTTAAAAACAATGTAGTTAATTATTAGAATTTATAAGTCACGGTGACATGGTAATATTTAACAGTGTCCAACCGAAAGCCGAAATTCGGTTTCGGCTAAAAATCATGTTTCGGTTGACAAGACATAGTTTAACGATGGACATATACTGATATAGGCTTATATAAAAGGAAAGGAAGAACAGCGCTGGCTTTGCCAGCCTCATGCTGAGCTGTGGCCCTTTTCTGACAAACAGTGTTCGTCCTATTTTAGTAAACTTCTATGTATTATCTGTGTTTGTCATTAATAAATGTTTTTCTTTCTTCTTTCTTTCTTTCTTTATATATACATATAAACTAATAGACTGACTCACCCTTGTTCCTGGTGTGAAGAAGAAGTTACTCTTCCTTCCAAACCGAGGAGTCTCCAAGACACCACAGCTGATAACTCGACGGTTGTTCGTTTCTTTGATGTTGGTCTGCAAACAAATAATATTACTTAGATTTATTTAAATACGCAAATAATCTATAGTCGTTCAATTAAAGAGGACGCGCCCCACTCCTCATGCCACTCTCAAGAGCAAATAAAACAAGTACCAACACTTTGTATGGAAATGCAATACAAAGAGTCCTATTTTTTCGCTCTTGAGTGGAGTTTGTAACTAGTTTATAACGTAAAATGGAATCCTTCATGTATTGAACGAATTACAAAACAGGTAACCAATTGTGGGGGCGAATTGCGGTGGTAAAATATAGTTATTTTCCATATTTAAGGTTACTAAAGTGCAACTACAAATCATTTACACAACCTATACAATGTGATAGATGTTATGTCGGACATATAGGTTACGTGCTAGCATAAACTCGATCGTGCTGGCTAGGCATTACTTAATAACTACAACTTAGAAAAGTTGTAAAACCCCCGCCAATTTCATTTCAAAGTTCAATATCTAAAAACGACTGAACAGATTTTCATGAAACATGGCTAAGAACACTCGGGATAAAATTATCTATAACACAAAAAAACTAAACGAAAATCGGTTCATTCGTTTGGGAGCTACGATACCACAGACAGATACACAGACAGACACGTTAAACTTAAAACCCCGCTCTTTTTGCGTCGGGGGTTAAAAAAATATAACAGTGTCCCGCCCGTAGGAAATTATCGAAACTTTTCTTACTTTATATTTAACACAAACCGAAAGGGGAGTAATTTTCGACCGACTACAAAAAATAAGGAGCTTATAAAGCCCCAATCAGTTCTTTGACATTAACCATTCGCGTTTTATTTTTGTGAGCCTTTCCATTTACTACAACTATGTTTTGATAACGGAAACCATTTTTTTACAGTCTCCAATCGCCGATTTTTTTAACTTTTACAAACTCCAACTATTACATATGGTATTACCTCAGAATGTTTTGCCACCACTACAGTCGGGACCACACTGCACCAAGATATGCAGTGATTACCTTACCTTGGCTGCATAATAATTGCATAAACAATGGACGACACCAATAAACGATAAATTGCGTGTCTTGCGTCTTGTATGAGTAAGTGTGGATAATAGGGAGTTAATTGAGCGTATCTATTAACCATGATCTTAGCATCGTAGCCCTATTTTGACGGCCTGTTTAGCCTAGTTCAGGGGTCGGCAAACTATTTAACCAAAGAGCCAAATTCTGTAAAAATATCACCTTTTGGGAACCGCAGAGAGGCAAAAATACCTGTTTCAGTTTTTCACTATATTTTTGATGAGACTGCGGCTCGCGAGCCGCGGTTTGCCGACCCCTGGCCTAGTTGGTAGTGGCGATGACGCTGTCTCCGAAGCTAGAGGTCCCGGCCAGGGCATTATTTGTGCATTTAGCACGGATATTTGTTGCTGGGTCTTGGATGTTTTCTATCTATTTAAGTATATATTTGTCGGCCTGTTTAGCCTAGTTGGTAGTGTCACTGCCTCCGAAGCTAGAGGTCTCGGGTTCGATTCCCGGTAAGGGCATCTGTTTCTGTGGTGAGCAGAGACATTTGTTCCTGAGACTTGGATGTTTTCTATGTATTTATGTATATATCTATTAAATATATCGTCGTCTGGTACCCATAACACAAGCCTTATTGAGCTTACTGTGGGACTAGTTCGATTTGTGTAAAAAATGTCCCCTATTATTTATTTATTTATTATTATTTATTATTTATTTATAAGTAGTACCCATAGCACAAGTTTTGCTTAGTTTGGGACTAGGTCGATTTGTGTAAGATTGTCCCCCAATATTTAATTATTTCTTTATTTTTAAACAAACATTGCGAAATATGGTCATTTGGTATAAGTTACCAATATTGTCTTTATGTCTCATTGACCTTACTTAATACGAGACGTTAGCGCCAGGCAAGAAAACCTCCCTTCAGCAAGCTTTCAGTTATAAATAGTGGTTTCGTTCAGGTTTATGCTTGACCACACAGTGGGCCATGATGGCCAAACGTGTGACAACGTGTGCAAAATGCCATTGTTTATTTCGTGGATTTCAGAAACATTTCTAACGATTTCGATGATTCCCGGGAGAACTAGGTTTCTTCGGAAAACACAAACAACGCCTTCAAGAAAAGCAATAAAGCTCGGTATCTCAGGTGCTATTAATTATTATGTAGTAATAGTGTCTCTCGGTTTGGAAGGAAGAGTCACTTCATAGTAAAGATGATCGATAAATAGGTATAGGTCGATTCACAAGAGCTGGCGCGGAATGTCTATGAAATTAATGACAGTTACATACATTTTCCGCGCCAGCTCTTGTGAATCGACCTATACAATCTTTACTAAGTATAGTCGACCCAAATATTTACATTGTCATGTGAACTTTGTCAATTTGGCAAAATAGGGCCCGAAAGATATTATAATAAGAGAAAGAAAATTGACAAAATGCAAAATTGGAAGATAATAAAACAGAGAAAATTGGAAACTCGTATCACAAAACTGTTCATGCTTACAATGGATGCCAAATAGTTCTTCGTAAACTCAGCCATGTCTCTGTTCAAGGTCATGCCGTAATCGTACCGACATTGGTACGAGTCCTGGCAAATATCTATGGCTTTCACGACGTCGTACGTTCTGTTCGGTGGTAGGAAGTCCGCTGGTTCCTTTATGAAGTTCGGTATGAATTGGTTGTCGTTGTAATAAGCAGCTGTCCGTCCGTACTCCCTCGTGAATAATGCCACGCCTATGTCCTTTTGTTCTCTGTCGGTTAGTTGCCCTGGAAATAGGATAAGTATGACAAATTAAAGGGAAACATTGAATAAATAGTTATTTTTAAAATAAATATCCCTTTAATTTGAAATTTGGTAATACCGTTACTGATTAATACAAAATTAGGATAAGAATTAGTCACGATGGTTAACCCTTTGAACGCCAAGAACCTATAAAGTGGTCGTGTGTCGTCCTGCCCACCACGCCAGCAACCACTGAAAAGGTCGGAATGAAGGTGTGCCTACTTTGATCATGAAAAAGTCTATTATGAATTGTTTAATTTGTTTTTATTGGTTTAAACGTTACATTAATTTTTGACACCTTGGCGTCTGAGTGATCACTTCATTCAAATATGAAAGCGTTCAAAGGGTTAAATTTTAGTTGTATTTGCTTCCACTTCTGTAATAAAACTGTAGGTACGCTGTACCTAGGTGTCATGTGAACTATGAGGAACATATCAAAAAGCAGGCAGAAATGTGTCAAAGTAATTATATCGAGCTTGCTATTATTATGCAACTAAAATTGAGCTCCAAAATATGACTGTGACGAGCAATTTATTAAGTTGGATTATTATGTATCTTCTGGTGTTATACCGGGCACGTCTCGGACACGGTTTGGGCTCGAGATGGTTGTGAGTCATCTCTAAGAAGTAAGTTCGCAATCCATGAATGCGCGTATACTCACAATATTGGGCGAAGTCCCTATGAGCCGATTGGAAGTTGTTGAGATCTACAGGCGAGATCATTCCGTCAGGTCTAGTGAAGTCGTCGTTTATGTCGAAGGACCAGTTGCCGAATAAGCCTCTTGTTTGATTCTATAACAGGTAAAAATTTATATTCCAATTCATATATACCTATTATGGAAAACGTGAACGTCATGTGGTATCTGGCTATCAAAGTAAAAGCTCAAGAATAATATACATGGAGAGCGCGCCATTGCATTGACCTAGCTCCTAAATGTAAGTATGATGATGCTGTTCTTGAATACGAAGACGTAATCGTAGTTGGGAATAAAGAATAAAAGAACACTGCTATAAGTAAAATTCATCTAGCTTTAACTACACCTCGTCGGACGCCAGTCCTGTCCAGCTGGAGTAAATTGACAGATATGCAAATGTACTCTTTGAAGACCAGGATCTGGCGATGCTGATTCGCGCCTTGATGACGGCAGCCGCCGCCCAAGGCCCAGAGGCCATCAAAAAGGCCCTCAAGACCACCCTCACTACCCAGCAAATTCAACCATAAGTTGAGGGTGGTATATTGGAACGCCCAATCGTTGACCGGCAAGGAAGCTCTGCTCCGTACCTTCCTCCGGGAGCAGAACGTTGATATCCTGCTGGTCAACGAAACGCACGCCAAAAAGACTTTGAATTTATGATTTTGGTTTGGCACTACGAGTAGCCCGACAAGATGTCCGTCATTGGGTGTCTTAGCCTTCGTTCACTCTCCAGAAGAAACTGATTAGGTTACTTACCACGTAGGTCCAGGGAAGATAGACTCTAGCACTCATGAATCCCCTATTCTCGATGACTTCAACCCCGGCACCGGACGAAAACATGATAACAATCTCTGACTGGTTCAAGATATACATAGGCTGGTACACAGTCACTCCTGGAATTAAATTAACGGACTTTTATATCCTAAACTTACACAATCAGAAGGGCTTAGCAGATTTGAATGTAGTCAGAGCCGTCAGAGGTAGTGTTCAATGTAAATGATATACTGTGGTCAAAACAATGCAAAATATTATAAACAAACCCTTACCCCCACGACAATATCAATACTTGATTAACGCTGGGTTGATGATATAACTACTTCTTAAGGGTGTACGAGTCGATTCTAAATATAAAGTTTACTTTGTGCACTGGTACTCGTAGGAAAAAGTTCTTTTCGGTGAAGGGAAACATCGTACAGAATGCGGTCTAATAGACCTAATAGACCGGGTCTATTACCAACGAAGTCTATTTTTCCCTCTAGGTTATAAGATCAGGTGGCAGCTGCTTTCGTAAAACTAGAACCGACGTAAAACGCTAGGAGGATGATGACTCATGGAAAAATGTTCTACGATTATATTGACTGTCCTAACCTGGGAAGTACTGAACTCGAAGCGCTGATCGGTCGAAGTAGATACGTTTGTTGTCCGCAAACACATCCAGTCTATACCTCCATTGAGAATGCGATGGTCGAAGACGAACCTAATGAAAAATTAAATGGGATTAACTTTTAATTTAATTGAAGTTTTATAACCACATCTTAATAAAATGGTCACTGATATTTTGATGATATGAAATTTATTGTGTGACATATTAAGGTTTTCAACTTTTGCAATTCTTATTGCTACTGCTACACATCCGGTCCCATCAAATAATGCCATGACCGATATACTATCATATATGTAGTTAGATACCTACACATGTAAAAAAAAGATTTCTTTGTAGCAACGAAGCTAAGTGACCTGTACTCGTGTAAATATGTATTATCGACAGAGATAAGTATTTCGGCCTGCCAAATGTCACTTAAGTATTCGTGTTTATCTCAAGTCCGTCGTCTTAAGTCTGTACCTACCTAATGTTTGTCTTTACCTCAATTGGCACGGAGTTATTGGAGGCCGCGACAACGGAGGTGAGGTGAGTGGCGTTGACCTGCCCGTAGATGTTGCGTGCCACTTGCTCGAACCGCCCTTGTACGTCCAGCTTTATTTGAGGCTGATCTACTCTTACCAGCACATATTCACCTGCACAAATCGCAGAGATAAAGCAAATTATGATAACCTAAAGGGCAGAACAACGATAGTGTTATCTACTTGGTCACTTGAAAACCACGTAGGAAACCACGAAATCGCGAAAATAAGAGCCGATTAAGTTTAAACTCTAGTTAATTGAGAGTATTTAAAAGTTATTTTTTGCAATTTAGTATTGTTGGTCTCGTGTGAAAAGTTGTTCTGTACAATAAAATACAAAACAATACACTTTATTGCACACTTCAAAAGAGAATTACATAACAGAAACAGCATAATAATTAATAAGATACAAGCAGAGGTAAACAACAAATACAATCAGCAGCAGCACAATCATCTTCTTCAAGTTTTGGCACCCCTGATCATAACCCAGAAATCACCCAGAATCATACTGTATTAAAAAACATATTAAAGAATTATAAAACTAAGTAGCGTCATCTAAAATATTTTATAAATTGGGGAGTAAGGTGTGCGTTACGAAGTTTACTTTCCTAACTGTTCACAATATTTTTCAATAGTTTTTATTTTGGTTCTGACATTAAAATATACATGTGACGAAATTACCTTTTCCGTTGAAAGTGTACTGCAGATCATCGAAAGTAACGATATGTGGATCACCGAAAATACCCGCCACTCCGGGAGACTGGTAGGCAACGCAGTCCTGAGATGGTCGTCTTTCAAACCTGTTCGGCAACGTCAGCAATTAGTACTCATGGAAATCATAGTAATAGATGGCCTATTTTTATACCAATAATTGACCTCACGTTGATGGAGGTACTAACCTGAATGTCTCGCAGCCAACAGCTTGTTCTTCCTGCCACATGCAGCATTGGTAGAATGGAATCATGTCATGGAACCAATTGGACAGAGATGGTACCTAAAGACGAAAATGATAATTTAAGTATGCGTGATGATAAAAACTGAAATTGATAGAAACACAGATAAATCCAACAATAAGTATTTAATTACCTTGTTAGCTTCATTGTAAGGAGTATAGCCGAAATCGTGGGAACGTAAAGGTCTAGAGCCCCACATCTGATCGTACGACATCATCAGGAAACCGTTCTTGTCGTAACAGCATTGTTGTCCAGAACCTTCCGCGCTAGAAAAATAACATTAAAAGATAAAAAAAAATATACATTGCATATATATACATTGCAAGGGAAAAAATCAAATTAAGTCTATCTTTCTTTCTAGATGAACTTTTAAAACCTTACCTAGGACCACTACTCCTAACACAATGAATAGCACCCCAGTGATATCTACAGGTAGGATTGGTATCCTTGTCACAATTAACGTCAGGCATGAATCTGCCCTTATCCAGCAAAGCATGTTCCAAGGTACAAGGACAGACTGGAACTTGGGCGGCGAAGTTCTTGAGGAAACGGTCTGTTCGGAGCCAGTTGTTGCACATCGTTTGAGACCAACGCTGTCCGTGAAGTCTTTCCCATTGAGGGGCAAAATACCAGCCAAGTGGTATTGGCCGACTCCATAACACCCTGTAAAGGTCGTTGCAAAATAAATTCAAATGTCATATGATTAGTTATTTTAAGTGATAATTGCACGCGTGTAATGAGATACATACGGAGAAACCGAAACGCCTTTAAATACTTCGGGAGTGGTTAAATTAATCTGTAGAAAGCCAAACTGCATATCTACATGCATGAAATTCTCCCTGGTCCTGAAGTTCTGAGGATTAATAACGTATTCGCCAGTATTCGCAACTCCAGCCTCTATCATATCGATGAACTCCAATTGGGGTCTGATAGTGACTTCCTTATATCCCCACAACCCGATCTGCAGTTGTACGTTAAGATTGCTGGTCAAGTTGAAGCGGTCCCAAGTGATTTTGATTTCGGAAGGATAACGTTCATGGATGGAATTGTCGGTGAAGAAAATCTTCTCTGTCGCTGTTGCGGGCGTTTCTATAAATAAATAGATACAATTAAAATTTGATTGCTAATTGAAATAAGATTATGGATGGTCTAAATGGCATGTAGGTGACAGGAACAGATGAACTATAATAATGGCGGTCATCATATACGTATCATAAAAAAAATGGCGACAAAGTGAAGGGATCTGAGAATCATCTTACCCACGAAATATTTTCCCTTCCACTTATAAGGCTCATTGTTTATAGCAATCTCGAACCTCGCGTAGCCGTTATGCCAGAAGCGCGGCTGGACACAAATAGCCCTGTTGCGGTCCACTACAGCACCAATCACAGATTCCGTGTCGAAGCGACAAGTGATTCTGTCGTCAGGATTAAAGCAAGGTCCGGTGATGTTGACGATAGTTCCACCCAACATGTTGCCGCTCTCTGGCGCAAACATTAGTGGAAGATTGGCTCCATCTGTGAAAATGGTTAAAAAATTAGCTCTATTTCTCTTCACAGTTTGTAGTCTATGTTTTATACTAGTTTCGTTTTGATACACATTTTATTGTTTGTCTTGTGGTTCCTATTCCACACAACAAGGTTTTAACACTTAATCATTACAACTCTAAATTTTCCGCTTTTCATGACACGGTGGAACTATGAAATTTGCCCTCATCTTTCACCACGCTTTTTACACTACACCAATAGACTGTTAATTTTTTACCTATATCTTTGTTACACGTTCCCATAAGTATTTTCTCGTCTATCCTAAATATGTGTCGTCCAGGGAAGCCGTTTGCCCAGCCTCGTCCAGTCAGATCCCGGAGCACTGAGGCCTGGGAATATGGCTTGTATTCGTAGCTCTGAGTTCCGTTGCCAGCGTTAAAACCGATCTGAAATAAAATAAAATATTGGACGTCAATCTTACACAAATATACCTAGTCCCAAATTAATTAAAGCTTGTACTACTCGTATGGGCAATTGACGACGATTCAAAACGCGATATACATGTGATATTTGTATACTTAATACATAGAACGCATCTCAGGAACTAATACTCGTGCTCATCACTCATAAACGCCTTACCGATTACCGGGGCTAGAACCCGGAACCATGTACTAGACCAAATAGTCATTAAAATTTTGTGTTTCATTATTTGTTTATATTCGTACCTCGAATCCTTTTTCCAAATTGCCTGTATCAGCTTCTTCTTACTTCATTTTATGAATACGATATTGAAGTCAATTGTTCGAACTATATAGGTGTATATGTATAGGTAGGAAGGTAGGAACTATGTCGGTTTATATAAGTATTTATTATGTTGGGCATGCATACATTTAGGGTGAGTTGCACCAAATCATCTGTAAGTAATCAAATCATAAGCAGTGTGCGTTAAAATCTGATTGCATGTTTTTTTTTATATGTTTCTAATGAATGACAGCTGCCGGTGCCATATTTAATGTTGATTGGTCTGTAATCATAAGTTAAGTTGCAACCCACCGTTATAATATCTGTAAAATTAATACATCTGGACTTACATAAGCGGGAACACCGCCCTCTCCATTGGTAGTATCACCACCGGCCTCGGTATGTGAGCTCCAGTTGATTTCCAAATAGTTGAAGATGGCGTAGGTGAACACTTCGTCGGTCGCGAGGACCATTTGGAAACTGTTGGTCTAAAAGAAATAGAGAAGTTAGATAAAAACAAAGAAATCAGTGAAAACACTTAATATCATCTTTCTGGTCTGTTACGTACGACTGTGGTACGAGTAAATATGAAGAAAGAGAGTAAAATCAAACTAAAGTCAGAGATAGTTAGATGATATTCCGGATTATCTATTCTAGCTGCGTTGTGTTTTATAGCACAAACAATGAAAAACATATAGGTTTTTATTGTCAGTATGGCAAAACTAAAGATACATATATTGAATTCTTATAATGACAAGCTGTAAAAATAGATCAAGAGTTAACAAGCGGAAGAATATGATTAACCTCTTCACCGCCACAGTAGATTCCGTAAGTTGTATCTCACAAGCCAAAGTCTTTGTAGTAGCAAAAGACTGAAAATGAACCTAACTTGACAGCACGTAGGTTGCCTTTACATCACTTGCATGATTTGATATGAAGTTCCGGCTTGTGGGGCACTAAATTTACTGAAAGGGTCAAAGGATATGCAAGAATGAAGTAAACGTCAGGACTAACCATGAACAAAGAGTTATCGATGCCGCCAGCAAAGGACATGTTCTTCCAGGTGATGGTGACTGCGTGCTTCGGGAAGAAGGTCTCGGAGCCGATGACGCCCTCGCGCACGTCCCACGTGATGCGTTCGCGCATCTCCACGCCTAGCTGGTCTGTGCGGGTCTGTGAATAACAAATATCTCTCCATTGAGCTGATTTTTGCTAGGTACTTGCGAGTTAAAAGTCCTATCATGGTCGTCCTACTTATTATGGCCGATACGATGACTGGAGATTAAAAGTCTGTCTTGCGTGAGCCGCGCTCTTGAGCACGCAAGCAACTGCCAGAAAGACATTTGAAACGACGAAGATGAAAAATAAAAAGATGGAGGTCATACACTGTTTAAAAATCAAAACTCGTATTTCCTGTTATTAACAATTAATGGCTAATGAGCATGTAATTTAAGTTTTATTACATGAATTTATAGAAACATTGACACCGCTTACGCGAATAATTAGTCAAACCTAAAAATAGGCTTCTAGTCCTTAACTATCCTGATGATCGCTAAATGTTGAATTCAAACTGAAATTGATACCCAGGAGCTAGAAGACTTACTTACTTAGAGCTATAAGTCAAACTTACCTGTAAATCTCTGTCCATTCTGAAATATACCCCAGGTCTTCTCTGATCTGGGTCTTCAGGCCTCATGCTGCCAATACGGCACTTGCTGAAGAAGATTCCGATGAACGAGGGGTCGTTGATCTGAGGCCAGTCCCTCACGGGAAAGGACAGGGGGTACGTGTAGTGATCCGGAGGGTCGCTGAACTGGATGTAACCGTTCATGGATACCTGGAAAATGAATAGGTTTAAATGATATTCATTGTGTGTATGCTCCCTCAATTTTCTATGCCTCAGTTGTTGAGAATATTAAAGTGAATCAAATAGGCAATAAAGATCATGATCTAGTCTAAGGTCTAGCCTGACTACAAACAGACACAAATGATACAGACAAAGATTCAAAGAGTTTTGTTTGTCCATCATAGGTGTTAACAATCAGGTTAATAATTAACTAGGTGTCAACAATCAGGCGCGAAATAAATATAGATACATATAAATAAAGATATAAAAAAATATCTACTGTGATTCATAATGAAGGATCAAGAAGGCAGAACGTTGGAAATATGAGGTTGACTTACCCGCGTGTAGTTAAATCTGAATCCAAAGAACGGCAGTTGGAAGTTGAAATTTTTATGGATCTGTGGTGTAGACGTGTGGATGTCCCTCTGGTAGTCTCCGAGATTTTCGCTGCCGCCCTGGTCGTAGAACCAGTACATGAAGTTGCCTCGGATCTGCTGGAGCCGAGCGTTGGTGATGACGTACGGCTGCCCATTGTTCTGGTAGCTGGTTGTAGGAAGCACTCGGCCGTCGATGTGGGCTGAGAGTGTAAAATAATGTTAAGTAAGTTCCTCTTCACGAATTTATTGTCCTTATTGTAATCAAGGTTGGGATAAATTTCATATCAAGCCTTTTTATGTACCTACTTAATCAAACAAAACAAAATATAATTTAAGTAACGGCCCCGGAATTCGGCAGACTTATCAATTACCACCCGGAGAAAAGTACATTTAGGGAGAAAGTAAGTAAAGGCGAAACTAAATATCTACATATAGTAGTGCGTCGTAATGATGCACAACATTCAGAAGCAGTGTTTACTATGGTGGCTTGAAATTATGCAATCCTTGCATTACAAGTGCGCAAATATATTTTATGATTACATCTCAAACATATAATTTGAATTTTTTCACATCTACTTTGATCATAAATATTACTCATTGATTCTTCATTTACAATATTTTCCCAACGCTATGTATCGACGTTATTCACCTTACAACTTACAATATCACCTGATAACGATAAGCTATCATATCTGACAGGCTGGCAGTTATTCCTAGTACGAGTGATGTCAGCATACCCAGAAGCACCTCTTTGTTATGCATTAAACTTGTTGTGTCAATTAAAATAGATAGGAATTGCAAATCCGGGTACTAAAATCGATTTTCTTCTTGTGCCTTGGCTTTCATTTTTGGTAATTTCTCAGTCATCACCATCAGCTAGGGGCTAAAGTTTATTTATTTGCTATTTTTTACCGGCAACTTCGTATTCTTTGAACTCGTTACATTCGCGCGTTAAACTCCCAACAAAATTCTCATTTCTCCCAGTTACTTATTTTGGATTTTAAAACGTATTATGCTCAGCATTACGCATATCGTGTTTTCCTAATCGCAATCTTTCACTACATCAATTCACCGCATTCGTTATTATTCACTGTCTTTATTTTTACACATAAAATTTTGTGTAATAGAAAACAACCTACAACAAAATAGACGACTACAAAAAGAAAATTCCTTAAGGTAATTTATAATATAAGACAATCTTTCATATTTATTCCAATATGCAATCAATACCTGTTTACTAAAAGAAGCTATAAAGTAAAACTTGATTTTTTCTCTCTGTAGTGCCTATTAAGCTCGTAAGTAAGCCTATTAAGGGGGCACGGTGCGGTGCGGGGCCGAGGCGGTATTGAATTTTCGATCTTTCCGAAACTATCGACTGTCGATAGTGTCGATTCCTCCTTCATGCATATGTCACATACGCCGCCTCTGCTCCGCTATCCCCCGCGGTCTTTTGGTGCGATGCCCCCTGGACTAATTTCGCTTTACCGCAAAACCGCCTCCGTCCCGCAACGACGCTGCGCCGCGCTCTGTCCGTTAAGCTTTAGTCCTGAACCTGACTACATTCATATGGAGAATTTTGGCGTATGGAGTTGTTTTTCAGGAACGTTTATTGGGAGTCTTAGTATTAGTAAGTATGGACTTCGGTGGACATCCGCTGCCTGGTACATTTTCCAGCTGTGACATCATCAGTTTTTTGTAGGAAAAACAAAACTTTTTTTTTAGAAACCGTATGGGGTAATGAAAGGGATTATCAGCTGAACCCGTGTGGTGCCGGGTTAGAATAGTATAGCACCACCCCCTTTATACCCTTGGGTGTCGTAAGAGTCGACTATGGGAACCAGGTTGAAGTGTGTTGTGGGCGATGGCCTAGCGACCTATCACTGCAATATCACATGTTCTCAATCTATTTGAAAACCTAGAATTGTTAATTTACCTGCAATTAATTTTCGTGTACTCTACCTACAGTGCCTACCCCTTTTAGGAATGTAGGCGTGAGTTATGTATGTGTATGTATGTCATCAGCTGATTCCAAAAATATACCATACCAACAATTCTGCCAGATGTTTCGTGAAAATAAAAAATAAAACATTTTTAAAACTCGATCACCATGTTTTGTCTCTTCCGGACAGGAAAAGCGGCTTTCATAACGTTAGATATGAAAATATAATGAGTATAATGAGTCATGCAGCGTATATTTTAAAATAATCATTCATTCATTTCCATTCAGAAAGAGCACAAACTTGATGTTTTTGAAAAGGATTTATTTTTTACGAAACAATTAATTGAATTATAATGGTATATTTTTGGGATCAGCTCATGGAACCCTTTCATTTGATACTACTGCACTCAATAACTGGTTTTTGTTGAAAAAAAATTTTTTTTTCTTCATTAGTACATAGAATTGATGACGTCAAAGGTAGCGGCCTAGCGGGCGGTGTGTATGAATATTTTTATAAATATTGTCTTTCTTGCGCCTTCTTTTACAGGTTGCTGATGTTGTTACCTTTCTTCATTTTTTCTCTCATTACTCAATGGTCAGCTAGAAGAAATCTCTTAAGGGGATAAGATTGTCTTTGTACTTGCCCTTTTGTTTTGTCTATTTTTTATTTTTGTTATCGTATACAATAAAGAGTTGTACTCCTACTTCTACTACTAAAAGCTAACAGTATAAATATTAGAGTCAACACTGCTGAGAAATTATGAATGACCTGTATCCTGCTTACAATCTAGTTTGCTTTGTGATTTCACAATTAAGTATTTGTCTCAGCTATGACTCAATCGGTGGCACGCAACGCTGTTTGCTTTAGATAAGAGTGAATAATATTGCGTTCCAGGAAAGCAATTCCAACTTTTTGAGTTGATTTGATCAAGGCCCTTTACCACCCCATGGATCCGCTGGGCAGTTCACCTAGCGTTTCAACCGCTGTCATTTCAGTGGTCACATTATTGAAAATATCTGTATAGAGTAAAAGACGATTTCTGGTTGTAGTATAGCAGGCGCGGACTGCTATCATTATTATCAAAATGGATATCAGGAACCTAAAGTCATCATCAATAATACGACCACCGAAATCACAGCAGTTGCAACGCTCGCAGAACTGCCCCGCTAGCGCACTAGCAAATATCAATTCACTGAGAACTTATACATAGTTGCGAAGACTATAGTGTGTAATTTTAGAACATTTATCCTGCAATATACAATATTCCCTAAATCTCTGACACGTGTAATGTCGTCATTCAAATCCTTCCTATTCACATCGTCTCATTCGTCTCTCACACAATCCATCCACCTTTCATGTCTAGTAAATAATACTCTTCTTGTTACAAGCTGTGATGGGGTGGCATAGTGGTTCAAGCATGCGGCTGTTAAGCGGCAGTTGTGGGTTCTGAATCCCGGCGTGTACTCAAATGAGTTTTTTGGAACTTATGGACGGAATATCATTTGATATTTATTGTTTGCTTTCCGGTGAAGACAAACATCGTTAGAAAACCAGCATAAGTACATCAGCGAAGAAATTATAAGGTGTTTGTGAAGTCCTCTACCTGCACTGGGCTGGCGTGGGGACTACTGCCCAATCCCAATCATCAATGAGAGGTCTGAGCCCAGCAGTGGGACGTATGTAGGCTGATGATGATGATCATTACTCTTCTTGGTACATGGCTTTTTCGTTCAGCATTACATTTCCTTGCCACTTCAGGCGATTGGCTCTTTACTTTTCCGCAGTAGCCCTACTTTCAGGCTTCGTGTTATTCAAATAAATATTCATTCTTAATCCGATCCAGTCTCGTAACACCACACATCTATCGCAAAATTCTCATGTCTGTACTGTAACATGCAATCGCGTTACAAGCGTCATCGTTGAGGCACACCATTCCAAACCATAGGTACATGACGCCGAGTCTTGTTATGGTCTTATCAATTTTACCCTTCAATCGAATATGCATTCAGAAATCTCGAGGGAATATAGTCGTGACATTTTTTTGAAACTTGTGAGAATATTCCTGCATTGCCTTTTGTTTGCCTCTACTTATTGTAATTACAATGTACTGTGTCCTTTAACACTGTCACTGCCAGCGATTCCGTAGCGCTACACTCGTAACATGAGAAAAACCGTATGTAACGGAAAGCGCCTACGAGACAAGCGCCCACCTAGCGGGTTCCTGGCACTGAAATTGTTGTGGTGGCAATAAAGAATATTTGTATTGTATTGCTCTTAGAGCTCTAAGGTATTGCTAAACCAGACCTGTACATACGTACAACTAGCATTAACTAGTCTTTTGTCATTCGATTTGGACACTTCCAATTAGCATTGTTCTGTATGTTTACAGGGTTGAAGACGAAAGGACTAATAGAAAAAAAAATCCGACGAATTGAAAACCTCGTCCGGAAGGGGGTTTAAAAGAGGATTTCAGGTTACGAGTATACCACTGCAATATCACATTTTCTCCATTTTTGAACCGACAATTAGATTTCATGGGCTGTTTGAATACAAGTGTGTGTTTTTGGATATTGTATATAATGTACCTGATTATAGGATATTGATATAAATTCAGGTGGCAACGGCGTCCTATTTACTTCTAACGAATTCAGTCTCGTATGACCCACTTTTCTCCATTGTAAGCCCTGAACCAACACGATGAAATCATTCCACATTTTAACGCCTACAAATTTTGAAACAGGTTTTTGTTTATCTGCCTGATAAAGGGCCTTATCTTTTAATTGGTAACGTTGTTTGCTATAACCCTGCCAGACAATGATGATAGCGAAACTCAATGAAGAGTAGGTAACGTAGGACTTTACAATTCGTCGGTTTATAGGCGCTAGGTGCGGCCCTTATCGGAGATTACTATGGAATGATAAATTGTGCGATGAAAATGAGGTTCTATTAAGTATTGTTAGTTATATTAACAGTGATATATAGTATAAGAAATACGCATTGATGATTTGTAAATTGTATGCAAAGAAAAACATCAGATTGATGTTTACTATAAATTAACATGAGGTACATTTTGAACTTATAAATAAGTAACTTACTTGTACATAAAGTTTGCGTGTTATTTGTAATACAAATAACGTAATGTTAGTGCATTAAAGGATAGAGCCGCTATTTATGTACTTAACGAACTGACGCATCATCTGAATCATCATCATTAGGTATGACTCATGCTATGTTAGCTGTGTATCAATAGTAATTCAAATAACGAACGTCTTATTAACCTAGTCTTTCTGAGATTCTTTTTCATATTTTACTTTAAATAAGTCAGCACTATGAATTTAGCTTTCTAAAGTAAATTTATTACAACCAATCGGACAGGTATATTTACCATATTCGTTGTTGGTAGCTGAAGTTGTAGTAGGATTCAAGAGCTGCTTCTCACTCTGTATGCCATCATCTCCGTTGATGTTCACAGCTTCCAAATCGACGGTACCTTCACTAAGACCATCTTGAAGCTGGTATTTCCCACTTCTCACTGCTAAAGGCGTATCTGATATAACCTCTACAGGCGCCCTGCTTTCAATTTCGACATTATCTGGCCGCGGACTCGTAGCTTCATTAGCGATAACTGCTTCACTCTTAACGTCTGTGATTCCATCCTCCACTAAAGTTCTATCATTCTCATTAATTATAGTATCCTCCTGTCCAATAACACTAGCACTTAGCAAGAGTACAAAAAACGCTAATTTTGCGTTAATCATTTTAACTTCACTTGTTTTTCAATCACATTATATGTGTGTTCACTTATCTTATTGATTTTGGCGACAACAGGTGCCTGGGTATTGTGGTCGGTGACTGGAGTGTTGGTTCAGTGTGTGCTCGTTGATACGACCTTATCTTGTGAAGATATGATAAGATAGTAAATAGGAACGCTAGGTGTGCCAAATTCTTTGTCCTAATCCACGCCTTGTTTAGAGGACTATGCTTTATAACCCTGTAATTAAACTAAAAAGCTACATATCGATATTAAAAATATTTTCTGGTAATTTAAAGACAGCCACTTTCCTGAACGGCCTTTAACAAAATACCTATTACGAATGTTTTCTCAACTTTACTGCTTGTTTACTGACCCAGGATTCTGGCCTCTTACATATTTCGCAGTTAACTTTGATAATATATCGGTTAGTAATATTTATAGATGTTTTTCGCTGTGGTACATTGATGAGCTAATTTATACTTTATACTAAAGAGCATGAGGCTCACATTAGACCTACTTTAATAATTATATTTAACGTACCTAATGTTGTTATCACGGACATTCTGATTAAGTTCTTCAATCTCTCTACCTTACCTAAATACCTAGTCATATTTTTCAGTATTAGTTGGTACTAGTACTTCCGAGAAGGAAGTATGAGTCAGTTAATACGACTCCGGAAGCTTAAGGGTTTATTAATCTTGTTATACAGAAGTATACCTACAATAGATCCGCTTTGGTTGATTACTTAGATAAGCACGTTATAGATGGTGCAACAAATAACAGGTAGATAGACAGCATACCTACTATTTAGCCATACGTGTCCATACGTTATTAAAGTTGAAATTATTTAAAAGGTTCATATATTAATGACAGTTATATTTAAAGTCGGACATTTTAACTATACAACTTGATTCATACGCATTTTGCACTATGTGACCGCTGATTGTCAGATTATGACGTAAGAGAAAACAAACTAAAGCCAAAAAAACTGCTGATATTATCCCATTTGTATTGAAGGAGGCAGATGTACACTTGCTGCCTTATCTTAAGAATTGGTGTAAGTATACAAAAACATTTATTTATGTACCAAGAAAATATATACAAGTTTTTTTAACGTCGTCTAGTTACCCATAACACAAGCCTTATTGAGCTTACTTTGGGACTGGTTCCATTAGTGTAAAAAATGTCCCCGAATATTTATTTTATTTCTTTATTTTTATACCACGTCGGTGCTCGTGATGATAAGCGGTCACTGCAGCCTATGAACGCCTGCAACTCCAAGTATTAAGCTTTGCCTGCCATCTGACATTTTAATCCGGAGGGGGAAACTAACCCCCTCATTCATAAAACTTAACAAACCTCTGTTAACTAAAAGTTGTTTTGTCTCTTTCTCACAAACATAAATGTCAAAGTGACAGATAAGGACAAACCAACTTTAGCGGCTTGTTAACTAATAGAGGCTTGATGGGCGTTTATGAATAAGGGGGTAATAATAGACCTTACTGGGATTGAGCTTCGTAGAGTTTGTAGTTCTATTTGACCTAGAAATAGGAAACGGGCCAAGATGCTTTGTACTGTTTAAAGCATTAAGTAAGTCCGCAAAATTATATAGTTACATCTGAAACGTGGTCGCTTACAATGGGCCTCATAAGAAGAGAGCACCCAAAGAGCAATAGAGAGGGCAATATACTGGGAGTATCTCTGCGTGATCGCATCAGAAATGAAACAAAAAGAGAATTATCAAAATCTGCTAACGCGGTTAAGAGTTATCGGAAAACATACATAAAAATAAAATAAAACAAGCACTACGCACACAAACTGAGAACCTCCTTCCTTCTATTGAAGCCGGTTAAAAGTACCGGGAAACTCAAGATGTACCCGCGATTTAAAGATATTTGGCTACTTGCAACGTTAAAATAAATAAAATAAATAAATAAATAAATATTGGGGGACAATATTACACAAATCGCCCTAGTCCCAAACTAAGCAAAGCTTGTATTATGGGTAGCAGGTGACGAAATAAATACTTATATAGATAAATACATACTTGAATACATAGAAAACATACAAGACCCAGGAACAAATATCCGTGCTAAATGCACAAATGATGCCCTGGCCGGGATTCGAACCCGGGACCTCTAGCTTCGGAGGCAGTGTCAGTACTAACTAAACAGGCCGTAAAAAAAAGTTTGACTAAACCATCAAAATAATTATCACAATAAATTATAAAATTATAGCAAAGTCTTAAAAACTTAAAAAAATCGAAATGTTTTTACTTTATATCGTCCAAAAGACAAATAAAAGTTACCAAAAGAATCCTTATGTAATAATTTTTAAGAATAAAAAACCGACTTCAATGGGGGAGGCCGGTAAAAGATTATTATACTTAGATGGTGCACTCTTAGATAGACATACAATAAAATAAAAATGGCTATAATGTATGTTTATAAGGGTAGAAGACTAAGTACCCTCAATTCCTCATGGAATCATGGAAAAAACCTTGCTTGCTTGACAAACAAAACGAAGAGAACAAATGGCCAAACGTGAACTACGCGTCGTTGAAGAGTTCCACTTCATCATCAGCAGTTCCACTTCATCAAATGTCACTTTTATGAATGAAAATGCTTGATTAGTTCATGAAAATACTAAAATCACTATTTGTGTGCCTTTCACATTTGAGGAGTTCCCTCGATTCCTAATGGATCCCATCATCAGAACTCGAGCCTGACAAAAATCAATCGTGAAAATAGAACTTGCTTAACAAACACAGCTAGAAGGACAAATCGCCAAACGTGAACTTTTCGTCGTTGAAGAGTTCTGTTCTGATCATCATCAGCAGTTCCACTTCATCAAATGTCACATTTTTGTATGATAGTGCTCGATTTGTTGATAAAAACACAAAAATCACTATATGTTTGCCTTTAAGATTTGAGGAGTTCCCTCAATTCCTCATGGATCCCATCATCAAAAATCGAACATGACAAAAATTAATCGTTAAAATAGAACTTGCTTAACAAACACAGCTAGGAGGACAAATCGCCAAACGTGAACTTTTTGTCGTTGAAGAGTTCTATTCTGATCATCATCAGCAGTTCCACTTCATCCAATGTCACATTTTCGGATGAAAATGCTTGACTTGTTGATAAAAACACAAAAATTACTATATGTTTGCCTTGAAGATTTGAAGAGTTCCCTCAATAATTCATGGATCCCATCATCAGAACTGCGTTTTGACAAAAACGGGACCAACTTGGATATATATATATATATATATATATATATACTTACAATTAAAAAAAGAATTTTCCAAATCGGTTAAGAAATGACGGAGTTATGGACTAACAAACATTAAAAAAAACCTCCTCATTTGAAATTTTGACGTCGGTTAAAAACAAAGAAATAAATTGTATGAAAACTATGAACTCTAAAGTAGTATGTGACGACTAAAACAGCAATAAGTAATGCTTATTTTCCCTTACAACGGTCAGCGGTTGGTTGGATAACTTGCGCGTGACGTCATAAGCAATTTATTAGTTTGTAGGAGCCTTTTCCGGGGCCAATAACGACGGCCTAGGTTCAGCTCAATCATCGGATATCAGCAAATTTTGATGACAACTTACTTACACACTTACATATTTACATATGTATGTAGTTACAAACCTAATGTATAACATATCTATGTGGACCGGGTGTGTTTTAAAACTACGATGAAGATCACCGTGGGATGCGGATGGGCAGCGGCATCCCTGGAGTGCGGTGGAGATACTGCGATCGCCAAGCGTACGTGTGGTGCGTGGCTTTTACTACCCATGAAATTGAGGGAGGCCTATGTTCAGCAGTGGACGTCATGGGTTTGGGCTGACAGCCTGACATGGTGTGGTGGTGGTACTTACGTACGAATAGTGCAAGTTAAAGTTTGTAATAAAAATAAGCGGAAAGAGATGGAAATTAAGACCTTTTTGCCTGGTTAGGGGACCAGGACTACCGGATACGGATACGGGACAAATGCCTTGGACTACCGTCTAAAACCCCAACGAGTGCCGGCTCCGCCTTGTCGAGGGAGACGCTGCGGGATCGCTATCAGCATTCGACCGCATGTAAGGAGCTGAAGATCTAGGAAAAATTATATGAACCAAGTTTTTTTATTGTACACCTGAAGGTGAGCGGTCACCGCAGCCTATGGACGCCTGCGACTCCAGGAGTGTCATATGCATGTTTGCTGAGCCTTAACTATTTATGCACCCCTTTCTTGAAGAACCCTATACTAGTCTAAGTAAAAGTGAAGTAAAGGTTGTGTAGCAACGCCAGCAAGAGCCCTTAAATAGACAGTTTGAAATAAGTTTTAAATTTATAAATCTAAGTAAAGATTCAACATTTCAGTATTTTTCGCGTAGTGTAGTGCGCACCGAGCTCAAGTTTTTCGAAATTGCTAAATTGGATGAACACTAACTACCAAAAACCACAGACCAACCAGGCATGACAAATACGGTTCAACGAATTGATATTACTTTAGGAAAATATGAAATACGGGTTACTACTTAGTGTTACTACGTAACTTTAGGCGCCTGAAAAATAGGTTAAGAAATTAGTGCGTTAATGCGCGTTCGACGTCTTGGACGCATGTTTCATCAGGCGCTATGTCTATTAAGCTTTCGATCAGAATTATTGAGTAAGTACTCTTATTTCCTCAGCTACTTATGTAACTGCTTTTGCACAGTTTTATTTATATAATGACTACAGACTTATTTATATGTAGAATTTCCATTGATTAACGTTGTTAGTTGTGTCAAGCCAAGCATAAGTTTGTGAGATTTTATTCGTAAGTCCTCATTCGGGTGGGCAACTATGGAATCCTATACTCGTATTGCAGAGGGGCTAGTATGATCGCTTATATGTCGGACATATAGCATTCGTCCCGTACTGTCAAGTATGTAAGTGCGAGAGGGACGAATGCTATATGTCCGACATATAAGCGATCATACTAGCCCCACAGGTCAGTGTTCAATTATCTGAGGCGCAATACGGGTTTCGAGCAGCGCGCAGTACAAATGGGAACCTCCTGCTTCTTATGACGATTATCATCCCAGCCCTGGACGCCGGTCTTCAGGTTGACTTCGACTTTCGTAAGGCATTTGACACTGTGGACAACGATATCCTGCTGACAATGTTTGCGAGGCCTGGGTGCACACCACATACCATAGATTTTTTGCAAGCTATATGCGAGATAGGCAACATGTGTATTATGCGGGTATGTGGATTATGCGGGTAGTAAATCTCAACCATTTTACGTTAGATCAAGGATAAGGGAATAATTTGGGGCCGTTGGGATTTATCCTCATGATCAATGACCTTCCTGATGTGGTGATATATTATGGATTTAAAACTAGTCCGCGTGATCAAGGGCATCTCGGACTGTCATGGGTTGCAGGAGGACATCGATAGGGTTGTGCACTGAAGTGAACGGTCGAAGGTAAGCCAATGCAGCGTGTGACGGAGGTACGTGATCCCGGAGTCCGTCTAACTACCGATTTCTCATTCTGTGATCACATCATTGGTGTGTGCAAGAAAGCATTTCGAAGCCTCGGCTTTCTGATGCGCGTAGCAAAGAGCTTCACTAACATCTCGGCGATACGAGCGTTTTACAGTCAACAGCAAATGTAGATGATCATTTTTGTACTTTGTCTCACTAACGTAACAATACTGCGACAGTTGGAACGCGTCAAAGTAGTGAAAGTGACAAGGTACTAAATTGACTGTACGATGCTCTCGTAAGAGGTCACCTCGAATGCAACGCAGTAATTTGGAGTCCACGAGAGGTCAAATATAAACTCATGTTGGAACGTATTCAAAATAAATACATCAGGTTCCTTTAATTAAAGCTTTACGGTGTCTATCCTGGATAACCCTTGTTGTGATCCACACTCTTCCTGCTTGGAATGTTGGGGTACAATAAGCTAGAGGTGAGGCGGAAACTGGCCCATGCTTTGTACGTTACTAAGGGAGTGAGAGGTGAGTTGTGCAACCCCGGGGTTCAGCGCTCCTTGGCGCTGAACGTATCCAACGGCTATGTGCACTTGTGCAGCGCCGCCGCCAGCGGCGCCAGCCCCTATACTAATGGCCGTGCCCGCCGCTCGCTCGCACAAGGTTGTTGCAAGAGGCACCGCTAACGAGAAGTATTCGCACTATCAATCAACACGGCTAGCACAAGACGGCGCACGAGCTATATCGCGCGTATCTGCCTCTTTTCGTGTGTACCCATCCCATTAGGTAGAGACGGACAGTCTATCTCGCGCACGATATAGCTCGCGCGCCGTCTTGTGCTAGACGTGCTGGTTGCGCTAAAGTTGGACGTGTTTACATGCTCCCTCAATGATTTTGCAAAGGCCACTATGTCTATATTGTGTTATACTTAGTGTGTTAATATTATTTTGTATGATTGATCTTTAGTTATCTATATTATTATTTATTATATTTGCTTGATGGTTACTTATGCTACGCTTCGGACTATTATTACGACCTTGTCTGTCGCATTAGGTACGCATTCTGACTTTTTTCTTTTTCTCTTTTGTACAATACAACACGTATTGTCACGAATAAATGTTTTCTATTCTATTCTATTCTGTAATAATAGACTTAAGTTATTAAATAAATAAATAAATATTGCACGTGGCCCGACACGCACTTAACCGGTCTTTTAAAACTGATGTAATTACTTAATGTTGCCTCATGGACATATTTCTTTAGGAATTCAGTCAATAGTGTCAATACAAATGAGTATAAATGTGCACTTTAATTCATTATAATCTTATCATTCTCAAACAGTTGGGTCCTTTACTCGACTTTCTTCACTTAAAGAGTCAAAATAAGGACATTGTCACCACTCAATTTCATAAATACATATCTTTTTATAAGCCACATTTTAAAACCAATCTTGTATAGTACGGATTATGGGCCATATTTGAAATCAACGGCAACATGAAATATGAGTTTATGGTACTGGCAGTAAATTATTCAACGAGTGCAAAACGCAGCACGGCACTAATTATTATCAGTACTATGATGTATCGAAGCGAACTGGTTTAATTCCATTGAGTGTTTTATTCAAAGTTTGGGCACAAACTGTAGTATGAACAGGTAATGTATGCACAAAGTCGCTTACCGTGTATGTTTATTGGTAGAGGCATACTTCAATAGAGTCCTTTCCATCGTTTATTGTGCGTTCGGATACATTAATGTCAAACTATTTTTTACTATCTCTTCTATTTACCTCCCACAGAGGAGATTTCTAGACACCTACCGTTTATTCCCAGTAGTCCCGTGGAAGTAGATCCGTGGCGGAACTCATCATCATCATGTCAGCCGAAAGACGTCCACTGCTGGACATAGGCCTCCCCCAATGACCGGTCCTACGCCACCCGCATCCAGCGGACACCCGCGACCTTCACCAGGTCATCAGTCCACCGTGTGGGGGGCCTGCCCACGCTACGCCTTCCGGTACGTGGTCGCCACTCGAGAACCTTTCCGCCTCAACGGCCATCGGTTCTACGTGCTATGTGCCCCGCCCACTGCCACTTAAGTTTAGCGATTCGGAGGGCTATATCGGTCACTTTGGTTCTGCTGCGGATGGCCTCATTCCTGATGCGATCACGCAGAGAAACTCCCAACATAGCTCTCTCCATTGCCCTTTGGGTGACTTTGAGCCTTCTTATGAGGCCCATAGTAAGCGACCACGTTTCAGTGCCATATGTCATCATTGGCAACACACACTGGTCAAAGACTTTTGTCTTGAGACACTGCGGAATATTGGACGAAAAGATGTGCCGTAGCTTCCCGAACGCTGCCCAGCCGAGTCGGATTCGACGATTAACCTCTTTCTCGAAGTTGGACCTACCTAACTGGACAGTCTGTCCTAGGTATACGTAATCGTCTACAACTTCGAGCGTAAAGTGTCCGATTGTTAAGGGAGTTGGTGCGACATGGACATTTGACATGATCTTCGTCTTGTCCATGTTCATCCTTAGACCAACTCGCTCGGAGGCTTTACTGAGGTCATTGAGCATTGTACTTAAATCCTCCATGGTCTCAGCCAAGACTACTATATCGTCAGCAAACCGAAGGTGAGTGAGGTAGTCGCCGTTTATGTTGATGCCTAGCCTTCTCCAGTTCAGAGTCTTGAAAACATCCTCCAGTGCAGCGGAGAACAGTTTAGGAGAAATAACATCTCCTTGCCTGACTCCCCGCTGCAACGGAATAGGCTTTGAGTTCTGGTCCTGGAGTCGGACTGACATAGTGGCGTTCTTGTACAAACTTTTCAGCACTTCGATATACCGGTAGTCCACTTGGCACCGCTGGAGAGATTGGACTACCCTAACTAGAAAGAGATTGTAGTACAGCCCAGGTTTCGATCGAATCGAAGGCTTTCTCGTAGTCCACGAACGCTAAACAGAGGGGCAGGTTATACTCCTCAGTCTTCTGTATAACCTGACGGAGCGTATGGATGTGGTCTACGGTGCTAAAGCCTCTTCGGAAACCGGCTTGTTCGGGAGGCTGGAAGTCATCTCGCCTGCGTGCGAGACGGTTCGTAATGACTCTTGAAAACAGCTTATAGACATGGCTCAGAAGTGAGATGGGTCGGTAGTTCTTCAGTAAGGAGTTGTCACCCTTTTTGAAGAACAGCACCACCACACCTCTGTTCCATGCCTTTGGAGTTTTCCCTTCCAGTAAGACGGAGTCGAACAACTTCTGAAGGGCCCTAAGGACCGGTTTTCCACCCGCCTTCAGGAGTTCAGCTGTAATTCCGTCTTCACCGGGTGCCCTGTTGTTCTTCAGCTGCTTAAGAGCCATTCTAATCTCGTACAGGCTGATGTCCGGGATATCTTCGGTATAGTGCCGGGTTAATCTAGCTCTAGGGTCTTCCGCCAGACCAACTTCGGGTCTGCTAGTTGACGTGTATAGCTGTCCATAAAAGCACTCTATCTCACTCAGAAGCTCAGGTTTGGACGAAACGATTCTACCATCCTCAGTTTTTAATCTGGCGAGCTGGCTCTGCCCAATAGACAGATCTCTTGAGAAAACTTTAGAGCCCTTATTCTGCTCGATGGCCTCTTCAATCCGATTTGTATTGAATTGGCGCAGATCGCGGGTAAGGGACTTAGAGATCTGTTTATTGAGCTGCCTGTATAATTTCGCATCGGCTGAAGACTGCAGAATCATCTCATTCCTTTCCTCGATGAGCCTCTGAGTGGAGATAGAGAGCCTTTTGGCTCTTTGAGTTCGTTGGGCCTTAAAGAACTTCGACCCAATGCTATGGACAGCTTCCACAAACCCGTCGTTGAATTCGTCCACATCGCCGCCTAGACAATCGAAACGGTTTTGGAGTTCCAGCTGAAAGCTCTCGGGGTTTTGGATTTGGACTGCTGCTGGACGGAGCGTGGACTTCATCAGTCGAGAGCGCTCTAGCTTGACGCATATATTCAATGTGCCTCTTACCAAACGATGATCACTTCCGGTTTTAACCGCATTGATCACAGAGACATCATTGAATATATGCCTCTTCGTCGACATGATGAAGTCAATCTCGTTTTTTGTTGCACCGTCGGGACTCATCCAGGTCCACTTCCTGTGCTCGCGTTTCTTGAAGAAGGAGTTCATCATGTAGAGTCCCTCCTTCTCCAAGAAACCAGCCAGTAGTTGGCCCCGGTGGTTCCGACTTCCAACTCCAAATTGCCCCACTCTCGGCTCTTCGCCGTCTCTCTTGCCCAGTTTTGCGTTGAAATCCCCCATAACAACGGTGAAGTAGGTTTTGGAACTATGCATGACCTTTGATATATCCTCATACATAGCCTCCACCTCGTCGTCGGAGTGTGCCGAGGTCGGCGCGTACACCTGTATGACCGTCAACGAGTACCTCTCGGATACTCTGAGTATAAGGTACGCCACCCTAGCCGACACACCCTCGATCTTCACCACGTTGTTCACCAGGGATTTGTGGACGATAAACCCGACACCTCCCTGGGACTGTTGGTCGCCCTCCCGGAAATAGAGCAAGTTGCCGGACTTCAGGGTTATCGTGTCCTCCCCCTCTCTTCGGACTTCAGATAACCCTTCGATATCCCAACGCAACTTGCTCAATCCTTCCTCCAGTTCCGCTATCTTTTCGTCGGTCCGCAGTGTTCGTGTGTTGTATGTTGCCAGGACCAGAAGTTGTCGGTGGTGGTAGCCGGATCTTAACCGGAGATTCTTCGCACCCCTGACCCCGCTAGTACCCTGGCCGCTACCAAAACCAGGGTACCGGGGGTCGCCGGAACCTCGGGGCCGTGGCCTGTTTGTGTATGTCATGAGGGGTAATTGCCATAATCGCCACGCTTGGCATGCGGGTTGGCGATCGCAGTATCTCCACCGCACTCCAGGGATGCTGCTGCCCATCCTCCGGTGGTCTTGGTCGTAGTTTTAGGACATACCCGGGTCCGCTACTAGTTAGACTTTTTTTCCCAACAGTTCCGTTCGTTCCTAATATTCGGTTGTGGCGCTTCGCCGGCCGCTTCCACGGCACGCTCGCTTCGCTTGCTCGGCTCGCGCGCTGTAGGGTTTCGGTTCTACTAAAACTCCTCCTCGCTTCGCTCGTCGTCGTACTTGGTACCCCTTTGTGCCGTTGACGGAACTATTGGACAAAAAAGTCTGACTGTGACTAGTTCCACCACGGAACTTCTTCCACGGGACTACTGGGAATGAACTATACCTACACCTGGATCCAGTTCCTCAGACAGAATTTGAGTTCGAATTTATAAAAAAATCTTAACCTGAGCGGAGTCAAGCAATCCTCTTTAGTTATATCTTTATTTACGCATACAAAAAAGGTACTTAGCTATTACCGTCACTCTTGCCTGTAAGTACGAAAGCGAAAAGTCTCGTGTACAAAACAGAAATGCAGTCAAGGGCTGAGAAAGATAAATACTTATTCGTAACCATAAAATCCAACCAGGCACCTACCTAACCTGATACCGAAAATTGCCTTCCACCTTCAAAAATGTACGTAATATTCAGCAAAATAAATGATTTTTAAATTAAAAAAAAAAACCTATTTTGAAGCGTTGTCATATAAGCGCGTAACCTGTTTTAAAGCGGCAATGCGCTTGCGAGCCGCATCGCTGGTGCGACGTGTGCGGGCCAGCCCCAACACCATCCTAAAGATGATTGCGGACAGGATTGACTGTCCGTATATTACACATTGTTGTGGACTGCACAGGCCTAGTAGTAGTGAACCATAACTGTTATAATATTATTACTAACATAGTTTTTTAAGCTTTATTGTAACTAACACTTTATGAGCCACGAGATTGATATAAACGTTAATTTATTTAATTTAAAAAAATATCGCACCGGAGTGGGTCTTTTATCGGTTATGTTTGTAAATCTATAGATAAATACGCAGATTTCAATATGGATAAGCTTTGAAACAATTACTTTGATATAAATTAATCCTATCTACATTAATGCAAACAAACATACCTACTGCCGTTTGTTTGTAAGGTAACTTGTTCTACGAACAAGATAAGTAGGTGGTAGGTAAAATTCATACACGAGGTAGTTAGTTTAGGAACCACAACGATTTATTCACTCTCAACCAGACACTTTTTTGAGGTTACTGGTGACCTCTAAGTAGTATATTTTTTTCGAAACATAAGGGTCTTAATTTCTATGGCAACAAATAGCAACTTTACCACCAAAGGCCGCCAGAGGCGCTGCTTCCCGTTGCCATACAAATTGTGACTAAACGCGAACCCGTTCGTTTGCGTTTATGTTTCGAAAAAATATACTAGAGGTTGCGTTGTATCGAGATCGAGTTTGAGTCTCTAGCTGTCAACACAGCTAATCCTCAAACCAAAGGGCCAGAAACGAGCTTGTGATTTTTCTGCAGTCGCAAGTGTCCATAGACTACGGTATCTGCTTACCATCAAACAGCCCGTATTCTCCTTTAGTAAAAAACTCTTAGTGCATTGCACCCATTTGCTGGTACACTCAACTGCAAAAATATGGGTGCATATAACTTGCTCAAAAATATGTCCTATTGCTCTTATGTAGGTGGATTAAGGTTGCGGTACGTATTTATGAGAGGATTAAATCGATACGTATTTTTGCAGTTCAGTGTACGCATTTAGTTTTGCTTACCGCGACTAGTGATGGGCAATTTCTGAAACATCATAATTTTTTTAAACTATGAAACATTTCAGCTGTAGGGACATTTTGAAAGTATTTTTTGCAAGAAACGTAAATATAAAATGTAATTTTTATTAAAGAATTTTGTAATTTAATTTGGTCTGAATGACCAAATTAAAGTACAAATTATGACGAAAACTGAATTTGTCTGAATGAAATTCGAAATTACTTTCAATAAGCCGTCTAAATTCAGTTTCATGCTAGTTAAATACAAAAAAGCAGCCAAGTGCGTGTCGGGCCACGCGCAATCTGAGCGTTCCATAGTTCACTAATTTATATTCACTGTATTTGGCACAGCTAAGAACATTATCTATAATCAATGGATATTGTACGTCGGTTTGCTTGTCCAAAGTCCAAGTACATTTCTTATGACTATTCCTCGTTAACTACTCATAGTAATGTCTTAGGTACTCAGCTGGCGTGAAATTTTCACATGTAGGCAAAAATTAGCACTATGAAACTCAATATGACGAAACGAATCCCTAAATCAAAATATGGTTATAGGTAGAACCCACAATAATATTAAACGAGCTATGCAACGATAAGGATAACCCATATGACGGATTATGCAAGAAAAAAAAACATCTATACATAAATCTACGTGTCTTTTTACTTAATTTTTTTTTAAGATTGTATATGCTACTATTTTGTCGGTGTGATTAATATGTATCCTAGATATCCCCAATCCCCAATCCTCATTCCAAATTAGAGCCTTCTAGAAGACTCAGTAGTAATTATACTAATTATTATTGAGCTAAGTCGCGGAGTTCCTTGTTTACTACGGAACCCTAAAACGGTAACTTAGAAACTTTGCATTTATGAATATCAGAATAGCAATTTCTGTAACAATGAATGAATGTAACTTTCGTTTCGGACAATTACGAGGTGTCCATCGATAATCACGTCCTGATAATAATCATTATCTTTAAAGTGCGTTTTAATCCACCATTAGGTATGTAAACCAATAATCCGAACGGAGTTCGCTGTTTAAGTACCGATAAATTAACGTACATACACTCAGAATTGTTATTCATTGCACCAATAATACGCACTCGTTCGAGCAGTGAAGACGGTTTTCGAGTTTTTATTCCATTTTTAAATTTTGAAAGTCTAATTTGGAATCATGCCTTGCGGAGGTTGTGGTGATAGTGAGTATTGTGTTTTATTTTATTAGAATAGAGCAACGTTGCCACCTACCAAGAGAAGTAAGAATTTAATTGAAATACTGTGCTAATTGTTTTAAAAAACTTCTTTAAACAATTCCATAGTTCTGTAGTCAGCAGCGTTGTTTAGGTAAATGTTTGATTTCACATTGTTATCGTAGATTAAGCCTGGTAGGTACTCACTGGCTAGTAAATTGTAGAAATATATTGATTTAAATAGCACAATTTCCATTGAATTGAACGCGATTAAATCCCGTTTAAAAATGATAATAAATAAATTCTAGGTTCGGTACATCATATTCCCTAAAAGATTTATTCTTCGTTGTGAATTTTCTTTGCTTATATTTTACCAAAGTCGTTTTTTGCAACAGGGTTTTGCTTGAAGATTTGTTCCTTTTATTGATTGTATTTTTCTTCACAGCATGTCTTGGCGTTTTTACACAGTTAGTACTTTTCTCAGAATATGGACTTTTTGGGGTCATTCAATTCAGAATCGAAAACGTTATAGATTCTAGCAGAGGAAAAAACTGCCTCCAGAACAGTTTTGTTACTTAGTTTTGTGGTAGCAAACCAACATCAAAAGTTGATACTATGTAAAAAATTGGAGACACTTTTTTTATAGTATCTACTACGTAGGTATACCATTTTCGGTTCTGAGTCGAATAAGGCCAAAATGTCCATATTGTGAGAATAAATGGACAGCGCCAGTTTTTTTAATTCCTCTTTTAGTCGATTATGCTCATTTAAATTAGATTCATGATTAAATATAATTTGGCGAACGTTTATCAAGGCCGATGCACATCCGGCAATAGACTCTAATAATGTAACTAGATGCTGAAATTAAGTGTATTACAGTCGGTACTTGGGAACTACCAATAGGTATTGTATTTTTATTTTCCCAAACGAACTTCGAATTATTGAAGTGGCTGACCGCAACCGCATTCAATCAAATTCCATGCATGTATAATAACTGACAACTTATAATAGTTGAAAAACCTTTGACAATTACACAATGATATTATATCATTGCATTTACTTTTCAAAGTTCAATATCTCAAAAATAGCTGAACCGATTTTGATAAAACATGTCTTCTTAGACATCCATCCCCGAAAAACCTGCTGTCAAATAAAAAAAAATTCAAATCGGTTACAATGCAACAGACGAGACTTATAACTCCCCTCTTTTGCGCCTTTTTTAAATTTTCGGCCCGCCTGATGGTAAGCGGTCATCGCAGCCAATGGACGCCTGCAACTCCAGGGGTGTCACATGCGCGGTGCCGACCCTTTAAAAATTTATACACTCTTTTCTTGAAGAATCCCATACAAGGCCCTCCATGTATAAAAAATAATTGTGTTCCAGGTTGCAAGTGCAGCACGAACCAGTGCGGTTCGTCGTGCAAGTGCGACTCGTCGTGTAGCTGTGCGTGCAAGCGGCCGGCCGCCGACGCCAGCGCAACCAAGAAGTAGAAGAACGCCGGGCCACGACAGAACTCAGGTGCCTTTCCACCAGAGATGTGCTGTGCTACGTTGCTATGGATGCGTTTGAATCCACCAATCATATTCATTGGTTCGCATAGCATAGCACTGGTGGAAACGGGTTTGTAACTAGCACATCCTCGCAGCATAGCACATCTCTGGTGGAAAGGCACCCTTACCGACCACGATCACGAGCAGCCGCGGCGGCGACAGCGATTTTCCTGATACATTGCGTGCGATCCCAACTAATCGCAATGAGTTGCGCGTCTCGACCGCGCAATGAAGAGATAAAATTTAATGCTTGCGCCGCAATTCGCGCGGAGTCGTGGCTGGGCGCTTACAACTTGAGCAGTAGTGGATCCAAGGGAGAGGGGGGTTGAGGGGCGAAATTGAGGAAGACCACCACCATTGAGGAAAAATGAAATGAAATTTAATGACCATTTTTCCTCAATGGTAAATGGAGCAAGACTTAGGTGCAATAATCAGATTATATTTTTGTTTTCTTGAAATAATTTGACTGTCGTGGCGTAACAATGTTAACTTGTATTTTATGTCAATAAAATATATTGTGTAACTAATCTTTTATTTTAACATAATACATAATGAACATTGGCATACATAGTTATAAGTATTATCATTGTAATAAGCATATTTTTGGGAAAAACTAACTGACCGTCGAGTTGCTTTCGGCGTTTCTTCTCGGCAGTGGTCTTCTTTTGCAGAAACGCTAGTAGATTTTGACTTGTAAAAGTGCCATTGCGGCCTACTTGCAGAATAAAGTTCGGTTTATTTCATTTATTTATTTATTTCATAGTTAGGTAGATAAATTAGTTGTTTAATGTAATCGTTTAGTTTCATTCACAGGTGGGGAAGTTGGTCGGCGCGAGAAGCGTGTACCTATGGAAACCGCTCACAATATACACAAAAAAACGATATGCTATCACAATGATAGGGTAACCATATCGGGTATCCGGTTAATAAGGTTACTATATCGAAAGACTTAATCGAATTTAGGGGTATTCTGGTCCCTGCTAGTTTGTGACGTGTCAAACGATAATAACGTTTGGTAGTTCTGGCATTTTTTGGGAAGGAAATTTATATTTAGAATAACTTTAAGCACGCTTTACGTATTACCTCTTCTCAAGGCTGTAAACAAATACTTCTATTCGCGCATTTTGTGACACGCGCAACTCTCCGTCGATCGTTCGTTCGCCCATCAATGCGGCTGTACCTACACGTCATTATCACAGTGCGCTGATTAATAAATACCCACTATAATAATAGCTTGCCTCCAAACCAGTCCGGTTTTAGGAAGAAACGAAGTATTGCTACAGCCTTAATAGATGTTGTTAATAATATTCTTGATGCACAGGATAATGGCAATGGGACTTTTCTCACTTTGCTTGATTTCTCTCGAGCGTTTGACACGATACATCACGCATTATTGCTCTCTATGCTTGCGCATTATTGCGCTATATTATGGGTTACACCCCGGTAGTATTAAATGGTTTTCTAGTTATTTGAGTGGGCGCACTCAGCTTGTAGAGTTGCTCAACCCTTATGGAACATCTGCAGTTTCTACTACTCAGCTTGTTACTAGAGGAGTGCCCCAGGGCTCTATCCTTGGGCCAATCCTTTTTATATTATACAGTGGCGATATAGTTAACAGTATTAGAAACTGCAGTTGTCACCTATACGCAGATGATGTGCAAATTTACGTGAGTTGATAAAATTAATGAAGATTTGAGGCGGGTAGCACAGTGGTCCAAGCGAAACGGTCTTGTTTTAAATCCCCTTAAGTCAAAGTTTCTGGTTCTGGGCACAAAACAGCGCATTGCCAGGATTATGTCTCTCAAAACCAGAAATCTTGCAAAACACTCCAAAGCCAAAAACACTCCAAAGCCAGAAATCTTGGTATTCTCATGGATAGCTCGCTTCGTTTTGAGAGGCATGTTCTTGAAACTATTCGCAACTGCTTTTACCGGCTCAAAGTGCGTTACAGAGTTCGAAGTCATCTGACTGTCGTTACATGCATAAAACTCTGCGACTCTTGGATCTTATCAAAATTTTATTATGCCGACAGTGTTTATGGTAAATGTTTACTATCACGATCTAAACAAATGATCCAGCGCTTGCAGAATGCGTGTGTAAGGTTTTGCTTTCCCATTCCTCGGCGAGCCCACGTTACGTTACTCCCTTTTTAAACAAAGGAAAACTGCTAAAATTGGCGGCACGGCGAACTATGCACCTCGCCACCCTCTTATTTGGTGTCATTAATTTCAAAGAGCCTTCATACCTTTTTCAGAAGCTTCAGTTCATGAATCCTAAAGCCAGGCGGATTCCCCGTCTTATTTGTCCTCGACACGGAACTGCAGCTTTTCGTGGCAATTTTAGCTATGCTGCCACGAAATGCTGGAACAATATTCCTCCTCCTATTAAAGAGTCTCCATCAGTATTCCCCAGCTTAGGATTTCCGTGTCGTTTTTAATTTTAAATTTATTAGTCGCTTCAGCCGCAGATTTAATTTATTACATTTTTGAGCTGTATATTATAATAGGTCGTAACTCAAATATTGTTAATTTTAAGAAAAATATTGTATGTGGTTCATATAATAAACATGTATATAAATAACCTAAGTGCGGTCATGTGACACTCAACAGGATCCACATAATATCAGCGTCGGGTCATCTACTGTGGCCCGACATTGTGCGGAGTGGACTCCTTTTTCGCACTTTAAAACACATAAGTAAGTGTATGTACCTAAACTATGATTTGCGAAATAAATTTATTTATTATTATTTTTATTTTTATTATAAGTGCATATAAGTAAATGTGTCAGATTTTCTCTAGAACATATTTGTCCAGTAAGTACGGCAAAAGTAGAATAAAGCTTGTCCATTAGGCATAATTACTTCATGCAAGTACCTGAAAAAAATGCGATAAAAACAAGTTTGACATGAAAATGTTATGACAAGTGTTTTTTATGAATTAAGTAGGTAATAAGTATGCTTCTGAAGCAAGGGGACCACGAGAGAAGTCAATAAAACAAGTTCCTACGAAATCAAGTCTTTAGGTGAGAGCGAGAATTGACAACTTTTCATATGTAATAGTCATGCCATTTTACTTCATAATTTTCTCTTACCAACCATTTGTTATGTGCACCTGCCCGGCTAGTATGATATCTTATACCACCACGTTTTATGTGACGCTTCAGTACACTTTGGCCATATAAAGTGACGGTATAAGCTATCATACTAGCCGGGCTGTTAGTCATGTTTTATAATGAAATAGTAAAAATATTACTACCCGTACTCTCTCATCTATAAGTGTAGGCCTGTGCCCAGCAGTGGGGCGTATTGTATGCTGATGTAATGACACAGATAATTATGACGAGAGTTTAAAAAAAAAACCTGTACAAGCAAAATTACGATCGACCAATTTGATCTCTGGACCACTTCGTACCTTGTCACAGTGAAAATCAGTGTATTCAATGAATGCCATACGACTGAATAAATAAATACGAAAGCTGCTAGATCTCATATTATTGTCACTGTGACAAGGTCCCAGTGGCCCAGGCCCAAAAAATAAGCTTACTGTCGAGGTTAATACAGTGACATTCGCATCCTGGAACACAATGATGCTGTTTCGCTTCGGCTGCCTGGTCTGGAAAGGGAAGCGGAATTTAATCATCTTATTTTATTTCTCTCAGTTCATTTATATTCTAACAGGCACATAAACCATGATCAGCTGAAAAATGGCGATGATGGATGGTAAAGGCGTTCTTTTTCAAACTGACTTCAGTCTGTTCAGATCATTTATACATCAGAAATGATCATGTGTACATTGCATCCAACTTTAAATCACCATATTTCGAAAAAAATAATATAAATTATACTCTGATAGAGCTTCGAGTTAGTACACAGTGTAGCAAACATACGTAGTTCAAGATGCTTAAAAAGAAAAAAAAATTGTATACCTAAGGGGTATGGGTTGTATTTGTAGCTAGATAATTACTATAGCTACAAAAATTATAAACAATTTATTTTTGAACAAAACTTACCTCCTGACGTTAACAACAGCATATTGAGGAAACAAAATACACTAAATGAGTAATAATTTATAAAAACCTTAGCCACCCACCAAGCTACTGCAATCTGCAGTTAGATATAACGATTTTCTGAGCCTCCACTCAAACTTCAATGTATTGTACCATAAATAAAAAAGCTAGCGAGTCAAGCAATACTAGCCTTAATAGCCAGTACGCAAAGTAGACCACGTACATAGGCAATATGGTCACGGTTCTGTGGTGTAGTTTACAATAAAGCGCGCCTTGCTTTTTCAATTGCACTTTATACTCTTCATAGTGTCTTTTGTGACGTCATCGCTAAGTGGGCGTGACGCGACTTACGTGACGCGACGGTTATTATCATTTGTTATTTTATTGTAAATCAATGTAAATAATATCAATCTATTAGTTTTCGAGATATTTACGAAAATGTGAAGAAAGCCTACCATTATCTATATGAAGTCACATTTACTCTGCGTTTTACTTGTCACATACTCTCTTTTAGAGAAAATATTTGTTGGATTCGTATTTTTTTCCGGTGTGACATGGCGTTGCTGACTTTACATACTATGACTGCCACAGTTCACTGTGACAGTCATAGTATGTAAACCTTATTTATAATGTATAACTTGTGAACCTTATTCCAACGAGATAAGATCTACCTACATACATCACCTATTATCAAATTATTACAGAGCCTGTTCAGATATTTTTGAACACCCAGAAGTGTACAGATGTATCTGATAGCAAATATTTATTGTCCATTTCTTGGTTGATCGCATCATTATTGTTTCTCCAAGGGTACTTCTTACAGTTCTGACATACCTTAAAAACTACGCAGACCTTGCTATGGTCGGCTGATTTCTTTTAAACATTCATCATATAAAAGCACTTTGAAAGATTCTTGTAATCACATCCAAATTCTATCTTGTTTGAGCTAGTCGTCTAGAGTTAAAGCAGCAAATATGCCCGCTCCGTGTGAACCGTGCAAAGGTAACAGTGAAAATTTAAAAAATCAAATAAATATATAATGTCATTTGTATTTGTGGCCAAAAGCGGGCATTGACGATAAACATTAAAAATATAAAAACCCAGAATCGTTTGCTTTGGAACGACATACCTATTGTCACTGTCAGTCAGGCAAAAAGCTACATTCTTCCTTACGGCACGGCACATGCCGACATATTTGCCAAGTGGAAGTTGACGCTACTTATCATCATCATCATCAACCGAAGGACGTCCACTGCTGGGCGTAGGCCTCCCCAGAGACTGAGACTGTCACATCGATCGGGCTGGCGCTAACGAAATTATGTTTTACAATAAAAGCGAAACATAAAACGTTATTCGCCACGAGTGAGATTTGAACCGAGGGCTGCATTCTGTGCGCTCTTAACCAACTGAGCAACCGTGGATATCCCTCGTCTCACCCAATCACCAGCCGTTTAGGATTTCCGTAGTAACAATTTAACATTATATATTTTTCTAGATACGTGCCAGGAGGGATCTGTCTGCAAGGACGATTGTCCTTGCGAGGAAAACTGCTCTGACTGTCCAACAAAGCCAGGTAAGGACACTACTACGAATATAATGCTTCTAAAATAACTTGGGTCTTTGGGTCGAGTGTAAGGTAATATATTGTGTTCGTTATTGTATGGTATTGTGTTATTATTATTATGTCCTATTGTTTGATTATATAAAAATGTAAAATTTTTGTTGCATGACGCATTAGATACCAATCTGTAATGTCATGTTAACATAATTAAAAAATAAATAAATGACGATCTGTTTAGCCCAGTTGGTAGTGACTTTGCCTCCGAAGCTAGAGGTCCCGGGTTCGAATCCCGGCCAGGGCATTATTTGTGCATTTATCACGGATATTTGTTCTTGGGTCTAGGATGTTTTCTATGTATTTAAGTATGTATTTATCTATATAAGAATGTATATCGTCGTCTAGTACCCATAGTACAAGCTTTGCTTAGTTTGGGACTAGGTCGATTTGTATAAGATTGTCCCCCAATGTTTATTTTTATTTATTTTATTTATTGACCGAGCGAGCGAAGCATCTCCATTTCAGCTTTCGATAAAAATTCTTTCGTATGTCTGTCTGACCGGATGTTCTCCTCTATACAGGTCGCATTTCTCAAACCGATTCACGTGAAATTTTGCGAGCAGGTTCGATAATTAAATAGATTTTTTGTAGAGGCAGTTTTTGGAAAAAATTGAAATTTGAAGGAAAAAAAATCCGATGTCTACAGCTCACGGAGTCACTAGTTTATTTAATAAGCGAGCTGCCATCCAAGTACAAACCTACTTACTAAAATGAAATATGGATATATGGGATATAACTTCTCAGCAAAACAAAGCTAACTTTCAACAAAGAAAATGTATAGTGAAAGCAATTGACATTATTTCAATTTCAAGATGCTAGTTTCCGTGTAGACATTGCCTACATGTTTACCTACTTACTTACGTGAAATGAGATCAGAACACTTAAGTTAGGTTTTATTCTAACAACAAATACGTGGCGTTCAAGGGTAAGGCATCATCAGAATTGTGATGTGATGACTAAAGCTACGTACTTATATAGTGATAAAATTTAACTTTGACGTGGGGTTCAATAGTTTATCGGACTATTTTAAGATAAATTTAGACGGTATTTTTATTCATTGATAGTAAACAGTGAAACCCGCTTACATTATAGTGGTCGGCGGTTACGAATTCAATCCTGACACCTGTCATTTCCATAGATTTTATAACCTAAAAGTCACTTTGAGGGAGCTTTGAGGTTATAAACTGTATGGAAATGACAGGTGTCAGGATTGACTTCGTAACCGCCGATCACTATATGTAGAGTAGATTCCACTAATCAAGAATGGGGATTTAACGTACATAGATAAATTTAGGCCTTCATAAGGAGTAGGCAGATACATGAAATTTAATCATCAGGTTCACTTTAGGCAATAGCAATTTTAAATATCGAGAACATGTGATAATGCAGTGTCAGGTTACTAGCCCATCGCTCAAGTAATTGATAGATTTTTGACATTTATATTTTAGATAGCATGTTTTTATTTTATTTTACATCTCTATTGCGGTACGGTGTGATAAATAGCTGGATCATACACGTTAAATCTTTGTATAACTGGCATAACATTTTAGAAACATTGATAACCTATTGGGCACCACATCAGAAATTATGTGGCTTTATCAATATTTATAGGATACCAGTATTTCATAAATTTCGCTCGCTTTTTTTTATTTATTTTATTTATGAGCTTTTTCGCTATGGCGAATATATGAATATTTTAACTTTCAGACCATATTTTACTAGGGCCAAAATCTTTTCAATCACATCTGATATTGGGTTGCTCAAGTAGGTATTGCATAATTTAAATTGTTGAACATTTTTTGATCTACTTACTTGAGATTCGTATATAATTTCCTTCACATATTTCGGTCACCTCTCACGATGTTCTTCCCTGCCTACCTGCTTGTCTGTCTGTGTTGCCTTGAAAGCATAATCATGACGGGAATAGAGGCTCCGTGGCAGACTACCTGCTAGATGGAGCACCAAAATCACTGCACCACTGCAAATATATCTGTGATACGACTCTATAGAGTCTGGTCTATAGAGTGGAGGAGGAATAATTAAAAAAAATTTTTTTTTATAGTCTGGTCAGGAAGAATAGGGTTTGATATCACGATCCTCAGCATTGAGGAAATGACTGATGATGATGACGATAATTTCCATATGACATTTACTGCCGGCAACGCATGAGCAGTGTGCGTACTCGTTCATACAATTTTCAGCCCCCCAAAAAGCTTATAAAAACAGACAGAAATACTTTCGCATTTATAGTATAAATGGATTATGTTTTGATTTGTTCCAGGTGGTTGCTGCTAATTATCAGATCAGTGAACCCCAAGGACCAATGCCTCCTACTTGCCCGTCGATTTCAGATGTTATATTATAATGGTAGAATAGAATATATACCTAAATGTATTTTACTTCATTCTGAAATAAACTTTGTGGTGCCCATTTATTGCTGTGGTTTTATTTATCATTTAATTTAAAAAATAAAAAATTAGTTAGGTCGGCGTCTCAAATATGTATACATACATTTTTCACAATAAAACCATGAAATAAGGTGCAATAAACGACATTAGGCACCCAACAATTATTTCAAAACTACGAGTAATAGTACATTACACAACTAGGGTGGTAAAGCAAAGAAAGGCTGAGATCGCAGATTTTGCGGTCCGAGCTGTAGGACGTATATATATATATATATGTGATCGAGGGCTTTAACTTATTGCCTCCCGTGTTGTGTACATCATTTAATTACTACACTTGGCCAGAATGTGGCATAAAATTATATAAAATCTAACACAGATCGGTATAATTGTGCAGCGTATCTGTACAATTATACCGATCTGTGTTAGATTCGGAGTTATAAGTTCCTTTTTTTTTCCTTTGTTAAAAATCCTACACATTTTTTTTTCATGTTATGTTTTAATTTGTGTGGTTTAGTTGTTAATTTGTTTAGTAGTACTTTATAATTGTTTAGTTTTTTATTTTTACACATAATGTTCTGTGCAAGTGGTTGGATGTCACCCACAGGGGTCAGGCTGAAAATCAGCACTGCAGCCGCCAGGCTGTAGCATGATGCTGAGCCTGATCCTTTTTGCTGGCACACAACTTTTTTTTTCTTCATTTATTATTCTTGTATTGTGTGCCTGATGCAAATAAATAATTTCTATTCTATTCTAAAATGACAAATGGCATTCTTCGTTCCAGTGAGAGGCTGGAGCATACGAGTAGGTACCACAAAGGTACCGCTAGTATACTGGCGGAGTTACCGGATTGTATTGCCAGCTGGGATATTCATTGCGCCAGGTACTCACCAGGAGTGTTATTCACAAACCGACTCATCCTCACCTGTCACCTCACACCTCACCCGTTTTGCGTAGAAACTGTCATAACGTGTCGGTTTGTGAATAAGAGGGCTGAACGGTGATCGGCTCCCCGAATGATGTTAATTTGTAGGAGCCGATTCGAAGCCACTAGTTGCGAGCTACGTGTGTTCCAAATTTTTTGGCTTCGTTGTGCTTTAATGTTGTAGTTGGTCCAATATAGACTTTATAACGGGAAATTTTTACTTGTTTATCAAAAATACTAAATTGCACTCTAAATTGCACACCAAAAAAACTTTTTGGTATGCAGATCACAGCATTTTTTTGGTTGTTAGGTTTTTTTTTTATGTGCTTTTAAATACCCTTTTTATCGTCTCTGAAAACTGCTTCGAATTGATTGACCGATCTTAGGTCCTTTTATGGATTCACACTACATATCTCTGCATACAGGGTGTAACAAAAATGCCGTGAATGCGTTTAAGACGTTAAATGGTATCGCGTTCTGACTAGAACTAAGTAGGTATAATTAATCCCCATATGAAAAAATTATTAAAAAATAAATTACCCAATTCAGAATGTGATACCAATTTACCAATTAACGGCTCCACGGCATTTTTATTAAACTCGCAACGATTTTAAACAGAATGACATCTACACATTAGTTTAAACAATACAAAACTCAACGTTGTGTGTTAATAGACGTAGTTTAAAGTAGGTAATGTTACCTCATAAGTTAATCATTATTTTTATATTAAAAAAATATAAATCTACCATTTTATAGATATATTCAGATCCAAGACAAAGTTTAAGTCATTTATCAAATTATGAAAGATTACATATAAAAACGGGTGAGGTGTGAGGTGACAGGCGAGGACGAGCCGGCTTGTGAATCTTCTTCTTCTTCTTTTCGAGTCGATGGCTCCGAGTTAGATTGCGTTGGACCAGAATCCAGCGATGTCTATTGCGTTTTGGTTTTTGTCCATCAAATCGTCAATAGTGCAGGATGAAGGGCATGCTGGGCACTGTGTGAGGTGTTCCATAGTTTGCGGCACTGCTCCACACAGGCATCGGTTAGATGATGTGTCGATGATATCCCATCTGCAAAGGATTTCCTTACAGCGTCCAACTTGAGTACGCATTCGGTTGAACGTTTTCCAGGTAGCCCACGGTAGTTTCTTCCTGGAGGTAGATGTTCATTAGGTTAGACATAGTTCGGGGGCGGTGGCAGCGTTGATGCCATTTTTTAAGCCTCGCTTTTGGCTGGGAATCCGAGTAGGTTTATGAATAACACCCCTGGTGTCGAGCATTAGAACGGTTTACTTATAAGAGATCATATGGAATATTTTGTGCCATGTAATGGTTATTTGTTCAACAAGAGAGCAAAGTAGATTTTTGCTGCGAGTGTTGATGCTGAGTCCCGAGCAAGCGAAAGATTACATAATCGGATCACGAGCGTAGCGAGTGATTAAAAATTAGAATCTTGAGCGTAGCGAGGGACTCAAAGACACGAGATGCAAATATCTTTGCTCTCGTGTGATACATACAACTTTCCACCTCAGCGGCGAGAACATATAACGCATAGGAATAGTGATAGAGAGAATGAAGTTACTTAAACTAACCGACGATATAAAAAATTAAATATAAGGTTTATTTCACGCTCGCAGCAAAATTGCATTTTGCTCGGCTGGCAACAGACTAACCAACATTCAGAAAGAGATGGGCGTTATCTCGCGAGCAAACCAACTTGCAAGCGGTCTTGTCTTGTGCCAGCCGCACACACCGCAAAAATATAACTATGTATCACCCTGTAGTATATAGTGGCTTTTGACCCCATTATCGTATGAGCGTTAACAATAAAAACATATTCGTGTCCCGATGTGGCATTATAGCAAAATGGCGATCAAGGCGCTTGCACGTGTGGTGATGGTGGCACTCCTGTGCGTGGGTATCTCGGCGTACATCGTTCCTGTACCGACGATCAAGGTGTACTCCCCCAGAGGCTTCAGAGCGACCATTCCGGGTAAGCTAAGTTAGAGATAAACTACGATACGATAACACCCGCCCCTCCAAAATTCAAAACGCTTCAATGTATTTGTGAAATAACTTATTAAGCGCGACCAAGACTCCCAACGCTTGTGTGCTTGCTGAGACAGCCGTGAAACAAACGCACTCTTTGGCAAGGATGTGACTAAACACATTGAACTATCTATACTTACGTATACTTTTACGCTCTGGCGGATCCGGCGGATCCAAAAATATCAGAGTCCATGCAAATATCTAACCTCAGCAGGACTCGGTGCTAAGCCGATTCAAGCCCCTTCAAACCAAAACCCAAGATCTACCACTGCATATAAGGACAATTAAAAAAAAATTGGAGTAAAACCTTTTTCATTTTTGTCTCAGAATATCAGCTTTTTAAGCTCATTCTACTCAGAAATTCAGAATCAATAACAATAACGATTCTATAAGAAGAAGGAAAATGTACCCACTTTTAAATTCATTTCGATGTCGGTTTTGTGTCCGCTATTATCAGTGGCTATTATAGACATAAATGTATTACAAAGTAACAAAACTGTTGACTGAACTACCGCGAAACGAAAACGATATATCTCCCTCTCTGTCGCACTGACAGAGAGAGAGATACTTCGTTTTCAATTCGCGGTATATAGCCCTTCAGGCACAGTACATTTATAGCTTAAGGCAGTAACTCAAATAGAGTCGCTTAAGACCTTTTTGAACCTGCGCTTCGTTAGAGCGATAGGGTTGCATTGCACCACACAATTTATGTAAATTTGAATAAGATTATTATATTTACTAGAACACTGATATGTATTCTACTCCGTAGATACTCAAATGACATTTAGCGGGTAATCTAGGTATACTAAAAGTATTTGTGTGTAGGGGACGTAATCTTCGAAATTACTGAAAATAGGCATTTTTGTGTTGTTTATTGATGTCTTTAACCCCCGACGCAACGAAAAAGTGGTTTGTTAGAAGTTTATCGTGTGTATCTGTGTATTTGTCTGTTGCATCGTAGCTCCCTAACGGTTAAACCGAAACTAAAACCGGTTCTTAAATAGATTTCGTCGAAATCGGTTAAGCCGTTTTTGAGATATTGAAGTTTGAAATGTAAATGTCGGGGGCTTTAAAACTTTTCTAAGTTGGTTATATCCCACGACCTTGCTTACGTTCTTTGTAATACACGGGCGGAGCAGCACAACAGACAATCATATTAACATTTATGCATTACCTTCGATACTTTTTGTATTATCAGACGAAAAACTGCTCAGGCCACAATCTACGCTTAAACCACCAAAACGATTGAGGAAAAATTTGGCATGGAGATAGTTTAAGGCGATCCCGGAAATAATCTTTTTAAGAAGAGTGTAAAGAAGGGTGGAAGTTTGTACGGGAAAGCGATAATCAAGCAAACGCTTGAAATAATTAAATATCAATTATCCTCTATATGGATTAAACGAGTTCCATGCGGGTGAAGTCGCAGGAAAAAACTAGTAATTCATAAAACGTAAACAACACAATATTACACATAGCTCATTTGTATTTCAAATATAAATCGCATTTTCATCAAATCATTCATCACGTTATGTCACGTCAAATCAAAATAATGGCCAGCACGCGCTAGTTTATTAAAAACTTCTTCAACTATTCTACGCGATGCGTGCGCGGCACGCGTGATCGAAACCCAAAGAGTAGTATAATATATGTCGAAACCCCCCGAGATCTCCTTAAGTTTACTGTAATGACGTGTGTCTGTGTGGATGCGTCAAATCGGACGTTTGTATGGATTGGTTTTACTGGTATAGGCTATATGTATACTGTGCTTCAGGGGACACTTTTTTCTTCGTCTAACATCGACATCTCCACTCGATTGCTAAAAGGTTAGCTGGAAGAAGAGATAAGTCTGGCCAAATTTCTCCGCTGGATAGCGATACCTATCCGTTGACCGAGGAAGTGACCAGCCCTATGGTCAGCCGTACTTCTAGGTATTTCGTTAATTTTTCTAAAACACAAGGCCAGTTTTCGGCTCTTCGTTTGCCAATATAGTCAAATAGCACGTAATATTATTTCGCTTGTTTTCGTATAGATAGGTACGTGTAGGTACTTATTATGTGGTGTAGACTTGCAATCAGATTGTAGCCAATGTAATTGACCGACCTGATTGATAATTTAATTGTTTCGTAGGTTCAACTTCGCTTGTTTATTACAGACGCGACCGGTGTCGTATATTTCCTCGTGCAAGGCCAATTGAAGAGGAATGGCAGTGAGCAGAAAGAGGACTTCCATGGAGGGGAAACCGGCTCGAGCATAGAACTCGACGGCAAGCGGGTATGACATACATGGTGCCACTACCAAACGGAATGGTCGTCACAGAATAAGGAATAGTACGAGTGGTCGTGTAGAGTTAGCGTCATATAGTACGTAGCAGCCAAAGTGGCCAAAAAGTTTCGAACACAAAAAATATACATATTAGTGTACCGAACTATCTGGCCACTTTGGCTGCTACGTACTATATGATGCTGACTGTACAAGTCCCAATAAGAAATGTACCGGGTGATCAATCCAGAATGGGCCAGTACGGAGAAGGAGAACCTATAAGAGATAGAGAAATCTGTTCTTAGGAACTATGGCGTTGATTTTAGTGACAATAAAAACTGCATTCATAGATTTGAAAAAAATAAATCTTGTACTCATCGGAATCGAACCCGCGTATTGAAGATTTTTTTAATTGATTTCCTTTTTAAAGTATTTTTATACATTATTTCTATTTAATTAAGTAAATGTTACTATGAAACATGATATCTAAGATGAATAAAATGCACGATTAAATAGAAATACTGTAAGTTATGTTTCTTCAATAAAAATTGAAGAAACAAATTTTGTCTTTATCATGCACACTTTCACTTTTTTCTTTTCCGCAATCAAGTTTAAGTGAGGTTGTGATAAACAACAAACAATTACTCAAATTAAGAAGGTTTTTAGCATGATACAAAGATACAAGTTATGGCACTCCGGGGGAAATTTCGTTGTGCGAGTGACACAAGCCTTCGTCATCACTGCTTTCGAGCCTATCGGTGGATGGCGGTCGTAGTGAGTTCGTGTGTTTACACACACAATGACTTAGGCTTGTGTCACGAGCCGGAGTAGCAGACCTTGTTTCCTTAAACTACTATGGTTTTTCGGGTTCCGTACCAAAATAAATGGTAAAACATTCATGACACTCCTTCTTTTGGCAGTCGTCTAAAAAAGAACTTATTGCGCCGCTTTTTTTAACCGACTTCAAGATTTCACAAGAGGAGGTTATCAATTCGGTTGTATGTATTTTTTTTTAATGTTTGTTACTTCAGAACTCCGACATTTCTGAACCGATTTTGAAAATTCTTTTTTTGATTGTAAGTATATATATCCAAGTTGGTCCCGTTTTTTCAAAACTCAGTTCTGATGATGGATTCCATGAGAAATCATGGGAACTCCTCAAAACTTAAAGGCAAACATATAGAGATTTTTGTGTTTTATTTCTACAAATCAACCATTTTCATACAAAAATGTGACATTTGATGAAGTGGAACTGCTGATGATGATCAGAACATAACTCTTCAACGATGAAAAGTTCACGTTTGGCGATTTGTCCTCCTAGCCGTGTTTGTTAAGCAAGTTCTATTTTCACGATTAATTTTTGTCATGCTCGAGTTCTGATGGATCCCATCCATGAGGAATCGAGGGAACTCTTCAAATATGAAAGGCACTCATATAGTGATTTTAGTATTTTCATGAACTAATCAAGAATTTACATTTAAATAAGTGACATTTGATGAAGTGAAACTGCTGATGATGATCAGAACAGAACTCTTCAACGACGCATAGTTGGAGTTTGGCGATTTGTTCTCTTCGTTATGTTTGTCAAGCAAGCTAGGTTTTCAAGTCATATTTTAGTCAAGCTTGAGTTCTGATGGAGGATTCCATGAGGTACTTAATCTTCTGCCATTATAAACATACTTATATCATCTAAGTATAATAATCTTTCACCGGCCTCCACCAATGAAGTCGGATTTTTTTTTCTTAAAAATTATTTGAATACCATGTCGGTGGCAAACAAGCGTACGGCCCGCCTGATGGTAAGCCGTCACTGCAGCCTATGGACGCCTGCAACTCCTGGGGGTGTCACATTGCTAAATATCTCAAGAAAATTATGCTATCTGAAATCTGAAATTTGTAATAATTATAAATAAGGCTAACCCAGATGTAATGAACATAGATTTTGGATCGTGTTTGAATAATTCATAAATAAAAATTATATATTTTTTAAATTGGACCTTTGCAAATGTACTGTACTCCCATCTTAAAGGCCGGCAACGCACTTACAACCCCTCTGGTGTTGCGAGTGTCCATGGGCGGCGCTAATCGCTTACCATCAGGCGATTCGTCTGCTCGTTTGCCACCTATGTCATTAAAAAAAAATGTAGATAAAGGATTGAAGTGTGCAGCTTCTCCAAGGCGCTAGTTGGTGTAGTACGCATAGAAAAAAGTCATTTTCAAAACGGTTAATCGTATACTTATACTATACAAGCCCAAATTTTTGTTATAATTTGCAGTTCATGATTGCAGTCACAGCGTGCTACATAGTTTTAAAGTAATGTTTTTTTGTATGCATTGTTAGTTATGTTATGATAAATCTAGTATCTAGGGGCCCTTGTTGGCTGAAAGTAAATGTTTTTTTTTAAGATGTGGGCGGTGGACCTGCCAGACGTCGAATTGAAGCAGGGTGACGTCATCGAGTATCTCGCGTTTGTGGCGATCAATAACGACGGTTACATTAAGGACAGCATCAGCTACACAGTCAACGGTAAGCTGTGATTTCTAATACCCCTGTCATACTCACAGCAAGCATCAGAGACGCGCAAGATGCTCTGAGCTGTTATGCTCAGAGCTTCTCGCGCTGCTCTTCGCGCTACCGTCTCTGATTGCCTACTGCGAACTGAAAACGAAGTATCTCCCTCTTTGTCAGTCACATATGCAAGTGCGACAGAGGTAGATATTTTGTTTTCGGTTCGTAGTAGCGTCCCTGGTCACATACTGCTCCTGGCAACAAAATTAATCGCGACGCTCTGCACTAGTCCCATTCATCGTCATTATCGTCCTAGCGTTGTCCCAGTACAGTTGAATCCTGAGGATTCCCAGGGTCTGCTACCTAATCCCGAGAACTGGCGTAAGCACAAGTTTTTTACGTAAGCGTCTGCCATCTGGGCTTCCAACACAAGGGAGAAACTAGACCTTATTCAGATTAGGCTTGGCAAATGAGTGGGCAACTTAACTGTTAGGAGTTCTCAAGCCGCCCGAAGGCCTCCAACTTGGCTTAACGACTGCTGTCATAGATAGTAGTCGGGATCAACAGCTTAAAGTGCTTTCCAAAGCACAGGAGCACTCAGTTAGTAACACTCAAAGCGCTTAACCCATCTAAGAATTACCCCGCACCCGATACGCGAGTTCCGCTGGGCGAGGAACGCTTCGAAAAATGAAAGGCTGATTCACACAGAATTTTGTGTTTCTTTCTATAGATGATTATTATTGATTACGTCTAAAATATATTGCTGGAGATAGATGAACGTAGTGGTGCCTATAGTTCCCAATTTATCGTATTTTTATGAAATACGAATAATGACAAGATAAACAACTGCGAGGTCGCAAGGCTACAGACAGACTCTTTTATCACTAGCTTACGTTAGATAAAAACGACAGTTCTGTAAAAATCATTGATTGAAACCCAATCCTCGTGTAAGTACCTACCTACAAATTGTTTTATCTAGAAAACATTACTTAAATATGTTTTTTTTATAAAATTAATGTTTGTTTAGAGAACGTCTGATGTTGTTCATGGTTTACCTTCACAGGCGAGTTGGATAATATGTGCACATACAAAATTATCAAAACTATGTTATAAACTGCAGCAAAATTTGTGTAATTTAATATATATAAATTATAAAATATTATTTTGCTTCCTATTGGTAGAGTAGAAATGAAAAAGTTTAAAAAAATATAGGGAGCGAATCCCGTGAATAAATATTTGTTCAATAACTTAAAGGTCACACAACTATAGTTATATATGCTGGTGCCTCTTTTGAATTAGTCATGATCCTTGGTGTTAAGAGAACTCTACGACCAAATAAAACTATTGATTCCAGAGCTGGACACGAATTACGTGCCACTGCCAAAGAAGCGTATTTACACATATGACGAAGAAGAGACAACCACGACCAAACCCTGTGAGGCCACACAGACCCGCGTCCACAAGGGCTCCGCCTGCGCTGGTCAGACTATCTTCGAGGAGAACTTCGACACCCCGGAGCTGCGAAGTGACGTGTGGCAGGTCGAGCACCGCATCCCTCTTGACCACCCTGTGAGTACAATACAATACAAATACACTTTGTTTCATACTTCAACAAAGAAAAAAAACGGACCATACAGCTTAAAATCAGCCGAAGGACCACTGCTGGACATAAGGTCTTCTCCAAAGAGTGACACAATGACTGGTCTTGCGCTTCCCACACCCAGCAGACTCCCATGAACTTAATCAGGTCATCAATCCACTTTGTGGAAAGTCTACCCATGCTGCGCTTTAGAGGCAAAGAGAGAGCTTTCACGTACGGGCTTCATTCCATGCTTAACGACCCTTCAGCCGGCTTTGATATGTCCGCCTTTGTTTTCGGCCTTAGATCTATTATGGCTGTCGTTCATATTGCATTGCTAAGAGGCATTGCTTGTTAGGTAGATTATTCTTGTGCATGGTAGTGCATAGTATATGCACAGTAGATTAGTATTGTTTTTCCGACTCCTAACAGAACGTGCATGCTGAATCTTGTAAGCAAGGCTTAATTGACATGCTTCCGTCGTCACGCTTTATCCTCTCTATTCACTTCAGGTGTCTTTTTGTAACATTGTTATCTTTCTAATGTTTCTTAAGACTGCGCAGTACGTTCGGTTCTCCATACAAACGTATTTATGCTCTCATTTTAAAACGCCAGGCTAGAATAACATGAAACTTTGTATACACAATGGGATCCGGCATATCTAGGTCGGACCATAGTTTCTGTTGCTTGAAATTATAATGGAGAAAAAATACAGCGATTATTAAGGTTTTCATAAAAGCCGTAAAAAACTCAAAATGCCGCTGTATTTTTTTTTCTTTTACAATTTCTAGCAACAGAAACTATGGTCCGACCTAGATATGCCGGATCCCATTGTGTATACAAATTTTCATGTTATTCTAGCATGGCGTTTTAAAATGAGAGGGTAAATACGTTTGTATGGAGAACCGAGCCAGACCGAGCGTACTGCGCCCTCTTAATCTTCATGTGGAAAATATACCGCAATTATTTTGAGCAAAGCGCAAAGGAAAATTAAAACGCGCACATGCACACTAGCAGATAGCAAACCGGGAATCGAACCAGTTATCTTTGGGATACCGGTCCACTGCGTATCTGTCTGTATACCCTTCCTCCACTACTACGCTAATTATGCTACCAAATGTATACTTATGCTTCTTGTATATTTGTACCCATTTCTGGATGGTTTTTTTATTCATCTTTGTTTCTTCGGTTTTTAGGAGGTTCCATTCGTATCATACCAGCGCTCGGCCGTGTCTGTGAAGAACGGACATCTTCACATTTCCACCTCTCAGCAGCTTCAAAATACATCGGCCTCCCTATATACCCCCTTGGATCTCAGTAACGGGTAGGTATGTTTACTCTCGAATTCGTTCAGTGGTTTGTTGATAAAAGTCAAAACATTAATTAAATGTCTTCCTTTAAATGAAAACTAGCTGTGGCAGGACCAAATTGGACTATCAGTGCAAAACACCGAGACAAATGGAAAGACATGGAGGAGGCTAGGGGTATAGACCCGTCAGGGCACAAAGTACAATATATATACTGAGATAGAGATACCAGTGAAATACTCCACATACATCGTAGCGCCGTTGTGTATTTAGTAAGAACTAACCTCACGACCGCTGCATCCCTGTCACTTCAATATGCAAGTGCGATAGAGATAGGACCCAGTGACATCTGGTACAAACAAGTTAAACTAACATTTCCATAGAAAAATTCGTACTTCGAGCTGAAAGGCCCCTGCGTCAGGGGTCCATAATTTAGTATTACTCAGTGAACGAAAAACATTCGCTGGTATTACTATACTTTACTACCCTATAGTGGATTTTTTTAGAACACCTATTTGACACTTATCTTTTGGTGTTTGTAGTGATGAGGCTAAAACATAATTATTTGTCAATTCAAGCGATTGTATAAAAGATTCGATCATCCGATTTTACTGCCGATTTTTTAATCGTACGTATTTACTTCATTACATTTAAATTAATAAATCAGCAATTAATGGATATATAACTCAAAAGAAATATATATATATATATTAGTATCAGAGAATTGCTACTTATTCTCAGAAGACCCCATGACACATCGGTAGTTCGGTAGGTACTGGTATCTCTATCTCAGTATATATATTGTACTTTGTGCTTACAGCAATCATTTTAACCGATCTGTCATCAGTATCGGAAAAGGCAGGAAATTTCAGATCTCAGGAAATATTTAAATAATAAATTAAGTAAATACTACAGCACGGCTAGCACAAGACTGCGCGAGCTAGCTCACGCGCGAGATGGACAAAAATCTAATTTTTACACATAGAAAAAGACGGAAATGTTACACACAGAAAAAAGTCGCGCGTGAGATAGCTCGCGCGCCGTCTTGTGCTAGCCATGCTGGACGACTTATCACGCACAACTCATTTTCGATGGTGTTTGTGGACCCCTTATTAATTCCTAACTTCTTTTCAAAGTCAAAATCATTTATTGCAAGTCACATCTCTTCTCGTTTCTTGTAACCTTAATTGATGAACCTACTCTAAATTAGGGAGTTAATGGAATTCTATTGAAAATAAGAAACATTGTTATATTATATTCTTACCATCCATGGTCTACGGTAACAAGGTCTGCTACTCCGGATCGTGACACAAGCCTACGTCACTGTACGTACAGCCTGTACACACACGAACTCACACAACGAATGCCAACCACCGATAGGCTCGATAGCAGTAATGATGTAGGCTTGTTGCACTCGAATATTATAGGTGCACCTATAGCGATTTGGGTATTTTGTATAGTAACTCGTGTATTCGATCTTGAAAAGCAACATTTGGTGAAGTTTGACAAAAGTAATGATATCCTATCAAAAACATAAGTGTGAAAATGGGAGCCAAGTTCAATATTAAGAATATGCGATGCGTGATTGTCGTCTTCACCGACAAAAAATGGAGATCTAAATGGGTGCCAAGTTCCCTAGATCTTAATATTGAACTTGGCTCCCATTTTCACACTTACGTTTTTGATAGTGGACCCGGGTATGTCCTAAAACTACGACCAAGACCACCGGGGAATGGGCAGCAGCATTCCTGGAGTGCGGTGGAGATACTGCGATCGCCAACCCGCATGCCAAGCGTGGCGATTATGGCATTTACCCCCCATGAAATTGGGGGAGGCCTATGTCCAGCAGTGGACGTCCTAGAGCTGATATGGTGGTATGGTGGTTTTTGATAGGATATAAATTAATTCATTTCCTCCAACTTAAGAAAAATCACCCGAATCGAAACGAATGATATGGTCACAACACTGGTTTTAAAACAAAAATGATGTAGTACGTAACTGTTTGTGTGGTGATTTACTCGTATTATTGTAAAATATTCCAAGACTGTGATAAGGAAAAAAATGAACATAAGCTTAATCATATAAATTAAAAGAGTAAGAATAGTTTATACGTACTTGGAAAGACCCAATGTCATTGATGTTTTTTTTTGATCTGAATGAATTTGGATTGATCATGCACATTTATATTATATGGGTGTTGTGATGATTCAAATGGAAAACCAAATGAAAAAAAAATTCCACTGGAACATCACGTTACATCAGGCAGGCCGTATGCTTCATTGCCACCGTCGTAATAAAAAAACTGCATGTGATAGACAGACAGATACCGAGTGACCGCATTAGGGGGCTCGCATTCTCGGGCTAATAAAGTTTGTAGCTCATACTCTGAGGGGTAAGTTATCGGTACCTGACGAGTACTTCAGCAGGCGGAGGCGGCCGCCCCTGCTTGTCACAGTCACAGTGCGGGCGCGCACGCGCTTACGCTTGCACTCTCATGTTTTGCGCGCAACTGCGCTCATCAACTCCCTAATCGCAGCAGTTCTTGAATGTAATTTGTTTGCGACTGGGATAGCAAAGCTGATGACAGTGATGACGGAATGGAAGAGAGTGCTTGAGATGAAGCAAGACAGTTTGTGTCTCTCTTAGCCACAAGTTAGAATTTTTAGTTTGGCATAGATTACATAATAAGCTTAGTCTCGAATCATGTAACGCTTAGGTGAATTACTGTAATTTTACATTCATGTTGATTTAATAAATAGATAAATGATTTCGTAGCACTAATTTTGGTCGGAACACTAGATAAAGTGTCGAACATCGGGTCGTTTACCTCATTATGTTTGTTTAGATGCACGTCGGGCGAGGCCCGCCAGTGCAGCCAGGATGGCCAGGAAGCAGTGCCGCCTGTCGTCAGCGGCCGCGTCACCAGTAAACTCGGCTTCGCCTTCCTTTACGGCACCGTTACCGTCCGAGCCAAGCTCCCGAAGGGCCACTGGATATACCCAGGTTAGCAGATATAGTATAATCGGATATAAACCACAGTTTATACAAATAATACAAAGATCGAAGCCCAAAGAAAAATTGGAACGCCCAAACTAGCGTAAAGCTTGAAACCCACAGAGCGGGCGCGGGGCGCGGTGCGGGGCGGAGGTGGTTTTGCATTTTTGATCTTTCCGAAACTGTCGACTGTCGATAGTGTCGATCAAAGAGAATATAATCGAATATAATAACACACACGCCGCCTCCGCTCCATTATAACGGTCGGTTTTTTGGTGCGACGTCCCCCGGACCGCGTTCGCGTTACCGAGAAACCGCCTCCGCCGCGCAACGACGCTGCGCTGCGCTCTGTGCGTTTCAAGTTTCACAGATCGAGAATCAAACTCGGTGTCTCTGGATTCCGCGTTGCGAATACGAACCACTCCGCCACCACTGCAATTATGATGCTGCCGAAAATTTTCCTTGTATCTTTTATATAATAATTTTTAAGAAAAAAAAACCGACTTCAATGGGGGTGTCCGGTGAAAGATTATTAATCTTAGATGGTGCACTCTCAGATTCCATACAATAAAATACAAAAATGGCTATAAGTATGTTTATAATGGTAGAAGACTAAGTACCCTCAATTCCTCATGAAATCATGGAAAAACCTTGCTTGCTTGACAAACAAAACGAAGAGAACAAATCGCCAAACGTGAACTACGCGTCGTTGAAGAGTTCCGTTCTGATCATCATCAGCAGTTCCACTTCATCAAATGTCACTTTTATGAATGAAAATGCTTGATTAGTTCATGAAAATACTTAAATCACTATTTGTGTGCCTTTCACATTTGAGGAGTTTCCTCGATTCCTAATGGATCCCATCATCAGAACTCGAGCATGACAAAAATCAATCGTGAAAATAGAACTTGCTTAACAAACACAGCTAGCAGGACAAATCGCCAAACGTGAACTTTTCGTCGTTGAAGAGTTCTGTTCTGATCATCATCAGCAGTTCCACTTCATCAAATGTCACATTTTTGTATGATAATGCTCGATTTGTTGATAAAAACACAAAAATCACTATATGTTTGCCTTTAAGATTTGAGGAGTTCCCTCAATTCCTCATGGATCCCATCATCAGAACTCGAGCATGACAAAAATTAATCGTGAAAAAAGAACTTGCTTAACAAACACAGCTAGGAGGACAAATCACCAAAAGTGAACTTTTCGTCGTTGAAGAGTTCTGTTCTGATCATCATCAGCAGTTCCACTTCATCCAATGTCACATTTTTGGATGCAAATGCTTGACTTGTTGATAAAAACACAAAAATCACTATATTATGTTTGCCTTAAAGATTTGAGGAGTTCCTTCAATTCCTCATGGATCCCATCATCAGAACTGCCTTTTGACAAAAACGGGACCAACTTGGATATATATACATACAATCAAAAAATATTTTTTTTAATCGGTTAAGAAATGACGGAGTTATGGAGTAACAAACATTAAAAAAAAAAAAGAAAAAAACACAATCGAATTGATCCTCTTTTGAAATCTTGAAGTCGGTTAAAAAAAGCATTTATTTCGGACCAATTATCCATATAGTATTAGTATTACAAATAAACTTAAATAACTATGTTAGTACCTAAACTTATGTGCTGATAGCCGATCCCTAAAATATGTTTCACCTTATTAATGTTTCTTAACAACACCTTTAGGAGGAAAAGGGCATGGTAACCTGTTACCTCACAGGACCATATCTATGCGAAATGTCGAACCAAATTGACCTACTTGCGTTGTGGTGAAAACGCCCATACCCTCACGTAGCGTTGTCACTAAATGCCACCACTTTCGAGTCATCACAGTTTGTTTGTTTGTTTTAAGTACTCAACCCAATTACATTGTATATTTAACTATATAAATATAGTAATACTGTCCTATTTGTGCCAACCTTTACCTGTTTTGGCAGTAATTTGTGGATAATGTCGTTGGCTATACATAAAGTAATTGTAATTGTAAGTGTAATTGTAACTTATACTGTATGGTTGTTTTTATCCCTAAAATAAATAAATAAATTACAAGTTATTCAGGATGGATGTTCTCGCAGCCATGTCGTACCCGCTACACCTGCTTCAAAACTTAATTAAATTACTATAATTGTTTCCCAGAAATTTTGCTGGAGCCGTTCTTAAAGAAATTCGGTCTTGACAGCCGTAACACTGGTATTATGAAGATCGCCGGTGCCCGTGGTAACGTCAATCTCAATAAGGTAAATTCCTATATTATCTTTAGAAATAAAGACACTGGTTTCTTAAAAACACTGATTACAGTAATCAGCATCATTCGCTGGCCCTAAAGCCTGGTCCCATGTGTTCAATTTAGTCATTCATGAAACTATGTGAATGTCTATAAACTACCACTGATTCGGAAAAACCGCCGAGAAAAACTGATGCAACAAAACTCAGTAAAATATCACTTTTTCAAAGCAACACGCGTCGTAATATAATACAGTATCACACAGTACTACAAAATTACAATCCTATACAGTAGAAATTCTATACTTGTGATATATTACACGTTAAAGCTAATCTCTATATGTTGTATTACTGTAATAATGCGAGTTTAAGCAACGTCGGCCAGTAACTCTTGGATGGATGACCGCTTTGAGTGGTTCCTAAATGAGTGCTCCCGTTGAAGGCACGTGGAGCCGTTGATCCCGGCTGCTGTTTATGATAGCAGTCTTCAAGCCAAGCCAAGGCCTTGAGGAGGGGTGGGAGGGAGGAGGAACAGTCAAGTTGCCTACTCACTTGACAAGCCTAATCGCAATAAGATTTCGTTTCTTCCTTGGGTTGGAAGATCAGATGGCAGTTGTTTCCGGAAAAAACTAGTACATAACGCTAATTCTTGGGATTAGGCAGCGGACTCCGGGCATCCTTCAGGATGCAACTGTACTGGGATAACGCTGGAATGATGATAACTGTGTATTCTAAAAGCAAACATGGCCTTACTCAACAATCTTATGTTATCGCAGAAACTGTACGGCGGGCCAGTCCTCGATACCAGGTGCCACAATTCGCTGCTTGCCACCAAGGAATCGGAAAACCTCTGGAGCAATGACTTCCATGAGTACTCCGTTAAATGGACTCCCGGTAAGTTGAAAAAACTTCTGGTATATGCTTAATGTCTTAGAAATCATTCCGCTATTACAAAAATCTAAACGAACGTTTCAAAGTAGATGATTTACAAGTACAGTCAGGCAAAAATTGATGTACAGACAAATCAGCTGCAGAGAAACCTGACCCTCGTTGCATACAAATTTCTATGCAAGGGAGGGGGGTCACGTTTCTCTGCAGCTGACTGAACCCTTTTCAGACTCTATTGTTTGTACAGTCAGCGTCATATAGTACGTGGCAGCTAAAGCGGCCAAATGGTATACAGTACACAGTGCCGGATTAAGACTACTTGATGCCCTAAGCCCAGGCTGGACCCAGGTATGTCCTAAAACTACGACTAAGGCCACCGGGGGATGGGCAGCAGCATTCCTGGAGTGCGATGTGGATCTATACTGCGATCGTCAACCCGTATGCCAAGCGTGGCGATTATGGCATTTGCCCCCCATGAAATTGGGGGAGGCCTATGTCCATGCCCTAAGCAATCCACGCCTGTGGGCCCCCTCTCAAATTCAGAAGTAACCTAGGTACTTATCGGTCTTTTTTTGGTGCTGTTTATGGTCCCCCCCTACTCCAGACGTGATTCCCTAATTTGCTTTGCAATTATTTAATTTGCTTATGGGCTCATCCCGCACTGACGGTACACCATACAAAATATATGGTCTTCCGAACTATTTGGCCCTTTGGTTGCAACGTATACAACACTGACTGTAAACTAAGGTTCAAAAGTTGCAGACTAATTTTGTGGCTTACTATACTTATACGTTCGGTTAAGCCATTTCAGGCCTATGTGTCATGGCTCTACGTACGATCTCCGTGTTGACAAAGCGGAAAATGCTGCGGGGAACAAGCAAAACAAGCATTGACCTCGCGGTGTTAGTATTTTATTTTGAACAATCCGAAATGCCTAGAATTTTGGATATTTGGGAAAGATAAGAGCGATGAGTGTGGTGTTTGGCGTAGCTCAGTCTCCCTACTGTACACAGAAATTTTAAACAACAGTCAACGTTTTACAGAAAACCTAATCCTGTCAGTGGACGGTGAGGTTTATGCGATCGTGGAGCCAGCCTCGAACGGCCTTCGGGGGAAGCTCCCGGAAGACTGCTCCGGCGTGCAAGCTGCCGGCATTGCTCCTTTTGATGAATACGTGAGTATTAGAAACATATAAAAAGTTAAAAAAGTTGACATTAAAAGTACAGTATACATTTAAAATCTTTTGAGAATTTAATAGTTACCACTATTTTAATATTATTGAGCTATATTACGAGTATTATTGGGCACGCAGAAAAAGGGGACCATGTCTGCCAAATGAGTGATCGAGTTCGGGAATTTTCAATGCCGCTTAAACAAGTAGACGCTTGTTAGAAACAGAATATCCCTTGAAGAAAAAAATTAAGACTTGTTTCATATTCTGTAATATTGTAGCTTTTTGTATGCTATTTTTAAAGTATAAATCAGTTTTCTTTGATAAGGGCGTAAGCGGCAGACTGGGATAAAGTTCAGTCAAATAAAGTATTAAAAATGTAACAGGTAGTGGAAAAGTAACAAATTATTTAAGAATTTGATAGAAGTAACTTTACGTGAACTTTAATTCTGAAAAACGCCCATAAAGAGTGAGTTCCACAAATGGTCACAGTGCTTAATAAAGAACTGAGAATTGCCGGACTGGTATTAAAAATAGACACGATGTGACAAAATAAATCGCCTATTCGACAATCAAGATGACTGTAGTTTCGAACTAGAAAATGTGGTTTCAATTTTAAAAAAAAGTAACGGTTCCAAACCTTTGTCAAAACTAAGCTAGCATAGTGATTTTGTAGGGCTATTTCTAGGGACAAAGGCAATTTTTGCAGTAACGCAGTACATTTTGACATAATATGTGTAAAGAGTATTTTATTCGGCGATAGATACATTTTAAAATAAAATATTTGGTTTAGACTTTTCTTTCACTTTAAACCTCAGGCTTAGAACTTAACAACCGACCCACGCCTCGTAGTACTTGCCACAGAAGGTCCACTGTCTAACACGTAATCCCCTCTTTCTATCTAAAACAGCTCCGCAGTTTCTTATTTTTAAAACATTTTCTAATCGCTAGGGGGGTCACCTAAAGTCGCGCGTCGAGGGCGCCACCCAGCATCATAAATTACCACAAAGCGACACGCCAGTAAGGTGAACTAGCACTACATGCCGTTAAGCCGCGTTGCGCGCGACTGTTGTCTCATCCGCACTGTGCAAATTAGAAAGAGTAAGGTAGATTTTCTCGTGTCTCGTCACGTTGCTGTGTCGGTTGTACTAGTCCAGCAAGGGAACTGTCTGATTGGAGCAACGTGACAGACGAGCAATTACGAGCATACCCGAAGTGTCTTGTGGGACTGGCTTGATACCTACTCCGTATGTTTACTTTCCTTCCTAGCTCTGGCAAAAATACTTCGTCACGTACCTCCCCATGGCTTTTAAGATAACATTTTGTCTGTTATGTATGTAATCATTGTAATTAGCATCTCTTAACTGAAACCACGAATAGTGCAATCAAATAACTGGTGAGATTTAAAACATATTTATTAACAAAGTTGTCATTTTTCAACCTTATTTTGCTCCTGAAGTTCTTTGTACATGTTATCTTACATTTATCTTAATGTATTGCTATATGATAATAATACAATGAACTGCATAATTTTTTTTATCAAGAACATTATTATCAGCTGCATGAATCATCGCACTATACGCCACCCACTGCTATAATTATTAGTAACAACTATGCCTCCGATAATAACATACGTATTCTTTGACTTGGGAACCACCGGTATAGATCCTGCGGTAGACGAAATAACGGAGTTGTGCATGGTGGCGGTGAATCGTCTGCATCTCCTGGATACTAGCATGCCAACCCCCAGGGTTCAACATAAGCTGGTTCGGTGCTACAAACCAGACAGGGAAATATCTTACCCGGCACGTCCCGATGGAACTGGCGGCTTCACCAACGGCGTCCTACAAGATGAGTGCTCCTTCAATAAGATTTGTTTTCTTACAATCGACAATTTCTTAAGCACTTTAGCACAGCCGGTATGTCTAATCGCTCACTTTGGAAAGCTATTCGACTATCCAATTTTAAAGAGATATTTGGCCAAACTTCATATGAGATTCTCTAACGACATCATGTGTGCTGACACCCATCAGACTTTCTACGATATTTTAGAAAAGAGAAAAAAGGATTCGGTTGAGGATACAACAATATCACAGGATAACGTTGGTTTGTTCGCAGAAAATACTTTAGAAATGCAATCGTTGAATGAAAACACTCCACGTAAAAAACAGTGTGATGCTGGGGCTCTGCAGTCATACATTCTGCGTAAACAAAGAAATGGTGCATTTCGTCAATATCCATGGGGTCCTAAAGAAAACATGCCTGAAGAGTCATATGCGTTGCCGGAGGTGTACCAACGTGTATTCGATCGGAAACCTCGAGATGCCCATAAGGCTGAAATTGATTGTATGCTGATGCTGGAACTGGCTGTGTACTTTGGTCAACAGTTTGTTGATTGGACCGACGATGAAATCAACCTCCTTCGTTTCCCTGATGAGATATTCATACAAAGGGTCACCGAGCTTCCCGGAAAATAACAAATTTTCCCTGTTCAAAATCGGCTCTAAGCAGTTTAACAATACATACATACAATACGATGATTTGTGTAATATAATTTATTGTAATATGTTCTTATGTATGTGGGGGGAGAACTGACGGATGAATTCGCGGTGATCACCGGTCTAAAGCAAGGAGATGCCATATCACCGATGCTCTTTAACTCGGCCCTTGAGTACGTGGTGAGGAAAGTTTTAGAACTAAACATAGGGCTAGAGTTAAGCGGCAAGCACAACGTGATAGGGTACACGGATGACCTGGCTTTATTAGGTGAAAGCCGTGGAGAAGTGGCGGAGGAGGTCAGTGTTTTGGAGCGTGAGGCAGCTAGAATAGGTCTCAGGATCAACCAGACGAAAACCGAGTACCTCCACATGAAACGGTATAAAAATATGCGGGTCAGGCGTGAAAGTCTTCATGTGGGGGGATGCGTGTTTAGTAAGGTTGATAAATTTCGGTACCTTGGATGCACCATTACTGATACTAACATCAGGGAGGAAGAGATCAGCATTCGCATCCAAAATCCCTTGCGGTGCACTGCAGCCCTGCACAAGGTCCTGGTGTCCAGGCTTCTCAGCAGGAATACAAAACTGCGGATATATAAGACGGTCATTAGACCTATCCTCATGTGTGGTTGTGAGGCCTGGACACTAAAACAGAAAGAGGAAAGACAACTCCTGGTGACGGAGAGGAAAGTGTACCGAAAGATCCTGGGACCTGGGACGTAAGAACGCCGAGGTTGAGGAGTTGGTGGCTGAACCTAACATCATAGGTGAAATAAAGTCCCACAGACTTCGCTGGTTCGGCCACCTACAGAGAATGGGAGAGGATCGTGCCGTCAAGAGAGCATACCTGAGTCGACCGACTGGTCGCCGCCCAGTCGGGCGACCCAGATATCGCTGGGAAGATACAGTGGAGGCGGATCTGCGTCATCTGCAGGTCAAAGATTGGCAAGCAGTGGTGCAGGATCGGGATAAGTGGCGTGCTCTCGTTTCGGAGGCGAAGACCCGTTTTGGGTCACTGAGCCAAGATAGTTAGTTATGTTCTCATGTTTTAAATGCCTTCATTTATAAAAATACAACTCTTTAATTCATACCTCATAAATAGTTCAGAAACAGTATGGTGAGATACAAGCAGAGGTAAGGGGGGTAAAATAGGTAGGTATATTGATCTTCTCTTCATTCGTTTGATATGTTATTAAAATATTAGGTCTGTATTAGGTATTTAGGTACATTACAAGGTACTGTAATTATCGGGTATGTTTTATTTTTATGATTCCATAATAAATTAATCGAAGTATTGCTCAGCTAGAAGTACTCACAGCAGTAGTAAACAAATATAAACTGTATAATTATATGCGGCATGTTATCTGTGGAATAAATATACAAGTAGAATCAGGAGCAGAAGTAGCTACGAGTAAGCAGTATAACACGTTCACAAGTATCTACACAGAGCCTTATTCTCTTGACATTAGAGTCTATGTGTACTTAGCTCATTTTGAGCTCTAGGCCCACGTCGCTACTTCTGCTGCTGATTGTACTTACATACATTCGTTTACTAAAACCGATAAATAAAACAATAACTATTCCTATTAAATGGACTTTACTTAACCTTAACACGCATACGAGTATTATACTCCTGTACTGTATGAGGACGTAATCACCGTCCAAATTTAGATATATTACTCATGATTTTATTAAATGACGTTTCAAATTAAAGGGAAAAATTGAAAAAAATTAATGCTCCGAGCAGGATTCGAACCTGCGACATCTGGCATACGCGGCCAATCGCTCTAGCCTCTGAGCTATCGGAACAACCAAACTCGTCCACGAAATCCTTCACTAGTTCAAATTATTTGTTCAATTTTTTCCCTGTCATTTGAAATTTTCGTTAGCAGTGTTACTGCTTTAGTACAAAATTGATTAAAATGACGTTTATTAATTTATGTTTATACATTTATTTCGCAACTATAATGTGCGAGCTATAGACCTCGCGGGACCCAACGCCCGCCATTTTGAAAAAAAAAACAGTAACATAATCGACATTTAAATCCGTATGATTATCGAAACTGCTCACAAAATTTTACGAGATCAGTTGAGATCACAATGGTTCCTAGACTTCCAAGTCCCCACACCCTCTAATAAAGATCCGTTTATTTGTTCCAGTTCTACTTGACCCTCGGCTTGGCCGTGGGTGGTGACACCGAGTTCCCCAACTCGGAAGATAAACCCTGGAAGAACGGAGAAAGGAAGGCAGCCCTCAACTTCTGGAAGAGCGCTTCGACCTGGAAAGACACCTGGCAACAGCCCGAGCTAGTGGTCGACTACGTGAAGGTTGTTGCGTTGTAACTTGTTTCAACAAGTTTCATTACGGGGCTGTTCACGTTTTGGGACGTTGGATTGTGACAGGGTCTTTGGTGAATGAAAATAAAGTTACTTATGTGCTAAATCTATTGTCTCCTTTTCTAAAACTCTAGCGTTGTGTTAAGATTAAACTGGTACGAGTTTATTAGTTTATTTCATCATCATCCTAACGTTTTCCCAGTTGTTTTTTTTTTTATTAAAAATGGGATTGCTCTTGGCCAGCATCTAGCCAGGGGGCAAAGATGAGGCCGACGATGAAGCGAGCTCACCCAGAAGATGCCTATTCACTCGTGCCTTAAAAAGGTCCAGGTTATATGAACTCGGAAATACAGACGCCGGCAGAGAATTCCAAACCTTAGAAGTGCGCATTATAAAAGAAGAAGCAAAGCGCTTGGTTCGAACTAGAGGAATTTCGACCAGGTAAGGATGGTAGCCAGCAGTACGTCTGGATGTCCGATGGAAGAAGGGAGCTCCTGAGCACACTCACCGAAGTACAGTTACAGTACAGTACAGTTGTTGTTGTTGTTGTTGTGTTCTAGAATCAGTATATACATATAATGTGCTCTTTGGTCCGAGAGAAGTCCGGGGACCCGGGGTCCGCTTTGGTATCTAAATTTCTTTTTGCAAGTAAATATTCGCCGTCTAGACACAAATTTGAGTGTAAATAAGGAATAGGTATTAGCGCAATTTTGGTTAAAGTAGGTTTGATAGAAGCTTATGAATAAAGTCATTAGCAATGCCACCACCAGGCACCACCATATTAGCCGAAGGACGTCCGCTGCTGGACATGGGCCTCCCCAATTTCATGGGGGGTAAATGCCATAATCGCCACGTTTGGCATACGGGTTGGCGATCGCAGTATCTCCACCGCACTCCAGGGACACTGCTGCCCATCCCCCGGTGGTATTGGTCGTAGTTTTATGACATACCCGGGTCGTAATCCATTAGCAATGCAGTATATAGATATATAAGTAATTAACGAGATTAAGTTATTTTTGTTCTAGAAGTTGTCGTCTCGTCATCAAACGTTTAGTTTGGCGAGTATATATATTTATCATGTAAAATGATGTTTTTTTTTAATAAAAATCTTTTTACAGATTCGAGCTGTGTAATGCCTAGGTGAGACATTAAAGGAGAAAAGCGCAAGGAGGGGCTCCTGTGCGTTCAGTACTGAGAGCCTGGAGTCCTCCGAATTCGAGCGCAGATGGCCGTCACCGTGGAGATTTTAGTGGATAGAAATACCACATAACCTAGTCATTCCCGATAACCCCAGTGCTATAAAAGTTCTGTACAATGCTCTAGTCAGAAGCAAGCTGGAAGCGTCTGCTCTTGTATGGAACCCTTTTGAGTCTTCATATATACTGCTTTTAGAAAAAAATCAAAAAGTGTTTTAAGAATGTTTTATAAAAAAATACATGGATATTATCCCTTCTTGTACCCCACTAAATTCCTTCTTGGCACTCTGGGTTTTAACTCGTTAGAAGTGAGGCGAAACTGTAGTTTGCTTGTTTTTGCTTGCCGGGTTTTGCGTGGGGATTCTGACTGCCTTGAGTTGGGAGAGAGGCTAATTAGACTGTTTGTCCCTGACGTCCCTAGAATCACCCTCAGACCGCGCGCTCGGCCACTGTTAGCAGTGCCATCGGCGCGCACTATAGCACACGGAAACTTCCCGCTAGTCCGTGCCCTGGCCCTACTGAATGCGCTCCTGGTGTCAGCGCCTGAGTGTGACCTGCTTGCGTGGAGATGGTCGGCCGTATGCCAGGAGTGTCTGAAGTTTTGCGAGATGATGGATAAAAGGGTATCTACTGTTACAATGTAAGCAATAATGTACCTATATGTGTGTTATGTATGTAATATGTTGTTATATTATTCTGTTAATTTGTCTGTTACCTATGTAAGTACACAGTGTATTGGTTTTAAGCTGGAATGATGTGTATCCTATTGAATAAATAAATAAATAAACAACTGGGTACCTGGATCGCAGGTTTTCTCCACGAAAAAAAATTATACCAAGCCACCTAGATATGCCTAAGTATTTCGAACCTCGCGCTAGCCCTCACGGCGTAGAGAAGCGTATCCGGGTGGCGGAAGGGAGAACGGTCAGGCGCACAGGATTTTGTGATCCTCCAGCATGCCAGGGGAAACAGGCATGTCGGAAACCGGCGCGGTATTTGATATTCCAATAAAAATTAAAACGGTAAGTATTCGAGAACACTCCGATGTTCCTTGCTCTAGGCGGGATATTCTTCCCATAGAATCGCTATAGTTGACGGTTTTTATATGCACAAAATTTCGATGTAATCAATGTCTTACAGTACATATTTGTCAGAGAATTGCTCCTATCTTTTTTGCTGGATTTCGTGGCCTGGTTACAAATAATTTAAGCCACAATAGCTCTCCTTGAGATTGTGTAAGGGTTGCCAACTAAGAAATACCAATTAACTTAAAAAAATAATTTATTAGATCATAAGAGACAATGAAACAGAACTATGGTGAGAAAGAACGTGACACAGAAGGCGACGGGAAAACACGCCTCTAGAGCAGAAGTGACGCGTGCGCCGATCGGGCGACGCCGCTGCTCGCGTACCTCGTCCATCTCGCTCTAGCAGCAACCACCTGTGCGAGAAAGCGAATCCAAAAATCGTGAAGTGACTATAATTTTCTACTTGTCGACTTTAATGTCTGAATTAAGGCTTCGTACACCAAATTATAATCCCAAACTTTTTCTCTATGGAACACATACACTCAACACTTTAGACTCTTTAGAGAACTATTGTATAATGAAATTGACTAACCACGTGTCAGCATAAACAGCTATTTACTTATTTCCCATGAAACGGCTGATTCGATATCTTGTGGTGACATCATAATATACTGTCAATTATTAGGGAGCCGTGTCTGCGGTTGTACTATTACTTATTGTGTGTCTGCGGTTGCCAATGTCGTCACAATCATAATACATATAGACGACGACGCTAGATGACTAATACCTTTTGGTTTTGCTCTAATTGTATACGTTTGATGATGAACCCTAAAATATACCTTTAGAAGAACAGTCGTTACAGCCTTTGTCCTTGCAGCCGCAGTTGTCTTTGCAAGCTCCGTCCGGGCAGGATTCTATAAAAAAAACATTAATCTGTGATAATTTAGGCAGCGCCAGCCCTAGCGCCGGATCAGGGTAGAGCGAGCCGCGCCATTCAAATAACGCATCCAAAATTGTACGTTTCCCTCGATTTATTTCTCATTTAGCCGCCCCCAGGCCACTTAAAACATGCATTTGTACAGTCAAAACCTTTAATTTGGGACCCCCTTAAGGTTGACAGCCCAAACACGGCGAGTTTATCTTGTATAGTTTAGGAGTTGTTATAGCCACCTTCTGACTCCATCATCAGATCAGCTGGGTAGTACCAAAATACGACAAGTGGCAGGAAAAAAGATTGGAAATTTTGAGGACAACTTAAATAGATACTTATACATACGAGCAGTGCAAGCTTGTAAAAAACTGCACTCAAATCGGTTCTTCTCTTTGGCAGCTACGATACCACAGACAGACACACAAAACAAATGTTAAACTTAAAAACCCCTATTTCGCGGCGGTGGTTTTATACTCACCTTTGCAAGGTTCGCAGGGGGCAGGCATTGTGAGCTTGTTGTTCTGTTTTATCGAACTGTGTCGATGCCGCCGTGCAATCGCGTTTTATATGGCTGCATTCTGCAAAAACTGCTTCCAGAGCAAGGTTGGGCTATTGTACTGGGCTTTGTAAGCGAAGTAACTATTTATCTATTTGACTGTTTGTTACAAAGGCTAACTGCAAAACAGGATTACGCCACCGACGAACATATAGGACAACCTGTGTCCAGCATGATATAATGATTAATGATCACTGATTTCTTGAAATAAAATTTATCAACTTTAGGCCCCTTTGGTGAAACGCTAGATTTTTATAGAATTTTAGAATTATCCCGAGCTGAATATATCCACCTTTTTAATTATCATCATTAGCATAGGCTTATCCCAGCAGACCATATCTTTCCTCTTTACATGTTTTTTAGCAGTGGGGCGTATCTGTACAGAGTGATTCGGGAGACGTGAGCAAGATCAACACTACGGATTCAGTAGATCATAAGCTACTGCTTCGTGCCACTATTAGTGAAATTAACGTTCATTTATTTTCTATGTTGAAAACAAAATGTTTTAAATTATTTACGAAATTCATGGTCACTCTACAATCAGAATACTTCAGTCAAGTGATACGTGTCAAATTGAATGTCATCTGAGTCCGATTACTTTTGAAATATCGTATCTCACTCAATGTGACAATTTACTTTCTTCGTAATCAAAGTGCTGTCATAGCAGTTAGAGGTTAAGGCTGGGTTGTAATCGTAAGCTTTGTTCGTTAAAATTTCAATGTATGGAAAGTTTGACAAGATTTCATGGGATGACAGCTGCCGGCGCCATATTTAACGTTAATCAGTCTGTGATCGTAAGTCGGTGCAACCCATCCTAAGGCTGGGTTGCACCAAACCGTCTGTAATCGTAAGCTGTGTTCGTTAAAATTTGAATGTATGGAGAGTTTGACATGTTTCTATGGGATGACAGCTGCCGGCGCCATATTTAACGTTGATCGGTCTGTGATCGTAAGTCGGTGCAACCGAGCCTTAATCTTTATAAACCAGTTGTTGTAGGGTGACTATGATTGTAGAGAATTAAACATTAATTTAACAAAAATTAAAATACGGGAAAAAGTATGGGTGTTTCACTTAAATACAATTGTGAACGATTCATTGCCATACTATGTATATAGTGTTGTTCTGCTCACGTCTCCTGAATCACCCTGTATACAGGCCTCCTCTGATCAATGAGAGGGATTGGGCAGTAGTCCGAACGCTGGTACAGTGCGGGCTGGGGATTTAACATATTAGGACTTAAGATACTTACCTTTGAATTTCTTCGGAGATGTGTGCAGGTTTCCTTAAGATAAATATCTAGGTATATAGCTAACAGACCAACAGTAAATATCATGTATTTAGACTGAGTTGCGCCAACTGACGATCACAGACCGATCAACGTTAAATATGGCGCCGGCAGCTGTCATCCCGTTGAAACTTGTCAAACTTTCCATACATTCAGATTTTAACGAACACAGCTTACGATTACAGACGGTTTGGTGCAACCCAACTTTAATCTGCCATCATTATAATTCGACAACAATGAAAGAATCCCTGTGTTTTCAATAAGCCACTGTTGAAAAATATAAATAAGAGTTTTTGGTAGCAGTGCAAAACAAGGAAAAGAAAAGGAAAGGAGGAGGAAGGGGAAGGGAAGGTGCTTATGAAAAACATTTAAAGACCTGCGTTCTTACATAACATCATAAAGTTTTAACGGCTCAATTTAAGACTCCACGTGCTTTCGATACCCTGTCTGTAATCTAATTCAAATTTATTTTATTTGTTAAAACATAGGTTTTACAGGTAGGTATTCATAGATTACAGTGTCATGTCCAGCTATGTTTTGCCGTTAGGCGTACAAATATATGTTATAAATAGGTAGGTATTTAATCTAAATTTCACTTATCAGGTACAGTACATTATTACAAAAAATATATATTAATAGTTACATTGTAAGTATGTCAATAAAAATATTTCTTTATACAATTTTAAAATCATTCCCATGTGTCCGTCATAAATTCATTTAATGTATAATATGCTTTTTTTACTAATAGTTCACTTAAGCGACGTTTGAATTGTAATATATTAGTTATGTCCCTAATAGCATTGGGAACCTTATTATAAATTTTTGGGGCCATCCCAAGGACACCTTTTGAGAGAAGTGCCGCCGGGTAAATTTAAAGTATTCATTGTGCTACTCAAATTACACGAATCCAGGAATTTATTTTAGGCCTTGACGTGGCTCTTGACTTGACCCCACTGATGAGAGATTTTAGTGTAATTAATATAAGGTATGTCACACAAGGACTTAGTTGTTGGGGGGGAGGAGGGGCATAAGCCTCTTAACACAAGCCCACCCTGGGTCCGCCACTGGTTCGGCCATTGTGATTTTTCCAGGAAATGGCTGTTTTTCCGCGTCGCGCACGAGTAGTCTCCGCGGAAACCATTGTGCCACTTCCTGTCTTTACACCAACAACCTTCGTCTTAGATAATCGGTCATATTTAAGAGTTTTACTTTATTTTTACTATATCATTCGGACTCGGAAAAGCGGAGAAGTGTCAACGATGTGCCAAACTGTTAAAGGTAAGATTTGATTATTCTAATCAATGTTTTTAACATTTTATAACCTTAAATTTATTTGTATAGCAGTGGGTATAATGGACCATTTAGACGAGGCCAATCATTGAGACAATCCAGTAAGCCAGAAAATTAGAAATCGTTCTATTACAAAGGACTGGCTTGAAGACAATCCATTGCAGTGGACTGTCTCTATATACACGATGCCAGTATTGGATTGGCTTAAGGATTGTCTCAATGATTGGACTCGTCTAAATGGTCCATAAAGATTAATATGATATGACCGTTACAATAAATAAAGCGCCTAGTATTTTATAATAGCAAGCATCATTCTTTGTAATGTAATGTATCTAACTATTCGATATTGTTTAGGCATAAAATTACCACATAATATACATCTCATAATTTTGTGTTTGTAAGGTGTCAAACCTTACCAACACTAAATTATGCGATGTGTTATATTAACCTTATCATTCCTCTTTACATTTTTAGGGTTCTGTACGTCGAAAGGACAAAACGGAACCCTTACAGGATCACTTTGTTGTCCGTCCGTCCGTCAGTCTGTCTGACAAGACCATTTATCTCAGGAACGCGTGGAGGTATCAAGCTCAAATTTATACCAAATACTCAAATCTATACTGTCCCTTGGAGCTGTGAAAAAATCAAACTTTTAAGCCAATGCAATCAAAAGATACAGCCGTTTATGCCGCAAGTTTCCGCAAATTTTCGACACTCGCAAGGGAATCAAAACCTACAGGGTACTTCCCGTAAACTCAGAATCTTGAAATTTGGTACGAAGCAACGTCTTATAGTACAGATAAATGCAAAAATTGCTAAAACCTTAAATTGTTTGTTAAATCATAAAATATTTTTTACGGAAACCTCGGTGCGCGAGTCCGACTCGCACTTGGCCGGTTTTATTTTATACCGCTAACAAGTATTTGACCTATTTGAAGATATACAGATACCGTAACCTACAGACGATCGTGACTTCAGAGAAGTGACATACGCTTTGTTGATCTTTACCTATTGGCATTTGTTGTCCATAGAATAGGCGCGATCTGAAGCCTTTGGTTGTGTCAACTGCTTGTTTGAGAGCAATGAGAGCTTTGGTGAACTTGTTGGAGTAGCACGAGATAAGTTATGGGTGGATTTTAGCTTGTACTAATTATATGCCAAATTTTCGTGTCCCAGCGGAATCAATCAAATTAAAAGCCTTTTCGTCCAGAAAAATTATCTCCACCCGTAAGTCTCTCACAGACCGGCGCGGCCTGGCCGCGGCGGTCTATAGTAAACCAGATATTAGCTGTCAAATTTATTATTGACCGCCACCGCAGGCCGCGCCAGTGTGTTTCAGGTCTTATACTGGCATGTTTTATATGACGTTTCAGTACATCTGTTCCTGTTATACCTCCTGTTTAGGAAACCATTATTTTTTGCGAAATGAGTCCCTATTTAAATTAAACAGCCCAACCGTAATTTCTAACAAAACGTGTTCAATTTTATAGAATCCGTCCAGCAACAGTATGCAGCCACTAAGCCACAGTCACCCAACTCTAAGATCGAGAACCCCGAACCAAGGAAACTTAAACTGCGTGAGAGCTGTCCGCCAAACTGTCCGTGCCGCGAGAATACCGACAAAAACTTTTATGTACCCCTCCTATTCAATATAATGGGAATTCTATTCGCAATGTTCGCCACTTACATGATGATAACAACAGATTCCAACTTATATCTGATATTCTGGATATGCTACTCTGTTCTCCGGCGAATGATGGGGAAGAATAAAACGTTGAAGATGAAAAGGGACTGATTGAAGCCGATATATGATATTTAAAATTGTAAAGGGGCAGTTATCATAGACACCTTGCTTGTTAATCATAGCATTGATTGATGAAAGAAACCTTTAAAAACCGATCCGACTGCAGTTGACGAATCTATAGATACAAACATTTATCATTTTTGAGGGATCGGCCAAGCCACCCTCCAGTGTCTTCCATGATCGTTAAAATCCACACGGCAGTTGTAAAGATGCAGTGGGACGTATACAGGCTGAAGAAGAAGTAGAAGTTGTGAAGATACGAGCAAATAAGATGGATACGTAAGATGGATGCGCATATCTACATATGTTACCTAGGCGTCAAAAATATTACACTCGCGTTTCGCTATCGCGCAGCCAAATAAAAACAGATAATATAGCCCCATACATAAACATAATCGATAAGTAACTTATTGACATATTTATTTAATTTAGTTAAGAATAAGAAAAATAAATTATTGACATCTAAATGTTTTTTTATAGACTTACAAGCCGTTTTAGAAACCCAAAAGTAAGGAAACGATATAAAGATAACCACTTATTTTTAGTATTTTCAGGAACAGTGCAAGCTATTTGCCGAAGTAGCTACACAAATAACACGCATATAATGATCTACATTATTATATAATTCTTATTCTTTTCATCAACGTGACCTAATTTAATTGTATTTAATATTATATATTGGACGTGTTGTAAGAGCCACCAGCGGATCACCACCACCATATCAGCCGAAGGACGTCCACTGCTGGACATAGGCCTCCCCCATTCATGAAGGGTAAATGTCATAATTATATTACAGTGTGACCAAATCCAGTCGTTAAATTGTTATTTCACACCGCTTGAATTTCTATATACAGTTTGACAGGACTGAAAATCTTAACTGGGTCACAAATTAGATTCCTTGACTGAACTAACAAATACCTAACATAATATAACATAACACTAGCCGCTATACTTCATTTAAAACATAATGTTAATTGAGGATATTCAGCCAGCAGCACCTTTTATTGCATAGACATACGAACCTCTCTGAATTGCCCAAAAGGTTGACTGGCAGAGAATATCCCATAGAATTAAGGCCGCTTTTTGTACGTTAAGATCTCTTATCGTGCAATAAAGATTGAATAATAAATCGAACAATAGTCCAGTCAATTGAATTAGAATGATGCGAAAAATCGAGATCATTTTTTGCGAACGTCCATTTAAAGTTTTTCGTTATATTTTTTGTCTAATTTGTCAGATTGTCTTCGGGTCGTTGATTCGGCAAAAACGTGAACTTCTCCAAGGCCATGTTTGTTTTATATTATGTATCCTTATACTAGTAGCACAGTTTACGCAGTAACTTGTATTTCATATGTACTAGCAGTCTGCGCGGCTTCACGCCCTTTTACGATCAAAGTGCGCTGCTGTGTCAAAAGCAGCGGGGCAGGGTAAATGCCTAACTTTTCCAACGCGAGTTTTTTTCTTTATGGCTTTTACCACTTTCGCAAATCGCTTATCAAGTGTGCAGTTTATCGAAGTTTCTTGGTCATGAAAAGGTGGTGAAGTGGTTCTCCGCCATGAAGTAAGAATAAGACTAGAGCCGGCGATACACACAAACAAAGATGTGTGAAAGAGATGAAAGCATAGACACATACGTACGTGTCATACGTGGGAGCGAGATGCACTGACATCTGTCATGTCCCTCATAGTGTAAAAGGCCGTAATATTTGTCACCGTCGATGAAACGTCATTGATGAATGCAATTGCTGTCACCACGTATACAAAGCTAAGGATGGGATGTCTTAATCGTGCTAAAGGAAGTATCAGTCTTCTGATACATCTCAATATAGTCGGTTAAACAAAATAGTGCTTTATTTGCCAATTTCTTCAGCTATGTGTAGGTGTCTAAAAAACTAAATCACCCAGTTGGAAACTGCGCAGTTAGTTGCTTGATGACCAGTGATCACCAACTGCAGGCAGGACCTACAAACAATTAGGCGTTTCATAAACAAATTATATTGCCAGCAATAATCTGGAAGTTTCTAAAATCTCTTGGAGTTGGGAAAACTCAACCTTCTTCCAACCCTAACAGTGTTAATTTCGATCAGCTGAATCAGCATTTTTCCTCTTCTGCTGCGTTTAGCGGCCCTGATAAGGTAGATACCCTTAATTATCTTTCATCTTTCCCAACTCCAGATTTTGCTCCTTTTTCTTTCCGTCAATTCACCGACAGTGATATTAGGAAGAACGTACTGAGCATCACTTCTAATGCTGTGGGTGTTGACTGTATTAGTCGTAACATGATCCTTCCTCTCCTTGATTTGCTTGTTCCTATAATTACCGACATCCTAAATAGTTCCATTTCATCTAGCGTGTTTCCCATTCAATGGAAGGATGCGGACATTATTCCGTTGCCAAAAAAATCAAATCCTGCTTCCTACTCTGATTATCGTCCTATTTCCATTCTGCCTTTCCTATCCAAAGTCCTGGAAAGACTAGTACATTAGAAATTAACTTCTTTCTTGAACGGAAACGATCTATTGGATCAATTTCCGTCGGGTTTCCGCCCAGGCCACAGTACCACAACAGCTCTTGTCAAAATCACAGACTATATTCAGCACGGCATGAACAATGGGGAAGTAACAGTGTTAAGTTAACCTTATTGGACTTCAGCAATGCTTTCAATACTGTGGATTTTGACATAATGCTTACTATCTTACGTTCTCTTAATATATCTCCTGCGGTGGTTGACTGGTTTCTCAGTTATCTCAATGGTCGTCAGCAAAGAATAAAGATAGAAGAGTCCCGTTCTTCTTGGTGCAGTACGTAGTCCGGTGTTCCACAAGGCGGAGTGCTGTCTCCTCTATTATTTTCAATTTTCATAAACTCCATTGCTCACAACCTTTCCTCTAGTTATCACCTGTATGCCGACGATCTGCAGATTAAATGCGGGGGGTGCTTAGCGATCTACATTATGGTCATGTATTGATGATCGTGTCGTATGAGGCATTCTATTGGCTGTCACGACTAGATGAATGGGGCGGTTGGGAGGTTAAATTTAACGAGAAACTTTGCCGCCTTGTGCGTGTTCTATATATAGCTTACAAGCTACAGTTCAGTTCAGTGTAAGCTACAGTGTTCGGAGCAGAACCCATTATACATAATGGGTTCTGCTCCGAAGAAACTGTTTGTCATGATGCCCACAGCCGCTTTCTACCATCGCACCGCTCGCCGTCGGCTGGGCATTCATCCTCACACCTTAGAACCTAAATGGTCGCGTACGGTAAGGTTTTAGGTTGTGGAATGAGCTCCCCTGCCGAGATTTTCCCGATGGACTACAGTATGGGGTTCTTCAAGAAAGGAGTGTATAAATATTTAAAGAGTCGGCAGCGCGCATGTGACACACCTAGAGTTACAGCCGTCCATAGGCTGCGGTGACCGCTTACTATAAGGCGGGCCGTACGCATGTTTGCCACCAACGTGGTATAAAAAAACAAATTCAAAAAGTTTTTTCCAGGCCATGCTCCGAGTTATTAGCTACAAATTAAAAGCTATTACATTTCATGTGCTCTGCCTAGCCCTTTTGGAAATTAAGGCGTGATGTGTATGTGTGTCCTGTCTGAAAAGTGTTCTCGCTCGATAAAGTGAATTCTGAATGAAGTGAATAAAGATTGTAACGAAGAAAACGATTCAAATAAAGATTGTAACGAATAAATCAGTTGAAATGTGATTCTGTACCACTGGCTGGAGAATCATTCACCTCGCATGACGGCACTGATTGCCGCAAAAACCTATCACGCCCATCTAAATTACTGCCTCGGTAAACGCCGCAAACATCTTAGTACCAGGTATTGAACCCGACTCATGAGAACTGCCATTAAAATTCGAATCTTAAGAATGCCATACACATTAAGAATACACTATCAATATCTGACGAGTTCGAGTGATTGTTTTTTTTACTGCCCACATTTAGTGTTCTGGGCTCCCCAACTATATAGGATGCGCCCTTCAAGTAACCTGTATTTCATCTGTGCTAGCAATGTAAGCGTGAGAGAGATGATGTTATAGAAATCTTTAAGCCCGATTCGACTGCTGTTGACAATTAATTAATCTATACAACCATCTATCGGTTTTGAGGGATCGGCGAAGACACCCTTCCCGTCTGGTGTCTACCTTGATCGATAAAATTTATACAGTAGTTGTAAAGACGCTGCCCAGATAGGCTGATGAAGAATAAGTTGCGAAAATACGAGCAAATACAGTAGTGGGATAAGTAACATGAATGCGCATATATACACGTGTATAGGTAACTTACGCGACATAATAATATATGCGATTATACAAGCTAGGACAATGTGTATACGTATACATGTAATGAAACTTAATTCTATGTTTGATTTGTACACTTTCTTTTGTTGATAGGTAAGAAAGACATAATAAATCCACCCGAGAACCGTGCGAGAACCGGATAAAGAAATGACGTCTGCCTAATAAAACTGTCGCCCATTTTTATCTCAGGCAGACGGTGACTCGCCCTCTGCTAGATGGGCCCCTATAAATAGCGACATTATAAAATGGCCTAAGGGCAACACCGGTGCAGAGGGCTGGGGGTAGAGAGGTGGCACTGGACTTTAAACATATAGCCAACTCGCCACTTAGGTGACCACATCCACCCCCGAGCAACAGCTTTAGCGACTGCACTCTAGGACAGCCGGTTAAGGCAAGCGAGAGGCGGGGGGGCCTGTTCATACAACCAACCCACAGGACACCCCCAGGAGCACTCAGGTACATAGGGTCGCTGCTCCCTAACAGCTCGCCACAAGCTGCCCTACGTTGACTGACTGCACTGGAAATCCAGTAGGCGATTGGGTCGTCACATCCCTACACCATTTTTTTTAATTATTATTATTATTATTCACCTTATTTATTTCTTTTTCTTACGTTAGATTTTTTACAATAAATTTATACAAGTAAAATATAAAAAAGCGAGGCGAGCCTAAGCTACCGGTGGTTAGGGCGACAGAGAGAGGAACCTCCGGACTATCCGCGCCGTGTCCAGGAGTACCGCCTTCTGTATTTGACCCTCGTTCACATTGTTCGTTATTATTATTATTATTATGGACAATATCTACCAGGAGAAAGCCTACTTTAAGATCGGTTTTACTCTACTAGATTGAGCGTACTTTGGCACCCTTGGCGCTAACGAACTGGTGTTAATGTCATTTACATTTTACTTATTCATTACGAGATGTGGCTTAAGACGGCGATTCTAATTGGTCTGACTAATGTGTTTTAACTTTCTCTATTGAAGGGTTAATATACATCGGCTAGCAAAAATGGCGGACCGCCGGTGCAATTAAGGCAGTGTTTGTGACCGTATCTTTAGATGGCGTTGGTTTAAAAATTTAATATGTACCTATCCTCTGCGCGGTCAGGTAAAATTGTTATTATGCAAGATAATTCGCTAGTCGCGAGTGCTTGTATTGAGAGCCGGGCTAGCGAAGAGGTGCAAAATTTTACGACTTTGACGGCTAATATCTCACCAACAGTTGACTTAAATGGAAATTTTTTCATAGTTTTGAAGACCTACCCATAAATATCCCTATATGCATTGAAAAAAAAATTTTTGCCCTCCGTTACATGTATGGGGTGCCCCCCAATTTAATGTTTTTTCGTAATTTTGCATCATATTTCTATAGCGGTTCATAACATACACTTTCACACTAAATTTCATAATTGCTCATAGTGTCCGAGTAAATCGGCTGTGACATACGGACGGACAGACAGACAGACATGACGAATCCATAAGGGTTCCGTTTTTTGCCATTTGGCTACGGAACTCTAAAAATATACTATTATAAAGTAACCAACAAATGTAACAAAATTTAAACTAAAAAGAAATAAAAACCTAAACTAAAACCTATTTCTAAGTTTTTCGGAAAATCGGGACCTCTTGGTAGGGTACCCATAACGCAGACAGCATTCCCGCGCTGGATAGCGATTGCTGTACTATATATGAACTATACTTGATGTGTACCTCCACACATTCCTAAGAGAAAGAGTTTCAGCAGACAAGTCTGACAGCGAAGAGATAAGGGTTCCTTTTTCCTGATGTGCTGAATCCTATAAACTTGGATTGTTGATGGATCACCAGCCCCTAAGGATTCACAGTAGAGAAAAAATGTTCTGAGAATGATAGGTCTCTTGGTTGCACGTTTTTTCCGCTTTACAGCAACGTAATTAGTCGGGTTGTTGACTTCAACTCCGGCGCACTTAGGCATTATAATATCACAAGGTTGGTTGCAATCAAAAGAAACTGATGTTATAAAGAAAAAGTGTTGTGTGAGTTATTTACTTAATGTGTATTTTTCTTGTTAATTGGGTTCTGATATCTCAACAAAATTACAATCTATATAAAGTGCTTCCAAATTAGGTGCCAATACTTTCAAAGCTGATTTGTACTCGTCTATATAAGTAGACTTAGTATACCTAGAGGTAAAACTAATTTAAAGTTTATGTTAGTTTTTGGAGAAAATTAGGAAAACAACTGTGCTACGTATTCGTACTAACTCTAACACCATGTTAAATGAGTGATAAATGCGTTGAATATTTTACAATATTTATCTGCGAGAAAAAATAAGGCAATAATCAACATGCGACATTTTTCATTATATTGCGATATTATTGGTACTTACTTAAACGTGTAGGCACAACTGAAATTTATTCACTTTTTTTAAGGTTTGCCCGACGTTTCGAATGTATCACAGCATCCGTGGCCAGCTCGGCAGCCCCGATTACCAATAATAATGTGTAAAAATCATGCAAGTTTAAATAATTATAAGCGACATTGTTGCTCGGATCGGTGGCCACATTTAGGTTAGGTTGGTTTCCGAAGTGGGATTGCGACCAAAACCGGTCCGGGCTGTTTTTGTTTACGGACCGATCATTTTATTGTGCTCACCTATAAGTTACTTAGTATCTCAGCAGCGCTAAGAGCTAGCCGACGGTATTTAATAATTTTAATAATAAGATTCTCTCTGTTGCCCTAACCACCGGTAGCTTAGGCCCCGCCTCGCTACCGGCGGCACTCTAGGTTAGGTTTTTTATAATTCTTTTATATTTTGTATGTATATTTTAGTCTGAGCGAGCATATAGTGCTCATAATTATTTGAACACAACTCCATTGTCAAAGTGTTGAGTGACACCCTGAACAGTGCAAATATACAGTGTGTTACCGTCATGCGGGCTTTTACTCATATCTTTTATTAGCAATTGTTTGCATGTGAAAAATAATCAGTATTATATGAATGAATCGAACAATTTAATATTCTAAATCAACACCTTCAATGTACTAGGTGCACTGCGTAAGATGACGTCGTAGTAAACAAACCGTTATAGGCACAGAATAAGGAATAGTACAAGTATGTTATAGGTGAAAATATTAAATAAGATGACCTGTTGAATGTAGTTGTAGCGTGTTCGAATAGACATTACATATTTAAAATGTGCAACACAAACAAAACAAACGCCTATTCGTAGGTACACGTCACAACTACATAGAGTGAAACCACCAGTGTTGGACACTTTAAGCTGACAAGCACCAGTAATGGACACTTCATTCCTAATTCAACGATCATACGGTTTTAAATTGATTTTTGTATAAAAAATGACTAACTCTTATTTTCTTTTAAATAAGAGTCAATTTATTGTGCATTATTAGTCCTTGTCCATTACTGGTGCTGTCACCCTACAACGGGTCATTTTCTTAAGTTTTTTTACCTATAAAAGCTGTCATTTGAACATCTTGCAATTTACTTCGCTGTACATTGCTGGCTATTTAAAATTTGTTAGAAAATAAATGAAATCGGAATTTTCATTTGTATAATAAAATTAAGGTACGTTAAGGAACTATGTTTCCAGGCCCGATGTACATAAAGAAAAGCCGGCATGCCTATAAAAGTAAATAAATTAATACAATAAATATTTGATGGAAACTGTGCCAAACGTTCATTATAATGAGAACGTGGTATTAGAGGGTAAGCCGATAATTGCTGCAATATCTAACTACCTTATGCATTAAATTAACGGCTTTTGTTCACTGTAGATATGTATATTCAAGCTCAAAGTAAATAAATAAGTAAAAAGTTACCTAATTATGATTTTTCTATTTAGCTACCCGCCCCGGCTACACATAAGTGTGAATATGAAGAACATGAGACTAAATCTTCCCTTCTAGCACGTCACAGATGGAGCTATTATTGGTATATATTGGCACGGCATGTTATGAAAAAAAACATTAGGTTTTAACTAATTTTTTTTATGATAAGATGCCTTGCTATATATATTATACCTAGCTCTGTATGTAACGGGCTTAGTCCCTAACCATGTTCCGTCTCACTCACATTTTATATTATGGAGTTTTTAACCCAATTTTTTCACTATTCCGTATATAACTTTACACATTAAGTATCTTATAAATCTTATACTGCAAACCACACAAGGTTTGCAGTATAGAAAATGTGAAAAGTTTTCCTTTATTATAAAAGCAAAATAAAAAAAGAAATAGCCAAATAGTTGAGGGCGTTTTGAAGTTATGCGCGGTACATTTCTAGAATTGCTTTTTATTTAAGTACATAGAATTTACTTTAATTCCTTTCATGAGTTTCATAAATGGGAGGAGGCTTGCTTAGGCATAATGATATGATTCAACGAAATATCTATCACTTGAAAGCTACAGGAGTAATACAAAGGAAATCACAAATTTACATGTAATCGAACCATTTAATCACTGCTAACAATCAACTGTTCGGATAATAGACATTTAGTTCCACTTATAAAACGATTATTATGAAACGACTGATGTCGCCATAGATAGACATATAACATCGAGATATAATTTGAGATTTGAAAATTTTACAAATTCATTGTAACAATGATATAGTAGACACTTAATACGCTATAAAAGCAATCAATATGAAATTGTTAAATTTTAATAATCCTAAACAGTCCGGTGGTATTCAATCTATCACATTAATGTTTGATTCCGAAAATTGGCAATCAAACTCCTCCTCAACTACCTACAACTAAACTTAACATTTAAAAATGAACACAGTCAATTAAGGTAAGTTCCTATATCTCACGAACGCGGAAGTCTCGGAATAAGACTGAATGATTAAAGAAACACGGTTGTTAATGGCATCCGTTAGATACGAGAACGATCTAGTATAGCTCAAGCAGGCAAATCGAAGTTGGAGACATGCACCTGTGGGACGTGGTCGGGGTTGGTCGTCGGCTTGGTCTTCGAGTCGCAGATGCCGACTTCCTTCAGCTTCCATTCCCACTCCATTACCTGGACGGCGTGAAGAGTCTCCGCCTCGATGTGCTGCCGGCGGAGCATGCCCTCCTTAATCTTCTCCCACTTGTCGTCCACCTCCTGGAGCCAGGCGTTGATTTGCCGGCCGTTGCAGCGCCCGCGACGAGTAGTCCTATTCTCCTCCTGTTCGGGAGGAATCTCGCTGTATATCTCTTTCCCGCGCAGGATCGTGCAGACGGAGTACGGCATGGACTGGTTGCTGACAGCTCTCTCGGCCCGCCCATGCACCCGCAAGATCTCCTGCTCGACCGCCAACACCAGCTTCTCTTTCTCAACCAAGTGCTGGGTCACCAGACGCGTGCGCTCCTTCGCTTGGGACGTGAATTCTTCCACCATCTGCGGCGGCAGTGAAGTGGGGATCTCAACCTTGCTCTCTGGATTTACGTTCGTCTGTAAAGTATAAGTGCGACGGTTCATCATATAATTGTTAAAGTCTTTGGGGGGCTTAGGCTTGACTGGCAGTAAGTTCTTCTGACGGAATTCGATCGTCTTACGAATGTGAATGTACATCTGGTAAGGATTCGGATGGTTGATAGATTCCGCTCTAATTTTGTCTAGGGGTTCATTTTTATTTGTTTGATCTTTTGTGGCCCTTATTTTGCGTTTGCGGGGGTGAATGTCGAGGGGTGCGGGGGGTGCGCTTGCGACTGCCTCGTCCGCGACGGCGGGGGCCAGGGCCGCTTCGGGCGTGATCGGCTTGTCTTTATCCTTTTCTTTGTCGGCATCGCTGTTCCTGTGGGCGCGGGCGAGTTTCTGCGCCACTTTGCCGCCTTGTGTTTCGGTCGGGCGAACGCGGTGCGGCTCTTGGCGTATCGCCGGCTGCGGAGCTCCGATCGTCCGATTCCCCCACGTAGCAACTCAGTTATTGACCCGAGAGCGCTCACTGTTCTAGATGTCTGGGCTCCGCGGTTGCGCGCGCACCCGCTCCGCACACGGCACACTCTAGATATAACGCAGATATAAACGCAGAGATGCCGGCCCCCTGTGACTCCTGTAAAGGTAAGCAACTTTTTGGTAAACTCGAATAACAAGTGCAGAATAGTGAAATACTGGTCAAGTGCTGTGAAACACACGTGGGCTTACATTGTTGTTGATTTGCCGGCAATTTATTTAATCGATGAGAACGGCGCAGTTACCTACGTCGTGGGAAAATATTTATATTTATTAAACTCTCGCCTCTCATCTCCCGAGCCCGGAGATTCGCGACGTTATCTATTCATAAAAAAACTCTTTTTCTGTCTATTTACGAATTATTACACATTTCTATAAATACAAAATGGAAAATATTCTTAGATAAGTCCAGATTCATAACGTGTTTGATAAAAAGAACACCACAAACAACACAAATTGTGAGTAGATATGAAGACGAAACGAAATCATGTTTTTATAACGAAAAATAAAAAAAATATTAAAACTTATTGGTAAAAAAGGAAAAATATACATATTTAACGCAATATCTTACCTTAATTTCTCAGCCAGCCACTTAACACCCCGCGAACAACTGCGCCGATTCGCGTAGATAAAAATAAACCGGGTAGTTTTACCGAATACACGTAAACCCGTTATCTACCTGGGCCGTACTGCGCCGGGCGGGTGCAGCGGGGCGAGGCGGGAATGCATTTTTGATCCATAGAGAATCCTCCCGGAAGTCGATACTTTTGGGACTAAAATTTTCTTATTACATCAAACGACAACACTAATATACGTACCTAATTAATTTATTCCTAATATTTTCAGCAACAAGTGATTTATTTATCCTGTTTATGATATGATAAAGGTGAAAATATCCACCAAAGAGTGCGTAGCTGTGTTTACGTATAGTTGACAGTTGGCTGTCAATGATATGGATACAATACACAGCTTCCGCCATCTCTGGGAGATATTCAGCCTATGATATGGTATTTAGCAACGGTAAAAAATATGTTTTTTATGTTACTTAATAAGTAATAAACATAACTTACGAAAACAGTCAGAAACATCAAACTTCACTTGTTTAGGCTATTTGTAAGATTTTTAAATACATAAAAAAGATAAAAAGACTCGGTTTTACCACAAAAATTGTGACGTCAGTAGTCATATTTGCTTACGAACTTACCGATCGTTTATGACGTTTCGTAATAAGTTGCTGATTTGATTATCAGTAAAATATCCTATTGTTTACAAGTTTTTGTTTCTTTACAGCTTAACTGACTATACCATGCACTTTTAGATAAATAATTTATTGAAATTGCACATGTGAGTAGATGCTAGTTTCAAAGCAATGCATTTAGGTACTATAACCGAATATTAATAATACTAGTGGCTCTGTAAGCAAAAAAAGTTTTTTGTTCATTTATTAAAATTTCCGAAAACTGATCCGACCATAAAATTTTATATACCTAATTATCGAACCTGCTCACAAAATTTCACGAGAATCGGTTGAGAAATGCGACCTGTAGAAGAGAACATACGAAAGAATTTTTGTCGAAAGCTGAAACGGAGACGGTTCGCTTGCTCGGTCAATAACGTGAGTCTGTGCAGACGTAGGTACGTCCTCTTAATAAAAAAATACCGACGGATTTTAACGAAACTTTTCAGTAATGAACTTTACTTAGTTACCGGAATAATAGTACATAGGCTAGGTATAATATATAATAATAATAATTTAATTCAGACCATGTCCATACAAGTTCTTGAGAGTTCTTGAGAGGCAAACCAGGGTAAAAATTATGAACCTTCTATATCACCCTCGAAGTCACAAGATGATCTACAGGAGAAACGTATTCAATATGTGCATTGTTATTTATAATCATCTCCCGGAGGAAGTAAAGCTGCTAGAGGGAAACGCCTTTAAACGCAGTCTAACAAACTGGCTTTTAGATCGTTGTTTTTACAGCGTAAAGGCGTATCTCGAACACTGAGATTATTACAATTAGTAGTATTTATTTATATAATTGTAATTGTATTAGATTTAATGAATTTATTGTGCCTCTTTGACTTTGATATGCCTAATAATAGTAAACTTTTTCTAGTATTTAAATTTAACATTTTATATTGATTTTAACTTATTTTTTACTCTTTTGACATTTTAATCTACTACTGTATATTTGCACGCTTGCATGCGAGCTAGATACAAGAAACATAATGTACTGTAACATCCATAGCTATACTGTGTCTATGCAAATAAATAATTTCTGATTTCTGATTTCTTACAAATTTGTTAGTGAATGAATAACGGTATAGTGTTAATACCTAATTAAATTAAATTAAATTTACTTTTTTATTAAATCATGCATGGACGTCCAACGGGCATACATAGGACTGCCCCAGCGATTAGCAAACACGCTTAAGAAGATATATACCTAAGCGTACGAAATCACGGGCAGCAACTAGTATGATTATATCATCATCAGCCTATGTACGTCCCACCGCTGGACATAGGCCTCCTTTCATAGATGAGAGGGAATGGGCAGTCTTCACTTTTGATTTTTTCGCAGAAGTATGGTTTCCTTATAATATTTTCCTTCACCGAAAATCTAACGGTACATATTAAATGTATATCTTTTTTTAATTCTAAGGCCACGTACACATACACTCGATTAACTCCTCCCGCATCCGCCGCCCGCCGGACGTAGTCGCCTGAACGGCCGCGCGAAGTGTCTCGCGGCATGTAGCCTTTAGGAACGTGATTGCGGAATAAACGTACGGTACAGACAAGAACAGAACTTGTTTTGACAGTAATAATCATTATCATTATATGTGTTCATATTACGGTGGTTTGTCTTTAGTGCCCAAATCGCACTTCTAAGGTTCTTTTATAATGCGCACTTCTAAGGTTTGGAATTCTCTGCCGGCGTCTGTATTTCCGAGTTCATATAACCTGGACCTTTTTAAGGCACGAGTGAATAGGCATCTTCTGGGTGAGCTCGCGTCATCGTCGGCCTCTTCTTTGCCCCCTGGCTAGATGCTGGCCAAGAGCAATCCCATTTTTGATGGCAAATTACAATTAAATTTGCATCCTTTAGAATTTATAAAGTATCTAAAAAACGATTTAACTAAAGCAGGGGTTCCCAAAGTGGCCCAGGTGGACCCCCAGGGGTCCACAGGAGACACGTCGGGGGTCTACGTTGGCGTGGCTAAAAAATGTGGGTTTTGGGAATATGGTAGAAATGTTGTGTAGGGGGTCTACCAGAACTAGTTAAATTTTGAATTTGGTCTATATGAGAAAAAAAAGGTTGGAAACACCTGAATTAAAGGCTGTCCCAGGATAAAGACATTTTATAGATGCGGTGTTTAAAAAAAAAGAATTAAGAAAAAATATTGCAATAATGACCGTGTTCCACAAATTACTTACCTACTTACATATTTTTTTTAATTTTCGATACTGAGATCAGCAGGACTCAAGTACCTAACTATACGCGAAAAGAGTATGTATATTAGTTGTTGATCGTTCAAAACATAATAGCCGTTTTATACTTACATTAGTTACCTTATATCGACAAAGATTTCTTCTTTTGACTTACCAGTGCTGTAACAGTTTGAATTGATTTCTAGTGAAGTTGAACTTTGTCCGGCTATTTCTGGACCGAATAAGACAGTCCGGAGCACTCCAATTGTTCCTTTCTTCCTGGCACGGTAATGAAATAGCATTTTGATCACTAGATACATCTCTTTCTAGTACTCGATCAAAACACTGTGTCGAGCGATATTTAACCTTACGTGAGTGACACCTTTCGTTTCATTCTCACGGGATTTTGTTTTTTTAATTTAATTAATTTAAAAATGTACCTTATTTGCCAGAGAGAAAAAGCTACGTTGTCGATAAATACTCACGCGAATAGACTTGCTATAAAACTTGTACGATATGGTTAAACTTAACTATGTCCTTAAACGACGTATGTGGAACACTATTGGAATAGATAATAGACAACTTTTTAATTTCTGGTTTTTATTTTTTAACTGGTTCCCCGCGATTCAGGCGAAGCCTAGTGCGAAGACAGAGAACCCTGTCAATTAATGTAACAAACTGTGGTATTGATCAAACGATTATTATTATTATTATAGATTCATCTTAGCATCCCGAATGTTGGTTACTCGGATCCCGACATTCGTAACAACTATGCGTGAATGGTTGTCAGGGATGAGTGGCAAACCTTCTTGCAAATTCTGCATGTAAAACTTACTTTAAATCTATTTTTATAGAGTGTGTATCCACAATATCTAATATATATATATATATATATATGTTGAGGCAATAAGAGCTTTTGACACCTGCATATGCGTAGCTACTTTTGATGCTGACTGTACTGTCACTTAATAAGATAAGATAAGTTAATGATGCTGTTGTACAACTGTAACTCTTTCGTGTCAAAAGTCCTTTTAATATTTTTTAAGAAAAAAAAACCGACTTCAATTGGGGAGGCCGGTAAAAGATTATTATACTTAGATGGCGCACTCTTAGATAGATATACAATAAAATAAAAATGGCTATAATGTATGTTTATAATGGTAGAAGACTAAGTACCTACCCTCAATTCCACATGGAATCATGGAAAAACCTTGCTTACTTTACAAACAAAACGAAGAGAACAAATCGCCAAACGTGAACTTTTCGTCGTTGAAGAGTTCTGTTCTGATCATCATCAGCAGTTCCACTTCATCAAATGTCACATTTTTGTATGATAATGCTCGATTTGTTGATAAAAACACAAAAAACACTATATGTTTGCCTTTAAGATTTGAGGAGTTCCCTCAATTCCTCATGGATCCCATCATCAAAAATCGAGCATGACAAAAATTAATCGTGAAAATAGAACTTGCTTAACAAACGCAGCTAGGAGGACAAATCGCCAAACGTGAACTTTTCGTCGTTGAAGAGTTCTGTTCTGATCATCATCAGCAGTTCCACTTCATCAAATGTCACATTTTTGTATGAAAATGCTCGATTTGTTGATAAAAACACAAAAATCACTATATGTTTGCCTTTAAGATTTGAGGAGTTCCCTCAATTCCTCATGGATCCCATCATCAGAAATCGAGCATGACAAAAATTTATCGTGAAAATAGAACTTGCTTAACAAACACAGCTAGGAGGACAAATCGCCAAACGTGAACTTTTCGTCGTTGAAGAGTTCTGTTCTGATCATCATCAGCAGTTCCACTTCATCCAATGTCACATTTTTGGATGAAAATGCTTGACTTGTTGATAAAAACACAAAAATCACTATATGTTTGCCTTAAAGATTTGAGGAGTTCCCTCAATTCCTCATGGATCCCATCATCAGAACTGCGTTTTGATAAAAACGGGACCAACTTGGATATATATACTTACAATCAAAAAAAGAATTTTCCAAATCGGTTAAGAAATGACGGAGTTATGGAGTAACAAACATTAAAAAAAAAAACGAAAAAAAAAAAAACATACAACCGAATTGATAACCTCCTCCTTTGAAATCTTGAAGTCGGTTAAAAAGTGTTCTTGAGCATAAAGTGTTAGAATAAATATTAAATATTTTGAAGTATTAAAGCGTGAGAACGACACATTGACCCATAATTATGTGAATTTGGCAGTTGTTGTACAGTCGGTTTGGTTTGCAGATACGTGTGGCGGCGGGAAGGCCGCCTGCGGGGCCAACTGTACCTGCGGGCCCAACTGCGCTTGCGGCGACGGCAAGGCTTCCGGTAGGTCTCCTTTTTCAATATTATTAACAATAATAATAAATTTTTATTGCAGAGAAATAGAATCACATGGACCCTGGTGTAGCAATAGTTTTTAAGAGCTAGGTAGTCTGTACAATTTAGAGATCACTAATGTTAATATCAATATGACTTAAAAAAAGACAATTATTCATCAACATCATCATCATCATATCAGCCCAAGGACGTCCACTGCCAGACATTCAATTGTCAACATTCCATCGTTTTAAAGACAGTTAATATTATAACTACTCACAGACAGATAATAATTACTAATAAGTATCATCATCATCATCAGTCTATATACATACATCCCATCGTCCATAAGAGGACGCCTGTGCCCAGTCTAGTATAACAAAATTTATTTATTAACCAACTTCAATAGAAGGAAGAGGTCGTCTGCATGTTTGTTTTTTATGTATGTTCCCCTATAAGTCTTACTGTCCCACGATCGGCGATTTTTAACCGACTTCAAGATTTCAAAGGCGGAGGTTATCAATTCGGTTGTATGTTTTTTTTTTTAATTATTGTTACTCCATAACTCCGTCATTTCTTAACCGATTTGGAAAATTCTTTTTTTGATTGTAAGTATATATATCCAAAGTTGGTCCCGTTTTTGTCAAAACGCAGTTCTGATGATGGGATTCATGAGGAATTGAGGGAACTCCTCAAATCTTAAAGGCAAACATATAGTGATTTTTATGTTTTTATCAACAAGTCGAGCATTTTCATCCAAAAATGTGACATTTGGTGAAGTGGAACTGCTGATGACGATCTGAACAGAACTCTTCAACGACGAAAAGTTCACGTATGGCGATTTGGCCTTCTAGCTGTGTTTGTTAAGCAAGATTTATTTTCACGGTTATTTTTTGTCATGCTCTAGTTCTGATGATGGGATCCATTAGGAATCGAGGGAACTCCTCAAATGTGAAAGGCACACAAATAGTGATTTTAGTATTTTCATGAAATAATCGAGCACTTTCATTCAAAAAAGTGACATTTGATGAAGTGGAACTGCTGATGATGATCAGAACGGAACTCTTCAACGACGCGTAGTTCATGTTTGGCGATTTGTTCTCTTCGTTTTGTTTGTCAAGCAAGCTAGGTTTTCAGGACACATTTTCGTCAAGCTTGAGTTCTGATGGAGGATTCCATGAGGAATTGAGGGTAGTTAGTCTTCTACCATTAGAAACATACTTATAGCCATTTTAATTTTATTTATAGTAAAACCAACAGATTGGATGCTAATCGAAGAGTGATATATTTGACGTTGTTGACATGACAACTAATATAAAAACATCATATTCAAAACTAGAACGCCCAGAGAAAGAAAAACACTAACATATTGACAGTTTCAACAGATGGCGCTACTTTGATATAAAAACAACACCCCCACTATATCAAAGCATCTTAAGCCATTGCAACTAAAGAAATAAAACAACTAAACATTCTACTCATTTAGGCACAATTCCTAACATGTCAACAAATTTATGGTGCTTGACAGAACCAAGACTTTTAGTTAAAAGATCAGCTGGCATCTCAGCTGTTGGTAAGTACTTGGTTTCTACCAAACCCTTAGCTGCAATCTCCCTGCAAAAATGATAGCGTATATCCACATGCTTTGACTTGTTATGGAACACAGGGTTCGATACCAACTTCAAAGCACTCTGGTTATCATTAAATATTGTAACACAATATGTTTCATTTGTAGTTTCATGCTGCAATGTTCTCAAATACATGGCTTCTTTTACACATTCCGAAATACCAATGTACTCCGACTCGGTACTCGATAAAGAAATGCTACTTTGCTTCTTGCTGCACCATGAAACCACACATCCTGACATATAAAAACAGAATCCCGTATAGGATCTTCTATCCAGAACGTTGCTGCCCCAGTCAGCATCAACAAAGCCAGTCAGTTTTGGATTTTGATCACGACTGTACCTGAGGCAGTAATGTTTAGTCCTCTTAAGGTACCTCAAAACACGCTTGGCTTGAGCCCAGTGTTCTCTGCCATGACAGTTATTAAACTGACTAAGATACCCTACACTGAAAGCAATATCTGGTCGGGTTAAAACAGCCAGATACATGAGGCTACCGATAAGCTGCTGATATGGTAACTCAGCATCACGACCTTCTCCTTTCTCAAGGGCAAGCCTCTCCTCCATAGGAGTCTGAGCAGTCTTACAGTCCTTCATATCAAACTTATGCAACAGCTTATCAACATAGTCGGTCTGGTCTAAAGTCAGAACACCACTTTTCTTATCAATACAGACATTCATGCCTAAACATTGTTTGACCTGACCAAGATCCTTCAATTTAAATTTCAATGACAATTCCTTTTTTAAAGTTTTAGTTTCATTTTCATTGTTAGAAAACACAAAGAAATCATCAACGTATAGAGCAACTACAGTTAAACCATTATCATTCTTAATGTACAAACAAGGTTCAAGTTTAGACCTAGTATAACCAAACTCAGTTAAGCAGTCATCTACTCTCCTGTACCAGGCTCTTGAGGATTGTTTGAGACCATATATGGCACGCTTTAACTTAAGCACCTGCCCCTTACCTTCAGGTGAAACAAAGCCTTCTGGCTTCTCCATGTAAATATCCTCCTCAAGATATCCATTCAGGAAAGCAGTTGTCACGTCCAGATGTGAAATGTCTAAACCTAATTGCACAGATAAAGCAAATAAAAGTCTGAGAGTTGTATGCCTTACCACCGGTGCAAATGTTTCTTCAAAGTCCACTCCATACTTCTGTGTATAGCCTTTAGCTACTAACCTGGCTCGGAAACGCACGTTGTTATCGCTATCATACTTTTTCTTAAGTACCCACTTGCATTTAACCACACTGGCATCTTTTGGAATTTTGACAAGCTCCCATGCTTTATTGTCTTCGAAGCTTTTCAGCTCTTCAGCCATAGCTTGTTTCCATTGTTCTTTCTCTGGTCCATGCAAAGCTTCTGATAGTGAAAGACCACTGGCATCATCCATCCTATTGACATCTGTACACAAGCTCGAGTAACCAAATCTTTCAGGTACTTTCCTCAGCTCTGGTGCTCTTAGGACGGGTCCGGTCCTCACAGGAGTAGAAACGCTGTCACTTGTGGTGTCTGCATCTTCATACTCGCTTGGGGTGCATGACTCATCTGATGAGTCCATCAAAGTTCTGGTGCTCTCATCCCCCACTGAACTTTGACACCCTATGTCGACCTTCTTTATCTCATCCTGAGGTTCAATCTTCTTATCTACTACCTCCATTTGGCAAACAGATTTCTTATTCTCCTTCTCAATGACAGTGACATCTCTACTTGAGAAAATAGCTTTTGTTACAGGGTTGTAAACTCTGTATCCTTTTACATTTTCTGGATACCCCAGCAGAATACATTCTTGAGATTTCTTTTCCCACTTCAGTCTTTTTTGTTTGGGAATATGGACCATCACAGTGCTGCCAAAGATCCTCAAGTGACTAAGGTTTGGCTTGGTACCTGTCCATATCTCAAATGGGGTTTTACCATCCAATCCTGATGCTACAGTCCGATTTCTAAGATAAACTGCACAGTTACAGGCTTCAGCCCAGAACTCTGTGCCAAGACCAGCATCATACAGTAAGCATCTTGCTTTTTCCACTATCGTTCTGTTCTGACGTTCGCATAATCCATTTTCTTCAGGAGTGTAAGGATTTGTCTTCTGGTGAAGTATCCCATTAACTTTCAGAAAGTTATCAAAGTTTTTGTTGCAAAACTCTAATCCATTATCACTGCGGATGATTTTAATCTTCTTTTCAAGTTCATTCTCGACTTGAGCTTTAAATTCTTTGAAACAGTCTAGAGCTTGACTCTTTTGTTTCAGAAAATATATATATGCCATACGGCTGTAGTCATCCACAAGTAGCATATAATATCTCGATCCTCCTAGAGAAGCTACTTCCATTGGACCAGCTAAATCCATGTGTATGACATTTAGAAGAGTCTCACTCCTATTGCCATTGTTTTGGAATGGTAATCTGCACTGTTTGCCCTCGCAACATACCTTGCAGTTACTGGTGTCAATCCTATCGCCGACAGTGAAACCCTCTACTGCATGCTTCATTTTAGCCATATAGGATCCATTCACATGACCAAGGCGGCGATGCCAAGTATCGGCAGACACAGCCATGACAGCAGTCTTATCTGGCATGTTCAGTTTATAAACGCCATTTGTCAAAGTAGCCATAGCAACGAGCTGTCCACATTTATTGTAAATCTTACAATCTTCATCAGTGAAGTCTACTTTGTTTCCCTTCTTTATCAGTTGGCTTACTGATAACAGGTTTGTTGTCAAACTCGGTACACATAAAACATCCTCTACTGTTATGTCAAATTCACTGTCCGGCGTTACAGTCGCAATCTGCACGCTGCCACTGCACAATACGGGAACACATTCCTTATTAGCCACGACAATCTCGCGTATAACTGGCTCGTAACATGCATTCATAACCCAACTTTCGTTCGCGGTCAGATGAATACTGCATCCACTATCGATGTAATAATCGTTTTTCTTGAACTCGCCGCTCAAAAACACCGCACTGAACGCATTTGATTGTTTTCGTGAATTATTCTTCGAAAAACTCAGGGTATTTTCGGTATTTGGGCACTGATTGCGATAATGGCCGGGTTGTTTACATCGATAACATTTAATTTTGACTTTTGAGTCTTTTGACATTTCACAGACATCGGCTGTGTTCCGAATCACGCTTATAACGCTCACAACGCTTACAGTGCTAACGGCCGGTCCGAATCAGTTAGCGCGCTCAAGGCCGCGTAAGTGGTGTTTTGTTTCGGACCAGTCAAGAGCGTGTTTACTGTCATGTTCATGTCAACGTCAACTGGATTTGAATTTTGAGTTCGTCAATTAATCGTAGTAGAAAATTCTGGGCTGGGTTTTAGATTTGTAGAAAATTGATATTAATCGCAATCTGCAACTAACTAATATAAAACTAACTAACTAGGCTGACACAACGGCCCAAAATGAGTATTGGCTTCCGAGACCAGAGCACGCCACTTTTCGCGGTCCTGCGCTATTTTTCGGCAGCTTGCACCGGCTCCAAGCTCACACAGGTCCCCGTCCTCCAAATCCTTGCAGCGTTACTTGGGGCGATTCACATGACGCCGCCCGGTCGGTCGGCCCAAGTTTGCTCTCTTCACCTGTCGATCTTCTCCTATCCTCTCGAAGTGACCAAGCCAGCGAAGACGATGCGCTTTGGTTTCACCCATAATATTTGGTTCGGCCACCAGCTCTTCTATTTCTCCTCCTAACAGGCTGTGCTCCTCCCTAACTGTTAGCGTCCAGGCCTCACACCAATATATATTAAGATAGGATTGCGGTCTTATATATCCGAAGTTTAGATCGTTTACTGAGGAGCTTGGACGCCAACAATTAATATTTCTGTTATTTTATTTTGTTTGTTTCGCTTGTATGTAGTTTGTTTGTTTTTTTTTGCGCTAATAAACTTTTTTCTTCTTCTTCTAATTTGGACACTCCCTTGTAAGAGATTTCTTTCTCCTACAATTGGACTTCTTGTTTGGCAAGACTGTTTCTGAAACGCATGTGGAGGTATTCCGTCTTCCATGATTAATTCTGTGCCCCACTTTTGCTGCTTCTTGTTCCAGCGTTCTCGCCGAAATTTCCACCCCTTCTCGGTTTTTACCTAGCAAACCAAAGTCGTCTGCGTAGACGCGTAGAAAGCATAGGCTGACAGAGTTAACACTATCAGCCTATGTTTTCCGTTTAGTTCAATTCCGGGATCCTGTGAAAGCAGTTTCCGAACGACATGTTCCAGGACCAAATCGAAGAGCATGGGAGATAGTGAAATAAATGATTATTATTATTATAGTAATAAATAAACGAATATAACTTGTGAAGTTTTAATTTTTCGCGCCTATAATGAGATGTCATAACGTGTCAAACGTCAACTTGACGTTTGCGCTCAAGGTGCTTACGGCTGGGAGTGTGAGCACCGTGGGCGCCGTCCATGACGTCATCAATGACGTCACGATATCTCGTGTAAGCGCTGTGAGCGTGAATCGGTCCGACCGTGAGCGCGCTCTGAGCGCTGTGAGCGTGATTCGGAACACAGCCTTGCTTGCCACAGACATTCCGAAATTTATTTTTCTTCTGATGTTGGTAGCCTGATGAACTAGCGAATGCGCTCTCAATGTCATTCCCATTCCCAGTCAAATTTGAATTTTTCTCTTCCATGTCTAAAAGTTTCGATTTAATGGCGTCGGTTGTGATGGTAATTCCGGAATGCTCTATTGCCATAATCATTGGTGAATATTTCTCAGGCAATCCCGCTAATAAAAGGGAGCCAATCCACTCATCACTAATTTTAAAACCTGTACCACTTAATTTTTGACCATTTTCCACCATCTTGGTTACGTATTCTGTCATCGATTTGCAATTTTCCAAACGTATTGAAATTAAATTTCGTAGCAACGTAATTCTTCTGGCGAAACCGGAGTCATCAAATAAGCTTTTCAGTTTCTCCCACAACTCAAATGTGGTTTTTACGCCTTTTACATGGACATACAGGGAAGGGTCAATTGTCAAAATTAATTTCGCACGGGTTTTTTCGTCGTCTGCAGCTTCTGTACTTGTAGCACTCGTAGTTTCTGGCTCTCGCTTGATAAACTTCTGGGTGCCCTCTAAGATGAGAAAATTCTCTGCCGCGAAAACCCACTCACTATAATTTTCTCGGCCAAATAGCTTGGGAACATTGGCCACATAGTTTGCCGACATCTTCGAATTTCTGTCACAGATTACTGAATATTTTACTCAAAATATTTTTACTGTAACTAGTAATCTAATTCTTGACTAGCACACAATTTTTCTTTGGACAATAAGCCCATAACCTATAGTAAAACCAACAGATTGGATGCTAATCGAAGAGTGATATATTTGACGTTGTTGACATGACAACTAATATAAAAACATCATATTCAAAACTAGAACGCCCAGAGAAAGAAAAACACTAACATATTGACAGTTTCAACAGATGGCGCTACTTTGATATAAAAACAACATTATTGTATGGAATCTAAGAGTGCACCATATTATCTAAGTATAATAATCTTTCACCGGCCTTTTTCGTTTAAGTCGCATTTTTTTTTTCTTAAAAATTATCACGATAAATTTTTGTCATGCTTGATTTCTGATGATGGGATCCATGAGGGGAATTGAGGGTACTCCTCAAATCTTAAAGGTAAACATATAGTGATTTTTGTGTTTTTATCAACAAATCGAGCATTATCATACAAAAATGTGACATTTGACGAAGTGGAACTGCTGATGATGATCAGAACAGAACTCTTCAACGACGAAAAGTTCACGTTTGGCGATTTGTCCTTCTAGCTGTGTTTGTTAAGCAAGTTCTATTTTCACGGTTGATTTTTGTCATTCTCGAGTTCTGATGATGGGATCCATTAGGAATCGAGGGAACTCCTCAAATGTGAAAGGCACACAAATAGTGATTTTAGAATTTTCATGAAGTAATCAAGCATTCTGATTCATAAAAGTGACATTTGATGAAGTGGAACTGCTGATGATGATCAGAATGGAACTCTTCAACGACGCGTATTTCACGTTTGGCGATATGTTCTCTTCGTTTTGTTTGTCAAGCAAGCAAGGTTTTTCCATGATTCCATGAGGAATTGAGGGTACTTAGTCTTCTACCATTATAAACATACTTATAGCCATTTTTATTTTATTGTATGGAATCTAAGAGTGCACCATCTAAGTATAACAATCTTTCACCGCCCTCCCCCATTAAAGTCAGTTTTTTTTCTTAAAAATTATGATATTTCTTTTCTTGTTTTAAAGCAGGTGTACCTTTGGTCCCATATAAATTTGCAGAAGATCTGATCATGGGAACCAGGAGGAATCGAAAGAACTCCTGAAATTTGATAGGCACGCGTATGGCAATTTCGGTATTTTCAGTAATTAATTGGAGTCGTTGTTTTATAAGTATAAACTATTTAATTTTACTTTACCTCCGCAATAAGTTATTAAAGATGTTGAGCAGGGTTCTCAGAGCTCCCGGCGATGGGCTGTGTTAAGAATGAGACACCTCTAATGTATCTAGCTGTCAATACAACCAATCCTGAAATCAATAACGGATCAGTAATGCGCGTGTGACTCCACTGGAGTAGCAACTGCCGTAAGCAAATCCCTTTCATTCATGTACATCGCGTACGCGGGAGCCGATAGGCCACGAACGCTCCGCGAATCATCATCATCATGTTTCGCAATTTTTGCTTAAAAATAGGTCTACGATGCTAAGATCTCAATTAACACCCTATTACCCAAAATCCACACTTACTCAACTTGTGAGATTTTGGACGAGATTTTAACTTGGTCGTTTCGTTTAATAATGTATTGTTTGAGTAGGCTGAGGAAGATAAAGACTCAAATTCGATTTTTTTATCTATCGAGAAAGTTTTAAGAAATCATTTTTCAGCTCTACACAGAGAAACAATAATATATTCAAACATTGTTTATCTGAAAATCAGTCCTTATTTTGTCCTCATCTTGTCAGAACGGCGTTTCAAATAACGCGTTAATTTTCGTTGTACGCCCTTAATTCGACACGTAGATATTTTTCCACTTGCCTGTACATCTCTGGCGGTTACTTAAGGACGATTCACAGTAGGCCGTTCCACAGACTTCGTATTGCGCCTTACTCCTAATTCTATGGGCCGTTCCGTGTCTGGGCCGGCCCGTTTTATATGACAAAAAGACGCCGGCCGGTGTGCGTCCGGGACCGGTGACGCTCGAAAGAGTTGGAAACGGCACGGACCGGCCGCTCTTTAGTCAACGCGAACGTTTGACGACCAATCTGGCTAAGGCCGAGGCTCGGTCGCAGCTCGGTTTTGGCCCGGCCCGGACACGGAACAGTCTAGTGGGAATCACCCTTTGCTTATCGAAAAATTTTTTTTTTCAGGCGGAAAGCCATGCTGCCAGGGCGGAAAGAAGTAAGCGGCCTTCTTCGACTCTGACAAACAAAATGTATCTCCGCTATAATTATCCTATAACTTAATCAAACCTAATAGTATTATAGATTTGAATATTTTAAGCTTAACACGTAACATTTTAATCACTTATAACTTTTATATAAGATGTGTTTTTAATATACATTTTAGGGTCTAGATTTGTTCATTGATGCTATGAGATTTTTAGATAGGTTAATTCAAATTATTATGCTTGGATTAATATAATTTATATATATTATTATATCACGTTCAGTGTTGGATACTCGTATATTGAAGAAGTACTCGTAATACTCATTAGTTTAAGGCAATGCACGCACACGCATAAAATGTATAATGCAGTGCGTAGATTAGTTAATAAATATAAGCTTTGAAAAATATTTTGGCGTTTTAATATCACGCTTTTTAAAAAAAGTACCAGATTTGAGGGATTTGGTAATTTTGGACTTTTCTTAATCTCTCTTTTTTTAGTATTAAGAGTGCGCAGTACGTTCGGGTCTCCATACAAACGTATTTACGCTCTCATTTCAAAACGCCGTGCTAGAATAACATGAAACTTTGTATACACAATGGGTTCCGGCATATCTAGGTCGGAAATTAGTTTCTGTTGCTTGAAATTATAATGGAGAAAAAAACAACGATTATTAAGGTTTTCATACAAGCCGTAAAAAACTGAAAAAACCGCTGTATTTTTTTTCTTTTACATTTTCTAGCAACAGAAAGGAATTTTCGACTAGATTATGCCGGATCCAGTGGCGGCTGTACCTTGAGTGCACTCGTGCGTTGCACTACCAAAAATTTAACACCATCAATACCATCATCATCAATAAAACAATCTCAATAATCTGTAATATACATACATAAATTACATTAAAAAATGCAACGAAACCACTACGCTATGTCGTAGTCTATAAAATTATTTTTCGCTCAGTCTCAAAAAACCTCTCCGTGCGCTTCGTGGAGCGCACGCACTAGCCAGTACAATTTATATGAGAATCGCGTTAGAACGCCGGGCGCGTGAGACGGAAGATACTCCGTACAAACTGAATGAAGAAAAAGGTAAATCTCGTGCGGCGCACGGAGCCCACACGAGGGACTGGCGGCGATATTACCCGACCAAGTGAAGTTAACGCTCAAAATATAACCCTTTTCTTGCGCTTCAATTGTCAAGTTGGCTTAGTTGGTTAATAACATGGCCTGCACTTCATTTTTCTCGTATCGCGCCATTATTCGTAATTCGTGTTTATTTTATTGTTTGTTTTGTAAAGGGAGTGTGACTATGTGTTTAATGGAAAAAATAAGTGTGAACTTGAATATCGAGAATATGAAAAACAATAATAAAACTTTTAGTGATTGATAAATTAGAACTAAAATCGGCTGGGCCGCCAAGGTCATGCCTTAATTTAAAACCATTTTCCAGGAATCAAAATCGACGGATTAAGGTACTTAATACATATAAAATTTGATTGTTAGTAGGAAAATGTAGCTGTATTGCAATTTTTGAGTTATATATTATAGTATTTCATAAATCCATAAATTAGCGCACCACCGGTTCTCGTAGTCAGCAGCCGCCACTGGCCGGATCTCATTGTGTATACCTACAAAGTTTTATGTTATTCTAGCATGGCGTTTTAAAATGAGAGCGTTTTAAATACGTTTGTATTGAGAACAGAGCGTACTGCAACGTACTGCGCCCTCTTAAGTAGTTTAAGTGCCTGAAAAAAAAGGAAACCCTTATAGGATCACTTTGTTGTCCGTCCGTCTGTCTGTTTGTCAAGACCCTTTTTCTCAGGAACGCGTGGAGGTATCAAGCTCAAATTTACATCAAATACTCAAGTCTACTGTCTCTTGGAGCTGTGAAAATCAAGCTTCTAAGCCAACGCAATCAAAAGATACATCCGTTTATGCTGCAAATTTTCGACACTCTCAAGGGAATAAAAACCTACAGGGTACTTCTCGTGAACTCAGAATCTTGGGTACAAAGCAACGTCTTATACCACAGATAAATTAAAAATTACGAAAACCGTAAATTTTTAGTTATATCATGTAATAAAAATATTTTTACGGAACACTCGGTGCGCGAGTCCGACTCGCACTTGGCTGTTTTTTTTTGTGTACCGTTCCAAGAAGGAAAATTGGGGAGACTTTTTTCTAGAGAAACTAAGGTAAATGTACCAGTGCTCGACAATGACCCTAAATGCCTAAAAATGACACTTTCGATCTCATGTGATAATAATAGGAGTGAACAATATACACCGTGAGCCCTAATAACTCAAAACATTTAAAACAACGATTTTCTCTAAAATCGTCCTAATTAGAGTATATAATGTGGTATTGGCTATGTGCGAAGTAGGTGGTGGGGGTAAGCCTGGCGATCGTAGCGCACACCATGGCAGAAATGTGCACTTACCGGGGACCACTGTCAAATTTACTTTCACGTTTTCTATTGATTTCTTAACGGTTTCCTACGATTCGTTGCGTTTGTATGTATTTATTTATTCTCTTATTTATTTCAGTAAAATTTCCAATACGGGGTCTTTCTCGTTTACTAAAGTAAATAAAATATTCATGTGTCATTATTTGACATCTCTAAATTTTGACATTGTCTCGGGACGTTTGACGTTTCAGACGTGCACATAGCCAATAACATGTAGTCGAATAACCCATAATTTAAGAGATATTAATTATTTAAAACAAATCACAAGTTGAAAAATCTCAAGTCTAACACACCATAAAGGCGTGACGTTGCCACCTACTACACATTTGCAAGTCACGTAAAGATTTGTTCACCAAGAAGTGTTCAATTAATTTGATTTATTTTATACTGAAATAGTAGTTTAAATAAAACAAATAATTGGATTGTTGATATAACATTATTTACTCTTAGCGTCGTCAAGAATACGTGGTTAAAATCTTTCGCGTTATTAGGGCCCGCCGTGTATAGATCTCATCCACCACCACCACCACTACCATATCAGCCAAAGGACGTCCACTGCTGGACATAGGCCTCCCTCAATTTCAAGGGGGGTAATGCGTTAATTGCCACGCTTGGCATGTGGATTGGCGATCGCTGCATCTCCACCGCACTCCAGGGATGCTGCTGCCCATCCCCTAGTGGTCTTATCTATACCTCGATCTTATCTATTGGGAACTAAGGTGACAAACATTGGGACGTTTACCTTACTTAAGTGAAATAGTATTTGGGTGGTCAACTTATTGGACCATAGCCGAAGTATGTACAGGTAAATTACTTTCGAGACGTTTTTCCATTTGTAGTTGTGACCGCTGTAGCCAGCCTCACACACACGTTGACGTGTGTCTGTATACGTCAACGTGTACGTGTGTCCCTGTAAATATACAAATACTACTACAGATGCAAAAATGTCTCGAAAGTAATTTACCTGTAATATTATACTATTCAAAGTCAAAATATTCTTTATTTAAATAGGTCTAGCAACAAGCACTTTCGAATCGTCAGTTACAATATACCGGGTGATTCGGGAGACGTGAACAAGATCAACACTACAGATTCAGTAGATCATAAGCTACTGCTTCGTGCCACTGTTAGTGAAATTAACGTTCATTTATCTTTGTTTTTTTTTTTATGGAGTGAATAAATGGTTTATTTACAGTGTTAATAATTACAAATCTTAGTACCAAAAGCATAATAAATAAATAAATAAATAAAATAACCTAATTAAAATTACAAATAAAAAATTTGGCCAATATCGCTGTCAATGGTTCCCATTGAAAATGGTGCCCAGAAGGCTGGCTGTATTATTTTTATTTTATTTATTTATTACCTCGCTGCACGGCAATACTAATTCGCTGAGCAAAATAGAGGCCAGCCCTCTGATCACCTGAAGTCTCTATTAGGCGCTTCGAGAGATCTATGAATAGTCGACGCGCGCTCGGTCCCCACGGCCCCAAAGTTTCAACCCCAAACGCCGCAAACATGTAGCCCGTTCATATTTGCGGCGCCTTAGGTTTTCGGCGGAGGATGCCGCAGCACCAGCAGCAATTTGGGTGTTTCGAATATGGGACGGTGCCAGAGTATCAACGCAAGTAGCATCCCAAACTAGCGGCCGACCCATACTCCAAGGCACCAGTGTCATTCCGTCGGGCCTTTTGCCGTCGTCCCTAGCCAAACCGCTAGGTTCTAAGACTGCCGGCAGTTTGGCACTGACAAGGGCCCGTCGGATGTTTAACTTAAATACAATGGTGAACGATTCATTGCCATTTACTATGTATGTAGTGTTGGTCCTGCTCACTTCTCCTGAATCAGCCTGTATATATTAATTAATAATCATTTAGAACAATTTATTGATGCTATTATTATTCTTTTAAATAAATATTGTATTATTTTGTTGTAGACATGTCAAAATAGGAAAAAAAATAAGGTCGGTCAAGTGCGTGTCGGGTCAGGCACAGAGAAGGGTTCCGTACTGACATCTCCTAATCTACATTTAAAACCACTATACAATACAGTAAATAAAAAAAGGTGTATCTTCATAGGGAAGTCACGGCACTTACGCCCTTTTGTTTGGGCAAGACAGTTTTTCAGCAATAACTCAAAAACCGTTAAACCTATCTTGATCAAACTAAAAATCGTAAGTAAGTATTTATAATTGTACATCATCTTGATTTTTTTCAGAATTTTAGACTTCAAAGTTTGGAAATTAGAGGGGGGGGGGGACACTTTTTACGACTTTGACAGCTAATATCTCACCAACGGTTGACTTAAATGGAAAAGTTTTTTAAAAACCTGCATGTCATTTTTGAAGGCCTATCCATAGATACCCCACACGCCTATGTGCATTGAACCTCCCCCCCCGCCCCATTTTAATATTTTTTTCGTGATTCCACATCACATTTCTATAGGGGTTCATAGCATACACCTTCCTACCAAATTTTATAATTGTAGTGCTCATAGTCTCCGAGTAAATCGGCTGTGACATACGGACGGACGGACAGACACAACGAGTCGGTTCCGTTTTAGCCATTTTGGCTACGGAACCCTAAAAATAGTATCTATAAATATATTCTGTGGCGGAGGCTTCTAATTCGTCTACAATATAATTGATTCCGTTGTTACACAACAATTACCCATATAAATTGGGTGACAAATTTTCGTGACAACGGAATTAGGTAAATTGGTCCTCACCTGTCTCCCAAATTAACGGAAAGTGTGACCCACGTAAAATAAAACTCCAGGTTCCAATATAAGATCTTTTTATTTTATAATTAAACGACGATGTATATGAATACAATATCTCTTGGAAGCAACTGATGGGACTTCGAATATTATTCAATACCAATAGGTGCTACATCCTAAAATATAGGAATTTTATTATCTTATACTTACACATACATCGCAACAATATAATAAAACGAGGAAATCAATGAAAAAAATGTTTTTAAGTAACTAAAATTTCATCAACTCCGTATATAAATGATTTTCCATAACATTTAACAATATATAAAAAAAGGAAAATGTTTAATAGATTTTAAAGTATGTAATGAATACGAGTATAATCTTACTTAAATCATAAAATCAAAATCAGTCTAACATCAGCAACCATATTTCAAATTTTGAATAGTTTAAATGTGCTTTAAAAATGGAACCTGGATGTTGATGTTGCCAAACACAAAGTTGCCAGTTTATAACAGGCTATATAAAATCATCGTTGTACGATGAAACAAATAAGCAATAAGAGATATCGATCAATAATAGTAAACGGTTAGCTTACACTACAGTTTATGAAGAACTTTATAAGATAGGTATAGTGAGATCTGAAATTGTGGACTTTACCGATTATCTTAAAAAGCCTCGGAACCGATCGATTAATTTAAAAGTGTATGCCTTTACATTCATTCATTGATCCCTTTAACCTGAACATAGTCCTAGAAATCTGATATCACTATACCTATACCGACTAAACTTTATAGTAGGGGAGCCGAAGAAGGGATTTTGGGATTTACTAGAGCACGTCATAATACCTTACTCTCTGTTGAGTACCTCCACCAATGATGTACGGCCACCCCCACCATCTTAACCGGCAGATTTACATACGACGGTTGTCAGAGACGTGGGGTGTATAGCAATATCGCTCGTGTGACTGATTTTTACCTGTAGAGGCTCTCCCTACCGGCGGTGGAGTACACATCACATCATATAACCATTGTTTTCTTTCTACCGAACAATCTTAAAAAAAAACAATAGGGTCCAATGACGCTCGAAAAAATCTATATTAACATTATGGGCTCCCCGACTAGGTATTATACAATTTTTTAAAGAGTAACGGCCTTATCCATAAAAAATATTTCATACATGGAGAAGAGACGTATTACCTGGCAGGCAAATACATATAATATAAGTGACGCTCTGATATTGAACAATATAACAGACGCCTTTGCTACATTTATCGCAAATATAAGTATTTTCCCGCGATTCGAAAATTTAATTTATTTTTAGTCAACTTCGACTTCGACAGAGCCAGCGTATCAATTAAGATTGTACAATAAGAGACCAGCGTATCCTTTAGGCCAGCGTAGCATTCAATGAATAAGACCGTAGGCCTTTTCGTACCATAGTAGGTACCTTACACCACTACATTAAAAAGATGAAATCTCAACAACATTCATTATAGTAGGTAATTATGGACCGTCTTTAATCGTATAATATATCCGTTATAGAAAATACATTAACATGACGTCATAAATATAATAACTGTTTTATTTCCTATATTTCAAACAGTATTAACCACATACTCGATAAAATATGTAATTATTTTTATAACATTTAAATGGAACGTCTAGTTCCTATCCCAAATGCATTTTATTCAATAACACACTCACATGACAAATAACATTCTCCATTAATAGTAGAAAAAATATTTATCAATATGGCAACCCTACGTTAAACTTTTTTTTTAAATCTAATCACACTCTTACAACATTATGACTGACTTACGTACATACTATGAGGTCAAAATATTCAACACATTTATATAATTATCTACTCTCGATCACAATAATAAAATTAATCACTGAAACATCACAATATTGAGTGTTATCATAAAATAATATTTCTGCGTTAACTGTCACACGGATTCTGCCATAGAATAACTCTGATATTTGATAAGTTAAAAGGAGGAACACAATGATGGCAAACCATATAACGTGAAAGGAATGAAGTACTTGAGTAGTCCTATTCACACTATTGAATGGAAAACGACGGCAACTGTTTTAGCGAAAGACTAAAATGCCGACAGATGGCCACTTAAAAGGATATATTTTTGACAGAGATCTTATAAGAAAACAAACATGGACAAAATGGAATATGGTCAGCCAATCATCAGCTGATCAGACTAATCTGTAACCAATCAAATAACAGTGTTAAACTGTAAGAGTGCTTTTATATGCACGATATTATTGCCATGTTGCCATCAGCTTCCTGTTGTGCTTTTTACAATTCTTTCTCATAACCGAAAGCTATACTAGTCTTATTAGTTATTCATTATATCATATTTGAGAAGTACAAATATATTCATCCAATTATACAAGCCAGATAACGTCGAGGAAGGATTATATACTGGCAACAATGGCAGTATTGCAACGGTAATATCATGCAATGTATACACGCTCTCATAGCGCTCACAGACGATCGAACGGTCCGCCGGGACCGGTTTGAGAATCTATGTATCCATCCCATTCTTTCAACTACCTGTGTCCCTCTCGGTCGGACGAACCGTCCGGTTATCTATTAATACTTTAACATTCGTACATACGCTTTGACAACAAGTGACAGCTTGTCTATGGCACGGGCTCCTCCTCAGTTCCCTCCTCGGAGTCGTACACGGGCGATCCGTTCTTCATTTGAATCACAGACTTCTTTCTGTGTCTATGCTCCTTCAGATCTTTCTCGATGTTTCTGGAAAATAAACAGACTTTTTTATGGACCTAATTTATATTACAAGAGTACTCTACAGATGCACTATGATTTTATTATAGAAAGGTATTTCTGACTCGATCAAGAGGATTGGTCGAGACAGAACACACATAACAAATGTGAGCAAGAAAACCGCCTTGCTCAAATGGAACTGGGCCAGCCATGTTTGCCGTATGCGTTCACAGAGGCGGGCTCACTTAGCTACCTGGTGGTTACCACAGGATGGGCAGGCGGCGAGGCAGGTCCAGGCGAAGATAGCGGGATGACCTGGACGCGTTCGCAATTGATTGGCCAGAGATAGCGGAGGACAGAGATGTAGGAGGGGCCTGCCCTGAATGGGATACTTTAAAAGGCTAATAAAAAATGTTTGCGATTTAGTTTTATACAGCGGTACAGAATAATTAATAATCTTCACGACCACAGTTAGAAAATTCAAATGATAGCTTCCCGCTCAAATGCGCTCGCTACATAGCATGAGGTATTTCATCCGAGAACAAAGTTCAGCCGAAGAGGCAAGAGGAACATGCCTGGTAGGGGGTGGCCTCCGGAACTTCTCGGCTGATTTCGAAAACTCCTTCAGTAGAAGCTTATTGAAGAGACAAAAGAGTGTTGGCATCGTATGAGATGCAAATGCTACCTCGCCCTGATAAGTGCATAAAGCGCGCTCTTCAGTTTGGTAAAGGTTACGAATCCAGCTACCCGTGTCTCGTGTAACGAGATCACTTCGCTCGTCCAGTCCAGTGATTATGAGAGAACGTGGCACCACCACTACCATCTCAGTGTGCGATTTAAATGTTACCTTGCACTGATAAGCGGATACAGCGCGATCTTCAGACTAGCATATAGGTACGGATGAAGCCTCTCATGTAGTGAAATCAGTTCGCTCATGCACTCTAGTAGCACTGAGAAATCGTTGTTCCAGGACTCATACTCGTACCTCCGTGTGAGATTGACATGTTACCTTGCACTGATAGGTGGATGCAGGGCGCTCTTCAGACTAGCACATAGGAACGGATGGAGCCTCTCATGTAGTGAAATCAGTTTCCTCGTGCAGTCTAGTATCACTGAGAAAACGTTGTTCCAGCACTATAATACTCGTAGCTTTGTGTGAGATTGTAATGTTCCCTATGCAGCGCACTCTTCAAACTTATGGGTACGGATGAAGTCTCTCGTGTAGTGAGAGCAATCGGTGGTGCAGTCTACTCGTACCTAAGTAACACTGAGAAATCGTTGCTCCAGCACTATAATACTCGTAGCTCGGTGTGAGATTGTAATGTTACTTCGCACTGATAAATGGATGCGGCGCGCTCTTCAGACATATGGGTACGGATGAAGCCTCTCGTGTAGTGAGAGCAATCGACGGGGCAGTCTACTCGTACCTATGTAACACTGAGAAATCGTTGCTCCAGCGCTATAATACTCGTAGCTCTGTGTGAGATTGTAATGTTACCTTGCACTGATAAATGGATGCAGCGCGCTCTTCAGACATATGTGTACGGATGAAGCTTCCCGTGTAGTGAAATCAGTTCGCTCGTGCAGTCTAGTAACGCTGAGAAATCGTTGTTCCAGGACTAATATCTCTGTGTGAGATTGAGATATTACCTTGCACTGATAAGCGGATGCAGCGCGCTCTTCAGACTGGCGAAGAGGTACGGATGCAGTCTCTCGTGTACCGAGAGCACCTCCCTCGCGCATTCCAGCGGCCGCGGGCTGCAGCGCCGCTCCTGCACCGACTCGGTCGAAGGCTCGCGGTCTTGCCTGGAAGTCAAACGTTTACTTTCTTTAACGTAAGAAATGGTACATGGGTTCATGAAAGCGTCGTCGCTATCAAAATCTGATAATCATAATATATATACCGCGGGCCCTAATAACTAGAAAGATTTACGATTAGTAGTAAGTAGAACTAACCCGTCGATGTCCTTGTCGGGCCGCTCGGGCGGCGGCGCGCGGAAGTCGGGCAGCGCGCGCGCGCCGCCGAACGCGGCCAGCGCGCGCGCGCGCACGTAGATCAGCGGCCGGATTATGCGCAGCGAGTGCTCTCTGGAAACAGTTCCAGTTATATACGTCAAACACTTAACAAAAGGACCTGTACTATAGGTATATAGTTGTAGCGTATTTGAATAGACATTACATATTTAAAATGTGCAACACAAACAAAACGAACGCCTATTTGAACACGCCCCAACTAAATACAACAGGTCATTTTCTTAAGTTTTTCACCTTTACCTTACTATACAGGGTGTTTTTATTGAATTCCGTTAATTGCGCGGGCACATTCCTGAGATGAAATAAAGTAATCTTCTCTAATACACTATAAGTAGTATCCCGATCAGTATCATTACAAAAATATTCAAAAAAACATTTTCGTTAATTAACACTCCTAGTATAGTATAAAACATCCTTAACAAATAAACAATATTGACGTGCGTCACGCGCGGTGTCATTCGAATTTCGAATCATATATTGTCATACTTAACATTAACTTTTCCTTAACTCCACGTTAACTCTTAAGGCAGTTTTTAGGATTCCGTACCCAAAGGGTAAAAACGGGACCCTATTACTAAGACTTCGCCGTCCGTTCGTCTGTCACCAGGCTGTATCTCAAGAACCGTAATAGCTAGACAGTTGAAATTTTCACAGATTGTGTATTTCTGTTGCCGCTATAACAACAAATACTAAAAACAATAATAATTAAGGGGATGTCCCATACAAAAAACGTGATATTTTAGCCCTTTTTCATGGCTACCATTCGCCGAGCTAGACCTCAAGAACCGTAATAGCACGTAATAGCTAGACAGTTGAAATTTGCACAGATTATGTATTTCTGTTGCATAACGACAAATATTAAAAACCTGCCAAGTGCGAGTCGGACTCTTTTTATAGATCATGCGGTACGGAATCCTTCGTGCGCGAGTCCGACTCGCACTTGGCCGGTTTTATGTTATATTCACCCTTGGTAATATAATTAATTATTTTGTACGAAAATGATAAAAAAAAATCTGGAATTTTGAAAACCTAAATATGCTACGTCACTTCTAAAGCTATGCACGGCTACACCTATGCTTAAAAGAACGGAAATCAATAAAAACATCCTGTATAAGGGTATAGTTCGAAACTCAAAGAGCGGGCGCGGCGCGGGGCGGGGCGGATATGGTGTTGAATTTTTGATTTTTCCGAAACTGTCGATTGTCGACAGTGTATACTGCTTCATATATCGTACACGCCGCCTCCGCTCCGCTATGCCACGCGGTTTTTTGGTGTGACGTCCCCGGGAAGGCGTTCGCTTTTCCGAAAAACTGCCGTAGGAGCAATAGAACACTCACCGGAGTCGGTAGTGCGCCTTGACGGTGCCGAGCGCGCCGCCGTGGAAGGCGCCGGCGAGGAAGACGCGCGCGGCGTGGTCGAGGTGCTGCGCGACGGCCGCGACGCCGTAGCCGTGCGCCGCCGCCGCGGCGTACGCGCGCCGCCGCACCGAGTGCGACGCCCAGCGGTGCAGCGACCGCGTGCGCCTGCTCACAAGGCCTGGAAACGATCACGTTCCATACATTATTGTTGGCCGCCTGTTGTTCGCATCTAAAGTTTTTGAGCATGGTTGGAGAGAAAAGATACTTGAACGCCTTGCAAAAAAGCTTGGCAAGACGATAGATCACCGCAGTATCCGGATACTTTTTAACCATCTTGGAGGTAAAACTAGAAGGTAGGAAGACCTAGATTGCCTCATCTATGTCAAGTGAAAGAAAAAGCGTCTATAAATAGAAACGAATGAAAATCTGATTTCACACGAAGGCAGAACAGTGAGGCAGTAGAGTCGAACAGACCGGTTTAGGAAGGCAGTTCGCGTTCTAAAATAGGTCAGCCAGTCTGCGAGAGGCGACAAAAGCTCGCACTGTCTGCTCTTGCTGTACTGAAATGCCCTCGCGTTCACACGAGTCCAGCCACAAGACAGTCTAACGGGAAAGGTGGCAGAAGAAAACTGCCCCGAAAAAATAGACCGGCCGACTATTAACTATTCTGCCTTGGGTAACCAAGGACAAGCAATAGAAACAGTAATATTTACGTGACTTTACTGTTCTAACTCGGCGTGTTCAAACAGTAGCAGAACTGCGCTGTCTTATGCTCTGCCTCACTTTTCCCTCATTTGAAATAGGCCTTCTCCACCAACAAAAGCCCATCTCTTAGGTAATGATAATAATACCCACTGCTGAGCAAAGGGCACCTCCACCGTTTTCAATATTGGTGATCGTAGGTAAGCATCCACTGACCAGTGACCAATCCCTTGTCCCGCCATCGCCGGGGGGGGGGGAGGGGGGGTCCGCCACGTCTTCAATCCGAGATGTCGGGCTGCCAGTCTGTGGCGATCATGGCCCATAGCACACTCGGCACGCGGCAGATATGCCAAGCACACTCCCAATTCAACTTAGCCGCTTTACGAACTACGTCCACTATTCGCGTCTTGGAGCGCAGCGTACGTGCCGTATATATCTTGACCTTGACAAATAAAATTTAATTCTCTATTGTAAGCCGCCTGTTGTTTACCCTAGTTTTAAGTGTAATAATAAGCTATGTAATTTATTGAGGTGTGCAATAAAGAGTTTGGTATTGTATTGTATTGTAAGCCACAAGATTTCTTCTGGGTCATAGATAAACTGAAAAAGGACCAAAAAGAGATTCACTTTGTTTTAGAGTGTCCTTTTTCCACATATTGCCATGCCGGACCATGAGCATGATCAAACACTACTCATTAAAGTAGAAGTTACAATGAACTATACACAATTAGATAGATGTATTTGTGGACATTTTACGCTTTGACTTCTCTAATAATAAACAGAAATAACTCAGGCCAAAAATAAGGCTACAAAAATAATTCGCTGTTCAAGCCATTATTTTAAATGTATTATTAAAAATCTACACAAGCTAACACTATATTGTTAAAAATTACCCCATTTAGAAAATTCAAGGAGCCCATAAATTATCTACATATCGTCTCATTCTGGTTAATTCCACTTTATTCTTTCGGTGGAGCTTTGAAAAGACCTCACAGACAAAAGATAAGGGGTCTACGGAGCACGCAGTCACTAAACAGCTGTAAAAACTTACTCTGCGAATCTTCGTCATCAAGTTTGTCTTGGTAGATGAGTTTAACCCCCAGGGTCCGACAGTACGCCATCAGATGCAGAGGGTCAACATCCGACTTCGGCTCGTGCACAAATAACGCTCCTGCAATTTAAAAATAAGTTGATGCTTAAGGGTTGTTTCTATTTATACGATCTACGGAAACGCACACTAATGATGTGCTAATAACAAGGAAGAATTTATTTAGTCTTGGCCCAGCAGTCAGAAATTTTTAATTACATATAATCTCAGAGATCATTTCCTCAGTCTAATAAAGAACAGGCCCTATTTCTTAAATTTCTCAACATCTTAGAAATTATGGAGAGAGGTCAAGTTGAGACTAAACCTTATTTGAACCCGTGCCTATGAAGATGAATGAAGTAAGAAAAGTTTGCCAATATGCAAGTGGAAATTTGAGATTACCTACCGTTGCCTTTGGGAAACTTACCAATGCTGAAGTGTGTCCCCTTGGCTCTCGCGTAGAACTGGTACTGGTGCAAGGTGTGGAGCAGCGCTATGGAGTCCCGACCTCCCGACAGGCAGACCAGCACCTTGTCGCCGGCCCGAATCATGTTGTACTCTTGGAGCGCCTGGAATTGTACAATTATGGCTAGGGGAAAACTGATTTGATCTTCCTTGGACATGGGTCTAACTATTAAAACAAAACTACTTCCAGGCGCATTGGTAGACGATACTATAATCTTTAATTGGCCCCAAAAACAAAGGTAGCTTTCAGTGGTGCTTGAGTACACGCTGCTACCGTCGATAACCTGAAGGCTGCACGGAGCCGTAGTACTAAACAGGCCACCGGGACCAGCGCTCATGGTTAAAGACTGTGATCAGTTTACATGCAAGACGACAGTGATTTTAATATGAAGGAATTGTATAATATTTATCGGAGCACGCACAGCTTGCCTGCTGCTGCCAAGTGCCACCTGAACAGTGGTCTTTCGACGGGTAATGCTACTGGCCCTAGTCGTCTAGCTTAAACTCAGGGATAGACGTGAATGAACTGTAGGTACAACGCGAATGTTCACCTCCACAGTGGGTTTCCACACGTCTTTCGGAGGGCAGTGCCACTTGCCCTCGTCGTCTAGTGTGAAGTCAGGAAGAGAGCTGTCGGAGCACGCACTGCTGTCATCTTGCTCCGCCTCCTCCCAGCGGCAGTCCGTCTTGAAACAACTGCTGTAATAGGATAACAAACGAGGTAATTAAAATGCTGACGTAATTGTAATCTGGGAGCGTAAGCCTACATAGAATAGATTCTAAAATGGTAACTTGTACATAAGATATAAAGAAATATCCCTATGGTTTGAGCGAAATGGGGCACTATCACGCCGCCATTTTGAAATATATTGTTTATAGAAAATGTTAAAAAAATGTAGACAATCTTACACAAGTCGATCTAGTCTTAAACTAAGTAATGTTTGTGTTATGGGTACTAGGCAACGATATACATACTTTGTGTAGATAGTAGAAAATATCCAAGACTAAAAACAGGTATTCATGATCATCATTCATCACACATATAAATGCCCTAACCGGGATTCGCACCCGGGACCACCAGGTTCGTAGGCAGGGTCACAACCAACTAGGCTAAAGTGGTCTTCAATGATAGTTGCCACTTTATATTTATCGTTCAAGATAAGACTTTCACCACTCTCGCAATCGCATACTTATCAGAACGAGAATATCGGGACGATGAGTATTAAAATGGCAGTCATCATACTAGTACTGCATGGAATCTACATTAGCCTTTTAACCAACTACGTCTTAGCGGGTCTGATATATTATTATAAGACAAAATATCCAGCTCATGTCGCCGCAGTCTGATATATGTATAAGTCAAATGTCTGGTATGTTTCTTACAGGAAATTCATCTATCTCACGGATTCTAATTTGATTAATTTATACATAAAAAATTGTTTAATTTCGTACCGGCAGCGACCCGGGCATGTTCGATGGTAAATTATCGACGGTTAAAGGGTTAAAATGCATATTTTAGTAAGTAATCAATCATCCTTCTGAGAAGATAACAGCACAGAGTGATAAAAAAATTGGCATGGAGCACTAATTCTAACAGTAAAGGTTCGACACAACGTTAAACTTAACATCTGACCCAGATACGTACAATTTATCACTTGAATGCAGTTTAGTTAACGCTTTTCAAGTTATTGTCCGCGAGCCAGCAAGCCGCTACTCAACCCACCCAAGCTAATAGCAGTTGACGTTCATGGAGCTTAATGATACAGCTCTATAAAGCATTTTACAATCTAAATTTGAAATTAAATCAAGCAATCAAGCTCAGGGACAGAATATTATAATACCTATAGTATTCTTACAACGCCTCAGGGAGGCGTACAGCATCATCTTCCTTAGAATACTTTAGGCTTCTTTTAAGAAGCTTTTATGGAACTGGCACTGTTCGTATGCAAGTATGTAAATATGTAATTAGGCAAAAGCGGCCGTCGTGACAAATGTTTTGTAAATAAGCAATACACTCCGACAGACGTTTGTATGGAAATTTCGCGCTGCCGTTCCAACTTAGGTAATTACCTACCCAATTGGGTACTTGCCACATGTTAAAATGTATAGATAGATGGTGTTACTATACTGTTTACAATGATGATCCCATTTTAAGTTCTCATCAATTTTAATACCTGGGTATTTTGTTGAGTCTACTTGATCTACTGCAGTGCATGTACAGTCATTCAAGGTCAGGCACAAAATCTTTCGCTAGTTCTCTCTTGCAAACTTGGAGGAAGCGAGTAGGAGGGGGTCTGCTTTCAACGGCCGGGATAACGCCTGGGTAGGGGGAAGAAAAAAAGCATCCCTCACCCTTTGTCAAAGAGCTCGTCCCGCGAGTCCCTCTGGTCGGTCCCGTAGCCGCTCGAACGAGAACTGTTCTCCGAACCGCTAGATGTGTTGGATGAACGGCTCGACCGTTTATTGGTACATCTGGAACGGGGATATTTGCCGTTTGAGATCTCTGTTAGGGACTTTGTATTGAAGTATAGATACTTAAGTGCGAAGACGAACTTAAATATTGTTAAATGTTATTTAATTTTCGACTCCAAAGGAAATTATTGCTGCAATAATAATTTTAACAAAAAAAAACCGACTTCAACCGAGTTATTCGTCCATTTATCGTGCACATACTTAATGCTAATGTTTTTGAGAGACTTATAAGTTTTTCTCATGGATGCCATTGTCGAAACAAGACCAAATCAATATGGGACTCCACGGGAAGCAGCAGCTTTCAAATAAAAAAAAGAATCATCAAAATAGGTTCACCCAGTCGAAAGTTCTGAGGTAACAAACATAAAAAATATAGTCGAATTGAGAACATCCTCCTTTTTTGAAGTCGGTTAAAAATGCCATCACCTGAGACTAAAATTATCACGAATATATATTACCTAAATCGGTTCAATAATGAAAGCGTGAAAATATAATATAGATAGACTGAGTTACGCCCGCTTTGATCCCGCCCCGGCAAGAATGCAGCTTTATGGGATCATTGTCTAGCTTGTCACAGATAATATTCTCAAAGACCGCTGACATGAAGCTGACAGTAGGACCTTATAACAATATTGTAACATGGTCGAAAAATGGTAAACCTCTTTTATTCTTCCATTATACTGTGATATTGATTGACAAATACTATTTTTAGCAGTAAGAAGAGTTTATCGGAAAACGCCAGTTATTGACTGAGTCAAATCAATTTGGCACACTAAGAGAACAACAAAAATTGTATTGCGCATAATGCACACATTGACAAACGAACTTACGTAAAGGCCGTGCCAGGATAAGCTAAGTGATTCTGCCCCCCTTAAGTTTGGGCTTGTAATTTTTATAGATTGTGTGGCTCTACATTACTCATCATTGTGCCAAATTTGAGCAACATAAACGTTACAGTTTTTGTTTAAAAAAAAAACAAACGAAATTTAATTTTTCTTTGATATTTTTTTTTCTATTCAACCTATTTTAACGAGCTTGGCATATATTGTACATTTTATAAAGATGATTAAATGACCATAACTATATTTTCATTATGTCATAGAAAAAAAAATCCAATTAAACTTTTCAGAATTTTTTTTCTTCTACTTTCACGTTTGAGGCCGCTCCAATTTTTTCACTGGCAATACACCCACCAACGTCCTATAATATGTATTTTTTTCAAAATTTTGGCTGAGGGAGAACATGGAGATATCTTTACATGAAATGCTTTACATAAATTTCCTTAAACCGCTATAATTCAAATCGGAATGATTACAACCTCTTTAGAGAAACGTACATGTTGCATATTAAATACTGGCCACTTACATTTCAACTTTTTAAAAAGATAAAAAACGTTTTGCAGCAAAAATAACTCCTTTCGATTGTCGTGCGTTAGGAAAATATTTTATTATATTAATTACATGTCAAACGAAAACATCTTACATAAACATTACTTGTATACTTCATCTGACGTAATATATATGCAGTTATTATAAGATAAATAAGTGCAAATGTGCACTACATTTGCACAACATGTCTGGAAATAGTCAGTCACTTATATGGAATGTGGGAGTCTCAGGCAGGCAGTAAATTAAAAACAAAAAAAACATAATTATTAGTTTGTATGTATGTACAATAAAGAGTTTTACTACTACTACTAATTATTTAAACGACCTATTTAAAGTTAAGTAGCCATTAATTACTATACAAATGCACAAGATGCCTTTTTGATAATTACCTGTTCAAAAATTGGAAGCGCATTATTTAAAAAATCTTATTGTTCGTTTATACACGACCCACGTATTGTTCGTTTATGACTACCTGCCCGGCTAGTATGATAATACCGTCACGTTTTATGTGACGTTTCAGTACATTTTGGCCATATAACGAGACGGTATAAGCTATCATACTAGCCGGGCTGTTTAGCCTAGTTGGCCTAGTGACTCTGCCTCAGAAGCTAGAGGTCCCGGGTTCGAATCCCGGCCAGGGCATTTATTTGTGCATTTATCACTGATATTTGTTCTTGGGTCTTGGATGATTTCTATGTATTTAGGTGTGTATTTATCTATATAAGTATATATATCGTCGTCTAGTACCCATAGTACAAGCTTTGCTTAGTTTGGGACTAGGTTGATTTGTGTAAGATTGTCCCCGAATATTATTATTATATTATTATTATTATTATTATTATACACTGAAGTATTGTTTTTATTGCGAGGCAATACAGCGTTTTAACTTTATTACGGAAAACGCGTTGTATTGCAGTCGTTTTTGTTATGAATTCATATCGTTGTTTTTATTTTCCCAACGCACGACAATCGAAAGGAGTTACTTTTGCTGCAAAACGTTTTTTTTTTTAATATTTTCTAAAAGGTGAAATGTAAGTGGCCAGTATTTAATATGCAACATGTACGTTTCTCTAAAGAGGTTGTAATCATTCCGATTTGAATTATAGCGGTTTAAGGAAATGTATGTAAAGATATCTCCATGTTCTCCCTCAGCCAAAATTTTGAAAAAAATACATATTATAGGATGTTGGTGGGTGTATTACCAGTGAAAAAATTGGAGCGGTCTCTAACGTGAAAGTAGAAGAAAAAAAATTCTGAAAAGTTTAATTGGATTTTTTTATTTTTTTTTCTATGATATAATGAAAATATAATTATGGTCATTTAATCATCTTTATAAAATGTACAATATATGCCAAGCTCATTAAAATAGGTTAGACAAGAAAAAAAATTATCAATACAAATAAAATTTCGTTTTTTTTTTAAATCAAAAACTATAACGTTTAGGCTGCTCAAATTTGGCACAATGATGAGTAATGTGGAGCCACACAATCTATAAAAATTACAAGCCCAAACTCAAGGGGGGCAGAATCACTTAGCTTATCCTGGCACGGCCTTTTGATTCGATTCGAAAACAAATCCTGGAATAATCGAACATGGAGGTCTATTTTGTCCATCGCCTCTGATATCTCACTTGCAAGCGCGCCGAACTTAAGTGTCAAAACGAGACAATATAGAAGTGATAATATTGATAATATATATAAATAATGATAATATGAATAAGAATAAAAAAATATTGTCCAAAATACCCTAAGATACAAAATGAAAACATCGACAGACATATTTCTCTGCTAGTACCTAATAGAGAGAGAAATACTCGTAACGTAATGTCGGTCGGTATGTGCTGGGCAGGAGAGCCCGGCGCTGGTTATCAATCTACCACCACCACCACCACCATACCAACCCAAGGACGTCCACTGCTGGACATAGGCCTCCCCCAATTGAATGGGCAACGCTTGGCATGCGGGTTGGCGATCGCAGTATCTCCACCGCACTCCAGGGATGCTCTTCTTGGTCGTAGTTTTAGGACATACCCGGGTCCATCAATCTGATCCCAACTAAATATATGCATTTCAAATCAAACAACCATTCAAAAGTAGCGAAGGTCGTTCGGCTTGGCGCCGTCGATTACAGCGATAAGACCTGGCATTGGCAGTTGGCACCGCTGCCTGAATAGAAATAGTTTGAATCGCCGCGAGCTATAGGTGCATGTCGATTAGGGCGATAGCACGGTGATTGCTTATGCTTATGCAGTTTGCAATGACTTAAGAATGGTCTTATCGCTTCACACCTGACACAATAAGCGCTATTTTTGCGTAAGAATCGACAAGTATTGAAAATAGTTTAGGCGTAGTACAATTCAGGATCATATAGTTTGCTTAACACATGCATAACCCTACCGTAATGAAGATGAGTTGCGATATATTTGGCCACTTTCGCTGTTACTAGCTATATAAATGTTCACAATATTTTTATTAGGGCTGTTTCAATGCTGATCATAGGCGATCTTTTGATCATTTTCATTAATGCAACCGGGAAGACACTATGATGAAGATGAACCCTAGGGATGTATATTTATTTATTTATTTATTTAAACTTTATTGCACAAAATATAATCGTACAAATGGCGGGCTTAATGCCAAATGGCATTCTCTACCAGCCAACCATTGGGCTAAACAGAGATTTATGAAAGGTGCAAAGAAAAAAGTTTGATAATTCTACTAAGAAAATACGAAGACAAAATCAATATAAACACTGTAAATAAACATATATACATACAATATATTCATATAAGTTACATACATACAAGAATAGATATACTACTTCATATTAAATACATACTATAATTATAGGGATGGATTCTAGTCGAATTCTTGTTTAAGCATATGCTTACGCAGCATTCGCTTGAAAGTAAACTTGCTTGGGGCTTGTCTAATCTCGAGAGGGAGTGAATTCCAGAGACGGCTTGCCTGTATGGCGAAAGAATGGGTCATGAATCTAGTGCGATGGAAAGGTATTGATAATTTGAGAACACGGGAGGTGCGCAGCTGACAGCCTGGGCGAGGGGTATCAAAAACAAATTTACTTTTGAGATATCCTGGAGCAGAAGGCTCAAACAGGATTGAAAAAAGGGTGCAAAGCTGCTAAGGGACCTACGGCGACGAATGGACAGCCAGTTAAGCTGAGTATATTATGAAATAAAAAGCTAATATGGTTGCTTGATCGAGAATGCATTGAAGTTAGTTCATAATCATCATCATATCAGCCGAAGGACGGACGTTCAGCGCTGGACATAGGCCTACCCTAAAGAGTGCCACAATGACCTGTCCTGTGCCACCCGCATCCAGTTGACTTCCGTGACCTTTACCAGGTCATCACTCCACCTTTCAATCATCTGTCTACCCCACTGCGCCTTCAGGTACGTGAAGTTAGTTAACAATTAGCAATTGGTATCAACTTAAAACAATTCTGTTCTTTACCAAAACTAACATTTATCAATACACTCGTGTCGTCTGTTCAGTTACTTATATGTATTTTAGTAGCTTTTGTTTTTCTTACTCCCAATAAATACGAGTATTTAAATGAACCATGTAGATTATGTAACACAGGGTAAAAAGAAAAGTCTGATAAATGCGTTTATTTATCTCGCCTAGCAAAACAACATGTGAAACGAAGCATCCCAGCCTGACATCTGACGAATTGCCAACAAATTTAGAAGCCAATTTGCTTTCAAATTGACTTTGTTAAAACTCTTGCCAAGATTTAGAAGGCTTGGATTTCACGGGAGTATTCACCTTTCGTTACCTCCCGTTAATAAATAGTTTGGTATCCTTTTTTGCAGTAATGTCATATAAGGAAATCAAGGGGTGGCCCTAGATGGAGTCACATGGCATCATGGCATGGCTCATGAGTCAGAGTTAGACTGTCAGTGTAGCTCCCTAGCTACACTGACAGTCTAGCTCTTAAATTTGTGATGATTCTTTTTTGGAGGTAGATCTAGATAATTTATAATATTGTTATTACACTATGTACTGGACTTTCTTAGGACGCGTTCACGCACAAAACGCGCAGCGTCAAAACGCGCGTTATGTCACATAATGTATGGAAATCCAAAGCGTTTAACAAGCGCGTGGCATGCCACGGGGCATGTAGTTTCGATCAAATAACTATACTTTAGGATGGCAGGTAGGGCAAAACTACCAAAGTTTTAATTAATTAATCAATAATAAAATTAGTACCTATTTAACTGGGCGGATTATAAACGCACTAACAATACAATGTGTTGTCCATGTCAGGGATATACAAAGATCAAATTTCTAAGCTAATGGCAATCCTAAAAATAGTCTAGAGTTCGATCAATTTGCAATGAAATCAAACTACCTACCAGAAGACTGCACATCCACCAAATGCATGGGCTAAGCTGTGTTATTTTTCATAAATTTGACCACTACTTTCGCCAACACTGTTATGGCAGAGACACACTGATCCCAGGGTCTAGATCTCATAACATAATGCATTGCATACGTTGCGTAGCGTAGGATCAGTGTGTCTCTGCCTTTAACTGAAACCACTTTTCAGTTAAAGGCAGAGACACATTTGTCGATGAGTCACGAATGGTCAGTTATCTTCTCTATCAAAATCAAGTAAAATACTAATACTGACCTGTCTTTAGTTTCCTGGTCGTCAGGAATATCAAACACCACTCTCCCTTCGCCAGTCGCCTCACTGTATCTCTTGGCAGAGCGCGCGTGGTCTCCCGAACACACTGGCACGCCCTCTATGATGTCTGGCACCTCGCTTTTGTCATGTTTTTGGCACATTCTCAGTCTTCCCTGCAGCTTCTTCGCCTTGTTAGTTATTGGGTCAGATGATGTCCGCCACTTTACTGTACAAAACCATTCATTTTATATTTAAATGTACATCATTCACTCGCCATAAGTCTTAACAATATGTATAATAAATTAAAAGAATTATATATGACCAATAAAATGCAGATGTAAACTAGTCGACAACTGTACAAAACTAGATTTCATAAAAACAAATGAATGACACTTGTAAAAGAGCCATAACGTAAATTGATGCATGCTTTGATTGATTCGTTTAAATACGTTTCAGAATTTTCTACCATAATCTTTCGCAATAAAAAAATATGACTTACCGAACTCTAAATACGAATCGGTCTCAGTGAAACTCATGTTAATGCCGCTGTCTTGGGAGCTGACTGAAGGGTTTTGGCACCAATGTTTCTTGACAGAACAATGTCTACAAGCTGCATCTGAGCAAGCTTCATCGTCTGAGAGTTTATTTGAGCTTATCGACTTGGGCATGTTTGGGGAGTTCTGCGAAGTCATCACCTGGATGATGGTTTCAGGAGTCGAAGTCTCACTGGAGTTAAAAGAGATGCTGTTCGGACCCGAAGATTCGTGCAAAGGTGTACACTGAGCAGATTTCGGCGACGGGGATGATGGCGATCTCTTGAAACGTCTATCTTCTTCTTCGTTACTCAACTGCGTGGGTAGAACAGGGCTGGTAGGACACTTTCTCAAACACTGCGTTGATCTTTTCAAATCTAGTCCTAGTTCCGGCCCAGAGCCTAGTCTTTGTCTCCCCGTTTGAGGAGGTGAACTCTTTCTGGATCCGTATCCAGAGTATTCAGGTGATATCATCTCATCAACCTGATTAACCATCTCTCTAATCTCACTCTTGACTTCAGAAGCCATTTCTTTCGACATGCCCATCAGATACTCTGCTACATCCATCACTGAAACAGAATTCCTATCACTCTGACTAGAAATTGAGTTAATGCTATTAGCATTTGACTGTTCAAGCGCATCAGAATTTTCTAGAATATCATCTACCCTGGATATAACTTCGCGGATTTCTGATTTGATCTCAGTGCATATTTCTTTAGTCATCTCCTTGACATAAGCTTGGAGATCTTCTGAAGTCTGTGAAGCCAAAGACATCGTAGGAGATGAACGTCCGAGCTGACTGCAATCAGACGTGCTGCTTTGGGTACTAAAAGGAAATACTGGGGGTGAGATCATGGGATCGTCCAATGACTGAAGATCAGTCTGACTTCCGCAGTTGCAGAAACTCGTCACCTCAATAATATTGTTAGGGCTAGCTTCCTTCAACCCGAGGTTCAGTTTTGTTTGTGCGCTGAACGGAACAGCTGGGCTATCTGATCCCAAGCTATAACATCTTGAGCGGACCAGCAGAGGCTGCGCAGACTGTGGGCACAGCCGGAGAGGGGATATCGATTCTCCAACCGCAAACTTGACTGGATGGCTGGTCGGAATATCTTCTTCCTTTGGCGGCGTCTCCCTGAGACTACATTCTCTGGAAAAAAACTTTTGTTTCTGCTTCAATCTGAATATTTGACAATCATCAATGGCCGAGAGACTGAAGTGTCGTGGCGAAGATCCCAGAGTAGGTGAGGAACTTATATTAGCTCTTGAGAAATTTAGACTCTTCCTGGCTCCGGTGTATCCAGAAGGATCAAATGGCACAATATGTTTGACATTCGCCGACCGCCCAAGTAGAAGGTCATGCGCTTCTTTGGGTAACATGAACCAGCGCAGATAATCGATCCGCGGATTGAAGCTCATTTCCGGCTCCGCTGTCGAACATTTCATAGCTAATTTTCTAGCTCGATTAAATAGATTTCTGGCAGTTTGCAAGCATTCTGTATATGTTTGTGGGAATATGCCAGGACCTGAAATAACCAACCATGTTTAATGACTTACAAACAATACGTTCATAAACTCAGCCATAATTATCGTATCTATAACCGTTCTCACAATTATGCGTTACGTGATTATGCTTACCAGATACTCTTCTCTCGTTGGATGTAACTTTTCCGTCACTGAACCTCAGTGAATATAGCGACTTTCTGTCTCTGAGCATGGAACATGTGTGGTGTTTCCACTGACCAGTCTCCGGGTTTACTACATATTGCGGCAATATTTTCCAGCCTTCCGTGGCCACCATTTTCAGAGCCTCTAGCACAAATGCCAGTTCACTGTCGGACATGAAGTACTGCAGGGAGACTCGGCAGAAGCCAGGCCTGAGGTGCTCGTTGTGGATCGGTACATCTGGAAGCTTGACCGCGCTGAGTTTCCTCACTCGCGCTATCTCTCTTTGTCTGTAAAAATTAGCAAGTTATAAACTAGATGCGAGCTCGGATGACCTTCGTTCTAATAATAGCGTTTGTTTCAAAGCGGCGTGCTAAGTATATTTCCCTGTCGTCAAATTTGCATAAAATGATCGTTCATTTGTTATGTTCCACGTGTTTAGTTTTGCTAGATATTTTCGGCACCTGAAACTCTACATTCTGGATAGACCACAAAAGCTACGTAACCTATTTCGTTTATGAGTTGTTTGCCACTAGGGCATATATTTTGGAAGTATTTTCAAACAAAAATAAACAATTATGCCGGTACGTGCCCGACCTATGCCAAATACTTTACGATTTCAGGCCAACGTTGGCGATTTCAGGATATGTGCAGGACTCTCACTCTGCAGCGCAACCCAAGTCAATAAAGGGTCGGCAACGCACTTTGATTCTTCTGGATTCGCAAGTGTCCATAGGCTACGGTGTCTGCTTACCATCAGGCAGGCCGTAAGCTTGTTTACCGCCTTCGTTGTATTAAAAAAACGTAAATCAATATCGTGTACACTCGTGTTCTTAAAAATATGTATGTTTGTTCCCAAAGGCACAAAAACAATTAAATCGTGTTCATATATTTTTGATCATTTGGACGTGCTCATATTTTCGAATATAGCTCTGTAGCAACAAGTTGTTGCCTGCAACTGAATAACTATAAACTCTGAAATATCGCTGGCCACACAGCATTTTTTTCTGGGAGTACCTATTATGCAAATGTTTGTACGTAAGGGGTGATCTCCTGAACTGTCCATCGGATTCCGAGAAATATTTCACCGATATATCGGGATGAGCATAGGATAGGCCATATTTTATCCCACGGCAATGCAGCTAGTATTTATATTTAACAAAGCAGTCTAGTAGAATAAAAGGACACAACACGTCATAAGGTACTCACGTTTCCACATGCAGCAGTTTCTCGTACTCCTTCAGCAGCTGGTCATCGATGCCCAGTATGTCTGATCCGTAGTTCAAATTGCTGTTCAGACCGCCTCTGGCCTGTATACCAAACACGTCGTTGAGGACAGCGCACACGAAGTTGTGGTGGAGAAAGGTGCCCCGAGGGTGTTTCACCATGAGCGAGAAGATGGGCAGGCGGCGGGCGGTCGGGGACTCGCTGCCGAGGAGAATCAGCTCGGGAATGTTCTTGATGTGGGACAGAACTTGTCTGAAACAAAAGATAAATAATTAAACGAAGTTAGAGACACGTAATAACTTTAATGTAGAATCAGTATGCGATCACTGAGATTCGCCAACCAGTTGAGTGCTCGCGGTTCAAAAAAAGACGCTCTAAAGTGGCCAAAAATTCTTCGTGTGTTTTGTGGCCGATGGCCTAGCTAACTATCCCTGCAGTATCACATTTTCTCCACCTTCAAACCTACAATCTTATGTTATCCCTACCCCTTTCAAGGAGATTTAATAATTTTCTTTTCTCGATATGCTACATAGCGGTTTCGAATTACCATATTTTTAAATCATCTGAGACGGAGACGTTTCCGGTTTTCGTGTGGTCTTCATTCATATGCCATGCCACAATATCGTTGCTTATAATAAATTCAATGCGAACTTATTGAATGACCACGGATATAGCTCTACCTACACAGGAAATTGGCAGGTATCGTGCTGAGAATAGAAAACTTATCTGCTTGGGTATTCTTAGTTATATCACGAACGAAACTAACCTACGAATATACATAGTATCTATTCCGTGTCCAAATGGGTGATTAAAGTATTGATGTTTACTTCAGAGGGGTGATTATGATAACGCAACGAAAGGTCTAAATGTCATAAAAACGACAGTTACTCGTACAGTCAGCTGCAGAGAAACCTGACCATATTTGTATGCATGGGGGGTCTTTTCTATGCTGAGGTCCTACTCGGAACTTCGACAATCTAACTTCGTGTCGTGCCGTCCCTTTCACTCTCGTGTTATACACTATATGACTGATTGGCGTCAGTGGGCACTTGGAGCCCGCCACTAGGCCTGCCAGCCCTACCCTCAATTCCTCTTTGTTGTCATCCCCCGAGCATCAGTCTCGATCGACCTACTCGTATACAGACGTTTGGTAACGATGGAAACAATAGCAAACGGCTGCTTAATTGTAATGATGGTTACGCGTTAATAATTAGAAGGTGGAGCGCCTGCGCATCGGAGCATTGTAACGGGTCTTAGGCAACTGAAAAGGAAAATGGAAATACATTCTTGGTATGCAGTTAGTTTTACTTCAAGCACATATTTTATAACTGTCGCAATATTATTTAACTACCTGACAACGTGACGACATACATAGGTATATATTAGCGACGAATCGAAATTGAATGAGAAACTAATTTAAATTGGAAATATCTAACTCTCTCACCTTACTAAAGACCGTCAGATGGCCTTGATGTTTTTTTCTATACAATATATAATTTCCGCAACCTCGTCAACTTAAAATCTATAGTATAAAAACTAAGATCTAATTGATCAGATACGGAAATAAGTAAATCGGAGATGTCCCCGCTTGGAAATCGGCCAACCAGCAGCAGCAGCAGCAGAATCGGCGTACGATACTAAAAGGGCTTATGTACCATAACATTTTAGGCGTACATGTTACTTCAATATGTGACCGGCATAGAAACCGCAGTGTTGCTAACAGACATATTAGATAAGCTATCATCGATAACGAGATGCAAGAGGGACATACTTTCAATAATATAACATTGTGATTGTGCCTTTTTTCCCCCTTACTGCGGATAATATTTTGAAGTATTTCACTTTTGGAGAAATGTTATCTCATAAGTATGAATTCCAATAATGTTGATTATAAATACTATTGCCTCCCTTTTATAGCAATCACTACATTATAAAAGAAAGTCGCCGGCGCGTCTGTCTGTATTTTCATACGGTGTTGTCACCAATAGGCGCAGAGAGGTCTATGTTTACATTCAATGAGGTTCTGTTTAAATTGCTTGAAATATAACGTTGTAACACTATTAGGTACCTCAAAAACTGAATTCTACGCCTATATAGGATCTAAGTATATAGCGGGCCAAAACTAGTAATTATACAAGGTAAATACTACTCTTTGTAGATAGATTGATGTAACTTTGTTCGTTATAATTTGTATTCGGAGAACAAAAATATACCTACACGGATAAAAATATCAAATAACCCACCTAAAATTTATTTCCTCAAAAATAAACAAAAGAAATTTATTCGTTGCATACGCTCAAGTATCGGTTAGGATGCGATCTCGCGTCCACGGCAATGAACGTGTTGGCACCAAAGTTATAATAGCCCCGCATCTTTTCTAGAAACTGGTTGAACAACGACAAATTGAGAAAACCTTTCAAGCACAAATTGGCACGACACGACATAAACGAATGTAAATCATTAAGACGCGACCAGACATGTGTAATGCTATTTGTTAAGAAGGCAATAAAATACGTACGGTCACTCGGTCACCAGCCTTTACGATGTGTCAGGTATTATTTACAGATTTACAGGGTTTTTGCCATCTTCACAGGTAAACAAATAGTTTTTACCCTTAAACAGGCTCTTAAGTGAAACATGAGTAATGTTTTCAAAATAACCATGGAGTATGTGCCATATTATAAAGTCTCTACGAATTAAATAAATAAAAAAGAACAATTGAATGTACCGAGTGTGTGGTTTTTATGAAACACACCTAGTCTAACCTGGATTTTGTAAAAAGGTGACGTTTTTATTACCTAATCATGGAATTCTCATTTTATGAACAGAAAATTCTCTAACAAATAAGAATCCTGCGAAATGCATAAAACAGTTATGGTTGCAAGCCTAGCATTGCGATACCAAAATTAAAAATAGAACACATTATTCTATTGCGATGGCCGTGTTTTTTTTAATTAGAACCTGACATGTCTCCTGTCTTCGCGTACGCATTACAGGCAAGGACACACTTATCCCACGATACGCAACGTATGTATTACATTATGACATCTAGACCTTGAAATTTGTATGCTTCGAAACATACTTATTACACCCAACCCAACGTTGCGCATAACAGGTATGTTTCTAAGTATACAAAATTCAGGGTGTGTGTCCGTTCCTTACTTCTCCTTCATATTTCTGTTTTCATCTCCTGTGCATCCATCCTAACAATTTGCGAGCACACATGTCTGGCCCCAGCTTTAAGAGCAGCGCGCTCTGAACTATTAACATTCTGATTGAATATTCTTCCTATATCAATAACCTTGGCTCTAGCACTACATTTAAAAGTACTGTTACATTAAGAATATGTGTTTGTACGACCCTACGCAAATGTGTATCGTTTGATTCGCACTGATCAATTCACTACTTTGATCGAATACGAAAGTAGTGTATGCAAGGCCAGTGATAATGGATTTGATTCCAGCTAAGTCGATTATGTATACGCGTCAAACTGGTGCTACATCTAACTGTAATTTTTAGTATAGAAAATGGCATATAGATTGACCTCGCACGCTCGAAAATGTTACGTAATTATCAGTCTCTAGGTAGAGAATACTCGTACGTAGGTGCTAGATATCCCTAGTCAGTGAGGTTCTTAAATTCGGAATGTTCGGATTCGGATGAATTCGTTTATTAGCATAAGAAGGTTGTAAGAGGAAGGGAGAGAGAAGTACACACAACCATACAAACACAAACATACAACCAACACAAAATGTACAGAACAATAGTTTTGTTGTCTGTACATTTTATTTAAATATCTGTGAATGCAGTTTTATTGCTTAGGAGAAATTAATAATTAATTATTTCCTTTCAGCAAATTGAGATATCTCAACGTTTTAAGGTAGTTCCACCCTGTATATAATACTCAAAAAGGTAAAGGCAACGCATCTGTGATTCTTCGCAAGCGTCAATAGTCTACGGTGTCTGCTTAGCATCAGGCAGGCCGTAATGTTGCTTGCCGCTGTCGTTGTATAAAGACTGGCATCGAATAATCCAAGTATACCTGTTTACCTAGACCTTAAGACCTTAAGACGCCGCCACCAACAAATTGTATGCAGCTGATTGCGTCGCATGGTGTCCCGGTGAAATATATTAGCCCTAAACGCCGCGAATGCATGTCTCTGAAAGTGCACTAAGGCCGAGTTGCGGGAAAGCGGAGCGATCGGCGGCGCGGAGCCACGGTCAGAACACGAGAGAACATAATAGCGTTAGAGTAAAGCCAATTTTAAAATGAATGCCTATCTCCTATACCTAGTTATACGGATAAAAACGCTATCTCCGCTACCTTTTGAAGTATCCCCTCGTGCGCCGCACGCCGCACAAGAACCGTCAAGAGTTACACGCGGGAAGCCAATAGTAGACAATGCTTCTATGTAGTATGTATTGCGCTTATATGGTAAACGAATTTGGGCGAATTGCGGCGCAAGCGTTTTGTCTGTTCATTGCCGCCGCCGCTCTTAGTCGTTGGCCGCGCCGAGAAGGGGGTGCAGTATAATATTGGTTTTACTGTACCTAAGAGTATTTATATTATACATGTGGTCGTTTCCATGCTCGTAACGCGTCCTTCTTGTCCATGAAGCACTAAGTGCCGTGTGGGTGTGAATTTACATAACTACATAGAACGCGTTTAACTTTACATACCTACTTAAGTAAATAGCTTAGTGACCGGAGCACAAACTAGATATTAACTCAACTATTTCATTATACGTGGTTGATATGATATCAAGTTATCCAATATCCATATTCAATATGTGGATCATTTATAATATTGATGCAGAGCAGAACCCACGGAGATCAACGTATTCTAGATAAAACTAAAAGATAAAGATTAACTTAACCACTCTTATTTTTGCTAATAAATTTCGATACATATTAAAAATACATTTTCAATATTATCATACCTACAGTGCAATACAATACAAAAACTCTTTACGTCACACCTGGCCAATAAAGTGGCATAAGTGCGGTAAATCCCGCCTCCTGGCTAGGGGGACACAATCAAATTGTTTATTTTTATTTACCGCGGACGGTCATAAACAAAAGCCTCAAATATCGTATTTATCACACTTGCCTTCGACTCGGGCGTCAAATACCTGCGATCTGAGACATTCTTTGTATTACCTCCTATCTCCTTCTTACTCAAGTATTGTATTATTGGATATATTCCACACCTCACTTTTCATTTCAAAGTTCAATATCTCAAAAACGGCTGAACCGCTTTAGATAAAATATGTGTAAGAATCATCGTTAGAAATCCTGCTTCCAAATAAAATAAACTGCTTTCAAATCGGTTCACTAGTTTAAGAGCTATATGCGGTGTCACAGTCACACTCACACACATGGCGGTGAAACTTAACAACCCTCTTTTTTCGCCGGGGGTTACAAAAGTAAATCTCAATAGCTAGGAAACCCCATCTCGCGAGTGTATAATGTTGAGTTTAGCACCCACACTGATCGTGTTTACGTCATATCGTTCTATTTCCATAGCACCGGGAACCGGCGCCAGCAGCCACCAACGTGACTTGACCCCTCAACTTATCAAACTGGGACGGGTTCGCGGCTCATCGTTAAATGGGCGTGCGCAGTCCAGTTTCCTATATTGCGCGATTTACGATTCCACGCCTGTAAAACTGTTACAATTGCCAATGTTTTGCCTTTGGATAATGTGTACGGTAGACGCATGTACGAATGAGATGAGATTATATGCGCGCTTAATATTCACGGGAATAATGCAATGAACAACAAATTGGAATAGTACAATCAGCTGCAAAGAAACGTGATCCCTTTTGCATAGAAGTTTGTATTGTATGCAGGCGGGGTCAGGTTCATCTGCAGCTGACTGTACTTATAGCGATTATTCGGGTTGTCAAGCTACCCACTCACTCGACAAGCCTAATCCCATTAAGGTGTAGTTTCATTGGGTTAAAAGGTTAGATGGCAGTCGCTTCCGTAAAAACTAGTCCCTACGCCAATTCTTGGGTTCTCCCTTATTAGACCTAACTACTTTAATCCTAAATACTTCATTTGACCGAATGGTTTATTAGACCTAAAGCATTTTGTCTGGGTATAAATAGTTAAAACCACGAGTAGCCGATGCTAGGCGAAGACCTCCCCTCTATTCCGACACTCGTCTTGGTCCTGTGCAATAATTACAGGACGCGTGGAAGCCGACCACCATATATTCCTTTCCGATCAGCCTCAGCATCCGACGAGATTTGTTGATATGATTGAAGCGAAAGAAGTATGTAAAAACCGAAGTATTTGGCATTCTCTGATCTCTGCACCAATGGGATGCGAACGTGACTACCTATCCTATATGTATTTATGTCTGCATCGGAATTATTTTTTAAAGCCTGATAAACACTACATTCTGAATTCAAATGAAATCGGACCCAACAACAACAGTCCACCTAATCAATAATTTATCATGTACGCAACCGAAGTTAATCGGTTTAAAATGATGTTGAAGGTATTCAGAAACACTATTTCAGCATAATAATATTATTGAATTGTCAACTATTGCATCATTCTACTACATACTTAAACATACACTGTCGTCAGAAAGTTTTAGACCAAACACAAAATATGCAAATAATCAACATTGGTTGATTATTCACTCGATTTTGATTAATCTGTCCGTAGTACTCTCAACCAGTTTGCAAAAGTCCAATCCTTGTAAGAATTAGCCCATTGCAATCTATTTGCCTTGTTTGGTTTGCGTAATAATTTATGAAAATTAAACTAAAAATTGTGTTTGGTCCTAAACTTTCTGACGGTAGTGTACATACACATAAATTTTCCTGAGACAAACGATTCTGGAATAAAATAAACTTTACATACATACATAAACTCACGCCTATATTCCCCAAAGGGTAGGCAGACCACACGAAAATTAATTTCAGTGCCACTTTTAGCACTTGTAGATTTATATAGATGGAGAAAATGTGATATTGCAGTGACAGGTTGCTAGCCCATCGCCCACAATACACTTCAACCTGGCTCCCATTGTCGAAAATAAACTTTGCCTAAAACATTAAGCATATCACTACCAAGCTCAAGTGTCGGATTGGCATATTCCAGTTGTTAAAAACAGCGGGAAGTAAATGGTAATCCGAGGAGCAAGATTATTTTAAACCCAACTGTTTAGTTTAATAAAGCTTCACTCTCACAATTAAGACTTGAAATTTAATGAAAACCTCTAGTCAAAATCGGTCTATTTTTCATATTTACGACAATGGCAAACAAGCATACGGCCTGCCTGATGGTAAGCAGACATCGAACTGCGACTACAGAACAATCACAACCGCGCTGCGGACCCCTTTTTTGAAATGAGAATTCGTTATATCGACTGCTACAGACAAATGGAGTCTGCCATTTTCAACACAGCGCATCATCGGTAGCTCTGGTGACCTTAACGTTTAAACCTATTTAAATCAATATAGACTTTGACTAGTTATGTCGTAGTGTCGGAAATGGAACGACTCGAACGAGCCTACTCCCAACAACAAAATATCTACAAACAAAAATGAAATGATGATATTTAATTAAGTAACCAACTATAAATATTATCACATCACAAAAGTCAATATGTCAATCAAGGTTTAGACAAACTTGGGAGAGATAACACAGATGTGGGCGATTCGTGAACGAAACGAGCCTACTCTCAGCAACATATATATACAAACTGTATCGAAATGAAGGATATTTTATTAGCTATAAATATTATCACATTACAAAAGTCAATACTTCAATCAAGGTTTAGACCAACTTGGGAGAGATAAAACAGATGTGGGCGATTCCTAAACGACTCGAGCCTACTCTCAGCAACAGATGTCTACTATTTAATTAGCTATATGTAAGTATTATCATATCACAAAGGTCCACACTTCAATCGAGGATCCAGAAAGTACGAGCATTCAATGTCCATCGGGCGCCTAAAAGTCTACAAACGCCAGTCGTCGCCCTAATACTGTTAGAAGTTCATCTATAAATACTCTTCCCGAAAACAAACCCATGTAATCATTATGTAAACAGGCTAACCTATATTCTGACCTATATATAGTGGCTTATAGATTTATTCGTTAGTGGCAGGAAATATCTTTTGATCCAGTTTCCTCTCGCCAAGTTATATGTCACTTTCACAGAAAATGTTTTCTGTAAAACACGAGTGTCGACCGTTTGATGTATCAGAGAAGATATATATCATCCGTGAACTTCGTTATATTTTCACACGCCTTCGTGTTGTTGAAATGTTGAACATAAATATATATTATTATCGTGACATCGTGAGAATTCTGTATTTTATAGGTATTCAGTGCTCAATTGAAACCGGAAAAGAGTTCATTCCGAGAATATCCCAAAAGGTCCGGCTACAATGCTGCTTAAAACGCACCGACGCACTGTAAAAGCAGTGACGTGCCTCATGCGTGACGTTTTTAACTCATAAGTTTCTCCCTCTCGTTCACTGCGATTCCGTACCGTCACCTTATTTTGAGCATCGGTATGGCCGAACCTTTGGTCGTTATTTCTGTTATCAGCAATCCAGCCTTACACAATTACATACCTAATGCACTTCTACCTTTTGGCTGCGATTTCGTCAGCATGGAACAAGCCAATCGGTGCCCTATACAAAAAAGTTTTCCCGCTTGAAAATGAAAACTAAAGTAAAAATATGTCTGGTTTAAGCGTGATTAAAATATCTACAACTTAGAAAAGTTGAAAAACCCCCGACATTTTCATTTCAAAGCTCAATATCTCAAAAACACCTGAATAGATTTTGTAAAAACATGACTAAGAACACTCGGGATAAAATTATCTATGAAACAAAAAAAAAAAAAACCGGCCAAGAGCGTGTCGGGCCACGCTCAGTGTAGGGTTCCGTAGTTTTTGTATTTTTTTCAAAAACTATTCAACCTATCAAGTTCAAAATAATTTTCCTACAAAGTTTTTATAAAGTTCTACTTTTGAGATTTTTTTCATATTTTTAAAACTTATGGTTCAAAAGTTAGAGGGGGGGGGGACACATTTTTTTTACTTCTGGAGCGATTATTTCCGAAAATATTAACATTATCAAAAAATGATTTTAGTAAACCCCTATTTATTTTTAAATACCTATCTAACAATATATCACACGTTAGGGTTAAAATGAAAAAAAAAATCACTCCCCACTTTACGTATAGGGGAGGTACCCTAATAAAATATTTTTTTCCACTTTTTATTTTACCACTTTGTCGGCGTAATTGATATACATATTAGTACCAAATTTCAGCTTTCTAGTGCTAACGGTCACTGAGATCATCCGCGGACGGACGGACAGACGGACGGACAGACATGGCGAAACTATAAGGGTTCCTAGTTGACTACGGAACCCTAAAAACTAAACGAAAATCGGTTCATCCATTTGGGAGCTACGATACCACAGACAGATACACAGATAGACACGTTAAACTTATAACACCCCTCTCTTTTTGCGTCGGGGGTTAAAAAGGTACAATCAGATAGATACTTCCGCATTTAAGTACCTACAAGCTATTCGTACAATATTAGTATAGGAGAAATATGGAATATTTGCATTTTAAGCATTAACCAAAAAAAAACCTTGAAAATACACAACACTGAAAAAAGGCTAGGTCAGAAGTAGGTACCCCGCAACAGATTTCCGGGGCCGTATTTGTATATATGTAGCACAGTTATATATCAGAGGTAGATGAAAATGTGCGTATGTGTACCTACACAAGCTTTCATACTCTCAACTATTATTCATGCGATTACAAAATGTACTAAACTGGCTTTAAAACTAGTAGGGCATTCCTCCGAGCGTTTAAACCGTGGTCGCATTATTGAAGACATCTTTACAGAGTAGGAAACGATTTCAGGTTGTAGTATAGGATAGAATGCGGTAGGCGGGGAATGCTATCATTGTTTTCAAAATGGACCACTGAAACCTAAAGGCATCCATCGTCAATAATATGACCAGAGAAATCACAGCGGTCGAAACGCTCGAATAAAAATAAAATATTATTTGCCAAAATAATTCCGTGTGCCAGAAACAGTTTTTCAATGATTAACAGTGGGTAAGAGACAATGTTCCTTGCTAAATACGTGACTTAACTTTTTGACACAAAATAAGCATATTACGTCTATTTATCTGCGGCTTAATTTTAAATTGTCTTAGTATCCAAAATAAACAAAATATTGGTACAACTGTGAATGTACCTTATACCAAATGTATCATTCCCATTAATTCAAGTCTTATTTTATAAAGGATGTTATATTCTTATGAATTTATGATCATTTATGGCCTCGCCATAATAGAGAAAATCGTCTTCAGCTATAAAGAAAGCTAATAAAAATTCAATTTTCCGTGCAAGTAGTTTTATATCGATGCATCTCGCATGCAGGCAAAATCGACACGAGCTGCTTCGAGTCACTAGGGTTGTGCAAACCAGACATCCTTAAGAAGAGTAGCAACCCATTCGTACGGTCAGGTGCAAAAATATGGGCGCTTATAACTTAATATTTTGTGTCTATGAATGTTTTGTGTATGTGAATCAAGGTTTCGGTACAATATGGAAAAAACGGCGGAATCTTTTTTTTTTTTCAGTACATTAATAAATCATCGCATAGAGCTCGTTAGTTTAATTTGCAATGTTCGTATGTACATAAGCATGGCCTATGTTCAGCAGTGGACGTCCTTCGGCTGATATGTAAGTATTAAAAAAGTGGTGGTGGTATGTGTATAAACATTGTATGTAAGTTGTCATCAAAATTCGGAATCCTTTTTCTTCTAAGCTTGTTACAAAAATGGTTTTTTTGACATAAACTTATATATATATATATATATAACTAACGTGACAGATTTCTCAGAAGAAAATGAAGCAAAAGATATACTTATACAAAATAATTTTGAGAAAAAATTCAGTTTAGAATTAAACTTTTTCCAAAAGCATTACTTAAATGATTTTATATAAGACTGATAACTAAACCATATAAAAAATGTATTTTATACTAACAAAAAAGGTATCCAAACGATATTTTTATAAGTTTAAAGTTTTCAATATTATTTACCACCTACAACGACTATCTTTCGCCACCCTCAACGCGTCACGGCCACGGGCACAAGAATCCGTTGTTTTTAATCAACACTCGTATTCTATTTGTAAATGAGAATGACACAGCCCTAGTCCGGAATCGAATCCAGGTCACTGCGGCACGGCGCCCTCTAACCAGTAAATGGGTCACTTCAAATTGAAATAGTGCGTTGCTATGCAGAAGCGATAATAGGCGATGGATATGCGCAACTGCTGAGGCCCAATGTGACACTCCGGTTTCCAATTTCAACTTGGTTGAATGTGTTTCGCGAGTTACGCGCGCCGCGCCGAGCTGAAGTGTCTGAAGTCAAATTGGAATGACAACTGTATCTCGAATTGTATCACTGATGACTTTGAACTACACCATAGCAACTGCTCACTGCTCTTACGTTGCACCGAGTTGTGACGATCAGACCAAGTTAAAAAATGTTGATTCAAATTGACTTCTGGACCAATTTTATACCTAAGGCTACAAATTACAATTCGATTAGTCTAAACTGGTAACATTGACGCGCTAAGACCGATAACGTATCGCATTTTCATTACGGACCCACATTCACAACAATAGCTTCCAAGCCATAAGGCTGTCTAATAATAATATTAGAAAGAAACTGTTACAACTTTTTTTATGAAAAGGATCCCAATTCATCCATTTTAACCTTGTAAGATATATCTTTCACTTAAATAATGAGGGCTCATCCCTGGTGAAGATAGCGAACACGTGGTTTAAAAATTAAGACTATTGCTAAGTATGTACGTACGTAAATATATTCACTACTTTCAGTGTCATAACTAAAATTTCAGATGATTTTGCTACCCAGCGATTTTCCTCAAAAGTCCCCAAAGGAAATGCAATGAGTCGACGCCTGGACTCCCAATTGGTGGAAAACGGTTCTGGGGAAACGGGAAATTCGCCCATCCGCCGATAATAACACCCTTCCTTTCAATCTACAGCAATTTACGACAAACTTACAAGCAATTTACGACCTTTGAAACGAATTTGTTTAAATATTATTCAACAGACTTGGCAGGACACGTAAAAAAACACAAATTAAACCGCTTTTAGGACCGTCACTTACGGGTTGCATTTCAGCTGCTTTCAGTGCAATTTGAATGCAGTTATTGTGCAGTTGACATAACTACATCGAAAGTGCAAACCAACTGGCTGTCCGCTTGCAGTTTTTACGACTGCACATCGACTGCAAACTTGGTACAACTGCAATAGAAATACATCAGAATTGCATTGAAACTGCAATAGCTCCCTCTCTCCCGCCTCTCGCTAAAACTTCGGACTATTCTATTATTCAGTTACAGATTGGTAGAGTCCCTATTTGAGTGTCGTTGTCGGTAAAGATAGCTAATGATGAGGAACAACATACGGGTAATATTACGGATCTGTTTGGTACTGATCTATTCATAAGCAGATTAATTAATCACCTTGTATTTAGAACTACAAGATTGAGTCTTACATAATAAATAAAGTAGCGAACCGAAATTAAATGGTCGCGTACAATACGGTTTCAGTGGAATATCGTCCGTCGGACGCTGCGATTGTGGAATGAGCTACCGAGGTTTACCGAGGTTTAGGGGATCTCAAGAGCGCTCGTGGCCCAAAGGCACCCGCGTACCGCGTGACGTGCGGTATGCGAGGTTAAGCAATGAAAGGGACGGTACGACAAGAAGTTCGATTTTCGAAGTTCGGAGTGGGCCCTCAGGTCAGTTCTTGGATGGGTGACCGCTTTGAGTGGTTACTAACTGAGCGCTCTCGTGCTTTGGAAGGCACGTTAAGCCGTGGATCGAGGCTGCTGTCTATGACAGCAGTCGTTAAGCCAAGTTAGAGGCCTTCGGGCGGCTTGAGAACTTCTAACAGTCAAGTTGCCCACTCACTTGACAAGGGGGGTCGAAATTGCACTACGTCTGTAGGGAGTACCCAACTACCCAACCGTTACCCTACACGTGACCCCTGGGTGGTGCTAAAAGTGCAACAAAAACTGGCAACCGTATTTGTCTTCTCGAAGATCTCACGGTTCGTAAATAAATGCCATACGATTAAATAAATAAGGGGATCTCAATAAAAGAGTGGATTGTGTATTATTTTTAAAGTGTCGGCAACATGTGACACCCCTAGAGGTGCATGCGTCCATAAGCTGCGGTAACCGCTTACCAGGCGGGCCGTATGCTAGTTTGCCACCTACGTGGTATTAAAAAAAAAACGACAAGTTAACAAAATTTCTAATTCATATATTATAAGATCTTGTCTCAGGCAGCGTGGTCACAAAGACCATTATAGGTATTTGCCAAGCATCGTTTGCTCTGACAGTTTGCCTACAATCAGTATGTTTGTCTGTTTGTTCGCTGGCGGAAGGCGCCATCACGTGCTATTCTAATGTATCGACATGTCATTGAGCGTCTCGACCAAGTCTCAACTATGTTCAATGCAAAATCACGGTACATTGACAACTGTAACAAAGGCATGTCAATGTTAATGACGCACCTATCAATTCGTAAACGGTATGTGGGCATTTTCAGAGCATTTTCACGAGCAGAGATGAATTATTTAACACTGAATTTATTTGAAACCTATGTCACATTTTCCATTTTGTAACCAATACAGTTTTTTCTGCCATTTTATACGGTAGCCGTCTTAGTGATGTAAGCATGGTTGTTTATGTTTGAAAGCGGTAACGAGTTTCACGGAACTTATACATAAATGGAATATGATTTGACACGTAGCATAATCTTTTCGTTGAAGAAAAACATCACCAGGAAACCGAAAAGATCTGAAAAGAAATTCAAATACGAATCTGAATTTCGATAAAACCTATTTACACAAATATGATTTAAGTTTAACCTAATGGATCATTCCTCTCGAAATATGAAAATAATGTTATTGATTCTATTATGAAATGAAATGAATATTTTATTTGTTAATTGTGGGTTTAAAGGAAGGTCTTACAAATTAACTGCCATACGATCTCCATATTATGCCTACAAACTGGCAAACAAATTTATATTTAACAAAATATAAATTTGTAACATATGTATCATTTGTATACAAATTTATTATTGCCTATCTAAATATATAAAAGAAGAAACTGACTGACTGACTGACTGACATATCAACGCACAGCCCAAACCGCTGGTCCTAGAGATTCCAAATTTGGCACGTAGGTTCCTTATAAAGTGTAGGGGTGCACTAAGAAAGGATTTTTCAAAATTCAACCCCTAAGGGGGTGAAATGGGGGTCCGAAGTTTGTATGGGGAAACATGATTAGTTGGACTATTTTATTCGAAACTTCACAGGAGTATTTCTGACCATAAATGAGTAAATACGTGTTTCAGGTTTTTTGAGAAATCAACCCCTAAAAGAGGGAAAGGTGGTGACAAATTCTAAAAATCGACATGGGTATTGTTTTTATGATATACCGGGTCGCTGATAACGGAAACAAAAATGATTTTAAAATCTCACGTGGAGGACGTGAAATACCATCCCCCCTGTTGGGGGGTGCGAGGGGGATGAAATGTCTAAATATTAATATGGGTGTCGTTTTTATGGTTTTTTGGGCCGTTAATTACGAAAATGGCATCGATTTTGAAATTTAATATTGTGGACATGAAAACTTTTGAAAGTTTGTGCCAAATTTCAAGAAATAACTGACTGACTGAGTGAGTGACATATCACCTCACAACCCAAACTGCTGGTTCTAGAGATTCCAAATGTAGTATGTAGGTTCCATATAAGGTTTTGAGGTGCATTAAGAAAGGATTTTTCAAAATTCAACCCCTAAGGGGGTGAAATGGGGGTCCGAAGTTTGTATAGGGAATCAAGATTAGTTGGATTATTTTATTCGAAACTTCACAGGAGTATTTCTAACGATAAATGAGTTAACATGTGTTTCCGGTTTTTTGAGAAATCTACCCCTAAAAGGGGGAAAGGTGGTGACAATATCTGAAAATCGATATGGGTGTTGTTTTTATGGTTTATCGGGTCGCTGATTACAAAACCACCAATGATTTTAAAATCCCACGTGGAGGACGTGAAATGTCATCCCCTCTGTTGGGGTCCGAGGGGGTTGGAATGTCTAAATATTAATATGGGTGTCATTTTTATGGTTTTTTGGGTCGTTAATTTCGAAAATGGCATTGATTTTGAAATTTAATATTGCGGCATGAAAACTTTTCAATGTGCCAAATTGCAAGAAGAAACTGACTGACTGAGTGAGTGACATATCAACGCACAGCCCAAACTGCTGGTTTGAGAGATACCAAATTTGGCATGTAGGTTCCTTATAAGGTCTAAAGGTGCATGAAGTGCCGTGAGTTCCCTATGAAGATACGACCTTTTTTGATTATACACGATATCGACATTAATCGATATTTAAGCGTCCGAGAGGACTCTTAATAGGAATCAGAGGTACCTAAACTATGAATAAGTAAAGGCCATATTGATGTTCTTCATTTCCGTCCCGATTTCGTTCAAAATCGAAAATATCGATATCTGAGCGTCTGAGAGGTCCCCTAATACGACTCCAAGGTAAAATTTTGAAAAAGTGGCAGCCATATTGATTTTCTTCTTTTCTTTCCCGATTTCGTTCAAAATCGATATCTGAGCGTCTGAGAGAATTCTTATAATACGAATCCGAGATAAAATTTGGATAAAGTCGCAGCCATATTGATTTTCTTCATTTCCAACCCGATTTCGTTCAAAATCGATATCCGAGCGTCCGAGAGGTCCCCTAATATAAATCCGAGGTAAAATTTGGAAAAAGTGGCAGCCATATTGATTTTCTTCATTACCAACCCATTTCGTTCAAAATCGATATCTGAGCGTCCGAGAGGTCCCCTAATACGAATTTGAGGTATAATTTGGAAAAAGTGGCGGGCATATTGATTTTCTTCATTTCCGTCTCGATTTCGTTTAAAATCGATATCTGAGTGTCCGAGAGGTCTCTTAATACGAATCCGAGGTAAAATTTGTAAAAGTAGCGGCCATATTGATTTTCTTTTTTTTCGTCCCGATTTCGTTCAAAATCGATATCTGAGTGGTCTCTTAATACGATTCTGAGGTAAAATTTGGCACTCCACACATGCCATAAAAAGTTTAATGTTACTATATAGGCGTGTGGGGTATCTTTGTATTGCTTTTAAAAACGACATAGAGGTTTCGATATTTTTTGCCATTTAAATCAACCTTTAGATTTTTTTTTAATCGTTTGGTATTTATTTACGAACCGTGAGATCTTCGAGAAGACAAGTACGGTCGCCAGTTTTTGTTGCACTCTTAGCACCACCCAGGGGTCTCGTGTAGGGTAACGGTGGATACTCCCTACGGACGTGGTGCAACTTCGACCCCCCTTTGTCAAGTGAGTGGGCAACTTGACTGTTAGAAGTTTTCAAGCCGCCCGACAGCAGACAGCAGCCGGGATCAACGGCTTAACGTGCCTTTCAAAGCACGAGAGCGCTCAGTTAGTAACCACTCAAAGTGGTCACCCATCCAAGAAATGACCTGCGCCCACATTGCTTAACACCGCATACCGCACGCGGTAGGCGGTTGCCGCTGGGCCACGAGCGCTCAAAATTTTTGATAGTTTGTGCCAAATTGCAATTCAATCGGTCCAGTAAAAGCAACTCGGTTGTAACAGACGGACTGACAGTAAGGAGTGCCAATGGAAGTGAGGCCAAATTTTCTTTTTGGATGCTTCAATGGGAACTGGCAAAACCTACCTTTATTAGGTATTTAAATCTTACATTACATTTAATCTTAGGAAAAATAAGGGTTAAGGATGATTCACAGTAGACCGTTCCGTGTCCGGGCCGGCCCGTTTTCTATGACAGCAAACGCAACGGCCGGCGTATTTCTCTAGAAGAAAACGGGCCGGCCCGGACACGGAACGGCCTACTGTGAATCATCCTATACACGTGATATTGAATTAGCCGTATTTCTGTACTTCAAAGAAACAGAGTTTATGACCGCTGCGCGCTGCTTGGTCGTTATCAGACCTATTGGTGTTACTGTAGTACACAGATACTTTTACTAAGGGCCATGATTTCATCGGCCCTTTCCCCTTCGGCCAGTTCGGCCTCTCGGAAATGTATGATAATAGTTTTCGATCCTTATTTTTGCCAAAATCAAATGAAATTCAACAGTTTGCCGGTTCTCAGAATGTATACTGACTTTTCATCTGTTCATCTGTTAATGAATCACAATCACCAAACTTCATATACCGAAACCCCCAGAATGAAATGAAAATACGGGTCAAACAGAGAAGCTCTTTTTTGTAGACGGTTAAAAATTACGCTTGGTACGCGGGCGAAGCCGCGGGCAAATGCTAGTAAGTAAATATATAAAAGCTAGTGTGAACGAAATGTATAACAATTATCATTGCATGTGTGCTATCCTGTCTTATCTAGTTATGTACAGTCGCGGAATGAGAAGTTCGTAATTTTTCAACCCTATTTTAAACGCCGTTAAGGTCGACACATGATGAACTTTTTCATTCCGCAACTATACAAATTTTATATCATGCACTAGTTATCGCTTTCTAAAAAGTACCAAAATTTTATCCTTTATTCGAATCTTATGAAAAACGCATTATTAATTGACATAAAATGCACATAAATAAATAGGCACATAAACATAGGCGATGGCATCAATTTTAATACGTTTCGATTGTTACAATATTTATGTTAAGTATTAGGTAACATAAACATAATAGCCCTCCAACGCATTTGGCTTTAATCTAGCCGTGTAGATTCAGAATTTAGATTCCTTAAAACCTACGTAACGCATTGTAAATTGGCTTGAGTTACGATACGATTTATTTTCGTAACTAAATTGGTAACTGATGCATCGGAAATAGACATGGGTGGTGGCCGGTGTGCTTCAAGAAGCCAAGGACAAGTCTATATTAATATTTATAATCATCACCTACGTTGAATATTTGTTTATTTATTTGTAATTGAGATCTAGAAAACGACTAACGATTTTAGTGGCAATTACGGGGATGAAAAATCGATCCAGCTAAACGCGAAAAAACGCGAACAACTCTCGCAAAACGTGTTCTCATAGGTAGCTACTGTACATTTAACTGTGTAAACTAGCTATTTATTAAATTTGAAAACATAACATATTGAAGCACAGTTAGGTACCTCGTAGTTCTACAAGCCAGTCAACTATAATTTTTAAAAAGTGAGTCACTGAATGGTAGTGTTCAACCATTTGCTTTTTTTTAATTTGCCACTTTAATACCTCTATTGTTCTTTGCAGATATCAGGAACGAAAATTTGAGTTGAGATAATGCACGTGAAGTCGAATGTCTCCGCACATGGACGAGATGAAACTACTTTCGGAGAGTGATGATGACCTGATCGTATACCTACCTGAAGTTGCATTACTGCATATAATGCGTGGTGGGTCCGATTGTACTTAATAAGTTACCAGTAGCGGTCCTCTCAAGCGTCTTACTTGCAATGTTTTAAAACTAAACTGAAGGCATGGCTTATCCAACACACATTTTATAGTTTTGATGAATTTTGAAAACCTAGATAATAGGTAGTACATAAAACAGAAATTGTTAATTACACTGAATTAATTATTTACCAAAAAAACTGGTTGCACTTAATAAACCCACTTACATATATTTATGACATAAATTAACATGTACCCAATATGAATAATACGCCTTTGGTATGTGCCATACGCCAACGTGTTAATTTAACGTTACATATTGAACCGACCAGGATCCAGGCCGAAGTCAACAACAGTAAAAGCGTGTTTGGCGAAGCGACAGAAACAAACCCTGTTGGTTGGTTCACAAGACATTCGTAGCAGAGACGAGTAATCAGAGGCCTAATGTCACTGGTCCTGTGGAGACGTTTTGTGAGGCGTTGTGAATGTCAACAGTGAAACAGTTGACACGGTCGCTGTGATTTTCCATGCGAATGTCGATGAAGCTAGACGAGACGATAACTGATAACAAGAGAGAGTGAAAGTGAAGATAACAAATACAAGTGCCGGTAACATGGATTTATAGACGATTCTTCAGTGGAAAACTTTCCATGAAAGCCGGAAAGTGGTGGACAACCACTTGAAAATCGGCTTGATCATGACATGCATAGAATCAAGATACAAAAAATGCTACTTTTTGCCCAAGTGTTTTTATACTAAAGCGAGCGGTACCATTATTAAAAAAAAACATGTGTGTTATTGCATTGTCATCCAATCTAAGTAAATTTTATCCTTTACTTGTCGATGTATAAAATACAATTTTGTAGATGCTCTTTATGCATTATTTTGCTAGATTTTTTTGTTCTACAGGGCGCCAAATGAGACTTGAACTCACTTTTTATTTCCACTGCCAAGAAAAGGCAAAAAATCCGTCCGCTGAAGATAAAAATTGGTGTTTTATTGAGATACTTTGAGCCCCAGACACACAACACGATGAATCTAGGAAAACATCCCATCACGGCGTGAAATAGCCGGAGATTTCGACATTGTGTTAAGAAAAAATACCCAACGTAAGAACAACACATTTTGATTTAAACCCTTACTGTAGATACTCTACGTACTTACTTGCGGTTACAAGTTTTGCATCATCTCATCAATGGGGCTAGTATGATCGCTTACATACTTGACAGTACGGGACGAATGCTATATGTCCGACATATAAGCTATCATACTAGCCGGGCAGGTACATACCAAGTTTACATATTATTATAAGGTAATTTCGCACTTTATAGTAACAATAGTCCCCAACCCGCCTAGAACAACTGTGCCAGCGCGGGAACTACCGCCCATTCCCTCTCAACTATGAGAAGACGCCTGTGCCCAGCGTGGGTCGTATATGGACTGATGATGATGATATTGATAGTAAAAACGTCACAATTATGAATAACAAACACATTATAGTACTAGTTTGTTATTGCTAAACGATTACTCATTATGTGCACCTTTGTTTTTGTTTTAACCATAATAAAAGGACGAAAGCAAACCAGGTCGCTACTAAAATCATACAATATTATCGGTATTGTATTGTATGTCACTAGAAAGTCACATAATCACCCAGATTTTTCCATATTCTCACACAATACCTAGACCTTTGACGGTTAACTTTATCTTTGTTCAATCCATTGTAACTTACACACGTTTTATAGGCTAGTAGGTATTCTAACTTAGCTATCAGGTTGCGTCAAATAATACAATAACAAATAGTTACCACCTTTGTTACTAATAATTACGAGGAAAAATTGCGTAATGCAATATTTTTATTAATAAAAACAACAGCGGATTGCATACGATTCATTATTACAATTGCAATGCACTTTTTAAATTGCAATCATATTATTTTATTAAAACCATTTTTAGTACAATCAGGTGATGATGAATCAATGATGATGATGACAAAATGACACAATCGTAAAGCCCTAAAACGTTCGTGACATTGTTGTTAATGTGTAGATACGTATTCAAATTTTTAGTAAATTTTCAAATCATCAATCAAAAATTCAAATCAATATATAATAAAATGTCCATACAGACTTAAACTGATTTAAGAGATAGTACGTCATATACTTTAGTAGAGTCGTCATAATACGTTATACGGACCCTTCATACGCAACCCGAAAGAAACGGCATAGGCGTATAGTCCACCTGTACCTAGGTACGAGAACTAAAACTATAATACCTACAGACACTACAGAGTTCGTCAACCCTTTGAAGCGAAGCAGTTTCAGGACGCACCACCCCGATAAAGCGTTTCGATCGTACCTACCCATCTCGTCTGAGAGCATTTCTCACCGAATTGGACACAGGTGACTATCTGCTCTGGTCTGCTTAGTTTAGAAATATCCCTTGATGGTCCAATGGCACGCTTTGAAATCATCAGCAAATTCATAATGTACTCGTATTAGATTTGTAACTTGGTAAAACAACCCAAAAACTTTGCAAGTTTTCCATACACTCATACATATTAGGCAAGCGGTTGGCAAACTAAGAAGAATGGAAAAGTTGTTAGAATTTAGTACCTACGTGTGGTGTAGTAAAATTCTCAATTCACTAGTCTATCAACCTTGTAGTTTGCCTTTTAAAAATGAAATAAAGAATTCGTTACCTAGCCGTAAAGCCTTGCTTACGTACAGGCGACACGACACGCGACTTTGAAATCGCTAAGTTACTTAATTTAGCTTAATTTTAGGACCAAAAAATTCAGCCCTAACAACCCAACGACGTAAATTTACTTATGTAATCCATTTTGTGACCCATAATATTAAAAAAAATATTTTGGGCCTAACCTAACGTGCCTTTACAATCGTGTAAACTTAAAACAAGGTGTAAAATCATGCCAGCAAGAACTCACCTGGTAATATTATCCTGTCGGTGAGCGATGTTCTGCAAGCCGACCGCGTCCCGCAGCTGCATGACGATGGCCGTTCTGACGGCGTCCGTGCACCTCCACTCTTCTATCCTCTCGCAAAGAACCTGTGGTGGACATTTAAGTCATTCTTTTGGTTTGTAACCTTTTGGTTTTGGTGGCGTCATTTCAAATCATTATTGACATCAAGTAAGAGGATGCTTTTGCTTGAGAATGGCACATTTATTCATTTTATTACAATTATTTATGAGGTACAGTCGAGTAATTCGAATGTTTGACACTTTTGGACTCTACGGATCACGGATAATGCTCCCGGGAATATTCCTAGTGGCATTAATGCTGGTACTGGAAATATTATAGCCAATAGCACACCAGTAAACAAGACAAGACGCAGATCATGTTGCCCTTTTTAAGTTTGCTGCAGCGTGCTTTTTCTTTCATACATCTCTGTCACGCGTCATCTCTTCATTCACATCCCTCCTATTCATGTCATCTCTCATACAACCCTCTTTTACTACTCCTCCTTATTACATGCCCGTACAAAACAGCACGGCTAGAACAAGACGGCGCGTGAGCTATATCGCGCGTAAGATATACTATCCCTCTCTTTCCGTGTGTACCCATTAGATAGAGACGGAAAGTCTATATTGCGCGCGATATAGCACGCGCGCCGTCTTGTGCTAGCCGTACAAGACGCACACCAAAAGCCCAAAAGTCTCACAAAGGCACAGAAACATTCTTACCTCAACATCATCAGAGTATATCGGAGTATTTCTGAACACATCCTTCTTAACAACGGTCACGTAGGGCCCCTGGACCCCACCGACAAACTTCTCACAGTTGAAGAACACGGCGTCTTTCTTCACCATTTCTTCTTCAACGCCAGGGAACGTAGGGTTCATATTAACCGCCGACGTTGGCGCCACCAGGGTATAGTCCCAGAATGCCCAAGCACCGTACTGGTGAAGCAACAGCGTCGTGGCCACATCATCAGCTAGAACTCCTGTCAGCTTGGAAGCAGCAGGGAAGAAGCCGATCATACGTTTGCCGGTACCCGAGTAACGCTGGAGCTTCTGATCGAGGTTGTTTAGGTCAATGAAGCCTTCTTTTGTTTCTGGGACTTTGATGATCTGGAAACAAAGATGATGGTTAAATTCGTTTTTTTATGCTAGCACCTTATCTAAGGGTCTTGACACAATAAACGAATCCTCTGCTCTCTAGACTGTGCACGTATCCAAGTGTAGATAAGTGTTAGTTTATTATCTAATATTTATTATCTAATACATATATTGTTAGGGTTTCGTATCCAAAGGATGCTGCCAGAACCCTAGTCACTAAGCCTCTGCTATCCGTCCGGCCATCCATCTGCCAGCGGAGTATATCTAATGAAAGTAATGAACCGTAATAGACAGTTGATTTTTTTACAGAACATTACATTCCGCCAACATATGTATTACTTCTGTAGCTAAATAAGTTATTTGCAGAAATTGCGAAGCGTCTGGTTGACGTAACTGGTGACCGAAGAGCTGGCGGTTTCCTCGCTCAACGTATCAGCATTGCGATACAGCGAGGAAATGCCGCCAGCATCCTCGGTACAATGCCTCAGGGGCCCGTTTTAGATTTAAGTTAGTTTTAATTTTCTTTATATTATTTTGGTTAAGTATTCGTGTATATATTTTCGTTGTACATAAATATATATTTTCGTTGTACATAAATCAGATTAATTCCCTTCCTTTTCTTAACTCCCAAGGGCGCACCCCACTTTGTCTCTGTCTTCATACAGAAAATAAGCTATTCAAAAACATACCCATAATTAGGTTACTAATAGACCTTGCGGAAACTTTTCAGTGTAAAATTACCTAAATGAGATTTCTTCAGTATGTTATGTTGTAATTAGAAAATTTTTGTGATCGACACTGGACGAATATGTATGTAGGCGAAGGGTAGTGCAAAGCCTTCTCCACACAAACGTTGTACAAGTTTTATTCGTTAGTTTTAGCACTGCATCATTTAATTTTATTTTTTGCTTGTACTTATTGGATATACGCAGAACCTCATGTTGAAATTTTGCTTTATTTAAAAAAAAAATCTAAAAAGAACCATCAAGTCGTAGCTAACAGAAAAATAAGCATATTGACCAAAAATAATAACTGTAGCGCAAACATAAACGAAGAAAAACGTGCACAAAATTTGTATGGAAAGAGCTTGCCTACCCCTTCGCCTTAATAATAGATGTCAAGTATTTTGAGGTATCCTAGTCAAACGTTTACACATCTATTTGCTAAAGGAGAATTACTAAAGGAACAATATCATAAAACGAATTATATTCCACCGACATTAAAATATGTATACCTCATTAATGTGGAACACTGAAAAGTTTCTTAACAGCCCGATGAACTCATGGCACTATTGAAATCACAAGCCATAAAAAAGTAGCACAAAATTGCGTATTATTCTACAAATAGATGTTATGCCGTTCCATGGCAAATAGGTCCCCTTGGCGGCTGTGGCACCATACAAGGACGCCTGCCGCCATAAAAACTATCGTCGTACGAGTAGTAGCAATTCCCCATACTAAAGTAAAAAAACGGCAAAGTGCGTGTTGGGCCAAGCGCAATGTAGGGTTCCGTAGCTCTCCATCCGTGACATTATGCGGATTTAAAACATCGCAGTCAACAGCAAATGATCATTTTAGTACTTTGTCGCACTAACGTAACAATACTACGACAGCTGAGATGCGTCAAAGTAGTAAAAGTGTCAAGGGACTAAAATGATCACCTACTTTTACTGTCGACTATACCTATACACTGTTTTTGTCACAGACGTCAGAGTTTGCAAGATTGAACAGTGATGTCATGTCGATTAGACACATTGACTTATTAAGGGCATGCCACGATTCACATAAACCACGCCCCCTGTGTAATGTAATGTAAAATAAGACTGCCTGGAAACCTGGAATATAATGACCAATGGAGTACAATGACCAATGGAGTCTTATAAAATATATAGATTACAAATACGTATTTGTCGCTTTTGCCCGTTAGTACGAGTATTGCTTGTTTATTTCAGGAATATTATATTGATTTTCAGTACTCATTGTACAACTTTAACCGCAGTCCTACAGGATGTGTGGAGGATATATACAGGAATGAGGTTATTTACAAATTATATACAAATTAAATGCAATAGACTGGAGACGCATAAAAAGAAAAAAATATAGAGATCTCTATGGGAAAGAAGTCCAATGAGAGTCTTTTAGAAGTTGTATTTATGAAACTGATTTCAGATACTTCGATAGCGCGATACAGAATACGTCAGATTTGACAGATGACAGGAGTGACGCCTTTCATGGTTATGAGGTAATGACACTTATGACTGCATCAGGACCTAAACTACACTAGTCTCTCCTTCTGAACATGTCAACACAGCAATTCATCAAATCGCTAAAGTTGCACGCACATTTGATTCTCTGACTTCTCCGGAATTGCAAGCGTCCACGGCGACTACGGTGACAACTTTTCCAGGACATATGCTAATTTGCCACCATTGTGGTATAATATAAAGCCCATTTAAAAAGATACAATCAAAATTACCGAATTGACCTTCAATTTTATTTGTGGTTACTCGGTCATCCACATAAACCTATTGAAATGTAAATTTGGTGAGATAATTCGTCTAACTAATACTGAATGCTTATTCGTGCATAAAAATCATCACCAACATAATTAGAATAGAATACAATACAATACGTACGCGAGTAGGTATTTATTAATGACAAAAACAGAACGTGAACATATACTCTTTTTGAGTTCCGTACCCAAACGATCCCAACGGAAACCTAATACGATTTCTAAGCCTCCGCTGTCAGTCCGTTAGCGTAACTCATGAACCGTAATAGAAAAAAACCGGCCCCGGCGGCCGGCGGAGTCGGACTCGCGCACCGAGGGTTCCGTAAAAGATATTTTTATTATATGATGTAACAAAAAAAAATTCCTTTATCTGTGCTATAAGACGTTGCTTCGTACCAAATTTCAAGATTCTGAGTTCACGGGAAGTACCCTGTAGGCTTTGATTCCCTTGCGAGTGTCGAAAATTTGCGGAAATTTGCGGGATAAACAGTTTTATCTTTTGATTGCGTTGGCTTAGAAGCTTGATTTTTTCACAGCTTCAAGGGACAGTAGACCTGAGTATTTGATATAAATTCCAGCTTGATACCTTCACGCGTTCTTGAGAAAAAGGGTCTTGACAGACAGATAGACGGACGGACGGACGGACAACAAAGTGATCCTATAAAAGTTTCGTTTTTTCCTTTCGAGGTACCGAACCCTAAAAAAGGATACATTTTTGTCAGTTTTTTGGAGAATTACGCATCCGGGAGCAAACAAGGTGCCCATAAATATCTATATACGCCTTAATTATCAGAATACGTTGGAAATTAAAAAAAAAATGAATCGGGTCACTCAGCGAAAAGCGCAAAATTGTTTCATAATAATTTAATGTTTCTGAACTCAGAAACTCACGAGAGTTTTCTATAATAAGCACTCACTCGACTTTGGCAGCCTTTACAAACTGTGGTTGCCAGGCATCACCCTCATTACAAGGGGCTATGCTATCCCAGTTCAACTCAAAATTCAAAGCAAGTGGATAAAAATTATCGAATATTGTTAATACGTACAGATCACAGATACGTACTCAAATTCATACGATGATGCGGGTTGAGGACATGATTGGTTGATTACTCACGCAATATTTTCCGCGCAATTGGTCTGCCGTACGCAAATACGTTGTAAAAGTAATTAGTCTGGACTATTTGCTTAACTATTTACGTCAATTGCCATGCTTATTTAATGTTTATGCAAGCAACGTAAATAATGCCTCTTCTGAAATGAGTTCACATCTGTTTTAAACATACCTACAAGCTTTTTGTTCCAAAGTGAAAAAACCTTTTCAAGAATGATTTGCTTTTTCTGCAATTGTAAGAACATCGTACATGCTCATTTGTTTTTTAGGTAATTGTTTATAATTTGTTGTTATTACTTGTTTTCTAGCTAATTTAATTGGCCGAAGTCTAAGAGGATATTTAACACAAACTAAATGGTCAATAAACTTTTCTATGGCTGAAATTGCCTCTCATTAGTATTTGAAGATGCTGCTCGTGTTTTGCATCCATGCTATCAATGCAATTATAAGCTTTGTTTCAAATAGTTACGATTGAGAATCAAATACTTATAATGGTTCTATTTAAAACAATTCAATGACAATAAATAGATTAGATGTTGTGGGTGTCAGATGTAGAAGATTATAGGATTGTTGTCTACACGCGCTGACGATGATTATGCTATTGGGTATGCAATGTCACATACTTTTGTTATATAACACAAGTGTAACGCGTTAATTATTTATTGACCTAAGTTTCCGAGGTTTCTATACAGGTTGCATCGGTCATGGTCGCAAAAAGTTTTTAAATCAATGTCAGTTGTTGAAGATACCTATTAAACCCGGTACTTTCCTATGAAATGTTGGATCGTTTACATACATTATTAAAGTACGAATTGTATAAAGGTATCACATGAATAAGGTTTTTATCCTTGAGAGACTAAGCTAGCGTAAACTGCATAATAACTATTGAATAATGTTATTCGGATCAAACTAAATGTCACTCGTATGGCTGCGGTCTTTTGTAAAGTAGAGGGAGTCAGCTGCTTTAAATATGAGCGAGGTGTCATGCCGCTGTGCCCCATAAAAGGCCTTTGATGACGGTAATGTTCCTTAGGTAGTTATGTCTGCATGCCATCTTACAATTTTTTTACTATTGAAACAGACGTGAATTTAAAATTAAAGTCTAGTACTTATCAAGTAAAACTAAATACAAAAAAAACTATAGAGGGTTAAGAGGGTATAATAAAGACAACAACTTGTGTATGTGCATGAAAACAAAGAGTCCATTATTCTGTAGGTACTATTCAAATGTGACCTACTTGGCCCGTAGCGTGTGCCCGTCCCAAATAGCGAGCTTTTTGCGACAAACCTAATTGCAAACAAACACAAATATCAGTCGGACTGGTTTTCTAAAAAGTACACATTATATATCACGCGACATGACGTTTTAATGGTGCCTGATAGCCGTAAAAATTGAATTAGGAAATATGTTACGTTTATATATGCCGAGACGTCACGTTGCGGTTCCGAATTTTTTGACCGAGTGAAACGAAGGTCTCCGTTTCAGCTACGGCGAAAATGTGTTGTTTCATAATTACAATAAAAATATCACGAGGTCTAACAGAGCCACTATTAAGTAATTACAAATGATTACAACGTTATTTACGTCATTATGATCACTAATTATTTAGTTACTTTGTGAACTAAAAAAAAGTTATGATCACAAAAACGTTAGTTCTACTTGTTATTATTGTAGTAAAGAAATAGAACTAGATACACCGATAAAAGTACATTTGCTTTTTGTACATAAATGTAACTGCTGTTGCTACAACTGCAAGTCATATGTGTAAGTACTCATTCTACCAAAAAAACCAAAACATGATTATGGTTCATATCCCAAAAACTCCAAGTCTATACTACAAATGATACTACATTATTCAATTTGCATTGGGAACAGGTAAGTGGGGCTAGTAAATATTTCAGCTTAATCGAATAATAAGAAAGCCTACGAGTTGAGAAGCTAATTTAATACGAATATGCTAATACCTAGCATAGTAACTAAGCCGCTAGATAACATACATATAACTACGTACGTATATTGCTTATAATAATCATTAGAATATTATTATACTTGGCATTCTGTGACACAGATCGATAGAACGTCAGCACGGGGAAGATACCTAATTGACCTTTGCCTTTTAAGATCGAGTAAAAATGACGAATATTTTCTGTTTCCAGTGAAAATTCTTTACAATCTTTCGTTTCACTTTGGATGAGATTCTTTTTAATAATTTATATCAGAATTCCAAAAGAGTGTGTTCGGAAATACCTCTTTTCATTTCACCGGCAAAAGCATCTGATAATCATTCAATGGTCAAAAAAATCCTCAACACCCAATAATTCAGTGTCAAGTCAATTAGTTCAACGTCAATCACTGGTACGTATACCTTAACAGAGATGTGTTTTTTTTTATATCAACTTATTTCTACATTCGAATTCTCAAGCGTAAACGGTATAACCCGGTTATACCCGGCGCTGTCAACCGCAGAATACTAAATTTTGCAAGTTCAAGTTTTGGCACAATACAACTTGTATTGTATTATACCTAAGTGTACCTAAGTTACGTAAACCTACAGTGTTTATTCTCATTTGTATGCACGTCCCGTATCAACATACAACAAGTTGCTACCTACTCATTAACACGTGAATCTATAGGATTGTTTCATTCTATCGCTGACGTACAAACGAGCGCTGGAGTTTCCGTTAATCGACCTTAGTCCCTTCCAATAAGGGTTAAGAATGGTCAGTTCCGTCGGCAGTACTGTACTAGATTTACCATGCGCCCCTCGTCTTTACGACCGGCAAATTCCTCTCGTTATCAGTAGCGCATGAGGTGTGGGCTGCACGATCACGCATTTTCCATGCAATTTGTGAGGTTTTTGTGCTTTACTTTTCTATACAATATTGTTGGTGATGCAAATTAATTTGATTGTAAATGAGGCACCGACAAGAGATCAAATTATTTATTTAAAATACAGAAGAATGTACAAATGGTGGACCTAATGTCTTAAGGCATTAAGATATCTATGACAATTTGACGAGTGTATGTGTTTTTGTGGCTTAGCTGATTTTTTAGACACGCTGGTCTTCCGGCGAGACCTAAGTAAGAGCGTGTTCACATTATGTCGGGTTCGGATCCGACACCAATATCGATCGGATAATGTGAACACGGTCTGAAAGTGACGGTGTTTCTAGTATGCTCCGCCTAAAATTGAACGCGAACAAAAAATAAATAAAAAAATCTGCGACGGACCTCTTGTGACACTGACATACGTCAAAAGCGCATATGTGTTATAGAGCCTTTACTCATAGCACAGAAATTTAAAATGGAGCCTTTACTGTAACACTTAAGCTTTAAAAGTATATGAGTAAATAATTATACTCATCATAAGTCTGATAAAGTAGGAAAGGCTAATGATGAATTATACTAGTGGTTAGATTAAACCAACCATTTCTTGAAAGTTTTCAGTTTAGTGGAAATATTGTCAATTTTAAACCTATAAGTAGATACATGTCATTTGTTCTTTAAAGAGCACCTCTGGATGCAAACGTGATATACCTAAACGACGGTACGGTACTTCAGATATATCACTATCCTCCCAAATGGCTGGTTCGGAAAGTCCACAGCGACTTTGACCCACATTGCAATATTGCAATACGGGGTAATTTTGCAATTTTGTATTACTTATTCTGTGATACGGGGTCGACACAGCTGCACCACATTCGAGACACAACGAATGCACGAGACGTGACATTCAATGTCGCCGGATTTCTCGTTTCTGTTCGACATGGAAACAAATTTGAAACCATGACAGTACCAATTTGAGACATTCAATTACCAACCAATTCTGTGGGTCGAAGTCATAGAAATACCAAAGAGCTCCATGGCCGAAGCAGTCAAAGTGTTTTTTTAATCATTAATAGAACAAAATTTTGTAAATCGGCACGGCTAGCATTATGCGTCACAAATACATAATTTAAGATGAGTACATTAATACCGAAATAATAATAATAATAATAATAATAATTTATTTATTTAAAACGTATTTTACAGAAATTTGAATATGTACATACTAAAATTAAATATTAAGGGATGAATACAAGGGCCTGAACTAGGGTTCCCTGTGTTTCAGGCAAAAGAAAGGACCAATATAACTATTTTTAAACATTAAAGTTTCAAATTATGATTAAATATTTTAATAATATTCTATTCTAATTAACTAAACATGGTTCTTATCTTACTACTAAAACAGTGATCATTTTACGACTATTAATAGGTTCTCTGTGTCTTCGTATGACATACATTGAAGGGCTTCTCGGAGAATTTTCTTACATTTTGAGTAGCTCTGAGGGTATAAATCTAACTTAGCATTTAACTTATTGTACAGGAACATTCCCAAGAAAATGAAAAATCTAGAGGAAAATACACATTTTCGTTGTATATTATGAGTGCAAACCACATCTTTGCGCCTTCTTTTATTATATTCAGCGCTGTATGGTGAAGCGACGTGCTGTTTTAAGACTGTGCTCATTATAAATAGTTGGCGAACAGTTAGTACTTTACACGACTCATAAAGAAGGTTGGTGGGGTACCGAAAAGTACGAAAAGTTGAAACTTTTAAGACAGCTCTTTGGGCTCTTTCTAGGCTAAGTAGTGTTGTTTTAGCTGAGCCACCCCATGAAGAAATGCAGTATGTTAATATCGATTGACTTTTATCTATTTTTACGCATTGAGTACGCTCGCCTAGATAATCTGCAAAGAGTTTGAGCTGAGTTCCCCTAATACCTAAAGTCTCTAGCTTGTGCAGTAAGATGGGCGTGGAAACTGTGTCGAAAGCTTTGGCAAGATCCAGGAATATCCCAATTGTCTGGTTGCCTTTGTCCAGTTCCTGAACTATGTTGTTAGTCAAATCATGGACAGCGTCGGATGTTGATAACTTAGACCTAAAACCAAACTGATTTTTTGACAGAAAGGTGTGTTTCTCTAGAAAATTGACAAGTCTATTATTAATGATTGTGTGTGTTAGGTATAAATGTGTCTTGTTAGGCCCCACTGATTTAGAAAACTCCGTTGAATAGGTAATAATGAAAATAATGGATTTTAATTTGCAAGTAGGACGCAAATGTACTTTTACTTCTACCACTCACAAATACGCATAATAATATGTGTACTATTAATGCCCTAGTACACAATTGTACTAATTACGAGGAAAACTTTGATGTAATGAGCACTATAGTCACAGAATAAGGAATAGTACAAGCTATAGTGCACAAATAATAAAGTCCTAATTTCGCCACTTTTTTCCGTAATAAGTATGATTGTGAACTAGGGTAATAATAATAAATAGCCCAATATAATTGTGTATCTCTCAGATACGGACTATGCAAATAAATATTATTTATCTATACATACATAACATAAATTCTCGCCCATTTTCCCAAAAGGGGTAGGCAGAACACACGATAATTAATTTCAGTGCCACTTTTAGAACTGTAGGTTTATGGATGGAGAAAACGTGATGTTGCAGTGACAGATTGCTAGCCCATCGCCCACAATACACTTCAACCAGGTTTCCATAGGCGACTCTTACGAAACCCAAGGGGAAGAAAGGGGGTGGTGCTATTCTAACCCGGCACCGCACGAGCACCCGGCACACCATATAAATAATAATAAGACTGTACTCTCTAAAGGTCCTAGGTTAATGACAAGATAAACGAGTACCAGATTGTAAATTTACGTAACCTAGAAGATCCTCCATAAATTCCGGATCCTAAGTAAACCTACGCATTCCACCTTATCGGCGTGCCTTCTCTATCGATTGAATACGTAACACGATCATGCCTAGCTTAGGTACCTACTCGTATCAAAAATACATAAATGTTTTTATAAATCAACATAATTTGCGGTTACATACGATTGCGTTGGAGTGTTTCAATATTTTTGTAGTGCAATCATAAGGAAATACCTACGTATTAACTAACTTACAATGCTTTAAATAAATTGATCTGTATCCTTCGAATGCTACATATTGGCTATGTGCGAAGTAGGTGGTGGGGGTAAGCTAGGCGATCGTAGCGCACACCATGGCAGAAATGTGTACTTACCGGGGACCACTGTCAAATTTACTTTCACGTTTTCTATTGGTTTCTTAACGGTTTCCTACGATTCGTTTCGTTTGTATGTATTTATTTATTCTCTTATTTATTTCAGTAAAAATTCCAATACGGGGTCTTTCTCGTTTACAAAAGTAAATAAAATATTCATGTGTCATTATTTGACATCGCTGAGTTTTGATATTGTCTCGGGACCTTTGACGTTTGACGTTTCAGACGTGCACATAGCCAATAAGCAGTGTTGTCGGCCTGTTTAGCGTAATTGGTAGTGACACTAGGTCCCGGGTTCGAATCCCAGTAAGGGCATTTGTTGGGCATGTGGTGAGGAAAAACATTTGTTCCTTAGACTTGGATGTTTTCTATGTATTTAAGATAGCTATGAAATATACCTCGTGTGTTCATAAGTTTTGAGACGGCTAAATATTCGATTTTTTGTTTATTAATTTGTTTTGTTTTATATATACCTATAAATATTTTGTTAATTTTCTGGACAATAGTTTCATTAATAAACATACATAAGTATTATTTAAACTGCGTTCCAATATTTTATGTTAGATGACATTTATTGCGTAGGCTACCTCGCGAGACACGACAATTTTCATCAGGGTCTCTCTTGCTTCTCTTCCGGTCGCTCATTTGTGATTAATTATTTTTGAGTAGTATTTACGGCAGGTTTTTAGCTGTAAATTGTGTGTTCATAAAAGGTAATTTTGTCCAAAAAGAGCTGTGTTCATTAAAATTCTAATACATGGAAAGTTTGACGAGTTTCTACATGACAGCTGTCATGTGTGTGCCATATTTAACGTTGATCGGAAGTCGGTGCAACCCAGCCTAAGTATCAACTATTGGTGCCCATTATTCGTACGTTTAACTTAACAGCTGTGATAACGAAAACTCCTCAATAATGTTTAAAATAATTAAGAAAGATTTTTGAAGATTTATCCTTGAAGGAAATGAGATGAAAATTTATATTAAAATTCGTCGTTATTAAAGACTGAAGAATCTCATATTTAATTCACACTGCTAGTTAAAGTAGGTCAGCACTGAGTAAGAATTTTAACGTTTATCCTAGAAGGAAATTAAATAAAAACAATTCTCTACACCAGAATTATAATCTGTCAATTAAATGACTGACAGCAGTATTTAAAACAATAAACTTTTTATACAAATGCACTGGTCAAAACTTACAAGATTAAAAATCAAAATATTGTAATATAAAAGAATGAAATTTCTGCATTAACATTAAAAGCACCTCATCAAGCTATACCATAATAGTTTTTTTATAAACATTCTGTCAAGTACATGTAGTGAATCTAGGACGAGCAATTTCAGCATTCCTTATGGTAACGCGAGGGCAACATGCGATGGTCTTGCTAGTGGGTTAGCGACCCAAATATGGGCATGTGGAAAACGTAGTCATATGTAGTCAACCAATTTAATCTCTGGGCCACTTCGTACCTTGTCACAGTGACAATAATATAAGATCTGTAGCAGCTTTCATATTGAATTTCACTGTGACAAGGTACGAAGCGGCCCAGAAATGAGAATGGTTGACCGTCGACGTGAAAGATATGTTTACACTTTTCCCCTTAGTTTCAAGTAACTTAGGGGGCGTAACGCAATTTATGGAGACTTTTGACCCCCCCTTCCCCCCATGTAACGCGTCTTAACGTTTTTCTGTACCCCTCTCCCCCTAGTAAAACGGTACGTAACCACCAAGTGACCATTTTTACCTAAAGTGGTCATTCCATTTAAAATTTTGAAAGGAAGAACGTTAAAAAAAATGCGCATGTGAATCTCTCTAGGCAACCGTTCTGAAGGGTTAAAAAAAACAATGTTACGTAACGCCTAGTTCAAAATCCCCCCTCCCGCCCTTGTAACGCACCGTAACGTTTTACAAGACCCTCCGCCCCCTCCCCCCAAATTCGTTACGTAAAATTTGAACGCTCCATTATCACAATGGAATAAGGTACCAAGTGTAAACATATCTTTAACGACGACTGTACAGTACAGCCGAGTTCAATACTAGGTATATATACGTTCACAAGGGTCCAAATATATCTGTGCAACATTGTGCCCTTCATAATAAAGCCGTGATTACATATTTCTAATCACTTTGTCCGTGCACATATATATTTTCGAACTCTGTACCTGAATGAGAAGCAATTAATCTATACTAATATTATAAAGCTGAAGTTTGTTTGTTTGTTTGAACGCGCTAATCTCAGGAACTACTGGTTCGAATTGAAAAAGTATTTTTGTGTTGGATAGTCCATTTATCGAGGAAGGCTTTAGGCTATATAACATAACGCTGCGACCAATAGGAGCGAAAACGCGGACGAAATCGCGGGCAACAGCTAGTTAATTATATTGGGAGACCATTGTGCACTGACTTAGTACCAAATTTTTAAAGCTCAAAGCTTTTTTAAATATGGTTATGGGGCAAATATTTGTGTGATGTCGTCTAGTGCCTATTGGCTATGTACACGTCAGCAACGTCAAACGTCATGGGTCCCGGGGCAATGTCAAACTCAGAGATGTCAAATAATGACACATTAATATTTTATTTGAAATAAGCGAGAAAGACCCCTCCCTGGAAATTTAACTGAAATAAATAAGAAAATCAATGAATAAAAATTAATATATACAAACGAAACGAATTATAGGAAACCAATAGAAACATTGATTTTTTTTTACAGATGTCCCTGGAAGCTTCACATTTCTGCCATGGTGAGCGCTGCGGTCGCTTAGCTTACCACCACCACCTACTTCGCTCATAGCCAATAACACAAGCTATGGGTTCAGTTCGAGTTGTGTTAGATTGTCCCCCTAACATTAACTTGTCATCTCGCACATATTTGGAGTAACCCAACTGGGGAAGTACCGCCACCTCACAGAAGAAAGCGAAAACAATGCCACTACTTGCTCTTTAGGTACGTGGTGTTGTGTTACTGGTGGTGAGTAAGGTCGCCAGAGCTCCCGAGTATGCGCAGTGTTGAGAGAGAAGGACCAACAATGTCTCTAGCTGTTAACATAACGAATCCTCAAGTTAATACAGGGTCGGCAACACGCTTGTGATTCTTCTGGAGCCCCGAGTAGCCATAGGCAACGGTATCTGCCTGCGCATCATCAGGCAGGCCGTAACCTTATTACGAGCACAGACTAGTAAGGGTTCAGACCGCCAACTCACGAAGAAAATATATAGGTATAGACCGTAAGCAAGTATATTTAATCTGTACCCGCTGGTAGATTTTTGACGTTTCTTTTTTTTAATTATTTAATGGCACTGTGGCAATAGAACATACTGTGAACATCCAACAATAAATATATATATAGCTCATTTAAATTTTACTTTGTGTAGAAGCTCACGGCATTTCCAATTGAACACCACTGGTGTTCAATTGAAATACCGTGAACTATGTTGAGCCATATCTTAGTTAAATGAAATTAAACGAACATTTTACTTATCAGCAGATTTATTTTTTAATGTATCTTATCTCATATCCGGGAAAACGATATATCTTCGTTCTTTCACAGAGTTCTAAGTTTTACAACCACAACACTCGTACATTTTGCAAAATGAGAACTTGCATGCCTTGCCACATACGATGCACTTCACTATCTTCCATTTGTTGTCCAAACAATGGTTAATACGCGCTTCCAGATGAATTTTCGATTAGCTACACACTGTTTCGTTTGTTTACTGCATAGTAAACTATCAATACTACTATTTGAATAACATTAGAAAAAAAATAAAAAAATGTTCAGAGACGACTAGACGAAATTCCGAGAAGACGCCATTTTATTTTTATTTGTCACTTTATTTTGACGTTTGACGTAGGCAGTAGCCAATCAAAGCTCAGTATGTCGTCAAAATCTTTTGACACAATATGGACGCTATCATACACGTTTCGTTCTACGTAGATAAACAGCCGTGATTACGAGTATTAACCACTGTCGTTGTATAAAATAACAAACCTGTATCTCTATGTTTGTAATATTTATTTATTTATGTAAAGTATTAAAAATTATATGTCATTGCATGGGTATGTTAAGTATAACTATGTATATTCGTAAAGTTTTGCAATTAAAATTACTACAAGATATTATATTTATAGCTGTCATATGCAACGTGAACTTAAGTTGACATGCAATTTGTTTTTTTACGATGAGAGGCCATTTGATCGCATCAAGGATAAGTAGTATATCATTAGTATAGAGCAGGGGTGGGAAAACCGCAGCATGCGGCCTCTTTGAAGAGCCAGTTTCGGCTCATCGAGGTCTCCTCAAAAATACAGTGAGAAGCCTGAAACAGGTATTTAAGGCTCTCTGAGGTTCCCAAAAAAACATATTTTTACTGATTCTGCTCTTTGATTAAAAAGTTTGCCGACCCCTGAATAGTGGAACGACCGATATAACCATTACGTTCTCATTATGTATCCTCATGAGTCATGTGTTTACAGATTAATTAATTAGGTATTTGAGGCTTGTTTTACTTATATAATGTTCATTATTCTCCTCACACTGTACTTTTATTTCGAATTGTATAAAAAGGTTGCCTGGAAGTAACTGCACTTTTGCGATGAGACCGCCTAATGAAAGTACCTACACTTTATGTTCCCCTATTATTTACTAATTGTAATTGCCCTTTAGATCCATGTCAAAAGGTTTTTTTTTTTTTTTTTTCAAAAAGAGCGAGACTATTTAATCTGGCACGATTGTTAACGACTTGAACTGCAACAATGCAAGTAAATTTTTTTGGTACCTATTGAGGACCAATTTATAGCTTTAGTTTTATTATAGTTTATAATGTCCTATATTTTAAATAGTCCAGCAGTGGACGTCTTTCGGCTGACGTGATGATGATGATATTTTAAATATACACCACACTACTAAGTCAAAATATAGCCTAAGATTAATTTGTAATGTATGGAAATGTACTGACCTCCGCATCAAACTCGCGCCACACGGCGAGCTGCCGCTCCGTCTCCCGCGCAGACACGAACAGCGCGACGTTCGCCGGCCGCAGCGCGCGCAGGAAACGCGGCAGCGACGCGCCGAGCACCACCGCATCGTCTGCGCCCGCGCATACCGCGGAGCGGATTATGGACTTAGACTCCGATCTGCGCAAACGTCAATATTATGGTAAACGTCTCTGACACTGGCAATTCTTGACATTGACTATGACGCTGAGAATACCTACATTTTTGTCTTGTTCGCTCACTAGTGGAAGCTCGATTTGCTGTGCTCTTCGCCCGCGTACGTTTTATATACATAAACCAGAAAACTTATGATAACATATGATAACTTATGATATGACAAGGAAACCCACTACACGTATAATATAAATCAGCAAACTTTTTAGTATGATCGTGATGTAAATGTGTCAATAGGTATGATCACTTAAGTTAAAAAATAAAGACAAATAACTGTTTAAAAAGGATTCCGGACGTAAATTCACTTCTTTTTCTATCGCGCCCTATTTTTGAAATCGTGTTTGAGAGAAGGCAATTTTTTTCGTTATATAATGAGTATTACACACAGTCACTCTGGCTAGAATAGCTAAGAACAAAATAGAAATGGCAATGGTAGTCGCCGCCGTCCGTTAGACAGACAGGACCTCAGGGCAGACCAGATATAATTTATAACCTTATTGACATCGGTCGTATCTAGGTTCAAATTTACACAAATAACTAATTTTATAAGCAGTAAAGGCTACAATGAAAAAAACCTTGAATGAAATCTTTGATCTGCGCCTAGAGAGAACGGCTTCACCCGCCATTAGCCAGTCACAAGTCATTACTTCACCTGTAAATCTCGCTCTGTCCAGACGTGTAAGACAACGCCGTGCACCTGGTCGCGTGAGTCGGGAGCACATCTCTCGCCATGTACTCTTCCAGCCACTCCAAGGCACGCCCCGAGCCATTGTAGTCGCAGTAGACCACTGCAAACAATTACAGACTTTAATGCAATGGCGTAAAACATATAATCAATTAAGGTAATACATATTAAACTGGTCAGTCATTTGTTTCACTAGACAGGGATCAGAAAAAGAGAAACTATGTTGATTTTAGGACTCCAAATTTAAAAAACCTACATATTCTAAATTGAATGTGCAGTTAGGTACAGTCGCCTGTACAAGTATTGGACAAGACAAGGCACACCAAAATATCTGACACTTCTGTGTAAGGATACATTGTTTTGTCAATTGGAGGACGAGTGCCGACGAGTAAAAAAACTCTGCGATAGTTGAGAGGTGGTTTATTCTCGGTGATCAATTGTACACTAATTATACTAAATAACATATGTAGTGTCGTTTCCCTTTGTCGAGTCTTACATTGTGGTGTTTTCCATTTGAGTCACTCGTATAAATAAAGCCACTATTTAGACTTATAACTCAGTCCCTGATACGCAATCGTAACGTGACCTTGCTCGCCGACAACTTGACATCAAGTGCCGCGTACCTACCCCCGGTCCGCCCCACCAAGAGTGCTAGCTACCCTCACGTATTTAAAATTTATGATGCCATTAAGTCACAGATATTATTGACTGTATAAGTCCTTGTCAACATGTTTACATATTTCGTCTGAATACTGACGAATTTGGTGAAAAAGTGGAAACACTCTTATTAGAAGTCAACTAAATAAATAAATCAAAGATAGGTTGTCAAAATTTACTTCGCTATGGGTATATTGCTATTGACTATTGTCTGGCCAGAGTATATTTGTTCAGATAAGATATAATGGATAATTCCGAAGTCTCAAGAGGTGCCTAAGTGCTTTCAAGTACATACTTATTTACACTTTTAACTATGATACCTATTTCTAGATGGGTACTTAATCATACATAAGCGGAAAGAGTGTCTAGAAAATAATAATAATTGAACAGAATATAGCTATTTATGCTACATGTGCGGAAAGTTTGTGATTTTCGAAGTGTCATTCTTATACACGAGCGAGTGTAACGAGCGAGTTTATAATGCGACTTATGCGACACGAGTCGAAAATCATATTTACGCGCGCGTATCATACAAAGTTTTACTATGCATTGTGCGAGGAAACAAAATAATACAATCTAAAATTTACTTCAAAATATATAGGTTATAATTTACCTTGCTCGATACGTACTTATTGTCTGGAGCTTCACTTATAAACTGCTTGACATAGATTGCTACCTATAACTCAAGTTTTAGAAATGCAAATATATTGCACAAACTTTTTAGATTGCACCGTAAATAATATTGTTTAGGTTTTTAACGTTGATTTAGCCGGCTTCTGTTGGCATTTTGTGCTTCTTGAATAACATTTTCTGAAGTTAAATTAATCCGATTCGTCACTTTCAATTCATATTTAACAAAAATAACACAGATTGACTTCGAACTAAACAAGAAAATAGTAAAATGAAAAATGGCGGCCTTTTGTTTTAAATACATGCGCGCTCAATATATCTACTACTGCGCAAGTGCAAAATCTAAAGCGGGAAGGCACAGCCTATGTTTCCATTGTGCCAGGGATGTTTAGTGAATATTTATAATGTTTTTATAGGTAAAAATATAAATGTAAAATGAGTATTAATACGTTTAACGAAGTTCTAATATTTATGTAAGTACCATTATTAAGAATGTAAATCTATAATTGACTAATTTCTAAAACTTTGCTCAAATAATTAAAAAAACTCTTTGCGTCGGGCTGATGACGGGTAAGAAATTAAAAACAAAATTGAAAAGTAAAAAGCACTAATGCGGAATAGTGGTACTTTCCGCACAGTTTGGCTGGTTAGAAAACCGACTTTTCGAGCACATGCATTGTAATAGTACATTTCGATGCTAGTGCGGAAAGTATGTCATTTCTTCACGAGTACCGAGGGATGCCACGAGCCGCAGGCGAGTGGCAAGACTCGGGACGAGTGAAGAATGACATTTCCGCACGTGTATTGAACGACGTTTTTTAATACAGTTGCGAAAAAATAAGAAAAACAACAAGTAATATTTATAAAAACAATATCGAATGTTGCCTTTAGAAACTTAAAACATGCTTGTAGTAAGTAAAAACGCCTCTTCTTTGACAGGCGTTTCGGCAGCTATTCCGTTCCACTCAGACAACTTATTAAGAACGGTTTTTCAATATTCAATATTAAAAAATAAACGTGTTATAATGATGAAGAGGTAAGTAATAAAATATGAAATGTGTATATTTTTCGTATTCTGATATTAACAGTAGGCTTTTATGTTGATTACGACGTTTAAAGGAAACTAATATTTAACACCCAGCAATAAGGAGTCATGCATTGGAACAAGCATAAATTTAAAAAAATTGGAAAAGTGAAAAGCACTAGTGCGCGAAAACCAACTTTCCGCACGCTAAACAGCTACGTAAAGTAGCACTTTTTGAGCAACTGTATTAAAAAGTATATTTTAGAACAGCTGATGAAGGCATTATGTTGAACCGCCTAAGCCAGCCGAATATTCGCCAAGGCTAGACCGAATGTTCGTATTTGGTGAAACCTATATTCGGTGCATTTCTAATAATAGTAATGGGAATAATTTATTTTACTTATTCTGAGTATACATATGCGCATAGCGCCACTCGTAAATAATTGTGATTATTTAAATTTAACGATAGATATTGAAATAAGGAGTCCAGTATGTAATGTATTTTGTATTCAAGTACCTTTTGGATACATCAAACTAGTTTTTGCGTTGCTGGATTCGTCGATCTATGCGTCCGAAGTAAAAACGGCCGTTTTATTTTTGATCGGCGAATCCAGCCAGGCAATCACAATTATTTATGAGTGGCGCCAGTAGACACGTTAAATCACCGTTTCAAGACAGTTATGTTCGCATCATTCCATGGGCATAACTCATAATTACCTGGGTGACCGGGATTTGCTCGTGTTTTCCGGGGGATTAAGAGTTTTGCCGAAGACGAGACCTAGCAAAATATTTTTTTCGTACCCGGAAACACCTTTATTATAAATTTCATTAAAATCATTAGAGCAGTTTCCGAGATTTCAATTAGAAAAAAACATACAGATGTTGCTTTTTTACTAGTATAGGCTACGATTTATTAAGGGCTGTTGAGGTGTTCTCCATTTGAGGCACTCAGGGTATATAAATAAAACCACCAAAGACTTTACAGCTCATGCATTGGTAAATACCATTCAAGTGTTAAATTTAAACGATTTCTTAAACATTATGTATATATATCTCCAAAACTATGTTACAATATACGTGTTCAATCGCCATGAGTCATACAACTCAAGAACATGATATATTTCGTGCCCTCGGCCTCGCCCTATAGTAACCCCGCGGGACAACTAATAACTTCATGCCCGCCTCGTAAAAACAAATTGCTCATAAAAACATAAATTCGTAAACCCCTAAACGGGGACGTAAATTACTAAGGGTACGCCTTATCATGTACTACGTTACGACTGTCATTCCACTGTTGTGTGTGATTATTATAAACAAAACTATATGAAAGTGTCATTTTCTCGAAAAGTTTTTCACTTAGCATCCTACGTAATGACATTAGTACCTACTAAACAGAATAAAATATTATAATATTCCCTGCAAATCATGAGCTCTAAAGTATTATATTAATTTACGCACACAATTTCAGACATTGTAAGTCTAATAACATAGCGGCATAGCTAGTCAAGTTCGAAAATGTATGCAGAAAAGGCCTGGAAAATATGTGAACCCGGCTTTATTGTTAAGGCATACGGTTGCTCAGATATTTATGAACCTTCGGGAACGTATATAATGTTCATGAACTCGACTATACCTACCTAATAAAATTATAAATTAGAAATGTTAATATGTAGAAATTCTAAACTTGAAATGAATATAAACTATGCCTCGTGTAACACAAACTATAATCATGTTTTTGAGACCCTGTGGTACATTCATTCATTACATTAATGCTTAAGTATAAATTATTTAGATTTCAATAACTAGTAAGTTACATGTTCGTATGTATTTATTGCAGAATGTGTACACATTCGGCAATAAATACATACGAACATAACATAGGTACGAATAAATAAAGACATACATTCGAGCAACACCTTCCATGACCATGACAAATTTTTAGAGGCATACTCCAGAAACCTTCGGTTTCAATTTATAAAAAGACAAGCAGAGCACTTATCCTTGACCTAAAATAGACCGCTTTATCATGAACATATTATTATTAATCATGCGTCGAGATAATTAGCAAAAACTATGTGCAATTCAATTTATATTGCATTGAATTATCAAACATCGTCTCAAGCAATACGAAGAATGTAATCATATTATACCTACTCTTAAAATAGCAAAAAAACCGTAGACCAAAGCCGAACCTCTGTCGCTCTGTAAAGAGCAAAAAATAACGTTTTAAAATCAACCAAAAGGCAAAAAGATACACTCGGTCAAAATTATATGATTAACCTTAAAAGAAAACAACGGTTTGTGGGTAAGACACGGACGGACATTGCTGATGGAATTTAGGATTTCCTTTCTATTTATGGATTATCTTTTGAAAACCCTTTATACTTAGGGCACAATCTAAATCTGAAAGGTAAAATGACTACCATTTATGGTCACCTAATTGTATTTTTTTCAGACTCGCAATTTTTTTCATCTATAGGTACAGTAAAAGACTTTAATTATGGATGAATTTTAATTTATACTGTTAAAGGGTTACATACGAAAGGTTGCATGCATGCAAAGTCTCTCTGTCAGAGTAGAATCTATCTATCTATATATATATTACGCGAAGCCGATCCTTACAACATCCATCAGATCTACAGTTATGGACCGATTTTGATAAATTATATACCATAGGATTCGTCCCATGCTGCAGATTTGCAATAAGGTCTTAGTTTTTTGATTTTTATCCTGAAAAATTTATTAAATTGATATTTACGAAAAATCCTGGATGCCCCGACAAATATAAGCCTCAAAATCGTGTTCGATGACGCCGCATACAAGCGACGGGTCAACTTACCTTGGTAGAATTGTACGAGGTGTCAAAATTTAGCTTGGTTAACACGTGACTTGGGAACTGGCTATTGTATGATTCCGGATGACATTAAATCAAATATGAATTAAAATGTTCCTGTAAGAAATATCTGGTACAGCATTACAAAATAAAATCTTTTGAGTCGAGTAATACTCAATATTATTAACTCTAAACGAAAGTAAAATTACTAATTTGTTTACAAGACAATACATAATATTCGGTGTATTCGGTCTAAGTATTTACAGTTTACATGAATGCCAGACGTTTTGTGTCAACATTTAACTTATTTTTTATTGTGGCCCTTTACACGATTTTTATTTTCACAATACTGAGGTGTCAATATTATTGCGGTCTATAAAGACAATACAAATTTTAGTGATCCGTTAATTTCATGGGGCCTTTTACACGGTGATTCTTATCCCGTGATACACTCATATCACCATAGGATTTACGTGAATATTGATGCATATTGAACCAAAACACGAACTATTTGGAAAAACGCGATAATATTGACATCTCAGTTTTGTCATTATATTAATCGTGTAAAGGGCCCCATTCATTTCCCAACTTAAGACCCTGTTCACATTATCCGATTTGATGAAGGTTTCGGCTCCGACAAATGTATGGAAATGTGACCGATATCGTGTCGTGCAATGTGAACAGTGACCAGGTTTCGTAATTAATAATACTAACAGATCCGCAGTGTTAAGCAAGACGATTTTTCTTATAGTTGTCTCTTTGGATCCTTATGGTTAAGCAAGATGAATTAGACCGGGACAGATAGAACGATCATTTTCGGCTGCTAACGAATTGTCTCCACTTAAAAGCACACCAAAATTTCAAATCCCATATAATCCAAAACGTCAGTTCAGTACAATTTGCATATAAACAAATATATTTGAAAGCAGATGCACTGACAGGTGAACACCTGTCAGATATCACTTATCTGTCTCTCTCAAACTTACTGATTTGTGCATTAGAGAGAAGAGATCAGATGTTCAGAAATTGTTCAACTTAAATGAGCGGATTCGATATCTGTGGCAGTTTTCTATACATATAGGGATAAGCTAGTCTATATATATATTACGCGAAGCCGATCCTTACAACATCCATCAGATCTACAGTTATGGACCGATTTTGATAAATTATATACCATAGGATTCGTCCCATGCTGCAGATTTGCAATAAGGTCTTAGTTTTTTGATTTTTATCCTGAAAAATTTATTAAATTGATATTTACGAAAAATCCTGGATGCCCCGACAAATATAAGCCTCAAAATCGTGTTCGATGACGCCGCATACAAGCGACGGGTCAACTTACCTTGGTAGAATTGTACGAGGTGTCAAAATTTAGCTTGGTTAACACGTGACTTGGGAACTGGCTATTGTATGATTCCGGATGACATTAAATCAAATATGAATTAAAATGTTCCTGTAAGAAATATCTGGTACAGCATTACAAAATAAAATCTTTTGAGTCGAGTAATACTCAATATTATTAACTCTAAACGAAAGTAAAATTACTAATTTGTTTACAAGACAATACATAATATTCGGTGTATTCGGTCTAAGTATTTACAGTTTACATGAATGCCAGACGTTTTGTGTCAACATTTAACTTATTTTTTATTGTGGCCCTTTACACGATTTTTATTTTCACAATACTGAGGTGTCAATATTATTGCGGTCTATAAAGACAATACAAATTTTAGTGATCCGTTAATTTCATGGGGCCTTTTACACGGTGATTCTTATCCCGTGATACACTCATATCACCATAGGATTTACGTGAATATTGATGCATATTGAACCAAAACACGAACTATTTGGAAAAACGCGATAATATTGACATCTCAGTTTTGTCATTATATTAATCGTGTAAAGGGCCCCATTCATTTCCCAACTTAAGACCCTGTTCACATTATCCGATTTGATGAAGGTTTCGGCTCCGACAATTGTATGGAAATGTGACCGATATCGTGTCGTGCAATGTGAACAGTGACCAGGTTTCGTAATTAATAATACTAACAGATCCGCAGTGTTAAGCAAGACGATTTTTCTTATAGTTGTCTCTTTGGATCCTTATGGTTAAGCAAGATGAATTAGACCGGGACAGATAGAACGATCATTTTCGGCTGCTAACGAATTGTCTCCACTTAAAAGCACACCAAAATTTCAAATCCCATATAATCCAAAACGTCAGTTCAGTACAATTTGCATATAAACAAATATATTTGAAAGCAGATGCACTGACAGGTGAACACCTGTCAGATATCACTTATCTGTCTCTCTCAAACTTACTGATTTGTGCATTAGAGAGAAGAGATCAGATGTTCAGAAATTGTTCAACTTAAATGAGCGGATTCGATATCTGTGGCAGTTTTCTATACATATAGGGATAAGCTAGTATATCTATATATATATTACGCGAAGCCGATCCTTACAACATCCATCAGATCTACAGTTATGGACCGATTTTGATAAATTATATACCATAGGATTCGTCCCATGCTGCAGATTTGCAATAAGGTCTTAGTTTTTTGATTTTTATCCTGAAAAATTTATTAAATTGATATTTACGAAAAATCCTGGATGCCCCGACAAATATAAGCCTCAAAATCGTGTTCGATGACGCCGCATACAAGCGACGGGTCAACTTACCTTGGTAGAATTGTACGAGGTGTCAAAATTTAGCTTGGTTAACACGTGACCTCCACGTGACTTGGGAACTGGCTATGGTATGATTCCGGATGACATAAAATTAAATATGAACTAAAATGTTCCTGTAAGAAATATCTGCTACAGCATTACAATATAAAACTCGAGAAATACTCAATATTATTAACTATAAACGAAAGTAAAATTACTAATTTGTTTACAAGACAACACATAATATTCGGTCTAAGTATTTACAGTTTACATAAATGACAGACGTATTGCGTCAACTTTTTTTTTATTGTGCTCTAATATTGTCTATTAAATTGTCTTGGTTTATACTTCAAAGAAGTTGATATACAAACCAATGACGTTTCAAATATACGTTCCGTATATCTTGACTGATATTGATATCTGCCAAAACAATGACAAACCAAATTAAACTTTACGTTGTGAGTTACAGAACTGTTTCTGAGTTAATCATAGATAAGCTGCAAAACATTTTGAAAGAGAAGAGGCTAGCTTTGTCTAAGTGTGTCTCTCTTCCACCTATTGCCATACCAGTAGGGTGATCATAAGCAAAGAAGTTCAATCAGTAACGTTACTTATCGGTGGATTCAGATCAAACCGACGAGAAAACAATGTTGCACTAATTAACCTTTACGACGCCAATAACGTATTCGACGTATATGCGCACCATTGATTCGACAAAACGACGAATATATCCGTCATGGTGACGGCGTCCAATGCGATATCAACCTAGATGCATTTCTATTGATAGTGCGCTTAAAAGGTTAAATACTTTAACAAAATTAAGAAGTCAGCAAAATAATTAAACCCTTTAATTGTCGACAACATGGGAGTTATGACGTACGTTGTCAAAATCACCTTCGTTCTTTAGTTGACGTGTAAGTGTCACTGCCGTTCATAAAGTATGGCGTTCAAGGGGTTAATTTGCTATTCATCAATGTTTGTCTGAGGATGTCAAACGCAAAGTTGAACCCTATAGAAATGCATGTAGGTTGATGGCTTCACTTGACAAAATAGACCTCACAACTGTCATGCCAAAACCACACGATGGGCCATGATGGGCCACGTCGAAGACGCAGTTATGCGGTGGAACGAGATGCAAATATGTTTTTTTATGATTGACTGACTGGCGATTGGCCTTAGTCTCACCTGATGGAAAGTGATGGCCTTTAATGCATAACTGCGACCTATACGTTGGCCCATAATGGCCCATTGCGTGGTTCCGGCATCAAATGTTAATACCAATATTTCCAATGTCGCATGCATTGTTTTGTTTTCTAGATTAGATAGAATAGGTTATGAGGATACTTACAGTATTTCTAAAGAGATCCTATACGAGTACGAGTTCCACCAAGGGGGACGGAAAAGCTCTTAACCATCTAAATTGAGAATTAGTCTTAAACGGCTGGCGCCTTATCATAAACAACCTCTTTAATTTGGGCGGGTATGACGTGGACATGATAATGAGCCAAATAAAAAAGTGGAACTATGACAAAGACTACAAATGATGTATCTTTCTCTGTCGCTCTTATTCCATTTACTACATAACCTCGGTAGTGGTATTATTGTTTGAAAATTTCTCAGGGGTACTCTAAGGGAGTCATATCACAGAACGTTCTTAATTGCGGAACTATGACAAAGACAACAAATGATATATCCCTCACAGTCGCTCTTATTCAATTTAGTAAGTATATGATATGATCATATATATCACTCGCTATCGGTATTATTATTAGACGTCTTCTCTGGGGTACTCTGAGTTTGCGTACCTGATTAGAGCCTTATTTAGACAAGAGACGCCATCAGCGCACATTACCGAAAAAAATATTTTGTAAATTGGGGGAGGTAACACACACATAAAAAAACCACACATACAAAATATTTTCCTATTACTACGCATCATTACACTGAAAAAATTAACGCACACACATTCAAAACACTAAAATTATCTGATTATTATCAGATGGCCAAATTGACTGAAGTTGCATACTTTTCATAGAAATTCTCATAGTTGAAATAAGGCTGATATTTACTGTCAATTTGACGACTAGCCGTGATGATCAAGCCCAAATGTTTTTAAATCGACTTTGTAATCGACCTTCCGAATACGCATATTCTATCCCGTGGCTTCGCTTGCATTCTTCGTAGTACGTCGACGCGGCGAAGCCGCGCGGGTAACTAGTTATATTATATTATCCCAAAAATATGTTTTTGTAACGAAAAAACAAAAGAATGATATAATTAGGTTGTCATAGGTATAATAGTATCTTAAATGTTGAATGTATGAGTAGCAGAGTTCGTCGAACCTTGGGTCCAATGTCAGACAGGTTGGCCATGAATCTAACACAGATGTTATCGATAAGTTCACAAATACATTTGGCAATCTGCATTGTAAATATGTGTGGTACAATGGTCATATATTTAAAACATTTAAAACCCATCGCAATCGCCATATAACTTAATTTTAAGAAATAAAATTATGTATATTACAAAGAGAAACGTGACGTCAAAATCATTTGAGATGATTTCACTTGGACATAATGTCAATGGACTAAAACCTATTAATTTGCGGAAAAATGTACCAAATGAATTATTAAACTTCTTACCTATACTTAAATTGCATTGGTAATTAAAATTAATGTCAGGCTGGGCGTTCTAAATTGTACTCATTAGATTCTATTAGTTAGAGCGAGAGGTTTCAGCTCCCCTTCCCTATTCAGAATGCTAAATTCAGGACGATGTAATGCCGGCTAAAGTAAAGACCTCGTTCGCTGGATGGGGCACCCAGGTTAAGACCTGGGTGCCCCATCCAGCGAACGAGGTCTTATAATGTTATAACTCTTATTACGAAGGTCGAACAAGCAATAAAAGTTCCTCAAGAGCAATAATCAAAACAACGCGATTTCGATAACTTACACATATGTTTACCACATGCCGGTTTATCACCATTAATTAAATATCGCGACAACTGAAACCAAAACTTCATAAGACAAAAAAGTCCTAAGTGCAATAGAAATTTAAGTCACTTACGCTGTTTTGGTACTGTAGCATATAATTGACTCGGGAGCAACCCGTCACAAGGAGTGCCGGAGCTTGTGATATTTTGTCTTAGCCTTCCTTAGTAAGATAACGATTGTGTGACCTATATCCCCCCTTATTCAATTACAATATAAAGTTTATCATCAACATTACTAAGGAAAATTACAACGATAATTAACGTTTCTTACTCGCTGTTCCGGTCACGTGCTCGGTGTACATTTTATAATTACAGCGTTATAATTCGCGATGTAAACAAAAGATAATTATAACCACAAAATATTAAAAGCAAACTATATTGAGATACGCTTTTATACATAGTTACATAATTGATCTAACAATTAACTTGTTCATACGCGTATAAATTAGGTAGATATATCCTGCAGGTTATTCTGATGTACCTAAAGGTACATAAGCAATTACAAAATAGTATCCAGTCATGATTTTTATACATAAAAACTTCCCCAGTTACGACACGATAAACCCTTTACATTTTGAAAATACATGAAATATTTAAAGAATATAACCACAAAGAAATACGGTTTTTTAATTCATTATAAATTTAAAATAAATTCCCTAGCTTCATTGGATAATGTATTGATATGAAATGGTATCTCAATATTAAACCGCATAAGAGCCCTGAATGTCGAAAATCCTATATATTTTCCGACATGGATTTTAGGTAATTTCGGTTAATAAAAATAAGATCAGTACCTAGTTTCCGAAATAGATATTTAATCACATAATAAAAAATCACATAAAAAAATAAAGACTATGATACGTTCATAGTTAAACTATGATTCATTCGGTGGTTTTCACATGAGGGATAAACCACACTGAAGAATGCATACATGTATAAGTATGTATGTAAAATTCTTTGTACTACACAAAACAATAATTACAAGAAAAGTTGACATATGTACAGACGAGATTATCCCTATATGGGATTTCTTCCAGCTAACCTTTTAACAACATGACATGTCATAGTGTTTACGCATTCAAGTTGCAGTGTGTTCATCCCTTAAGAAACGTACTCGTACTTCACAAGGATATTGTAAAAGATACATTTTATAATTTATATTGTATGAGTTGCAATGCCAGGCTGTTGGCACGAAATGGATAAGGTAAGGTTATCATTTGTAAATGATGATGATTATGCGCAGATAGATTAGATAACCGGACTACTCCATCCAGTATGAAGTGGTTTTATCATGTTTTAAGTATCACTAGCTTTTCCCGCGGCTTTACCTATTTAAGGCTGTAGACATCGTTTTTTTTTTATTCCGTTTTGTAGAACTGACTTGACAAAAAATCTATATACTTACAAACCTGCGCACAAAATTTCATAAGAATCAGTTGAGAAATGCGTAGAGTAGACGAGAACAGCCGGAAATCCGGACATGCCAAAGCCTTTTTGCCGAGGCTGAAACGGAGACCGTCGTTTCACTCGGTCGATTATAGACGGAAGCTAACTAAATTTCTACTTGTTGAGGTTTTAAACCAAACTGTTTTATACTTAATGTATATTTTTCTACAAATCCGTTTTCTATTAGTCGTAATTTTCAGCTGTCCTTCGATTCCCCCAATACCACTGCAGTCGGTTTATTGTTTCATTAGCCTCGCTGTCATGATCGCGTTTATGTCGGGGATATAACAATCATCCCTCTCACACTTACATAATTGCTAGTAAGGGACGAATGCTGTATGTCCGGAAAACACGATCATGCTAGATAAGCTGATCGCAGTACTTCAAAAAGGCATCGTTAGAGCCCAGAAATTGTCTAGGGTATTGATTACTACTAGTCTTAGGGAGTAGGTTCAATTTGGAATACATGATTTTTCAAGCAGCTTCATGCCCACAAGGTGGTCCGTCAATTGCAAGAAGAGGCAGAGAGCCAGCAAATAAACAACACTCAGCGGCTCTTTGAAGAACTTGTGACACCAAACGCTTATGCAAAGCATTGCAGCAATTTTGGACCTTCTAGTGTAATAGATTTGACAGAGGACTCCTTTTATGATAAGCAAGTTTGTTTTAAAAGTTATAAGAAATACAAAAAGTATGTTAAGTTAAATAGATTTATAAAAAAATCAAAACGATTGTACAGACAGTATAATAATATTCATAAAATTACTCAATTGAGAAAAAATCATGTCTGTGTCTTGAAAGAGTTAAATTCTTACAAAGAGCAATTATGCTACAGTAGGACCATTTATGAAACGGACACTGACAAGCTGCAAGCCGAACTGAACAGATTACAAAATTCTTTGAAAGATCTAACTAATAAATATGTAATGTCTCAGAAGCAAATTAGTGAACATATCCTGGCAGCGGATGAACTGCTGGAGCTGTGCCACCACAACGAGGAATGTTTGGAAGCACTGCTTACCAAGCAGTCTTCGTGTGAATGTGAGTATGCGCTCCGGCAGGCTCACCCTCTGCCCGGAGATGCAGTTTACTCATCTGTGTCGAACAGCAGCTTGCCGGTGTCACCGGAAAAAATAACCCCAGCCTGTAATAATGTAAATAGAACTCTGGTTTTCTCAGATAGGGTAGGACGAGGATTGGGCAAAATTTTATGTAATAATATTCAGAACAGCTGTGTTATAAATTATTGTATGCCCGATGCCTCATTTGAAAAAATCATAAATAATATTAAAGATGTCCATATAAATGAACAGACCACAATTGTATTAATGTTAGGTGATGGCTCAAATATTAGGTACTCTGAGATGAAGACCGAGTTCGAATGCCTGTCAAAGCTAGGTGCTAAAAATGTTATTATAGGCGCGTTACCCTATTCTGCTTCTCCTTGCAGTGCTAACAGTCATGCGTGTAATCTCAATAAGCTTATGTATAAGCTGACGTGCCGTCATAGTGACGTTATATTTTTTGACACTAATAATGCTATTAGTGATTACCGTATTACAACTGACAGACTTGCTAAATCTTTAGCATCTTTTATTAATTCCGTTTTTGGAAATATAAGCTCCCCCTCCCCCTTGGATAGGACGACATCTCCAATAGCGGATTTGTCTTTAAACTGACTGTTGGGACAATGGAGAAGCACAATAGTGTAATTTTATTACACCAAAATATAAATCGCTTCACTGGCAAAATACTAGATTTAGAATTATTTACAGAAGAGCTTAATGTAGATGTAGTCTGCTTAACAGAAACTTGGTTAAAGAATCATATGATGAAATTTAATGTAAATAATTACGTTTTGGCCAGCGCATTCAACAGAACTACCGCAGAGGGTGGTGGCTCTATTATTTTAGTGAAAAATGGGTTAACTTTTAAAGAACGTAAAGACCTCTCAGGTTGTTCTGTTGATCGTGTTTGTGAGATTGCTTGTGCAGAGACGGATCAGTATCTGATATTTTGCATTTATAAACCACCATCAGGTGACTTAATATCTTTTATAGAAATTATGGAGGATGTACTTAGTAAAGCAATAAGTGGTAAAAAACCAGTAGTGGTCTGTGGCGACTTTAATATCGATATTTTATCACAATCAGTCGAAAAAGATAAGTACATCACTCTTTTTAAATCGTTCAATTTTGACTACTTATTTGAAGCACCTACCCGAGTTACTCCGACCTCTGCCACTTGCATAGATAATATTTGGTTAAACTGTCCTCATCTAGACAGAAGCATAGTGAATGGAGTCCGGTCGGATCATAAAGCTCAGATGGTCAGGCTACCTTGCGAAGTAAAACCTCCTGATCGCGTTATAGAAATAAGACCCCTGAGTAAAAGTAGACTAGAACTACTAAAGTCAAATCTACTAGTCGCCATGCCGAACACCCAGGTAGAATCAAATGATCCGAATGATCAATTCAAAATGCTTCTGAATACAGTGTGTAACGAATTTAATAGGACTTGTAGTAAAAAGCGTATTAAAATAAACAATAAAATGAGATTTAATGATTGGGCAACTACCGGAATTCGAAAGAGTAGAGATAACTTATACCAACTTTATGAAAGGAGATCTTGCACCACTGACGAACGCTTCCATCAGTATGTTAGGGATTATTCCAAATTATTCAAAACAGTGTGCACAAAGGCAAAAGCAATGCACTTGAATAATAAAATAAAGTCCTCAGATAACAAAGCCAAGACTGTCTGGAAAATAATAAACACAGAGACTGGGCAGAGAAGTAATAAAGAGTCCACGATTTCTTTGAAAATAGAGGATAATTTAATTACTAATGCACTAAAAGTAGCCGATGAATTTAATAATTTCTTTTCCAAAATTCCTATAGTCACGACTCAAAGTTTGGCATCATCTACCACAATAGCAGAATCCCTTCTGAATGAGAACGTAAAATTAGAGTCACTAAATATTTTCAAATTTCATCATGTTTCTCCTCTAGATGTACTGAAGTCTTTTAAAATGTTAAAAATAAAGAGGACTGAGGACTTATGGGGCGTGTCAGTCATGGTACTGGAATCTATTCTCGAGGTCGTTGCACCCACTCTAGCTCTCATTTTTAATAGTTGTGTAGACAATGGCATTTTTCCAGACTTAATGAAGTGTAGTAAAGTAGTTCCTATTTTCAAATCAGGTCATAGAGATAATCCTTCTGATTATCGTCCAGTTTCTATCCTACCTGCGTTTAGCAAAATATTCGAAAAAATAATGCTTACGCAATTGGTTTCTCATTTTAATTCACACAATATTTTGCACGCACAGCAGTTCGGTTTCACGAAAGGTAGATCAACTACTGATGCAGGTGCAAGTTTAATAAAATTTATTTTGCAGTCTTGGGAAGAGTCATATGACGCCATTGGAGTGTTCTGTGACCTTTCCAAGGCTTTTGATTGTGTAGATCATGGAACTTTAATTTGTAAGCTTAATTTCTATGGTATCAGAGGACATGCATTGGATCTTATGAAATCATATTTAACACAGAGAAATCAAAAGGTAGCGATAAATAAAGCCCTTTCGTCAGAGACAGTGGTAGAGATGGGAGTACCTCAGGGGTCTATTCTAGGCCCTTTCCTGTTCCTTGTTTATGTAAATGATCTACCATATATGGTAAGCCGAAGATCAGGCATTGTAATGTTCGCAGACGACACCTCATTACTGTTCAAGGTAAATAGGAAAGATACTGAACTCATTGAACCAAATAATACCCTGTCCATGATATCTGACTGGTTTGCTGCCAATAACTTAGTGTTGAATCCGAAAAAAACTAAATGTATGAAATTCTCTCTAGCGAACTCGTCAAATAGAAACTTAGATACAAATATTAAACTTAATGGCCAAACATTAGAATTTGTTACGTCAACTGTATTCTTAGGTATTACATTGGACTCAAAATTGCAGTGGGGTTCCCATATAACAGCGATAGGAAGTAGGTTGAGCTCTGCTGCATTTGCAGTCAGGAGAATAAGGCAGCTTACCAATGTGGCAACGGCACGGTTAGTTTACTTTGCTTATTTTAATAGTATAATTACTTATGGTCTAATCTTGTGGGGATCAGCTGCAGATATTGAAACTGTTTTTATTTTGCAAAAAAGGGCTATCCGGGCAATTTATAACTTGGGGTCGCGTGACTCATTAAGAGAATTTTTCAAAGAAATAGATATTCTAACCCTGCCGTCCCTATACGTATTTGAAATAATAATGTATGTTAGGAAGAATTTGTGCAATTTCCCAACGAACGCTGATAAACCAATAGCCACCAGAAACACTGGGAAACTGAAAATAACCTTCTATAGACTAGTAAAGGCGAAAAAGTCGTTCTTGGGAAATTGTATTAAATTCTACAATAAAATTCCAAAACACATTACTGAACTTAGCAATTCTAAATTCAAATCTGTAGTAAAACAAACACTTATTTCAAAAGCATATTATAAGGTAAACGATTACATCATGGACAGGGATGTTTGGCAGTGATAGTGTCCTGCACGGCTAATCTATCGCGAAAATAGGTTTTCTACTGTAGCTTGTTATTTTTGTAGTAACTGAGACTGTAATTTTATATTTAACTATACAATGTATATTGTTTTGAAAAAATGTCACCTCGCCGAGTTTCTTACGCCGGTTCTTCTCGTGGCAGAGGTTTATTTTTCCGAACCGGTGGTAGTTTATTGACGTTCATAGGTGCATGTAATATGCCTAATTTGAAGAATAAACTACTTTTACTTTTACTTTTACTTTTATGCAAGAGAAATTTATCCTGAGTAGATTTTCCACTGTAAGGCTCCTCCCGCCTTGGTGGTTTGGAATCTGAATGAGAAATGTTGTACTTTACGGAGAGTCATCTTCATGAAAAGGGATTTTATTAAAAAAAAAGCTGGCTTGACTATCAGTTATCAAACTGATAGTCAAGCCGGTTTTTTTTAAAAAACGTCAAAAGCGATTTGAGTATCTTCGCGTCGTGACTTTGCTATTTTCTATGTAAATTATGTATTTAAAATTCTATAAAATAGCATAAATAAGTTAAAGTTGTCAACTACCAAATTTACGCACGTAGTTAATATAATGGTTTAAGATCATTACATTATCTATAGGTACACAATTAGCAGATGAGATGATACACTCAATACTAAGTACACAATGTGTAGTGTCAGATGTAATTAAAAACACGTGACTAACACAATAGACACAAACGAACAGAACAAGTTACGGCCATTTTACGATCACGCCAAGACACGTAAACTATGTTATCCAAAAGGGCTTAACTTACAAATATTCCATAGATTATAAACCATTTTAGGCTCTTTTCTAACGCGACCTTGACAGGCGATGGAATGAAATATTATGCAAGTAGATTTCCGACATGACATGTTTAACAATATTTATGGTAGCGAGGTTGCCAGAGGTACAAATTACGCATGTATTTTGCGTTCTATAAGAAGACACGTAAATCATTTTAAAATATCACTTCACCGCGTCGTCAATGTATATAGGAATTTATTTCTATGGTACGTAGCTAGTATCTAGCCAAGCGCGTTAGTACCAAATGTACTAAAAGATGAAAATATGCACGCGTCTCTTTCTTAATACTTACTGGTGATAGAGCTAGTTGCAGGGCTTAGCAAAATAAAACTTCATTTTATGCACCAATCATGCCGCTTTACGCAGTGATACTAGGGCCCAATACGAATGATTTCATTCGAGGAAATGAAAATTTCATCCACTGGAATTCAAGATGGCGGACCATTTCCAAAAGTTAGCTAAGCTGATGTAAGAAAGAAATGAGTAATCGCTTTCAATATGGTATATGACTGGTCGGATTCCTCCACAATCGCATTTTCAGAGCTCTAACCTGTAAAAATAAACCAAAATCGTAAACAAACATTGAAACGTTCCGCCTCACCCAGAACCAAGGTTCGGTAAGTAAACAGAATGCGCAAATAATCTGCTGATAAGAGTAGAGCTAACAACGAATATACTTGAATATTCATATGGAATTGCGGACTTTGTGATTAAACTTGGCCTTGGATCTGTCTATGTTACAGACGTTTATTTGATTTTTTATTTATTTATAACAACACCCTTTCTTCCCGTGGGCGTAAAAGTCGACTAGGGGAATAAGATTGAAGTATATATTGCAGGCGATAGGCTAACAGCCTAACACTATATTATAAGGAAGAAGGAAAGAAAATAAGTTTATACAGAACTACTCTTTTGCAAATTATTGTCCCAAAATGTCACAGAAAACTATATGGTATTGATATAAAATCCCGTGACATTTTGGGTGATGAGGGCGGAAGGAAAGTTATATGGTATTATTTGACCTATTGGCAACCCTATTATAAATCAAAACTTGAAAATAGCCGCACTGGCACTTAAGCGATGTCTCCGAACAATCGTAGCCAATATTGACGAAATCATTAGAGTCGCGGCACAGTCCAAGTCCGGTCTGTGTGCTCAATCAATATTGACCGTGAACGCTGTATTAACAGATTTCCGTATTTGCCTTATTTTTATGTATTAAATATGGATTTGATTTTCATTTTCAGTGGTTAGAAATTACAAGCTGTGTCCAAAAATTTCGGCACGTGCCTTCCGGTAAAGAACTGAGAATTATGCCGAGTTATTTACCTCCGTATGTAAATGTCTTGTAGTTAATTGAATTTGTTTTGGAGCCACAAGTATTTAGCAGAGACCCCTGTCAGCAATGAAGAACTGCGACAAAAAACAAACATAAAGTCGTAGGTACTGAGTTCAGGCGCTTTGCGAAACTAGTTTCGCGATTTCGCGCCTAAGTAGTTTATTTACACTGTCTGAACACACGAAACCCTGAGGTTTACACGTGAAAATAAATATACTGACGAAAGTAATGTCTTCAATGAAACTACATTTTCATGCCATTAACTGGTACAAATATTAGGCTTAAGGCATGATAGTAGAACAGTCAGTGACACATAGAAAAAAGTAAGGACATCTCGCCAATTTATTATATGGCCAAGAAGTGAAAACAGTTCGAGTATCAAGAACATTTTTTCCTTGTTATTCCGCTAAAGAACGTGTAAGTCTATTATTATTAATGCAATGTATCCACTTGCGTATTTTGACACGTGTCAAGGTTTTGTCATTATTGGTGGAGGTTTTTTTTTATTAATTTGCATGTTTTTGCATGCGGAGGGAGGGTTAGGAACATAAACTGCTTGCAAAAAATACGCAAGTGAATACATTGCATTATCACATAGATAGACCTACAGATACTAGTTCTTTAGCGGAATAGCAAGGAAATTGTTCTTGAAACTTGTCATCGATTTCCGCAAAGTAACGTCTGATACTATCTATTACCAAGTACTATAGTGCTACTACTTATTATATGCTATTACTTAAAAACAGTTCGCTTAATATAATGACAATTGTAGATGTATCTTTTTAGACCACTGACTGGCTCACATAAACCACTGCGCAAACGGTTTGATTAAAACAAGTGGCAACAGAAATGAACTAATTTCAATTCGACGTGTGGGTTACGTAACGTCATGTTTATCGCTCCAAGCGCGGCCTTGTTCGAGCGAACGATTAGCGGTGATTGGAATAATTCGATTGTAATAAAGGCCGTGCCAGGATAAGCTAAGTGATTCTGCCCCCCTTGAGTTTGGGCTTGTAATTTTTATAGATTGTGTGGCTCTACATTACTCATCATTGTGCCAAATTTGAACACCCTAAACGTTATAGTTTTTGTTTACAAAAAAAAAAACCAAATTTAATTTTTCTTTGATATTTTTTTTTCTAGTCAACCTATTTGAACGAGCTTGGCATATATTGTACATTTTGTAAAGATGATTAAATGACCATAATTATATTTTCATTATGTCATAGAAAAAAACATAAAAAAATCCAATTAAACTATTCAGAATTTTTTTTCTTCTACTTTCATATTAGAGACCGTTCCAATTTTTTCACTCTACACCGCACTCTAGGAATGCTGCTGCCCATTCCCCGGTGGTCTTGGTCATAGTTTTAGGACATACCCGGGTCCACAAATCAACCTAGTCCCAAACTAAGCAAAGCTTGTACTATGGGTACTAGACGACGATATACATACTTATATAGATAAATACATACCTAAATACATAGAAAACATCCAAGACCCAAGAACAAATATCAGTGATAAATGCACAAATAAATGCCCTGGCCGGGATTCGAACCCGGGACCTCTAGCTTCGGAGGCAGAGTCACTACCAACTAGGCTAAACAGGTTGTCATAAACGAACAATACGTGGGTCGTGTATAAACGAACAATACGATTTTTTTAATAATACGCTTCCAATTTTTGAACAGGTAATTGTCAAAAAGGCGTCTTGTGCATTTGTATAGTAATTAATGGCTACTTAACTTTAAATAGGTCGTTTAAATAATTAGTAGTAGTAGTAAAACTCTTTATTCATTATCATCATTTAGATAGAAGACATGCGTTATACACTATACTGCCTGAGACTCCCACATTCCATATAAGTGACTGACTATTCCCAGACATGTTGTGCAAATGTAGTGCACATTTGCACTTATTTATCTTATAATAACTGCATATATACATATTACGTCAGATGAAGTATACAAGTAATGTTTATGTAAGATGTTTTCGTTTGACATGTAATTAATATACTAAAATATTTTCCTAACGCACGACAATCGAAAGGAGTTATTTTTGCTACAAAACGTTTTTTTTATCTTTTTAAAAAGTTGAAATGTAAGTGGCCATTATTTAATATGCAACATGTACGTTTCTCTAAAGAGGTTGCAATCATTCCGATTTGAATTATAGCGGTTTAAGGAAATGTATGTAAAGCATTTCATGTAAAGATATCTCCAGTTTCTCCCTCAGCCAAAATTTTGAAAAAAATACATATTATAGGACGTTGGTGGGTGTATTACCAGTGAAACAATTGGAGCGGTCTCTAACGTAAAAGTAGAAGAAAAAAATTCTGAAAAGTTTAATTGGATTTTTTTTTATTTTTTTTCTATGATATAATGAAAATATAATTATGGTCATTAAATCATCTTTATAAAATGTATAATATATGCCAAGCTCGTTAAAATAGGTTGAATTGAAAAAAAATATCAAAGAAAAATTAAATTTCGTTTTTTTTTTAAACAAATACTGTAACTTTTAGGGTGCTCAAATTTGGCACAACGATGAGTAATGTAGAGCCACACAATCTATAAAAATTACATGCCCAAATTCAAGGGGGCAGAATCACTTAGCTTATCCTGGCACGGCCTTAACAAAGTTTAATAAATAAATAAATATTAAACGACAATTTTTTACACAAATTGAACTACTTATATGTTAGGGGTACTAGACGACGATATATTTAATAGATATATACTTGAAAATCTTGAAATGCTCACCACATAAACAAATGCCCTTACCGGGATTCGAACCCGGGACCTCCAGTTTCCTAGGCTGTCACGACCAACTAGGCTAAACAGGCCGACAAGTTCATATTTAAGACAATAGAAAACAGGAAACTTCGTCCATATAATAAAGGGCGTACTCGTACTCTACGTTCGGCTCTCTACTCTACTCAGCTGTGCTACCGCGAACTTCGAAAATCGAACTTCGTGTCGTGCCGTCCCTTTCACTCTCGTGTTATACTCTGTATGACGGAAAGGGACGGCACGATACGAAGTTCGATTTTCGAAGTTCGCGGTAGCACCCCTGATCTCTTCCCCCAAAATAGATGCTGGTTTCGATACAAACACGATAGGGTTTAACGACACTTTTCTGTGAAAAATTTTCTAATGCAGGTAATTAAATTATATAAAAAATCCTGTTATTGTGTACGGTGTAAAGTTTAATTAATGAATTAAGAGTAATTTACAAAACGCAAGCATCAAGAAGTTCACAATTAAAAAAGAAATATACAGGCAAATCAATACATAGGCATAGGTGCTTCTTTATTGTTCTGTAAAAGTAGAAAAATGGTTTAAGTATACAGGGTGTGGCCTGTAATAGGAGCAAAAAATTAAACGGTACACTATTGAGCTCTACAGCAATTATTTCCAAATGGTTTTAATTGAAAACAAAAGTCTTTTCTGGAATTTTTTTTGTCCAAAGAAGTTTATATGTACTTTTTTACTCTACTGGAGTGATATTAATAACTATGTATTCAAAAAAACACTAAAAATTTATTTATTTATTTCCAAAAATATCCTTTTCAACTAAAAATGCGACCACGATTATGAGTCATAACTTGAAGCAACCTCAAAATCAGCATTGACTGCCGCGCTATAATCTCTGGGTGCCAAGATCCATTACTTGGAGGTCATAACTTTAGATCTAAATTTCTCCCAATTGAAAAAAGATATTTTTTTTTAGCACAAGAGGTTACTGCAGATGCTCTAATAAAGCGTCCTTTAAATTTATTGCTCCTATTACAGGCCACACCCCGTATAGATAGAATTTTCGATGAGGAAAGAGTCGAGAGCCGAACCACTAATTTGCCTTTTTAACCGACTTCAAGATTTCAAAGGAGGAGGTTATCAATTCGGTTGTATGTTTTTTTTTTTTTTTTTTTTAATGTTTGTTACTCCATAACTCCGTCATTTCTTAACCGATTTGGAAAATTCTTTTTTTGATTGTAAGTATATATATCCAAGTTCATCCCGTTTTTATCAAAACGCAGTTCTGATGATGGGATCCATGAGGAATAGAGGGAACTCCTCAAATCTTTAAGGCAAACATATAGTGATTTTTGTGTTTTTATCAACAAGTCAAGCATTTTCATCCAAAAATGTGACATTGGATGAAGTGGAACTGCTGATGATGATCAGAACAGAACTCTTCAACGACGAAAAGTTCACGTTTGGCGATTTGTCCTCCTAGCTGTGTTTGTTAAGCAAGTTCTATTTTCACGATAAATTTTTGTCATGCTCGATTTCTGATGATGGGATCCATGAGGAATTGAGGGAACTCCTCAAATCTTAAAGGCAAACATATAGTGATTTTTGTGTTTTTATCAACAAATCGAGCATTTTCATACAAAAATGTGACATTTGATGAAGTGGAACTGCTGATGATGATCAGAACAGAACTCTTCAACGACGAAAAGTTCACGTTTGGCGATTTGTCCTCCTAGCTGCGTTTGTTAAGCAAGTTCTATTTTCATGATTAATTTTTGTCATGCTCGATTTTTGATGATGGGATCCATGAGGAATTGAGGGAACTCCTCAAATCTTAAAGGCAAACATATAGTGATTTTTGTGTTTTTATCAACAAATCGAGCATTATCATACAAAAATGTGACATTTGATGAAGTGGAACTGCTGATGATGATCAGAACAGAACTCTTCAACGACGAAAAGTTCACGTTTGGCGATTTGTCCTTCTAGCTGTGTTTGTTAAGCAAGTTCTATTTTCACGATTGATTTTTGTCATGCTCGAGTTCTGATGATGGGATCCATTAGGAATCGAGGGAACTCCTCAAATGTGAAAGGCACACAAATAGTGATTTTAGTATTTTCATGAACTAATCAAGCATTTTCATTCATAAAAGTGACATTTGATGAAGTGGAACTGCTGATGATGATCAGAACGGAACTCTTCAACGACGCGTAGTTCACGTTTGGCGATTTGTTCTCTTCGTTTTGTTTGTAAAGTAAGCCAGGTTTTTCCATGATTCCATGTGGAATTGAGGGTACTTAGTCTTCTACCATTATAAACATACATTATAGACATTTTTATTTTATTGTATATCTATCTAAGAGTGCGCCATCTAAGTATAATAATCTTTTACCGGCCTCCCCCATTGAAGTCGGTTTTTTTTTCTTAAAAATTATCTTGTATGCACGTGGCGGAGCGGGAGGAAAGAGCGTTAATAGTTTAAGAACATCTTTGGGGTGTAATGTGTTCGTTCAACCTCTACAGTCTACACGTCCACTGCTGGGCACAGGTTTCCTTGCAAAGATGAAAGGAAACGGGCAGTAGTACCCACGGTGGCGCAACTCGGGTTGGGGTTCACATACATCTGCATTTTGTACATTTTTATTTAAATATTAGCTGGTCTTGCTCTCTATTTTGAGAGTAATGAGCATACAGTAAGTAGTACGCTTGGAATAGTAAATTTTTGGCCAAGATTATCTAATAGGTATTATCTATTAAGTGATAATCATTCAGTGCAGCTATCTAAAAACGAGTTGACTGGTGACAAGGTGTGCTGAGATAATTCTTATCGATGAACAAAGAGTGAAATCTAATCTCACATATCATATCGATTTTACGTTATTTGCTTTACGACTTTTAGCATGAGACCCTCAACGTCGAAGACTAGATCCTTCTCTTTCCCTCTCGACTATACCGAAAGAGAAGATTGTTCATTATATTATAATCCCCCGAAAACGGCATGTTGGCGCCTCGCGTTTGCGTTCCACCCACGAAAAAATATGACATCACCGTGTTATCGATCGGCCAGCTACTACAGAGGTTTCATTGAACGTTTAAAAATAAAATTTAAAAAAGTTTTGAGACCTTGGCATTGCGAACGGCCACGTTGATTTTACTAAAACAGATCGATATTGTGGAAAAGGGATCGTGGTATTTTTGCGTCAAGTTATGTTTATTTATTAACGAGATATTTAATTAAATTCAACTTTATTTCTGTTAAATAACAAAATAGTTTACTCTAAATTTTTGCGTTTTGTTTTGAATGTATGCCCATGGTAAATAGCCGAGGGGTATATGTGGTAACGTGGTAACCCAATATTTTGTTTAAACGGCGTGTTCCTTGTTTTGAAAACACCAGTGTTACCAGGTTTTGCATGAAGTTAAACTACCAAATGTTACCAAGCATGTAGGAAGTGGGGGAAATCAATAGAGGTCTTTACGTAAACAAACCAATTGTTTACATTGGTTCAATAGGACGTACAAACTATATTGTTTTTGTGTGTTTGTGTAACCTCACGTGTCAACATATAAAGATACTTGTACTTGTTGTAGTAAATTATAGTAAATAGGTACAATTTATTTGTAATATCTATGGCCCATCCATGGTGGGACTCTATGTGAATCCCCTTTTATCCCACCAGGGAGTAAATTACAAAAATTAAAGTAGGTAAGCCTATATCCATCCCTAGGGCTTGTTTTTTTTCCAAAGATTTTATCACAATTGGTTCAGTAGCTTAGCAATGAAAAACATATAGGACACGTTAAACAGTCATTTTCAAATTGTTATCACTCTCTTGTCATCCCTACGCCGGAGATTCTATGTCAAATAGGCATTAGGTACAAAGTCTAATGGATTCGGTAATTTTTATCAGTTTTAATACTTAATGACATAACACTTTAAATATAAAATTCCTTTAATAACTGCGTTGCGAATGTAGCAATCGAACCACATGTTCAATCAATTAAAACAATTGTATCAACAGTTGTTTTGTACTATATAACCTCGAATGAATCATGAATTACAGCATAAATATTTTTAAATAAATGGCAACTTTTATTGTTGTTGTTGTGAAGACCGTTGTTTAGGTCACCGAACTATTTAAATAAATTCATAATGATCATGTAATAACAAAGAGGTTATCTTTGTGCATGGTTGAAGATAATCGGTTTAAAGCGTTCGCTGGAAGATATCCCTTATAAAGGAGAATAGATCGCCTTTGTACTTGGATCTTGGGTGATATGTATAGTACATATTTATGTTTTGACCTAAAGCACTTAAATACAGACAATTCGTACAATGCACAAACTATACCTATATAAATTACATTCTTTTCAACCAGTTTATATTAAATCTAGGTTCTCAGTTAACAGCAAAATAATAGTCCATCTAAACCCTATACGTAATTTACACCCTAGTTAAACGGGTAAGAACCAACTTTTTGGACCAACGTTGGGACTCAAAAGTGACCCATTTAAGTTATATGACAAATTTTCGTGTCAAAACGGAATGCATAACATTGTAGAAGAATTGGTCCAAAAATTTGGTTCTTAACCAAATCTATTTATTAATTATTTGAATTAGATCTACCTTCATTGTAAATCTAAAAAATATGGAACCAGACGGATGAGAGATATCAAGAATTACTGTGATAAACTTATTAAAGTTCTAGTTTTGTCAAATTATACAAAAGTATTTATTGAAATAACATGGTACGTTTCATACTCTAATATAATCTATGGAAAGTACCATGTTTTTTCTATTTATAAGTTTTCAGAAAATGCTATTACAGGTTCAATGGATTGTACAATTTGTTGGGTGCATTAATCGCACTAGCTAATGGATCTCATTGAAATCTCAAGATACAGGTCACCTAGGCTATATAACAACAAATAATATCTTAAAATAATATTCGCAATACCAACATCTACCGCCGAAACAGACTCAACTCAACGCTAACAGACAAAATAAACCATCTGTGTGTTCAGTTCAGTTTATTTCCTCCCGAACCAGAAGGTCATATAAGCGCTGTCTAAACCCTAGTGTTTTAAGCATTTCTAAACTGAGCCGATCTCGCTGTCCTTGACAGACGAAATTTATGCTAAACACGTCGTCTGTCTGTTGGATTCAGTACCAAGACTCTGGAGCTCTTATACGTTGTATAAGATTTTATACAACATTTAAAGGCCGCGCGTGGCCCGCGCAAACAGAAAGCGTTCCGAGTTCCGCGTTCTGTGTTCCTCGTTCTTTGTAATTAGTAGGTAGTAGACCACTAGAGCTAGAGCATCGCGCTGACACAGTGGCCGTTACACCGCGCCGATCAGTGTGAACTGAACGCGAGCGTTCCTGCGTTCTATTGTCAGAAATACAAAGAACTCGTGGAAGGCCTCGCTCGCATGATGGCCGAGACCGAATGTAGTAAGGTAAGGGAAAGGCGGTATTTATATGATCTTAGTGACACAGACTACAAACTTATTAGACTCCTCCAAACTCCACAAAAGGAATGCTTCGTCTTTTGAAGACGAACTATCGAAATAGATAATATTGTATTAAGCAGGAACGCTGCTAACGAAAATTCTATATTTCAAATTAAAGACCCAACAATTTAAAATTTTAGTGCTCCGAGCAGGATTCGAACCTGCGACATCTGGCATACGCGGCCAATCGCTCTAGCCACTGAGCTATCGGGAGGCGGTGTAAGAGGGAACTAGTGACCCAGCCAGCAGGACCTATCCTATCCTTCATCGAACTACTACGTAAAACGTTACTATAAAGCCTACTTCATAGTAACGTTTTACGGCGGATATATCCTACATTCAGTACACGGTAAGAACATCCTAAATTAGTTGATTTTTGGTTTGCATTTTAAAAGTGCTAGATGTGTTTTGTCCGTGTAGGTACCATTTAAAATTGTCTCATGAAATCTTAGGATTAACCTAACGTTCTACCTAGGCAGGTCATGAAATCAGTACACCTCTCAAGAATGTGTTGGTGCGTAGGCTCCGTCCGTAATGACGTCACGAGGGCATGTGCCAATGAATATATTGTGATCGGGTACGATGTAGCTAATTATCATCTGTTGTAGCGTTATCTAAAAACACGTGTGATGTAATGGAATCGTCCTAGACCTACAAACAAGTTCGTTGAAACCGCCGCGTGAATGGGAGATTTTATCGATCGAGACAATTTTGATAATCAATAATCATTTGTGAAACATAATCCATATTTATTTTTACATTATGTTAAATAGACTGTTGTGCTAACGTCACTAGATTGTATAAATAATTACCAGGATGTGAATAACAACTGATAATATTGTATAGATAATAATACAAAGGATTTATATTATATAGGTATATTTTTAATGGAATCATTTTGATAAAAGTAATAAATTATATACCGTATTCAACTGAAAAAAGGCAATTTAGCGTTGCGTAGTTGCCCATACGTTACATTACGAGGACTGTAAAGGTTGTATTTGAACACCTTTACAGATCTCCTTCCGGATCAAACTGGCAGATGGATAAAATTGAATTTAGAATAGTATCTGATCTGTCTAATAGAATAATTTTTAAGAAATAAAAACCGACTTCAATGGGGGAGGCCGGTGAAAGATTATTATACTTAGATGGTGCACTCTTATATTCCATACAATAAAATAAAAATGGCTATAAGTATGTTTATAATGGTAGAAGACTAAGTATGTATGTAAGTAGTATGGAAAAACCTTGCTTGCTTGATAAACAAAACGAAGAGAACAAATCGCCAAACTTGAACTACGCGTCGTTTAAGAGTTCCGTTCTGATCATCATCAGCAGTTCCACTTCATCAAATGTCACTTTTATGAATGAAAATGCTTGATTAGTTCATGAAAATACTAAAATTACTATTTTTGTGCCTTTCACATTTGAGTAGTTTCCTCGATTCCTAATGGATCCCATCATCAGAACTCGAGCATGACAAAAATCAACCGTGAAAATAGAACTTGCTTAACAAACACAGCTAGAAGGACAAATCGCCAAACGTGAATTTTTTTATCGTTGAAGAGTTCTGTTCTGATCATCATCAGCAGTTCCACTTCATCAAATGTCATGTTTTTTTAATGATAATGCTCGATTTGTTGATAAAAACACAAAAATCACTATATGTTTGCTTTAAGATTTGAGCAGTTCCCTCAATTCCTCATGGATCCCATCATCAGAAATAGAGCATGACAAAAATTAATCGTGAAGATAGAACTTGCTTAACAAACACAGCTAGGAGGACAAATCGCCAAACGTGAACTTTGGTCGTTGAAGAGTTCTGTTCTGATCATCATCAGCAGTTCCACTTCATCAAATGTCACAATTTTGGATGAAAATGCTTGATTTGTTAATAAAAACACAAAAATCACTATATGTTTGCCTTTAAGATTTGAAGAGTTCCCTCAATTTCTCATGGATCCCATCTTCAGAACTGCGTTTTGACAAAAACGGAACCAACTTGGGTATATATACTTACAATCAAAAAAATAATTTTTCTAATCGGTTAAGAAATGACGGAGTTATGGAGTAACAAACATTAAAAAAAAAAAAAAAAAAACATACAACCGGATTGATAACCTCCTCTTTTGAAATCTTGAAGTCGGTTATAAATAGCTAAAGATGGCAGATTACGTGTGACGGTTGTTGAGGAAAGTTGATAATTGTATCGTGCATAAAAAATTTAGAAGAATATATTGAAGTCGTTATCATTTAACCTGTAGCACAGTGTGTACTAACCCAAACAAAATTTACATTTTATTCAAAAAAATTGTCGGCGCAATTGATATGTACCTATACCCAATATTGGCAGAATAAATATTTGATTTTGGGTTTTGGTTATATGCCAAATTACAGCTTTCTAGTAGTAACTATTACCGAACTAAGCCGCGGACAGATGGACGGGCGGACATGGCGAAACTACCATAAGACTAACTTTACTTACTGATCGAAAAGTTCAAAAATCTAATATTACAGGCCGGTTATTTTACAGGTTGGGAAACTGACAAATCCCATAGAAAACTGTTAAAAGATTTGCCTCCATTCATTGGTCTAGCGTACGAGTAGGGGTCGGCAAACCGCGGCTGCCGCATCTTGCTCTTATAGTAGTCGGCGGTTAAGAAGTCAATCCTAACACCTGTCATTTCCATACAGTTTATAACCTAAAAGTCACTTTGAGGTTATAAACTGTATGGATATGACAGGTGTCAGGATTGACTTCTTAACCGCCGACCACTATAGAAGGGCTTGTTGCGGCTCTACGAGGTCTCCTCAAAATTATAGTGAAAGACTGAAACAGGTATTTTTGGCTCTCTGAGGTTTCCAAAAGATGATATTATTCCTGAATTTGGCTCTTTGGTTAAAAAGTTTTCCGAACCCTAGTCTCTACTTCGCCAGTTCAGTCTTATCAAATTATAACTTTTAGCTTTATGATAAGTGTCTCTGGTACAATTTAATTGGTCATCCAAGTAGGTAATGTACGATTTCTGGCAGTTTGAAACAAACGGCGCAAAATCAGAAAATTCAACAGTTACAAAGTAGTTATCAACAACAGTATTTATTATCTAACCTAACCGCTATTAGAATACGATTGGCGGTGTCAGTTTTTCCATATGCTTACGTCAAAGTGTATATGAATTGACAGCTATTATTCCAATCGTAAACTAATCGGGGTCTTATAATACCGTTTAACCTATCATCTGATATAATCAACGCCCACAATCTGCGCCCAAATTCGCAAATATCATTATGCTAAGTCGCTATTTATAATATTTGAATAATTTAACACCGCGTAGGCGTTACTCTACATCGCTCTTCAGAGTTAGCGGTAACTCGCAAAAAACTTCTACGACGTTGTATAGGTCGATTCACAAGAGCCTGGCGCGGAAAATGTATGAAACTGTCATTAATTTCATAGACATTCCGCGCCAGCTCTTGTGAATCGACCTATACGACGCTCAAAGTCCTCCCAAAAAGTGGCTTTAGAATCAGAATACAAGTTTTTTGATTTTCGAACCTTACATTATTTTGTACATACAGATGTTCGTAATAATTGCGTTTTTAAAAAAGGCAATTTGTTTTCGAAAAACGATTTCGATGAGATTTACAATACGAGGTCTTGCGGGGACAAAACTCGATCTAGCTGGGTTTAAAGGTCTTTTTTTACGTTGGGAAAATACATTTTCTCAAACATGCCATTTTTTTTAATCGTATGGCATTTATTTACGACCAATGAAATACATATACGTTATGTTCGTTATAATTGGCCGCGCGTTATAGGAAGAACCTCCACAGTTGCTTTCTTTCCTCGTTTGGTTACTACATACGATGTATATCTATGCCGACGTTGCCAACCGTGATCTTATACATATACTGCGCCAGGTAAAGCACTCCCGGGAAATTCAGTAGTGTGGGTGACACAGGCTTATATCATCACTTCTATCGATGTATGGTGGTCGTAAGTGTGAGTGGCAGTCAGTTTCTGTCTTACCATGCCAATTATGAATATTATGATACTCCCCAACTCCCATGTATCGTCTGTATGTACCTGTGACTAGTGTATTGTTATAGTATCTTTTCTACTCCAGCATTATAATCTACTAGCTGTTGCCCGCGACCTCGTCCGCGTCTTCGCTCCTATTGGTCGTAGGTATAGCCTAAAGCCTTCCTCGATAAATGGACTATCCAACACATAATATTTTTTCAATTCGAACCAGTAGTTCCTGAGATTAGCGCGTTCAAACAAACAAACAAACACACAAACTCTTCAGCTTTATATTAATATAAGTAATGACTAATGAGTATAAGTATAAGTATAGATTAATTAAATGACTGAGAACTGTATTAAAACAATAAACATTTTATACTAGTGCAAGTCTATGTCATAGACAAGTCATTGTATGACTGGCGGGAGAATCAAAATGTGTCTGTCTTTTTTTTAAAGAGGCACCCGTCAATGCCCGTATTCTGCCACCATATCGATTTTTATTTTTTTCTACGACAGCAAATTAATTTGTATAAGATTTAAAATCATGTTGGAAAAGAAAAAATATTTTTGTTTAACTTGACCTATTTTGTTTGCTTAGACGTGGCATAGACCAACTAATGACAATCTTAATACGTAAATAAGATAATTTGCATTATAACGGCGGAAAATCTTTCCTTCATAATTTGTTTTGTTACTATAGAGTGGCAACTCGACAGTAGTTGTGTCACAACTAAGTATCAGACCTTGTATTCCTTAGACCAAGTATGCCCACCATGCCTAGGTACCGATTATCTGTTAGTGTTCCTAAATGCAGTTATTACATTAGCCAAGGCTTTTAGTGCCCAAGATCAATCTAAGCCTACGTGAAAGCACGAAAAGCATATTACATCAGACAAATCTGCATGCTTTTAGCAAATTACAGTTCCCTAACCCCCTGGACTTACACCAGAAACCCGTCTTTCTTTCACACGTAAACGGAGGCTTTTGGGAAAGCAGGACGCCAAAATTACTCAAGGTTACAGCCATTGCTTAGTTACGTAAAATACGCATAAGCGTGCACAAAATACTTCCCGGACCAGTTATTGATCCCAGTGCTACATTCAGGGTCACGTTTGTTTTCCCTCCCTCTCCCTTCCACGCGTAACACTGTCCTTATCCTATCCCCTTCCCTTCCCTATTGGAATCTCCGGGCTTACTACGCACTTATTTTTGGCACAGGATTGATCTAGACAAGGGCTTCCATGTTTTGGGTGAATGAATTTTTTGGGCTTGTTTTACTTTTGCAGTTAACTGGGCTAAGTTTAGACACAACAGTGTCTATCGGAAAACAGACTTGTCTAGCTAGTTGTGCTTTACAGAAAATAATAAGGTTTTACTTACACCTCCTACCTACCTAATATTTTCTGTTAGGTGAATTAGTCTGAAACTGGAGAGCCTACGTTACGTTACCTACGTCTGTACAAGGAACTGAATCCGGAATTAATCGGCATAATTATCTTCATTACGCTTTATATCACATACATACAATACAAATACTGTACATGTCGTGCCTAACCGTTTATTGCACACTTCAATAAAAGAACAAAAACAGTAGTCGGTGGCAAACCCAGCGAATACAAGCGGAGGCAATCAACAGGCCTGTGTGGTTTTATCACTAAAGAGACTGAGGAGAAAAATGAACAGCTACATATTTTGCTTTCCAACAAAAAACAAACAAATGCCAAATATTACATAAAATTATCATAAACCGCGATATTATTATAGTGTACAACTATAAAGCCATCATTTTCCCTGTCATTGGCTGGTGGCCAGATAGCAAGTCGCATCTATACTGTCTTAACGACCGAATTGCTGTATTTAACGACCACGGATTAAGATAAGATACCTACAATTGGTATGGAACAACAATTGATTCGGCAAACTCGCTTGATTTTAATGCCCTAGTGATGTTCCCTTTACCTCTGTTTTGGATACCAACAATACCAACATTAACCAGTCTTGGCCAAAAGCATTGAGCACTAGCGGCAAACTTTGAATCAAGCGTTTTATATCTTTTTAGTATGGAAAATTCTAATATTTTTCAAAAACAGCAGCTAATTGTTGACGTTTAATATTACACAGGAAAAAATGCAGTTGGTCCTTTTATTACAAACCAGTTTATATTTTACAAGCTTTTATTTAACCTGCAATGTATGAACTCTGTATGGAACTATGTTTGTTCGAGTGAAATCTTGCAACTCAATTTTGAAGCAGATATCTTCAACCGATTGAGCTGAAATTTGGCATACTTATGTAAGTTTGGAGACAATGCAATATTATGGTACGACCGAGCTGATCTCATGATGGCGACAGAAGGTAACCATAGCAACTCCGAAACTACATAAGATAAACCCGTCATGATTGGGCTCATTCGAACCGTCTCAGCGAGTAATTGATGATTGTGGAAAAAGTACAGTCGACAATAAAAGCTTGTACCAATTTTATTTTAACAGAAACTTATTATTTAACCCTCAGTTTTCTAGGAGATACTTCGAAATGATATATGAAGTTTTCTAGACGTTAATACATTTTTATTTTATTTTACGTCATTGTGTATTTTTATAAGCAAATAATAATGACGTATTTTAAGTTACAAAGGAAAATAAGGGGTGCTGCAATACTTTTAGACGAAGCTGTAGACCGATCAACGTTAAAAATTGAGCATGCAGCTGTCATCCCATAGAAGCTGTCCATACAATCATATTACCTACCTATAATACCTTTTGCACACAGTTTGGTGCAAGTCCGCCCTAAGAGGCTCGCAGTCGAGTGGAAAATTCAACAGGAGTACTCTACTTCTAAAACTTTTAGGAGCTGTAACTCAATGCTTAAGGATCGAAAAGTAATTGGGATGAATAAAATCCCTAATGATTAATTTCGCCAAGTTGTATTTTATGTTTCCCATGATTTTTTTAAACCATAACTTTTACGATACTTATAAAACGACTAACCTTAAAGTCTCGAAAAAAATAACTGTTTCTTCGTTCGGGAAATGACAACTTAAGAAAAATTCAAAATACCTACTCCAAAAATAGTTCATCCTTATGAATTGAGCCCGGTAGAAGACTTACTCACTCGTCACTCTTAATCAATCCAACATGTTGTGATAACTAAGTAATAGATACCTCATCAATGCAGCATAAAACAGTACCTGAAACAATAAAATACAAGAATGAATAAAAGGTACAAATCAGCATTATACAAAACTTACATGTTGACTTACAAAATCGAAATACGGCCATCAGCGATTTTCAGTAAGATTAACTCATTCAGTGCGCTAATAGTATTATTTCTACTCCGGCATTGTAATCTGTCAATTAAATGTCTGACAGCAGTATTAAAACAATAAATTTTATATACGAATGCAAGTATATTCCATAGACAATTTATTATTTGACAAGACAGGTGGAGAAATCATAACAGATTTCCATATATTATTCTATTATACAACTGCTTTATTTTTAATTTTTAAAAGAGTCACGCGTCAATTACCGTATCCCCCCTTATATTACTGATAATAATTCATTGAAATTGTTAATAAGAACATCTTCTCCTTGGCTTCTTTCAATTACTAAACAACGCCGACCTCTTGCCTCGATTGTTTCAGCGAGTGTCGCAGAAAGCTGGCAGTCTTCCACGTCGCCTTCTTAATACAAAACATCACATATCTTAGATAATACCATAGGCACATTAAACCTTATTCTTCTGCGTGTCGTTTACTCGCGATAGCCCTTAATAGAACAACGTCGAAGTTGTCTACGGCTGCCATAGTCACATACGGTTTTTTCTTCCAAAAACTGGTTGACCAGCGCTGCTGTGATTTTCCACCTTTCGCGACCCGACCTTTCGATAAATTTTCAGCTTCACAATAGCACTTGGCCATCGGTCAACATTTTGAGAGAAATTGTTGAATGAAAACTATTAAATTTTCCGAAATGTTTCCCAACACAGACTAGTTTAGTACTTATTTTTATTTTATATATTGTTTAGTTGTTTTTAAAGGATCATTTAAATGTTAGTACCTTTATTTGTTATAGGTACTGCAATGTTGAGTTGGTAGCCTCTATTTGGTAGATAAAAGTACCTACCTAAACGAGTGTTGACGATTAAATTAGGGCTTGACATCGATATAATTCAATTAAACTAAAAGCGATATTTTTGGGAGTGAATTACTTGTGGTCTGGTCACCATAATACATTTAAATTTGGATTATTTGCGGCAAAATTGGCAAAACTTATAATTTTGTTTTATTGCTGCTGTGTAATAATTAAGTGAGTAAATTGAAATTCATAACTCTCCCTCCTCCATCGCATCTGGCTGGACTAATCTAGAATGAACATAAGTAATTAATAATTATAATTAATAAAATATTGAGCCGATATAAGCCGCCGTTTTTATTTGTGCCGTTGTGTTAATTTCCATCTTTGAAGTTTTATATTTGTTTTGTTACCGAAATACACTTTAACTGGGCAAAGTGCGCCATTTCTGAGAGCAAAATTAACAACTGTTCATTGATGTCTATGATACACATAACGGGTGTTGATGTCAACAATCAGCTCACTCGACCTTCACACGTGGTACGTACTTATTCTATGTTGCTCAAAGATATTCGCATAATTCAACACTGCTATGCTGTTCACACCTCTCCTTAACTAGCACGCCTATTGTAAACAGACTCCTAGGATCCGTAGCAACCATGTGTAATCGAAGGCCGGACTGGACTGGTTCAACTGAGACGAATTGTCGGGTTGTGAATACCAGCCCTAGTCGTCTGTCCGACCTATAGGAACGCATTGTAACATTTGGCTAGTCGGTCGTATAGCCAAAATAGTTTTACTGACATGCCATAAACTAGGTATTTTATGATATGTGCCACTACATAAATGCCATTGAGGCAGGTCACGTTTTATGATTTTCGAAGTGTCACCCAGTGCCAAGACAGCCCGAGGTATACGCCCAAGCGCGGAGGTAGTCAGCAAAAAGTGATTAATTGATTATATTATTGCTTACGTCATATTAATGGAAAATACGATATATTTCAAACCGCTGACAAAGAAAACAATAGATATTATGTACAGGAGGTCTATTATGCGACACAGGTACATTTCACATTCCGATTAGATATCAATGTATAACATTAAAATTTAGTTGGAATACGAAAGGGACATACTTAGACATTTGTATCATTTGTATATTTTATACTACAAGTATCATTAAGGTTTCATAGTCATCAATTAACTGTTTCGGTATGTCCGTCTATCTCTCCATCTTTCAGACGTCTCACGATCAGGGGTCCCTACACGTAAAGTGAGGATGTATTTTATTCCCTCGTAATCACAAGGCCTGGGTTGCCGTTGGATAGGTTGTTCAAAGATATTATAGGTTTCAGCAATCCGTTTTTTAACTCAAATGCCAGGTTACAGAATATCGGTGGCCAAGTGCGAGCATACAGTATAACCCACGCATAACCTTATGTCCTTATTTAATAATCCGTGTCCTTTATTAATAATACGTGTTTATTTTTCCACACGCTCAACACTCTAATAACAATTGGGTAATATTACTAATCGATAAAAGCAATGGATTAACCAGCAAATATTTTTCCACACACTCAACACATTAATAACAATTGAGCAATATTACTGATCGATAAAAACAATGAATTAACCGGCAAATATAAATCCAAGCCGTGTAACAAAATCCTTCCTTCCGTTACGCAAACAAAACAAAAACAACACGTTGTATCGCCACGTGTTTCACATTCTAAATAATATGGTTCGTTCTGTAAACAGTTCATCATATTACTCCTACGTTACTCGCATTCTTTATTTTACTATAGCATTAGTAACGAAACAGGTATACTTCATCCTTGCCTGATATGTCATTATTTGTATATCGGGTCCCTTTCTGGGGGTCCATTTACTTGAGGTCCGTGCATAGTGGTAACCAGAAAATAAGAAGCGGTAATTGTAGTTCAGGTGTGTATTTTCGATGGACAATATCAATCACTTCAGAAACTTAAACGATTACAAGGATGTAATTGGATTAGATTACTTAAGGTTAAAAACGTGGTGTGTTCGTCGCAGAACTTCTCGATTCAACCCTCCATCAAGACAGTGGGCATGGCCGCCATCGGCGCCATCCCTACTTCTCCTATGTTGACTCCCTGCGACATGTATATGTGTCTCCTCTTCTCTCGCATGCCTCGCATTATAATTTATCTCGTCTCATTGGTATTACTCTATATTACGGCATATCAGATGTCATGAAGTGGGAATAGGGCGCAAATGCATGCTTTGCAGTACGTCTACAGACCGTTACTCCACTCTTCAATATCAGTGGCGTTCTTAGAATCGTTGTGTAAATAAAACGTAATTTCGATAAAAAATGTAGTTGACCGCCTGACGGAACTATTATGCATTAACTAGAATTACGGACACAGTAGAATGTGACGGACGAGTGATAATACGTAGTTTAATAATAATTAAATATGGGATATGGGAACAATCACAATTATTCAATAAGATCTCACATTACATTCATATACTCGTATTCTCATTATACCAGCATGCATGAGTTCTTTTTAGTAGCCATTTTTTTGACAAATAGAGGGGAGGACTTTGTCCAGCAGTGGGACACATAACGCTCTATATATCTATATTTTGAGACAACACGCTAGTCACAATCTAATTCGACGACCTGCTTAGCCTAGTTGGTAGTGACTCTGCCTCCGAAGCTAGAGGTCCCGGGTTCGAATCCCGGCCAGGGCATTTTTCACGGATATTTGTTCTTGGGTCTTGGATGTTTTCTATGTATTTAAGTATGTATTTATCTATATAAGTATGTATATCATCGTCTAGTACCCATAGTACAAGCTTTGCTTAGTTTGGGACTAGGTCGATTTGTGTAAGATTATCCCCCAATATTTATATTTATATATAATTAGGTAGGTACCTACTGTACCTAGTGTATGTACATCATAGAAATAAATACAAACCAATTAAAGACTATTAAAGTATATGGAAATAACGAAACACGTAAAAATACTGAATTTACTACTAAGTGCACACAGTCTTGCACTCGATCTTGTAAGTTCAAATTTCAGGTATGTAATACTAAGTATAGGCAAAGGTTACAAAATGGATAGGTGGTGATTATTAGACTAGACAACATCATTGCTTTTCCATACGAACGCAAACAAGCTCACAACAATATTGGAACTTGAACCGTCAAAGATCAAGATTATCTATCAACAAAAACTCATTGAGTGTATAGTGAAGTTATCAAGGAATTCAACGGACGAATGAATACTGAATAGTAGTTAAGGATTTCCGTCAGTGTCGTGTTATCGACACGTGCTGACATACAGTACTCGTGCTGAGTAGTGAAGGGCCAAGTTTGATGAATGACCAAAACGTGCCTATTATATAGTCTGGCTAATGTAAGTTGACTGAGATTTTTTTTCCGGCACGTGTCAATTCTGTCAAACGTCACTTTATTGTCGTACAAATAGAAACAAATAACGCATGATCATTTACGGAAGTGAGCGCCGCGCTTTCTTCTTTATTTTTTTTATACCACGTCGGTGCGGTCCGTCTGATGGTAAGCGGTCACCACAGCCTATGGACGCCTGCAACTCCAGGGGTCATATGCGCGTTGCCGACCCTTTAAAAATGTATACACTCCTTTCTTGAAGAATACTATAGTTCCTCGGGAAAACCTCGGCAGGCGTACGATTTAGGTTCTAAGGTGTGAGTATGAATGCCCTGCCGACGGCGAGAAATGCGATGATAGAAAGCGGTCGAGGGCATCATGTCGATTAATTAGGTTGTAAAGTTCTATTAGCCTACGACCTTGATCTTCAGATATTAAAAACTTAGTTATGAACGTGTCTAAAAACTGGGGTCGCCAGTGATCTCAGTGCGAACTCTTACTTTCGCCCAGACCCCAGAGGCTACGCCTGGCCATTGAAAAACAGCGAGCATTTTGGAGACAATGGCCCGGGCAACGTTGGTTTGTATTGAGGGCGGACATTGTAATACTCGTAATGATCAACTGAATAAAAATCATGGAACGCATTCAAACTATGTACTAAATAAAGCTCAAAACCCTGTTACTAGATATAGTTTAAAGTTGTAGATTTCTTCGTCTTCTTCTTCCTCGTTTCCTCATGACAGGGTCGCGACCGCAATCACCTGTAACTTTCTTCACCAAAGCTTTTCGTGTCTTTTATCCTTTTTAATATATTTAGTTAGCAGATTTACGTTTATCATATTTATCATGTTGCCTTGGTGACTTGGCCCATGTTTAGAGATAACGTTCGAGTAGCCGGTCTCTTTAGCGGCCGAACTGAAAACAGCGCATGAATGTGATGAGTCTGTATTGCGGGTAAACAAAATCATAAATCAATGGAACACACGTGAGGAATATAACTTAATACATGGATCGGTTTTATATTTATGTTATTGATGCGGAAATGAAGGGCTCTTAATAATATCCAAACATAAAACTGCATTTCAATTTTAAGAGATATACTGTATAAGACATTTAGTAGAATGCACTTAGCTTAGCAGCTAAGCTAGAGGTTTCGTTTTGCTGTACTTGGTAGGACAAGTTAATAACGTTATAACCTACAGGGGATCGAAAATGGCTAAGGGCCTAATAACTTAACACAGGCAATTAGCGAGCGCGTTGCAATAAATAATAGAGTGACTTTGCGTCTTTTAGAACTTTATTCGACTATGTCTGAGAACTTTGAACACGAAAAATTAAGAATTATAAATTAAAGTTAGTGGCTCAAATATAGGTACCACCACCACCACTATCTATCACTATCAGCCCATAGACGTCCACTGCTGGACATAGGCCTCCCCCACTTTGATGAGGGGTTAAATGCCATAATCGCCACGCTTGGCATGCGGGTTGGCGATCGCAGTATCACCACCGCATTCCAGGGATGCTGCTGCCCATCCCCCGGTGGTCTTGGTCGTAGTTTTAGGACATACCCGGGTCCCCAATATAGGTACATCACATATTATTAGAATTACCCTCTAAGGAACTTTGTCTCGCGTGCAAAACTGATGCAATTTTCCATGATATATAATACCTCCTCCGCCTTACGTAAACAGATACAATGGAATGTGAAGATAAACAGGAAGCGTTCACAATGAAAGCTCACAACACTGAATATTCAGGGCTAGGGTGATTTTATATTGCAGGAAAATACAATACGTTTACTATAGTAACTAACAGAGAATAAGGAGAAACACGTTAAAGATCGACTTTAAAGTCACTCATCAGACTCACGCCAAGACTATCTTTTGGTCCCAAAGTTTGAATTAAAACATTTCGCTCATTACGAGTAGCTCATTACTTCGCTTAAAATTCTTGTCATCGTGGTCGCACGGGATGGTATACCAGAGAAATCTTTAGTATAACATTATAGTCTTTGAGAGAAATATTTTGATAGATATCCGTCTTTAAAAGAAGATACTCGTAGATATCCGTCTTCTATATTTACATTTAAATTACAACGGTTTGCATACAGTAACGTCTTGCTTAGGCTGGGTTGCACCGACTTACAATCACAGACTGATCAACGTTAAATATGGCGCCGGCAGCTGTCATCCCATAGAAACTTGTCAAACTTCCCATACATTCAAATATTAACGAACACAGCTTACGATTACAGACGGTTTGGTGCAACCCAGCCTTAGTCTCCAACCACACAGTATTTGATTAGCTACTACTAAGTAACCAGTAAAACGGATCTTACTAAATAGCTAAAAAAATTACTCTCTTATCATAACGTAACAAATGATTAGATAACACCAATCATAATCAGAGAGTAAATGATATTTTCACCTCAGCGGCTCGAAAATGGCGGTTTTGCTGCTTGAAACCAGTGAGCAAAATGCAATTTTGCTGCGAGCGTGAAAACGACTTTTCCGGCTTGAGTGAGCAAAATGCAATTTTGCTGCGAGCGTGAAAAAAACTTACTTTTTAATTTTTCATATCGTAGGTTAGTTTAAGTAACTTCATTCTCTCTATCACTATTCCTTTGCGTTATATGTTCTCGCCGCTGAGGTAAAAAGTTAATTGTATGTATCACAGGAGAGCAAAGATATTTGCATCTCGTGTCTTTGAGTCCCGCTACGCTCAAGATTCTATTTTTTTAATAATTTTCGAATCTTTCGCTTGCTCGGGACTCAACATCAACACTCGCAGCAAAAAGTAACTTTGCTCTCTTGTTGAACAATTAATAACTATTTCTCTGTGTTTTAAAGAGCGAACCTCGGTCTGCCAGGGACTATCCCTCTAACATAACACTGAGATGTCATCTTCAACCATGAACCTACAACATAATATATTATACCGACCCATTAAAGGATATCAAAGCATTTCTGTCCATTCATCCGAGTGGCCGCAGCGAATTATATTAAGATTCCGCCCGCGTCGGCTTCTGCTTCAACAATTTCCTAGTAGACCTTCATATATCAATAACGATCATAGTACTTAGAACTTCAATATAAGTAATTTAACGTTGAACTGATCAGGTTCCGTACTAATATTGTTTGCTCATTCATACTGCGCGTTTCCCTAAATAATATATAACTGGTCTTATCAAATAGAAAGTGAATTAGGTTTAATGATTTAACCTAGGGTGTCATTCATAAAACGCTAACTTTTCAGAACTTTAAATATACATGGTCAAATATCATGTGCGAAAACTGATGGATAAAAGAGCATAATGATAATACATACATAGTTTACAAGTGTTAGACCATACATACTATTACTACAGTACCTAAACAAGTGTACTTTGGGTAAGCCGTGCTTGTTACGCATTTAGGTTAGGTTTATTTTTGTTAATGTCATGAAAAGTTAATGTTTTTTATAGCTGGGGAAATAAAACATAGTCTAGATATACATGCTAAATTCTGGAGATTATCATAACTTATCCTCATGCGAGATTGCGGTGCACCCTCTCTCAATTGCATTCATTTTTAGTTTATACCACGTTGGTGGCAAACAAGCGTACGGCCCGCCTGATGGTAAGCGGTTACCGCAGCCTATGGACGCCTGCAACTCCTAGGGGTGTCACGTGCGCGTTGCCGACCCTTTAAGAATTTATACACTCCTTTCTTGAAGAACCCATCTGTAGATCGGATAGAACTGTAGTCCGTCGGGAAAACGGCAGGGAGCTCATTCCAGAATCGGAGCGTCCGAGGGAGGAAATTCCTCCCTCGAGTATTCCTAGAGTATTCCTAGCGTATTTCTAGTTCATAGAAATCATTAAACAGCATCATCAATGGATATCCCACTATGACCAGAAATACCCGGACCTGAGAATGTCCAAAAACTATGACGAAAACCACCGCGGGATGGGCAGCAGCATCCCTGGAGTGCGGTGGAGATACTGCGATCGCCAAACCGCATGCCAAGCGTGGCGATTATGCCATTTACCCCCCATGAAGTTGGGGGAGGCCGGTGTCCAGCAGTGGACGTTCTTGGGCTGATATGGTGGTGGTGGTGGAACAGAAATGACCAAACAGGAACAAGGAAGTACTCTGAGGAACTAAATTTTTGATTTCCTCTGTCTTAGGTAACTCAAGTCAAAAAAAGATTGATAAAAGATAAAACTATATAGGTATCTTAGAACAGTCAACAGTCAACAAGCCGTGGAACCCTATAACGAACGGCGCTACAGAATGGTTTTTCAACGTATCATGCAGAAAGGAATCTAAACGATTCCCAGTAACGTCAATCAGTTATAATAGCCGGAAAATTTGCACTAGGTTTTATCGGTGTTCTATAATATACTAGCTACCCTTGGCTTCGCCTGCGTATTACGAAGAACGGGATAAAATATAGCTTATGTGCATTCCGAGGATTCGTTCTATAATAAGCTTTTAGAAATTGAATGAGTACTTCCGGAGATTAAGCCCTATATGCAAACAAAGCTACAAAATATACCAATTTATATTATTAAAGTATATCTTGTCTTGAAATTGATATTACATCTGACTTTAATATCAAGCGATCCGACATATTACATACCTAAAGAATTAGATTTATAGCTGGATTCTTGCTGATACGCATTTGAGCCACGCCTAAAAAATATAGATTTAAAAAATGACAGTCATTGGTTTTTTTTACATAGCCTATGTTATGTCCGAACAGCCAACACCAAGGTATTTAGTATATTTATAACTAATTAATTAATTAGTTAGGCCTATGTCCAGCAGTGGACGTCATTCGGCTGACATGATGATGATGATGATGATGAATTAATTATAAGTAGGCAAGTAAGTAAATATATGGTATATTTGTATCACAAACTTAAGTTAAATAAAAAACACAAACAACAGACGGCATAATCGCTATACTTTTTTTAATCAGGGCGTTTTCATAAAGTGTACCTTTCACTTCTCAGAAACTGGGAAAATATGTGGTTTCAGAATCACGAACAGGTCCTCATTGCTTTTTACAAAAAATAAAAGAGTAGTAGATTAGGTAGGTACCTTTACAGAAAAAGCACCCGAGTTTAAAGATATCATGAATCATGACTCCATATTTACGGGATTTTAGAATATCTATTTATGTAGAGTCGGTGGGGCCAAGTGTGCGATCGGGGTAAGCTAAAATAATTATATGGAAATCTACAGACATAATACAACTAGACATCTTTATAACCATGCAACAAACGAAAACAAGTTTGATGCAAGGATGCAATGCAATATGTTGTGTATGATCGGTAGATTCTGTAGATTTCGAGATATTTTATGATAGACACTTAACCTGGTGGCTAGCGCACTTAGTCGTATATCGACTCCGACTGACCTTATTCGGAAACAAGAGAGCACAATTTGAGGGTCACCATAATCTATAAAAACTCTAACTAAGTAGGTTATCTTTCGAGTAAATGTTACTAATTCTCTGGCATACCCTTAGTCACAATTACAGGAATAATCACAAATTCTACAAGTATTAAAAGAACAAAGATACTGCACTGATGCGGACGAGGCATGCAGGAAAATATCGCGAATGTCACAAGGCAGCGACAAATTTTTACAATTTAGCGCGGCTTCGGAGAACTGCATTTAGGCCTTTAGGTCAGTATTGTTTATGTACCGAGCTAACATAATGAGGTTACTTGCTTCAAAACAAACGTAATAGCAAAAGAAATTATGTAAATGTATACCTACGACGTTTTAATATTGACTACGAGTGCTGAAAAGGGCTCGAAACGTCGGGATGTAATAAATGTAAGGGTCGGCAATGCGCATGTGACACCCCTAGGAGTTGCAGGCGTCCATAGGCTGCGGTGACCGCTTACCATCAGGCGGGCCGTACGCTTGTTTGCCACCGTCGTGGTATAAAAAAAAATATATTATACACGCGATAAAATCCGTTTTTATAGTTTTTATTTAATATGTAACAATTGCGGAAACAGATGACAATATGATATGAAGTATTAATAGTAGCATAGTACAAATGTAATGCGCTTATTTTCAATGTCTTTATTGGTAACAGAAAATTAATCCAGAACATTAGATACACGAAAAAGATGGTTCACAAAAATAATATCTGAACAACCCGAACGAACCCTTACATTTACATACACTACCAACCACTCATAAGTATTTAGGCACCCATACCTTTTTCCATACATCTGTATACAAAAATGACTTTCAGAAATACACTGCCGAGTCATAGAAAAGTGTAGTGTGTTTGTATGAACCAGCAATTAGTAGTTATTTAAGTAATTGCAAAAAGAAAACTACAATTTTACAAGGGGGATCCCTGGCACCGATTTAAGGCTCAATAAGTCAGCTAAATAAAAAATGCAAAATGCACGCAAAACTGTCCAGGGACGCCCGATGTACTTGGTGACTATAAGAACTACAATTATGAAATTTGGTAGAAATCTGTATTCTATGAATCGCTACAGAAAAGCGATGTAAAATTACGACAAAAATATTAAATAACTAGAAAAAAACTGAAAAATACAATGCACAGGCGTGTCGGGTATCTGTGAAAAATGAAATAGAGGTTTCTGAAAAACTTTTCTACTTATTTTATTGTCAACCGTTGGTAAGATAGGTATTATAGCTGTCAAAGTAGTAAAATATGTGTCCCCCCCTCTATTTTCCAAACTATGAAGTTTAAAATTCTGAAAAAATTAGAGTTGGTGTACCTTATTAATACTTACTTAAATACTTTCAACGATTTTTGGTTTGAACAAGATAGGCTTAACGGTTTTTGAGTTATTGCTGGAAAACTGTTTTGCACAAACAAAAGGGCGTAAATTCCGTGAGTTTCCTATGAAGATACGTAGATTCAATGTATTGTATTGTATAGTGGTTTAAATGTAGATTAGGAGGTGTCGGTACGGAACCTTTCATTGTGCGTGGGCCGACACGCACTTGGCTGGTTTTTATTTTAACTTCAATATGTCTTAGTGAAGTTATCGCAAACAGACGAACGGAAAAATTATACCACGCCAACTTTTTACCCCGGTTCTTCTCGTCTCGATGTATTATTTCGAATCGGTGCACCGCGGTGGTAGGTGGTAGTCTACCTATCATTGTAACTATAAACGTAATGATTCATTACATTCATAGGTGCATGTAATATTCCTAAATTGAAACATAAAAACATCTGTGAGGCCTGTTTCTATGAACTTGCCACCATCGAGGTAAAAAACCGATACCGAATGTTATGTATGAGCAACTATATACCTACTTATTTATCAACATCGAGGTAAACCTTGCAGAAACCTTGCCCCTTATCCGGATACTGCACCAATCTTGATAGCCGGCTAACAAAATAAGGTCGTCATATTTTACTCGTATATTTGAAACGCTAGATAGCATTGAGGGGTTGAGGAAGACCATAAGGTCATTTTAGCACTGCAAAATATGATACTGCGACTTTACCGGATAAAAACCGGCTTTAAAAAAACGCAAAAATAAACTGAGATTCCCAACCGAATCATGAAATGATTTTTCTACCTACGATCTCATTACTTACTTACTCGAAATCTAGTAAACATAATCAAGTCTTTAATGAAACACTAATTTAATACAGACGAAATATGTATGTACGTTTTTAATAATTAAGGTTTAACAAATATACAATTTCTCAAAATTGTATCACCTTTTGTAGTCGGTCCCGGTAAAGATATCGGTGACAATACATAAAAAAATACATATCTACTCGTACGGTGGAACATAGAACCTTCTCCTTTTTTGAAGTCAGTTAAAAAGTACCTTTTGACTCTTACTTTATAATTTGAAATATTGGTTTAACTAAAAAACGGTGTCGCTGTTTTTTCAGGTAGTTATATTAAATCCTATTCCGGTTCTTAAGACACAGCCTGCTGATAGACAGACGGACATCAGAACTCGCTGCGCTCACTCGGCTCACGCGCTGTAGGATCGTAGTTTTACTAACACTCGTTCTCGCTTCGCTCGTCGTCGTACCTAACGGAAACCTGCTGTCTAGGAAAATTCCCTTAGGGGGTTATAAATCTGCGAAAGGAAATATAAAGAGAGGAAAGAATATGTAGGGCAAAATTTATGAATGGGGAAAAACGCCAATGAATATTACGCTACCAGAATAAAATTTTGGGTAAATGACCTAACCAGTCGCCGTATGACTTAATTATGGAGCCAGCGGAGCGTCACATTTCGGTGAGGTCCACAGATATTGTGGCCGGTTAGTATGTCACTGCCACAACTAAATCCACACTAAATCTAGTTGCTGCATAGCGTGCCAGATAAAGAGACATAAATAGCGTAAACGGAGAATATTCATTTTTCGTCATTGTCCTCTCATTACATTTTGTTACAAGAAAATTATAACTAGGGTTGACTTTTGTTAAAAACTTAAACCGATATCGGTTCTGAGTCTTCATTCGTTCATCAAAATTTCGCGGTTTGTTCTACTCGAAGTATTGTACTATATAATCGTGTACCCGACAATGACGTTAGAAACGAGCGTTTCAAAACGCTGGAGATTTGCCCTAAAACCAATAATAATTGAGCGAAAACACACTGAGCTGCTACCTCGAAGCAAAAACGAACGTAGTTTGCATATCCCCCTCTCTGTCGCTCGAATATGCAAGTGGGGAACTTCGTTCGTTTTCGTTTCGCTGTACCAGCTCTGAAGGGCTTTAGTGTTTATACGGTCACAGCTGACGTAACCATAGACCTATATAAAGTAAAAGTTACGGTTTATGGTACAGTTTTTGTTAAAAACTTCCTACTTAGTATTCTACCCACAGCCTACACAAGAGTCCTTTAAAGTGCTAAACATGGTTACAACCCTGAAACCGCAAACACAGTAATTCAAGAGTAATAAAAAATGCAATAATGTGGACAGAAGTGTATATTTCATTATGAAAGCTAGTAATTGCTGATGCTAGCGCTCCTAATAGACGATCTAGGCTAGATCATAAAGCAAATAGCAATGTTTGTTCATCAAATAGACATTTCAATTTTCTTTATTACTTTGCAAATAACACTTTAATCCCACGTGTACTAATTACATTAGTATAGCTCAAAGAACACTGTTATTTTTTAAATATGAAACAGAATTCAAAACGCTTCTTAAAACATAGAACAATTATTTTTTTAACAAAACTTAATTTTATTGTTCAGCAATGAGGAGCCGAATATACTTATAAGATTATTTTGGATTCATTTTTAGGGTTCCGTAGCCAAAATGGCAGAAACGGAGCTATAGTTTCGTTATGTCCGTATGTTTATCTGCCTATCAGTCTGTCCGTATGTCACAGGTTATACACTAAATATATATTCTACATATACTCCAAAATTTAATAGGGGTGTATCAAAATAAAAATTGGTGTATTATGGTTGATAACTATGTAGACCACTACAAAAAAAAAACTACAAAGAGTATAAAGTTACGTGTTCAAATGACTAAAAAGATTTTGTGACCAATCTACATGTAACTGAAACTAAATATAAATATTGGGGGATTATAATAAACTGAATATTTTTGCTCTGATACTTATCTACAGCCAATAACCAAGGCTGCACTTGAATCCATTTTAGGTTTCCGTATCCAAAATGGCTAAAACGGAACCTTTATAGATTCGTCATGCCTGTCCGTCCGTCCGTCCGTATGTCACAGCCGATTTTCTCGGAGACTACAATTATGAAATTTGGTAGGAAGGTGTATGCTATAAACCGCTACAGAAATATGATGTGAAATTACGAAAAAAATATTAATCTGGGGGGCACCCCATACATGTAACAGGGGGGTAAAACATTTTTTTTCAATGCACATATGCGCGTGGATAGACCTTAATGGATAGACCTTTGAAAATGACATACAGGTTTCTAGATTTTTTTTCTATTTAAGTCAACTGTTGATGAGATATTAGCTGTCAAAGTCGTAAAAAGTGTGTGTCCCCCCCCCCCCTCTAATTTCCAAACTATGAGGTTTAAAATTCTGAAAAAATCAAGATGATGTACAATTATAAATACTTTCAACGATTTTTGGTTTGAACAAGATAGATCTAACGGTTTTTGAGTAATTGCTGAAAAACTGTCTTGCCCAAACAAAACGGCTTAAGTGCCGTGACTTCCCTATGAAGATACAACCTTTTTTGATTTACTGTATTGTATAGTGGTTTTAAATGTAGATTAGGAGGTTTCGGTACGGAACCCTTCTTTGTCCCGACCCGACCCGACCCGACACGCACTTGGCCGGTTTTTTTAAATTGATTTTGACAATTTAAGGGTTAAAAACTTTTAATACGTAATTTTAATTAAATCCACATGTGACCCAGTTGCAGACTATCAGTATACACGTGCAGAACAGAACACTAGCAGGACCGTTGGCAAAAAACCAAGAAGCGCAGAACGCACATTTTCTTCCACCCACAAATTATTTAAAATTTCAGCTAGTTTTTTTCCGCCTATTACAGAACAACACGCAAGTTAATAACTTAAATACATTACAATAAAACGGAAATTGACCTTAAACTTCAAGTCACAAAACACATGACAATATGCGAGGTGATGAGTTAAACAACCTAAAAAACTCCGGGACAATTAATAAATTATTTATACCCAAAAAAACCGACTCTAATTTTGTACTTGCTATGCCACAATTTGTGATTTCCGTGCGCCAATGCCTGCTTACCTACAGAAAATATCGAAATCGGCATATGCGTGCCTATCAAATTCGAGGAGTTCCCTCGATTCCTCCTAGATCCCATTATCAGACCTTCACCAAATTTATATGGGACCAATTTAGGGGTACCGGTTTTGAAACAAAAAAAGAATTATCAAAAACCGCCAACGTGGTCAAGATTTATCGGGGAACATGCATACATTAAAAAAAAGAACAAGCAAACATGGAGACGAACTGAGTACCTCCTTCCTTCTATTGAAGTCGGTAAAAATGACACTTGAAATTATATCACTGTGAGTGAGATGACTCATGCCAACCGCGTATACTAAAACAATTGAAGGACAGTTTAAAAGTGCATGTCATTACTCATTATACTGATGTTAATGTCATACACATTTGGCCACACAAAAAAGCCAACCATTAATTACACCAGGTTCAACAACCTCCGCGCGTCAAGCTGTCTGTCTGTCTGTCCGTCCAATAATAAACAGTATATTTTGCCAACTCAAAAAATGAGCCGAATAATTAAAAGTGACGGGTGTTCGGTTTCGCTGTCGGCGATCAAAGGTTGACGAACCGCCTAGTTACAGTATCTAGTATTACTAATTCAAACCAATTGTAAGTTCGATGGCCCGAAATGATATCCTGTCCTAAATTGTCCTTCGGCTGCTGGACCGAAAGTTCGTCCTTTGGCCGCCTTGTGCTCGGATCTGATGCTCACCGCAACCGCTCCGCGCCGCGTTTTGTTTTTATTTTCAAATATTATTATAATTTTACTGAAATAAAACTTCTGCAAAACTACGAGTACCGCTGATACTGGAAAAACTTTAGTGTTTATGTTTTTTGAGGTTCAAATAGGTACCATTTCACAAGGTAACCCTTTGTTAAAATTAAGCATATCGCCCAAGCGTGCGACAGTCAAATCCATAAATAATGTTAAAAGAAGTAGGTTATTATCGTTACGACATGATGTGGGTGTATAAATGATGTTATATGCTCGAACCTCAATGGAGCAATGTGGGTAGCAGTGCCGTTATCAATATTACATCAATTAAATTACGGCGATTATTATAACATATATTTTATCATATTATTCTACTTTATTTATATTTCTTTTATATTCCCTCATAAAACTGAATTCCAAGCGTACGATGTTGTAGCTTTTGGTGTGATACACTAGTAATACTAGTATCATATAATCCATTGGAATTGTACCTAGATTGTTGTATTGATCGCGCAAGATCATTGCCTCAAAGATCAAACACGATGAAGAAATATGAGAAAGCTTTTATCTTAAAAGGTGATTCAGTGTACGTAGATTATATTTCGTTGCCTTTTTTCAGTGCCTGATCAAGTGATCAGACTTTGCTCGTACCCGATACCTACGTACAGGGTAAATTACTTTCAAGACGTTTTTGCATTTGTAGTAGTATTTGTATATTTACAGGGGCACGCGTACAGGTTTATTTATTTATTTACGATACACCAAGCAGAATATTTCAACAGTAGAACTATGCTAAATCATAGGTTTATAGCTGTTAATAGAAACACTGGTTAACCATAGGGCCACTTTCGTATAGATTTGTAACCAGTAATTTACAGCCACATTTTGACAAACTGCCTACTGTTGGTAATGATACAGTAGGCACAGCATCTGTTAATTCCTGTCAATTTACAGAGCAACGACCTGACTTGTGTCTTTACAGTGCTAACATGAAACAGACCGCCAATTTTATTGTTTTTGCATTATAATAGACCACGTCTTTCGCCAGCAATGAGTCCAACCGGCAAGGTAATAGAGTTCCGGTATAGCATAACTCAAGCATAAGTATATGAAATAGTAGATTGTATTTTAAGGGTTTAAAATAAGGCATATCAACTCGACATGGTTATTTATTTAAAGAAGTGAGTGAAAGTAGTTCGAGGGTAATAATATGGCTTTGAGACCAGAGTTGTTATTCACTGTAATCTTTCACTTCTCATGCTCGAAAATGGTCATATTAATGCTCATTTAGGCTTATGAAGCGGGGCTAATAGGAAAACCCGCTCCGAAGACGACAAGGTGGAGGTAGGGGTAGGAGGCGACTAATATACGCTCATCTTCTCCCTCCATCCTAGTGAGCCACTGGTGGGGACTGGGGGACCCCTACCACTGTACACCTATAGGTATTATAAGTGGCTCAACGGTGGAAAGGTGCTGCCTGGACAGCCACGAGCTCACCACGTACGGACGCACCACGCAAGCACCACGCCAGCACCACCAGCGAATCGCTCACTTTTTTATTTAAAAAAGTCGCGCGATCACGCGCCCGGACTTAGTTCCGGCGGGGACTACCTCTACTTCGGAAGGCCTACTGACGGTCTTGCCCTCACTGTGTACGCCAAACCCGGTCCCGCTAAAACGGACGCCCCGGGCGAGGATATGCAGTGACAGGTGTATGACTGCCAGTAGTGCGTCGCGGAGACCCCGTCAGATCCTCCAATATGGAGGAGAAAGCAGAAAGCCGTGAGGGAAGGTCAAAGCTCACCAAGCCGAGGCCCCCCGCACCCCCTCAGCCGCAATCGAAAACTGAGGGTAGTTGTGAACGTCAAAATTCACAACTACCCCACGAAAAAATCGCGTCGGAAAATGTCGCGGAAACCGACAGCGACCACTTCGACGACGCCGTAGGACCCACCCCGGCAACCCCGGCACCCCAGCAACCACCGACTCCCAACAGCCAGTGGAGAAAAACGGACGCAGCGCCAGGCAGAACTCTATCGCCAATACCGCCGAACTTACTCACCGGCCCCTCACGGGATCTACTGGATCATGACCGGATCCTAGTGGCCCGACTGGCGGAGCTAGAGTACCTCTCTCCGGGTCTCCAAACCTGGATGGCGGCATATATCAGGCTCCAGGGGTACCTGCTAGGCGAAGAAACCGACCTACTACCAGAAGACATGCCCTTTTTAGATTTCGTGCGGGATAACCACCCGTCGATCCTGCCCTCAGCAGCCCTAAAAAGGAAGCTAGAAGTGAGCCCAACGACCGCAATGGCGGAAGAAAAGAGGCCCTGCAGGGCCCCATCGCCACCACCTACAAACCGAGCCCTAGCGGAAACCCCTCGCCCGCAGCGCCAACACAAGCGCACAGGGGCAGGCCCGCAGCCCAAACCGCCACAGCAACCCACCGAGCGCCCTCCCTCAACACCGGGGGCCCCACACCCCCCCAACCCTTCGCAAGAGCAGCAACAACAGCCGGCGCCCGGGGAAAAAGCGGCACTCAAATACTCCGCCATTGCCGCCACACCACCAACGCAGACTCAGCAACCACAAAAACAACAAAAAGAACAACAGCAACCGCCCAAGAAGACAAAGTACCCCGCCATAGTAGCCCCAGTACTCCCAAATTGGCACTCGGTACTACGCGACATCGCAGCCGAACTGAACATGACGCCGCATACAGCCACAGCAGGGAAAGGAATTCGATTCCAACCCAAATCGGAAGAGGAGTACAGATGCGTCATCCGCCACCTCGCCGCCCTAGAAGAACGAGGAGTCGAGCTAGAGTACCATGTATACTCTCTCGACTCCGAGAAGAGACTCAAGGTGGCGGTGCGCGGACTGCCTGCCGACACCCCAGTCGAAGAAATCAAAGCCGCCTGCGAAGAGCTCGGATACCCCGTAGAGTACATCAAGCAGATCGATGCGAGGGGCGGGCGGCCGGGCTGCATTTACTTTGTGCAGCTCGCTGGCCCCGCGAAGGAAAACGCTGAAATCTACGGGATAAACGAGCTCCTTTTCATGAGGGACGTGAAGATTGAAGCGTGGCGCGGGAAGAAGGGGCCCGCGCAATGTCACCGCTGTCAAGGCTTCCGCCACTCATCTCACGGATGCCACCGACCACTCAAGTGCGTGCGCTGCGCCGGCCCGCACGCAGCGCGAGACTGCACGCGCCCAAAGTCGGAGCCTGCCACCTGCGCCAACTGTGAAGGGCCACACCCGGCCAATCACACAGGATGCCCCGTAATGCGCCGCGAGGCGCGCAACAAAAAAGCGGGAACAGCAGCCCACACCGTCCCAATCCGCCGCGGCCCTGAGACCAGAGCCTCAGACAATCAGCCCACGGTGGAAGAGTCGGCGCCAGCTTCACTGATGGCGCCGGCAAACGCCCCAACCCAAAGGGGCCCGTCAAGGCCATCCCAGGGCACAAAGCCCCAAAAGAAGCAGAAGAAGAAGAAGCCAGCCAAACAAGTGGCAAACACCACAACCAAGACCGACGCACACTCGCCACCTCTGCCACCACCAACGACAGACATAGCTGCGCTCATCACGCAACTCCTCACTGCAGCTGCAACCCAGGGCCCAGCAGCAGTCGCCAAAGCCCTCTCAGCCGCCATACCCTCTCAGCTTAACATTCAACCGTAAGCTGAGAGTGGTATATTGGAATGCGCAGTCACTGACGCGCAAGATCTCCTTGCTCCGATACTTCCTCAAGGAGCAAGAGGTCGACATAATGCTGGTCAATGAAACGCATTTGAAGAGCTCGGACAAGCTGAAGATCACCGGCTACTTGGTCTACAGAATAGACGAAGTAGCACCGAATGGAGCAGCCTACCGCGGACTGGCCGTCATAGTCCGGAGGTCCATCATACACCAGCCAGTTGACTACAAGCCCCTCGACTCCCTACAGGCCCTGGGAGTCGACATCAGAGTCTCGGGCACAGACCTTCGGCTATACGCCATATACAGACCGCATGGCCCAATAGGAAGTCTGAAACGCGATATCAGGGAGCTGCTGAGGTCCCCTATGCCGACCATCCTGGCAGGGGACTTCAACGCCAAGCATACCGCATGGCACGCGTCGAGAATTGACATCGCAGGACGAGTCATCCACCAGGCAGCCGTGGAGCACAACTTTGACGTCTCGGGGCCCGAGGAGCCGACGCACTATGATGTCGCGCACGGGTCCGAGGACATCATCGACTTTGCGATCCACCACAATGTCAACGCTACACTGCACCAAGAAGCCCTGCCTGACCTCCCGTCAGACCACCGCCCAGTACTACTGACACTTGATGGTATCCCCACCACTATCCAGAGGAAGAATAGAAGACGCATCAGCTGGGAGACATTCGTCGAGGCAATGGAGGAGAAATCCCACACCATGCCAGTCTCCACAGCTGACGAAGTGGAAACAGCTGCAGCTACCATGACCACAGACATCCAGGAGGCGCTAAACAGCTCTGCTCACACCATCCCCGCCACCGAGAGGAAGTCTCCTCTACCTGCGAGGATCAGGGACCTGATCCAGCAGAAGCGCCAAACGCGCAGAAGATGGCAGCAGACGCGATGCCCGACTCTCAGAACCATGCTGAACAAGCTCGGGGAGAGAGTCCGTGCGGAACTATCACAACACGCAGCAGAGGCCTGGGATACCCACATTGCGTCCATAGACGGTGATATTCCCTCTATTCACCGTCTATGCCGACAACTCGGCACGACGCAGGAAGCAACCAGGCCACTACAGGACGCGAACGGCCAGCCGAGGTACAAGGCAGAAGATAGGGCGGAAATCTTCGCAGAGTGCCTCCAAAGGCAGTTCCAGCCCAACCCAGCAGTCGACGCAGCCCATGTCCTAGCAGTTGAGCAACACCTGGAGAGATACCTCGAGGCGCCAATGGACCCGGAGGAAGACCCTATCTTCTTCACCCCCGGCCAAGTGAAGCGAGCACTCCAACGCTGCAATCCAAGGAAAGCCCCGGGCGCAGACTCGATCCCGAATGCAGCGCTCCGTCAACTGCCGCAACGCACCATTGCGGCGGTGACACGCCTGTTCAATGGGATCCTGCGCTCGGCCCACTACCCGACTCCTTGGAAACTTGGTCGGGTTATAATGCTGCCGAAACCGGGGAAAGACAAGAAGAAGCCAGAGAGTTACAGGCCCATAACTCTCCTCAGCACACTCTCCAAGGTGTTTGAGCGGCTCCTGCTGGGACGACTCCAGCCGCACATCGAACCCCGAAGCGAACAGTTCGGGTTTCGCCATGGCCACTCCACGACACTGCAACTAACGAGAGTCCTCCACTACATGTCAACGAGGATGAACAAGAAGGAGCACACAGCAGCAGTCTTCCTCGACATGGAGAAGGCGTTTGATCGCGTATGGCATGAGGGGCTGCTGTACAAGCTGTCTCAAACGCCGACCCCAAGACGCATTGTGAAAGTCCTGGCCTCGTTCCTGGCCGAGCGACGCTTCCAAGTGGCGGTAGAAGACGCCACCTCGCAGGAACTCCCGATCCTCGCGGGAGTCCCCCAAGGCAGCTGTCTCTCGCCGGCCTGCTACGCAGTCTTCACCGACGACATCCCGGTCGTGGGTGACGTCCAGCTGGGCCTCTTTGCAGACGACGCGGCCTATTACGTCGCGTCCATCAGCCCAACACACGCCGCCCGCAAACTTCAGCGACTCCTGGACGCCCTCCCCGACTGGCTCACGAGATGGAGAATGTCGGTGAATGTGGGCAAAACGCAGGCTCTCGTCACAGGGAGCAGACAGCTGCCGCCACCACTCAGACTGCTCGGCCAGGAGCTAGAGTGGAAGCCGCACGCTACATACCTGGGGGTCACAATAGACCGCAGACTAACAATGAAGCAGCACGTGGAAGAGGTGGTGCGTCGAACAAAGGCCGCGCGATCACTTCTACGTCCAGTGCTAGCCAGCCACCTTCCCCTTCGCACAAAACTGGGGATATACAAGACGTACGTCAGGGCGCGCCTCACCTACGCAGCGCCAGCATGGTACGCCCTGACGTCAGAAACAAATAAGAAGAGACTCCGTGCGCAGGAAACCCAGTCCCTGCGCACCATCGTCGCCGCCCCACGTTTTGTGCGAAACAGGGATATCATCCGGGACCTCCGCTGGCAAAGCCTGGACGACTTCATCAGCCACCTCGCGCGCGCCATGTTCGACCGCGCCGACAACTCCAGATACCCACTGCTGCAGGGGATAGCGCCGCTACACGCGCGCCCCCCGGACGCCCGATCGCGAGCTCTAGCAAGAGAGCTCGCGCCACCGGACAGCCCGTAGTCCACCCCCAGGAGGAGGACACCACACAGCTGCTGGAGGGCCAACAGTGAACACAAGCCACAGATTGGCCCACAGAACCTGCGTACGCCAAAAAAGCCCAGCCTGTTGCAACAGGCTGCGACCCAAAACAGCCTAAGGGGACAACAGTCCCGAAGAGGCACCCCCCTCACTCGCCCCCTGCGGGGGCGAGCGAGTGAGAAGAGTACACGAGGTGCTGCCTCTAAACTAGTGCACTCAATGGCAGCAACCTTCTAGGGCCTGAGCTCGCGTCGATGCGGGCATATGCCGAGACATGGCGGTGGCATGCGCAAGTGAATCCCGCGGTGTTTCACTAAGGCGATGATGGGAAACCGCTGGTTTTTCCCACATCACCGTGCCTACCCCCATGAAGGCCGGTATGCATAAAGCATTCTCCAGCGAAAAAAAAATAGGATCAACGGAAAGGGACAAGCGGGGGTGAAGCTATTTACAAGTTACAAATTCAAAACTGGCAATACCTGACGCGTTTGACAATACGCTAGGCCATTGCCAGTCTAGAGCTGGTGACCAGTGCAAACATTCAATTTTTCCATCTCAAGCCGAGTCCGCTGCGCCATGTTTTCAAACATTTAACATGTTATGCCAAAAAAATTGTTAGATGTCTGAAAACCAAACAAAACAGCGTGCAGCAGACGTGACTAAATACATGTTATATGCTTGAAAATATCGAGAAATAGCCGCTGCAGACGCAGCTTTTGATCAAAAAATTTTACATTTGTATTGTACCTACTTACACAGCCAGCGACTCCCTCCCCTGTTTTCAGGGTCTGAGACATACATGTATTTTAAGCATAGGTATATATGACTAAATAGTTACAGGTCAATGTACCAACGGCGAAGGTTAAAAAAACTAAAATAGGTAAATTGCAACGGGTGTTGCCCGCCCCAATTCTGTCAACGTGGAACGATCTAACGATCGTAGTTTTCACGCCAAAACCCATTTGCGTAGCGAAGTGGACGTCACAAATGTGACAAATTTATTTTTACAGATCATTTTGGGGCTGTCAGTGAGACTATTTGAATTTTAGTCAACGTCAATTACAGTTTCAACTTTTTCTGTTTAGCAAAGATAAGTTGGTGTTTTTTGTCTTCGTGATTACGCCCAAAGACACGAGTTTTTTAAAGAAAAAAAAGTCACGTTGTATCTGGGTGGGTGCGTTGAACTCTTGGCCCAGTTTCATACGTCAATAGGTAATCAGCGCGTTCTCAAAGTAAGATGGTATCATGAGGTGTCATACAACTAATTTAGTTGTAAGGAAGTTTTGTTACTCATAAATTATTCGTGGCTATTACAAATTAATCATTTATTTTTAGATCTAAGTTTTTTCATTATTCTACACGACTGCAAAAGGCATGAGCCTCTTTTTACTTAGATAACTGATACGTGTCTGATGTCATCCTTTCCGAACTACCATTACATATTCAGAGCACTAATATACATAATAAATAGTCTTTGGAGTACAATTTCATATTGCGCAGTGGACAATGAATACAAAGATACTTCTGGAATGTCTATGGTCACATTGGTCACAGAATAAATAATAATACTGACGTACATATATAAGTAGCATTACCATGAGTTTGCAGTGACCGTACTCGCTAGCGACTGCGTAAACAATCAGTATGGAGAATAAGTACAGCGCCTCTGGTGGTCACTCATAGAACTACAGATCGGTACTCGTACCATGAGTCAATTACACGTTTACTATACTCGCTAACGTTAACTCGATTCATCGAGTAGTTTACGTTACGATCGGAGTGACGTGCCTAACTTCACAGCATACAAAGCTCTCTTTCTAACTATACTGAAAAGACAGAGCAAGGACGATATTGGACAAAAGGCTAAGTACCCATGGCTTCCTTTCAAAAGTATAGAAATAAACCTGCTAATTTAAAGTGTCGTAGAACAGTAGCACAAGGTCAAATGTTAGTGAATCTTGTATTTGCTTTGGTTATTTTTAGTTATTATTGCCATACCTATAAACTGAGTGATGCAGTCTTCCCAGTTTTTATGATGATTTTTTTTAGTTTCATGTGATTAGATGTACATAGATTATATAAGTATATAATTAATAAACCTAATCTCATTTTATAGTATGTTGAAGTGGATTTTTTTTATTTATTTCTCATATCAGCCTCAATTTATCTCTGTTATTTGTCGTTCATCTTCTTACGCAGCCGTCGCTAACATATTCCACACAAAATAATGCCTTGCCGATATTATTTAGATAAATAATTATTACAATAACTTACGAAACAAGATCTCTAATAAGCTTTCACGCTCCAATTTGCTAGTGAAATAGTTTACTACAGTCGATACGGTATTTTTCGTTAGCGACTGTCAAATTGGTGACTCATGGTACCGATCTACGGGAACCGCTACAAAACGTTAGTCGCTAGCGAATATTACGTTAGCTTCTGGCGGGCGCAGTGAACGCGCGGTTGACTCATGGTACGATCACAATCGAAATCTAGTCGAAACGCGTTTATTCGGTAGCGACTGTAGTAACGTAATGTATATTTTCGATAGCATCTCATGGTAGCGGTAAAGGTCTGCTGTCTAACGAACTGACCGACAGCTAGAAAACTCAAATCATGGCATCCTGCGATCCTTATATTATACTAGCTGTTGCTTGCGACTTCGTCCGCGTCTTCGCTCCTATTGGTCGCAGCGTGATGTTATATAGCCTAAAGCCTTCCTTGATAAATAGACTATCCAACACAAAATATTTTTTCAATTCGAACCAGTAGTTCCCGAGATTAGCGCGTTCAAACAAACAAACAAACTCTTCAGCTTTATAATATTAGTATAGATTCGATTGGTTGGATGCCCTTGCATGATAAATGCGTACACGCACACTTTTACACTAATCATACCTACTAATAGCAGCATAGCATTTATATATTTACTATTATTAGTCACACTATAGTATATGTTCAGCCAGGCCTTTCTCGAGAGTCGAGATACGTATCATTATTTGGAACCTTAGCCGAAACAATTACATAACTAAATACCAAGCTAAAATGTCAAGTTCAGGAGGCGGTTGACCTTGCCTCCTACATTACATAAACGGCTATTACAGTTACGCGACAGCCTATCCTAACCACCAGTGCCTTGTATAACTTGACCTCTCGATTCGTATCAACTAGTGTGTTCTGAGGCCAGCCTTGCGATAGTTGTCCTGAGGCGAGTTAGTAAGCGTTGTAATTGCAAGTTATTAAAGGGTAAGTCACACTGGTGATTTGCGAGCCAATGAGCTTACTGCGCGACGCTGACTGAGCACGAGCCTTGGGTCGCTTCTTTTGCAAACCGCTCGCATGTTGTCAGTGTGATAAAGCCCTAAGACACGCATTGGAATTGGAGGCCAAACGATGCATAATATCAGTTATAATATCAAGTCATAAGCACGCCTGCTCACCGGAAATAACTCGAACCTTTCCTGCTTTTTGTTGTGTGGAGTTTATGTAGCCGCCAAGCGATATTTAAAGCAATTGCAAGTAATTAGCCTTGATCTTGAATAGGCATTTGAAGGAGAGATAGTATTTTTGAGGATATAAAGCTTATAGTTGCAGTATCCAAGAGGAAACCGGATTGATTCGATTCTCAGTGCCAGATAAGCTATGTTTGATGGAGACGCTATCGAACTGAACCAATGCTAAGTGTAAATGTTTACACAGACGACAACAATTTTCTAATTCCGAATGCCAAAGGAATGAAAGGAACAAAGCCCTTCGATAAACCTAGACAGTTCATAAATAAACTAGAATGTACTTACTTATTTACTTACAATTATAAATGTATACGTTAATTATTAGTCATACTCATTGTGTTTATCACTTTATTCTTGAAGCCAAATACCTATTGTGGGAGTATACAAAAGGGCTTATTTCGCCCGTGACTCAATAATTAAATTGTGCCTTACATTCATATAGAAAAAGAAGGATTGCTTTAAAAAAGATACCAACTAAGTACTTATTAGATTTTTGACGACGCTCCTCTCCTTGTCTGGTATCCTGGTACCTCTAAGTTTGATGCTACCCGTTCCTAACTATTTTCTTGTTGAATCTTCGAATAACAAATAAGTTTAAATATTGTTTGGAACATTCTTCTTTACATTATCAATTATCATATTGTTTATTAAAAAAAACTCTTACCCAATAGTAAGTAGCGTGTTTCGTTTTTACGTACCTGTAAACAAAGCAATAAAATAAATAATTTATAATCGAATGGTCAAGGTGACTGCCAAGAAAACAATGGAATAATTTCGCGGAATAAATGTTTCGAAACTTGATTTCCAACTTTCCATATTCAAACAGGATAAATATAAATACTTCTAAGATTCAAAACATATTAATTTTGTACTAAAGCAGTAACGCTGCTAACAAAAATTTCAAATTAAAGGGAAAAATTGAAAAATTTAATGCTCCGACCAGGATTCGAACCTGCGACATCTGGCATACGCGGCCAATCGTTCTAGCCTCTGAGCTATCGGAACAACCAAGCTCGTGCACGAAATCCTTCAATAGTTCCCTCTTACAACGCCTTAGGGAGGCGTACAACGACATCTACCGTAGAAGACTTAGTCTTCTATGAACGGCACCAACGTCTCAAATTACTTATACATTGAGAAATTGTGAGTAACGATGCGCCATCTCAAACTAAATTAATTTTGTACTAAAGCAGTAACGCTGCTAACAAAAATTTCTAATTCAAAACATATGTATGTTTAAGCCTAATCGCCCTATCGTCCAAGAGTGTATCAATAGTTAGGTAGCAATAGGATTCTTATGTTTTGAAAAATTTGAAATAAGAAAAGAAATTGTACAATAACCTAACGCAATACGTCATGATGCGAATATTTATAGTGTCAATTAGTATGAGCCTTTTAGGGCGTCCAGCGATTGCTTTTTGCCTTCTGTTGTGATCTAATCTATTAATTGTAGTTGCTCCCATACATATACATTTGATCCTCTCTAAAATCTGGTTTGAATGGTACATACGAATTAACCAAGTCAAAGAGCCGTTTAAATTTTCTAACATATGTTTTGAACTAAAAAGGAGAATGTGACACCTTCCTTCATGAACTTTATACAGGTTTTTTAGGGTTCCGTACCCAAAGGGTAAAAACAGGACCCTATTACTAAGACTTCGCTGTCCGTCCGTCCGTCCATCTGTCACCAGGCTGTATCTCAAGAACCGTAACAGCTAGACAGTTGAAATTTTCACAGATTGTGTATTTCTGTTGCCGCTATAACAACGAATACTAAAAACAAAATAATAATTATAATTAAGGGGGGCTCCCATACAAAAAACGTAATATTTTAGCCCTTTTTCATGGCTAACACTCGCCGAGCTAGATCTCAAGAACCATAATAGTTTTATTGTGGCTACAACACCAAATATTAAAATCAAAATACCTAATAATAATAATTAAGGGGGGCTCCCGCATACAACAGAGTAGTTGTTGGCGTTTTTTGCTGTATCTCATGAACCGTAATAGCAAGGAGGTTAAAATTTTCACAGATGTTGAATTTTTATTGCCACAATAATAACAAATACTAAAAATAAAATATAAATAATATTTAAGGGGGGCTTCCATACAACAAAAGTATTTTTTAACCGTTTTTTTTTCTGGCCGGTTTTTATTAAATGAATTAGTATGTTAGTTCTACAGGGCCTTTTCCGCAAATTTTGCGTGAAGACCAGGGTAGCGCTACTCTAACCTCGCTCTAGTTCGAAGTTTACTAATGAAAACACAAAAGAAAATGGTATTTATTTAGAAGAAAAGCACATTAATAGATATATAAATTGGTTAACAATTAATACTACAGCTAATCATTATAAACCTTTGTAAAGTACCGGTGGTCTCATTTATAATTTGCCTTAATTCAAAGTAGTTTTTTTTTTTTTATAACAAGTAAATAATAGCAATACTAGTTATTAGTCTTGGGGGCGGGACAAATACCACTTTCAAAACAAAATGTGCGTCAAACTAGCAAGTCTCCGAAATGTTGGAATTTACTAACCAGTCGTATTGTTAAACTTTATGTTTTACACTGATGACAACATTCATGAGCTTAACAGCTATCCCTTTTCTATGTGTCGCTATTAACCATACCTTAAAAAATGAACTCATCCGTTATTACCAGGCCATGGTGTGACCAACTGTGACATAACAGTTTTATTTTCAGGAAACCATTCAACGGGGCAGTTAATTAAGCCAAAGCGGCATTGTGTTTAGTATGGTTAATTTACTTGGCAATTTATTTGAAGCAGCCGGCCAGGTCGAATTTGAGCCAACTTTCATTTATTTCTTTCAATTTAAATCCACCAATCACTTCTGCCATTTGTAATTGTATCTGTAAATCCAGAGTTTGAGAATCAAGCATCATGTTCGTTAATGAATTCGTCAAGTGATGATTGTCTGGAATCATATTTTGTATAGTCTTTGCCCTTGTCGTGCTGCTGTGATGAGTAAAACAATGTGAAAAATATATCTTTATTAGCGTTAAATAAGTTGCATTTTAAAATCATTTGATTTTGTTTGGTAATCGAATCGCAAAGCATTGAGTGACGTGCATGTATTAGCTGTCCTTAATGTCCATGCAAATCCGGCCAGTATTCACAAAGACACGTGTCACAGGGCACTTGTCATGCAGATTGTGTGCTCTCAAGGACTTCACCTATATAGTAAGGACCTTGATTTTAAGCCAAGTGTACTTTTCATATACGGTCAATATCGTAAAAGTATTATCACATCACTATTATACTGTTCCCTTTTTTAACCCCCCACGCGGAATTTAAAAGAGGAGTGTTTTAAGTTTAACATGTGTAAATCTGTATATATGCGTACCTGTCTGTGGCATCATAGCTCTTTAACGGGTAAACCAATTTGAATGCGGTTTATTATTTGAAAGTTTCAAAGCAGGTTTTTCAGCAATGGTTCCTAGACATATTTTATCAAAATCGGTTCAGTCGCTTTTGAGATGTTGACCTATCAAAATGTCGAGGGCTTTTTAACTTTTTTAAGTTTTATCGGTTTATATTTTATAGTTATTAGTTTTCAAGATTTACACGAAAATGTGAAAAAAGCCTACCACCGTCTATATGACGTAACAAGAAAATGTGACAGTCAAATCAAAGCGAACAAAAAGCAGTACAGCAGTACACTTTCTTTAAGCAAAATAAATAACTAATCTTCGTCTTTAGTAAATTCGCCTTAATAATAGTGCTGTATGATTTTTTTTCGTTGACGCCTTACTTGTCCCTTACCTAACTTTCTTTTAGAATATGGAACTTTTGAAATTGATTGGTTATATGAAATTGGGATATTTGCGAGAACTTTAAAATGTGTTATTTAATTTTTTATCCTCTCTTTGATTTTATCGGAAAAAAGCCCGCTTAAAAAAATTAAATGTTGTCAATTATCCTCTGACAAAGCCTGTTGCGGATTTCTTTTCTGATGTGTATGTGACGAACCCTAGTGCTGATAATATATTTCCGTACGCACCTGATGAAGCCTACGTTGTGGATTATATATACATATATACTTAGTTTGTTTACAAATACAAATACAAAATACAAAATACTTATTTCATAACATAACACTTAGTACATAATATAGGGGATGGAGCCACCCGGTAAGCAAAACATTGCCTGTGTTGGGTGGCACCGCTCTTCCTCCAAGGTAAAAAACTTATAATTATATTGCTTATTTATTATTATGTTTGGTTGCAATAAATTACATTTTGATTATTCTTTATCTATATGTATGTTCTTTATCTTTATATATATAACAAGTATAACTACTAATCTACTCGCATAAATCACACAGCTTAATTGTATACTGATATGTATATCGATTACTTTGCATTAAAAAACTGTGCCAATTGTTATTCAAATATAAACATGTTACGCAAATGCATAAAACAATGCACAGTGACTGCAGTGACTAACTATTAAACACGTGAAAAACCACGTGAGCACAGTTTTTATCTACGACGCTTCCTCGGTTACAATGCACTTTAATATGCAACAATATTTATAATGTAGCGTAATATGATAGCTATACGCTCATCCTGCAGTCTGCACCAAGCAATAAAGTAACCTTCATTATAAGAAGGAAAAATATGTTAAAAACACGCAGACTAAAAAGTAAAAAATAAGGTTTTTGCTCCCGTCGTTCCCAGCCAAACCTGTTTTTACCCGGCAAATGCCTTTCACTATAATTTCTTCTCATAAACGAAAAATGTGATGGGCCTAACAAAACTTCGATGTTTATCAAGAAATGTCAATAAAAACGAACGAGCGTTCGCCTTCGGCAACTAATTGTTTCGAATTCGAGCATCGATGATTCGTTTTATTAGCTACGCCAAATAGACGAAGGTCGTTACCAGACGTTGCGTGGAAATATTTTTGCCCAGTGCTCTTGTGACACAAATATCGCGACACAGACACGTGTGTTTGATATGATATGAAAAGACGAATTATTTACTTTACTAATGCCTTTTTATTAACGACTGTTAACATATCATAACATAGGCATCATAATGACAGATTTGACGGCTAGGTTATTTATTGTATTTTAAATTAAAAATTAAATTAAATTGTTATGAGTCTGAATTACTAGCCGTTACGAAAAAAGCATTATCTGGACAGCTATTAAACCACAAACCAGCAAAACAAAGCAAATAATACCAAATTGAATTGTATAGTTATGCCCAGTGCTAATTGAAACTTACTACGTACCTTGGAACGGTTGGCATTGCTTTTTCAATTTACATTTTGTTTATCTAAATATACATGTTTGTTTTTTTTTTCATATCTAATCTTTTTAATCATTCGTTGTGGATTTCTACAGTTTACGACTCCACCTACTTATGTCAGCCCAGCTACACCCCAATTTTTTTATAACATTTGACGTGATTTATTTGAGGTAAATGATTTATTTACCTCAACTAAATACCTTAGGTAATATCCGATTACATTTTTTGTACGAACAAAAGCTGTAGGCTTCATATAATTAGCTTAGCCAAACATTATTTTCTTGCACACTGCACTCATTTCATATAATACAAATTACACGGGCGGGATATTGACAACTGTTATCAACCAATTTAAACAAAACAGACTCTGTTATCTGAATCCATACCGCAACCTCAATCTATCTACACATTAAGTTTTAACCGCAAAAATAAGGTCATGCGTTAACAATCAATTATTTCGACGACAGTATGAGCCAAGAATCGCAATACTAATAAATTATTAAAAAGATTATAACGTAACCAGTTAGGTAATACTACAAAGCAAACAGCGAACTCAAGTACAGAAAGTTCAATGATTTATCGGATGACTTTAGTACTACATATTTTACAAAATCCTGTATCAGGAAATGAACAAAAAAATACGATGTTTAATATTCAACAATGCAAAAAAAATCATTACTAAAGTTGATTTTTTTTTTGCTTACTAAATATAAATAATATTACCTTTTCTACGTCCAAATGGTCCGCAAAACGAATTTCCATTTCCAATAATATTCTCGTTGATATATTTAATCAGTTTCCCAGCATCTTCCGACTTCTGCTGGGAGCTGCTCCATCTCGCAGGCAAATCCTCCTGCATTGATTCAGATTTTCCTTTTGTACCTCTAGATTTCTTCAAAACACTGGTCATAACTGTCACAACACACAACTAGTGAATGAAAATACACATGTATGCAACGGATGAACACTTTTGTTTACAATTATGGTAAGTACCACTGGGCAATATGCCGATGAACGACTTCGTTCATAAATACGATTTTACGCGCGCGTTACGTACGTCCGACGCCAACTCGAGAGCCGGGACGAGTGAGTGAGATCGTTGTTAACGTTGTTTGTCAATTGTACTACGTAGCGCGCGAGCCGCGAAGTTGCGCTGTACTGAGTTATGTGATGCTGCTAGCGCGACGCAAACAATCCTCGCCGGCCGAATTAGTGTTGCTATTACAATAAAAACAATTTCTACGCATAGTTACTATTCCTAAAATGGTAGTTTGTAGTTTTAATGAATAATAAGTGATACTTAATGATTTATAAAAAAAGATAACTATAATTTTAAAAGAATAAATAATATTATTTGGCGAGGGATGGACATGTAGCCAGTAATCAGGTTCCCAGGCTCCCACCGCCAAAAGTCTCACACGGAAAGCAACTTTAAAAGCATTTATGACATCCTCCAAGTCTGGAATCTCACAGTAAGTGTTAGGATATTTTCTATGATACCAAACGACCCTTGGGTGGTTGCCAAAAAGGCTTGGGATGCCACACTAGAAAGCCTCCGTATCGAAAAGGGAGTGACGCTTGAGACCAGGAAAGCTCAGTCAGGTGAATGTTTAGAATAATTTCTAAGCTAGTTTTGATTAAGTCATCTATATGCGACAAAAGATTTTGATGTTTCCAAACAGGACTTTAATTTATTTATTTATTTTAAAGTGAAAATTTGAAAACTATTTGGATACAAGATGGCTTTTGTATAGAGTTCACATTTTGCTAAAATTTAGGTTTAGTCTCAACCAATATTTTCAAAAATTAGTACATTAAAGCATTAGAGCATGCATCCTCACACCTTAGAACCTAAATGGGTGCGTACGGTACGGTTTCAGGGGAATTTCCTCCCTCGGACGCTCCGACTGTAGAATGAGCTCCCTGCCGAGGTTTTCCCGAGGGACTACAGTCAAGAAAGGACCTTCAAGAAAGGAGTGTATATTTCTAAAGGGTCGGCAACGCGCATGTAATACCCCTGGACTTGCAGGCGTCCATACGCTGCGGACTGCGGTGACCGCTTATTATTTTACGCGGGCCGTAGGCTTGTTTGCCTCCGACGTGGTATATTTTTTTATATAGACAAACCAGGGAGCACAGTTAGTATCTACGTAGCCTCCAGGGGTTCCGTATAATATATACCAGACAACACATTAAGATTAAAAATTAAATTAGAATGAAATTTTAGAATTATTGGATTTATGGCCAAACTAAATATTTCTGTACCTAGAGGATCACCTTACTAACAATCGACCTCAGAATATAATTCATAGAAGTTGTACTTTAATTTAGATGGGTCTAGCAGAGAAGAAAGTTGTTAAGTTCTGGAATTTCATCTTTTACTATTCCGTCAGCAATGTGTTCCTATTCACCGAATTGACAGCATTTTTCAGACGTCTTAAAGTCGACCCCACAGCGATAGGCCTCACCCCTCCGTCCTTTTTGGTTAGGGCGATCAGGTTTACACCATAGAAAAGTGGGGCAGTTTCAGCGTTTCAGCGTCAGTTTTGCTTGAAAACATAAAATTTATTAATTGCGTAAGGTAACATATAAGCTGCCCACCTGCGTCGCCCACCGGCTGAGACCTTCAAATGCTGGGGTGAGATCCCATCCAGGCCAGCCATTAAACCGCAAAAAAAAAAATATACTCGTAAACCATACACAAACGCATTTTACTTGACATTAGGTACACATTTGACAGTCCGTCGTAGTTTCAAACGTGATTCAATAACGTTTTAATCAGTTTAATTTCGCTTGCAAACTTTTACTAATGCTCGTGGTTATGGAGCCGAGTATTGCATTTGATAATAAAACGCAGCCTTATTTTCATATAACTAAAGAGATTCATAACCAACCTATCAATATTGTGAAATAGCTGGCTGGATTAAACTACATTAACCATAAAATATTAAAAAAGTAACTCCCTGACAACGTCATTGTTTGTTCGATATGCGCGCTTCGTTTTCGAGTTCGGTTGCGGTCTGGTGATTTTTATACATTTTGTATATCACATAAATTATATTAAGCTACATTAAACTAAACTCCTGTCTCACCCATTTTTCGATTTGTAAGTATTCTTAACTTTAAAACACATGCTACTTGATCCCTGCTGCTTTTCTGTTTCCTAGTGTAGACTTTAGAGTGAGTGGTTTGTGAAAATACCTAAAGCCAATAGAAGCTAAGGAAGCGCTGTGTTGAAAGTAAAAACCTGCATTCACTCTCGCATGCACACAACAAACCCTCAAATTAGTAAAGAGTCATATGCGTCCATAGGCAACGGCGTTAGCCTAACCATCAGGCAGACCACGTGCATATTTATTAGGTAAAAAACCGGCCAAGAGCGTGTCGGGCCACGCTCAGTGTAGGGTTCCGTAGTTTTCCGTCCGTCACATTAAGTTGACATATTAAGTACAGAAACACAAAACCTTTGAAAGCACGTCATTTCATTGTGATTTTGTAGAAATGACAGGTACAATAAACACCTGTTTATACGGTTAAATTACAAACTTAGTTCAGAAATTATTTTTGTAATTTTTTCAAAAACTGTTCAACCTATCAAGTTCAAAATAATTTTCCTACAAAGTTTTTATAAAGTTCTACTTTTGAGATTTTTTTCATATTTTTAAAACTTATGGTTCAAAAGTTAGAGGGGGGGGGGGACACATTTTTTTGTACTTCTGGAGCGATTATTTCCGAAAATATTAACATTATCAAAAAATGATTTTAGTAAACCCCTATTTATTTTTAAATACCTATCTAACAACACACGTTAGGGTTAAAATGAAAAAAAAATCACTCCCCACTTTACGTATAGGGGAGGTACCCTAATAAAATATTTTTTTCCACTTTTTATTTTACCACTTTGTCGGCGTAATTGATATACATATTAGTACCAAATTTCAGCTTTCTAGTGCTAACGGTCACTGAGATTATCCGCGGACGGACGGACAGACGGACGGACAGACGGACGGACAGACGGATGGACAGACATGGCGAAACTATAAGGGTTCCTAGTTGACTACGGAACCCTAAAAACTTAAGAATATGACCCGTTGTATGAAGTTGTAGCGTGTTCGAATAGATATTAATATTACATACTAGCTGTTGCCCGCGACTTCGTCCGCGTTTTCACTCCTATTGGTCGCAGCGTGATGTTATATAGCCTAAAGCCTTCCTCTAATAAATGGACTATCCAACACAAAAAGAATTATTAAATTCTAACTACTGTTCCTGAGATTAGCGCGTTCAAATAAACAAACTCTTCAGGTTTATAATATTGGTATAGAGTATAGATTTAAAATGTGCAACATAAACAAAACGCCTATTCGAACACGTCACAACTACATACAACAGGTCATTTTCTTAAGTTTTTCACATACCACTGTTAATTTTAAAACTGTAAAACCTTATGGTGCATCCCTATGCAGGCATGTATAAGTACATATAAAAATTGTAAGGGGGTTTCATAACACAACCATAACGCAAATTGACAAACAATAGTACATTTTGAAGCAAGTGCGGGAAATATGTCATTACTTCCAGGCCCCTCTTTCCCACTGGGCACTCTGGGCACGTGCCCAGGGCCCCGATCGCTACAGCCCCCTACCTGCATCTATTCTCTGTCAAGGTCATAGTCATAGGGGTCATACGGGCTCAGGGCCTCCTGATGTGCTCAGGGCCTCCAATAGGTTAAAGATGGCCCTGATTACTTCACGAGTCCTGAAAGATCTTGCCACGAGCTATAGTAACGGACGGGCATTACAGATGATTGCAGTCCTGCAAACTAAGATAAAATGAGAAATCGAAGGTCAGTTGTCCCTATCTTATAGCTCGCAGGACTGCCCATTGATGGAGGTGCACCTTCATTGGAAATGAAATCCTAGTGTAGTACTTAGTCAGCTCATCGGAGGTGGAAACGACAACACATTTAAATCAAGTTTATCTTTACTAATACCACATATTTTTACAGGATAATTTTACAAAGCCAAAAAGAGTCCAAGTTAGTTACGTAGTCCAACCATCAAAAAGCCAAGATGTTGAAGATGCAAATAGCCAACGAGCAAGACAGGAAGGAGGCGCAGAATAGAGAGAGACGGCGGCAGTGCGAGCTAGAGAGGAGATCCCGGATCTTCAATGCAAGGAATAGGAAGATTGGAGTTAGTCGGGCTTTTTACACTATTTGTTAAAAAAGATAATTTCTGTAAAATCAGCTGCTAACGGTGCCTGCCTTTCGACAAAACGAGACAAAACGAGAGTAGAAGAGGCGGGAACGGGAATATTATGGGCAATAAAAAAAAACGTTTTTATATGCGATCAATCGATCATGGGATATCTCGCATCACCTCGTATCTCATCGCTGGTGGAAAAAGCAAAGTTGTATGTTCTTAATGTTCAACCTTTAAAATGCTGGCTATACAATTGTTCCATGATCTAAGATTGTTCCTATTTTTAATCAGGGTATGTCTAGAAGCTTATACAAAGAAAGAGAGAATATGTACCTACGTCAAGCAGTCGCACTCGAGGCTTTGGCCTCAGGGCCACGTAACTCCTGTGCCTTCCTCTTGGAGTCAATAAACCGAGTCTGAATATCATCCGTCGTTATGTTTCCTCCGCCCAGAAGTTAAGAAGTGGAGGAACTAGTGGAGGTCGGAACTTGCGCCTCCCGCAGTACCTATATGGGCACTATTAAAATTCAACATTATCCGATACGTGCGACTTATGTATATTGAGCGACAGCGGTCCTTAGTCATTAGTCTTAACCGTTAACGTCACCAGGTGGACCTCCCGTTTCTGGAGCGGCAGGTGGCCGAGAAGAGAGCGGAGCGCGACGAGCAACAACGACGTGATCTCGCGTTTGCCACTCAGATGAACAAGGATAGCAATCTAGCTGTGGTACTGGAAGCAAGGGAGCAGGAGGTACGTAGTGTTATGGGTTATGGGGACAAGTTACCGAGAAGCGAGCGGAATGTGACGAGACAACGACGCGACCTCGCGTTTAGTGCTCACATGATCAAAGACATCTGGCTATCAGGCTATAGCACAGAATAAGTAATAGAGCTATAGGCGTTGTATCCTCTGTGTCATCAGGTACGCACCTTCCCTTCCAGGAACGACAACCATGAACCGCGACGAGCAACAACAGCGGGAACTCATAACATAGGTACAACAATCGAGCTTTGGTGCTGGTAGTTCGCGAGCCATAGATAATGTCGCTCAGCAACCTGGGCGACGAGGTAGAATTTCTTTGGCAGACGATTGAAATAGAAATATTTTGTGCATAATGTTTGGGTCAAACATAGTATCAGTTCGGAGACTGTTTCAAAGGTGATCAAAGAGCTAACACTAGGCTCAACAGTCTCAAAACATGAAGCAAATAATATTTAAAGCATGGAACAAAGATGGAAAAAAATGGAAATAGGTGATCTCTGTCTATCCCTCTGGGAAACAGGCATGATTATATGTATGTACCTATGTACGTATGTATGGAACAAAATCAATGTATAAAGAAAAAAGTGTTGGACTTCGCATTTAGGGTTCCGTGCCAAATTTAGACTATAAGCCCTCCGAATGGCAGAATTTTTTACTTATCGCTACCACAGTATATATAACTGTGTCGCTACGCTCCGTTTGTAGCACTCGTAGCGCGCGTAGAGGTGTGCCGCAGCCCGAATCCCTTCTGTGCTATGCATTTGACCGCAAAATCAAGTTGGTTGTGGTGTGGAAAAAATTGGGTATTAAAAAGAAAAAATCTGATTTATCAATATATTGGGATTTGTAAGTAAAATATACGTAATTATAAACATTATTACCAAATTTCAAGTTCATAGGTCAATGAGAAGATAAAAAATTCTTTGAAACCAAATTATGTAAAAAAAAATGCTGTCTGTGGTGGCTTCTCGTTACTTAGTTTTCCAAAATTTTTAAAACAAAATATATGGTATTTATTTACTCAACGAGCTCTAAAAAACGCTAACCCACTCGATAGATAAGGTAGTCGTAGGTAGGTTAGTATAGGAGCCCGGAGCGCCCTTAAATTTTTTTTTTGGCAATTTGTATGGCTCTGTGTCAACAAGATGCTTAAGATGCAAACGGTTGGCCGTTTGGCTGTAAAACCTGTGTGACAGACGAAGGACAGGCGGACACGGGAGTGACAGCAATAGGGCTCCGTTCGGACCCTTCGGGTACGGAACCCTAGAAATTGAAACTGCTTGCCGTTGCACTACCGAGGTACAGTAGTAGAAATGTATAAACAAGTACCTTTTTAACTCTTATCGTGATCGTGACAAGAGCTTAAAAGGTACGTGTTTCAATTTCCTTGACTGTACTACAGGATTAAATCCCGAGTCTGTCCGTCGGCGTCTTCTTCTTTCGTGTCGAGGTTCCTCAAATAAGAGATGCCCAATGACCAGGGATGTAGACAGCTTTGGCAGTCGCGTCTCTCAGGTGGTGTTCCGAGCTTGAGTGTGGGCATGCGGGGCACGCCAGCAGATGTGCCATTGGTTATTATTTATTTATCGTATGGCAATCATTTCGAACCGTGAGATCTTCGAGAAGTACGGTTGCCAGTTTGTTGCACTTTTAGCACCACCCAGGGATCACGTGTAGGGTAACGGTGGGTACTCCCTACGGACGTGCTGCAACTTCAATCCCCCTTTGTCAAGTGAGTGGGCAACTTGACTGTTAGAAGTTCTCAAGCCACCCAAAGGTCTCTAACTTGGCTTAAAGACTGCTGCCATAGCCAGCAGCCGGGATCAATGACTTAACCACGGGAGCGCTCAGTTAGTAATCACTCAAAGCGGTCACCCATCCAAAAACTGACCGGCGCCCACGTTGCTTAACCTCGCATACCGCACGCGGAACGTGGGTACCGCTGGCGCTGGGCCACGAGCGCTTCAATATGCCATGGTGAGTCAAAGGCTAAATAAAATATGCGGTGTCCAGGAGCGGCGCCGCATCAGCTCGGAGATCGACCACTACCGGCAGCTGTACCAGCGGCCGCAGGACCGGCGCGAGTTCGACCTCAACGACCCCGACGTGCTGAAGAAGCAGCTGCCGCCGCGCGCCACCGACGTCCCTGTTGGCATGTCCAGCGCACAAAAGTTAGTTTCTTCATCAGTCCATTCTTGTGAGTGCTCGTTCACTGAACAGATCACTCCAAAGTAGTACAATCGCGCAAATCTACTAGTTCGATCTTAGTTCACTAGTACCTACACTACAGATTGTATCTAAGGATTGAGCGTCTGTCCCATCCGACTAGGGATTGCAATCCGGCCGGATCCGGTATTATTTGATAGGTACCGGATACCGTAGGCCCAAAAAGGGCGCAAAATCACGATGGTTAGTTTTGCTTTACAAATTTTACTTAAAGAATTTAATTCGCTCCAAATCCATTCTAACAGACCGTTTTAACGTTTCATCATCATCGTAATCATCATCATGAACAGCAGCAGCCTAATATGTCCCACTGAGGATCCTGTCACTTGACCTACTAACTTTAGCCCTAATATTTCATTAGACCTAATGTTTCACTAGACCTAAAGGCATTTTTCTTCAATACTGTGAATTTATTGGGTTTCCTTTGAATATCATCAAATAAAAATCTAGGTTAGGTTAGGTTTGTTTGGCAATAATCGTATAATGTTTACTTTTTAAGAGACCTCTTTACTCAGATTCGAAGGCGAGGATCTGGAGTACGAAGAGCGCAAGAAGATCATGGCCGTGCAGAAGAACTCTTGGCTGGAGCAGCAGGTTCAAGAGAGGAAGGCGGCTGAAGAAGAACGCAAGGCGGCTGAGGCTGCTTACATGGTAGTATAGATATACGAGGGCTGTTCTGAAAGTTTTTAGCTGCTCTCACTCTATTCATGCACAATATGTTTTAATGATACCGTTATGCGGGAAATTTCGATACATATGTGTTGGGGTGAAACTGTTGATGCAAGTCGCTTGCGCAATACCAATTTTGTGTTGCGGGCCAATATTATTATATTAATTAATCACATCTAAACGAAATCACTCCGCAAACCACGCAAACTATGAATCTTCCCTGCCTCTACCCGCGTAATCAGGTGCGTAATCAAGCAGGTGTGTCGAATATTATTCTAGGTCGCGAGACTAATAGGGACTGTTCATCATCACAAAAAAAAACTTAAATTAAATAAAATCTTTTAGTGATTTTACATGAAAATCAACAAAAATAATAAGTTATTACGGGCATTTTCCACTACAGTTATTAGGGATTTCGTTGCCGAAACCATTTTTAGGTATCAAAAATAGTACCTTTTTCGTAAATTTTTAAAAACCCATACAGTCTTTTAGTAAAAAAAAATCGTGAAAAAAATACTTGCTGCTTACTAACGATTCTATTCCAGCTCATAACTATTAAAATTACCCACAGAATGGTATAAATAAAAAAATATATCGCGTGAATAGAGTGACAGCAGCTTAAAACTTTCGGATCAACCCTCGTAGGCCTACCGTTTTAAGGCGCCTACAAGACATTGCCTTCAATTTAACGGTATTTGATCAAAAACTACTTACTTGATTATGCACTTTATGCAGATGGCAATAAAGGCGCGCGACGCTAGAGCCAGCGAGCTCGATAAACTGGAGCGAGAGTGCCGCTATCGACTGGGGCAAGCAAATCTGAGATACAACGAAGCTTTGGTAAGAATTTTGAAGATTGATATGAAATAACGATGTTCCCGACAATATTAGACGGTATCCATTGGAGTTTATTCACTAGTTATGGTCATCTCAAGTTAAACCGGATCACTCTTAAAAGACTGGGTTTTACGCATATGGTCTTTGTATTGTCCGGCCAATCTATGAATACAGTGTATTCATGGGTGTATTCACCCATCAGGTTGACATTGGGAATTATTTACAAGAGCATACTGGATGGTATAGTCGGCATCAAAAGTTGCTACTCATATGAAGGGGCCAAAAGATCTTATTCCCTTATAATAAAGAAGACTTTTGAACTTTCCAAATGCATGGCTACTTTGGTGCTGACTGTAATCACCTGGAAAACCTCTGAAAAGAAATTATGCCTGCTTAACTAAGGATTCATGTCAAGTGACTTCCAAATGTCAGTAAGTAGATGTCATGTCTATAAACTTTTTCGACAGTTTATCCAATCCACCACCATATCAGCCCGAGGACGTCCACTGCTGAACAAAGGCCTCCCCCAATTTCATGGGGGGGTAAATTAAATGCCGTAATAGCCTAGTTTAGCATGCGGGTTGCCGATCGCAGTATCTCCACCGTTCTCCAGGGATGCTGCTGCCTATCCCACGGTGGTCTTGGTCGTAGTTCCAATAAGTTTGTTCAAAATTCTATTGCAGACGGCCGAACGTAAGCAGCTCGAACAGGTGCTGAAAGAGCAAGAAGAAGCGGATAACACGGCCGAGATGTACAACAACTTGACCTCGGACATGCTCACAGAGAACCCGGACGTGGCCAAGAGCGCGCTCGGGAAGAACAGGTACCCGTTCCAACCCTTACCTCTATCCTATCTGTACAGTATGAGCTGGTTCTCACCAGAGAAGCAGCTGGAGCGACAGCTAAGTGACCTGAGTGAGCATGGATAAGCTGACAACACGACCGTGATTGTACAACTACCTGACATCGGACATGCTCACAGACAATACAGGCGAGGCCAAGAGCGCGCTCGGGAAGAATAGGTACCTGTTTCAACCCTCACATTCTTATTTGTACAGTAAATGGCTGGTTCTCACGAGAGAAGCAGCTGGAGCGAGAGCTGAGTGTTCTGAGTAAGCAGGAAGAAGCAGACAATACGGCCGAGATGTACAACAACCTGACATGGGACATGCTCACAGAAAAGCCGGGCGAGGGCAAGAGCGCGCTCGGGCAGAACAGGTACCTGCTTCAATTCTTACCTCTAACCCACACGGTATAAGGCTGGTTCTCACCAGAGAAGCAGCTGGAGCGACAGCTGAGTGTCTTGAGTGAGCATGGATAAGCGGACAACACGCCCGAGATTGTACAACAACCTCACCTCGGACATGCTCACAGAGAACCCGGACGCGGTCAAGAGCGTGCTCGGGAAGAACAGGTACCTGTTCCAACCCTTACCTCTATCCTATCTGTTAAGTATAAGGCTGGTTCTCACCAGAGAAACGGCTGGAGCGAGAGCTGAGTGAGCAGAAAGAAACGGACAAGACGGCCGAGATGTACAAGATGTACCTGACCTCGGACATATGCTCACAGTGAAACCGGATGTGACCAAAAGCGCGCTCGGTACCTGCTCCAATTCTTACCTCTAAGCCACTTATACAGTATAAGGCTGGTTCTCGCCAGAGAAGTAGCTGGAGCGTGAGCTGAGTGTCCTGAGTGAGCAGGAAACAGCAGACAACACGGCCGGGATGTACAAGGTACACAACCTGACCTTGTTCATGCTTACGGACAACACGGGCGAGGCCAAGAGGCGCTCGAAAAGAACAGGTACCCGTTGAACCTCCTAGGTGCAGAGGTGTTATTTATCCCATGGCCGTATGAGCCAAGTTCCAGGGCGGCGACCCGACAGGTCTTAATATTATATAGTATCGACCAGTGTAGGTCGGAGGTTAACAATTATAATCACACTACATTGGACCTGCACTGTTAATCAGCCATCATCATAATTCATAAATCAAAGAGATCGGCTCTATTCGATGAAGCAATCTCTATCATCTCCATGTAGGTAGGTAGTAGGCTCCATCTTCAGCCTTTGCTTGTTTTCTTTTTCTTGTTTTAGTCCATAAACCTATGTTCTCCTCCCTCTCTTCTACAATGGTTGTAATGTACACGGCGTATCGTAAAAGGTATTCAAACATCTTTGCTCTATTTTCAATGGTTTTTGGCAGGCACATTTTCTTTCACCATTTTCAGCCATAGGTACTAATTATGTTAAAAATAGTGTCATTTTTTCCATTCCAGAGCCATCGGTTTCATGTATAAGGGCATGAATCAGGAAGAGTTGAAGAAGTTTTACGCAGCACAAAAAGAACAAATGGCTGCTGCAAAGGTAAATTTTATCATCATCGATCCAGACCTTGTCTACTTTTATCAGTACTTACAGCAGATTACGATAGGGTATGGGCTCAGTCTTGGGTAGGTAGAGTAGGACTGGAGTCAGGACTGATCACGTCTGCCCAGTAAGTTATAAGCAAAGACCACCACCTGGACTCCAAAAAAAAAGAACCAACTGGCAGGCCTCTTCGGCGATGTCAGAATGAGTTGGAATCCTTTTTAAAGGGATGACCAGATGAAGCTAAAACCCAGAGCAGTGGAAAAGAGAAAGGACGCCTTTGCCCAGCGGTGGCATACTAGGTTCTGTATGCAAGGGTTATTTGAAAGGCTCCCGAACCGAAGACAATATTTCTTAACCCATGTTTTTTTCATTGCCTAACCTGGCCTGGCCACGTGTGATGACCTCATGACCTTTTGCCACCTATACCATTCTTGTTATAGGCGAAACGAGATGCTGAGGATAAAATGGAAGCAGAATGGCAGGCGCTCGCTAAGTCAATACAGCGCGACGTGGCGCGACAGGATATCGAGGACAAGAGGAAACGAAGGTAAGCAAGTTGTGTAAAAAGAAACGACTATAGGAAAATAGGTCAATTAGCGATCTCTCTTTAGCCATGCTGCTGCGCAAAACACAGAAATAAGTCCCCCGAAGGGCCCTCAGGCGTTAATTCTTTGTCACTGGAGGAGCCACTCCAAAACTAAAAGAAACAAAACAGAAATGTGTTCACAGTCGTCTTTGTGAAGTTGTGCACCACGCTTTCTAGTCGTCCATGTTGCCCCTAGACCAAACGTCCGCCCGTACCTATCTGTTTTGATATCTTTGATTTAGCTTGTGCTACAAGTTTCGAAGGTACTACTGCTTTCTGTCACCGACAAAAATTGTAACTAATTGACCACCAGACTCAAGACTAGTGCAACGAATTCGTTATTATCTCGCATACAGTCTTGTGCTGTGTAGTTTTTAAAGAAACCTCTTCTCCCCAGGGAAATCGCCCGTCAGCTGATGGAGGAAAACCAGCTGATGGCTTTAGCGCAGAAAGAAAAGGAGAAGTACTTCCGCGAAGTCGTCTACAACAACACGCCCACAGATCTCTACTACTCCCAGTTCAACACCACTACGAGATAAAATGTACACGTTAATTCCTTGAGAACCTCCATTTGAAGGCTTAATATTTCCCCATATTTCAAGCGTGATTCTTAGGTGTTGTTTATGGACAAGCGCATGAAGCGAGCATGAAAACGCTCACATTTGCGTATCTCCATGGGTTTGCTCCTGTTTCCGCGTCGCCAAACTCTCGCTTGTCTATAAATGAAACCTTACGCTATTATGAAATGCACATTGTAATTCAAATCTAAGTCATTGGCATTTTGTATTGCTAAAATATTACACTACTTTCAGCGAAACTTGTTGTGCTGCCATCATCTTACAAATACGTAAAAACGTAAAAGCTTTCACTGACTGAGTTTGAATGTAAATAGTGTAAATTTTATATTTCACATTGTATTAACTATTGCATTATTTAGTAGTGGAGGGAGATATTATCGTATAGTTATTTAGATTCTGTGTCTCATTTATTTAAATAAATACACAAGTGTAGAACAAAAATATTTATTTGGAAAAAAATATATTTCTATCACAAGTTACATCATAGGGACCATAGATGCATAGGCTACATCTTTTCAAGACGCTAAAAGCAAATTTTATTTGCTATATCATACATTATTACAAGTTTAAATATTTGGCACATTATTTTTACATGAGATCAATATCAGCAGGTAACTGATAATTACATTCTAAAAGGAACCACAAAATCTAAGTTTCCATAAGCTTGTCAAACAGGGCCCATAGCATCGCGGCCAACCAGACGAAGAGGATCTTACCAAGAAAGAAATCGATTATCTAAGATTTTTTATAATTCTTGAATCTGGCAACTCTAATGTAGTCCATATGTTTGCTAAGTATTGCCAAATTACCACTTACCTACCAAGTTATTGACAAAAGGTGAGAACTCCCAGATTGCAACTAGTCCTGGTCAGTTACCGGACATTTACCAGTTATCAATCCTTTACTGTGCAAATTCATGATGGAGTCGGCTATGATCTTAGCAGTTTTCCTGAGGTAACCTCCACTCGTCAGCATCACTATTGGAATTTTATGAGATCTGCACATCTCGAAAACGAACTGGTCTCGTTTGATTATGCCCTAGAAAAAAAGTAGATATGATATGCTCTGGGCTATAAATATGTTAAGGCACATTAGTAAGTATTTGCATTGAAATTTCATTGCATTGGGATTGATCGTATTCGTCTTACCTCGGTAACTCGGAACACCGCAATGTAATGAATGAAATAATATTTGGGATATTATCCCCTTTACGGTTGCCTGGCGAAATAGGACTATCCACCATCGCCAACACAGTTAACTGACCCTTCGTGCGCTTTATTCTCATTGTAATAAGGGTCACGAACGGTCAGTTAAACCTTTTCCAGGCATACGTGTTAACAGAATTTCAATCCTAGTTCTCAAATTACATTGCATTTTCGTAAAAAGTGATTCGTCTTGAAATTAATCACCATAACTAACTATTTTGAGTATATATTTTGTTTTTGTGTCATTGGCACGGCCTGGAAAAGGGTTAACTGTGTTTGCTCTAATATTATGTACAATGTACAGTTGACTTCAAAAATATGTACACGGTCAAACCGTCGGGTGAACAGTAAGTTTCAGTCAAAAATTTAATCTTTGGTACAAGCTTTTATTGTACACTACCGTTTTTTCCACATTCGTCAACTACTCGCTACGTTTGCAATGAGCCCGAACACGACAGGTTTATCTTGTGTAGTTTAGGAGTCGCTATGGTCACCTGTTCCAATCATCAGATCAGTTTGGTGGTACCTTACTTACACATTGCAGTGTCACCGAACTACGTATAACGAACTTTTTATACTACAGTTATACGGAGCGCTCGTGGCCCAGCGGCGCCTGCGTGCCGCGTGCGGTATGCGAGGTTAAGCAACGTGAGCCCGGGTCAGTTCTTGGATATGAGCGGTTACTAACTGAACGCTCCCGTGATTTGAAAGGCACGTTAAGCCGTTAATCCCTGCTGCTGTCTACGACAGCAGTCGTTAAGCCAAGTTAAAGGCCTGGGCAGCTTGAGAACTTGACAAGGGGGTCGAAACTCCACCACGTCCCAAGGGAGTTACCCTACATGTGACCCCTGGGATGTGCTAAAAGTGCAATAAACTGGCAACCGTACTGTTTTCTCGAAGATGGTTCTAAAATAATCGCCATACGATTATTATTATTTACCGAACTTACATAATTACGCCAAAGGGTGTACCAGGCCCTTTAAAAATTGACCCCAAAGCTTTGAGGTCGAAACTATTACCAACTGATACCCCGTTCAAGAGGCAAATGGTGTTAGTACGACGATTCTGAATTGTTATACAGAATGTTTTACTTTTTTTTTTTTATACAGAAAGTAGAGAGTTGTAATTTTATTGATAGTTTATATTGGTCACAGCAACATTTATGCAATATTTCACATTTTTCCGTTTCATACTTTTTGAGAAAATAAAATAAAAACGTTTTTGGGTTAAATTAATGCCATGAGGTTCCAGGTGGCAATAGAGGGTTGAAAATTGGTATAAAGTATTTCCTCTTGACGGGGCATCAACTAATAATAGTTTCGAACTAGCTAAGATAAGCTTTGGGGTCAATTTTTGAAGGGTTATCCTGCTACACCCTTTCAGTTCATCAGTTAGCGGCATGTGGCTAAAAAAAGGTATTATAAAAAGGTAAAGTTAATAGCTTTGTTAGTTTGTATGCAGGAGGTAATCTGCGGAACTACAATCCAACAAAACTAAAGAGCGATCTCTTCCAGACAACCTCTGGGTGGTTGAAACTACTCATCTGATTCCAAAAAATATTTTACCAGAATCGGACGTTCGGGATGGATAGACTATTTTTAACCTGTGGCTTCACTTGCGTTCTTTGCACATAATATGACAACCAATCATATAACAATAGGAAGTCGCGTGGTCTAAGGAAACAAGGTCTGCTACTCCGGATTGTGACACAAGCCTTCGTCACTGTCGAGTTGCCACTTTATTTATAGTAACAAAACAACTAATGAAGGATTTATTCTGCCGTAATCATGCAAAATATATCATTTACGCATTACAATTGTCATTTGTTTATCTGAGCAAACAAAACAGGTCAAGTTAAACATGAATTTACGTAATAATTTAATAAAACACTCACAGGAATACATGGGAGTCGAGGACTATCATAATTGAACACTGGCAATACAGCAACTCACACTACTCCCCCGCAGAACCATTGATATTATACGAGTGATGACGTAGGCTTGTGTCACCCACACTACTGAATTTCCCCGGAGTGGCATACAACCCATTGGAAATATCTGCGAACTGCAGTTATTTCCAACGGCTTGTATAGTCGAGGAATGAAACGGTTCGCCACTTTTCGAACTTAACAGCATTAAAATAGAGTCGAAAAGTGACGAACCTTTTCGTTCCTCGACTGTACCTTGTATTATTGTATCATGAGGAAGTCCTTACCACGCTGCTAACCCTTAAATTGCCTAGAGGGTCCGAATCCAGTATGTCGGTCCCGGCGTTGTACACCACGATGTCAGGCCTGAACTCTTTCAACGCAGCTTTTAGGTTCCTGAAAAAGGAATGATGCCTGGTATGATAGTCAAATCAGTAACTTCCTATAGAACGTCAAAAAGTCTAAAGGCTCAGTCAGACCAGATGGATCCTACATAGCTACCAGTACAGTCACCGGCATAGCTGCTAGTACAGTCACAGGCAAATCTGCTAAAACAAAGGCGGCGTAAATATCTGACACGTCCTAACGGCCTTAGAAATAGAGCCGTGTCAGATATTTATGCGCGCTTTGCTATAGCAGATATTGGTGCTGATGACTGTACAGTCACGAACTTTAATTTGGGACCCCTTTAAGGTTGACAATCATGTCAAACTGCAAAGAGAGTCGAAGAAAAAAATACGATATGGGTCACAAAGTAAAATTCGTGACCTTTTTAGTAGTTGTTGGCGTGGTGGGCACGACGACACACGACCACTTTATAGGTTCTTGGCGTTCAAAGGGTTAAACCGAATCTGATGAAAAAAACAAAAAGCAAAAAAATCGGTCAACTTACTGCCTCAGTTTCAGCATGTACTCCAGATCTTCGACCTGATGGCCGAGCTCGATTTTGCGGCGGATCGCTCGCTTGGCCTCCCGGTCTCTCGGGTATATGTGCTTGTTGTACATATCCATTATATACACCTCCGGCACGCCAAGGAAGTCGTGCTGGTAGCCGTTACCCTGGAAAGGAGATATCGTCAGATCGTTGTATCGACATCACTTCTACGACTACGATAGTCGATAACATATTCTACGAATTGTCAAAGGTTTTTTGGATTTTTTTAATACCACGTCGGTGACAATCAAGCGTACGGCCCGCCTGATGGTAAGCGGTCACCGCAGCCTATGGACGCCTGCAACTCAAGGGGGGTCACATGCGCGTTTCGACCCTTTAAAAATGTATACACGCCTTTCTTCTTGAAGAATCCCTAAGGAGGGACCTACTTGTACAACTGCAAAAATGCGTATTGATCTATCGATTTAATCCTCTTATAAATACGTACCGCAACCTTAATCCCCCCACATAAGAGCTATGGGACATATTTTTGAGCAAGTTGTATGAGCCCATATTTTTGCAGTTGACTGTACAGTCGAGGAAGAGGTAACTGCATGCTTGTCACTTTTGGACTCTAACTATTAGGAATAGAGTTCAAGAGTACCTATAATAGAACAAATTACCCTCAGAAGTAATGAACGCCAGAAATGTTTACAAAAACTTAATAATCTATAATCTAAACAATGAACCTGTGCTAAGAGAACTAACTTAGACGCATCAGCGATAGCTACCGGTCTAAAATAAAATAATTAATAAATAACAATAGAAATAGAGTTCAAAACGAGCAGACATTAATTCAGTTTCCTCGGCATAAAATGCCAGCAGGTAGCGTTTTCTATCGTTCTATCCTATGGGTGGCATTATCAGCGAAGTGGGCAGACTGAGCTTGAAAGCTTCCACACCGCCAGCACCCGGGTGTGTCAACATCAACATCGACAAGCGGATAAGTAAGGTTTTGTCCGCGGATAGACAGAAACCGGTCGCCGCAGCTGTGATGAAAGTCCGACCGTCCGTCGTTACGACCTGCTGATGAGCGTCTAGTTTATAATGAATACCTTTTGGATGAGGTCGTTATCCAATAAGAAGCGGATGTCTGCGTAGGGGTAGAATGTATCACGCTTACAATACAACTGGAGTAATCAAAAACCGTCGCTACGGCCATCCTGCACGATGACCGTCCTCGTATACATAACTCACCTGATGAGCGTCCAGGTCTACGATCATAGCGTTCTGGATGAGATCGCTGTCCAATAGAAAGCGGATAAGTAAAGTGA